>BTSX01000005.1:17569080-18976393 GCA_036245825.1 Pristionchus entomophagus
CACGTAGGGTTGTAAATTCGGCTTTGGCTTTCTGCGCACTCTCGCTGGTCAGAGAAACGAGAGAGCATGCTAAATGAGGAGAGCCGGGTTCTCTAGTCCCTATCACGGTATTGCTGCTTCAACTCCCACCATCTTCTTGTTGTCACTCGTGCGATTGCATACGAATGACGCAGGAAGCGAGTACAGCGGAATATCTGCCTCAATCATATCACATATCGTCAAATAGTCTAGCACTACAGGAAATCGTTTAGCGGAACGTTGTTTTGCTTTTGTAGGATGGTCGATTACTGGCTCACTGGAAATCGATTGCTTCCAGTGATCGTCGTAGGACCCAGATACGGTGGACGCCAGGGATACCGTATTCATCTTCGATTTCGCTTGCGATCAAAGTAGACACCGTTCAACGACTATAAGACTTGTTGGTTCTAATATTAGCTCTCTCCATTCTGCACAATATTATCGCCGGGAGAGTGCAGAATGGAGAGCCAATATTCGGGTCTGCAGCAACAAATCGCGCAGCTCCACTAAGCACACCACGAGTCTGTGGATTGATTGAATGGTTTTATATATCGATATTGTGCCAATAAATGTGGATGCTCATTCGGACCTGCAGTGTAATGAACAATTAATTGAAGGAGAAGTTCCTGGAGAACCTGAGAGTCGAATCAAGTGCTCAGCCCCTTCAAACCCCTCGAAATTCGTGCTTTTCTTCCAGAACTTGGCGCGCCTCATGCGGATCTAGACTCCGCCCATTTTACCGCGCGCGCATTGTGCGGAATGGCTAAAATGGGCTGATTTTGACTGTTTTGGTGATCCGCCAGAAGCGCGCCACAATTCCGCCACAAATCTCGGGAACAAGCTGAACCAGGCCGATTGATGGGTTCGGTTTCCAGAATTTTCGGTACAGCCGATAATGGTCCGGAAGCTGATAAGGTTAATTATCTCGTTATTCATTAATAAAGTGCTAATTAATCAATCAAGGTTTCAGCCCCTAGTAGAGATACGGTAGGGTGAGAGTACGGTAGGGGTACTGTAGTTGCCGAACCGATTTTTCGGCCCCCAGCCTTCGACTATCAAGTTGGTTTCGACTATCAAGTGAACAACGCACGAGACAAGAGACGGAAAGAAAACCGATTGACGAAGAAAAAATAGAGGGGGATATGATAGGCAGTGAAATGAGGGACAGGATACGGTAGGCGGCCAGGTCATGGCATACGGTGGGGATCGGAGATACGGTAGGTGAAGAGGGATGAACAAATGACGATCGGCACCGGGTTACGGTCGTCGACCAGTGCTGACGGCACGTCTTCGAATCTGCAAAGATCAAACATCAGAACGGGAGAATAATGGAGGCAACCAGGAACAATAGCATAGAAACCGACCTCACTGAAGTAAAGATTATGGCAGTCGTATCTTGAGTGAGTCCATGGCCACGTCGTCATCATCACCTCTGCTCAATCTGCAAATTATGAATATAAACTTTGAGATAAATAATAGCAATTGATCGATAATTTTTTTTTAAATCCCTCAGCTTCGCCTTTTAGTTCTCATTATCACGAATCTCGTTTTTTATGTGCAGTCTCGCCTTTAAGATCATCGCATCCACTTATTCAATGATCCTCTAAAGAGACCATTTATTTACGAGTAGATCACAAAGAAACAAGAATAATCATTTCCGTTCTTATTCCATCTACTTTGATCTACTCATACTAAGTTCGAGATTCGTGTTTCAAATGGGCTTTTCATCATCGGGATGTTACTCTTTCTCCACTAGACACACCATCTATTTCAATCAATCGATAACACTCTCGTCTACCGTACCTCTTTCTGATGGTAGCTTCGGTCGTCTCGTACGATAGCTCGACATCCTCGGTGGGCAGCGATGAATCGGGCGAGATGGTGAGCCCTGCACGGAATCAGTTAGCATGGGCTTGACTACCGTAACCTTACGAGGGACATACTACTGCACACTCTCGACCGTCAAGCAGACTAGAGAAAGAGTATGATAAAGAGAGATGGGCATCCCTAATACGCACCTTTGCCATCTCCCAGAGAGCATTGTGTAAGATTACGGTAGCCGAGATGACCACACCGTGGAGTTACTGTAGCCGTCGCGCCCAGCCTGCAATCAATAAACCGTTAGAGTATCCCGATCGATTACCGTAGTCTACCAACTCATCTTTACTAAACTGATCCTGGAGCAGAGAGTGAGAAGAATGCGGAAGGAAGGGATGAGGGGAGATGGTGGGAGGAAGGGGAAAGGGAGACGCACAGAAGGGAGGGGTTAGGGTTGTCATTTCGGTTCTGGCACTCTCCATTCTGCACTCTCTCGCGGTCAGAGAAAAGTGATAGCTTGCAAAATGAGGACAGTTGAAAACCGTAACGACATCAATGGAAGAACTACTTGCACTGGGGAAAGGGGGGACGGGAATGGGAGACGGGAGGAGCGGGAAGGAAGGAGAGATCGTCAGATTATGGGCTGCCTCCGTGCAGTCCTCATCGCCAGTGTCTCGTACTGACCTCGATGAGGAAAGGAGAAGGAGACACCAGCAAGGAAGACTGACAAGGGGAGGAGTGAGAGAAAAGGGAATCCCCGGCACCCTCAGCCACTTTGCGAGGTGGCTTACTCTCACGAATCCAGATTGATCCGTGAGAATTCGCCATATCAAAAAGTGAGATGACGTGGACTAGGGATAGAGAAACTTTTCTATTGGGCCACGCGGAGGAACGAAAAGAAGGCAAGGGCAACATGATGGGAGGGAACGAAAGGCAACGGTTAAGGGAAGGGGGAGGAAGGGGAAGAGAGGAGACGACTCGACGGGAGAAGCGACTAGACTGACTGTGAGGGAGAGGGAGGGAGACGAGAGAGGGTAGATCAAGGGAGGGGAGAGACACGTGGACCAATCAGGGAAGAGGTCAGAGAAATCAACAAAACAAGATGGGGCAACTCCCTTGATCTACCCTTGTGTAGTATAGTTGCGGTCGCCGAGCAGAAAGAAATCGATATTGATCAGAGAAAATACATTACTCTCATTGATGATACAGTGCCCCACATGTGGCCACAATCTATCTGAATCTAGACTACACTCTAGGATCAAGGAATCAACGGAGGAAAGGGGACGGGAATGGAAACGGAATCTATTGATCAGGCCAATCGATCGATAATCTGACACACGACACAACATTCCGCACAATCCACCGTATTCCTTCCTGAGTGTTACATCGAATAATCATCTCACCCCTCATCAACTCTTTGGTACCAAAGTTCACATGGCGGTTTAACATTTTTTTAAAATTTGTTAGACAACCGCGTCAATAATACAGTGACTCCATCAGTCACATCTAGAATAAATCATATCGACGCAACACCGAAGCACCTGGCCTCTCAACCCACGATTCATTTCTCACCTATTGGAACTCGAAAGTGGCAGGACATGTTTTGTTATTTTCCCTTGGGCATCCACCTGGAATTGGCTCCCTCAACCACCTCACGATTACAACATGCGCGTGCAACCACGAACCGCCTAGAGTCTCAATCCGCCGTGTTCTACATTTCACCCTCTACCCTCCCCCCCCCTCTCTCCTCTCTCCTTTGCTCTCGCCGCCCTCTCTGTTCACATTTTCGATGGCGGCCGTTCGCTCCCGCAAAATAGTATATTATATTACTCCAAATTCAATCCAATCAGAAAGATGACGGATCTGGCCCACGCTCCCTTTGCCAGAATCTATCGTACCCCTTACTACCTTGACGCAACAAACATTACAAAAAACAATGACTTGATTGTTTCGTTCTCCGTTGAGATTATTCATTGGAGTCTGAGTTTTCCACGAACCTATGATAATATAACTGCATTGCGAATGGCCTGGTCAAAACAAGAAAAGCAATATAAGATATCAATTTTAACCTAATGAGAGTAGAAATGCAGAAGCATAAAAGATCTTTTGTTTTTCACCTCTCATCATTCCGCATGCTCTTAGTTGTCTGAATTAATTTCAAAAAAGAGTAAGTGTGCAAAATGGAGAGTACCGAAACTGAACAGACGTCACTAAATATTGGGGTGTCCCAAAAGTCTTGTCGCCGTTTTTCTTTTTATTATTCAAAGAGAACCGTAGGTCGCAATATCTCTCACTCGTTGTTAATAAGTGCAAGTACTCCTGCACTAATTTATTCGACTTCGATTAGATCATGAGATTGCCTAATGGTGAAGCAATAATATAAAATGTATGTTTTTCGACCTTGTTTGAAAATATTCATAAAACAGAGGCGGTTGACATTCCGAAGCCCGAGCAAATACCATAGTAGTAGTAGGAATCAGACTTTTAAATGCAATTTTCGAACTAAAAATATCGCTTGAGAACTCAGAAATAATCAAGAATATGTGAAAATCATGACCATTTTTGAGGTCAATTTTTGAGTTATCTATTTTTACCCCCTTCGATTGCGCTCTAATGTTAATTTTTCAACGTTTTGATTTATTTGTAAATATTTTGATCGATTTCCGGAATCAAATTCGAAAATTTTTAGAATAATGAGTGGGAAATGGCAAGTTTCATAGTGATGATGCAATTCGAGAAGGGAAGTCGGAATGGTGCGCATATTGAGTATGGATCACTTCCTATTTGTGGCAAACATTAAACTGATTTTTATCTGTTCAAAAAAAGGAGAACGGATTTTTTGAACGAAAACTGAACGTGGGTGTTTTTAGTGTGGTCAGTTCTACATATCGTAGCTCCTCGGAATTGTAATGATTTCACTGGCTCAAGTATTGAAACAGAAGGTCAATAGTTACTTCATCAATCGCCGCTTAGCAGGATCCGATAAGGCTTTTTACAGTTGAAAAAATATTTTTCAAAAAAAACGACAGGACTTTCGGGACACCCCAATAGTATGGTAGGCCATTCGAAATTAGCGAATTCGCATTCACTGATCTCTCTCTCTCTTGAGAATGCGCACTGTGGAGAGAGCACTGGAGAAATTAGTTTTTGTTTTCTACGTAATGTTTTAACATCGAGACCCGAGGCAACTTTAGACTATGAGATGTGACATTATTCCGCCTGGTTTCATTATCCAAGATTTTTTAAATTGTGTTCTTTTCTTGGCTAGACTTGCTTTCAGAGGGAAGAAATCGAACCCTCGTTGGCAGATTTATAAGCACCTCTTGACCAGGACCTGGGTTACAGAAAATTGAACAAAAGTACAGGCACAATTTCTAAATAGAAATATTGAATGTTGTGACCTTCGTCGTGATCTCATATAAAAGTAAAAGCAGAATTGTGCGTTTATGAGATCATAAACACACAATTTTGATCTCATAAACGCATATATTGCTCTTCTCATCCACCGCGATAAATCGCATACGCTTCGCGCATTAAAAAAAACACAATGTAATATTACATGTACAGACACAAATGTTACATCGAAAAATAGCAGCAGAACAGTTATTTCCTAGCACCACTGATTATTGGATTGTTTGTTCTACGTTTCAGTATCTCATCGGACAACGGACATTTTCTAATGTATACTATACCCATGTAGCATTATTGTACCGGGTTCGGCCATGATGCAGAATTTGTTTAATTTTCCTTTCAAGAATTATTCCTGATCTAACATTGGGTCGTCAATGATACATTGAGAGTGTACCAAATGGGGGTAGAGGTCTAAGCTGTTGAACAAGATTTTTAAAAAAAACACTTTTAGATGCTGTCCGTTCCCAAAAATAATTGTGTGTTGTTCTTCGTTAGTGATCGATATCAGAGTCATAGACGATTGGAGATCTTACGCGAAGACTATGAAGCATAATTGTATCTGGCCCATTAAATGCGCAAAAGAAATTTTCATTAACTAATTCCCAATAGCTGTTCATTCGCAGCATTCCGTTTATTTGCATATTCGATTACAACTACAGTTCCTCCGTTCAATGCCTCAGGAATTTGATAGAATATGAAAACACGATAAAGCATTATTACAGTACAGAAGTAGCACCAATCTGTGCCGATTCCAGAATAGATTGTTATTTTCTCCGTTAGGATTCCATATCGAAATATCATATAAGCAGTTTCTCGAACCTATGTCTGGCTCCAACACGCCGGGTTTAGAAAAATTTGCCAAAATTCGTTTTTTCACTGCTGATTTCTATTCCTAGCATCGCTTTTAGTCAATCAGAGTTCCCGCTCGATATCTTTAACCCCTATACCGTAATCCCTCCACTTACTGTACTCTCACAGCTCGTCTCGTCCAATTGAGATGTCAAAAGTGTCTACCCGTCGTAGGTCGATGCCATCTCGACTGTAATTATTAAATTTGAGTTAAAACAAATATTACAAGATACTTTCTACGGCACGCAAGGAATGCCTTTTTTTTGGATATTTGTTCAATAATAATTTGCACATTCTCGATCAGAAAGAGAAGAGTGTGCAAAATGGAGAGCGTTCTGAATCGACAACCGTTTCGGACTGCAAGCAAATTTTTTTAAATGTTACGTTCGTGCAAAATATGCTGCAAGATTTTTTTTAGTGTTTCTGAGAGATTCAGGAGATACTGGAATTGATGATCATAACGAGCTCTCTCCATTCAGCACACTATTTCATCCTTCTACCCAGCAAGTGTGCAGAATGGAGAGAGCTGATTAAAGCCGTTTGAACCGAAATGATATCCTAGTAGCTAAAGTAGTTCACACATATCGATCAAATACAGTATTATGCAGCATAATATTGTATGCTCATAAAAGAAGTACGAAACAAGCTACGGAGGCAAACATTTTTTTCCTGCCTAAAATTATCTCAGCAGCTGGTACTAGCTATCAAACACACTCAACAGCTTGCAGTACTCCACCGAATATTACGCAGTTATCCTCGAAAGTAAAAAATAAATAAAAGTAAAATAAGAAAAAAAACTCAATAATTCGAAAATAACAGAAAGCTAGTTCCAGGCTGATTTGCGCCACATGTTGGGTTCAATAGTCGAATGATCGCAGCCAAAAACAATTGTTCGTGGCTAACTTTTCCTAATATCAATACGATTGCACTTGACGCACCCTCGCCACAAATTCTCACCAAAACTATCCACTAACAGTTAGAACCGGTCCTTGACGTGGACCCGGAAGAGATACAAATACTAACAAAAATTGATTTTAGCAGCATTGGTTGTTTCGTTCTCCGTTGAGATCACTCATTGAAGACTGTTTTTATCCCCAAACCAATGATAACATAATTCAACTGCTTTGAGTTGGGTCCAGCCATAAAAAAATAAACATAATCGAAAATATCGATCATCATCTCCTTCTCATTCATTCTCGAAATTCCACTGATCTCACCCTATTCTTTATTTCATCGTCCTTTGTTCTCCCCCCCCTCCTCTCTACGTGGGGGTCAAAAGGGGACAAAGTACTTTCCCCGAGATCCGTTTCGTTCCCCATTATGATTCAGGCCCTATTTCACTCCATATTTATTCTCTGTAATCTCCCACTTATCAATCAGAGAAGCGACACTTTGCCCCTCTTATCTAGATCGCTCTTTGACCCCTCCTTCGAATAGTGCCCTTCCCGTATCCCCATCATATCCTCATCTGACTATATATGGATTCAGTCTGAGATGGGATCCTCATCAGCTCATCTCCTTTTCTTCCGCCATGCACCGATCAGTTTTCATCCTCTGCATTTTTTTGACCCTTCTCTCAGCTACTGTAATCCCACCGAAGAACTCAGTGAGTTATCGATACCGTAGTTGAGTTACCGTATCAAATCTTCATTCATACGGTACCCATCTCAGATGGTCGCTCCCAACACTGCCCTCTGCAACACTTGCATGGGATTCGTCACCGAGGTCAAGACCATCGTCGATTCGAATTATGATGATACCAAACAGGTATCATAACATTTCCAATATTTGCTCAGATGTAAGACTCGAACGTATCGAAGTCGCATAACAAAGTAATATTTTGATGAAATGATGAAGCCAGAAACGTAAGGGTTACTAAGATAATTCCTGTCGACAAAAAACCGGCGAATCACTCGCAGTAATACAGTCAATGAACATTATTAATTCCTAGGCGGTTTTCAATGCAATCAAATCCTTCTCATTCAGGCTCTTCTCTCATCCTGCTCTCGTTTCTTTTCCTTCCTTCCCCTCCTCGAATATCAATGTGACGTCATCGTGGTATACGATCTAGCTTCCCTACTCCATTCCATCGATCGACATACTGAATCCCCCCAGGGAGCCTGCTACGATTTCTTCCATCTATGCGAAAAGCCCGTCTAAGCCCCGCCCACATTGATCTTTGATCCCTTATACCGGTTACAGTTTTCGATTGCCCCGGGTCGTAGTTGTCCACTTTTCTGCAATACCATTGCCATTCCACTAAACTTTGTAAGCGAATAAACAGGTCTCATCCTACAATCAATGACCATCTCCCCAACATTGTACATCAATCATACTGGATCATCAATGCCTTGAGGGAGCATCAATGTAACGGGTCTTTTTCGACTTTGTCTAGGGCTTACTGTACTTATTATGTATGTGCTTGTCGACTTTGCTCATTTCGCGTGATCTCTTACATGAGCTCTTGTTAGTTGTCTGAGTGAAGTTCGTTGGTGTGCAAAATGGAGAGAGCCGAAACTGAACCCACATCACTAATTACCAAAGAATTTTTTCTTTGACAAATGAAACGCAAATCGAAACAAATCTGTCGCTGACCCTTACAAAACAAATCCAATTCAATTTACTCCAGTCTATGCAAACTCCATTCTCCTCCATTCTCCACTAATCCCTCTTTCCTCTTCCCCTCCTCCTCTCCTCATTCCACCCCTTTTCTCCTCTCGAATGCGGTCCTCCTCTCCCTATTTCCATCCTCCTCATCGTTCCAAGAGTGATCGATTCGTGCTTGGACCCGTCATCTATCAAGACAACTCCGACGATATCAATACCAGGGTGAGATACAGTACCTCTACGCGTCTCCTGATACCGTAATCCTTGAACTACTGTATTCGATAGAACTCAAGTTACCGCAATCGTCCGAAGTGATTTCAGTTTGCGGTGGTCGATGGGTATTTGAGAATAGACTTTGGATATGTTACTTGATCATTCTTCCGGGTTATGGTTTCAGACTAATGACGGGATACGGTACTCGACTGATCTTTGATCGTTTTCAGTCGTCTCGTCGTCCCAATCAGTCGTTCACGGATCGCACTAACACTTGCGACGTCAGCTCTGACATCGTCCGACCCTCTCATCTCTCTGGTCGATCCCCTTCCAAATCGTCCAGATCCGGCAAGAAATCGAAGAAGTGAGGGGTATTCCACTCAGCTCTCTCCATTTTGCACACTCTCTCGTCGGTCAGAGAGTGTGCAGAATGGAGAGCGGTGGATGCATGATTGCTTTATTTCCTTCATTGTAGATCGAAAGCTTCGAAGGGCTCAAGGAAGTGCAAGAAGGAGAAAAAGAAGAGTGAATACAATGCTGAAGAATGTCCGATTCAGCGAGAGAAGAGAGACGCAGAGTATCTGAGAGAGGCGAGGATTACGGTAGATTACGGTATTTTGATGATGAAATGCTGCAGAAATCGAATTACGAGAAGAGAAAGAGAGAAAAGATTATCGAACTGGCCAAGAAAGCGGAGAAGGAACACGATAAGGTACTGTATATGAAGTGGCCGGGTTACGGTCGGTAGATGACCTACCGTATCTTTCAGTTGATGGTTCAACGCACTCGAGCACAGCAGACCACGAAGGAGATTGAATCGTCCATGGATATGGAAGAAGATGTGAGAAATCGATCGATGGCCAAGGTGGGGGGCGGAGCGAATCGGGGACAGGGGGATGAGGGGTGGAGCGAGAGTGGGACATTGCAGATGAAGAACCAAGTCGAGGGCATGGATTGGAGGAGCAGTCGTGATCTGAAGGATGTGAGAAGAGAGATTGCTGAATGGAAGGGAAAGACGGCCATGGTACGGTATCCGAGAGATTGTAGTTTACTGTATCCTGATTTCAGTCCGGTGAACTGGCCAAGCGATTGGACAAGGTTGAGAAGCGATTGGATGTGCTGGAGAAAGTATATAATCCACTACCGTATCCCAAACCTACCGTAATCCTCCTTCAGACTGACGCAGAACGAAAGAAGACTATGGAGATGGTGGATAAGAATTGGGCCGAATTCAATCGGATGAAGACTCAATCGATGGCACTTGAGATCACTCAGATCAAGAACAGAAGAGGAGCCTCTCATCTCAACAGGGTTCGATCTCTGATCTTTGATCTTCCGAAACTGATCTTTGATCTCTTGAGATGCCTGAGGACGTGGCCAAGACTACCGCCAACAATTTGTACAAGCTCTGCTCGGATCTTCATCTACTGTGTGGGTGGAGAGAGTGCGGTAGCCGAGGGTTACTGTGGGCGGGGGTTACTGTAAAAACAAGTGCTCTCCATTATGCACACTTTAAATGCCGCTCTGACAAGCTAGAGAGTGTGCAGAATGGAGAGAGCGGGTGTATTGCACGTGCTGATGCAATACCTTCAGCCTTCCATCTCAATCACAAGACTGACCTCACTCGACTGGTCGATGAGGCACTCACTCTCGCGGAGGCCATCGCTCCTCTCTACGGACACAAGGTACCGTAATCCCGCCCAAGTCTCGGAATACGGTAATCACCGGATACTGTAGGAGGAGTTTAACGATTCCCGCGAGAACACTTCCAGCACCAACGTGTCGCTGTCGAACCTCGGTGAGTCTCAGGGATTCGGTAGCTTACTGTAATCGATTGATCGATTTCAGAGGCGACCTCTCCTGGCAGTGCGCCCACCTCTCCCACCGGTTTGTGACCTACCGTACCCTTCCCGCTACCGTACTCTAATCGTTGCAGCTCCCATTCGCTCGAGTCTCCGTAAATCGGGCCGAGACCCGGCTACCGTATCCATTCCTCCCCTCAGCAAATTCGATCCCAAGTACTCGATGAAAGAGAACCAGTGAGGAGACTACCGTACTCCAACCGTAACCGACTAATCAATATCGTCAGGCACATTGACGCGACGAGTCTCCGCGAGAAGAGCTCCAACTACTACTCGGACAAGGAGGTATACGGTAGATAGTATACGGTAGTCACTCGATATCGATTGTTCAGTTCGCGGCTCAAGCAGCCAAAGAGGCTCAAGCCAACTGCGAACCAGTTCCCGTTGTTCCTCAGAGTGAGAAAACGAATCTTCTATCTGAACCAATCTCTGGCCTACCGTACTCCTTCCAGCCACTCCTCCCCCTCTGGTGGCTCCTCCTCCGACCCTTCCTCCAGTCGCGCCGGTCGCAGCCCCGCCCACTGTGCAGCAGCCTGCTGCACCTGCAGCCGAGACTACGCCTGCGACTGCCCCTGCTGCAGCCGCAGCACCCACGGCCGGTTGGTGGATTAGGGATGTTCGGACGATGTACGATCTCTCCATTTTGCACACTTCGCGCAAGAAACCGACCGGTTTAGATAGTGTGCAGAATGGAGCAAAAAAACATCGTTATCGGCACCGTTTGCACATCTTTTTAGTAGATTCCTTATCCGTGATTATGCCCATCCATTGCAGCTCCCGAGGCTCCGCCTACTCCGACCGAGGCCCCTGCTGTACCTGCTGCAGCTCCGACTCCTGCAGCTCCTGCAGCCGCTCCTCCTGCTGCTGCACCGGACGGCCCCTCGCCTGCCTCCATCTCGCTGTCGGTGGACAGTGACAGGGACTCGATCCAGAAGGTACTGTAGGGGGAGGAAGGGATACGGTAGGGAAGTGGTTACTATAGATTATGGTATTTCTTCTCAGGAGAAGAAGAAGAAGAGATCTCGAATGAGATCGGAGGAAAGCAGCGACACTTCGACTGCCGAAGAACCAAAGCCCGAGTGATTTCTCCCCGTCCCTTCCGTCTTTTAGATCAACCCGGAATTCGATATGGGGTTCTAGTCAAATATCGCTAATCGGCTCACGAATAAAGCCTTGATAATGCGAAATGAGTTGAGAGACATACGCACTATCATTTAAAGAAACGACCCTACTATAGCAAGCTAAATCGATCAACGCTCATTCTGCCATACGCTACAGGTTTCTAATGAGACACGCTTACCGTATCTTCAGTCATTTCTCAATCACAAATGTCTCCTTATCAATTATTTGTTTGTGTTTGTTAATTATTTGTGTCTACCGTACTCTCCTCTCCCTATCGTACCTGCTCGGATATCATGAGTCCGTAGTTCTGCTCGGGACCCTCAGCCAGCACGATGTCCGGTCCGGTGGAATCCTGGGATACGGTAGGTTACAGTAATCGATAGCCGATAACTACCATACCCAAATTGCACATTAGATCGAGTAGCGGCTAACAATTACCGCTGTAATATTACGTAATATCGACAATGTTTTCCGTTCTATAGTATCGGCGGGTGTGAATTTCAGCATACGTTCTAATTTTGAAAAGGCGCACCCTATCTAGGTCTGAACTTTCCCCTTTCCGGCAAATGCCAATATTCAGACCTGCACCACTGCTCTAATTTGAAATAAACACGCATACTTCTTCTTCGATGAATTCTCCACGGGCGCCTCTTCATCCGATTCCGAGACGGCCATGTAGTTCCTCACAGGATCTGAGGATACGGTATTAAGCCATGATTACGGTAGTCATATTAGAGAGTATTGTAACGTTTCACTAGATGTATCACCGTATCTGACAATGGAAGGGGGTACGGTATATAATAGCGATGCCGTCTCGGGTTTTCCCCGCTCTCCATTCTGTACACTTTCTTGAATGGCTGACCTACGCGACTGTGTGCCGAATGGAGAGGGCTGCCAACAGAAAGGGCATCTAGTAGGATTTATCCATAGTGACAGTAATCACACGAGAAAACGTAAACATATTGCAAAATCGGAAGTTTTAGAGCTGCCAAAACAATCTATTCCGTTATTGCCAATGACACACACCGACGAAAACAAATTCATTTAAAAATTAATCCGACTCTCTTCATTTCGCACACTCACTCGACGTTCACACGAACGAATTCTCGAGAGTGTGCAAAATAGAGAGAGAGTTGAAATACGAAATGAAATAACTGCTGGCAAACAAGTGAGAGCAAACAATAATGAACATGGAGAAAAGAAGAACTTAAAAATAAAGATGAAGTACAAACAGCGATTTAAGCTATTGATTGTTATGTTCTGCGTAGCATCTCATTATCGGAGACGACGCAATATTTGGAGACTATAACACAGGATTTTCGATATTTTGGAGATAGGTCCGTGCAACGATTTTGCAACCTATGCTCAAAATTTGGCCCTAGAGTCAACTTTAGACGTAGAGTTCGAAAATCGACTTTAGAAAGTCGTATCTTCAAAACGCCTTTCCATGAGGCACACTTTACCCTGTGCGGTCGGTTTTCATATCTCATGAACGGCGCTTCAGAGACCCACAAATGTATAGTAATTCTGAAAGATCTTGTCGAGACAATACTTTTTGTAATTGTGAGTGAAGGGCTATCTCATCTGTGAAAAAAGTTAGAGCCTCCGAAATTTTTGAAATTGTCACCCTGAAAAGTTTTTTGTTCTTGCAAATTAAACTTTTTCATTCGATTCCCCATGCAATTTTACCCCTGAGTGCTTGTTTTTGCAAAGATCCGATCCAGGCAGGGAACCACTTCATTCGAGCGGCAGAATGCATTCAATTCGTCGGTTTTTGACCAAAAAATGTAGTTTTTCGAGCTAAACTTTTTTCTTTCGCATTTTCATGAGCTCTAGCATCGATTTTCGGTTTCTTCATTGAAAAATGCTCCAGAAAAACATATAACCAGGTATTTTTGAGATTATGACTTTTTGACCGAAAAATGGTCTCGAAATTAGGGTCAAAAAGTGTGAAAAAGTCATCATCTCAACAATATCACTCTATACGTTTTTCTGAAGTATTTTTCCATGGAGAAACCGAAAATCGATGCTAGAGCTCATGAAAATGCGAAAAAAAAAAGTTTAGCTCGAAAAACTACATTTTTTGGTCAAAAACCGACCAATTGAATGCATTCTGCCGCTCGAATAAAATTGCATGGAGAATCGAATGAAAAAGTTTAAGAGACCGTCTTATTTTGGACCACCCCCGGAACCGGTGCGCTAGCAATGAGAACCAGGGGCTCATGCTTGAGTGTCAAGAGGGTCTTGGCCCCGTCTTTCACTGCCTCTGCGAGGGGAGAAATGATATTTTCCATGAAAAATGGTCGAAAAATCATATTTTCTCAACCGATCGAGATCGATCCAATTTTTCTTTTGCGTTAACTTAGGGGTGCCCTGAGGCTTTAAAATTACCGAAAAAAAAAGTACTAAAACTCATAAATGCCAAGTTTTTCGAGTGTAACTTTTTTCTTTTGCATTTTGGAGAGCTAAAGTATGAAAATTCGACATCTACGGGTAAAAATACGTTGGAAACACCTATAGCGAGATAGTTCTGAGATTTCGACTTTTTGACGCAAAAATGACCATGACATGACCAGGTCATGAAAAAAGTGGTAAAAATTGCATCTCGGAAAAATCTGATCATATTTTATTCTGACGTAACTTTATGTGTAGAATTCGAATTTGGGTGTGAGAGCTCTTCAGATCATAAAAGAAAAAAAGTTATGATCGAATAAAGGTCAAAATCAAAAAAAAATAGCATTTTTCGGATTATTGCGAAAAATGTAGAAAACATCATTGATCGATCGATTCAAATTTACATGGATTCGATGCAGAATTGCACGGGCTACAAAACGTATATAGTGGTCACTGGTAGTTTTGGCGAAAATCGACATTTTGCTCAAAAAATACAAAATATTATATCGAAAAAATGATTTTCACAATGAGCAAAAATCAATCAGAACGGTAATTTTAAAGCCTCAGGGCACCCCTAAGTTAACGCAAAGAAAAATTGGATCGATCTCGATCGGTTGAGAAAATATGATTTTTCGACCATTTTTCATGGAAAATATCATTTCTCCCCTCGCAGACCACAAATAAGTGACGGTTTGTGAAAGACGGGGTCAAGACCCTCTTGACACTCAAGCATGAGCCCCTGGTTCTCATTGCTAGCGCACCGGTTCCGGCGAGGGGCCGAAATGCTCCAAAATAACGGAGCCGGTCTCTTAATTTGCATGGTAGGAACAAAAAATTTTCAGTGTGACAATAACAAAAAACTTTCGGTGGGCATAACTTTGTTCTCAGATGTGCTAGCTCTTCACTCCCAATTGTAAAAAGTCTTATCTCGTTGAGATCTTTCAGAATCACTATACTTTTGTGGGTCTCCGAAGCCCAGTTCATGAGATATCAAAACCGACCGCACACGATAAACTGTGCCACAGGGAATGAGGCTTTGATGATACGGCTTTCTAAGGTCTATTTTCGAACTCTATGCCCAAAGTTGACTCTAGGGCCAAATTTTGAGCATAGGTTGCAAAATCGTTGTACGGACGTATCTCATAAGTATCGAAAATCCTGTGTTATGGTCAAAAAGTCATAATCTCAAAATCGTCTGTCTAAATGTTTTCTGACGTATTTTTACATGTAGAAACCGATAATCTATGTGTGAGCTCATGAAAATGAGAAAGAAAAAAAAGTTTAGCTCGAAAAACTAAATTTTTTGGTAAAAATCGGCGGCTTGATCGTATTCGGCCACAGAAATGGCTCGGTCCCGATTTTTTAAGGTCGATTTTCAAGCTCTACGTCTAAAGTTGACTCTAGGGCCATCTTTTGAGCATAGGTTGCAAAATCGTTGTTGTAAGAATCTCAATTATATCGAAAATCCTGTGATAAGAGCACCATGAAACATTTTTGGACCGGGTATGATCAAAGCCACCGGGTATTATTTTTTTGCAAATTATCAGGGTGATGCATAAGTTTTGGACTTTTTTTCTTCAAGTGTTTACAAATTCTTTATAAATGGAAGTTATCAAGTGAGTATAGGGGCGTTTTGAAGTGCATCTAATGTGCTTTCGATCGCGCACTTTGATATACTGACGGCACTCTGGACATGAACATTATGAGTCTTCAAATGCGGTCGATTCATGAATGTCAGGATCGGGTTTCCATCATTACCCTTGCCTATGGGGTTAAGCTTATGGATCAATTTCAGTAATCATTTTGAAGATTGACCCTTTTGGCACAGCTCACAGTACGATTAGAGTGCAGTTCTCGCGGACATCCATCTGGCACAAATTCTTTCAGACCACTATCCAGCAATTTTTAAGCAATTTTCTGCATATTTTATGGTTATCAGATTTTCAATTTATTTGACCTTTAACCAACGCTGAGTCAATTCTTTTCTATGATATTGTGGACGAAACATGTGAAAATACAGCGCCCCTCACTAGACGCTTGGCACTCTTCATATACAAAATTGAGATCAATTGTTGAAAACATCAATAATATGAAATTCACGTCGATTTTCGAGTCGTCACTACTCAACTAGGTATCGTAGATCTCAAGCGAATTCGGAAGACAATGATACTACAGTATCCTCCATAAGTCACCGGGCACTTTTTCTTTCTTTCATAACTTTTGACTCATGATAGATTTCTGGTTGAAACTTGGTCATGTCCTAGCACATCCATCGTGTGTTAGGGAGATGCAATTGGGATATCACACAACTCCCTGGTTGTTGAGTAATGATTTTCCAGTCGAGCATTACTTTTTCAAACAATCGAAATTCTTACATGGAATTTTTCCTGCTTACTACACTTTCTGATATTTTAGACTTGTCCGTGGGCTACCCAGAAAAAAAATTTCAGGATGCTACTCTATCGCACTTTCGCTACAGAATTTCTCAAAAATGGGTCCTGAAAAAATGGATTTTCGTTCATAGGCGTGCTAGAGACTCGTTCAAAGGCTCAAAATGATCCTTATGATAATTCCGGATTACCGCTGAAATTACATAACGAGTACTCGAAATTTGCCTACAGGACACGAATTTTCAATTTTTCACATTACACATTTTTGGATGTTTACAGTGTTGAGGGTGATTTTTGTAAAAATGTGGTTCCAGGGTACGATGGTAGCATATCTAGGGAATATACGATTCCCAATTTTGTAGAACATTTAAATATCTTTCCCGCCTCAGGCAACCGAAAATCCGAGGTCAATCAATTTTCGAGTCAAAATATGACCATTTTTCTTCAGGACCCATTTTTGAGAAATTCTGTAGCGAAAGTGCGATAGAGTAGCATCCTGAAATTTTTTTTCTGGGTAGCCCACGGACAAGTCTAAAATATCAGAAAGTGTGGTAAGCAGGAAAAATTCCATGTAAGAATTTCGATTGTTTGAAAAAGTAATTATCGACTGGAAAATCATTACTCAACAACCAGGGAGTTGTGTGATATCCCAATTGCATCTCGACCAAGTTTCAACCAGAAATCTATCATGAGTCAAAAGTTATGAAAGAAAGAAAAAGTGCCCGGTGACTTATGGAGGATACTGTAGATACCCATTTATGTATGATAGATACCCCGCGAAAATTTTCCCGATGAGAGCGGGAGGTTTGGAAAAGTTTGTAAAATTTGAGTATTTTTGTGATGTCGACTTATGAAAATATCTCAAGTACCCATGCAAAAGGAAACCATCTGAGTTAATGATTAATAATTTAAAGTCCATCCCTAAATGATATATTTGTAAGATGCCTCCATGATCTCTCTCGGCTGAATGCCAGTCTATCAAACTCAACAATGAAAAAAGTCCAAAACTTATCAGCCTAGTACAGTATCGACAATAAGTCTTGACCCAAAAATTCAAAATGTTGCAACTTTCAAACCAGATGGGCGATGGTTCTGAGGTTTTGACAGATGACAGTACATGTACTCCTACATATGCTCACTGTGTCCGACCGTAATACGATTTTGCAATATTGCATGGTGATGACGCAATCATGGCATGGTTTTTCAAAGAATTGTTTTCTAAGAATTCCTATTCGGTGTAATAGTAGAAGATCTCACCTTTTCGATGAAAATATGTACTCATGGGAGGATGAGGTACATTGGCTTTACACTGTCTCAAAGTAGGATCCCGAAAAAATGGATTTTCGTTCACAGACATGCTTGAGACTCGTACAAAAGCTCAAAATGATCCTTACCACAATTTCTGATGGTTCCCAAAGTATGATAACGATAGCTCTTAATTTGACCTCAGGGGACGAATTTTTCACTTTTTTACATAATTGTTTTCTCCTCCTATTTTGGATGATCACAGTTCCAAGGCCGATTTTCGTTCAAATGTCTTTCCTGGACAGGTTAGTTGCGAATCCATGGAATTTACGATCCCCAACTTGTTAGAGCATTTGGAATAACTTTCCCGCCCCCGGCAACCAAAAATCCGAGGTCAATCGATTTTCAAATCGGCTATTTTTCGACATAATGAATTTTAAATTTTTTCATTAATGATATCATTGGCTCTCATATCGAAATTCGGAATCAGCACACAAAAATATACAAGAAAAAAATTTAGTCAGGGAGTTCTGAGAGAGAATTTTTTTCGACTAATGATGGGGTTATCATGGTCATTTTTTAGGTTGAAAATCGATTGACCTCGGATTTTCGGTTGCCGCGATCGGGAAAGTTATCCAAATGCTCTAAAAAGTTGGGAATCGCATATTCCATGGGTTTGCAATGAACCTGTCCAGGAAAGACATTTGAACAAAAATCCGCCTTGGAACTGTGATCATCCAAAATATGGAGAAAAAAATAATGTGAAAAATTGAAAAAATTCGTGTTCTGAGGGCAAATTAAGAGCTATCGTTGTCAAACTTTGGGAATCATCAGGAATTGTGGTAAGGATCATGCTTTTGAACGAGTCTCAAGCATGTCTGTGAACGAAAATCCATTTTTTCGGGAACCTACTTTGAGACTATCTAAAGCCAATGTACGTCATCCTCCTATGAGTACATATTTTCATCGAAAAGGTATTGAGGTCTTCTATTATTACACCGAATAGGAATTCTGAGAAAACAAATTATTGAGTAAATAATCCCCCATGAAAAACCATGCCATGATTGCGTCATCACCATGCAATATTGCAAAATCGTATTACGGTCGGACACAGTGAGCATATGTAGGAGTACATGTACTGTCATCTGTCAAAACCTCAGAATCATCGCCCATCTGGTTTGAAAGTTGCACCATTTTGAATTTTTGGGTCAAGACTTATTGTCGATACTGTAGATGACGAGAGGACGTGAGACTGGAGTCTAGCCAGAGTCTGGAGAATATGAAACCACATTGTAGCATTAATGAACCAGGTTCTCTCAGCTTGCCATTTCGCCTATTTTGGCGGGTTTAAAAAATTAATCAATATAGGGCATGCTAATAATACATTTGCTCACTCTATTCTGCACACTCTTTCTGCCATACATCGGTCTGACATAATAGAGAGTGTGCAGAATGGACAGTGCTTCAAATCGAAACATTTGCATATTGAAAGGTGAATGTTCCATTCTCAAAATTTTTTTAAAATGTTTTTCTCCGTAAGTGAGAGATATTAGAGTCATGGACAAATTGAGATCTTATGTGAACACAATGAAGCACAACTCCATCTGGACAGGAAATTTCGCTAAACCGGCTGAATCACGGCGTAATTATATTCCAATCATTTCTCTTTGTCTATTCAGAGAACCCGATCGATTCTCCTCCTCATATACCGTAATCCTTCCGCTTACCATACTCTCACAACTCGTCACGTCCATTTGCGCATCCTGCATTACCAATTTGTCGTAGATCGATCTGTAATTATTCAATTCACGTTATATTATTAAAATGTTATAAAATACTATCTACAGCACACTCTTGCTCTCTCCATTTTGCACACTCTGTCGATCAGACCGACTTGAGTGTGCTGAATGGAGTGAGCTCAAACCATCCACGTCAACCCCCATAGAAGGTCGACTGGGAATGCGATTGTACTTTCCTTGTGAATTACGGAGTTATCGATCGGCACTCTTCTCCTGTGAGCTACAGTAACCCTGCCCAATAGTATTCCAGTGCTTCTAAATTGCCACTATCACAGGGACCTACCGTGATCCAATCACTCCATGTAACGAAGAACAACCATAAAAAATACACCACCTGGCGCTTTCTAGTCTCGCATTTCACATTTCAAAGCATAGAAGCGATACTTGATGAGCTGAAGCGTCGAATAGAACTAACCTATCTCCATTATGCACACTCTCTCGTCGCTCTGACCGACTACAGTTATGATGGAGATTTTTTTTCGTAATAGTCATACAAAAATCAATATAATCCCTTCTTACCTACCCTATTCTGCGCTGTCATCTACCGAATACCTTTATTTCCAGAAGGCCGACTGGGAATGCGAGTGTACTTTCCGTCGTTTTGTTATGAGAGAAAAAAAGTAAATAAACGATACTAGTTCAGTCACCTGAGAGATTGAGTCGACGATACCTAGAGCAGAGGGGACCACTTTACATACAATATTTCAGAAGGCGCCTTCCTAACACAGATAACATTTGGGTGTTTTGATCTTCGTAGATTCCATTGATCGTGTCAAGGCAAATTCTCTAGTTTATAATCACTAAGTGGAGCATCATTGTACCGGGCAAAGTAGAACGCCAATTTCAAACCATGGCTGCTCGTACTTCAGAAGAGGGATATACAAGTTCACCTCTTCTCTTCCTCATTCCTCCTCATCCCCTCCTGCAGCAGCTGCAACCACTACGACCGATCTGAATGCTGCAAGCATAAGTGTTTGGAAAATATAGAGAAAAATATGAATCATGTTATATCAACCGGAATTACGAGGAGAACTGATAATCATATTTTCTCTATTAAATACACGACATACTTGCAACCCTATTCTCCCGGGTACGGTCAGCCGCGAAAATTAAATTTGCAGCTCTTGTCCAGAACACCGGAAGCCCCGCCCCCTACTCTCTATCCCATTCTTTTAGTCTTTAAAGCGTCAGTATCGCGTGTTCAACACTAGGATATTATTTTGGAAAGGTCCCATAGGCGCAAAGGGGAGTAGCCTAAAAGGGGCGGAGCTTCCGGCGTTCTGGCCAAGTACCCGTTCATAACAGCCATAACGTCTTTCAATCACTCATATCAATACAACATTTCAATAGTGTCTTCAGAGAAAACACAACAATCGGTGGTGTTGTTCGTCGTAGATTCCATTCATCGCGCTAAGGCAATTTCTCTATTCTATAATAACTAGCTGGAGCATCATTGTAGCGGATGAAGAACGACGCGATTTTTTCAAAGTTTCTATTACTATGAGTGTAAAGCTTTCTAGCATGAGTCCGCACTTCAGAAGAGTTGAATATAAGCTCACCTCCCTCCTTCTCCTCCTCTCCTGCAGCAGTTGCGGCCAATATGATTGCAGCAGCATTGAGTTTGGCAGGAGAGATAACACGGAGAATGAGATAGAGAAGGAACTGAAATAGAAACGAATTTCAATGTAGTAGCTGATTTATCATGGTAATGTCGAAAGAGATCAAATCACTATAAATTTGGAAATAGTGAAATTTAACAAGGAATTCCTGGTAGTAGTACGTATTGGATGTTTGTTCTACGCGTACACTCGATATCAAATTCTCACGCAACTTTTGGAGTTATAAGACATACTTGTAACCCTAATCTACCGGGAACGGTCAGCCGCGAAACTTAAATTTCAACCAACCCAATAAAAGTCTCGAGAACGGCGTTCAAAAGGGTGTTCGAGACAGTGGCATCACTGTTTCACGACTACACCAAGTTCCTAACGAATTCTACGTCAGTCCATATTACCAATTCATCTCCGTCATCACCAAATGATAAATTTCTCCTTCTCTACAACCCCTATCTAACGGGTTAGGACACGAATCTCACCATCAGTAATATCCTTGCCTAGATGAGCTGTAGCGTCGAATAAAACTAGCCTATCTCCATTCTGCACACTCTTTATTCACTATGAGCACTACATTTATGATGGGGATTTTGTTCGTAATAGTCATACAAAAGAAATCAATACAATCGCTTTTTACCCACCGTATTCTACTCCATCATTTACTGTATACCTTTATTTCCAGAAGGACAGTAGGGAATTTCACTAGTTTAGGCAGTTTTATTATGAGACGAGATGCGGCATCATTCTACCGGGAAGCTCAGTATAAACAATTTTATGATTTTATTCTACGTTAGGTTTTAACATCGAAAAACAAAACGAGACATCTTTTCAGGCTGTGAGACCAAGGTGTGGCATTAGTTCACCGGGATCCATAAACCAGTTTTACATAATGTGGCTACTATAGCGCACCTCCTTAGTACTCCTCCCCTAACGCAGCCGCTGCAGCCACTACGACCGATCTGGTTGCTGCAAGGAGACGGGCTGCAGCCGCATTGAGATTGGCATAGAAGAAAAGACGAGTGGGGACTGAAAAGGGAGGGGTGACGGAATGACACTGTTTTTTTAAATGGAAATATTGTCTTTATTTATTTATTTATTGTACAGTTTTCAGAGAGGATTTAGCAAGATAACAAATATCTTAGAAGCTATGCCATCAGCAAGAAATAATTATGTGATGATCTTCGTTAGTTATCGATATCAGAGTCATGAGAGGATTGAGATCTTATGTGAACACTGTGAAGCACAACTATATCTGGACATGCCATTTCGCTAAACCGGCAGTTAGAACTGATCAAAGCCGGAGTTTTTTTTAAACTATGAGAACTCAATGTAGATCCAATATACCCGGTTTTGACAACAAGCGCAAAATCACAATTTGACGGCGGATTTCTATTCTATCTATCGATCCTTGTCTATTCAGAGATCCCGATCGATATCCCCCACTTATATACTGTAATCCATACCATTTTGATATTTTCTCTCTTCATTCTGCACATTCTTTGATCTATCAGCCCTTTTTTTTTAAGAAAAAGCAAAATTGGCCCAGTGATTTTCAGCCACATTCACTGAACATCTACATGTAATTTAATATCGTCCAATCACTCTCAGTAACGTAGAACAATCACGAAAAAAATAGCACTTGACACCAGGCACTTTCTGGTTGCTTGTTCACCATATCATCGCGTGAGAAATCTGTTTCCTTAATCAGTTTGTGCGTCGAAGAGTTATTCACCAACCAAAATCTCATTTCGATAAGTGATGTTGGTCCGGTTTTTAGTTCTCTCTAAAATCGATAAGTGATGTTGTTCCGGTTTTTAGTTCTCTCTAAGACGAAAACAAATCCTACAGCGAAGTGTAGGCCTTGCAAATCGCAGCTCCGCTCGAAAATACTTGTTGTCAGATGCAAAGTGTATTTAGTTTGTCCAAAATAACGAAAAGCTAAAAACACAATTTCAACCAGACCCTTCCTGATTGCTCTTTCACCATATCATTCCGTGAGAAAACTGTTTCGTTAAGAGTGACTATCTGACCCAGTGAAGATAGTCTTGGCAAAGTGGAAAAATGGATTTCTCCCAAAAATGTATGTAGAGGTAGTACTCGACGAGTGTAGCATAGACTCCGCTGGTTTAGTGTTCTAGATCATTCTACGCTAAATTGCGCTAAAAGTTTTAAAAAAAACTACCGTATCAAAACCGACTTTGCTCATTCGCAATCGTTTCAATCGACTGATATCTCAAAAAATACAGAATATTTTTCTGATCACACGAACCAACTTTCAACCCGATCGGATTGAAAATCGTCGAGAATTATCGATTTGTCGATTTTTTTGGCAAATTTTGGACAACCGCTTTATATAGTGGCATACGATATACCTTTTTTATTGCATTTTATGTTAGAGCGAACTAGTAGCTAACTATTGTAAAAGATTAAACAAAATCGAAGATGCAAGTGGAGAGAAACTAATTTTTAACTGTGCCTGACTGAGGGCTTGAATTCATATTTATTTCACTATGTCGAGGTATTCGTGCAAATTGGAATAGTATGTGCATATTTCAATGTTTCAACATTTACTTATTCAGTTTATGGTGGAATAATAAGACCCAATCTTGAGAAAAAGTTGTTTTCGACCATCACGAGTTATGATTTTCGCGACACTTACTTTACCCAACGCAGTGATAGCACAGACTCTTACTAGTATAAGTTTGTAGTCCCTTTGCTTCTGCATCGAATCCATGTGATATGATGCTCTGACATTTCCGTGCTCATCCTAATTTATTCACTCAAAAATGCAATCTGCAAAGTTTGCAATTTTCAAAAAATTGCAAACTTCAGCTGGTTAGTGCTTATTTTGTTCGTTATATATTAAGAGAAATATTCGATGATGGATGAACATAAAGATCTCGCCGGTCTGAGAAGCGAGAGAAGGCGCAAAAATGAAAAGAGTCAATCCTATTGAGCCCCGGCCACCACCCCAGAGTGATGGTTCAGAACTTGATCTGTTTCTGAAGCATATCCCAATCCGAACTGGTTCGTGCGCCGAACTCGTTCGAGCGCCCACTCATTCCCCCCTCTCTGTCTCCTGGGGTTCGGTCAGGAACCAGACAGGCGCCTGACCGAACCTCAGGAGACAGAGAGGGGGGAATGAGTGGGAACAGACTCGAACGAGTTCGGCGCACGAACCAGTTCGGATTGGCATAAGTTTCAGAAACAGATCAAGTTCTGAAGCACCCCATAGTGAGAGTGACCCCACTCATTCCCTCCTCGCTGTCTCTAGACCGAACATAACAAGTAGAAGTTTGCGACTTTCTGAAAATTGCAAACTTTGCATATTGCGTTTATTGAGCGAACAATTGTGGGTTTGCACGGAAATGCCAGAACCCCATATCGCATGGATTCGATGCAGAAGCAACGGGACTACAAACTTATACTAGTAAGAGTCTGTGCTATCGCTGCATTGGTTATGATGGTCGAAAACAACTTTTTCTCAAGATTGGGTAAAGTTTTATTATTCCACCATAAACTGAATAAGTAAATGTTGAAACATTGAAATATGCATATACTATTTCAATTTGCACGAATACCTCGGCATAGTGAAATAAATATGAATTCAAGCCCTCAGTCAGGCACAGTTAAAAATTAGTTTCTCTCCACTTGCATCTTCGATTTTGTTTAATCTTTTACAATAGTTAGCTACTAGTTCGCTCTAACATAAAATGCAATAAAAAAGGTATATCGTATGCCACTATAAAAAGAGGTTGTCCAAAATTTGTCAGAAAAATCGATAATTCTCGACGAGTTTCAATCCGATCGGAAAGATGGTTCGTGTGATCAGACAAATAGTTTTTTTGGTAGTTTTTTGAAACTTCCGTAATTAAGCGGAGAATGTTCTAGAACACTAAACCAGCGGAGTCTATGCTACACTCGTCGAGTACTACCTCTACACACATTTTGGGAGAAATCCTTTTTTTTCACTTTGCCAAGCATCTGCACAAATAGCTCACTGGCTCAGATAGTCACTCTTAATCAGTTTGTGCAACGGAGAACTATTGACGAGCCAAAATTTCAATGTTGTTCCGGATTTTGCACACATTTTCATTTGTCTGACAGATACGAATATGTGCTAAATACAAATCTATCTGATATCGGATCTCCCCATCTCCATCCCTTCTCCTCACCTCTTTTCCTCCCTCTTCTCCAGTGAGTGCGTCTCATCACACGAGTCCCCACGTCATCTTCAACATTATATTTCAGAGAATAATATTCGAAGATTGATATATGAATATATATATATATATATATATATATATATATATATATATATATATATATATATATATATATATATGTATATGAACCTTGTTTACAGTAAGTTTGACATAAAAATTAATATTTATTATTATGAAAATAGTGTGTTGGTTAGAGCATCTCATCGGTATCAACCTCGATTGTCATTGCTATGTGAACATGATGAAGCACAAACGTACAGGGTGCAAACAACATTTCAAGAAAACGCGTAGAGAATGGTTAATTGTTTTTGATTTCCGTAGATGTCTCTCATCATTTCAGGCATATTTCTTTAGTTTATTATCAACAGATGCGGCATCATTTGATAGGGTAGCTCCGTAGAAAAATCTGCTGGATTTTTATTCTACGTTTGGTTTTAACATCGATCCAGGCGTAGTATTGATTCCTAATCAAATAGTTGTTCTCTCCATTCTGCACACTCTCTCGCCTATCCGACCTTCCAGAGATCAGGCAACATCAATTCGTAGCATCCAATTTATATGTACAGTCAACCACAATTCTATGGCTGTTCTTCGTTGAGTGTCTCTATCAAACACAAGGGAACTTCTGGAGAATATGAAAACACGAAGAATCACTATTTTACCGGGAGAATGTATAAGAAAGGTTAATATTGTCATCATTGGCACCAATCTTTGCACTTTCCAGTATTGATTGTTATTTTTTCAGCAACAAAATCCCCACTCAAACAGTTCTTCTCCACGAATCTTTGCCACGAGACTTTTTTAAACAACCAATTTTACCCGGTGAAGTTCAGTCCCATTCACTCCACATCTACCTGGAATTTGATATCGTTCAATCACTTCCAGTAACGTAGATCAATCTCCAAAAATTCACTACTTGACATCAGGTACTTCCTGGTTGCAATTTTACCATATCATCACGAGAGATTACAGTTTCGTTAATCAGATCGAGTGATTAGGTTCACAAACCAATATCATGTCGAATATACCTTCCCCATCTTCAACACCTCACCTCTCTTCTTTCCTCTTCTTCAGTGAGGGCGTCTCATCATATGAATAATAGTCGACCAGTGACGTCATCTGAAATATTTTGCTTAAATGAATATTATTCGAAGATGGATCTAAAAATTTAGATCTAATTTAGATAGAGATTATAAAAAAGAATATTTATTTCTATTAAAAAGATTATGTTTTTCTTCGTTTGAACATCTCATCGATGTTAACCTCAATTTTCATGTCTATGTTAGCATGACGCACAAACGTACAGGGGATGTAATCCATACCATTATGCTATTTGCTCTCTCCATTCTGCACACTTTTTCATCTGTCAGACAGATAAGATTGTGTGCAAAATGTAGAGATTGAAAACTTGAACGACATTACTAATAAACATATATCATATCTTGAAATAGTGACCGGGGGCTTTTCAATAAATGCGAATCTTGATAATGGTAAAGGATTCTTAGTGTAGGAGACTTTTGATTGTTATCTGTACGTTTCCGTATCTCATCGAAAGTAATACCGCTATTCGAATTTATACCATAACCATGTAACATCATTGCACCGGGTTCGGTCAGAATGCAGAATTTAATTTTTTTCCGATCTCAAGAAATCATGTAGACAAAATTTTTTTTTTAAATCTGTACCATCGGCAAGAGATAATTATTTCTTGTTCTGCGTTAGTGATCGATAGTCATAGGCGATTTTAGATCTTAAGTGAACACTATGAGGCACAACTGTGCCTGGCAAAAATTCAAATCGCAAATAGGAAATTTTTTTGGCATAATTTGTTCTTTATTGTTGTTCATAACACTAACCCCTTCGTAAAAGTGATACCGAAACGAATAGTTGCTCTCTACACTCTGCTAATTTTCTCATCTCTCACAAATCTGTCCGACCGGCCAAGAGTGTGCAAAATGGACCGAACACTATCCTATATTCAATCTGGCAACATTCCTAGGATTTCCTAACATTTTATTTGTTTGCAGAGCGGTCCACAAATATATTTCTGTTCTTCGTTTATGTCTCTATCAAAATCATTCTAGAGAGTATGAAAACACGATGAATCACTACCGGGAGAAGCTACAAAACATGATAATAATACCAAGGCACTACAAAAAATATATATAACTAGCACCAATTTGCGACGATTCCAGTATTGAATGTTATTTTCTCCGTTAGGATTCCATATCAATGTACATAGCAGTTGTTTCTTGATACTATGAAAAATTTATGTGGCACCAAAGCACCGGGTTTCGACAACATGCAAATTATCTAGTTCAGAGCTAATTTATTTTCCCAAATTCGATCGTTCTATAAACAGAGAGCGCGTCCGATATCTCCCCCACCTCCCAAATATCGTAATCCCTCCACTTACCGTACTCTCACAGCTCGTCTCGTCCATTTGAGAAGCCAATCTGTCGTAGATCGATTCCATCTTGTCTGAAAATATTGAATTCACGCTATATCTTCATGATTAATATTATTATCAAATACTATCTACGGGATGCTAGGAGTGACTTTTTAAAAATATGTTTTATCTCCAATCTGCACACTCTCACTCAAAAAGAGATGTGTGCAAAACGGAGAAGGCTGTAAAAAGACACGATAACTTTCGAAACTTCAAGCTAAAGGTTGATGCCTCCGATACAAAAACTCAAATACATGCGCCACATAGATGTACCATTAAGAGTGACTTTCTGAGTCAGTGAACATATGTGCGCAGATGCTTGGCACTAGCAAAAAATCGATTTAGCTCTAAATGTGTATGGAGGTAGTACTCGACGAGTGTAGCTCAGGCGCCACGGGTTTAGTGTTCTAAATCGTTCACCGCTAAATGACGGAAGTTTCAAAAAAATACCGTAACCAAACCGACTTTGCTCTTTCGCTATCATTTCAATCGAGTGATATCTCAAAATTTGCACAATATTCATGTCATCACACCTGCCAAGTTTCATCCGGATCGCATTGAAAATGTTCGAGAAATTTCGATTTTTCGAAAACTTTTCAATTTTTCATCTTTAGGGTGGTATACAATATACCTTTTTTATTTGATAAAATTGGAGAGCAAGCACTTTACTTCTTATAGTTAAAATATGAGAAAGAACTAAAAATACATGTTTGACGAAAATCATTTAAAACGACGGTCAACTCGTTCAAAAGTTAGTTCATTATTCGCTACCTTCCAGGTATTCGAGCAAATTGGAATATCATGCACATAAGTGAATTTTTCAACATTTACTGTTTCATTTTATGGTGTAATAATAAGACTGCACGATTTTGAGAAAAATTTTTTTTGACCATGGCGAGTTATGAATTTCGCGCCACATACTTTTACTAATGCAGTAACAGCGCAGGCTCTAACTAGTATAACCATGCAGTCTGGTGGTTACTGCACTGAATCCATCTGATATGGGGATATGGTACTTCCGTGTTCGCCTCATTTATTCGCTCAACAAATGCGATTTGCAAAATTTGCAAATTTCAAAAACTTGCAAACTCCCACTTCTACTTGCTCATTATGTTCGTAATAAATTGTGAGAAACATGCGATGATAGACGAACATAATGTGATTTATCAAGTGGGAGTTTGCAAGTTTTTGAAATTTGCAAATTTTGCATATCGCATTTTTTGAGCGAATTAATGAGGCGAACACGGAAGTGCCAGAGCCCCTTATCGCATGGATTCAGTGCAGTAACCACGAGACAGCATAGTTATGCTAGTTAGGGCCTGCGCTGTTACTGCGTTAGTAAAAGTAAGTGGCGTGAAATTCACAACTCGTCATGGTCGAAAAAACATTTTTCTCAAAATCGTGCAAAGTCTTATTATTCCACCATAAAATGAAACAGTAAATGTTGAAAAATTTACTTATGTGCATGATATTCCAATTTGCACGAATACCTGGTAGGTAGCGAATAATGAACTAACTTTTGAACGAGTTGACCGTCGTTTTAAATGATTTTCGTCAAACATGTATTTTTAGTTCTTTCTCATATTTTAACTATAAGAAGTAAAGTGCTTGCTCTCCAATTTTATCAAATAAAAAAGGTATATGAGAGACATTCTGAGATTTTGAACATATGTCTGGAACTAGGGGCAAAAGTCGATTCGAGGGATTAGCTCCATATTTGCACAGGAGGTAGTGCTCGGTAAGGTATGCAGGTTGACCACCTTGGGGCTGACGGCGACGCATCCGCAGCGCGTTAGTGCGCGCGAAATTCGAAATTTAACGAATTTTGAAAAATTAATTTCTCGCTCAGTTCTTCTCCAATTGCTTCGAACTTGGTTCCAATAAATAGCTAAATTCATGGACATCATTTCATGTGTTGGGTATAATCTATTAAAGTTTCAGCTTCATAGCGAAATTACAAGATCAAAAATTGATTTCACTCGCAAATATTGACGCATTCCATCTACAAAAAATTTTTCTTCAAAATCGTGCAAACTCTAGTTTCCTTACCAGCAATCAGTTGAATAAATTTTCACAAGTTTTATGTAAATTTTTAGTTGCATGGAGAACCCCTTGAAAACGGAGAAATTCAAATACTAGGGTTGCACGGCAGTACCAAAAACAGTTTTTTCTCAGAATTCGCCCCTCCGGTACGCAATTTTCTCGATTTTTTCCATTATTTATTCATATTCACAATATCTAACATATTATTAAATAAAAAATCTGCCGCCGGGTATGCGTCAATATTTGCGAGTGAAATCAATTTTTGATCTTGTAATTTCGCCACGAAGCTGAAACTTTAATAGATTATTCCCAACACATGAAATGATGTCCATGAATTTAGCTATTTATTGGAACCAAGTTCGAAGCAATTGGAGAAGAACTGAGCAAGAAATTAATTTTTCAAAATTCGTTAAATTTTGAATTTCGCGCGCTCTAACGCGCTGCGGACGCGTCGCGGTCAGCCCCAAGGTGGTCAACCTGCCTAACTTACCGAGCTCTACATCCTGTGCAAATATGGAGCTAATCCCTCGAATCGACTTTTGCCCCTAGTTCCAGGCATGTGCAGATATTTGTTCAAAATCTCAGATTGTCTCTCATATTACTTATGTGCATGATATTCCAATTTGCTCGAATACCTGGTAGGTAGCGAATAATGAACTAACTTTTGAACGAGTTGACCGTCGTTTTAAATGATTTTCGTCAAACATGTATTTTTAGTTCTTTCTCATATTTTAACTATAAGAAGTAAAGTGCTTGCTCTCCAATTTTATCAAATAAAAAAGGTATATGAGACATTCTGAGATTTTGAACATATGTCTGGAACTAGGGGCAAAAGTCGATTCGAGGGATTAGCTCCATATTTGCACAGGAGGTAGTGCTCGGTAAGGTATGCAGGTTGACCACCTTGGGGCTGACGGCGACGCATCCGCAGCGCGTTAGTGCGCGCGAAATTCGAAATTTAACGAATTTTGAAAAATTAATTTCTCGCTCAGTTCTTCTCCACCCTAAAGATGAAAAATTGAAAAGTTCAAAAATATTTTCGAAAAATTTCTCGAACATTTTCAATGCGATCCGGATGAAACTTGGCAGGTGTGATGACATGAATATTGTGCAAATTTTGAGATATCACTCGATTGAAATGAAAAGAGCAAAGTCGGTTTGGTTACGGTATTTTTTTGAAACTCCATTTAGCGGAGAACGATTTAGAACAATAAACCCGTGGCGCCTGAGCTACACTCGTCGAGTACTACCTCTACACACATTTAGAGCTAAATCGATTTTTTGCTAGTGCCAAGCATCTGCGCACATACAGTATCCTCTATAAGTCTTTGCGCGCTTTTTCATTCTTTCATAACATTTGACTCGTATGAGATTTCTTGCTCATACTTGGTCATGACATAGCACACCCACCGAGTGTTAGAGATATGGCATTGGGATATCAGGGAACTCCCTGGTTGTTGCGTAGTGTTGACGGAATCAAGCAATATTTCTTCAAACAATAACAATTCTTACATGGATTTTTCCTCAGCCTTCCTAATGGGTGTGATAATAGAAGGCCTCAATACCTTTTCGATGAAAATATGTACTCATGGGAGGATGAGGTACATTGGCTTTACACTGTCTCAAAGTATTGACCCGAAAAAAATGAATTATCGTTCGTAGACAAGCAAGGGACTTGTTCAAAAGCTCAAAATGATCCTTACCACAATTCCTGATGATCCCCAAAGTTTGGTAACGATAGCTCTTAATTTGACCTCAGGGCACGAAAAAAATATTTTTTCACTTTTTCACATTACCCAACTTTGGATGTTCCTACTTCTAAGGGTGATTTTCGTTTAAAGGTCATTCCAAGACACGATGGTAGCATATCCATGGAATATACGATTCCCAACTTTTTAGATCATTTGGATAACTTTCCCGCCCGCGGCAACCGACAATTCGAGGTCAATTGATTTTCAAAATCGGCTATTTTTTGACATACCGAATTTTAACTTTTTTCATCATTGATATCATGGGTTCTCATATTGAAATTCGGATTTAGCACACAAAGATGTACCAGAAAAAAAATTAGTCAGAAAGTTCTGAGGGAAAAAAATTTTCAACTTATGATGGGGGGTATCATGGTCATTTTTTGGGACTAAAATCGAAAGCCCTTGGATTGTCGGTTGCCGCGGGCGGGAAAGTTATCCAAATGATCTAAAAAGTTGGGAATCGTATATTCCATGGATATGCTACCATCGTGTCTTGGAATGACCTTTGAACGAAAATCACCCTTAGAAGTAGGAACATCCAAAGTTGGGTAATGTGAAAAAGTGAAAAAATATTTTTTTCGTGCCCTGAGGTCAAATTAAGAGCTATCGTTACCAAACTTTGGGGATCATCAGGAATTGTGGTACGGATCATTTTGAGCTTTTGAACAAGTCCCTAGCTTGTCTATGAACGATAATTCATTTTTTTGGGTCAATACTTTGAGACAGTGTAAAGCCAATTTACCTCATCCTCCCATGAGTACATATTTTCATCGAAAAGGTAATGAGGCCTTCTATTATCACACCCATTAGGAAGGCTGAGAAAAAATCCATGTAAGAATTGTGACTGTTTGAAAAAATTCCGTCAACACTACGCAACAACCAGGGAGTTCCCTGATATCCCAATGCCATATCCCTAACACTCGGTGGGTGTGCTATGTCATGACCAAGTATGAGCAAGAAATCTTATATAAGTCAAAAGTTATGAAAGAATGAAAAAGCGCGCAGACTTATGGAGGATACTGTATGTTCACTGACTCAGAAAGTCACTCTTAAATGTTTTAAAAAATCAGTGTCATCCAGTGATAGTCACAACAGTTTTCAACTCTCTACATTCAGCACACTCATCTTTCTTTCCAGCAAGCGTGCAGAATAGAGAGAGCTGGGGACCGAAATGGTATCCTAGTAGCTACCGTAGTCCGCACGTATCGATCAAACACATAATCGTGCTCCTCCAAGTTCTATTACCGTACCCCGGCCCACTCACCATTCGGGGTTCATTCGATCCACTCCTCGACTCCACCTAATCGCTTGCGACTTACAAGTATCTCCTTAGGACTCGAGCCAATTTATTCAATATTCAACAATTCCTCTCTATTTCGAAGAATTTTTATCAACCGAATCTTCAAGTACTGTGAATTAACAAGAAACATAGCAACACATAAAAATTACAACACTTCTATACGAGGGATGAATCATTGAAGCAATAGTGATCAAAACGCTATTAGCATCAATAAAATATATTTATGCCAACGCAATTAAATCTACTTTCTACCCGTTCTCTAATCTCTCCCAGGAACTCCTCCTCCGTCTAATCCATCACCCTAACTCATAATTATCTTCGCCTTTTCTCACATCAACTCCCGGTTTAATAAACTACCGTACCCTCCTCCTTCTCAGTGATCGTGCTGGGACCCGTCAAGCTAAAATTTATCGATATCCCGCTATCGTTCAGGGAATCTACACTCGATGACTGGACTACCGTAATCTCTTCTTCTTCTTCCTGCTTGACTTCTTCGCCTCCTCTCAACTCCACCGTATCCTTCGCGGCAGGAGGAAGGACTACCGTATCCTTAGAGGAGACAGCAGCTACCGTATCCTCCCTCTCTTCACTACTCTTTTTCTCCTCATTGCGCTGGTCCGCAGCCGGGCCCTGATTAGTAGTCATGTCGTTTCGGTTTTCGACCCTCTCCATTCTGCACACTGTCTTGCCGGTCAGAGAAACTAGAGAGTGAAGAGAGCCAAACTCGAAACGAAATCCCTAGCCAACAATATCTACGCACTACCGTACCTTATCATCATCACATGATCCTTCTATCGCCTTCTCCACTCGAACTTCGCAGATCGAATTGTTCTGAAAAAAAAAGATTATTAATTGATCAATCAATATATTATCTTTTACAAGGAATCAGTACTTATCAATAAGCAGCATATTTATCAATCCTATTGCAATCTATCAATCAATATTCACTTTTTACCGTAATCTGTCCCTGCTGTTTCTTCACAACAGCGGCGTCATTTATCTGGCGGGCACTCCAATTCCTCCAATTGGGTCCATCGTAACTGGAAAGGGAAAATGGTTACGGTAAGAGCTGACAGATTTAAGTATTCCGATGGGTGGGTGATGGGACGTTTAGGAACTCGCGTTTAGGAACTCTCAATCGGTGACGTTTAGGAACCTTTTCAAGACGGTTTAAGACGACGGAAAGACGGCTTACAACCCTCATTTGAATACAGGAGGTGTTTTAAAACTCTTCTATAACGAACTGGTATCCATCGGTATTCAAATGAGGGTTCTAAACCGTATTCCCGACCTTTGAAATGGTTCCTAAACGTCACCGATTGAGAGTTCCTAAACGCGAGTTCCTAAACGTCCCATCACCGATGGGTGCAATTTAACGTGATATTCAATCTTTATTGGATTATTCTCAATACACTCTCGAGTTCGAATACGCGTGATAAAAATATCGGGAGAAAATAAGCATGTTTTGATAAGCGTTTTCGTTATCTAGAATTTCACATTCCCTTGACCGATTGCTGAGTAGTTTCCGCCCCACTCCCCCCCCCCCCCCCCCCCCATTCACAGCCCATGTAGCCTTTATCTACCAAGAAAAAAAACAAGCTTATTAAAATACATAATTCAGACGGGTGTTTATAACGATTCCTGCTATTTTTTTTAGACCGACTTACACGACTTTCCTTTTGCGCCTTTTGGAAGCGCCTTTGCACACATTTGGGATGTTGATGAGTGTGTGGAAGGTTGAATTTCCTCCCATCTCTTGGGCTGACAACTCGACGCCGTCCAGATTCTCGTCCTCGTTCACTGGGGAGATCTGAGAGGGAATCCACTTAGTACGTTTATTTTAAGGTATCCATACTATATAATAAAGGGCAAACGTCTGTCTGTCTGTCTGTCCGGATTGCGAAATCGGAAACATGTAAACAACGACTCCCCTCCCTCTCTCTCTCTCTTTGCGATTGCGAAATACGGCGCACCGCGAAGCGGTGAGCCCCGCCAGTGGTATCCCCCGACGTAGTCGGGGGGATACCGCTGGTTAATTTAATATTTGATGCTAAATGAAAAAGCTGGGGGAAATAATTGACAATACAGCATAAATAATGTTTCACCTGCTATTTATCTTGTAAGGCATGCCCAAATTAACAGATTTGTAAGATTCTAGTTCTTGATAAATGCTCATCAAAAAAGTAATTTTTACCTCAGAAGTTTTTTCCTCTTCCTTCCGCCCTTCATCTTCACCCAAGAGACTAGGCGATATTGGGTGGTTCTGGAACAATAAATACAACATTTCCCTACTCATATCTTCAAAAATATATAATAATTAAAATCATAAGAACTCACCACAGACTCCTCCACTATCGTCTTCTCATCCGTGGTCGCCTCACTGGCTGCAGCTGCAGCATCCGCAGCTCCGACCGGGTACAGATTGCAGATGCGGCACGTCTTGTTGTTGGGGAGACCACCGATCGTAGAGGAACCATTGCCTGTAGAACGATTGGTGCGTCAAAATGGTACATCGTTTTTTGTTCCCTGACTGATTGATTCATGCTTCACTCATTATTTGAATTTGAATTCTCGGCTAGTTTTCAATGAGACCGGACCTCCAATTGAAGTACATGTTTCACTCTTTGGTTATACTCCAAGGCTAGATAAAATTTCGATGATAACAAGATTCGACTTGTATAAAAAATACATTACCAATTGCATGGACATCATCGAATCTTCCCCAGTCGAGCGGCACACTCTCTGTGTAGAAGATCTCCACGAACACACTAAAATTATTGAATGATTTTTTTTAAATGAATCGCCCTAATAACCCGAATTTCTTTCTAAAAAAAAAGAATCGCCCTAATAAACCGAAGTTCTTTCTTTTCGAGAAAATTCGTTTTTTTTAAGGAAAAGTACGAAAATAAAGAACCGGGTCACCTTCGCGCGACTCCGAACACGAATTTACAATCGGTGCCGTCACGACGAACCTGGAACATTAAATTATATATTCAAATAAATATTGATCGGATCACATTATCAGCAACTCTCGTGGTATAGCTATTTTTTCTGGAACGATGAACTCCATTCTGCACACACTCGCGATGTCTAGATTCAGTGTGTCGAACAGAGAGGAATAGCAATTTGACCCTACAAAAGTAGAATTTATGCCTGTCTTCTTTCTTTTTTCAAAAATTCAAAATAGTTTAGAAAATAATAAAAGAATTCGCTCACCATATATTTCAGCCAGGGGTTGTCCCTCATGTTCAGCTGAATGAGATACTTCTGAGAATGTCTGCAAGAATAGGACGGATTCAATCTATAAAAATAAGAATTCGAAAACGAGAAGAAGTGAAATTGTAAGAAGTATTGTAGTAGTAACGATCCCAGTACATTCCCGCTTCATTCTCTGATTAAGATTAGAAGCTTCGAAAATTTTACGATTTGATTAGCTCTTGGTGTCAAAAATAGAGTATCGTTATTCTTTCAACACATCTGCGTCATTTGTTCGATGGTTTGATAAAAAAAGCAATGAATAATTAAACAAATAAATAAGCACTCACATATCCGAGTCGCTTCCCTTCCTGGCCACGACGATCGTCACGTAGTGCGCCTGCTTGAAGCAGTAGAAATCGGCAAAGTAGATGTTGACACTGAAAAATGATATAAAAACAATGCCATCAATTTAAGAGAAATACACGAACAAAAGTAGGCATTAGTTGTAAAAAAAATGAGAAAAACAAAGAGAAGATCTTTTATGCTGACATCACTGTTCGTAGATGGATAATGCCAAATCTATATGGGTGAATTTACTAATAAATGAATAATTAATTACAAAAACTAACGTGGAGGGATCGAGAAACATGACTGCTTGCACCATCATGCGCACGTTTCCGAAGCAAGACCTGGTGGGGAGTTGGCCATTCAGAAGGAGATGAGCAGAGAAGAAGAGACCTGAGCGTAGCGATTATTGCTCAAGAATTTTGGATTGAGCGCGGGAAGCAATATTTCACATCATTCCTAGCATGCTTGTGTTTCATTATTCGTTTAATATTCAAGATTTGCTAATTGCTAATTAAAAGATTTCTAATAGCACAGTATGGATTTTCATTCCGCGTAATCAGTTTAGAAAATTTTCAAATACCAATCAAACACATAATTTGCTGCTCCAATATTGTTATATCCCGTTCAATTCCAGTTTCAATGAGGGATGGTAACTTTCCATAAATTCCTAGATGTAATATTGTAGATGGACTACCTGCCATTAGCGTCACTCACTCACCAATGTCAACAACTGTGCAGTCAACGCTGCATTTAATAGAGCAAACAAAGACAGTGATGCAATATCGCCTCTCACCCGATATGACTCCATTGATCATATTGGCCGGTTGCCCGTTGTCATCCTTCATATACTTTTCCATCACACCGAAGCAGTTGTGGTGGATGTTATCCCAGTACATCTTTGGTTTGCATCTGAGATATTGTAGTTAATTAGAAATATTACTATTTAATAATAGTTATTTATTGAAGCAAGACATCCGGAAGACAAACGCAATGGAAATCGTCTATCCTTCAAGAGCGAATGATGAAACATTTCCAGAATATAACAAAAACTAGGAATGTTTTTCGGTGACAACAAAACAAATCTGACCGATAGATAATCTCGAACGGATGCATATCGGTACCAGTGTGCTTGACTGCGTTGTCGTACAACACTCGCAGCTCTGCCTCGGAAAAGACTGAAAACATTTTCTAACTCGATCACAACTCTTAGAAAGTGCCTACAGCCAATCGCCTTTTCAACCACTCAATGAGCCCCAAATCTACCTGGGAAAATGCAAACCGCACTACACAGCACTCTTCTTAATGTCCGTTTTGGTAGTCTTTCCTACAGTTTAAAGAGTATTTATGGTCGACTCACTGACTCACACACGACTTCACTCACCCATAACTTATGATCACGACAAGTATAAAAAATAGAACAATCACTGACTTGCTTTGATCTCCTTCTGTCCTTGAGCGACCGTCGCTCCATTAGCCGCAATTCGAGCTGTGATCGAGATGAAGTACAACATACCCGCCTTCACGCGCAAACTAAAAAAATTTTTGATTTCACAATAAGGAATTGTTTAATGCCAAATGCATCATATTCATATTTGCCATTTTCCCACCTAAGAAATCCCGAACAAGCAATTTCATGCCCCTTCCACTGACTTTACTCGTAAGCGAATCGAATCTCTCCGGATGAATTTCACTAGTTCGAAACCCCTATTATGTAACCCTCAGTGTGTGGAGAATTTTTTCATCGTTTTTCTGATACACCTACCTCCGCCACTAAGCATTTTGGTCGATCGTATCTATTAAGGATACCATTGCGTTTCTGGCACTCTCCATTCTGCACACTCTCTCGCCGGCAGACAAGTGCAAGATTTTGCAGAATGGAGAGGTGAAAGCTGAACAACTTCACTAGATTCTATGATCGATTCAATCTGTATGAATTAATAAAAATAGAATCTGACATAGCTACGCTAATATATGAAAGGTGGAGAAATATACTGTGGCTAAAATGCAATTACAATCTAATTGAATCAAAATATACTCACGAATGTCGAGTGTGATGGGCGGGGAAAAAGAGAACGAATGGAAAGTTTCTCCCTTCGGCAACACTCATTTCGTATGTGATTTGGCCTGCATGATTTAGTTGGAAATAAATAAGTCATAATTAATCCCCAGAGTACTAGTATATTGGTCAAATTTGACAGCTGTATTTGTATTTCAGAAATAAATGAAATTCTTCAGCTACCCACTCTTCCGTCGATACAATTCTTACTACGCCTCTATTGCATATTCATCAATATCATTTAAAAAATTATTGTATTCGCTGACCAGAGACGTGAGGAGCCTTCCAGATGATGTCCAGTTTCGTTGAGCTCACGTTCACATCGAACTGAAAACATTTTAATTATTAAAACTCGATAAGCTCGAAAATCATCGCCGACTCTTACATCCAGACTCTGTACGGGGCCGTTGTAGTGAAGGTCGTACGCATTTTTCTGATTTAGGGGAGAAGGAACAGCCGCTGCGAAATATTGATTTAATGGAACGAATTAGTGATGACAAATCGGCATCTGACTCTTCTCAAATCGCGTACTTTCTCGTTTCTCTAACCGACGATCAGTCATGCGAATTGAAGTTTGTGGATGCAGGCTTGTCATCACTAGTGATAACTAATGCCGTACGCCGAATGAGTTTAAACGAAAAATTCCTTTCGTTTTTTCCTACAGCATTCTAATACTATATAAAATGGCGAAACTGACCTCCCAAAGTGGTAATTCTTCCGCTAGAGGGGCCACGGGGGACGAATGGCCGACCGCCGTACGGTACTCGATTAGCCGCAGTGAATGGTCGGTCGTAAGGCGTCGGCCGAGGCGCAGCCGCTGCTTGATTACGCCACGCGGTAGTGGGATTCATAGGACTGAATTACAACACGTTATATAGATCAATGAATATATGCGAAAGACGTAGAGAAAACTGACACATGCGAGTTCCACTGGGCCCATTTCGCGTATTCCTCGTTGTATCCCGGCGGCACCATTGGTTGTACGACTGGATTCGGCAGCAACGGCGGACGCTGCATGCAGGGGTAGCCGGCATCGACTCCGTCAATCGACGGTCCATTGTTCGGGTTCCCGTAAAACATCGCACCATGAGACGGCCACCGCTGAAAATGGAACGCTCCAGTAGTAAACGAAGAGTTCTAGAACTGGCACGGAATAGATATGATAAAGGCATCAACAGTAGAAAAGCGCATATGGTGGTGCAAAGACACATATGGTGGGCCCGGTCCTAAGACGGCACCGGGCCTTATAAGCCCGGTGCATCAGGTATTTTTGGTGACAGATCAGTGAACAGACCCTCTACTATCGGTTCAACAATTAAACAATAACAAAAATACAGGTGAAATGCAAAACAAACGGCGAAGGTGACAGAAACGTATCAGTCAATACTATCGACTCGATACAGTATCGAATACCGTAACTTCGTGTCTGGTCGTCTGGCACTCTACCGTTACTTTATTTATTTTAAATGGTTTTATATTCGTTCTTTGCCCGGTTTTGTTTAATATTCTCACTAAAAACAATTTACTATCGGCAAAGAAAATTGAAATTGTTGCAATATTTAGAAATTATATCTTTCACGCCTAGAACGATTTTTTTTCTTCTTCTCGATATTGCGTCTTCACGTGCCGGAGAAGTAGGTGTAAACTCTTTTAGAATTGATGTTAACTAAAAAATTAATATTCAGAATTAGCCTAGTATGATTGACAATGAGAGGACTTGTACTTTCGAATGAGGGCAAGTTTCGGCATCTCAAAGAATCTTCTGTTTACCCATGAGATTCCGCACAAAAGGAACAGTGGACACCCCATTTATTGTGAGCACTGAAATTCGATCGGAGGAGATGGAATGGATCGAAGAATCGAGGGTGAAGGGATTAGAATTGCAGAGTCGGAAAAATTGCTCTCTCCATTCTGCACACTCTCTTGTCTATCTGTCCGACGAGATAGCTGGTAGAATAGAGAGATTATTTATTTGAACCAGAAATGATTCTAGCAATTTATAAATATATATGGCTATCTAAATTCTTCTGGTTCATATTTTTCTTATCGCCGCACATGGTATCGCTTCTTCTTTCGATATTGGCAGAGTACTGTAGGTTGTCTCTTCATTATCTCTTTTTTCACTGTTGATCTCTTCATTTACTTGCCACCTCGCTCTAAAAATATATAGAGTAGATCACTTCCATGTTCCCGCTACTTTTTGCTTGCGAATCGTCGTGTTATTCACGCTTGGCACTTCCCATACCAGTCCCCCATGTCCCCTGATCCGATTGGCTTTCTCCTCGATGATCTACCCCATTTTTGAGAGCGAGTGAGAGATCAGACGGAATGGAGAGACGACCAGAGAAAGAGAGACAATAAAGAGACAGCCGACTGTTTAGCGAAAGTTGTCACTGACCGCTCTGGTATTCAGAAGCACTCCCACGTCTCTCTCACATTCGCCTTGTCTCTCGTCTCCCTCTCGCCGTCTACCGTCTCTTCAGGGGACGTGATCGCTCACCTTCTCTCTTTTCTCTGACCTCTCTATGTCCTCTCTGATCCGCCTGGTCTCTCCCCGCCTACCAGCAACTGACACAGAGGTCCACTTTTTGCTGGCTGCTCTCTCTCTCTCTCGGGGGTTCACTCGGGCTCCCTCTGGCTTCTTCCTATCAACTGCTGTTTCTCTGCAATAAACGCACTTTTATCACGTCTCCACCTCAATTTCCTATACTTATGTTTCATGGGTTCAATGGTGAAAAAGGTCTGATTATTTCGCTGATTCGCTTATGTTTCAGGGCATCCTCAAATGCGGATGGGATTAGCCTGTCTCAATTGTCATCTGTTTCTCCTGTACAACCCCTTATATCTTTAGAGCTGAGATTACAGTCAATCAGCTTCGGTCTCTAGGTGGTAAGCACCATGCTTTCTGGCCTGATCCTCTCTCATTCCGGTGTCTCTCCCTCTCCTCTCCCTCTCCTTCCTCCTCTCAACTTCATAATACTCAGTTCGCAATGGGGACCGGTCACTCATCCCCTACCCTACTCCCTACCTCCTTTCTCTCTCTCCGGTCCATTCTTTCCCTCCCCCGAGTCTCTTACTCGCCTTGTTGGGACAGCGGGCAAATACCCCCAGTAGTGTCAGTTTGCTTTTTAGCCTCTCTCCATTCCGCACACTCTCTCGTTTCTCCGACAGAGGAGAGAGTATGCTGAATGGAGAGAGAACTAGTCGATCCAGGCAACACTAACCCCCAGTGTCGGCAGTGGGGATGATTCATGTTTTTATTGTCGCTCGTATTTTGCAAGTTCCACCATCATCTGGAGAGCGATGTGAGCGTTCGCGTGATCGTGACTAGGAGTGGAGAAGCGAAGGAAGGCTCTCTCCATTATGCACACTCACTTGCCGATCAGAGGGATAGAGAATCCTCATTCACGAACTGTCTATTTGTGACTTGCTTTGCAAAAATATGATTGGTAATTCTCCAAGTAGGCTATCTTTCTCGCACGCTTTCCTTCTTTGTTTTTCTGGATGGATATTTGCTTGAAAGATGCCGTTCAGTGAGAAAACAATCCGTTTTCATAATGAATTCGTCTATCACCCTGACCAACTCTTTCTCACTCTCGGATGCCCTCTCAATTGGATAATAGACCTCTCCTCTGTTCACCTTCCAATAATGGAGAGACAGACCGCGAATGGCCTCACTCGCCCTTTCCTCTTTGTTCGGGATTCCATTAGTACCGGCTAATCACAGGCTGGTGCGAAGTTACTGTTGAGGACGACGAATGAAGACTGCGCTCTCCGCATAATGTTCGATATTTCGCTTCTTTGACCGATGAGAGAGTGTGCGAAATAGAGAGACTCGTAGTGCTGATGTAAGACTCAGAAATGCAGAATGAACGCGATATTTCAGTTTGTTTCTCAAGAGTTCAGACAGAGGACCGAATTCCGTATTCAATTGTTTGAAGCGTGGAAGTTTGTGTATTCATTTCGTTTCTCACTTGCATTCCGCGATTTTTTTCCAGAGGCCAATTAAACAAATAATATAAATTAAATTAATCAGGGCCGGCGATGCCGCGGTCCTTCGCCTTCTCCACGACGGATCTGCGCTTCTGGACGAGGGGAAGAGGAGAACAGGTGAGCGGAGGTTGAGAATCCATATCACTTGTCAGCGAATTGGTAGAATTGTAATGATTCTCCACATTTCTCATGATTTTTCGATTTCTTTCGGAGAGTGAGTGCGAGAAATGAGGAGAGCATGCTGCATGCAACTGCTGCATTCTGGCAGACAATACTAATGAGCGAGCAGCTAGCGGCACAAAGAAACCGTGCTCGATGAGAGAAGATTGGGTGTTGCAAACAAAAAGAAAGAGGAATCATTGATCCAACGATCACGAAAGCTGTTATGAATATCATGAAACTCATTTGGAAATCACATATTTTGAGATTCATCAATAAACCATTTTTATTAATTTAATATTCGCAGCGTCAATCGACCAACGAACGAGATTCGATGACATCCAGTGTGGGCTCGTCCAGCTTCGCAGGTATTTTCCATTTTACCTTCTGCCCTGACAATAATCACGAATTTAATATTTTTGTATATGCTTCACCGCTGGTTCGAAAAGGATGGCGAATCTGGAAGAACGATATCCGCTCATTCTTGGTCGTTCTAAACAATTAAAAAAATTTCCAGGCATATTGGGTTTTGTGTTTGAGCTCTCTCTCTCTATCTCTCCATTGTAATGGAGAGAGCTAAACCTGTGCATTCAGGCATCTTCGGTTCGGTCCGTCGTCGCCGCCAGTCTGCAGTGAACACCTTCAGCACTACTGTGTGAGTTTATTATGTCTTTCGGATTCGTGCGCTCTCCATTCTACACACTCTAGTGTGCCAAATGGGGAGAGCCAACAATTTCTATTCCGATGCAGTTATTCGTATCTACTGAATACAAAACTGTAGAAAAAAACAGAGCAAGGAGGTTCAAGTAGAACTATCCGGCCTGTTCCTCTCCATCCTGAATGGCCACGAATTAGGTGAAGTGGGTTCGAACCGAGAAAGAAAAAAACTGCGACGAGAGATCAGGCGAAATCGAGAGAGCGCAGACGAGAATGAGCGAAAGAGTGGGCGAATCGAGGAGGGGCAAGTGAGAGAAAACAAGCCGGTAGTGTGAATCGGACTCGAATTGAGGCGGATTAGTGGGCGCGTTTAGGGCGGGGAGGAGGTGAATGGAGAGGGGTTAGGGCAGGGATGGAGAGGTCCCGGGGTTGAGAGGGGACCATGCCACCGGAGATTTTCGTTGATCCAATTCTTTTTCATCATTGCTCTGCCAATCATGCAATCTGAAATTGCGCCGTTCCCAAGATCGAACGCTGAAAGCTAAGAGTATGATAACTAGGTTTGAAATTTTGGTTCTGCCTCTCTCCATTCTGCACACTCCCTCGTTTCTCTGGCCGGCGAGATAGTGTGGAGAATGGAGAGAGTTAAATCCGAAATTGTATCCCTAATGGTAACCAATGATATCTCTGACCCTTTCATCTCAGAAACGATGTTCTAGAACCATGGCGATTCATGGGAATCTTCCGATTCCCGGCCCCATAATCTCATTAATAATTCTGATAATGTGAAGGGTTGTGTGCAATGATAATCGTCGGAAGATGAAAGAGGGAGAGAGAGAAGGTAGGGAGAGGAGGAAGGGAGAGAGAAGAGAAGAGAGAAAAGAGAGGAGGGTGAAAAGAGTTGTGAAGTGTGTGACGCATAAACGGCGCTTCAATCTCTCTTCAATATTCTGCCCTGGGGCATTTCACACTCCTGACACTACTATCTGACCCTGAGGGAGTACTGTAGCTACCCGGGGTACGGTAGCTATGCCCAAATGGCTGGACAGACTGGCCTGCTGCAAGTGCTGTTCGAGGATTCCGAAGTAGGCATTTAATTTATATTTATTTATGCGGAAGACGATTGTGTGTAGATGTTGTGGTAGATGTTCACAGCTCATGGGGAAATCGATAACACCTACCGTAACCTTGCCGATCGTTGCAGGAACCAGCAAGACGACTACGGTCCCTCCACCTCTTCATCAGACGTTTATCGACCGGCGACGGGACCGAGTGACTTACCGAGAGAGTACCGTAACCAAGATCAGCACTTTGTTCGATCGGTGGAGAGAAGCAGTAGCCGAGATGCAGTGGGAAGGATCGCTGTGGAGTCGGGGAAGTGCGGTCTTTGATTTTTGATCTCTAGTTTCGTTGCTCGTGCAGGCTCTCTCTAATCTGCACACTCTCGGTCTAGAAGACAGTGTGCAGAATGGAGAGAGCTAAAAACTAACAAATAAGTTCCCTGTCGGAGAACCTTTGGCTGCTATCTCTCTCTCTCTCGTATGGCCTACTGAACTGTAGAAAATTGTATCGCGGAAATGCGGGGAATCCTTCGGAAACGCGCATAATGTGAAGATGATGATTCATGGAATTGGAGCGCGCGCGATTTCAGAAATGGACGCGGTGTGTGGGTTTGTGTTTCAGCCTTGGGATAAAATGGAGATGGGTTGAAACGATTTCCCCTTCTAAGACGACTTTCAATAATATGAATGTAAATTGTGAAACAAAAATTAATGAAAATATAATTCAGATCGACCGAATCATCATACAGAAGAGATCGAAGCCAGCCTGCGACCTACCATTATACGTCAGTTTTTAGCATTATTGAGGGCCCTTCCCAAAATCAAAGTCGTCAGTTCTTTTTCAATTAAATTCCATATAAGGTGCGGTGACGTCATGTGGTTTTATGTGAATCATTAGAATATTTAGACATTTTATGGAACTCTAAAAGAGGAATAAATTCGCATAAAAATCGCAAGATGTGCACAAAGAGCTGATTCATTAGAGCGAATAGTGTGGGAAACATTTGCGTATTTTCGCGATCTTTTTGTCATTCGGAAAAGATGCCGCTAACGCCATTTCTCCTATCACCAGTTCCGAAGAGGAAAACTGAGAGCGAAACGAGTCCGCACAGAGAAGAGAACGTTAGGTATTGTTTATTAGAGTTCAATATAATTCTTTCTCCATTCTTCACACTTTATCGTCACTCGGTTGGGAGAGTGTGCGAAATAGAGAGACAATGCCCCATATCTCGAACTCTGTTGTTCAGTATTCCCTATCATGAATTTCAATGCAATTATTCCCTTTGGACCATTTGTGGAACCAATACGTCCCCTGTTAGATAAATTGCTCGCGTTCTAGTTTGCTCTTTGATATATACGATTATCGTGAATTCAACTAAGCTGATTTTTGATCTCTTCACTCTGACTGACAAGATTTTTTTTAGCATTCATACTGTAGTCACGGAAGAAGTAGTCACTGAATGGAGGTGAGCTGTCTACATACCTGTCCAGCTCTCCCGGCGAGTGCCGTGTTTGCACGGTGATGGGCATAAAATTTGCACGGTGATGGGCGCCCGGCATGGTGCAAATCTTGATCCATAACCATGGTCCAAAATGGTCCAAATGGTCCAAAAGTCCAAAAGTCATGGTCCAAAAGGGATTTTAGTCATGATATGCCAAAGTGGACTACAGTAACTCCACATTCTACCGTAACCCAAATTACCGTAATCCGGCTAATGTGGCTATCGTGAACTGATTTTTTGTCAAAATGCGTTTTAAAATTCACTTCTTGGTTCCATCATGAGTCAATTTGAGAGCAATTTTTTTCGAAATATTTTACAGTGCAAAATCATGGCCGAGTGGCTAATGCGCTTGCCTTGGAAACCGAAAGTTGGGGGTTCAATGCCGGACCCCATAAAACTTCTTTGCCAAGCTTCGGGGATTACGGGATGTGCTACCGTAACCCAAAATACCGTAATCTCGTTGTATATCGTAAACTGACTTTCCTCTAAAAATGCTTTTTTAAATTCACTTCTTGGTTCCATCAGGTGTCAATCAGAGAGCAAATTTTATTAAAATATGTTACAACCTAAAATCATGGCTTAGTGGCTAACGCGCTTGCTTTGGAAACGGATGGTTGGAAGTTCGAAGCCGGACCAAACTAAACTTCGTTGCCAAGCTTCGAATGTTACGGGGAAGATACCTTACCATCTATGGTAACCTCGAAGATGTTTTTTTTATTATAAAATTCGTCATAACTCGGCAAGTTTTGGTCGGAGAGCCTCATCCGTACATTTATTAGAGCGAGCAGTATCTGCACTACAAATCATATGACATGAGCGAAGAGCTCCGAGGGAAATTTACTGAGATTTTTTACATTCAAAGGTTTGAAACGGATTAGCTTACCTTAAAAATCATAGTAATTTTACCTTGCTTCGGAGCTTTTGGCTCTTGTCATATGATTTGTAGCGCAAAGTCTGCTCGCTCGAATAAACATACGGATGAGGCTCTCCGACCAAAACTTGCGGAGTTATGACGAAATTTATAATAATAACAAAAGGTTCAAAATTGGTATGTTCAAAACCGTGCCATCACCGGTTGAGCCACTTCACATCTTCGAGGTTACAGTAGATATGGTAAGGTATCTTCCCCGTAACATTCGAAGCTTGGCAAAGAAGTTTGGTCTGGTCCGGCATCGAACTTCCAACCATCCGTTTCCAAAGCGAGCGAGTTAGCCACTAAGCTATGATTTTAGATTGTAACATACTTTAATAAAATTTGCTCTCAGATTGACACCTGATGGAACCAAGAAGTGAATTTTAAAAAGCATTTCAGAAAAAAAGTCAGTTTACGATATGCAACTAAATTACGGTATTTCGTGTTACAGTAGCACATCTCGAGATCCCCGAAGCTTGGCAAAGAAGTTTTATGGGGTCCGGCATTGAACCCCCAACTTTCGGTTTCCAAGGCAAGCGCGTTAGCCACTCGGCCATGATTTTGCAATGTAAAATATTTCGAAAAAAATTGCTCTCAAATTGACTCATGATGGAACCAAGAAGTGAATTTTAAAACGCATTTTAAAAAAAAGTCAGTTCACGATAGCCACATTAGCCGGATTACGGTATTTTGGGTTACGGTAGATTGTGGAGTTACTGTAGTCCACTTTGGCATATCATGACTAAAATCCCTTTTGGACCATGATCCTCGGGTAATGGATCAAGATTTGCACCATGCCGGGCGCCCATCACCGTGCAAATTTTATGCCCATCACCGTGCAAACACGGCACTCGCCGGCGGCGTGGACAAGTATGGCTGTCTAGGAGTGATCTTTGATCTATGTGAAAATACTCTGTACAATATTTTGAGTTTATTTAACACTGTTTGCACTGTTTGCTTCGTGATCTTTGGTAAGTTTCTTGCTTCTAGTGATTCTGTACACTCTCTCGTTTCTCTCACTGGTGAGTCAGTGTGCAGAATGGAGAGCTAAAACCGAACATTTACATCCCTACTTGCTTCCATCCTTGTAGGATGGAAGCGTGGAATTCCTAATCCCTGGACTTCACCAGATACTCATATTTCGTCCCCAAATACTGATCTCTGATCCCCTGAGTTTTAATAACTGATCTTTGATCTCCTACCTCTGATCTTTAATCTCTGCAGTACGGTGGACGTGCAACGGGCAGGCGTCGCATCCGCCAATGGAAAATACGATCGGAGAATGACGGCGAGAGTAGAGGTGAGATACGGGAGAGGTAGGGTAGGGTGCGGTTGAGATAGGATGCGGATGCGGTACGATTCTGCGCATTCTCTGGTGTGCCGATGAAAAAGTGTGCAAAATGGAGAGAGCTGAGATCTCGAATCCACAACCCTAGAAAAGAGTACGGCAAAGATACGACATGCCCATAACTTTTTTCTATTGCATCATTTTTAAGCATGAAAAAATAGAAGAGTTCGAAGCGAAATTGAACTAGGAAAAAATATGTTTCAAGCTTCCCATTTGAATACGATTGTATTCTCTGATGAGTAATCCGAACGTATGTGGAAAATTAATAAATAAAATAAAATCTTTGATTTTTTTTTCAGGTGGATTCGTCCGAATTGGAGCGAGCTCGTGTCTTGGAGGAGTGGATGAGCGAGCAGCCACTCGCGTTGAGGAAACTGGACCGGAGTGATCGGAGGGTCGCCCATCTCGGAGGTACGATAGATCACTGGAATATCGAGAAATGTGGGGTGGTACTATAGATTGATTGGATTACGGTAGCTATGGAAAGCATCGATTACGGTTGGGACAGCTGATGCTGGTGCGGTAGCAGTCCATTGGAATAATGGGTGATTACGGTAACAAAATGGTAATCAATAATTATTTCAACAGATTGATTAGAATCTAAGAGTCACGGTGATGTGATTCACCCCGAGAAAACAATAAAAATCGGGTTGAGACACACACCGGAAAGGAAAGTGCTCTGTGTGACTCATACTCATTATCAGATGGAGATAGGAAGTCACTGTCGGTGTCCTTTTCATGAGAAAATATTCTCGAAAATGCTCCTGAATGGTTCCCCAATATCTACATCCAGTTAGCGCCGTGGGTTATCTAATACCGCACACTCCTACGTCGCTCGAACGAGTGTGCAAAATGGAGAGAGCGAAGTACTGAGTGTTGACTGTTTTTTTTATCATTCTGTTTCGCTCAACGTTCAATGATTTCCTTCCTACTGGGTTGTCATTGTTTTTGCCCGATCGTGTTCTCTCCATTCAGTACACTCCATCGTCGTTCAGAGAGGCGAGAGAGTGTGCAGAATGGAGAGAGCTGCTGTAAACCGATATCAATATTCTTCATTATGATGTCTTTGCATCGTCTCCGATAGTGTTATCTCAAGCTCGCAACAACCTTATTTACGGCCAGCGTAGAATGTCATCGTCAATTTCCTTCCTATCTCTGGTCTCTCCTCTATTTTCCTGGTCTCTCCGATGCTCTGAGCCTCGCCCATTCCTCACAGTGTTTGTAGGGCCGTAAAATGGGGTATTCACGCCGAAAATTCCTCTCTCGACATCATCTGGACAGACACGGAAGCCTAAAGTACATGCATGACTACAGTAACCTGTTTCAGGAACGTGGACTATCCTATCACCGGAAGTTTACAGAGCGCGCGCGGTCTCCATAAAAGTTGACCTCGAAATGAGTGGCGGTGATAGGGAGGGAGAGGCGAATCTTGAGTCAATCTCAGCAACTTCCAACTACTACTCACTTCAGTCCATTCAATCGACTCATAGTTTGATAACGCTTCTCTGATTGTGCACAAGACGCAGAAAAAGCGCCCTTATCAAAGGATCGACGACGCTTTCCACTGCAATCATCGTCATTTTTCGCCTTTTCTTCGAGTCCAGAGCCGTGATTTAGTCTCGCCAGAGCCGTCGAATGTCCCGGCCGCCGCGTTTTCCGAACCAGTTCACCGCCCCGCTGAGCGACCCGGAACGGCCCCGGCGCCGAGGCATGTACGAAGGACGCGGCGAGTGGTACCCGCCGCTGGCCGACTACTCGCCCATAGTCGGCGCTCCACCCAGAACCAGAACCAGGGAGGCTACCGTATCCCCACGAGCCTACTCCCCGGCCACCGGATTCGACGGTCGTATGACCTACACTACGGTTACGGTGCTCAACGACGGTCGCAGGGCTCCAGAAGTGACTGAGACCCGCACAACCACCTATTCGACGGTTACCGTATCTGACGGAAACCGTGATTATTCCCCGGATGTCCATGAATTCCAAGAGACTCGGACCTACTCTCCGGCTACAGTGTCTGAAGGTCGTATTGACTATTCTCCGGCTGACGGATTCCCTGAGACACCCACAAGAGCATACTCGTCGACTGCTGAATTTTACGGCAACCAGGCCTATTCGCCGGCAACCGTACCCGAAGCTACAGTAACCCCGGTTCCCCTCAGGACCTCGACACCTCGAAGCGCGAGTAGAGGTACCCCGACCACTCCGATGACTCCAGACCGGCCACTCTTCAATGAGAAGTGGATGGTGCTGAGCAATAATAACAGTCCCGGATGGAGAGAGGTTGGTCGAGTTTGGATATGGTAAAATATTTTTAAAAGATCAGAAAATGTGAATGGAATCATGACATTGATAGAGCTAATGCGCGATTCTATCGGTCAGTTAGTGTTGCCTCAACGAATAGTGTCCTCTCCTTTTTGCACACTCCGGTCAAAGCAGTGAGAGAGTGTGCAAAATGGAGAGCGCTGCTATTCGGTCCGGCAACATTAGGATTGAGTTTCACGCATAGCTCAAAGCGCCCGAGATTCTAGAAACCGCGATCGTAGTGTCGCCACGGGTTAAAATAGGCAGAAAAGGGCTAGTGAGAGGCGCCATCAAACCCATTACTCGACTTTTTCCCCATGATAGGTTGTTATCAAGGGAGGAAGAGGGGGAAGGAAAGGGGACTGAGGAGGCGGTCTGACAGGGTTGATTGTATGTGTGTGTGTGTATGACGCCTTTAGATGACGACTTTTTCGTGGGTAGGGAGAGTTTGAGAGCGTAGAATAAGTATAGGGTCATCGTTACTCGCTATTTCTCTCATTTGAGCGCATAAGTGGATTATTTGTGGGGAGAAAATGATAATTTCGATATTTTGAAAATTCGTTTTATACCTTGCTAATATTGTATTGTAAAGTTGTTCATTGATAAGAAATTGTGCGCATCTATTAGGCTGAGCGAGTGTGTGTATGCATTTCGCCTTTGGGGTTGATCGCATTTCTAACCGCCCGATGTTCCCTTCCTATAGTTTCTCCTTCTTTGCATCGCGGTCTGATCGAATAGTAGCTCTCTACATTCAGCACACTATACCATAGATCAGGGATAAGGAGGAGTGTGCAGAATGAAGAGAGATAAAAAACCGAAAAAAAGTTCGTGTATGAATTTCGGTTAACCTTTGATAGAATGGCTGTGATTATGTCGATGTTGCTTGCATCTTTCGTATTGATAATCTAGATAGTTTGAGGTTCGGGGTCATCATTCATAGTTTGACGCTGATCACAATAGGCAACTGCTAGGGTCAGCAACCTAATAAAAGCGATTATTTCTTTTTTGTTTTTGTTCTGTGAAAAATGATCCATCCGTGATACAATTCTCGAATAGGCAGTTTTGCGAGCGCATTGTGAAATTGCAGAATGTCGAATTTGTGTTTCCTCCTCAAACAACAAGCATGCAAGCTAGTGTTATTCGCTCCTTAGTCATGCTTTCTTTCGCTGATAGCCACACATTTCCGATCTTCTCTTGATTTAAACCACTTATCGATCGTATGTTACCGTATCGACCGCTACCGTATTCTCGCCCTCCCTGAATCAGGACCGATCTCCATCGTCGACGACTACGACGTCGTCCTTCGTGACGTCACCGATGACCGACAATCGGAAGATGACGCCGACCAGCGTCACCACGAGCGCCTCCTTCAGGTCAGGGCGATCGATAACCAGGGAGAAAATCGATAATCTAAGAGATGCATTTTTGTGTGTGTGCATGCTGTAAATAGGTGCTCCAGTTACTGGGAAATCGATAATCTAACAAATACTGACGTTTCTGACAGGTGCATCCATTTAATAGTACATGCTTTTCATTTTCAGATTTTTCATGGATCAAACGAACGACTTTCATCGATTTTCCAACACGAGTCTGCACAGTATCCAAGGCGAGAATCGACTTCTTTGTTGGAATGGATTTTTTGTCTCGATCAAGTCCAACTTGATACATTCCCTCACTTGGAATGGACTATGTGAAAACCCATCCAGCGCTCGCGGGCCATAATGGACTTGAATGTGGGAGTGGGAAGGGGGCAAAAACTAGAGAGAAATGGGCTGGACTTTGGGCTTTCCTTCTCATCTTCTCATAGAGTCGTTCCTCTTTTGCGATATGTTGCCTTTGTTTTTCTTTGCCGTGAGAAAAAGCCACTTGGCCATTGGCCGATCTCATCGTATGGCGGGCGCGCTCTCTACATTTGGCACACTCTCTCGTTTCTCTGACCGGTGATAGATCATGCGGAGATGAGAGCTCCGATCTGCTTCTCAGAGCCTATCTGACCATACCATCGCTCAGATTCACCGTCTCTCTCTTATTTTTACGCAACTTCTGAACGGGCGAGATAGTGTGCAGAATGGAGAGAGGTAGAGAAACTAAGCGCTCCCGCCTCTTGCAACTGTGCAGGGTTTGGAGCAAATGGGCGCGAAAAGTGGGAACATATTTACTCCTTCTCCAGTCACCTTCGCAGCTCCGTTTCAAGGTCTGAAATGGTGAGATCCCCATTACAGATAAGCCGCTTAGCATTATCAGATCAAGGATGGTGATTTATTCGCAAATAAATCAAGTTCGCTCCGCCCACTATTTCGTAGTTCTGTGAAGGAAATAGTGAAATAATTTGGGTTTGGTTCTCTCCTTTCTGTACACTCTCCCCCGGCAGACTGTTGAAACAGTGTGCAGAATGGAGAGAGCTACTGCTCGATCCGGCAACTCTAGCAGGAAATGACCTCGAGAAACACAGGAAAGGTGGTCACAACGGAGGGGGGAGCGAACAGTCTAATCTAGCCTGTCAACAAAGTGACCGGGGGCTCTCCCACCATCCCCCCTCTCCTTCTCTCGGTTTACTTTTGTCACCACCGGAGTTCCGCGATCGCGCTGACTAGCGTGCGCTGTCTGTCCCTTCCCCCTCCCTCCCCTCTCCCCCTCTTTTTCCGTCTTTTCATCACACATACCTCCAGCTCTCTCCTCTCTATCTGTATCTATAGCCGATTCTATGGCTTCGTTTCGCTATTTGTGAGCGATAAAGCGCGTTTCGTAGAGTGCCTCAGCGACTTTCAGTAACTACACAGAAATTTAAACTAAAAAATTCAAATTACATCGAAAACATTTATTTTATTGGTTAATCAATAACATGAATCGTACGGTAGGACCGCATCCGGCAGTTACCTTACCTGTCGGAATCCTGGTGACCTGGTGCACTCTCGTCGTCTGGCGCTCTCCTTACTCTTCTTTGTCTCTCGTTTTCTCGCTGCCTCGTTTCTCTGTGTTCTCTTTTCCTCGATCTCTTGTTTCTCTTGACCCTCTAGGTGTCCGCTGGCTGTGTGTCTCTAATGTTCATCCCACGCTGAACCTGTCCAGCCAGCTCCTGGAGCTGTCAGAACCTCAAAAATCGTTATTTATTCGTGTGTTTCGCAACTTCTCCTTGCTCACCCGATCATTTTAGCCTATATGCGTGTATAATAATGACTTCCACGGGTAACTACAACGTTGATAATGCGGAGCAGGAGCATCTAGAGCATTATGAGAGCAATCGCGAACGCCACAAAGGTTTGTTTCCTCTTTTTTCCTCATTTTCCCGCTGATTTCTTCAATTTATTGCCTTATCTTCACTCATAATCTCTCATTCTTGTATCCTGCTGCGGTATCTCAATCCTGTCTGCGTGTTCCTCTCGTTCTCATCGTCATTTTCATAGGCCATCATTAGTGAATTAGCCCGCATGAGCCGCTCTTTCCCTTCTTGTGACCGCGCTCGTACCCGGTATTTGACGTGTGAATCAGTCGCCTCTTGAATCTTGATCGAGTTCCCCTCGGCTATAGCCGCTAGCTCTCACTTGAACTGTGGATCATGCTAATACGATCAGTGTTTGGTGCAGTATAGTTGGGGAGTGCATTAGCATAAATCGTGACGTAGAAACGAGTAAACAAACCACTACTGTGTGTCTGATTTTTTTGCGATTACTTATCTGTATTTAATACATTAATACGTATTATTAAATGCAGAAACAGGGTGATCCATTAGCGCGTCCTTGGTATATCAGCCATGTCGAGCGGGGATATGCGGGGGCTACTGTTCACGCTCCATTGCGCATAACCCCGGGTGGAGATCTGAGATATTCCCTCGTTCCATGTGATCGGCCATCGATAAGGAAAGAAGGTGTGAGGGATTAGTCTGGGGATAGACTCCAAGAAAAATCAGCTGTCGAAAAAATCTCCTGCAAATTCGGTGTTTCCCTGTTCATACATCAATTCCAAATTTTCTTTCTAGCAATGCGAGACCGGTAGCTAGTCGAATAACACACTCTTTTAGGAATTCTAAGGAATTTCTCGTTTGTTCCATGCGATCACCCATCGATAATGGGAAAGGTGTGAGGGATTAGTCTGTGGATCCGCATGCCCATCAAGGATCATTGAGAGAATAGAGAAGGTTTAGTGCAGAGGGAGATTATTCCCAACTGTATACAGGATCGACTAAGTTAATGGACTGGGGGCCGAGGTCAGGACACTGTAAACGGTCCTAGTTTAGGGCGATCATCCGGGGCTCCCATGGGTTCATAACGTAGCTAGAGAAGGGAAGGGAAACGGGAAGAAAGGAAGAAAAGGTGGGCAAAAAAGGACATATTTGAGGGACGGGGACCTCTCTTTCTCGATTTCTCTGCTTCTCTGCCAACTCTCTCCATATCCCTTACTCTCTAGTGGTCATCGCGCTCTCATGCTCTCTGGGCCTCTCTAATCTCTCCGTGATCTACCATCCACCTTTGTTTCTCTAGCCGGCACACTTCCCCCTTCGATGGGTAAACATGGCGATAGATGAGCGAGCACATGTGGGGATGGATGGGGATGAGGGATGAGGAGGTGATGAGAGATAGCGAGATCAGCCAGGGGAAGAAGGGGTTTCCTGTCTGGCATTGATCTGATTGCTCGCTCGTTCTGGTGGAGCCTGCAAAATAAAGCAGTGGTTTGGATTGGAAGTTGATTTTTTCTTCTTCAAGTGGATGGTGAATGCATGTTTGGGGCTCATTTCATAGCTGGGCAGTGAAGCTGCTGAATGATAATTCTATCTTTGGTTTGAATTATTATTTTCTCGTAGAAGCAGTTTTCCTAGGATGCTTGAGTTCTGTGAATATTCTGGGTGAAATCAGTGATGGTTCTGTGGTCAAGCAGAGAGAAGATGAAAGATGAGAGTGATTGGCCAGATATTAGGGGAAAGGTTACGACGCATAATGGGGCGGACGCCCAAAGAAATAACATGAAAGAAGAGGGCAAAGGTCAAACGACATGGCCCGGTGATTTTGGGCATCGGGCTTGATAGGCGGATGATGGGGCTTGTGAATGTTAACATTCCGTTTTGCCATGTAAACAATAATTGTGATTTATTTTTGATAGCTCCTACTCGATTCGGACCCGGTTATCGGTAATTTCAGGAAAGTTTCGTAACCGAACCGCTGCTCGTTTGCACGTTAGAGCTCTTTCTCTCGTTTTTTTCTCAAAAATCTGTAATATTGTGTGAGTCACTCCCTCGCTGTTGTGTAATCCTCCCATTGTCCGACGAGGGAGGAAGTGAGCAGGTCAAAGCCCCCTCCTCATCATTGCACTGTACAGGACAGTCAGTGCAGAGAGATTGGAGAGGGCATTGGGAGGCGAGAGAGTGGGTAGATTGAGGAGAGTCCAGAGAAAGCGAGTGTGGATGAATAGAGGAGAGAGGGGAGACGGCAGAGGAAAAGAGGAGATAGTCCAAGTGGAATCAAAGAAGGCTCCATTTCCGAATACACGGGGACACTTTACGTGAAGTGGGGGAGAATGGAGTGTTCGAGGGCGAGAGAACACGGGAAATGGAGAGAGCAGCCAGAGAAGAAGACAAAACAGATCAGCGCCCGAGGGGGTTTAATGGAGGTGATAGGGGGATTAGCTAGGGATGACGTCATCAGGCGAGGGAAACTGATATTATTTGGTGGAGCAATCAGGGGGTGAGTAATCGAGAGAAATGGAGAGTTGGTTCATCTCTTTTCCGCTTTTTCCGAGGAAAAGTGGAATGAGTCAGAGGAAGAAGATGGGGAAGGTGAACGGGAAGGAGAATGCAAGGGTGGATTGAGAGGGGGATTCGAATCATGATATCTTCATGAAATAATGTTGTAATAAATAAATAGAAATTAATATGAGTGAATTGTCATTGGAGACTGTTAGGAGCATGTGGAAGAAATCACGGCGGATGGCGTAGTGATGATGCAAGAAAATACTGATTTTCCCCATTACAGACGAGCGCGATTCGATCCAGAAGAAGACGTTCACGAAGTGGGTCAACAAGCATCTCAGGAAGGTACGGTACCTTTTTCGATTTTTTGTCGTTGATTCATTACGGTATTTATGAATAGGCTACGGTACTCAATCGATTGGTTAGAATTTGTGTGGATTGATCAAGGCATTTTAAAGTTTTTGTTGAAAAATTTTCCTTGTGATTAGGCGTTTCACGTATCTGATATGGTTGTAATATTTTCTTTTGAAGCAATGACTTGAGTTCTAACTTTGGAATCAACTACATCCAATCTTTGAAATACATTCGAACCACAACATCTGGCCATTTCCTCATTGGGTCTTTCTTTCCGTTCTCTTCTTCGCAGCAGTTTATCTTTTGGCGCGCACTCTTTACTTCGCGCCTCTCCTCCTCCTCCTCTTTGTCTGTGTTCGCTGCCTTTCCCTGACCGCCGATCTGTCTCCATCCGATCTCCATTTGCCACACTGTGAGAGTGGGTAATGAATTGAGGGACTAGGAATAGTGATTAATTTCGATGATATCTCTGCAACACTAAATTTTACTCGCCTGATGTGTTTAGTAAAATATCGGAAGCGTGGATCGCACGGGTTCGAGAAAATGTTAGGTTTGAGGCGGGCATGGGGCAAATATTAAAGCTCGTTCATCTTTTGCTTTCTAGAGAAGCATTGCAGCGGTGATAGTGCGGGTAACAATGATTACATATTAGAATATTTTAAAATATTTTTTATGAAGCCACGGACTTACTGGTTTTGTCTTATCTGTCATATCTGATAGATTCTGGGTAGAGCGGATAAGGTGGGTATCGACAAATATTTATTTTAGAATCGGCACCATAAAATTACTGCAAACTTGCGTTCTCTTATTTTTTCTGAAGCGCGAATCGCTCTGGTGTATGTTGGCTAAATAGTTTTGTTCACCAAAATTCGCATATTCAATCTCTATGTCTGGCCTCTCACATTTTCATAAATCCTCTGAAGCTTTTCTCTCATTCCCTCCCGGGAATTGTGAATCAATTTTAAACTGGACTCACTGGTGATTCAGATTCTCTCTATTTTTCATAAATTCTCTGAATCTTCGTTCACCCGGGTAAACGAGGTCCGCACATATGTTCTCTCCCCATAGGAAGCCGTTCTTTCTAGAAGTTGATGGGACCGAAAGTGAGAAAGAGGTGACTAGGACGCGCCATATGCTGGGGTTGTTGGCAGCGAATCGAAGTTTTCGCCCAGGGACTTTCTGGTTTTGATATTCCACTAAATTAGAGTGAATCTGATTTTATATGATATAACAGGGATATGTTGTTGGCTACCCCTATTACTCATATCAGCGCTGATCTACAGGTGTTCTTTATTGATGCAGTGTGCGGGTTGTAATTGGAGAAGGGAGGGATGGAGTGGAATCGGTCAAGGAACGGATGAGAGAGTGTGCAGATTGGAGAGACGGCAGAGAAAGAGAGAAGGAAAGGGGCAAAGAACAAGAGGATTAATGAGTGATGAGAGGTTATCTCTCGAGAGAGGGACGGGAGAAGGGCTAGCGAGGGAGGAGAGAGGGAAAATGTAGGAGGTGACACCGGAAGGGGTGTACTCTAGGGGAAAACATGGGAATAAAATTGCGCTAAGATGGTTTGTGTTTCATGAATTGTTGATTCTCAAGATAAGATGTTCCCACATTAATTATTGTGTGACGAATGGTGTATTAGATGAGAAGAAAAAGTATAAGGAAGCGTACATTTGAAAAATGCCTTATTGTAGGAAAACATACTACTTCAGTGAGATATCGCGAGGGTCAGAGAAAATGAGTGTGAAAATGAATTGGAGTGTACTATGTATAATTTGTGCAAAATGATTCATGTTCGTTCTGGGTTTCATTAATGTTAGATAAGCTAGTGACTGCCCATCTATCAGGTTGGAAAGAAAGTTTCTTGTAGGTTTTTGTTTTCGAACATTCTTACCTCTCCTGTCCTTAGCATTTCAGCTATAAATACAAGTATATGTATTATCAACGAGGGCTAAGATACTCTTTATAGCGCACTCTGAATCAGTTCTCACTATTAAGTAAGACGGCTATAATGGCAAGCCAAACTCGCCGAGTCTGACCATGACATACACTTTGTTATTGGATCAGCGCTATTTGACGAACTGTCATAGGACCCAACCAAAGTTACTTTTGTAAAGTATGATGATGATAATTCAAATATAGTTAGTACGACGGCTCGGTCACTTCTGGCTTTCTCGAGATAGGTGTCAAAACATAAATCCGCTGATTTTGGACGCACACACAAATTTATTCTCTTTTTTTGTTCTCAGGCCGATAAACATACAGGTCTCAAATATATTGCAAAGCAACGTTCCATGTAATATGAGTCTATAATCTTTATTGCGAGAAGATTCGAATCACCGGAGAAGAGCTGATTTTTTATGAAGCGTGTTTTCGAGCCTCAGATGCTAAAATCGATGATTCCTCTTATCCGCACAGTGTGGAGACCAAATATTTATACGCCAACAATCAACCCTTGCCCAGTCACTCATTTATCGGGCAGAATTGGATGATGGATATTTTTGGTACGAATAATCAGTGATGGGAGTACCAAAATTCGCGAAAATCTGTTAATTTGGCTTTTACATTATTTATAAATTTTTCTACGCAAGCTTGATTAGATTTGAACATATTATTAGAATGCTCCAATACACCCTCGAACATTGCTATGTTGGAGATGGAAGCAAATGAACGGAGCAAGCAGTAATTGTTTGACAGAAAACCTGCCAGGAACTTTCTTTCCAATCTAATACTTCAATTCGGCATCGTCTAGTTGGGGGTTAGAAAATATTTCCAATTAAACTATGTATATCACATGTTGAACGTTGCGATTTATTCTTACAGAGATAATATTGTTTGTGTGATAGTGAAACTGATTGTTCTGATCCAGTGAAAGTGACACAATCAGAACATCTCCAATCTCGCTTTCATTGTATCCAACCTTATATTCTGCTGAGATATCAAGAAACAGGAAATTAGCAATCAAATAAGATGAATAAAAACCTAATGCGATATTTACAACAACAAAAATCGATAATTGCAGGCGTCCCGCAACGTGGAGGATCTCTTCATCGACCTGCGAGATGGCAACAACCTCATCTCACTGCTGGAGGTGCTCAGTGCCGAGAATCTGGTGAGAGGGATCTTAATTTATCTTTTTTTTAACAGAAAACATATTGATCTTGGTGATTTGCTGTTTTGATGATTGTTCTAGAGCATGAGTGTGGAGAAGAAATCAATTAGAGGGAGTTTGCTTTCTTATAAATATTTTAAATAACAGTAGGGCTAGGAAATGTAAAGTGTGAAGAACTTGGTGATTTGTAGTTTAGATGTTGGTTCTAGAGGGCGAATGTGAGAGGTGCAAACAATAGCATGAGCATGCTTGTTCTAAATTACTTTCAACCGTCTAAAAATGAAGATCCACGTTTAAAGTGCTGGGTATATGTTTCAGTTCAGTTAGGCCTTTAGTGTTTATGTGAAACGAATTGGCAATGGTTTTTCCGAGTCGGGTTCTCAATTTGAAATCCATATAGAACAAATGAAAATTTAACTTCTGAAAGCCCATCACTTCTGTTTTTCGACAGTTGTTGTAGAGGTTGTCGTTATCGAGTGTAGTTGATAGGACGGCCGCGAGCGACGAAATACTATCTAGCGTGGATCTCAATGAGGATTATTTATTCCCGGCAATTTTGAGTTTGCGCGATGGCTCTTAATTGTGTTGGGTATTATTTTCGTTGATGAGTAGGATGCATCTTCGGATTGAAAAATATTATTTCGCTCGTGAATTCAAGTTTGATGGAATTAATTAAATTATGTTCTCTTCTTCAATTTAGCTGATGATCAGAGAACATATACCGAACATAAAATATTAATAATGTGGTTAGCAGCTTCGCGAGAACGGCAACACTCGCTTTCATCGCATCCAGAACATCCAGTACTGCCTCGACTGGCTCAAGATGAAGAATGTGAGTGATGGGGGATATTTATATATTTAAAAAAAGAGATGGTTGTACATATTCTGACGACTATTATATTTTGGAAGAATTTCCATTGGACTAATTGTGAATAGGGAACACCACTCACCTAACTATAATCAGTATCGCTCAAATGTGTCGGGTGGTGTGATGTTTTTTGTTAAGCGCCAGATAACTCGCTGTGAAATTGTTAATTACGAGTAGTCTCTCTTATTTGAGGTCAATGTAACTCGAGTTCATCTGATTTATATTTTTGGAAATTATACCGTGTTGCATGCTCTAATTGAAAATTGTTTGAATATCTCGTCTATCTTGTGTTGCAGTAATTCACCTGGGGTCTGTTTCTGAAAATTAAATGTGCCCTTTTTTCAGATTCGTCTGGTGAACATCCGTCCCGAGGACATCGTGGAGGGCAACGGAAAGCTGACGCTCGGCCTCATCTGGACCATCATTCTCAACTTCCAAGTTAGTTTTTTATAATGTTATTTATTTATTTTTCGTAGATTAGGCCTAAAGTGTGCAAAGTGTTGCAATTTATTTTCTTCAATGAATTGGCGGGTAGGCGTAGTAGCTGAAGAGCGAATAATTCGTGACCTGGAATTTCCAGGCGATGTTTTGGTTATTAATTTCGAAAAATATGCCTAAAGTGGTTTCATGGAATGTTTGTGCTTCGAAGGTGGTACTAGGGCATGGGTTCAGTGGCAGGTTGATACGCAGCCTACAAATAGCTCTCTCAGCAAACAATAACAAAAACAATGATCGTTGATCGAACCTGGAATTCTGCTTCATTCTAGGGCTTATTGCGCTTCACACACATTTCAAGTACTGTAGTTCTTTGTGGTGCGGCCATCTATGAGATACAAACAACATTTCTCTTTAGCAGGCCCTGCGCAAGTCACATACGGTTATTATTTTAGATATTTAAATGAGAGTTTATAATTCTCCTTGCAGGTCTCGGTGATCAAGCAGCGGCAGCGCGCGGACGCGGTCGCGGCTGCAGCTGTGAGGGCTGCGGCCGGCGGACACGCAGCCAACGGATCCTCCCCGTCCCTCAACGCCAGCATGAACACTACTGTGAGTGGGGGGAAGGGTTACGGTAGATGTAGAGTACGGTAGGATGGATTGGAGTACGGTAGCTGGCGTTAGTGATGTCGGATCGAGTAGTGGCTATCTCGGTTTTCCACACTCTCATCGCTTTCACCGAAGATGCAGTGTGCAGAATGGAGAGAGAATTATTCGATTCGGTCGCATTAGTGTACGGTTGGTGTTGATTATTGATAATGATAATGTGCAGTGTTACGGTAGATATCGATTAATGATTATTTTTGCTGTTTGGTAGGTATTGATTAATGACGAATATTACGGTAGCATTCTGAAAATATGGCAGAAGCCTTCTTTCTCGACACAATAATAACACCATATTTGTTGTCGTTTCACGGTTTCCACTGGTCCCCGTCCATTCCTCTTCTTTCCTCTCTATTCTTCTCCTTCTTCTCCTTCATTCGTTCTATCCGTTGCAGCCACACCCAATCTCGCGTAGTAGTGAGTTTCCCTCCCCTGCCGCCCTCTTATTTTTGTCAATCTCTATCTCCCCTCATTTCGACCGAACTTCCCCCGCCCCTCCTCGTCTCTTGTTCGGGCGTATGTTGCATGGAATACTCGGGAAGCAGTGTTATGATTACTGCGAATTGATAAGGAGAGAGGAAGTGGGAGAAGAGTGGAGTAGTCTAAATTAGAGAGAGCGGACGCCGTGAGATGCCATATCACCATCATCACATGAAGGGAGAGAGGTGAAGGTCGAGCGTCGTTGCAGAGTAGTAATCAACTTGGGAGTGATTGGAATGGATCTTGGACTTGACTTACGAATTATTGATCAAATACCCCCTTCCCTCCGATCATCACTTATCAAATTTGAGCTGGTAATGCGAATTTTGCCGATGGGCCCTCTCCCCTCAATCTCCCCTCCTCGCGTAATTTTATTGTGAGAAAGTGATTGCGGCTAACCGCGCCGCCGCTAATGGTTGAGATGGTACAAAGAAAGGGACGAATGTTTTAGAGAGAAGAGGGGGGAGGCTATTTACTAGTGAGAAGAGGCAGCAATCATTGATTACGAGAGAGCAGTAGGGATGTAGGAGATCGAATTGTTGCTCTCTCCATTTTGCACACTCTCTAGAGTGTGCTGAATGGAGAGAGCGATATTGGTTCGGAAGCACTAGGGTGCAGTGGTTGTGAAGCTATAAGGTCTGCTTATTACTTGTATGAGAACAAGAAGCAAACGGAAGCGGTCTGCGAGAGAACTTGATAAGTGATAAGAGTGATGTTTACAGCAGTTGTAAAGAAAGCAATAAGGCATGAGCAAGCAATGAAATGGAAAAATAGCCGCAGCTGAAAAAGTGAAGAAACGTCCAGAGGATTGGAAGACCGGATCCCATTCCTCCAATCCTTGAGTGGAAAATGAGAGGAGTCAAGAGCCGTTCAGGGGAAAGCGAGAGGATCTCCAGTGCCCCTCGCTTCTCTAGAGATTGCACAGTCTCTAGGGGGATTTGGAGGAACATGCAATGTCTGTCTCTCCATTCCGAGTGGTCTCTAAATGGACAAAGAAATGAAATATCGTTTGGAATGAGGAGAGTATGCTATGCGATTACTTGTACCTGTACAGGCCTGTGAGTAGGCATGGACGGGTATGAAGCGAACCGGTAAATACGAAGAAAGGAGTGGATCAAGGGAAAGAGGGAGAATCAGATGAAGGTGATAAGAGACACTGATTGAATCTGGGCGGGAAGAAGAATGGTGATAAGAAGGTGTTGCGAAGAAGAATCAGCGACGTTGTGCAGAGGATTTTCTGCCTTTCACTGTCTGCATCTCGCAAGAAAACACAGTCTCTCGTCCGGGACGCCACACGCTTATGGAATAGACAAATACTGGGGGTAATAGAGGGAAGAAAGGGAAAGAAAAAGGCTCAATCGGATTGGAGTTGTGAAGGAGGAATCTGTCAGCAATAGTTCCCCGTGCAGCAAGATTCATCGGCAGCTGCAGCAACTCCTTGCGACTCATGCGACCGGCAGTTGAGTGAGTCAAGTATCTGATTCAGATGCCATAAAGAAGGGAGGATTCATCCATCCTGTTTCCTCCCCCTCTCCTTTTTTTCCTTTGCTCTACAGTGCTCTGACTCTATCTCTCTGCTGTGTGTTGCCAAAGTGGAAGAAGAGAAGGAATAAAGAAGAAGAAGAAGGAAGAAAAAGAGAAAGAGGCGAGAGTCTGAATCAGCCGGGAAGGAGCAAGCATCCTCATGCATTTATCATTCACGCTCCTCAATTCAATCATATAGTCATATTTCCCCCCTCAACCACGCACAGTTTTGGATCACGAACCCCCACTTGGAATCCTAAATCCACTCGAGAAGACTTATCGACTAGTGCATCCCTGCGCAGTCCTCATTGCTACTGGTATCTCGCCATCATCAGTCCCAATAACCTTCGGCATTTTCACGCTCACTCATAGCGGCTACTAATCGAATTGGTGTTCTTTCGTCTCCCGCATATCGCCAGTCGGAATCTCGGTTTGAATAAGAGGAAATCGGACGGGGACGCATCAAGCGATCTGTCACTTCTCCTTCCTCCTCTTGCGCCTGCAGAAGAAATCAGTCAGTAGGCAGAATCGAGCAGTCAATCGGTCGGTCCTGATCATTGCTCCCACTCCCATCCATCCACTGGCATCGTCCAGCCTTCCAGTCGAGATAGTCTTCAATCAGCCAGTTCCTTCACTACAGCAACAGGAGCCCCGTGAGTCTATGAGGCTTCATCTGCTTCGGCTAGGAATTCGAGTGATCTTTGATCTTTCCCTGGAATAGATGACGTCAGAAAGAAGGAGTCGAAGATGGAGGAGATGGCTCATGCTCATCGTCTTGCTGCTGACAGTCGCGACTTTGCCCTGTGGTCGCTGCCAGCTGTTGGCCGAGATCAAGTCGGTGGAGATCAAAGATCAACCGGAAGTTGGACTGGATGAGGAAGGGCGTAGGAGTCGCGATGATCATCGTGACGAACTGAAGGGTCATCAAGGGGAGAGGGAGGAGGATGAGGATGGAATGCGACCCGAGTTGCCACACCCTTGGCTGACCGAAGGAGAGGCGAGAAGGGAGGAGGAGGACACTACTCTACATGCGACAAGTGAGGGGCAACACCCCACTGAGTCAGGGGGCAGTGATGGATACTCTCCCCGTGCGTACACTATCTCATCGGAGAGCGAAGGAGAACCTCTGGAGGAGTGTGTCTCCCCCTCATGCTCTCCCTCCTCCTCCTCTTCCCTTTCTGCGATCCCTCCTAATACTCGATCACAACAGGGCGTGGTTGCGAGAAGTCGAGGTGCGGGAGAGGGAGAGGGGGAGGAGGAGAGTGGTGGGGGAAAGGAAGAGGAGGAGGAGGCTCCGCCCCCTACAACCCATCATCCCTGTGTGTGGTGTGCGCCGCGTCGGTGGCTGATTGTACCTGCAGCCCTTGCAACCGCCGCACTTCTGCTGCTGCTCGCAGCCGCCACAGCAACCATGTACAATGTGAGTCCCTCCCTTTTTTGCGGCAAGGCAGCAGCAGCTGCGGTTGCTGCAGGAATTACCGTATTGCTTGATGGTGCCAAATCAATCGAAGCGTTGAATTGCAAATGCGCGCGTTGGTGCCTCTGAAGAGAAGCCGAACCGCGAATGTTTGGACAAAGGATGGGAACGCCGCTTGATCTGGCACTGTCAAGAGAGTGGAAACAAGGGGCGAAGCAACCATCTCTCACGAGGTGCGAGACGAGAAATTCACACTGGTAGATCAGATCAGATCGATTCAACTTCCCCCAACCCACACTGATTTTGTTGCCTGTTCCGCCATTGAACAAGAGTGGTGACTCGGATCAGAGAGGGAGAGGGCGATGGATAGGCAAACAGTGTAGAGGAGGAGGGCGAGCCACCCCCTCTGGGCGGGTTCCATTGCGAATTTGATTCGCCTCCTCCCTCTCGCGAATCATTGCCTCGGACAAGTTAGCGATTCCTGACTAAGTACCCGCGTGTACCAACCAACCAACGATCTACCAGTGTATGTATGTACTCGTACCAAGTGAGTGATGGCGTGCTTCCTTCTTGGTACCAGCTGTGGAGTAGTCTTGAGACTTTATATTGGACTGATCCTCGATTCCAGGCGATTCGCTCCTACTCAAAGGAGACCAAGCACAAGCAATCGAGCAGCCACTCGTCGGCCCAGAATGGCCACTCGGCCGGCGCCCATCAATTCGCCGTCACGGGCAACGGCCATCAACACCAGCAGCATCGCGGAGGAGCGACGGCGATCGGAGGAGGATCGTCGTCCCTTCATCGTGAGCATCTGGAGGGCACCAATGGATACGGTCACACTGGAGGATCGGCGTCGGCCTACGGGTCGATGCAGCGAGAGGGAGGCCATCTGATGGAGAGAAGGGAGGGAAGCACGAGTCATCTGGTGGAGAGAGGAGCCGGCCAGGGATTCAGTGAGAGCAGCACCTATGAGACGAGGGAGCACTTTGAGAGGAAGATCCAGAAGGTGAAGAAGACCCGCAGCGAGAGGGAGAGGGACAGGAGCCGCAGTCTGCGACGAGGAGAGGAGGTACGGTATTGAGGAGTGAACGGAGAACGGTAGCTATTAATTAATTTTAACTCGGCTCTTGATCGGCGCGTATTGATTTGTTGATTGGATGAGACTAAGTATTTATTCTGTGAAAGGAAGAATACGGTAGCTATTGATTGACTCGCACTCTATCTCTTGAATTCCTCTCTGATTGGTGATTGCAATATGATGTTTTGATGTGTTGTTCCATTCTCTCGGGCGCTGTCTATCTCTCCCTTCAATGACCGCAATTCCGAGAGGTCAAACGGCCCTCTCCTCGCGCACTCCCTTTCCCCCATTCCCCCATTGAGATGATTATCTTTATCGCACTATATCTGTCGTCTGACCGTCTGGTCGCTCTCTCGATTCTCCCTGCTCTCTCGTCTGATCTTCTCATCGATCCCTGATATCTCGCCGCAATCACTGCTGTCTCTCTTATCCCGCACACTCTTATGCACCTCGGGAATGGTTATGGAGCAATTATGGAGGGGCGATTGAGGGTGGATGGAGCATAATGAATGAATGAAAGAGAGCGAAGCCAGTACTTTTGCTCTCAATCACTTGCGTTTTTTGCGCGCTCAGAGTTTTAGTGACTAGTCTCTCTCTCTCTCTCTCTCTCGCTCTGTCCCGTTTTGGAACGACCTTGCACTACTGAAGAAGGGAAGAAGAGTTCGCTAGGAAGAGAAGCAAAAGTGTCTGATCAAGCGAAAGCAATAGAGCCGGAAGCCGCCTTTTGTTGTGCAAATGAATACACTTTGAGGGACGATGATGGGTGTGTTTCCCTGATTGAGGGGTGTGTCTTTTGTGATGATGATGGAGGGTGTGTTATTCGAATTGGAAGGTGTCTTTGCAAGTTTGCACTGCACGCGACCAGCTGGCAAATCATAACAAGCGCCGTTGTTCCTAGCGGGATTTGGCTCTCGGACGCAGCTTTTCCATCACTTTCCTCTCCCTTGTTCCCCCTAAAGGCGACTTCTTGCGCCCCAATCTGATCGAGAAATGATTGAATGTGCAATGTGTTTGTGGAAGGGGAAAGAAAGGGGAAGGCGAAGGGAGAGTGACTGTGTCATACCTCCCCCCACACCTCTATAGAAGGGGACAATACACAACAAGGCAATTTCGGGCGGAATCGGGATCCCCTTTGAACGCTATTTTGATCTGATATTTCTTCCCGGGGGTTGGGTTCACCTGATCAGTAGTGATGCCGTTTCATTTTCTGCTCTCCATTTTGCACGTGCCGAGAGAGTGTGCAGAATGGAGAGTCGAAAACCGAAACGACATCACTACTGATCAGGATCGATCGCTCCTGCGCTAGCCTTGGATCGCCCCAATCGCCGCCATTCAGAGAGTACTAGCCCCCCCCCCCCCCCCCCCCCATCCATTTCCATTACCATTTGAGGTGCGGGAGGAAGGAGAGGAGGGGGAGAGAGATGGAAGGAAAGTGTGGGCTGAAAGAGGGACTGAGTCACACGCACAGTAATTTGTATGTATGTGAGGAATCGATTTGTTGGATCGGGCAATGCCCCCTCGACTACTCATTGTTTGCATCGTGGGTTCAATGTCAGATGAAGGGAGGAAGTAGCATTGCCGGACCGCAGATTCTTCTCTCCATTCTGCACACTCTCTCACCAGTAGATATACGAAAGAGTGTGCAGAATGGAGAGATCGACTGTTCGATCTGAGAACACTAGAAGGAAGTGAGAGATGCGTGGGCAACGGAACTGTTTATCACTAGATAAGAGATTTAGAGGAGGTTCCGTTATCATTTTTACCCGATCACTAGTGATGTCGTTTCGGTTCGGCACTCATATCTCGCTTCAAACTCACCGGATAACCTTGGGAGAAGTGTTTCCCCACCTCCCATGCTCGAATTAACAAATTTAAATTTTCGTCATCTCTACGTAATTTTCACATTTTCGCTCATAACTCGGTTCAAAATCATCGAAGAGCCTTGGGAGATGTACCAATCGACTTCCCATGCAAAGATTTACAAATTTGGTATTTCGTCATCATTACGTAATTCGTATATTTTCGGTCATATCTTGCTTCAAACTCATCGCTTGAGGCCAATTCCAGTACCAAACGAACCCCCTCGGCGAGCTTTACAAAATGATCAAGAAATGTCGTCATCACTGCGCAACGTTTCGTATTCCTTGTGAAAAACGACATATTACGTTAGGATGACGAAATGTTGCGTAGTTATGACGAAATTTGCTGATCATTTTGTTCAGTTCGCCGAGAGGGTTCGATTGGTACTGGAATTGGCCTCAAGCGATGAGTTTGAAGCGAGATATGACCGAAAATGTGAAAATTACATAGTGATGACAAAATCTCAAATTTGTAAATCCGAGCATGGGAGGTGGGGAAACACTTCTCCTAAGGTTCTCCGGAGAGTTTGAAGCGAGATATGGGCGCCGAACCGAAACGACATCACTACCGATCACTCAATCACTGATAGCTGATATCTCCCTGTCCTTGAGTAGTAGTAAACAGCTAGAGATCTATCAGCTAAAGTGTACTACCTGAGTAGCCGAGGCTCTCTCCAATCGCCCTGTTCTATCACCCACCCCGCTTTCCCTTTCCCGATTCCGAACCACACCCAAGATCATGGGTGATCTCCTCGAATGGAGCGCTATCTAGCAGGTGTCTGACAGTCGGGCGTCTCTCGATTCCGCACACTCTCTTCTCACAGTGTTCCAATCTCTTGCGTGTTCTATCGCATCCGAACGATCTCTAGCTAGGCGAGCAGCGCATCATTTCTTATTGTATCGCATCTTGAATTCCCCCCCCCCCCCTCCCCTCCCCCCCCCCCCTTCACTCTCCGCAATTGGAATGTGCCATGATAGGTAAGGAGTGACAAGATAGGAGAAGGAGAGGGAGGGAGGGGAGGAAGAGCGGAAACGCCCATGTTGGGGTGATGCTGTGAGAAGAAGAAAGAGGAGTGGACTGCCCCCCCATCATTACAGTACACTTGAATGCATTTTTGGACTGAAATACACAGTTGATTGTTGATCAAATGGGCCGAGAGCGAGAGCACTGATGGGGCAGCGCCCTTATTGTCAGTAGTAATGGCCAGACTATTGTGCGCACTCTATCACCGGTCAGACAAAACGAGAGAGTGTGCAAAGTGGAGAGAGCGCGAGATCAGTACTCTGAACTCTCAATGATGTGGTAACAACGGCCGCCTTTTTGTCTGCGATGATTGATGTAGAAACTGTTATGAGGCACTCCTTTTTGCGATGGGAGCTCTAAGTGCGAGATTCAATCACCACAACTTGTTCTCCTTCGTAGTTCTTAGTTTTGTTCGGCATCTTGAAATAGCCCCAGTGTTTTCGAGCATGAGCATCATAATCTCTGTGTGAAAGTGTCGCTCATCCTCTTCACCCCTCCGTAGTCCTAATATTAGTGTAGAAGAGAGGGGCGAAAAAAGCAATTGTAGACTGAGCTTGAAGATGGGAGAGGAGAGGATGATCCGTTTTGTCTACCTCCTCCTACTCCCTCTTCCCCCCTCTTCTCTGATATCTCTGTGCCCTCTCTGATTTACCCGCTCTCTCTCCCTCTCTCTATGTAAACGCATGCTGCTCCCGGGCCCGACCGCACACGCTAAGCCGTTGGGCAATCGCTGCCTATTTCTCCCTCCCCCCCTCTCCTTCTCATTCTTCTTCTTCTTCTTTTCTTATCCCCCCTTCCTCCATCCTGGAAGAATCCATGAAGAGAGATACCTCTAGTGAGAGAGAATTGCAACATGTGAAGACATGTGAAGTCTCTGAGAAGCGCACTGCCTATATCACTAGAAAGAGTCGAGAAAGAATGATCATGAGAGATACAGTAATCAGAGAAAAGAAAAGAAAATGATTTATTGATTTTCCTTGCAGCTCGAAGCACTCGAAGGCGGATCCGCGAAGGACGCACTGCTCGCCTGGGCCCAGAGGGTACGGTAATCGAGGGGTGGATTACGGTAGACGGGATACTGCAGGATTTCTTATTGATTTTGATGAGATTCTCGGAGCCATACTAATTTTTTTCCGCATAGTTAGAGTTTTCATTGTGAGATGAAACTCAAAAATACTTGGATAATTGTTGTTTATTTTTCAATCTGCGTCCAGCTGAAATCGACACAGTCTAATTTTTAGTGATCATCAATAGAGCATGAAACGCACAACTGCCATTTCCAGATTCTTAGTTTAAATTTTTTTAATCGGAAGGATTACGGTATTAATCGATTTTCCCATTGCAGGCCACCGAAGGGTATCCGCGCGTGCGCGTGAACAACTTCACCTCGTCGTGGAAGGACGGTCTCGCCTTCAACGCTATCCTCCACAGATACCGACCCAGTGCCATCAAATGGGACCAGGTACGGTAACCGGAAGTGGGGTACGGTAGGTGGAGTGGGAGACTACTTAAGGTGTTGAATTAAATGGGATGGAAAGAGTTCGGTATTTGGAGCACGAGAGAAAATATTGAGCTGGACGTTGAGCGGCCTGGTGTGTTCGGGTCTCGGTGGGTAATGATTACGAGATGTGGTTTCATTAAAAGATCGATCTTCTTTTCAATAAAATAAAAGACAAAATGCAGCCAATAAATCTTGTTTGTGTGTGATAATTTGCATGAAAGGAAAGGAGATCAGTGCCAGGATTTCTCTCCCCCTCCCCTCCCCTCCGTCCATTCAGGGAGATGTAGGGCTATTAGTGGTGGTGAGAGAGTGTGCAGAATGGAGAGAGCCGAATCAGAGAGAAATACCCGGTTCCGGTTTCGCTCCCCTCTCCACTACCTCTCACTCCCCCTTTTGATCGTTTCGGCTTACAATCGTAGTACTATCACTCTCATTCTTAGAAAGGGAAGAACTAATGATGATTAGTGCGGAAGAAGGGGGAGGGGAGGAGGAGGGTAGATCAAAGGAGAAGAGAGAGACAAGGGAGAAAGAAGAGAGTGAAGAGATGGAGAGAACCGAACCCATCGTGCGTACATTCCACGATTACTAGAGACAATTACTACCGATTAGTGATTTGATAGTAGCAAAGGGACTTGTTCTTATGCAGTGTCAAGAGTACGGTAGGTTTGGATGCAGTTTGTGATAAATAGGGAGTACGGTAGCTGTAATATTTTGTGATAGAATAGGAGTACGGTAGTCTGTCGGGGCCGTATTTGTGATAAATAGGAGGGGGTCGAATCTGGCAAATTGGGGTTGCCGGGGGATTTGCTTACGCTTGAGGGGAAAATTGCGCACACGCATTTTCGGAGCGAATTTCTTTTCGCTTTCCCTCCCCTCTTCTTTTCCTCTCTGATCCCTCTGAGCAACACCTTTCCGTGAATGGATGACAGCTTTTTTGTTGTGGTTGGTGGAGGGAAGCAGTGGGTGGACAGGAGAGACTCCGGTTTGGGACCAGGAAAAGATGTCCCTAGACAGGGGAAGAGGAGTGCAAGGGAGCAGATGACGTAGTGATGATTAGACAAATTATTGTCAAAATACGGGTAATTGTGCCTTCATGATGTATGATATCTTGGTGACAGACAGCTGAAGAGAGTGTGCAAAATGGAGAGAGTATTTTCGTGATTTGTCATTCTACTGATGATTCAGAGAGAAGGATCCGGGAAGTTTCGAGAATGGACGTACTTGAGACAATGACCACTCAAGGGCTCATGAGAGGTGCCATTAACGTCTAAGAGCCTCACCTCCTGAGGTGTCTCTGAAAAGGAGTGCCCTCTACTCCCCCCAGGAAGGAAGAATGGGAAGTACGGGAACCCAGTGATAATCCTATTGTGTCCTCTGGCCCCTCTTTTGACCGTTGCCCCCTCAGGTATGGAGTATAAGGGTACCCCGTCCTCCCCTCCCCTCCTCTAACCTTCTCTTATATATTGTGAGTACAGGATTAGGAGGCTGTTTACCGTGGAGAGATGGGAAGAGGGAATGGAGAGGAATGAGCAAGGGACGAGGGGGTGATATAGGCAAATTGGAGTTTCGAGACTGGGATGAATGACGGGGTGGTTGTTTGTTATTTGATCGCAGAACGACAACCGGGTCAAAAATCTAAAATAATTTCGTTAGCAAATGCGCTTCCGCCGTGTGAGCTCCCAATTCTTGATGTGGGTTTGGAGGATGAATTAAGCAGCGTTAATTGCATGCTAATTGACCTCTCTGATCCGCTACGCTCTTGTTATGATAGAGGTGATAAACGAAAGTGTATCAAGGGGGTGATATCTCCTTCTTTCCCTTCCTCCCTTCTTACTCCCAATCGAGAGTGGCCTTGGCCACTGGCGGGCTGCTCCTTGTGTTGATGGGAAGGAGAAGAGAGAGGAGGGGAAGTGATGGAATGATGGACGAGTGATTGGGGATTGGTGCTCGAGAAGATAGGCAATAATTAGATGAGCATGGAAGTTAGAAAAATATAAGAATTTAGTGAAGCGGAGGAGAACCGAAGAGTTTGATTGAAGTGTGGATTTTAGAGATGAGGTCGAGTAAGCATTGAATAAAGTTGAATCTTCAATGTGATATGGAAGTGATGAAACGTGAACTGATCGAGAGAGTTGGTTAAAGGGGTGGAATATATTTTTGAGAGAGGGATGGAGTTCGTATCGAGTAATACGGGATCTCCGAAGTTATCTGACTACTGTAAAACGGGAAAGGTCCGGGCGATTCAATCGTCATTTTAAAATCGATAATGCCAGTGCATTAAACCATAAACAAAATTTCGAAATCATATGACAACTGTGAAACGAGAAAGGTACGGGGATTTTGATTTTATTTTCTTCAATTTAGTAAACATTTTGCTACGATTTTAATTTTTCCTTTGCAGATCAGCGACCCGTCGGTGTCGAACCGCGAGAGACTCGAGAACGCCTTCGAGGTCGCCAAGAGGGAGTTCGATGTGGACAAGTGAGTGCCTGTTATTAGAGGTTTCCGCCCTCTCCATGTTGCACACTCTTTCGCAGCGCGACGGAGTGTGCAGAATGGAGATAGCACTGTTCGATCCGACAACAGTTGTTGAGATAAGAGATAGTGTTGATACGACTACAGTAGCCTGACTATCGATTGGGGTTCTACAGTATCCTTACCGTACTCCCCTTGCAGACTGCTGGATCCGGAGGACGTGGACAGGGATACGCCTGATGAGAAATCGATCATCACCTACGTCTCGTCGCTCTACCAGAACCTGCCCAACCTCCCGGAGGCGTCCAAGGTACGGTAGGCGGGAGGGTACTGTAGATGGAAGATACGGTAGGACCGGGATTACTGTAAATACTGTAGGAATATAAGGTCTATGCAGTATGGATAGAGGTAAATTGTATTTTGAAGATCGTCTGGAGACTGATTGATATTTTTTACAATTCTCGATGCTTTATCTGATACATGAGACAGGAAATCCACTGGTGTGTGAACAAGCACTGCCTCGCTCAATTCCGCCTTGTTATGTGTCGTTGTTTCCACCGTGTTGCTCGATCACACTAGAAATACTACTGTAGGTGAATCAATACAGGTGTAGGTCACTTGTCGTGTACCGTAATCCTTGAGTAAGCGTCGTCTACTTGTGTCTGTCCGTCCTACTGTAACTCTTCCCGTTCCGTCTCGTCGATTCCTAACACCCTTAGGCATGTCTCGGGCACAGATACACTAATCAGGGGCAACAAGAGAGGGGTACTGTAAAAATGTTTGGGGCGAATACAGTAGAGATGGCCAGCAGGAAAAAAATTCCTTTTCGTCATTAACAACTCAAATCCGAGTTTTCCCGGAATTTCCTTTATTAATTTTCGACTACTGCACGACCATCTCTCCTGATCAGGGAGGGGGTAGTACTGTAACAACAATACGGTAGTGGTGGTGCAGGGCCAGGGAGGGAGGGGTTACGGTACTTACCACACGCCCGCCAGATGCACCAACTGGCGGCCGACTACGCGCACGAGGCGGCCGAGTGGCGGCGGTGGGTGGAGCGGGCCATTGACCTGGTCGACGACCGCCTGCTCATCGGCAGCGCCGACACCCTGCTGGACGAACTGCAGCGATTCAAGGAGGAGGACATGCCGCCGCGTGCCACCGACCTGGCGCGCCTACTCGAGATTCACGGCGAGCTGGAAAGGCGACTGGCGCCAGGTGGCGCACAAGTAGCGCCCGAAGAACTCCAGCCGCCCTCCATGAAGCGATTGTGGGCGGAGCTGTGCGATGCCGTCGAGAGGAGGGAGCAGCTGCTGCTGCAGCGAAGGGCAACCCAGGTGAAGGCAGAGGTGGTGTGTGGTGTGCTGCACCCAGAGTGCAGTGAGTGCATGGTGTTGAGTGAGATTTACTAATTGTAGTGTTGTGAGATCAACCCAAGCAAGACGATACTAACAAATCTTCTCTAACCAACAACTCCTATGATTTCCTATCTCCCTAGTGATTCTCCCCTAAGCTACTGACCGATTGAGATGAAGTGGTGTTACGGTAGCTGGCGAGAGGCGTACGGTAGGGGATAATCAAATCGATTTGCAGGGTTCCCTCGCGGATCTCATCTCACGCCTCACGAGAGGAATTGGTATCACCAATGAGAAGCTCGACCTCATTCTACTCAGGTACCGTAGAATAGTCATGACTTTTCCCTCGTTTCAGCTCTCTCCATTTGGCACACTCTCTAGTCTCTGGCCGTGGAGAGAGTGTGCTGAATAGAGAGAGCTGGAACGGCTTTCTAGTCAATATTATCACTTACTAGACATTCAGTAGTTTACAAAAAAATCGATAAGCGTGTGGATTACAGTAGTTCAATCAATCGATAATTGCAGAATCGAGGACGTGGAGTCTCGCGTAGACACTGCCCGCCCCGCTGAGATCGAGCGCATCGTCAACGAGATCGTCGATGATCTCAACGCACTCGAAGCACCCATCCAGGGATTCTTCGAGGTACGGTATAACAAAAATAAAAAAAGCTGAAGGTAGAGGGGTACTGTAGTTTTCTCCATTTTGCACATTTGTCTTTCTGGCCTCCGAAAAAAATGACATTTCTTCTGGAGAGATGACAGATGGTTACGGTAGCCCCATGTGAATTGTACTGCTGCCAGTTGATTATCGATTTTTCCCTCAGGACGTGGAAACGCTCAAGCAGAACCGCCATCCCGACAGCAACGACTTCTACAAGCAGTGCGTTTTGTTTATCTTTTCTCGAACCGTCAGATGGTCTCTAGCAACAGGACATACGCAGTCGATCTTACACTTAGTCGGTGAAACATAGATGCTCCATCGAATGGAAATTTCTCTCTCTGAATGCCATCCAGAATTTGTACCCCGAACACCCGTGTTTCACCGACTCATTGTTAGAGACAATGCACATGGGGTGGTACTATTTGTCTCTTGCAGTTGGCAATACTTTACTATAATAATTCGCAGCTGTTGTTAACGATTAAAAAATCACGCAATATTTTTAAAAAATCTCAGATGTTTTAAAATAAATTATAATTGTCAGGGTTCTCGGCCTGCACCAGCGTCGCAACGCGTACCTCGATCGCCTGAACAACCAGCTGCTCGTCCGTCTCGGAGTGAGGACCGAGACCATGAGGAGACAGCAAATGGTGAGGGGGAGGGAGAGATGGAGGGATAACGGAAGAAGGTCTTGTAGCATCGTTGGTGAATGAAGGGTTTCCAGAGGAGACAGCAAATGGTCAGAAGGAATGGAATAATGATTGTATTTTGTGAACGAAGAAAAAAATCACAATCGGTAGACGGAGCCTGGTGAATTAGTAATATAGCTCCTGAAACACCTATCTCACGTGCCATGATGATGCTTCAACATTCCGCCTTGTGCACATTGAATTGGGTATTTTTACAGTTATCCTATCCCACTTCATTGGGTTGCCAAACGTTTCAAGTGCAATTCTTGAAACTCAAAAGTGTTTTGGTTCCTAATATAAGTTCAAATTCAACCTTCTTTCCTTCAGGAGCAGTCGGAGGACGCGCGTCGCAAGCGATTCGGCCGAGTGGAGGAATGCATCGAGTGGGTTCGCACCCGAATGGTGAGTACTGTAGCAAGACTAGAATGGGTACGGTAATGTGCTTGATCAATACGTGCGGATCACGATATCTGTTCTGCACACTCGCTTGTCAGACAGGAGAGGGAGTGTGCAGAATGGAGAGTTTTGACAATAAATCGACATAATTATTACTAGTAGCAACTGTGTCCTCGATTCCAGAACTACCTCGTCAACATGGAGTTCGTGCAGTCACTCGAGACACTCGAGGAGATGTTCAAGAAACACAAGGTACGGTAGATAGGTTACATCAAGGTACTGTGGTCTGGTATTATTGATCACTGTGAGAACAGAAAGCGTAGCAAAATGGTGTGCAGAAATAGTAGTAATAACAAGCGGAACGAAAAACTATTCGAATGAAAATTATTTTTTCGTTCCTCATATTAATACTACTTTACCGGGAAATAGGGCACCCCATTTTGCTACGAATCCTGTTCTCATAATAGTATTGATTTTGCAGATCGATAACCACGAGATCCAGGACTTCCGCCAGGAGGTCGACATGTGCATCGCCAGACAGGTAATTTAAATAATTAGTTCTATAAACTCTGTAATAAGTGTTTATTATGCTACGTAGTACAATAAATATCAGTTACGTGTACCATTGGAAGATTTGATGCGCAGCTGTATCGAGAATATGCCAGGGATAGAATTAGAATTGTTTCGAGAAGCAAATACCCAAATATTGATAGGAGCGCTTACTTACAAATAATGAGTACATACAGTGGCGTAAATCATCCAGGGGTGAAATCTCTATCATTTCAAAACAATATTTATTAAACTCTTTTACTATTTTCCCATTGCAGTCGGAGATCACGGCGGAGGATTCGGTGGAGTACTGCGAGCTGCTGAGTGTGCTCGAGAGCGAGTACCAGCAGCTGAGAGATCTCTCGGCCGGAAGAATGCTCGACCTGGTACGGTAGTCGAGGATGGTGGGATACGGTAGCTAAATTTAGGACAATAGTATAGTGCCGTTTAATACCTGGAACCGAGACCTTTCAAATATTGAATGCACCTAGTGGCACGAACCAGCCGGGATGCGAATTAACTTTTTTCTCTCTTACGTTTTCAGAAACGAGGGGGTTAGATGGTAAACTGTACGAGCAGGGTAGACCTAATTAAGAATAGAATCTGGTTCGAAAAATTTGCCCTGTCTGGATACGGTAGCTACTATCGGTATATCGATTACCGTACCCTTTCTCTTGCAGGATTCGCTGATCGCCTTCGTGCGCGCTGCCCAGATGGAGCTCGTGTGGGTGACGGAGCGTGAGGAGATTGAGGTACGGTAGGATTATCGATTGGTCCGGAGGCTGGTTGGATTACGGTAGGAGGATGGCCAATATCGATCAATTCCAGGTTCACCGCAACTGGTCGGACATCAATCAGCTCGATCTGCCCATGCTGAGCAACTACTACAAGCAGGTAAGGAGAGGGACAGACGATTAATTAATTAATTAGGTTAATTAATTAATATTAATATTATTAATAATTGGCTGCAGCTGCTGCACGAGATGGAGCTGCGCGAGCCGCAGTACAACGAGGTGCACAACCGTGGCGCCGCTCTCCTCAACCAGGGCCATCCCGCGATCCACGTCATCGAGGTACGGTAGCGGATCTGGTTGATTGTAATCGATTGATGATAGTTGCGGTAGCTGATACTAGCAAGGAGCGATAGATCAATCGATTGAAGAATACGGTAGACGGTGGTCAGCGGGTTACGGTAGCCCCTTTCAGGTGTACATCCAGACGTTGAAGAAGCAGTGGGACTGGCTGCTCAATCTGAGCAGATGCCTCGAGGAGCACCTGAGGGACGCCAACAACCTCAAGGCGGTCAGTGGGGGGAGAGAAGGGAATGGTTTGTTGGAGAACTTGTCCGAACTTTATTGCCTGAATTTGGATGGACTAGGAACTTGGTGTAGTCGTGAAACGGAAATTTCACTGGCAAAAAATTTGCAAGTTTATCATTAGAAATGCTACGCTGGATCGCATTATCAAACTGACTACTGTGGATCCTTATTTCAGTTGTGAAACGATTATGGTAGGGGTCTAATTTATTTCTAATCCTAAATAATATGCTGTCCCAGTTCATGGAGGAGGCAGCCGAGGTGGAGATGAAGATCAAGGAGTACACCGAGATCCTCGAGAGGAACTACAACAGGCGAGTTCACCTTATGTTTCTGTCGTTTTTGAATCCCTGGAAATTTTCTAAATTTTGTCTCATATTCCAATAGTGAGATAAAGGATGTAATTGGCGTTGAGAATCAACTGAAAGCGCATTTTTATTGTTATTTGTTTGTGTCTGCAAGCAAAAATATAACGAAATTTGTTTCAGAACCGACTTCTCGCTCGACGAGGGAGAGAGGATGCTGCAGGAACTGGACAATCTCAAGGTACGAGAGGATTTTAGTTGGAAGAAGAGTATTAGGTGAATTTTGAAACGGCAGATCTAGCAATTGTTGTATGATATTTTCGATACTGCGAACGGCAAAGAAATTGGAATTTCGATGAGCTTCAGAATACATTTTTGCATGTGAAACTGTAGGTTTGTAGGTGTTGCAATGCGAGTTTCTCTTTGTTGTCAGTTTTTTTGCAAACTCCCATCCATTGAAAGTTGGAGAAGCCTTCAAGTAAATGTCAATTGTGAAGCCCATATTTTCCTAGTCGCGGAAACCAAGCGATTTCTTCAAGGGTTTCTTGTGCTATTATTATATGTTTGATAATTAAAAGTTATCCTATGTTGCAGGAGCACCTGAACGGCATCCAGTCGGTGATCCACTCGCTGTCTGAGCGATGCGCCACCATCTCGCCCCTCTGGCAGAGAGGAGAGAGAATCACCAAGAACATGCTGGTGACCGCCCTCTGCGATTACGAAGACGCCCATGTCAACATCAGAGCCGGTGAGCGACGAGGGCATACTGTAGTCAGTTGGTGGTGTGGAGAGGGAGTACGGTAGGAAAAGGATAAATGAAAAGAGCATAGCTGAGAGGGACTTGGGAAATATTGCTAGTGTTTGCTCAAATGTATGGAAGCAGCATTACTGTGTATTGGGGTACTTGGCTTTAGTGGAATAGTTGCAGCAGAAAGCTGGCGAGTTCCTAGGGGAGGCGGGAAGTCGGAGACAATTGTGGAACTGTTTGAGATATTTACATAATGACTGAGTGCAAATTAGCACCCTGAATTGTCGCACCGTTTGTGGAGTAAGTGCTGCATGAATCTCGGGGAACTTGTAGATTTAGCATGTGATATTTTGTTTCTCATTTTCAACTAGATGCATTGTCGGCTTTGGCAGATAAATTTCATCATTAGGTGCAGAACATAAATTAATAAATATTTAAATAATTAATAACTAATCAGGCGACGACGTGATCCTGCTGGACAACGGTGACCTGGTGCACTGGAAGATCCAGGATGTGATGAACAAGCAGGGCGTCGTCCCATCGGTCAGTCGAGTGGAGGGGTTTTAGCTCTCTCCATTCTGCACACTCTAGTCGGCCTGATCGGCGAGAGAGTGTGCAGAATGGAGAGAGCTCAAAAGGGATAGGCATAGGAAGAGGAGAGGGGTTTGAATGTTTGGTGAGAACTATCCCAGAACTATTAGAATTCCGAGACTCCTTCTGGCTAAATAGTAGAGTGAGTGAAGCGAGTATGCACTTGTCACTGTGTTTTGGAATATGATGCCTATGCTGATCGAAATGCTGTGAATGCTTGTCATTTGAAATATCAGTGAAACATAGGTGTGGTGAGTGATTTCGTTTTGGACGAAGTGCGGCCACCAATTGATAAAATTAGTAGGTCTTCTTGACTTGAACAGTGGATGAAACGAGTTGAACAATTCGATACCTTGATCTCTTCAGGTTGTCTTCCGCATTCCCCCTCCGGACACGCGACTCACCGCCTGGCTCACGCGTCTCCTGCAGCAGTTCGAGAAGCTGCGCAAGCTGTAAATATTTAATTATCTATTATTATTTAATTTTGATTTTTTTTTCATAAATTTTCTTTTACAATGAAATATTTTTAGGTGGGACCTCAAGCACCGCATGATCCGCTTCTACATGGTGCTCAACACGATGAAGACCATCCAGTGAGTTTGAATTCTTGATCTATTTTAGATCTGACATACAGATTTTTTTAGTAAGGCAAGGAGGTTCATGTTCCAAGAATGATACAAGAAACGAAAAATGCTAATAAAACTTGGACCACCTGATAATTTTTGCTTTTGAACATATTTGATAAGCAGGTATTTTCAATTTGGTTCAGTGACAGATGGACAGTGAAATAATTCAATTAATAATTCGCAGGGGTTGGGACGTGAACATGTTCAACTCGCTAGATCCCGATCAGCGCGATGCAATCATCAAGGTGAGAAAGAAGACCGATTTGGGGAGGATACGGTTGTTCGCATGGGATGATAACGGTATCGATCGATAACTCTGTGATGCTGTAGTTCAGACGACGTTTACGGTGCGGTATACGATTGCAGTTTGGCTTTTAGCTCTCTCCAATTAGCACACTCAATCCTGTCTGACCGAAGAAATAGTGTGCAAAATGGATAGAGTTTTTAAAAAAACGAAATTGCGTCATTAGCATAAGCCAACGTTTTCAAATTACGGTACGATGCCGCTTACTGTATTAATTAATCGATTTTCCAGGCGCTGAACGACGACACCAACAAGCTGCTGTCGGAATTGGACCCGAACGACCCCCTGGCACAGAGACTGAGAGATGAACTGAAGAAGACAATGGACCACTTCTGGAGTCTGTTCAACCAGGCTGCCAGACAGCCCGGTACGTGGAGGAATATTGATTATTTTATGGGTAGAAATTAAAGGAATATCGGAAATGGAAGTTTTCAGTTTTGCTGAGGACGAGAATATTCCGCCCGTATTTTTTGCGTTTCATAGCTAACATATGAATTTCGAGACTCTCTATTTTAAATTGCAATTCGATTAAGTTGACAAAAAAAACTAAATATATTGATTGATTGCAGAGGAGGATCTGTCGAACGAGTTCGACCGCATGATGGCAGATCTCCTGAGGAAGCTGGAAGACGCGTGGAGGGCACTCAAGGAGAGAACCGGAAGACCCGTGCCCAGAACCGCCGAGGAACTCGAACGGGCACTCAAGGTACGGTAGGGTACGGTAGGCGGATCAATGGGGATACTGTATAGCATGAGTGATGTTGATTCGGTTGTCAGCTCTCCAATCTGCACACTGGAACCAGATAGTGTGCAGAATGGTGAGAGCAAGGAATTCGGTAGATTATGGTAGTAATCTTTTTTGTTGCAGGAGCAGCGCGAGTTCGAGGACATGCTCCAGTCGCTCGATGGAGATGTCAACAATCTCAAGGTACAGTAAATCTAGATATTTATATGTTTTTTAATTTTTTTTTTGAGTATTGATGTCTCTCGCATATCAATTTCATTATGTGTTTCGAATATTTTGAAGTAGTGGTGAAACACATTTATCAATGGCAGGGAATAATCAGTTCCTAACTTCAGGACATCTTCTCTAAGATGACGAATCCCTCTCCCTCGCAGCGCCACAACATGGACAGGTTGGCACACCATATACGCAGTGTTTGAGTAGTGATGACGTCACCATGCCATCTTCTGAGGCATCGACCAAAAGTGCCTTTTAGAGTTTTCAAACAACGACGATACGATTGTCTCACGTCTCATAGCAAGACAATCGTATAGTACATCAGCGCTTTCTGGCCATATTATCGATTTTTTAGATTGAGCTACTGTAGTCGATTTATAGATTTTTCTTGCAGAGTGAACGTGCTCTGGGACGACTCGTGGGACCTCTCGAAAATGTACGTGGAGCGCATGAAGGTGCTCGACATGGTCATTGCCGGCATCATCGAGGTACGGTATCCAGAGATTACGGTAGTCGGGTACTATAGTCTTTACTATCCATTGAAAAGTTTATATTTATTTGCTTTAGTGCGTAGTACGCATTTAATTCAAGACATGGTTCTCTCCATTCTGCACACTTTCGCCTGTAAGGGAAAAGCTTGTGTGCTGAATGGAGAGACCTACCCTACAGTATATTCCTCAGGAGTACCGTAATCGTGTTCCTTGCAGGTCAAGGACATCGTTCGTGCCCACGAGCTGACGCTGTGCTCGTTCGACGACCTCCCCTGCTCGATCGACAAACTGAGAGGAGAGCACGCCCAACTGGTCGAACTGAACATGGTCACCAAGCAACAGCAGGTGAGGGACAAGGGATACGGTAGGAGTACGGTAGGCGAAGAATCTTTGATTTATTTTGTTGGTTTTTCCATCGGCAACTGAATAAAATCATAAGATTTTATTCAGTTAACTAGCACCAATTTAATATGATGTCAGTGACGCGTTAAAGTCGCTTGGCGAAATTTTGCGATTGAATTTGCCAGGCAGTGTGAGTATTGCGAATTGTTGATTGCAGACTGTGATCGACCAGCTGAACCACAACGTGAGCCTGCTGAGACAGCACGTCGCCAGAACCAGACTCGACACGAGCACGTGAGTGGAGGGAGTGGGGCAATTGGGAATGTACACGGGGCACGGTGAATTGGGGCTCTGTGAAGGCTGTGAAAGGCAGACTGGTTCTGAACTTGCAATTTTATTGAGAGATTTATAGTTCAGAAAATTACCTTGTGGTTTCAAAGAGGATGTAACATGTTGTGTAAACATGATTTGATAATACTGTTGACTTCTCCCACTCAATTTAGACCTGACATTGTCTGGCTTCAAACGGGGTTTGTATTTTTTTCTCAGTCGTGTGAGTTAATGGATGTGCCTTTTTTCTGCGAACAATCAATAATCGTGATATGTTTATGTTTCGGAAATTATTTGAAATCGTGTCTTGAGTTGACCTGCTAATGACTTTCTCGAGAATATTTATTTTGAATAAAATTAATATTTATGTTATTTATGTGTCTCATTGCAGTCACCCAGACGTGGACCGACTGGAGGAGGAGGTGCAGCACCTCAACAACCGATGGGAGAATGTGCAGAGCCAGCTTGCGGAGAGACTCAGAATCACCGAGCAGGCACTCCAGATCCAGATGGTCTACAGGGGAGAGTGAGTCGATCATTGGTCGTAATATTTTATTTTATTTTACTGATTATATAATTTAATTTTATTGATTAAAACAACAATAATGCCCTACCTCGCAGGTACGACAGCGAGATGGCGTGGCTGGACAGAGTCGAGGAGACGATAAACAAGCTGAGAAAGCCAGAGGAGCTCAGGTGAGACGGTCGTTTCGAGATGCCCGGGTGGAACCACGCACCAGTGACTAACGGGTATCACTGAGTCAACTTCATCTAACAATTCCGAATCGGTACAGTCTGTGGAAAATTTCCTGTGTTAGAATAATTAAATTATTTTGTTTGCTGCCGCGCATTGTAAAATCTCCAGTGGTTAGTGGGTTTCACCATGTGGACTTGACCGAGAAATACGGAAAAGCATCAATGGTTCTCAGTTCTGTTGACGACGAAGAGACAACTTTTTAGTGACTGTGACATTCCACTACAACTCTTGAATAGTTGATTTAATTAGAGTAACACATTTGCATGATCACAATAAGTCCTTCCAGACCGGAGCAGTACCAGCAGCAGCTGGATCTCCTGGTCGCCGAGTACGCCCAGCTGCAGGTACTGTAGTAGGGGGAGTACGGTAGATGGAGAGGGAGATGGAGGGTGCGGTGGGTCAGATCGGCCACCCCTTTGGATTACTGTAATATAATGTACTGTACATTACAGGAACGAACGGCCGCCATCGAGAATGTGAACAGAGAGGGCGGCAAGTTCATCCGAGAGGCCAAGGTGAGGGGAGGGGGAGGGAGGAAAGAGAGTGATCATGGAGAACATGTCGGATTGAGACTCTAGGTGCTTCGTGGTTGCAAGTGCACGTTGTAATTGTGAGATGGTTTATGGAGTCAATTCGCGGAGGTTGTCCTAGTGAAAATAACAAAACATATCCTGCCACTTTCGAGTTCCACTAGGTGGATGTATCCGATAAGAATAGATGAAACCCAATTGTTGTATCGTGAGCAACCTGGCGCTTCGAGGCAGCATAGAGTTTATATATCGAAGAGATCAAGAAGTTATTCAATAGTTCATGCAGACCGTTTGTGTAAAAACTAACCAATTCAAAATAATCACTTGCAGGGCTACGACGGTCGTGAGAAGCAGTACAGCGACCAGATCCGCGGCATTCACGGCCGTGACATCGAGAGGGAGTTCAAGCGATCTCATCCCCAGCCCAAGAACGGCGCCCAGGTACTGTAGTTCTCTCCATTTTGCACACTATCTCGTCAATAATACGAGCAAGATAGTGTGCAGAATGGAGAGGGCTTAATGTAAAATGGACTCCTTTTGTCAGATACCTCAAGGTTAATGTAACTACCGGTGTGTCAGATCTATGACCTTTGCCTTTCCAGATCGTGACAGAGGAGCTGGAGGCGCTCAACCGCCGCTTCGCCCAGCTGTCCTCGCTGATCCTCGAGAGACGCAATGTGATGCAAGTGCTCATCCAGAACTGGAAGAGACAGAAGCAGGTATTGTAGATTATCGATTGAATGAGATTACGGTAGATGATAGAGTTATGATCTACCCGAAGACAGAAGCTGCTCATACCCTGAATCCTCGAGTGATCTCTCCCATAGGATTACGGTAGAATAACAGCGTGTGCGCTTGATAGTAGAAACAAGAGACACTTTGGTTCAGCTTATTCTGGGACACGGGAATAGTAGATAGTGTACACATGAGTGGTTGTTTCGATGAAAAGAACTTCGAAAAATCTACACATCCCTTAGTTTTGCACTTTGATAAATCACATTTGTTTTTTTGTATGTTACAATACAAGCACCCCTGCAAGCGGCTGACAATTTTGCTATTTGCGTTTCTCTCGGCTATGTTGTTACCGTAACCCCTCCCCCGGCCCTCTTCATCCATCCCAAATCAATCAACCCCTTCCAGCTACAGTATACTCATCGGTGAAGTGAGCGAGTACGGTACCAGAGACGATCAATAAAGTGTCTCTGGACTGCCGTGCCGCGTCACTAGCTATTCCACACACGAATAATATTGATGTTATCAACCGCTATTTATGTGGACTGTTTTCAACTCTTTCAACTAACATTTTCAAGTTTTCCATTGCTGTGCTTTTAGAAGGAGTTACGGTATGACTCCGACTCAGTATGTGATATAATCCCGGCGCTATTACAGTATCCCTCGCTGCAGCTGGCTGGTAATCAATGACTTAGTAGACGGACAGCTGCTTGTCTGGGAGAAGGATCGTTGTTGTGCTGCAAAGTGTCCTCCACCTCCTCGGCTGCCCGACTCTTGCAGCAGCTGCAGCCACTCACTCTTCCTCTGCTGCTCGAACTTCTCCAGCTCGTGCTGTCTGTCTCTGGCTCAGTATTCGCGTCCTCTCGCTGTGGTTTTCATCACACCCCACTCGAATACAACACACACACTGCTTTCGAGAACCAAAAACATGCCTTCTTTGATCTACCTCCTCTTCTCTCTTTCTGTCTCTTTCTTCTCCAACCCTAACGAAACGATTTCCCCTCCCAATCCTAGGTAACCAGAGTGGGCTAAGAGCTGTAGCGCGATCTGCTATGACAATCCCCCTGCTATCTCCTTCATCCCTTCCTCCGCATCTCGACCCTGTGTTCTGTCCTCATTTACACAAGACGCTTCCTCTCAATTAGTGATGGTAACTCGGGATCCGACTCTCCTCGAACAGCGTTCTCTCTCATCTCTAACCGGCGAGAGAGCACGCGAATTTAGGAGAGTCGATGTCGTTTTGCTATCACTACTCTCAATCACCCGCACCCCGTCCTACCCGCTACCTACTGCACTCTGGCACACCGTTTTGGTTCAACTCCCTCCCCCCTCGCTTTCACCTGTCCTCTATCTCTCCTACCGTAATCCCGGGTGGTGATGGTGCTGGTTCGCTTACCGTATCGTTTTCATTCGTCCCCCACACCTCTCATATACATAATCATCACTTCTCCCCCAATCCCCTCACCCCACACTCGAAGTCAAGTCGAAACAACCTATCCTCATGTGGCGGTGTTATCAGTTCTCCACTAGATAACAACCCTAAGTTAGTGATTGGTGACCGGGTTTCCCTCCCTTACTAATTGAGGCGGTTGTGCTAGGAATAGGTGATGGTATGATAAGGCGGAGATTGTTTCCGGGGGTGTCTGTCCTTTCTCATCTCGGGAACTTTGAAGGGGGTAGAATCTCGGGCGCTTTTGTCGTTCTCTCTCTCAATGCTGCAGTGTGTGTTGTGAGTGGCGAGTGTGTTTGATTGCGCAGTGATGACGAAATACATCGGAGAGTGGGCGGGACGGCGTCTGAAGTGAGTCGACGTCGGTCGAATCACGACGATGACGACGAGCTGAAGACCCGGCCCGTCTCACCGATCAGCGTGTGGTCCTCGATTGAGTGGCCACGCCTGATGCAGGCACGCGACTGAGTTGTCCGCGGCACGATTAGTTGAGTGGTTTGGCCATTGCAGGAGGAGGAAGACAGAAGGAAGGCCGAGGAGGAGGCGAAGAGACGCGCCTTCGAGGCAGCCAGACTGAAGGCCCTCGAGGAGGCCGATAGACTGAGGAGGGAGAGGGAGGCCGCCGAGGCCAAGAGAAAGGCCGATGCCGATGCCGATGCGAGAAGGAGACAGAGGGAGAGAGACGAGGAGGAGGAGAGGAGAAGAAGAGCGAAGGAGGATGAGGACAGACGCAGAAAGGAGGATGAGGATAGAAGGAGAAGAGAGGATGAGGAGAGGGAGAGAAGAAGAAGGGAGGAGGAAGAGAGACGGAGAAAGCAGCAAGAGGATGATGACAGAAGGAGACGTGCGGAGGAGGAGGAGAGAAGAAGGCGAGAGGAGGAGGAGAGACGAAGAAAGCCGGTGAGATATTGGATGGCTTGAGAGTGAGCAGAGTGATGTGAAGCTTGATTTCCTGTCTGGAGTGGATCAGTTGGTTGATATTAATGTCTGCAAAATCCAACTGATTCACTTCGTGTTCTTTCTAACCACCATCGATCATTTCTGCGTGAAGTGTGTGTGTCAGCACGCGGTATCTGAAAGTTCCTGTATATTTTCGGAATCATACCTTGTGGCGACGAATGATCGATGGTGGTGGTAAATGTGCAAATCCCTGGCTAGGTCATGTGAGAGATGATAGAGCAAATACTCTGGGTGGTTTTTCGGAATTATGCGAGAGCGAAATGCATGGTGGATGTGGTGGAATGGAAACCCCCGGGTGGTGACTGTCAACTTCATCAACTCACTGATTGATCTTTGATCTTTGCAGATGCCCGACGTCAACATGGGCAACCTGATCACTCACGTGACTGGCGAAGAAGGTGCCGATGACTTCGACGAGCTTCTGGACCTGCCCGACCGTGCCAAGGTCACCGAGCACGAGGACGAGATGCAGACCTTCGAGGAATCGACGGAGACCAAGACCCAGTTCTACGAGATGGAGGGAGTTCTGCACAAGCAGACTGGCGAGATTCTCACCTTCGTCGAGTCTCTGAGAAGCGGTCTGCTGGATCTGTCTGGACCGGGCGGCGGATACTTTGACCTCGCCTCTGGAAAATTCTCGCTCGAAGAAGCCTGTAAGCGAAATCTCATCTCGGAGGAGTTCAATACGGTGATAAACAAGCAACATGGAATCATCCACCCGGAGACGAAGCAGAGTCTCACCCTGCTCGAGGCCATCCATTGCGGTCTGTACGACCCCCTGACGAGACAGCTGACTGACATGGATACGCGCAAGGTGAGGATGAAGATCGATTGGTTGAGATTATCATATGATAAATCCGAAACAATCCCTCCGTTAATTCTTTGGGAACGGAAAAAATCTTATCAGCTTATAAATTTCACTAAAGATATCTGGAACGTGAAATGTTTCTACAACTTACTAATTAAATTCCTTGAAGGTGCTGACGATGGATCAATGCGCGAACGCCGGCATCATCTCTTACAACACGCAAGTGAGCCTCATCAAGTCGGGTATCCTCAAGTCTCCGCCCATGTCGCTGCAAGCTGCAATGGATGCGAAACCGAACCCCCTGATCAACCCGGAGACTGGAGAGTTCACCGCCCAGTACTCGAAGGAGCGTATGGACCTGAAGGACGCCATCTTCCACGAGTACGTCGAGATCTCCGACTCGTCCTTCGTGCCAGAGCTCAAGATGTGCCTATCCGACATCATCAGAGACGGATTCGTCGACGGAGCCAGCGGAGACTTTGTATGTGCCGTCACTGGCGAGAAGTTCGGCCTCCGCGAGGCTTTCAGTAAGAGGAACGCTGACCCGCTTGTTGCGATGGGCGTGAGAGAGGTGGTAAATACCCAAGACGAGAGCAAGATGACGTTGAACACCGGTATCGTCAGAAACGCCATCAATCTGAAGGACCAGCGCTTCACCGACCTCAGAACTAGACAGACACTGTCGCTGATGCAAGCATGGAATGAGGACCTCATCTCCAAGCCGATGACGCTCCTGGAGGCTCACGAGCGCAGCGCCCTACGTTCCGCTGGAGACATCACCACTATCGAGGACCGTGGCACGAAGACGCGCTCGACGCTTTTGCAGGCGATCGCCGCCGGAATCCTCGACGCGGACGCCCGTCACATCGTCGATCTCGAGGAGAAGGACGTCGTGTCGATCGCTGTCGCCCTCGAGAGAGGTCTGCTGACTGCCGATGGAAAGATCCGTGACGAGAAGGCCGGCAGAACATACACGATCGGCGAGGCGGCAAGAGAGGGTCTGCTGACCAAGCGAGCGCAACACACCATCTTCGACGTGCGCGGCATCAGGAACAGCGCCGCCGACCAGCATCTGAGCGTCAAAGAGGCCATTGAAGCCGGCGCCCTCAACGTGCAGGCGGAACGCGTGACCGACCTCGGCACCAGCAGCAGCTACGCGCTCTCCGACGCCATGGCTGCAAGGAGAGTGATGGACGAGACGCTGCTGCAGCAGCTGACCACGCCCATGGGCATCCGCGACGACCGAGGCGGCTACGAGGCGTCGATAATCAACGCCGTTCGTCGAGGCCTCATCGACCCGTCGAAGGGTTGCTTCGTGCACGACAAGCGCGAGCTGAGCGTGAAGGATGCCTACCGAGCCAAGCTGATCACGCTGAAAGGCGCCATCGCCGTTGGCGGTCTGTTCGACATCCATCCCAGCCTCGTGGCGGCCTCGAAGCGCGTCGACAAGCGCAAGCGCATCTCACGCCCCGGCGGACCCGAGCAGGAGGTGGACTCGCGCGTGAAGCTCACGCTCGAGCAGGCCATGAAGGACGGCCTCATCGACTCCCACTCAATGCGAATCAAACAGGGCAACACCGACGTGCCTCTGGATGTGGCCATCGAGCGGGGACTGATCGATCCGACCAAGGAGTGGGTGACGCCGAGCAAGGCCGGAGGCGCCGTCGGTCCCACCATCGAGGAGAAGACGAGCGAGTCGATCACCGAGACGGGCCAGCAGCTGGCGCCCAAGTTCTACCCCGACAGAAACCTGGAGGAGTCTATCACGACGGTCAAGCGCGTCAGGACGACGGAGACGACGGCCCTTGGCGGCCCCGGCGGAGTGAGCGTGTACCGCGCCATCGCCGGCGGCAAGGGATCGCTGGAGGCGCCCTCGGACGGCTTCCACATCTACGTCGCCGAGCGCAACGAGCTGATCGACCTGAGCAGCGGCCAGATCAGAGTACCCAACGTCGATCGAGTGGTGTCGTTCGCCGAGGGAATCGAACTTGGTGTCATCGACTCGAAGACGATCTCTGTCAGAGACCCGACCAGCGGACGCACGCTAGGAGTGAAGGAGGCCCTCGAGAAGGAGGTGATGGACAAGAACGGACGGGTGGCCGGCCACTCGCTCGAGAGAGCCATCGACGACCGAATCGTCATCATCGGGCCCGAGCCTGATCATGATGGAGGAGACGCCAACAAGAAGGTCATTCACTTCACCGCTGGCTCGGATCAGGTCATCTCGTTCCGACCCGTCGGCCAGCCGGTGATCGAGGAGCACGAGCAGGAGTGGAGCTTCGACTCGACCAAGGGACTCTTCGTCGATAAGACGAGCGGAGAGCAGATGAACCTGGACCGCGCGCTGGCCACCGGCCGTCTGACCACCGAAGACCTAATGGTGACGGACGCACACACCGGCAAGCCGATGACGTTCGCCGAGGCCGAGCGATGGGGCATCGTCGATGCGAAGAACCACTACTACGTGGACAAGCGCGACAACCAGCGCATGAGCTTCAACGAGGCCGCCAGGAACCACCGCATCTACCCGACGGGAGGAGTGGCCGAGAATGCAGGAGACGCCGTGCACACGTCCGTCAAGACCCAGACCCGCACCTTCGTCACCAAGAAGGAGGCGCTGAACGCGGGCGGACAGCCGCTGGCTGGCGGACCCAACCTCGCCGCCAGCTTGGCCGGAGGCGCCTTCAACGCGGCCTCCGGACGCTTCGCGCTCCCCGGCAGCGAGAAGCCTCTCACGCTGAAGGAGGCGCTGATCAAGACGCACTTCAACCCATACGACACGACCGTTATGGACAAGAGATCGGGCAGGGAGTTGTCGCTGCTGGAGGCCATCCAGGAGGGCATCGTGGACGACACCCGAGGCACCGTCAGAGACACCCAGACTAACATCGAGTACGATCTGGCACAGGCGGCCGCCGCTGGCCTGCTGAAAACGCGCTCGGTGATGGACCAGCTCGCGCTGAGAAACTCGCAGACCAGCATGCCGGCGATCGGAGCAAGACCTACCTCGAGCACCTCGGGCGGTGGCCACCACTCTACCCGCATCGTGGAGCAGAAGCTGGAGCTGACGCCCTTCGCGCCCGCCTCCCAGTCACACAACGGAGGCGGCGGCAGCAGCTACAGCAGCAGTCAGGTGGTCTTTCGCGGCGCCGGAGGCCCCTCGTCGACCGGAAAGAGAACCGAGGATGGCAAGCACGAGATCGTGGACCTCGGAGGAGGACGACAGGCGCAGTTCAAGGTGGTGAGACAGGAGGGAGGCAAGGAAGTGGGAGAGTACGTGGATCCGTCGACTGGTATGAAGTACACGATCAACGTGGGCGGAGATCCGTACGTGACTGAGACGAAGACGACGGTGAAGAGCACGCAGCAGGTGCAGTCGGTGGAGTTGGAGCCGCACGCCGAGTTTGTGGGCATCGACCGTATCAGAGACAAGAGGAACAACCGAATCATGTCACTGGAAGACGCCAAGCGACTTGGTCTGGCCAAGGTGGACAGGAAGGGCAAGCAGCAGACGAAGACCTACTCCGCCTTCCGCTCCAACATCCAGAACGCCGTGCTGAAGGGCGTGCTGGACGCGAACGAGGAGAAGATCTCGCTGGAGGAGGCCATCCGCCAGAGGATCGTCGACGTCGAGCGACTAACGTACGTGAACACGAAGACGGGCGAGTCGATCAGTCTGGCGCAGGCGGCTAACATGGGCCTCGTGGACGTGACGCTGTCAGAGACCCTGCCGAAGGGCGTGATCAACCCCGCCAACCAGGAGCGCATCCCCATCTCGAGGGCTATCTCGATGGGCATCATCGATCCCCGCATGGGCACCGTTCAGAACCCCTTCACGAAGGAGCGACTGGGCTGGCTGGACCTGCTCCGTTCCATCTTCAACGCCATCACTCAGGAAGGAGTGTACGACCCGACGAAGGGCTACGGAGTGCCCGTCGTCTCCGCCATCAATGATGGCCTCATCTCGCACGGTCGCTACCACAACCCCATCACGGGCGAATACGTGGAGCTGGAGGAGGCCGCCAGCAGGGGGCTCATCGACCGAGACACCCTGCGCACCATCACCAAGCCCTTCCTCGAGGACCCGCAGAGCGGCAAGGAGCTGAACCTGATCCAGGCCGTTGAGCGCAAGCTGGTGGACCCTAAGAACAAGACGATCCAGGTGTCCCGCAACAGCACAGTGAGCATCTCGAAGGCGATCGCCGATGGGAAGATCCCGGCGGATATCGGAGAGAAGCTGAGAAGGCACGAGAAGATCACGGTGCCAGAGGCCATCGGGAAGGGCGCCCTCAATCTGGTCAACAACACCTTCGCCGACCCCGACAGTGGCAGGCAGATGACTATCGAGCAGGCGGTCGCCGAAGGCTATCTTGACGCCGGGTCGGCCGGCGCCGAGCAGAGCGACGAGAAGAATCTCACGCGAGTGGTGGAGTCGGACGCGTTCGACGAGCGATCGGGACGCGTGAGAGACCGAGAGACGGGCCTGAATCTGACCTTCAAGCAGGCCGTCGAGAGGAACTGTATCGACGGGGACTCGCTGCTGCACGACCTGGACTCGGGAGCGACCCTCACCATCAGAGACGCCCTCAGGCAGGGAAGAATCGACCAGGACGGCCAGTACGTGGAGCCGAAGAGCGGAGTGAAGATGGGACTCAGGAGCGCCAATGACGTGGGACTCATCGCCCTGATCGGGTCGCCCATGCAGGCGGCGCAGGCCGTGACGGAGGCTGTGAAGAGGAGGGAGAAGGAGGGCTACAAGTTCAAGATCGAGTCGGCCTCCCATGATGACTCCTACTCGACCTCGCAGCGCCAGTCTCTGCCGCGCATGAGGGAGGAGACGACGACGTATAAGTTCTCCTCTCCCCATCGCGAGCCGGGTCTCTCGGTGCGAATGCGCTCCAGCGAGAAGAGCAGTGGCGGAGCGGCCCCCAGTGATCGGATCAAGTCGATGATCGAGGACCCGGCCGCCCTGGCCGATATGCAGCAGGACTTCATCGCGGCCCTCGAAGCGAACAGATTCGATGTGGACGAGAGGATACTGCAGTCGCCCGAAGACTACAGCTGGAGGTCGATGAGAGAGGCCACGGAGACGGGCCTCTTCGACGTCCTCAGCGCCGAGGTCGTCAACCCCAAGTCCAACGCCCGCTACAACATCCCCAAGGCGGTGCAGATGAAGTGGCTCGGCGCCGAGCAGGGCAGGCGCATCATGGAGACGCTCGGATACGCGCCCGATGATATCGCGGCGTCGCTGGATCGACCAGGAAGCAGAACGAGCGCCACCTTCACGAGCAGACCGGCATCGGGAGCGGGAGGAGGAGTGAGCAGCTACAGTACGACGACGACCAGCCATCAGTACAGCACGGGCGGTGGCCCTGCAGCCAGCAGCATGAGCCCGTCCGAGAGCGCCAACAGACAGTGGACGAAGACAGTGTCGTGGAGTGGGAAGCCGGAGGAGTTGAGGAAGTCGGGAATGGAGACGCTCGAGAGAAACGCCACTTATGAGAGCAACACGGATGAGAAGATGGACGCCCAGTCGTGGGCCAGGAGACACTGAGAGGGAGGAGGGCGAGAGATAGCAGTACGGTAGAGACTCCTCACACTCTACCGTATGCCTGATATTGATCCACCCCTTCCTACTGATATAGTATCCCGAAGAGGACTCCTCACACCTCTGAGGGTTACTGAATCTGTATCGTCTCGACTATTATATCTACCCCCGTCACCTCTTCTTCAAACCGCCAACGACCTTCTTGCCATATCCCATCCATCCCGATTTGCCATATTCTCGATTATATTGATTTTAGTGTTATCTCGGTGTCTAGTAATCATGTGTTATCACTGCTCTCATATCTCTCTCTCTCTAGTAGTAGATCATGCCAAGCGTGTGCCTTGTATTTTTGTATGTTCCAAATATCGAATTATTCCATGATTATTGATCTTATCGTAATGTTGTGACTCTAATGGTTGGTGCCGACTCCTCCTCGGGCTTTTCTCGTTAGATCACTCGATTCTTTCTGAAAGATACATATCGCATTTTTTTGTAAATTCACTTATTCTGAGCACAATAGTACCTAGTAGCATACCATCTCTCTTTCTCTCTGCATTATCAACGAACCATTCTAGACCCTTACGTCATGCCCATAATCAATCTCCCAAAAGAAGTATAATAGAGAAATCCAACAGAGCATTTATTAACCCAACTCGAGTGCCTTTTCTGTAGTTTCTTAGACTATTTTTTTCACTGCTCAATGTACATTTATTCTCCTCCTCCGATAACTCTTTCTCTCTTTCCTTTCCAATCTCGAACATTTCGCACCCGCACTGCCTTCACTGCCAAACCCCCCATACCAAACCCAGTTGGAAGCCTCACATTCTAACCATTGTCAGCGAACGATTCCAGTACCCTTACCCCCCGAGCCAGAGATGTGTAACATGTGTTCAGATAAAGTTATAAAAAATATTTGTTATTTGTAAGATGATTGCACAATACACTACATGGAAAAGAAGGGTATGAGCAGCATCTCAGAAGAGATTCAGAAAATCCATCAAGTGAGGGTTACGGTTGTTTATTCCGTGCAGGACTCGGCGATTCGCGAAGCGATGAATCAGCAGGCACAGATCGGCGACCTCCTCTCCGACCTCAACGGGTAATTGTTTGTTTGTATTTTTGCCTCGGCAATGACTGAGCGATCATCTGAATAAATTCGCTGTGATAGTGATCACATGCTGGAACCTATATTCGCCGCGTATTTTTCGTTTTTAATATCCCCGTTTTGCCTGGCCACTATTGTCTTTTTTTTTTTTAATTAGTGAGTCAGATCGAATGATAGCACTCGCCATTATGCACACCCTTTCGTCGCTCTGGCCGGCGAGTAAGCAATATTCGATACGGTAGCACGCCTAGTAGTCGTACAGTTACGTTTTCAGCCCTCTCCATTCAGCACACTGTCTCGTCTGTCTGACGGGTAAGAGGGTGTACAAAATGGAGAGAGTTAAAACAGAAACGACTAGTAACTAGCTTGCACATTCATGATGAGATTCTATGACCTTGATAGTCATCTGTCATTAGATCCCGAGCCCACCGGGTGCTTTTCTCTCATTAGACACTCGTCTCCTTGCAGCTTCGAGGATCAGATCTACCGTACTCATCTCTCGTTCGACCTCAGTCGACCCGGAGCAGAGGGCGCATCGAGGAACATGCAGGTTGGAGGAGTGATCTTTGATCTCGGAAATTAGCGATCTTTGATCTTTTCGATAACATTGGTCGTTTGAATTTGGCCGGTGCATTCGTGATGCAGTAGTTAGCCAATCGTCGGATTCTGGCTGTGATGTTGATTGGACGTAGACGGGTGTATGATTTTTAAAAATCAAATTAATCTATATGTCATTTCAAGCATTCGCGCTTTTGCAAACCCATTGATTTTATGATGCAACCGTCTGTGATACATCCGATGTAGATTGTTTCAATGATCGTAGCATCTCATTGAACGTATAATCTAATCACAGGACCTCCGCTCTGATCTCGACTCGTATTCAGAGAAGGTGAAGCTGAAGCTGGAGACGGTCGATCGACTCTGCCATGAGGGTACGGTAGAGGAGGGATATTGATTGGGCAAATGTCGTTGTTGTTTGCCGAATACCAATTCTCTCCATTTTGCACACTCTTGTCGATCAGATAATAAAAGAGTGTGCAGATCTGAGAAAATTAGTATTTGATCTTGGGCTACTATATAACATTCGCCGTACATTTACCATTATCTTATCGCAGGTGTGAAACGCGAATAAAACGTGCCAAATTATTAGCGCATTTCTTAAATTAGCTCGTAAAATATTTTTCAAATGTTTAACTGAATTCAGGCGCCGAGACTCTGACCCCAGAGCAGTTCGCTGAGTTGAAGGAGGCGAGAGCGAGATTGGAGAGAAACTACGAGGCCGTCGTGAGGACCGTCGAGAATCTACAGACACGGTTTGTGGTGTTTTGTTTATTACCTTGTAGAACGGAGTTTAAGACGACATCTCGGTAATTTGCAAGCATTTTGGCCCCTGCCCGGACACGTTGAGCTAGCAATGAGAATCAGAAGCCCAGGCTGGGGTGTTGGAAGGGTCTTGGTACCATACCATGACTTATTTGTTGTTACAGCTGTGGTACAGGCAGAAACATGATTTTCAAGGTAAAATGTTCGAAAAATCAAATTTTCACAACCGATCGAGATAAACCCAATTTCTTTTTTTGCGTTAATTTAGGGGTGCCGTGGGGGTCTGAAATAACTGTTCTGATCGTTTACTGCTCATTGCGAAATTTACTTTTTTGACATCATGTTTCGATTTGTTCGACCAAGTTGCCAATTTTCGCCAAAACGACCAGTGACCACTGAATACGTTTTGTAGCCCGTGCAATTCTACATCGAAAAATCCTAAAGAGGGGATCAGCGATCGATAATAAATTTGTCATTTATCCGATTAACTTAAAAAAAATGTTCGATTTTGAACTTATTTCGAGCATAACTTTTTTCTTTCATGATCTCATGAGCTCTAACACCCAAATTCGAATCCTACACAAAAGTTACGTCAGAATAAAATATGATCAGATTTTTTCGAGATGCAATTTCTCCCTCTTTTTTCATGACCCCGTTCATGGTCATTTTTTGGTCAAAAAGTCAAAATCTCAGAACTATCTAATTATAGATGCTTCCGACGTATTTTTGCCCTTAGATGTTGAATTTTCATACTAGAGCTCACCAAAATGTAAAAGAATAAAGTTATATTCTAAAACTCAAAAGTTTTTCAGTCAGTTTGTCAGGTTTTTCGAGTGTAACTTTTTTCTTTTACTTTTTCCTGAGCTCTACTATGAAAATTCGACATATACGGGTTAAAATACGTCGGAAACACCTATAGTCAGATAGTTCTGAGAATTTAACTTTTTGACCAAAAAATGACCTTGGTCATGAAAAAGAGGGAAAAAAAAAATCTGATCATATTTTATTCTGACGTAACTTTTTGTGTAGGATTCGAATTTGGGTGTTAGAGCTCATGAGATCATGAAAGAAAAAAGTTATGCTCGAAATAAGTTCAAAATCGAACATTTTTTTTAAGTTAATCGGATAAATGACAAATTTATCATCGATCGCTGAATCCCTCTTTATGATTTTCCGATGTAGAATTGCACGGGCTACAAAACGTATATAGTGGTCACTGGTCGTTTTGGCGAAAATCGGCAACTTGGTCGAACAAATCGAAACATGATGTCAAAAAAGCAAATTTCGCAATGAGCAGTAATCGATCAGACCAGTTATTCCAGAGCACCCCTAAATTAACGCAAAAAATAAATTGGGTTTATCTCGATCGGTTGTGAAAATTTGATTTTTCGAATATTTTACCTTGAAAATCATGTTTCTCACTGTGTCATAGCTGTAACAACAAATAAGTCATGGTTTGTGCGTTATGGTACCAAGACCCTTCCAGCACCCCAGCATGGGCTTCTGATTCTCATTGCTAGCTCAACGTGTCCGGGAGGTGGTCTCAAATTAGCGAGATGCCGTCTTAACTGATGGAGTAAAATACGTTGGTTTATATTCGATGTCGGAAGCGATAAAGTGTCTGGTTAGAAATTCGCACGCGAATAATTTGAAAAGTGAAAGTGACCGGATCATAACTGAACGGGGGATTCGAGATGGTCGCTTTCGCTCTCGTTCTCACTATCTTTAGGCCATCGGATATTTCCAGGGAAATGGGGGGGGGGGGGGGGGTTAGAGATGGGAATAATGAGACATGGTGCAGGAGTGAACAACACCGGACTGATGCTGATCGGTGTTGCAGATAGGGGAAGTGAGAGGGGAGGGAAGGGTTGATCTGGAAGTTTATTAGGGCGAGATCTGTCCTGAACACACTCGGACGCTCACGTTTTTCATTTATCGGCTACCGTATACTTATGAATATCGATTGATTGCAGTCTCAACGCGATCGCCCATCTGGTGATCGAATTCTCCTCGAAGAGCTCGGAGATGCACTCGTGGATCACGGATGCCACCAGGAGGTTATTATTTATTATTTAAAATATATAAATAATTTAAAATGGGAATATGATTGGATTACAATGGATGGTCATTTCTATGTATCACACGGCTCATATCTGTCTTGGATTTTGTCCATTTTGATTTCGCGATGATTCGTTTCTCACAAAATCATTTTGTTCTCATTGTAGATCAGGCGAGATACGGGCCAATTCGGCGGATCCTCGTATGCTTCCGGAAGAGAGAAGAAGAGCGAAGGCCCTCATGGAGGATATCGCCACTAAGGAACACGAACTCAAGGTGAGGAGGAAGGGAGCCGGTGATTTGATGCTATGGGTGATTTGTAAGACAGGATAAATGAGTGATGTTGCGATGAATTTCTGCTTCCCTCTTAAAGAAATATGCATACATCAGTTCAATAAGCCAAAATGCTACGGCTATACCGTAATATCTTGATCCCCTTCAGGCTCTCAACGCGCTCTTTGTGCGACTGGAGGCGGAAATCGATCAGATGTACGCAGAGGCACCGGCGGCGAGAGAAGGAGGAGGAGGAGGGGCCATCCAGGCTGAGGACATGAGGAGGACACTCGGAAGAGTAGAGGTCAGATTCACTTTATCTTGAGAAGGGTAAAAATTTCTGAGAGTTTGCTTGGGCGATATGGCGAAGATATAGAGATTTACGACATGTGGAATTTCTGTTTTGGACTATGTTCAAATCTCGAGAGAAAATGCAGGACCCAATTGTACTCTATTTGGCGGCAAAGCGTATTATTATGTATGTTATGGCTTATGAGCAGAGAATAATTTACTTTTACGAGTTGTGCACCTCTCTAATCTGCACACTCTCATCATTGAGATCGGCGAGTGTGCTGAATTGAGAGAGAGTAGCAATCCAGCAATAATACTAGCAGTTCCACTGTATCTCCTCTCTTCACTATATCTCTTACTTTACTTTAACTCCTCTCATTTTCAGTCTGACTACACGGAGCTGTACCGCGGTACGTCGGATCTCTCCGTCTTCCAGAATCGAATCGACGCCTTGGGAGGAGATGTGGAAGCGAGTAGAAGAAGGACTCATGAGTGGCTGAGCAAGGTTAGTGAAGGGAAGGGCGAAAATGGGATGTAATATAATGAGAAAAAATAGTCTATTTTTCATGTAGAGAAAAATAGTACCAAATCCTGAGGCATCATTGAAGTTAGTAATTTGTATGGCTTTTTTTTAGTTGGAAGAGAGTCTGGATGAGAACGACGGATCGACGATTGATGAGAAGCTGAGAAGAGCAGAGGAAATGAAGGAGAAGGTGAGGGCTCGTTTAAAATTTTTGTGACAGGAGCATTCGAGTTTTAAGAATTCTACAATATCTCGAGATTTGTATGGAGATCAATAAATGGTTCGGTTTTCGGTGAAAAAATATTAAATTTTATTTCTAATAATCTCAGGTGGCGTCAGAGCGATCCCTTCTGGACGATCAGGAACAGGCCTCTCGTCGACTCCTGACGGCACTTGAGGGAACTCCCGCCCATTCGGATGTGAGGGAGAGACAGGAGAAGGCGTTGAAGGACCAGAGGAAGAGGTATGCAGAAGGGGAGGGGAGGAGATTAGAGGGAAGGTGGGATGACATTTCGGGTTCCAGTTCTCTCCATTCTGCACACTCTGGCAGATTAGACTGATGAGAACGTGTACATAGTGGAGAGTTCAGAATATCGAATAGGAATTCCCAACTATAAAATATTTGTGTTAGAGGGAGAAAATTTATTAATTTTCATCACCGTGTCGTGTTGATCACTGGAAATCAATTACCAAGTATTTTTGGGAAATGGTGGAAACGCCAAGCAGACGTGACCGATTTTTTGAAAGGTTTATCAGTCTAAAATAGTTCAATAGAGTGGTAAAATGCTCTCGATAGTTGCATTTACTTTCTTTGATATCTGACATCTCCATCCACTCCCACAGTCACAATCTCTCTGTTGTCGAGAGAAAAGACGATGGAATCGAGCAATTGGGAGGGAGGGCAGTCCTGCTCAAGTGCATTTTATGAAGAGATCAAAGATCAATCGAACCTTGAGAAGGGGAGAGGACAGATCAATGGTGAGAAAGTCGAAGGCGAATCCCTTGGCGAGTCTGCCAGTCACCTGAGATGGGAGTACTGTAGTCGAGAGAGGCACGAGTTGCCTACCTCGGACAGTCCGAGAGAAGCGGCTCCGGTTACTGTAGCTGCCTCGAAGAGACGAGTTGCGCTCAGAGAAGCGACCGCGCGCGAATTGTGCTTTGCCTGAATTTATTTGATTCTCCCCTCAGCTTTTATGTTCCGCGGTTGTTAGGAGTCTTCATTGGTTGGTATTTATCAATGAAGAGAGGGAGCATAGTCGTATAAATTATCCCATTAAAATATTTACGTACCATTTGACTGAAGGCCGCCCAGCGCATTTCCTCTAACAGGGAGATGCGATTGTTGCAGTCTGTCCCGAGGCAGAGATGAGTTGACTCGTCGATGTGGGGAACCCCGTCCCCGAGGTAGCCTGGAGAGGGAAGATGCGATGAGAAAGGAGACAGATTGGGGTTTGAGACCGACGGGTGATTCTCGGTTTCAAGCGATGGTTAGGTTACTAGTGATGAACACATTGGTAATTTCAGTGCTTTCTTGAGTTGTAATATATGTACCGAACAGATAGTAAGAGAGCAACCTTCAGTGCAGGGGCACACAGAGATGTGCACTCCGGCCTTGGCGAGAGCCTCCATTCTCTCCCTTGGAGTGAATGTGGCATGGACTGCTGTCACTCCCCCGTCCACTCCCATTCCGAGCAACCATTGAGAGGGAGATTGACCCGTCGAGGAGATACAGTCGGAGATCTGCGATGGGGTATGGTAGAGGGTGATTGACAACTGATTTTAGGGTTGTTGTAGACTGATAGACATATCGAATAGTGCACTCTCCATTTTTCACATTCTCTGATAGAGACGAGAGTGTGCCGAATGGAGAGAGAGTACTTTCAAACTTTTTTCGGTATCACTACCGTCTAGGCATCTTAAGTTTCTGATCAATGGGCTTTTTGAGTTCATACTGACCTCCTTGGGCTGCTCCTCAAGATGGATGTGGAAGGGTCGATTGGTAGAACGAGCGTATTCCCACAACTTCTGGGTGGTCGATTCATCAACTGCGCGTAGGGAATGAGCTGGAGTGAAGCGGGTTTTGATAATTAAGCATGAGGAGAGCTTCGAAACTAGGCGAATGCTTGCTGCAGATATTATTTTTAAGAGTTAAACTGCTTATCGGGATAAATTGGGGAACACTTAAACCAATAGTAATCCAAAGGAACTAGGCGTTTATGCGCTGCATTCACTTGTTATTCTGAAGATTAGTAGGTGCCATAATGGATGGATTGGCCCCGACTTTTAAAAAAATCACAATCTCACCAGCCACAGCAATAGTTGCCCTTTCGTGAGCGATCTTGTCCAATTTCTCGACGCTTTGAATGAAATCATCGAATGAAGAGACGAATCTCTCCTGAGCTGGAGCGAGAAGAGGAGAGGCGAAGCCACCGCGTTGGTAGAGTGCCTGACGGACTAATTTTATTCGGGAACTTGGATAGTTTAGATAGTTTTATATTACATATAAACCTTGGTTGATAGTTTTTAATCAAATTTGCGCACCTGAATGAGTGTTATCCTTATTCCGGCTTCCTTGGCAGCTTCCAGCACAGCCGAGTCGAGATCGAATCTCTCCTTTCCGTGGTGAACATAGTGGAATTCGCCGACAGTAGTGATACCGGCAGAGAGCATCTCGGAGAAAACTGTCGAGCAGTACTGAATTATTTCATTAATTGATGCCATGATCTTTTTTCCGAGTCTCAATATCGAGTTGGTGATTTTGTGCTCTCATTGTATTATATATTTGCTGGCATAGCATAAATTTAATTGCTGTTTCGCATACGCTTCTGCAATCAACTGACCCCCTTGAGAGTGTCCCAATCGATATTCTCCACCAGCGCATACATATTGTCTCTCCAGGCCCAGAATGTAGTGGCCGCCTGTTGGCCGATGAATGATCGACCACGAAGGAAACGATGGAAAGCATGAGAATGGGTGTTAATGAACCCAGGGAGGAGAGCCTGGGGAGAGGAAAGATGGTTGAAATGCTGATTTGGAGGGTTGAATAGAATAAGACATTATTTATTAACTGATTGATTTCCTTTTTCGGTTTTCCAATCTCTCCATTCTGCACAGCATATCTTCTGTCTGACGGACGGACAAAAAGTGTGCATTATGGAGAGAGCACAAATTTCTCACCTGATGGTCGAGAGTGACCTCAGTCTCTCCTTCTCGAGGGGTGAGATGGGTGCCGATTTCCTCTATTTTGCCCGATTCACTGACACGGATCAGAACGTTCTCATGGAATTCCCCTTCCACCCAAACGAGAGGAGCACGAATTAGGGAGGAACGATAGGAAGGCATAGTGGCACTAATTGAAGTAGTGATCTGAAGGAAGACTAGTAACAATATCAACATGCTAGCGAATAGTTGAAACAGGGAGCATCTTTATAGGAAGCTCAAATAGCGAGACTGGAGTTGAAAAGGCCAAGCGATCAATTGAAACTAGAGGTAGTGGGAGGAAGGAAAGAGGATCGTAAATGGGCACTCAAATGACCCTTCTCGACTCGATCGTTCCCACCGGTTTTGATGGCCAAGAATTGGCGGGAACTGTTGAAAATTATCAGAGATTATAGTATAAAAATAATCAATATGTCAATGTATTATCGAAATTTAAACGATTAGTTAAATAGTTATTTATACCCCTCAATTTTTCAGACACGAAGAGGTTCTCGATCGCGTCCAATCTCGAGTGAACGATGCGCTGGCTGAGAAAGCGGCTGCAGATGGAATCAAGAAGGCAGTCGGAGGTGATGATTGGAAATGATGTTAATTGGGGGTTTGGAGACCAAGATTAGAAGCGTCTATCGCTTTCCCTGAATGTTGAGATGAGTGCATGAGTGGCTGAAACAGTCGTTCAGCTGGAATCTCAAAAGTATTTTATTTTTGCTTACGCTGTTCCACCGGCGAATCGTAGTGTGAGCATTTTATTTGGGAAATATAACGACCTGAGCGCAAATTCATCGGGACAATTTTTCTTTTTCCTTTGATTGAGTGAATTGCGTCCTTTTAGACCTCGCAGCGTGGAGTGGCGCCTTCGAGAAGACGGTCGATGAAGCGACGAGAAAGGGACTGCCACTCAGACAGACTTCCATCGATGCCAAGGTACGGTAGATTGTAATTTTTTGATTGTGCTAAAATTGTCAATGCGATTATTTGGTGGATATTTCTTCTATATTGCTAGATTCAGTGAAACTCCAAACACGGGAGACATTGAATGGTTGAAATTTTGAATTTTTGCACTGAATGACGGAATGGAATCGTTTGAATAAATTCTGTATGTTTATTGAAATCCTCTGCAACTCAAAATAAACAGGTGTTCTTTTTTCAATAAATATTCAATAAATTGGATTGCAGAAGAGCGACGAGCAGCGAATGCGATCGGAGATGGAGGCGCATCTCGCACTCGCTGAGAAGATGGAGAAGGAGGCCAGAGAGGTGAGCAGATTGGGGAGATTGGGGAGGGATGATGCAAGAATGGTCATGCGCATATTTGCAGGAATTTAAAGATTGATGAATACATATCTCAGTAGCAATTGCGTGTTTCAAGTGCAGAACAACTGAATTGGATCTAATGACATGCGATTAGAAGCACTATCGGTGGCTATTTTCACAAAATAAATGACGAATAAATCATATTTCAGGCTGGTATCGCTGGTCTCGACGAGAAAGTGGCAGAGGCGAGAAAGGCACTCAGAAGGACCAATTCCATCCTCTCGGTTAATCGCATTCATTGCATTTGTTTTAACCAAATTCAATGAGGTTGCATTGTGGGAAAATGATTACGATCTACCATTTCACCTTAAGTGTTCGGGTTGCGATTCTTCTTTATGATTCTGATTCTGTGTTCTCACCAATAAGATTCTGTGGTCAATTTGAAAAAATAAATCGAATCTCGTTATGTTCAGGGCTGGCGCGACAACCTGTCGGACGCGTCGTCGGGTCTGTCCGACCTCGCAGCCGGTGCAGCAGCTGCAGAGAGGACGGCTGACCATCTGGCTGCAGCCCTCAAACAGACAACGCCCAAGGATGCACAGAGACTGGAGGAGATCGAGAAGGAAATGGAGGTGAGGGGTTGTGATCTCGACCAAGTAGATTGTGGTTTTCAGTGCAAGATATATATTCCGAGTTTGATAGTATTGCAATACGCTCTTGATGAATTCGCCGAAAAAATATCATATTTTGAGTGACCATTGGTAATAATCCCCCTCCTTCAGGCACTCGCGGCTGCTCGTTCTCAAGTGGCCGAAACGGCTCGCAAACTGCTCGGTCTTCCGGATGTGACTGAGGAGGATGGAGTGAAGAATACGGTAGGTGGACGATCGAATGGTGACTTTTTCTTAGGAGGAGAAGGATTACGGTAGGTTGATCTTTTATATCTTCAGGTATCATCGATCGATGGTCGAGTTGCTGCCATCTCTGCTGATCTCGATACGAAGAAGAGAGCGGCGGGAGAATTGGCAGAAGTGGAGGAGGAGATGGAACAGAAGAGAAATGAGGTGAGGAGTTGGTGATTTATCTTATAAGCTCGTAAAATTTGACCATATATTTGGTTTAGATTTTGGTATATTTGTTGACGTAAAAGAGAACATGGTATCGCGTATTTCCTCAATCAACTGTTTTAGTCTAACCGTGAAACCATAATCATCCTCTAGTAGTTTCTTGTAATCCAGGCGCTGTCCCTTCTCTCCTCACTCGAGCAACGATTGGTCGCTGCAGCACCGGTCGCCCTGTCGGTCGCAGCCCTCGGAAAACAGCGATCGGAGGTGATCTTTGATCTTTGTTATTTTATTTCTGAATTTACTTGTGATCATTTGTTTCTAGTTTTTTCTTACATGGCGAATCACTGTTACGAGAATGTGATATAATTGCTCACAGCCAAACGTGGTCAATGGGATTCAAATTGAATGTCATAAAAAAATTTCAGGTGGCCGAATGGCAGCGTGAATTGGCTGCAATCGCTCCTCTTGTCGAGAAGATGGAGGAATGCGCGGAGAAACTGTGGGATGGAACCGGTGGGTGGATAGTAATGAAGCCGGATTGAATATGATCTCTCTCCATTTTGCACACTCTCTGTTCATTTTTGCACTATCTCTTAGATGTGAGAGAGTGTGCTGAATGGAGAGCGCTACTGTTCGATGCGGCTTCTCTAGTAAATTTTACGTTGATAGTGACGTAGAAGTGGTATGGCATGGTTCTATGGAATATTTAGTGCCGTATGTTTCGTATTACTTTAATTTATCAAAATTAAATTGCACAACATCCAACTACCGTTGAGAGCTCGAAAAACAGAAATGTGGATGAGTGATGAAACATGGCTCTTGCAGGTTCCTCCTCAATTCGCGGCAACTATGCAGCCTCAGGCGCCAAGAGAGCCGCCCTCGAAACGAGTGGAAAACTGCAGGTGGGATACAATTTCAAGCTTCTGCTCACCCAGTACCGATATGTTTCACCATTGCTATGTCAACATTTGTGCGCGCGCAATTTCGATTTTTGTTCTCAACCTTTCGACAAAAGATCTTAATTAAATTTAAATACTGTGACTGACAATTTTAAATATTTAATTAATTAAATAATAATGTAATTCAGTCTCTGGACGCCGCAGTGGCTGCTCGTGGTGGTAGAATCGTCGAGAATGAAGGGGGACTGGCGAAATTCGATCGAATGGCCGATGATCTGGAGAGATGGATGGGAAGGGAGACCGAGAAGATTGTGAGTACTTGATTAGCGAGGAATATTCAAAGGCAGATTTTGGTTTCCGAGGTGTTGTATTTGATGAGAAATTGGAGAAACTTCGCTTCCGTGACAGCTTTCTTGAAGAAAAAAAATGCAAATATTTCCCGTTTCGTTGTTATTTTTTGTCTTAATATTCGTAAATGTGATGAATTAAACGATTGATCAGGACAGGTAATTTCAAGCAATTAAATAAATCTTATCAGAACTCCGAGTGTGGTATTCCCGAGTCTGCTGATGACGCTTCATCCATCGGACGGAAGATTGACCGACTAGAGAAAGTAAGGAGTTGAATGAAGAATCGATTAGTAACTCTCTCCATTCTGCACAATCTGTCGTCTGTCGACCCGGCGAGAGAGTGTGCAGAGTGGAGAGTAAAAAAAGACAAAGTCGAAATTATTTTCCTATTGTAATGGATTGGAATAGGTGATTGTTTCTTAGTGATGACGCAATCTCCAAATAATTAATTGAATCTCCAGGAGATTCGTGGTGAGCGTCGTCTGCTAGAGGAAATGGCGCGCGCGGGCGCGGATCTGCGACGCGCTAACGCCCCTGACGCGACTGGCGCGGATCGCGTAGCGGAGAGAGTGAAGGGACTGGAGGAAGAGTGGACGAAGATGGGAGAGGAGGTCGATCAGGCGAGGTGAGAGGAGACTTCGAAAAGATGCGAAAATATGGTGGTTCTGTGATTCGTAGGGGAATCAATTGTGGACTTTTCACGAGGAAACAATGATATCGTGCAATTCTGTATCCAACATCATTATTTAATTGTCTAGAAAATGCTGGTTGCATCAACCTGATCGAATTTCAAGATATCAACCGAATGAATCCACAATCCGCCGTTCCTATTCCTCCTTCCTCAGATCTCGTGTGCGAGTGGCGGAGCAACTGCACGAGAAGGCGTCGGGTCTGTCCAAGTGGATGAGTGGCCAGAGAAGGCATCTCGAGGCACTCGGAGCACCCTCCACTGATCCAGTCGCTGTCAAGACCCACAAGAGACAATTGGAGCTAATCAGGTTGGTTTACGTCTAGGAAATATTGTGCTTCACAGGCATATGATTTCACGATCATCAATTGTTTGTTGATTCTCTCTTTATCAACTTGACATATCTAATAAGAAATAAGCGAAAGGATATAAGCAGGCGCATTTCTGCAGTAACGATCGTGTAGTAAAATATTTCAATGATAGTATTGTTATTTGATTAATTAATTTCCAGAGACACGATCGAGGACGAGAGGCCCTCGTGGGTGAAGCTGAATGAGATGGCGAGTGGATTGGTGAAGGAAGCACCCGAGATTGCCAATTACGAGAGGGTGGTACAGAAGGTGAGAAGACACGTGATATTTCCACTCAATTAGTCCATCTGTTGTAGTTTCATTTATCACCCGTTTTATTTCGGTTGCATGAGTAAGATGAATTGATCCCGTTCCCTTGTGCTTCAGTTTTATCCATTTCTTCTGCAATAAAAAATTCTGATATCTCTTTATCTGTTGTATATTTTTTTAAACCTATTTCTAGATATATATATATATATATATATTTAAACCTATTTCTAGACGGACGATCTGAATCGTGACTGGGCCAAGCTGAAGGACGACGTGGAGAGGAGACTGACGAGAGTCGATGCTGTGGTTGAGGTACGGTAGGATACGGTATTGCACTGGAGATTGTCGCTTCTGGTCTGCTGAAAAGGATTTCTCCGATCGACCTAGTTACTATGAGTTTCACGATTTGACCAATAGCCGGAGAAAACGTTTTCAATGTTGATGAACTAATCGTGAATTAATTGAATAATTTGAGGCATCCGGTTCGATCCACGGTTCGCTTCGCGAGTTGAAGAAGGAAATGGCAGAGTTGGAGGCAGAGTGCTCGAGGGTCGCCAAAATGCCAACCACTGAAGAGCAGAAGAGACTGGAGGTGAATATCGGGGAGGAATAGAGTTGACTGGTTGTTCGATGGGGAAAAGTTCCCGGTGTAATGGTTTTTCATGGCTCAGTTATAGGTATTTGAGAAAGGTATTCCTCAATTATTTCATGAATAATACACATTCAGAATCTCGACTCTCTCCTCAATCGAACTGCCGATCTCGATGGATCGTTGGTGGATCTGGATCAATCACTCAAGGAGGTAGATTGAAATTATGCGATTAAAGAAAGTTTGCGCCAATTCAAAAATATTCTTCGATTTTTGATCTCTCATTTATTCCTGTTCAGTTGTCGATCGGAGAGGAGGACGAGGCGGTGGAATGGTCGGATCTCTCGGAGGCTGTGGGAGCAGTCAGGAATAGAACTGATGAGGTGAGGAGAGGGGATGTGATGTAGATCTTTCCGCTCTCCATTCTGCACACTTCCGATCATAAAGATGAGAGAATGTGCAAAATAGAGAGAGAGAGCTGAAAATCGTAATACGTAAATCGTAATAATAATAATATATCTATTTTGCGATGTATGGCTTGTGGTATCGCGAGTTCTCGAATCTCCTATTTTTAATGATATTGTGAAGCACAGTATCACGGTGATTCAACCATGACTTTTCAGATCTCGAAGCGTCTGGAGGGAATGAAATCGGCTGCTCTTTCAGCGAGAGGAAAGGAGGAGGAATTGGACAAGCAATTGGATGGACTCATTGGTGAGGAGGAGAGATTAGGGAGAAGGAGCATTACGGTTTTATTACGGCAACATAATCACGGGAAAATATTGCACTTGATGTCAACAGAACCTCGTTGGTAAAAATATTTATTCACGTATATTTTGAAAGTTGCATTCATTGCGATTTTTGGTTTCACTAATTTCTCATAGTCTAGGTTGGTCCCCATTGACAGTGCATGGATCATATACTCTGGAAAAAGTTTCCTACTAGGATCACAGTTGGTTTCCTACTAGGTATCTTGCAGGTTTCCTAGCAGGAAACCAACTGTGATCCTAGTAGGAAACTTCCCTCCCCCTCGTCTCCCTACTGTGAAACTACTAGGAAACCAACTGTGATCCTAGTAGGAAACCAACTGTGAAACTACTAGGATTGGGGATACTGTAATAGCTCTCGTTTTTGATCAGTATTTATCTTCTCTCATAAATAACAATGTAGAATGAATAGTATATGAACAATGAATAATCAGCTTCTAATTAGGACAATTAACAATGAACACATCAATTATGTACAACATTCGGGCCGAATTGCTATCTATATATTTTGAAAGTTGCATTCATTGCGATTTTTGGTTTCACTAATTTCTCAACTTCTCAAGAGTATCAAAATTGTCGCCCTTGCTTGAATCAAAGATGGAAGTCTCAAATGGAGATTCATAAGCATCAGGATTACTGTAGTTCTCCAATGCGAGGCCACTCGTACCAGGTTGATCTTCTTCCATTCTGCGATATTTCGAAGCCTGTGCCGTCTTAGGCATGAACTTGCGGGTGATTCTGAACAATGTTTGATCAATGATAATTCAAAATATTAATTCAGCAATAAAAATACTGTACATTTTTTTCTAAACTACGGTTATAAACCCGGCTTTTTTGCTAATTTCTATGATCTACCTTTCGATTTGTTTGATATTTCTTGTTTAATACCTTTCGATTCATTGCAATAATAAGTCGTTATCTCACTTTACTCTTGTATGAAACTATTATTATCGTGCATTTGACGCAGTGTTTGAACGGAACGCATTTAAATAAAACGAGGTTTTGCGCTTTGCTTCAATTTCTATGCTCCATACCCCTAATTTTGAGCCTAATGCTTAGGACAGTGTCCCTAACTATTCCGGTTTTGTAGTCAGACAAATAGACTTCATGAACGAGGGTAGCGAGTCCATTACTTAGTCATTCCTCACCTTTCTCACGTCCCGCCCGGTTTAATTTCGCACGTTTCGCTACCTCTCCATTTATTTTGTCAATTGTTCCTATGAAAATCGCAGATTTTGCTCATTCGATACGTGCGAAATTAAATTGAAATTCGGGACGTGGGAAATGACAAGTAGACTCATCTCCACCTCATTCGCGACTAGTTCAGCTCGACAAGTCGGTTTGTCTGACTATAAAACACGAGTAGTTAGTGGCCCTATCCTTATAATTATGCCTCTAAATGTACTTATACGTTTTTTAAAGAATAGTTTGCAGTAGTTATCACAATGCTGTCGCGTGTATTTTGTAAATGGGTCGTTCTATTACAGAAGGTGCCTCCATTCTCTCCTCCCATCACGAACAAGAGACGATCACCCTTATATCAGAGAAGTGTTTCAAATAATACTTTTTAAAAATATGTATTTGAGAAAACTTTGAACCAATATAGTGTTTCTCGGCATTTATTTTTCGATTCGTTCTTGAAACATGACCAGTCAGGCATATCATTCACGGCTAGACCTAGTTTGATTCGATAGTGTTAACGAATTAAAGGTGAAATTTTGGTTCAACTATTGAAGACTGGATTCGTTTAAAAATAATGATTCCAGTTATGACTTCGTAAATCTTGATTAAGTCCTCTATTTCTAAAACTAGGGGAATTATTATATTATATATTCAGAACGAATCTGGTCGTCTATAGTATAGCTAAAGATTAAATTGCTCGATACTTTGTGGAACACTCTCCAGGTAATCGTGCGCATGTGGAAATGCGAGCCACAGTCGAATTATAACTACTACTGCTGCACTATGTTCTCAGGTTTTATGTTTATTTTCCATTTATATTCGAACGAATTATTTTTCAAATTCACTTATTTTTGTTAACTTGTATTTTTTTAAATTTTATTTTTTACTAGTGATAAAGGATATAGCCGCGCTAACCTTTCGCTGTCATTAGGGAATCTTCTTTTACCCGGAAACAAGGGCAATTCAGGAGTTGCAGTTCTCGGTGTTCAATCTCATGTCGCACATCTTGTGATGAATACGATCTTTACTCATTCATATAACGGAAATTTAGAGCAGTAAAAAGCACAAACGATTCGTCAGAACTAGTGGAAACTAAGCATTTACATGTAAGTACATCAGGTGAAATAACAGAATCAACGCGAGAGTCAGCTTTATAAGAAATTCTAAAGGACTTATCGCTGACTGCCTTAATAGAGGGAGAAAGCGAAAGTAAAAAAGGATTGTTTGAAGCAAGAGCAAATACAATATCGAATGCGGATTGAGTTTTATAATGGCTTAGCGTAACTTGAACAATATTATTCATTTCAATGATAGATTTAATTATCCTATATCTTCTGTTTGGGTGAATACGGTATCATTAACAGAATATGAAACGCCATCATAAATCAATTTTCGATACGCATTCTGATCCGTCTGTGATTTAATTTGAGAAATGAGTAAGCAGTTTCCTACTGTTCTTCCACAATCAGTGCCAATATCGGGGAAAAGTTTTCGAATTGCTGACGTTTCAGATGGTTGTAATGAAACCGCGGAAAGCCGTCTTCTTAGAAATGATTCAATGAAAAATCTGCAATAATGCAGTGAACATCTTTTTCTTCCTAACCAGAGAGAGAGAGATTATGCAGAAAGGAGAGAGCCACTATCCGAATCGGCATCAATGGTTTAAATGAGCCATTCCATTTCAAACCCCATTCCAAGCCTTACCTCGTCGCTTGTCCGCGCTCAAATCCTCTCTGTTCATTCCGAGAATCCTATTAACTCTTTCGAATGGTGATAGCGAGGTATCGTCAGGAAGACCCGCTCGCTCAAGTCTCTCGGGGACATGTGAAAGAATTACCTGAAATCCCGCCAATGTACTAGATTTAAATTATATAAAAGAGTGTACAGATTTATTTTTTCAACTATTTTAAATCGCAATAAAACTGACATGGACTTTCGATGTGAAGAATTTTTTACCCAACTGATTTTCCACTTCGGAATTCAAAGATGCTGCCATCTGCGATATACTATTATTAGATACGCAAAATGATATAGCAATCACTTCTCTGATGTAATTTACATGACTGTCTTCAATAATTCGTGCTCGAAGCGAATTAATAAATAGAATCAGGATATACACAACTTGAGAAATCTGCGGTTTATCTCCTGTGCACAGTAATTATTTTTAATGATATATTTGTTTTAATTCTTACCTAGATGATCACTAATCGCAAGAAACATCAGCTCAGAGATCACAACCTATAAAATACCTATAGTAACATTTTTAGAACTTAATAGTAAAAAATACCAACCAAAATTCTTTCCGTTCCAGTGAGGGAATGAGACTCGACCCCTCTTGGCTGCACGAGAGATTTCGGAACATCAAGAGTGAGTTTAGCAAAGACTATCTTGTGTTTCTCTACTTTCCAAGGTGATTTCGAGTTACTTATCCCTGTAAAAAAATTCACGATTTTTCACAATGAAACTAATATCATTCCGAACCTTTGATCAAATCCGCGCGCATTCCTTCTTGATTCAAATGCAATCCATCAAACAAAAGTCGATCTAGTCTCAATGCCTAAATTTATGCATTTTTTAATTTTAAAAATCTTACTCACTGAATGGATTTCCGATCTCGGTTTCTTGATTCCGAATAACGCCAGCGAAGAATGTCGCATAATATCGATTCTAGATCGTTTTGAAAAAAAGACACTGGTCTCCGTTGAGCAATACGACTGATAAGATCTGCTTTATAAAAGCAAAAATATCATTAGAAATCTACCTCTACATTGAGCGTTTCCCTGATTTAGCGGAGGATAACTCATAGCACCATCGATATACGTTCCTGATTAGTGAAATTGCAAAGTGTGCATTTTCGATTTTCGTATTCTATTTTTTGCTTAATTTCGTGATAACAAAAGTAGCATCCGTTATAGCCAGCCCATCCTCGATGATGATACAAATCGCGCACCATTTCAAAGTCAAGAGAATTGTAGAGAATGCGAATGTTTACTGTCCACCCATTAATCGACATTTAAGTATCCTCGTTTCCATTTTTACTTTCTTCACTATCTTGGAATAGATCAGACTGTCAAATTTTCCCACTCCTCCCACTAGCGACGATAATACGATATTTCGGCAGTTTGATCTTGATTTTGTAGACAGATCCATCACCATTATCAGAACCGGGGTCGCAGAACCACTAAATATTTTTTTTAGGGAAGTGTATGAAATTATTATAAATGTGTGCAATATTTTCTTATGCGTACCGATTATGTTTACTGTATGGAAAGGAGTCCAAATTGATACTGAGTTGGACAATAATTTCCTTATTTGCAAATTGAGTCGCTCCTTCCATGTTATCGCGAAACCTGATTTGGCAATGAGTAAATACCTACGCTCTCATTTTCTACTATCAGTGATCCTGGATCGAATACTTACCATTCAGTGTCGTGAAAGTCCTTTCTATCGTTTGAAAGACCCGCAATTGCATCATGACATTTATGTACAGTTATCAACTCTTCCCAGTTTGAAGTGAGAATTTCCTCAAAAGGATTGTTATAATTTCTACTCACAGGAAGTTCACCTGTAATTGGGAAAGCGTACTCGCGCTACAGATAGTCACGATACGCGATCTCGAAGAAAGATGCGAATCTCTACGATAACATAGTTTTACATGTGATTCAATTTAAGAGGACTAGCCTGGTAGAGCAACACCGTGAAGTAGTTGACGCCACTCTTCCTATACAGTACTTGCAAAAGAAATCTTGATTGACGTTAAGATGGCTATTAATTTTCTTGAGGACATTTTCGCCTCTCTCAAAGATAGCTTGAACTTCTGCCACTCGAGAAGCAAGCAACTGATGACCTGGAGTAGTAGTAGTGCTAAATTCAAACGATAGTCCGAAATTTTTATTTGGGATTTTTTTGTATTTTTTAAGCAATTACAATACATAAATTTTTAATAATTATAATTCCCTTTTTTCAGATAAATTCAGATAATCTCCCATGTTATCCAGTTTCAATTAGAAGGTATCTAATTATACAAGTGTATCCTCGTTAAATCAGAGGTATTTTCACTCGATAATTGTATTTATGAATAAACTAACGCACTTCGATCTCTACTATTTAGACTCGACAATGCATCGATTATTTCTTCTTTCACAAGATGAAGTCGCGGAATGTGAGCAGCCTTAAAAGTCTTTATTTTTGATGTTATTTGATTAACCTTTCCATATTCGGCGCTATAGTGCGATTCTCGAAAATTATATATTTTTTAAAATACGTTTAATTTAATCTATTATTCAATTCAAACTTCAAATATGAAAAAAACAATGCAATTTTTATCCGAATAGTACATTAGCGCCGAGTATTTTAAAATTAAGTTAGTAGTGTGTCCGGAAAACTTGTTACTGGCAGAAATAATGAAGAACTTTATAATTTAAAAATTGAATAATTTTCTAACGAATTTTCCGGACACCTTAGAATATAAGATAACAATTTCATTTGCTATGTAAATTAATCGTTTCGTATTTATAAATGATTAATAGTATGCATGCTTTCATTGTTTATATACATAAATATTCGCTTACCATTATATCATGTTCAATTAGAATTTGGTCAGTTAGTTGCTTGGAAGGGAATAAATGTACCTGAGGAGCAATCCATTGTGTCACGTCATTATTAATTGGAGAGGGCGATCGATTATTGGGAGATTGAGATGGACGGGGAGGAGAAGGAATACGACGAGGTGGCGATGTCGATTCCATTATTTTAATGCGAAATAATTATGTTATTGATTTACCTGGATCCAGTAATTCCTTGGTCCAATCTGGTTTATCACTCGTACATCTTCCTCATCATCTCCTGTTGGATACTGTACTTTACATAGTGAAGAGTACTGTGGTTTATCATAAGTTCTTTTTGATTATAAAGGTATCGAAAGTAGGTCTTTGAAATCGAGAAAAGAGGTACCTGAATCCACGTCCATACTGCATAAGACCGGCTGTAGATTCTGGACACGAAATTCCAAGAAAAATAGTGTGAATGAAAGTGAGCAAGCCGAAATAATGAAATACTTGAAATACGCAAAGCGCAAAGCGCGCTTGAGGCGTCACTCTAAGTGCGCACGCACACTACTGTGAAACTACTAGGAAACTCTACTGTGATCCTAGTAGGAAACTACTGTGATCCTAGTAGGAAGTTAGGCTCCGCCCCCTCGCTACTGTGATCCTAGTAGGAAGTTAGGCTCCGCCCCCTCGCTACTGTGATCCTAGTAGGAAACTTTTTCCAGAGTAGTCCTTTAAATTCCCAAAATTCCCAGACCTGGCGCGCGCGACTCGCGCCTCTCTTGCCGAGGTCGGACAGCCGGCTGCAGATGCTGCACGGGCTGCAGAAGAGAGCAAGAGAATGGATGAGATAGTGGAGAGACTACTCGCAAAGGACGGAGAAGTCGCCATGGCGAAGTGAGTGGTGACGAGGGATGATGAAACATATCTGATCATTTGTTATTATCGGGATTTCACGATGATTGCCTAATGATGATGCAGTGGGTTCAGAGTTCGCGCAGAAGAGCTGCTCAAGTCTCGTCCGGACGATGGATCATTGAAGGAGAAGAGCGAGAGACTGGCGATTGAATGGAGTCCCCTAGTGGAAGAAGCGAGGAAGAGAAAAGCTACCTTCTCTCAGGTTAGATTTTTTTATATTTTTATATTTTCTAAAACTTGGAGAAAGCACCGCGAAGCGGTGAGCCCCGCCAGTGGTATCCCCCGACGTAGTCGGGGGGATACCGCTGGTATTCTAATAATAAAAACACAACCATTTGTAGCTGGACGATCTGCTCAAGCAGTACGATGATCAGCACGATGGATTGGAGAAGAGAATGAAGGAGGACGAGGATGAGGTACGGTAGATATTGGAGATACGGTAGAGGATACGGTACTCGGGCGATTACGGTAGCTACGATTGTGCTCATTGTTCATCAGAGAATATGATTTCGACTCTGTCCATTCTTCGCACACTTTCAGTGTGCAGAATGGAGAGGGCTGTAAACCGAAAACGACACCTCTAATGGATACTGTATTCTCATTAATCGATTTTCCCTTCAGATGACGCGCCTCCTGGCTATCCTCGCTGCTGATAAGGACAACGCAGAAGCACTGCAGAAGTTGGCAGAGCTGGAGGTACGGTAGATTGATGGGTTGGGTGATTACGGTATCTCATGGATACGGTGGATTAGAGTTTATCACTACCTCTCCATTTTGTACACTGTTTCAACTGGTGGAGTTGCCTAAGTGTGTGCGAAATGTAGAAAGCGTGAACCGTATTTTGAACTCTACGATATTTCGTGGGTACGGTGGAATATCGATTTCTCCTCAGGCTGCATCCGATCGTCGCAAGGCCGAGAGCGAGGCACTAGACAAATTGGCTGAGAGAATCGATGCGATTGCACCCGGTGCTGATGCGAGAAGATTGAAGAGAAAGAGCGAGAAGGTAGATTAGTTATCGATTGATTGTGGGGAGATTACGGTAACTGATATTTGATCTTCTGTTCCAGTTGGGAGAAGACGCGAGAGTACGTGCGAAGAAGACGAGAGCAGCGATTGCGGGAGTCGGAAAGAAGGTAAATTATGGAGTTTGTATTTCTCGAATAAGTCGGGAGTTTGGAGTTGCATCTTGTGTATGAGTACATTTCATCATCTTGAATTACAATTTTTTTCGAGTGGTCAAGCAACTAGCGTTAGTTGCTTGACCACTCGAAAAAAATTGTAATTTTTAAATCCTCAAAGAGTCGCTATTTTTGTGTTTCAGTCATACTATTAAAGAGATAATCTGTTGTGTTGATTGATTTTCCTCGGGTTTGTTCCGCAAAAATCTAACTTGATTATAATTTTGCAGAAGGAATTGTACGACCGCCTCTCTCAACTGCTGGGAGACGCGACAGAACAGGCAGAGAATTACGGGAAGGATGTGGAGGAGAACGGAAGGAAGATGGACAGAGCCAGAGTACAGTCGAGTGAGTACGGTAGAGGCCTCGTAGGGTACGGTAGATACTGTAGATCATTAATCTCCCTGTCTTGCAGCCCAACACGCAGCAGCTGCAGACTGGAAGAGGGCGGAGCGAGAGATTGCAGCAGTCGCAGAGCAGCTCAAGGAGGTCAGAAATTGGATTTTTTAATGTTTTAAAGTCTTCCCTACATTTTTTTTTAAAGATTCTCAAAATTTCCGTTTACTCTTACCATATTTTTATTCAGATTTCTCCCGACTCTTCCTCTCCAATTGACGATTCGATCGAGCGAGTGAGAGAGGCCTTCGAGGCTGTCAATGATGACCTCGTGTACAGTTATATTTATTATTTTAGAACATTCTTTAATTGATCGAAATAGGTAGAATAGTGGTGTACTAGACCTCCGAGTGTCTACGTGATTTGGATGGGGAGAAGTAAAAGTGATGGAACCGAGATCTCCCTTTTCTTGAACTTGAAAATATTTGAAGCAATTAGAAATCAAGTCAATTTTTATTTTCAGTGCGCTCGACTCTCAGTTGGAAGCGGCTGCAGAGGCTGCAGATCAGGCCAAGGAATGGGCTGCAGCTGTCGCCGCCAGTGCTGCCAAACTGGCTGAGGTATGATTTAGATTTTTTGAATTCAATAACTGAGATACATTGATTAGAATCCTGATCTAAATTAGATAGTGGCGTGAGACCGGAAAGTGCCTTAGGATTTTGATAGTTTGTATTCGCCATTTGCTTTTTTCAACAATCACTACCGATGATCAGAACTATTGAAATGAGTATCATGATTCAGGAAAGTGCCTGGGAGAGTTGATTTATATTGTCCCTGATCACGTATTTCTTATCACTTTCACATCTTCAGGTGATATGCGTATTCTGATACGTGAAAGTGTCTGGTGTTGTAACACGAATAAATGCAGGAACTCTCGGACACAGTGGACGATATTGGCCGATCACCAAAAGATCTGGAGAAGAATCGAGCTGATTGTGATGATCAAGAGAAGGCAATCGATCAGAAAATGGACGAGATTGAGAATGTGAGTGGGCAGTCGGTTCAGTATTCTTCTCTCTCCATTCTGCACACTATCCCTGTCGAACGAGTGTGTCGAATGGAGAGAGCCAAAACTTTATGGGTAATCGGAAGGAGCTATGGTTTTGAGTTTCACAAACTTATGATCTCTATCTCCTTCGTGCGTTCGATAGTAGTCCTTTGTCCCGATCTTTGAGAAATAAAATAAAATACCGCTCAATATCAGATTGAATCCCTTTTTATCAGGCACTGGCTGATCTCTCGGCAGCTCGTGACTCGGATATCATCAGTCCATCCCAATACGAGAGTGCGAGAGCGGGATTGGAAGAGGCGAGAAGAGCCATGGAGAAGGCGAGGAAGAGAGTGGCACAGAGGAGGAAGAGAATCGATCAAGTGGAGGCGGAGATCGGAAGGATCAGAGGGTCAGTATTGCTCGGAAATCAGACTCTTACTGGAAGTTTGGGTTTCGTATACGGGAAATAGTAGGGATGGGACAGTGATTCGCCTGCTGAATACGTGGTGGTTTTGTATGCGAATCAATTATTGGCCATGAATTGATTTGCAAATATCAGGGAAAATAATTTTCGTTTAAATGAAATCAGCAGGTGAATCGTGATTTTGTCTTCAAAATAAATAATGATTCGGTGCCTGTGTTTCCAAAAATAAATTGAAATATTGTGCAGAGATGCGTCAACAGTGCGTGACTCTCTGGCTGCCCTTGCTGCAGCTCCCGTGCTGTCGATCGATCAGGCGAGAGGAGATCCGACCAGTCAGGCTGCAGCACTCAAGGAGGTCAGTGAGAAGACGATCTATGCTAGTAAAGTGTTTGTGAACTGAGCAATCAATGTGATATTGGTAATTAGCGTATCTGGCTAGTGAAGTAGATGTTATGCAACACTGATGTACCTGGAATGGACGCATACTGATGTTTTATTCCTTTCAGATCAAGGAGCAGTTGCGTCCGCTGTCCGACCGAGTGGCTGCACTGGTCGGAGACTGCCAGGCCATGATCAAGTCCGCACCCCCAGAAGTCAACACCAAGGTACGGTAGGATACGGTTGAATCAAGGTACAATAGGGTACGATGGTAGAATTATAAATATATGGTCATAACTTCATAGGGATACCGGTCAATTTTTGGCTGTCTCCATTCTGCACACTCTTTCGCCGGTCAGAATGACGAGGGAGTGCTGAATGGAGAGTGTTGAGAGCCGATATTACTTGAGTAGAACAGGCGATTGCGGTCAAATTGAATAATCGATATCTCTTGAGGCTCTCGACACGCTCCTCCGGGATACAGTAGGTGCCCACGATGAGGTGGCGAGCAAAGTGGCCGAGAGGGAGCGGGCGATCGATGCCGCAGCTCAGCAGATGGGCAAGTGAGTGGAGATACGGTAGATGACGTGTTTAGAGGATCGAGGACTGACTTTTCATACTGTTCTTGTAGATACGAAGATGCGTACAAGGCACTGCTCAATTGGCTCGAGGAGACGGAGGAAATGATGGCGAATCAGACTGATCCATCGGCCGATGCCAAGGTAAGCGGGGATGGTCATTTAGGATGAATCACTCAAGCTCGCGATGTGTTTAGCATTATTTATTTTTTCTCTCATCTATGCACCAAGCTAGTCAGTTACTAAAGTTAGTCTCGAATCTACCTTTCATTAAATACGTGAAACACGATCCTTGCAGGTGGCTCGAGCCCAGCGCGCGACCTTCGATGTCTTCCTCAAGCATCTCGAAGATAAGCAGACGAGGTACGGTAGAGATAGATGAATACGGTAGTCAGTGAGGTACGGTAGCCAATGCATCCTATTGATTCAGTGTGGATGGTTTCTCTGCTCTTATTGCGAAGATGAGCGACCTCACGTCGTCTGAAGATGAGAAGGCTGCACTGAAGGCGAAAGACGATCAGGTTAAGACGAGGTGAGTGATACGGATCGACCCTCTCCATTCTGCGCACTCTTTTTCCCTGTCAGGCATACAATCGAGTGTGCTGAATGGAGAGAGATGCTAACCGAAATAGCATTACTGTTACAGACTGTGGTTGATATTTGATCTATTATTGATTGATAATTCGTTGTAGATACGCGGATCTCCTCGCTCGAGCCCAAGAGGGACAAGCCAAGTTGAGAGATGCCGTAGATCTGGCTGAGAGGTCAGTACTTTTTTTCTCGAAACAGGATCAACCGAATTGATTTGATGCGCACGCTAAAATCTTTGTAATGTTTTTGCGGCATCGATTCAACATGTACCTTAGTGATGACAAAACGAACTCGACATGCACGCTTTATCGTTGAAAATGCCGGATTGATAGCCGGCTTCAAACCGGCATGACATGCTGTTTTGTCATCTTTAATGTACATACATTCATCAATATTTTTTCCTGTTTGTATTTATTTAAAAATATTTGAATAACTAATAAATCTCTTTCTCCTTGCAGATACACGTCCCTCGAGGCGCCCCTTCGTGCATGGCTGACGACCACTGAGAAAGCCATGAATGGACTCGGACAGGTTAATATTTATGGTTTATTTACCAGATGAGCCTACAGAATTGGATTGGTCGTTGGCCCGGGGTTATACATAAACACTGGAACGGAACAGTGACGGGTGAAAACAATTTATCATTAGGGTTTGTTCAAGAATTGAACCAAGCTACATTGTTATGACAATCCCTTAGTTTATTTGATGAATGAATGTAACCAGAAAGTGCCAGATCTCTCTTTTCCCAACTCTTTTCCCCTCTCTCAGATTCCGATAGACGGCGATCGATTGGAACGTCAGCGAGAAGAGCAGAAGAGAATTGAGGGAGAATTGGCTGAGAAGAGAGATGATATCAAGGGACTCGTAGAGGTGAGGGCTACTGTAGTTAGCAGGGGGAGGGGGGACGGTAGGTCGGATGGAATCAATCATTCGATAATCTCTCAGACGGGCTCTATGCTGGCTGCACTGGTCTCTGTCAACGACGCGACTGATGTGACGGCGAGAGCTGAAGCGATGAGGAGGCAGTACGAACAGATGAATTCGAGATGCGAGGTACGGTATATTACAGTAGATTGCAGTAGGATACTATTTTTGACTGATCTTCTTATAGCTCTCTCCATTCGGCACACTCGCCGGTCAGGCAAGCAAGAAAGTGTGCAAAATGGAGAGAGCCAAAAGCGGAAACTATAGTGATGATGAATAATTCAGGCATGCGGAGAGTCGATCGAGAACGTCGCCTTGCATCTGGACCAGTTCCTGGCTGTTAGTTTATTCATTTTAATTTTAAAAATATTTAAAATATATCTTATTATTTTAATATTAAATATGAGTTTTAATCGATTCTTTTCTCAGGAATTCTCCGAGTTGGAGAGCTGGCTGACTGACATGGAAGTGAACATGCTATCCCTTGACGATCTGGCTATCGACGATCAAGATGAACTGGCTGAACAGGCCAATCTACTCTCGGTGAGTGGAGGGGAGGGATACGGTAGTTTATGATACTGTAGGAGTACGGTAGTCGAGGGATACTGTATTCCAAAGGGATCCGGTAATTAATCTATTTCTCTTCAGGAATTGGGCGTGGACGTGACTGAACACGAGGGTCGATTCTCCGATGTGATCACAGTGGGAATGGAATTGTGCAGACAGACGAGCAGAGATGAGGCCATGCAACTACAGCATCGGATCGATGCACTCAAGATGAGGTACGGTAGGGATACGATATGGGAATAGAAAGAGGAGATATCGAGAAGTGGTTTTATTCTCTTCTTGATGGCCGGATAATTGTGTTGATGGATAATCTCATGATTAGTGCCCATTCAGAATCTCCGATCTGTCTGGTGTGACGGATGAGAAGTTGGAAGTGATGGAGAGAGCCATCCCATTGGCTGAGAGGTCTGTATTTTATTGTTTTTGGTGGCATAAACGGAATTTTTTTAAAATGAAATGTGGCCCGGAATTGAGAGGTTTCAATGTTGGGTCATATCTGGGTTGAGATCTGAAATCCGATTCGTCTCCCTTCTTCAATTAAAAAAAAAAACTTATATTTCTTCAGATTCCACAACGGTTTCGAGGCGGCGATGGAATGGATCGAGGCAGTGGAGGAGGATCTGAGGATGCTGGATGAGGTGAGGATAGGGGTGGATTACGGTAGCGGTCGAGAGTGAAAATGCATCTTGGCAGATGCATGTTTCGTTGGGTTCATTTAATATATTGTGAAGCTGATGTGTGATGAGTGGTTGGTTCCTAACTCATATAAATTGCTAGTTATTCTCATAAATACAAATGTCAGGTTGCTCTGGAGACTCAGCTGCAGATCGTTGCCAATATCGAGGAGGATCTCGCCCTCTGGAGGCCGGATATCGACCAAGTTGTCGCCATGAGCAGCCAACTACAGGTATACGGTAGGATACGGTGGATGATAGGGATGGATTTTTGGCTCTCCATTCTGCACGCTACCTCGTCGATCAGACAGGGCGAGATAGTGTGCTGAATGGAGAGAGGTCAGTTCGAAACAACTTCCCTAGGGAATGAGTATTCAGTAGTCATGAATGAACTTGCTGCTCTCGTATCTAGGATACGGTAACCAGCTGTTGTACCGTAAAAACAGCCCCCCCCCCATTAATCGATAACCACAGGCGATGACTAGCCATGAGCGCGCCTCAGCTCTCCATGCCAACACCTCGGATATGAACAGAAGAGCGAGTGCGATCGGAGATCAGGTACGGTAGGGGAGTACGGTAGGAAGATCGATAAGTGGTTTTATACAACGGCGAAGGATATCTCATTGCAAGCGATATGTTTCTCACTTCTAGATAGGTTCTGTGAAACCAGTCTCGTCCTAGTTGGTTCATAAAATTGACATTATTCATTTATACACTTATTCAACTTTGCAGGTGACTCGTCGTTCTGAGCGATTGATGATGGCAGAGAGACAGTCGAGAGGAGTGATGGATGAGTTGGACTTTGTCACGGAATGGCTCGAGGAAGCAAAGGAGAGGTCAGCACGAGCGGTCAAATACAATAAAAGTGGACTGGATTGTAGATTAAATTATGTAGTATTGCATGGGATTGTTAAGCAAAATCACCGATTAAATGTATTCACGATTTTGAGTGACATTTGAAACAGCGACCTGTCTCTTATCAAGATGTTTCTTTCCAATAAAGTTCATTCCTTCTCAGAGTTTCTGCTGCCGCTCCTCCCTCGATTATCCCCGATTACGTGAAGACTCAATTGAAGAATCAAAGATTGCTTAATGAGGATGTCGCCACTCAGAGGGTACGATATTTATTAGAACTTATTTGCGGCGGCTGCCGTTGTCGTATTAAAAAGGCACTGAAGGCGATATATTTTATGCGAATGTGAAAGACTAATGTGGCTGCTAATGGAATTTGATGAATCCTTTTTTCTATGATTTTCTTTGTGAGCGAAGCAAAAATATTCAGTGATTGTGTCATATAAATCAGGTCTAAATTTATTCGTTTCAGTCCCGTCTGCGTGATACAATCGCCGAAGCGAAGAAAATCGCGAGACACGTGGGAGTGGAGGGAGGAGGATTGCACGACCAGGCACTACTCGTAAGTTGAATATCATTTTTCTAATTTAGATATGAGGCAGGTCGCCTACTATTCGAACAAGTTCTGGCACATCGATTTTTCGAAAACTTATGAAAATGTGTTATCGAGGATGCTAATCACCATGGTATACTTTATTTTGTACCAATTCGATCGGTGCGGCTGTGCGGCACTACCACCTTAAAGAGCTATTTTTTACTGTTTTCACGTAACTTCGGTCAAATTTATTCGAATCATTTGAAATTTTTACAGCATGGAGATTTCGATATTGTGAAGATTTCTATGTTTTTAATTTTCAGTATTCGCGACAGTTGAAAAAATTTCCTATACTTTTTCTCACAAAACAAAAATGCGTCCTTAGTTTCAAGCAGGGGAAGATGCGCCTCATCGAGAGGATCATTTTTCGTATAATATGTACGGGTTTTAAAATATGGTTTTTTGTGCAATCTTGTCTTTTGTGTGTTAAATCCACAGTTTTTCACCTCTAATAGAGAGAAGAATGAAGATGAGACAAAGGAAGGCACGAAATTGCAAGCGAAACTCATTTCAATTCGGCATTTTAAGAGCGAAGAAAGCGGTGTAAGAGTGAAATTTCCTACATAAAAGAGAAAATTGCACAAAAAACCATATTTTAAAACCCGTACATATTATACGAAAAATGATCCTCTCGACAAAACGCATCTTCTCCTACTGGAAACTAAGGACGCATTTTTGTTCTGTGAGAAAAAGTATAGATAATTTTTTCAACTGTCGCGAATACTGAAAATTAAAAACATATAAATCTTCACAATATCGAAATCTCCTTGCTTTAAAAATTTCAAATGATTCGAATAACTTTGACCGAAGTTACGTGAAAACAGTTAAAAACAGCTCTTTACGGTGGTAGTGCCGCACAGCCGCACCGATCAAATTGGTACAAAATAAAGTATACCATGGTGATTAGCATCCTCGATAACACATTTTCACAAGTTTTCGAAAAATCGGTGTGCCAGCCAACACAAAGCATTGTTTGAAAATAAGGAGACCGGCCTCATATAATTATGTTTAATAATGAATAATTCGACAATCTGTCACAATTATCTATTTGATTGATTAGGAATTCTTCCATGCATTGAATTGCATCTCCTCCATTCGCTCTTGTCCTCACCCTGTAACTCGTTTCCTCCAGGCGAAGGCAGAGGCGGCCAAATCTCTGGCTGACGAAGTGGCTGAGATCAGTGAGAAGAGAGCGGAGAGATTGGAGGAAGCACTCGCACTCTCCCATCAGATCGAAGGAGCACAGGATGATATTGTCGAGTGAGTGAGGGTAGGATTACGGTAGAGCGTTGCGGGACCGAATAGTAAGCTCTCCATTCTGCACACCCTCTCATCGATCAAGGAGTGTGCAAAATAGAGAGAGAGGGTCTATTCGAGCCGACATGACACACTCCTTTCCTGTATTCATTCAATATTATGGTATACCGATTAATTTGATACTGTATGGTCGATGAATATTAATGATGAATATATTCTGATTAATTTAATTCGCTCTTCTTTGAGTTGGTTGGATTGGATGGAGCGCGAGATCGAGACTGCTCCCTCTGTGATGACTGGCACTCCCATGGCTGCACTCGCAGCACAGCAGAAGCACAATATGGTGAGGAAGGGGCGGGGTCGGGGGGAAAGGGGCGGAGCTTATGATAGACGGAGTCTAATTGATTCCTTCAGGAACTGGCCGCTGCGATTTCTGCCCAGCGCACGCTACTCGATCGATTCGACAAGGATGTGAACGCACTGCAGGTGGGAAAAATGATCTTTGATCTTTGTAGTTCGATCTTTCCTTCGGTAGTAATGTGATCTTTGTAGTTGTCTAGCTAGACTATTTTGATTTTGGCTCTCCATTCTGCACACTCCCTCAGCAGTCGAGTAACCCAGAAAATGTGTCCGAATGGAGAGAACAGATATGTTATGGACACGTTTCTAATGTTACTACGATTTTTTATGTCTGATATTTTTTTAGTTTGTAGCCCGATCCATTCTAGTCTAATCTTTGATCTTTTATCTCTTCAGACTCTCTCCCATCCTGAAGACGCTGAACATCTGGATGAGATAAGAAGAGATATAGTGGATAGAGTGGAGGAGATCAAGCAGAATGTGCAAGAGAGGTGAGGGATTTGAGAGGCAGAAGAGGAGTTTTAGAAATATTATGGATAGAAGACCAGGCGGTTTTAGGGACCTGATCAATTATGTATACCGCGAAAGCATGAACTTGTAATTGTTGGTTTCTTCCGAATATTTACAACAAAAATAAACTAAATGATGCGTGACTTACTCATTAGATCACCTTCTGTTATCTCAGTGATTTCCAGCATCAATGGTTTGATATAACCGATTGAAAATGTGTCATTCAGTTTCTTCTCTTTTGCTCGTCTTAAATATCCAAGTAACTCTCTCCCCCTCCATTCCAGAGGCGCGGCCCTGGACTCAGTGATGGACGTCTCATCTGCCCTCGGGGAGCGAATGGACGCCATGGCTGCTGCATTGGCTGCAGAGGCTGCACGACTCAGACTCGATGAACCCGTCAGTGATTTGGGATCTTTGCTGAAGAGTAGACTAGGCAGATCCGACTTTTAATTGTGGAGTGGCAAGTATGTAGGTGAAAGAAGGTTTCATCTGTGTGACTAAACGGCTTAGAGATTTGAAAGCCAGTTTGAACGAGACCTACTCTACAAAAATGCAATTAATTTTCCAAATATAGTTTGTTAAATGCAATTCAGTCTTTTAAAAAAATAATAATTTACTCGAAATAACTCAATTCCAATAGTCATCGTCACCTTTTCTCATTATCCAATTTTTCCAGCTGACCGCGGACATTTCTGCTCTGGAATCGCGAGTGGCGGATGCTCGAAATCAGAAGGAAGGAATGATACAGAAGGAACCATTGATGGAATCATTGAGGGAGAGAATCCATGATGTCATGGGAACGGGAGATGCCAGTGCACAGGAGGTACGGTAGGAGAGGAAGGGGTTACTGTAGGGGAGAGGAAGGTGTACTGTAGGGAGACAGGGGGTTACTGTAGGAGAAGGGAAGGGGTACGGTAGCCAGTGACCGGTAGGAGTACGGTATGCTTGCAGCGAGTGTTGAGAGACAATGATGAACATGTGCAGCTCGTGGACAAAATGGGACAACTGGAGAAGATGTGGACGGAATTGGGAAGAGGAGCAGAGTTGAAGGAGCAATTGCTGACTGATGCACTCGGAAAGGCGAAGAGGTACGGTAGATGTATGGGATACTGTAGTTTTCGTGGAATTATTTATTTTAATGAGAATTAAGTAATGCGAAACGAACTAGAGATACGATGATAAGCATCGGATAAAGATTTCTGTGAACAGGAATATTTGTGTTTCGTGGATATATGTTAGCCTAGACAAAACTTCGTTTCACTGATTATGACTAAGGTACTGTCTAAGGTAGAAAACACAACTAAAAGCTCTTCCTCTATTCAGATTCTGGGGCGAGTTGGACACTTGCGAGCGAGCCGTGGATGAATTGAAGAAGAGATTGGATGCGATCGAGCCTTGTGTGGGACAGCCAGAAGTCATACAGGCACAGACCAGTGAGTGGAGGGAATGGAGGGGAGATTGGAATTGGGGATACGGCCGGTTCTGGGTCTCTCCATTCTGCACACTCTTGCCCGTTGGACAGGGTGTGCTGAACGGAGAGAGCTGTGCGAACTGAAACTGTGTCCGCAACAGGAATGGATTGAGTGGTATGAGTGAACCCGGTAGGTAAATGAGGGCTTGTGAAAGTTGTGCAACAATTATTATTGATGAATGGGAAGCATCAACCTTTAGTAATTAATTCAGGACACTTCTGTGTTTAAATAGCTTATCAATAAATTCTCAGTGGATCTGGATGCGATCGCGGAGGCAGTGGATAGTGTGCCTCCTCTAGTGGAGGAATTGAGAGTCGCCGGAAGGGAATTGAGCAAGATCGTGCCCGGAGATGAAAAGGTGAATTGAAGAGGGGAAATTAAGAGGAACCCAACTAGCAACTTTTGTGATGCAAATGTTGATATAGTATCTGATGGATATTTCGGATGATTCTTTGAATGCCTCTTGCATTAACAACAAACAAACATACAATATTTTGAAGAAAAATTAATGGGACCTTTGTGTTTCATGATGCTGATATTGCGCAACTGCTCTTTGGTATGGTAATTCACGACGAATTGAGTAGATTTAAAACTATGATTCTATATCAGGCCGCGATCTCGTCTCGTATCGACAATGTCGAGGCTGGAGCTGCCACTATCACTACACTGTGCGCCCAGCGATACGGAGACCTCGGAAGGGCACTCGAAGAGGTACGGTAGGGGTTGATTTGGTACGGTAGATGGATGATAGGTTATTGTAGCTTCGATTACCGTAATCCCTCTCTTCCCTTCAGGCGATGGCATTCCACGGTGATCTCGGGTCTCTGGCAGAGTATCTCTCAGCAGCCGAAGCAGTATTCGCCTCTCTTCCTCCCCTAGAAGGACTCGCCCCTGAAGAGATCGCAGGACAACTGGAGGCTGTACAGGCGATCAGATCAGATCTGGTCAGTTAGACACTTGATCTTTGATCTCTGGGATGACTGATCTTTGATCTTTCTCATATTCAGGACCAGGGAAGTCTGCTGAAGGAGCAACTGCAGCTGCGTGCCAATGAAATCGCCGAGGGAGCACCGGCCCATCAGGTGAGGATAATTAGTGTATTCTTGGAAATAGTTAGAAACCTCGATTTGCCATGATTTATCATTATTAATTAATTTAATATTGATTTAAAATTAATTGAAGGTGGCAGCAATCAGACAACCAGTATCTGAACTCTCCGCTCGTTGGTCGCGATTGAACAATGGACTGGCGGAGAGAGAACACGCAATCAATAAGTGAGAGGATATATCATGGTTCAAATTAATGTTACAGTAGTAGCGAGAATCCATCGATAATTAGTTAAAATATCAAATTTAATTATTTCTAGGAGTCTGCTCGAGAAGGGTCAACTGTTAGAGACTGCAGAGCAACTGCTGCTCTGGATCGAGAAGGTATTTTATAATTAATTCTATGTTTGTTAAATATTTCTGTATCTGAAATATACCCCCATTTGGTTCAGTGTTTCATCTCTTCCACCACCGTTAATGGTTCATTATTTTCGGGTTTGCCTCGATTTTTTTTGTTTTAGACCATTAATATTGTCTCCCTCTCATATTCAGACCCAATCGACGGTCTCTGATCTCTCCCGGGATGGTCCGACGAATCTCGGCCAGATCGAGATTGCCATGTGCAAGTTGGCAGTCATCAAGAATGATGTCCACTCCCATGAGCCGAGGTTTGATCTTTGATCTTTCTTGTTTACTTCTTCTCTCCATTATGCACACTCTCTTGTTTGCCTGACCGTTAGTGTGCGCAATGGAGAGAGAGATAAGTCTGGTATATCATCAGGGGTTGATCTTTGATCTTTGCAGTATCATGGCCCTCAATCGGACAGTTCGTTCAACGGAAGGAGTCGATCCGGGAATCTCTCGAATGGTCGATGTCATCAATGTGAAATGGAGTGAACTGCTCCGAGCCATACAGGCAATCGCCCTCGGACTCGAGAAGGTTAGCTGCTGTTACTGTTTGTTTTTCTATTCGTAACGAAGGCACGATTGAATGACCAGTTGAGGCGAATTTTTTGGTTGTCTCTTGCAACATGAACATAACTGGTGTTACCTCTTTGCTACAAGATTTTTTATACCCGTTTGAGTACATATAATTGAATCATGATGTTCGATTCGTCATAAAATATAGCATATAACATGAACATGAACATATAGCATATAACATGAACTTCCCGGTTTCTATTTATTTTTTAAAATCTGATAATTATTTTAGTCACGCGGTGAGGCGGAAGTGGTGGGAGATGAGATGGATCGATGGACGGGATGGACTGAGGATGTATTGGCTGCCCTCGAACCGAGACGACCCATGCCTGGAGTACCCGAGACTGCCAGAGATCAAATGGATGAATTCCTCGTCACCAAGGCCGAGGTGAGCAGACGGAGGAGGGGATGGTGGGACTATTAGGAGATGCGATGGGGTGGTTTTCGTTTCGGAGTTGGCTCTCTCCAGTCTGCACACTCTGTCGTCTGTCTATTCTGCGAGTGAGTGTGCTTATTGGAGAGACTCAAATCCGAAACGAGATCCCAAGTGATTAGGGTTTCACGGGCATTTCAAAGGCTATAAGGATGTCGGTGTATTGATAGGCCGTTTCCGCGAATGGTAAACATTTTAATTTATAATATTTATATTTATATTTTTCCATCTTCAGATCGAGCAGACTCGTCCGTCGATCGAGGCATATCTGAGAAGGAATGCAGAGGAAGGAACGGCAGATCAGAACAATTGGATTGGAAGGAATCACGCCAAGTTGGAGGCCAAATGGAACAGAATCAAGGTAAGCAAATATTCCCCCTGCCACTTGGAGGTTGCAGTGTGGACTCATCTTTGCTTGTTCATCTGTTGAGACGATGATCTGATTTTCTCTCTTTATGAAAAATACTTTGCTTTAATGTTAGGACCTCGTTCATCTCTGTTTTTATGATACAATGTCCTGGAATATCTGTGTTGCATGGTCATTGGATATTATTGGGATACGATTGAGACACTGATGATGTCGAGATCAGTGGCATAAAAATTATATCTATTCGTTCAGGACCTCGCTCAGACTCGCCAACGCAAGCTGGAAGTGGCGACAGAGAGGGCAGAGCAACTCGATGGAGAATTGGTCAGTATGAGCAATTAATTTCGTTTTATACCGCTCAACTCATATGAAGCCGTTCGCCTTATTTTCGAGCAAATCTGGACGGATCTGGCACAGCTCAAAAAGTCCAATTTTGTGAAACTGTGTGATTTGGGGTTATCGAGGATGGTGAAGGCGATGGGCATATTCATTTTGCCCACAGACCTCTCGTTGGCTCCAGATGGCGTCAAGTCGAAATCACGTTTTTGCGTGCTACTCGGCTTCCGAGAGACCTAATTTTTGTAGAAAATTGTTTCTGGGGTAGAATTGCATGGCGAACACGCCTGTCTAGTTAATTTTTCAAGATTTTCAAAAATAATTTTATTAAAGTGAACTTTTCGCATATGTCTATGGGAGTGATCACAAGTGGATAGCTCGATCGGGCATGACGAGAGGATTCTAAATATATTTTTTCATGTATAAGCGTGCGGTTTTCGAGTTATGCGACTTATAGTGATGATAAAGTGCAAGGAAATGCATCTTTCCTCCCTTCCCTCTCCCTCCTCTCTCGTGTGCTCTCTCCATTCCCCATGCTCTCTCGTCACGCGGGGTCAGGGAAGCGATCGAGGAGAGAGAGGAAGAGGCGATTGAGCCCTTTTCCTTGCACTTTCACAACATTGTAAGTCGCATAACTCGAAAACCGCACGCTTATATTGCATGAAAACAATATTTAGAATCCCCTCGTCATGCCCGATCGAGCTATCCACTTGTGATCACTCCCATAGACATATGCGAAAGTTCACTTTTATAAAATTATTTTTGAAAATCTTGAAAAATGAACTAGACAGGCGTGTTCGCCATACAATTCTACCCCAGAAACAATTTTCTACAAAAATTAGGTCTCTCGGAAGCCGAGTAGCACGCAAAAACGTGATTTCGACTTGACGCCATCTGGAGCCAACGAGAGGTCTGTGGGCAAAATGAATATGCCCATCGCCTTCACCATTCTCGATAACCCCAAATCACACAGTTTCACAAAATTGGACTTTTTGAGCTGTGCCAACCCTTGCTCGAAAATAAGGCGAACGGCGTCATATACATTTTTCATTAATTAATCTATATTTCAAAATAATTAATAATGAAATAATTGCAGATCGATATGCGTGGGTGGCTGGAAGCGGCAGAGAAATCACTGGCTGATGCAGGACCAATCTCGAGATTACCAGAGGGATTGGAGAGACAGAGAGAAGATCAGGAGGAGAGAATGGAGGAGATCGAGAGGAGGTACGGTAGATATGGACGGGATTGTATGCTTTTACATTTCCAAGTACCACTCCGCATTCCCATTTCTTCTATTACAGAAAGGCCGCTTTCGTGGACACGAAGTCTCTGGCGGGTTCAATCCGTGCTTCGTGCGAGGCCAAAGATGCCATTTATGTCAAGAATCAGACAGTGACACTTGAGAGCAGACTCAACAAATTTATACAGAGAGCCGGAGAGAGGGGCAAGGTTCGGTTATATTTATCCTATTGTTAGTAAGATATATGGACAAAATTTGCTTTTATTCTCGGAACATTGGTGCTGCAGTGTTGATTCTTCAGATTGTTTTCCGATTTATCTCCGATCATGGACCTATTCCGTTGTCAAACTAAGATTTCAACACATATAATTCAGCAATTGGACGCTGCTTCTCACGAGACTGCCACTTGGTCGGATGGAGTGAATTCACTCGAGGATTGGATGGATGACATCAAGAGGTAATGTAGGATGCTAGTACAGTAGTAGTAGATCGAGAAGTACCGCTGGGAGGCTCTATTGATGCGGTTTCACTTTTCACTCTCTCCATTTGGCACACTTTTTTGTCAGCCCTAGAGAAAAAAGTGTGCTAAATGGAGAGAAGTGAAACCGGAAATGTTATCATTTTCACCAATTTCTTTTCAGAAAGACAGACGCCACTCCTCCTACCACCTCTGATGTCGATCGATTGAAGAGTGCACTCGAGGAAGCTAAGGTGAGCAGAGGTGTTTTATTTATCCACGAGGAAACTAGAAAATCATTAGTGCATCGAACGAGCTTACAAGCTTGTTAGTGAGAAGATCAATCGATGTGGCACAAATTGACTGGTTCTACATCTTTTATATCCATGAAATATTTTTTTAAAATTGCTAATAGTTTTTTTTTCTTCCAGACTACCGTTGCCGACGTGAATTCTCGTCGTCCTCAATTCGAGATGACTCGAAAGCGAGGAGTCTCTCTGATGGAACATGCACCCAAGAATGAGAGGAAGGAGATTGAGAAGAAGAATGAACAGATGAGAAAGAGGTACGTATTTATCGTATAATTAACCAATAGTCGTAGGTTACGGTAGAATATGCATTCGGTAGTTCTCTACAGTATCCCTTGATATCCCTCATTTTCAGATGGGAAGCAGCATCGTCTGCCGCAGATTCTCGTTGTGCAGAGGCGGAGAAGGCTGTGTTGGAGGGTGAGTGGAGCAAGGGGAATAAAAAAATAAATATAAGATACAGAATTCGAACGCCGTGGTATATTGTTATGTTTAGAACTTGTGATTATCAGGTTTCGCCCTTTCATAAAAATCAGTAATGTTCTTACCAAAGTGATCGAAATCACTTCCGGGACAAGAATAAATTATTTTAAAATAAATAAATCCATTAAGGTGGCGCATTCACTGAGGCACTGGCTAATCTGGAGGAGTGGCTGGATGGAGAATTGGCAGAGGGAGCAGTGAGGAGGGAGAAGGGATGCAGAGGAGATGTGGATACGGTGAGATAACGTCGAAACATAGTTTAAATAAGTGTGTAAACTTGGTGAAAAATTTACAAGCGTGTTCCTATCGATAAGGGTCCCACCTTATGTGAACTTTGGTGAACAAAAAAGGCGGGTATGGCTTGTCAATCTATGAGTCGAAATTTCTCTGATTTCTAGACTTGACACTGACCAGTCCGTTTGTAGTTTCACTGATATTTCTAATACATGCTTGTACTGAACAATGGATATCTCTCTTACCTGTATCAGTTTCAAAATATTTATTGTCCATTTCAGGTGGCCGAGTTGGTATCAGCAGAGAATAAGAGAGAGGAAGCTAGGAAGAAGAAAGCAGATACAATCGGAGCCATCACGAAGAAGGTACGGTAGAGATGCTGGCTCTTCTTCCGAAGCCCAGATCGGCACAAAATGGCCATTCCCCACCCCTTCTCCACTCCTCTCTTGGAGAGGGTGGGTCAGTCCACGGGGGCGAAGGCTCCCCGCGTTCTCCTCAGATTGGAGAGCGCTTGGACTGATGGCAGAAGGGTGGGGGAGGCGCTTTTATACGGCGAGACGATGGAATGGTAATGAGAATGAGAGAGTGTGGAATGAAGAAAGAAACTAATCTAAATCAAATCTAGTCTGATCGAATTCCGAATAAAATCAATTATCACTTCTATCGTTCGTATACTCACTCAATACGTGATAACCACTGTTTGGCTCGATTCAATTATTTTTTTAAATTCAATTATTTATAACTTCAGGCAGTAATGCTCAGGTGAGGATGGGGCCATATTCTTCATTAGTTGCGTTCCACCAGTGGGGACCGATCATACGCCTGAGATCGTCGCGCCAGCGAGTCTTGGGATGGGGCGTCCATACGGTAGTCGCACGAGTCCAGTGATTGGTTTGCATTGCCCGGATCTTCAGCGCCCATTTTGCTTTGTTTCTGAGGGCATTCTTGTTCCAGTCTCGAACTTTCGTGATCTATCCTCACGTATCCTTTCGTTTCTCATTCGATCTCTGAGAGTAACTCCGACCATTCGTCGCTCCATCTTTCTTAGAGTGATATCCAGACGCTCCTTGTGGCTCGATCGCATCGCCCATGTTTCGCTACCGTAGAGTACGGTTGTTCGGATGCAGCTGTCGAAGAGACGTCGTTTTGTCTTCATTGGAAGAATCCGTGAAGCTAGCAGATGAGACAACTTGCTCAATGCAGCCCATCCCAAGCGAATCCGGTGTTCGAGCTCAGCGGAAGGATCAAGGGGAAGAGAAATTTTTCCACCGAGGTACGTTGCGGAGTCGGCGAAGTGAAATACCAGGTTTCCGATAGTGATGGGGGCTCGGGTGGTGGTGCAGGAAGTGAGGAGGACGGTCTTGGATGAGTTTACTTCTAATCCTACTCGAGCGCACGCTTCCACTAGCTTCTGAAGCATCTTCTCCATCTCCGGACGAGACTTGGCGACCAGAGCGACATCATCAGCGTATTCGAGATGACATAGATGGCGTCCGTCGATCTTGAGTCCGCAATTCTCCCAGTCTATGTCATCCATCGCAAGACCAAGTACTGCGTTGAAGAGGCGGGGAGACAGGGTGTCGCCTTGACGAACTCCTCTTCTCACGTTTACAGAAACCTCTTCATCGTTGACTCGGATGAGGGTGGACGAGGTTTCGTAGATGCGGGGGTGGACTCCAGACTTCCATAGTGCCTGCCTGACAGCGCTCCATTCTACAGTGTCGAATGCCTTAGTGAAATCCACGAATCCAATGTACAGGGAGATCTCATATTCATGAGTCCTTTCGGCGAGTTGTTTGATTGCGTGTAGATTGTCGAGAGTAGAGTGCCCTTTGCGAAATCCGGATTGGGTGAGGGACTCCGACTTATCGAGGTTCGCTTCGATTCGCTTCATGATCACACGAGTAATGCTCTTCAGGGTGACGAGGAGGAGAGAGATGGGCCTGTAGTTGCTGATGTTGGTCGTATCTCCTTTCTTGTGCAGTAGAGAGACGATGGCTTCTACTAGGCCTCCTGGGACGGGATCTCCGGCAACAAGGCGGTTGAGTAGATCGGTCAATGGTTGAGCAAGATATTCCCGAGACAAACTGAGCATATCTGGGAGAATCTTGTCCGAGCCCGCGGAGGGACCGCACTTGAGGTGAGATATCGCATCTCGGCACTCGTCAGCGAGGAAGGGCGGAAGAGGCTCAGTGGAGAGAGGCACAGCTAGAGGGAGCGAGACTGCAGGCGAGTAGAGGTTATTGTAGAAGCTCTGCACTGCCTTCTTCGTCGCGTCTTGAGATAGCGCTTTAGTCACGGGATCGGGGACGAGAAGGCGTTTCTTAGTCGACTGGAGATCTCTCATAGTTCGGACGATGCTTCTCCCCAAGATGGCTGCTTCAGTGGCTTGCTTTTCTTTCCTTCGGCGGATGTCATCACAAAGTGCGGCACGGGCAGTCTTGCAGGCGATCGAGAAAGAAACAGCATCACGAGGGGTCGCACGCAGGAGATGTCGAGCTGCGATGAGGCGGCGAGTGGCGGGCGAGATCCATGGTGGCATTGGCGTCTTCTCCAGCAGTTTGTTGAAGCGGTCTGTGTGAAAGCGACGATGGTTGAGTAGGCTTCCGGCGCTGACGTGGGGCGCGTAAGGGGCAGGGACCCGAGTAGATTCGAGTTGGTAGTGTAAGCTCCCCGATCGAAATCGTAACGCTCTCTACATCTTTTCTGCTTTACCTCACGGGGAAGAGAAAGACACAACCGGACTAGGCGGTGATCGGAGTCGAATTCGAAACGACCGACTACTCCACAGCTGACAACACGCGCAGGAGGAGGGGCGGCGATGAAGTCTATCTGGGAGAGTGTGGAGCCGTTTGGAGACCGCCAAGTCCAGAGTCTACCATGTCTTTTCTTTTGGAAGGTGTTCCATACTCGCAGATTGTTACGCACACATGCCTCGGTGAAGGTTCGACCACGTGCATTCGGGGACTGAGAGGCGAAATCACCGATATGATGTTCATTTCCCGGTTCTCTCGACACTCTACAGTTGAAGTCACCCGTCAACACTGGCGTGTAACCTCTGGGCGCACTCTGCAGGGCGGCATCGATCTGGTCAAGGAAGGAATCGTACTCCTTATCGTCATACGCAGATGTGGGAGCGTAAGCGCAGACCAGAAAGATGCGTTCTTGTGGCAGCTGTAGAGTGGCTAATCGGGGGGAGAGGGCTCGAAACACAGATGCAAGCGCTAACTGCGCTCGGAGGAGAAATGCGACACCGTGAGATGCAGTGGTACTGCCCGAGTGGTAGACCACAGTGCCTGAGGAGGTGAGAGAGAACGAGCCTACACTCACTATCCTTGACTCCTGCAGCCCACTTGAGGACCCAGAACCCAGCTCGATAGGTATCGGCTTTATCGGGCGGGGGAGCAACAGTACAACAGTGGGCGGCGCACGCGCCGCATAAGGATGAAAACACAACAACAATAAAAATGCGAGCAGAGTGAATGGAGAAAAGTGAATGAATGGAGAAGAGCAGAGTGGGAGAAAGAAACAAGAATGACGAGATGGAACAGGGGACAAATAATTGTGAGTGAACATGGGGAGATCAAGAGAAGGGAAGGGCGCCTCCTTGAGATTCTACCGTATCCTTAACGTAAGGGGTGATTCCTCCTATGGACTTCCATCTTCCTCTGCGTTGAACCGCCTCGATGGAAACGCCGCTGCTGGTCGATTCCATGGCTCCTCCAGATCGCAGTTGATGGGGTGTGATCCGATCGATTTCCGCGAGAGAGCAGAGAAGAGTGAGATCCTTCCTGAAGGTGTCACTAGTGAGAGGCCTCTCGGGATGGAAGTGGGATGGGAATAGCCGCCAAGCGTAGGGCTTAGGGCTTAGGAAGGAGGCACTCTCCCGGTAGGAGTGGAAGAGTGAAAGGGTGAAGGAATCCTTCTCGATGGCCATGAAGGTGTCTCTTCCCTCGGAAAACTGGACATTCTTGGCTCGTCTGACGGAAATCTTGAGGAGGTCAGACGACCATTGGAGATCATCCCAACGTAGGGATAGCAGCTCACTCACTCTTAGGAGAGCAGAAAAGGAGAGGGAGGCTCCCAGAGCCGTGCGAGTTTCGTGCAGGTCACAAGGGTGGAGGGAAGCGTACCGTACGAGTGAATCAATATCAGACCGGGGAATACTAGCATGATGGGAAACGGGAAACTTTCTACGGGTCGAAACATGGAGATGTGACAATATATGAGCCAGAATGGGGGATGGGGGGGTCAGTAAAGTGGGAGAAAGACGCGGAGAGGGTCTTGAGGGTTGAGAGTGCTCTTCCTTCTTGGATCTTCTTCAAAGAGTAGATCACTAGGGAGGTAGGGCAGGATGGATCGAGTCCTCTTTCCATGGCGTAGGCTCTGGTTAACGAAAAACTTTATCTTGGTACATCATAGGTTTCATTTGTGGATTATTTACCTCAGATTCGCCATCGAACCCTTGTATGCTCTCATAGTGGATGCCACCTTTGCTCCAGAGATGGAATTGAGGAGAAAAGGCAGAAGAGACGGTTCCGCTCTGGCTACGGTAGATGAGAGATCACGCAACATCTCTCCCTTCTTCCCTGGAATCTCACTTTATCTCAGTGTCCATCTCTTTCCTTCTCGTACTCTCGATTACTGTGGGTTGGGAGGGGGGGGGGGGGAAGGGGGTAGAATCTAATAGGGCGGGTGGGTGGGAAAATTCCCCAGAAAAGCCTAGAATGGGGAAAGGACGCTTGTGATGCCTCTCAGGGCATATGATGTGCAGAGACGCGTCGCGGCTCGCGACGCGCGGGAATTTGAACCGATACCGTACTCGCCAAACAACAATTAGATAAACCTCTTGTTCTCTCACTATTCGCTCTCTCACTCACTCACTCAGACCGTTCAACATGACACGGAATAACAGAAATGAAAGAAGAGAGTGAATCGAGGATTGACTATTTTGTGCCGATCTGGGCTTTGAAAGAAGAGCCGGGATGCTATATTGGATAGTGCTCTCACCATTTGGCTCACTTTCTCCAGTCAAAATTCCATGTTAGTGTGCAGAATGGAGAGAGAGTTGCTACTCGATTCAACAACACTATTGCGTAGGGGGTACTGTAATGAACGGGATATTATTGATCTACCGTAATATCCTCCCCTGACTCAGGCGCGTTCTCTGGTGGCTGAGGGCGTGGAGGAAGCTCCGGTGATTTCCGCGGCTGCTGGAAGATTGGAGGAGAAATGGGCAGAAATGGAGGAAGAAGCGAGGAGGAGAAAGGGAGAATTAGAGAGAGCAATGGAGGAGGCGAGGGATTGCGATGCCAAGGTGAGGAGATTGAGTTTGAGGGAAGTTAAAGTATGTAAGCGGCCTGGTGGATTGGTGTCAGTACGATGTGATTTATTGGATGTGTGATGACTGAAAATATTATAGTTCCAGTGACGATGTTTCCTCTATCAACAACATTTCATTCTAAACCTAGCTATTAAAAAGTTTTAATCAGAAGTGATGCACCCGGTGGAATGGTATCGCTACGGATGCATATACTAGAGGTGTTATGTGTGTCAATAGTGATGTTGAGCTGGTTGTTGTTATAAAAAATAATTTCAATGCAAAATTCGCAGGTGCACGGTCTACTCGATTGGCTGGCAGAGGTGGAGGGACGACTCAAGGGTCAGTTGATCTTTGATCTTCTTCTCTCCCTTGATCATTCTCTCTTCTAGTTGATCTTTGATTTTTCCCATCCTCCCTCCATCCATCATCCTCTACTCTTTTTCAGTGCCCGCCTCATCGGATCTCTCAGCGGGAATGGTTGCAACAGGGGCGGTCCGTGCAGCTCTTGCAGCCGAGCGACCGAGACTGATGGAAGTGGAGAGGGCATGTGTGGCCCTTCTGGACGGATGCCATCCCGATGCTGAACCATCCCTGAAAGAGTGGAAGAGAGTCGTCGCTGCCAGATGGAAGGTGAGGGAAGGGTTGAGTTGCCGACTCGAATAGTTGCTCTCTCAATCCTCACTCTGACCGGTATGAGAGTGTGCAGAATGGAGAGTGCACTTTGAATTTCGGCATAACTAGTGAAGAAAGGTACTGGTGAATTGGGGATGCAGAGGCGAGGGAAATGAGGGAATATTCCACATTTGCAAGCTTTGGAGATTTTCTTGTGGATAAAACTAATTGCACAATATATTTATTTCTCTAAAGAACTGATTTGTGATCTTTGGTCTTTGCTCAGGAAGTGGAGGATCGTGCAGCAGCGAAGGAAGATTCGATGAAGGAGGAAGAAGAAAAACAGAGAACGAGAGAGGCTGCGATGCATGAAATGAACGAATTCGTGGAGGGAAAGAGGCTGGAGTTGGATGAGGTTAGTCATTATCTGATATTTAGCTTGTATTTTAAAAAAAATTAAAACACCTTGTAAATGCAATTGCATCCTAAGTTTTCAACGATGTCTAATGAACTACTGAAACGGTAATGTGGAGGGCTAACTATGTTTATAATATTTTGAAAGGCTTTTTTTTATCCTATTGGTTTGTAACCATGTATTAGAGATATCAAGCATGCCTGTATCACGAATTAACCATGCCTTTTTCCCGTTCTCATCATTCTCTTCTCTAATAATTCTCCCGTCCATCTTCAGGCGTCAATGCAATCTCCTCCGACTTCAGTGGAAGAAGCAGAGGAAAGAGTGAGAGCCCATGAGGAATTCGAGAAGGAATTGAAGGAGAGACAGATGGATGTGGATGGACTCACCAAGGGAAGGAGGAAGGACGGAGACAGGTTAGAGGAATTGATTATTTTAATCTTTTGGTAGATCTATCGGAGAATGGATATGCGCAAGCTGAATTTATTTTTTTTTCTTCAAAGAACATTAGAATAACATTTTGCTGAAAATTATTCCGACAGAAGGGATGGAAATATTGAATGTGTTTATAGCGATCTTGTTTTCAATCATGTCTGAAACACGAATCAATCTTGAACTGTCTTTCCATTTTTTCCATTTGTTCTTTACAGAGATCGTGGAGCAGAGGCATTGGCTGAGAAATGGCGACGACTCTGGGGAGATTCGATTGGACATGCAGCACAGTTGGAGAAGGACAGAGCACTCCAGGAGGAATTGAGAAGACTAGAGGGATGGAAGTTCGATGATTGGAGGGTACGGTATATTTATTGATCGAGGACTGAATACGGTAGCACGGAGAAGTACGGTATTTATCGTTGCAGGACCGATACGTGGAGTGGAACGATCACGGAAAGGCGAGAGTCAACGATCTGTTCAGGTACGGTAAATGAAGGTTACTGTAGGAGTATTGATTGGTGGAGAAGCTACAGTACCCCCGTTGCAGACGCCTCGATCGATCGAGTACGGGAAGCGTCCCGAGAGAGCCATTCATCGAAGCCATTATGGCATCCAGTGAGTTGATCTTTGATCTCTGATCGGATTGAGGAGTGATATTTCACTAATGGGCCATCCAGTTGGATTGATGATACAGCTTGTCCATAATGGATCTCATATAGTATCGGCATCGATCGTCTTTCGATACCGCAGATTTAAAAATTCCTAATCATCTCAGAATTCCCCACTTCCCGCCTGGAGATGGCCAAGGTCGCCGATAAATTCGACAAGGGCGATGGAATGATCAATCAGAAGGATTTCATCAATGCACTCAAGATCGGAAACAAGAAGGTATCGTATCCTGGTGATCAGGGGAAGCGGATACGCTAGTACCATGATGGTACCGTATAATACCTTACTATTTAGACATTTTTAAGAAGGCTAGGCCCAGGTTGAATAGTTTCACTCTCTATTGTGCACACTATCTCCTGACTTCGTTCAATTAAAAAGTGTGCATAATGGAGACACTATCAGCCACTGATCTTGATGGATACGGTAGATCGCCATTATCGATTATTCCTTTTCAGGTTTCCGCTCCGAAATCTCACGAGGAACAGAAGTTGATGATAAAGAAGGAGATGAGCAGAAGGAGAGATCAGTGCTGTTGTGCACACAAATTCCGAATTGACCATGAGGAAGACGCGCCCGGAAAGGTGCGGTAGATAGGGGAGGGATACGGTAGGAAATGATTACGGTATGATCAGAATTGACCGATTTTGATTACGGTAGATTCACTTTGCTGATCTGATTAAAATTGCAGGCCCAGCCCAAGTCGGACGGAGGAGTGCTGCAGACGTACAGGGTATGTTGGGGTTTCGTCGTTTCATGAGGACAAACATAATCTGATTTTGATAATGTGTTCTTCAGAGCTAATCGAAAAATGACAATTAATTCTAAACTGACACTACCCTACTGTTGTTTGCGCCTTCTCACCCTTCCATTGCCTACTGTATCTTACCCTTATATTGTCTAATATCTGATGCAATCCTCTGTCTCTAACCAGTTCCCCCTCTCCTGGTTCTCGACCTCTAGTCTGACCAGTGGAGAGCATCCACAAACGTCGTCTCCCGAAACGAGGAGGAAGGTATACGGTAGAATGTGCAGAATGTCGTGTTGTGTGTCAGATTATCGATCGATTGGCCTGATCGATAGATTCCGTTTCGATTCCCGGCCCTTTTCCTCAGTTGTGTCCTTGATCCTAGAGTGTAGTTTGTGTTGTGTCGCTCTAGATTCAGATAGATTGTGGGGTACCGTATCATCAATGAGAGTACTGTATTCCCTGTGATCAATATCGATTTCTTTCAGTTCGGTGACCAGCAAATCCGTCGAATGGTGCGCATTCTGCACACGACTGTGATGGTGCGAGTGGGCGGAGGATGGGAGCCGCTCGACGAATTCCTCGATAAGCACGATCCCTGCAAAGCCAGAGGTACGGTAGTCACACCACCCATCCGAATCGACGACTGACTTTATTTCTCGGTTACCGTAATCACAAATCGATATTCCCTTCAGATCGCACGAACACGTCGATCTACCAGCAGTTCTACGATGACGTCCGTCCGGCTCACGCAGCCGACAAGATGTATTCGTTCACGAAACTGCAGCACGCGAGGGAAGACTACGGTAAGTGCACGACCATCGGCGATCGAGAACTGATTTCATTCGGATTACGGTATAGGGACCCTCAAGGAAAATTAACGCGGCGTCCTAAAAATAGGCCATTTGTTTCATTGAACTACTCATGCGTGCTGGACATCAGAATGATAAAAAGAAAAAATTCTCTAATGAAAAGTTATCGAAAGCGAAGGGGTCAAGCGAAGCCCCGCCCACTCGCAGATTTTGACGCACGCAGCGCGCTCATTTGAACGCGTTGCGTGCGGTGTTCCTCGGGTCAGCAATTTCGATTCTGTCAATATTTTAGAATTTCGAACTTATTTTTTCTCTTCTTTTCTTTCATAGATAGCAACATACGTAGGACAGTAAACATATTTGAGTATTTTCAAGAGTTTCATGGTTCTTTATCCTCATGAACTCAGACGACTCCAAACTACCGTAACCCAAGACCGAAAATAATCAATATTTTAAGAAGTTTTCAGCGAGTGAAATACTCCTCTTTCTTTCCAGCACATGTCCTCGAAGGCTGGCATGTTCTACGGCACTGTCACTTAGAGAACAAAATAGTTGTATCGATAGGATAATTCACTTCACAATGAAACGATCCTAAAGAAGATCACGACGTTATAGTTCTGAAGATAGTAGTAGAAAGGTTAAACGACGACGTTGACTCAACTGAGAACAAAAACTAATGTATAGCACAAGCACAATAGTCATTAGATAATTCACAACCGGATGGTACTGCTAAACAATTCACTTAATACAGTCCTACCGATCATTCAACGACTACATGTAGCTGCACATTTGCAGTTTAGAGTCATCACATAACGACAACAGATTATATTAAACATCAGAGTAGAATAAACTACAGGAACATAAAGAAAGGTGGGACGGAAACTAAAATTCTCAAAAAGGTTACAGTTCAGATGTTCACAACTTTTGCAATAACTTTTGCGAGCTTAGATTTTTATATGAGGGATTCGCATAATAATAGGCGACACTGAAAAAAAAAGAATATAATACATACTCGGGAATAGAGAGAAAATGCATCGAGAAAGAATGCTAGAATAGAAAGTGAAGATACCGCAATAGGATGAACACAGCAAATATCTGGTATTCACGATTTTCTTCAAACTATGTCAGAATATTTTTGATAATGTCCTCAGTAGTTCTAGACAAAAATTGGACAGGAGGGGTTGGAAATAAAAGATATTCACGCATCTTATACTTCAAACGGCCAGAACTTCAGTACGAAAATTTTTAAAGCTAATGTTTTAAGGTGGTTGACTCGCATAACAAAGACGAATAGTAAGAATAATTATTGAAAAATAAGCTCGAGAATACAGGGAGAAATAATCCGTGAACGAAAAATAGAATAGGCACTGAACATACCTTACAAGTTTGTTAGTTTGAACGAGTGTAGAAAAATTTCTCACATTTCCGCGTGTATCAGACTTTGCCACAAAACGGATATCAAGGTCCTCATAATGAATATAAACGATTTGGCAATTAGGAAAGCGTCGCTCAAAAGTTATGCTCGGAAAACATGGTTTTTGAGAAAACAGTGTTCCAGGAAAAAGAGGATAGCGGAATTTCTCACATTTCAAACGTCAAGCGAAGAAAAATGAGCAAGGCTCGATAGATTTCCAACCAAACCAACATAGCACGGGAGATTAGGAAACGCTCATTAAGCAATAACGGTGAAAAGATCAAAATTGGCCGTGAAAAATTGAATTCGCGCAATTGGGAAAACACACCATTTGAGTACACTAAGTCAACGTATTATTCCCGGTTTTTGGGTACGGCTCTCTACCTTGACGGTCCCTAATTACGGTAACCTGGTCTCTGCAGGATCTCCCAGCACCTCTGCCCCCTCTCCTATGTTCCATTCTTCTCCCAAGGAGGGCGTTACCGTACTCAAGCCATTCGCCCATAGCGGCACCCAAGGACCTGCCAAGGGGGTATGATATCTTGTTGTTGGGTTACTGTAGACTTAAGAACAATCGATAATTTATTTAATCTCTCAGGTTCGCGAGAAGACTGAGAAGCGCAGTGTGCCGATGTTCGGAGAGAATCGATTCGCGAGAGAGAGGGCGGAGTCTCAGGAGTTGCTTGGTAGGTCAAAAGGGAGGCATAGGGAGGATATAGTGAAGTTGTAATTGATCATGTCACGGCCCGTTGAACAGTGAAAAAAGGGTGCACCACGAGAGCCGCACGCGTCTCCCTGGTAGGAGTGCGAAAATGGGTTACTGTTGTCTGCTGTATCACAATTTACATTCTACGGTCGGCAATCCTGGTTCTTCAAAGTGTTGCTTATTTGGATTCGTTTTTTGCGCATAATTTTTCAAGTAGGTGACATTTTGATGCATGCTATAGCAAACTTTGTCCCGGGACATAACCCTTTTTTGCTCGTTCACTTGTTTGAGTTCAATTATCGCTATTTATCAGTTTATTACGTCTTTTCTGAATTAAGATTTTATCCCCGAATCGACCTATATAGTTAATTTTTGAAAACAGTTCTAAATTATTTGTTTATTGCTATAGCAAACTTCTTTCTACTTGTAATTAGGAGTGATTTAGTGGTGGATTTATGTTCCGATCATTTTTTTTCGTGGAGTTAGAACGCTTACAAAGTTCGAGGTCAAGTAGATTTTGATTCACTTTTTATTTTTTATTGATTTACTAAATGCTTCTATATTTTTTATTTTGCCACAGGAGTATATTTCTTTTCAACCTCTACCTTTCGAAATGTACGAAAATAGGCGAAACATCGAAATAGCGAAGTTTATCGAAGTGGTGACACGGAGAATAAAATGGCGCCCCGTCGAAATTTCCGCGCTCCACCGAACTTTATCCGCGTCGCTTCGAAATCAGTTTGCGCTATCTCAGTACACCTCTCAACGGGCCGTGCATGTAGGAGGGATGTTATTTCGGTTTTGCGGTCTCTCCATTCTGAACACACTATCGCCTCACCTATCGTAGAGTGTGCTGAATGGAGAGAGTGAAAGTCACAATGACATCCTAATACGTAGTGATTACATATTGATGATGCAATTGCAGATTCATCTCGTCCATCCTCACGCGCAGCTTCTGAAGTTTCCGACGCCGAAAGACCATCGAGAATTCCCTCGCTGAGATCAAGAAAGGGCCAGAGATACAATCCGCCCTCGGCAAGAAAGTGAATCGATATTTTATATCGATTACAGTAACCCCCTCTCACCTACAGTACTCCCACAGTGATTGATTGCACCTCACCAATTTGTTCATTTTGTGGTTGTCTGTATTTTAGAGGTGGTAAATTTGGTTCAATAATGCATTCCAATTCCCAGTGATTTAATTTCAGAAGTCGAGTATTTATTGTTGTTGCTCATTTTAGAAGATTATTGTACGTGCTAATTTCATTTCATATCGATTATCATTGCCTATCGTATTCTTCCCCGTGTACAAATTGTAGATTATCGATTACCGTCGGACCCAATTTCTTGTTTTGAGCGGACTCCTCACACCGCTCAGGACAATGTTGTGATCCCCGTCCGATAGTCTACCGTAATCCTTCAGTATCTACCATATCCCAGACGCTACTTACTAGCCCACACTTTGATGTAATCAAATAGAAGAAGGAATCCTAATAATCATGCTTCTAATAATCACAATTTCGTTGCCTAGACATTTTTCCCGTGGATATCGATGTTTGTGTTGTATTCTACAGTATCCCTTTGATAGTGTATTCCTATGTTTAGGGCGAGTTTTCCTTGCTAGACACATCAGTTTCGCCTATTATCATCAGAAGAGTCTTAATAAATTATCCTTGTATATCTCAGTTTCGTTCTCTGCATTTTACCTTGCAATGTCTCCTCCCTCGATATTCCCAGGTGTTTTTTTTAGGTCAAACGCGTCTTTTAAGGTCGAAAAACGTGAAAAACGTGATTTTAAGGTCGAAAAACGTGGCTTTCTAGTGATTGCCGCTAGCTCCGCAACTCAAATTCAGTTCACTCGTATTTTAGAAGAATTTAAAGATTTTTTTTGGAATTTTAATAATTTCCTCCGAATTGTCGGCGAGCGCGGGGAGAGGCGAACTAAAAACGTGACCCTCTCCCCCTTTGTCCTGAAGTAGCGATCAGACGAGGTAGTTCACCGGTTCAGTTCGATGGGGGTACAGGACGCACCGTCCTCTCCCTCAGAAGGGGAGAGGACCGACTGAGGTGATACAACCAAGCCTGTCGCGGTGTCTAATGTATCCCATACAACAACAAGACCCCCAAACGACGTTTAACGACAGAACTGCTAATTCAATGGACGATGAACGCTAGACGTGATAATGGTCTGATGAGAGTTTGGATTCGAAAACATTCACAAATATGGTTCGAAAGAAGACTGACAAGAAGACGTGAGTACGGTAGAAAGTGAAAGGATACGGTAGATAGTTGGAATGGCTACGGTTGGCGAAAGAGGAAGGTTTTGGTTCGTGATAACCGTAGGGGAGTTAAGGAAATAGGATACCGTTCGCAAAAACGGCCAAGTGCAAAGGGCAAGGGTAAGAGAGAAGATGAGGGGGGGAGTACGGTATGGGGAAGAGGCTAATAAGGGTACGGTAGGCGAGGGGCGGAGCTCCTGACGTCCGTCACGTGAAGAGTGGCGACACAGTTAGTTGGCATCGCAGAAGAACACGCATCCAGTCGGCGAGATCATTGCATCTGAAGATTATGAATGAGATACAGTACCTAGTACCAACCCTGACTCATGACAATACGATCAGTAATCAACAAGCATGGATACTACGCACTAGTGATTGTTTCGATTGTCTGTTATTTCCGTTCTGCACACTATTTATATATTTTGACGGACAAGAGTGTGCTGAATGGAGAGGATCAGAACCGAAACGACATTTCTACTGCGCACTTCGGAGTATTAGCCACCGATGAAAAGGTACCGTCAAACATACGGTCTAATAGCTACTACCATGTGATTTTCTGAAGAAAAAATGTAATATATTGGGGTGTGTCAAAAGTTCTTTTTTCGAAAAATATTTTCTCAGCTGCCAAGAAATCAACCGAGTCCTGCTAAGAGGCGATGTATGGTGCTATCACTGCTCTTTAGTTTCATTAGTTCAGCCATCAAGATCGTTACAGTTTGTATGAAATATGACTTTTAGACCAGACCTCACTAAAATCACCTATTCAAGTTTCTCTTTAACGGTGAGGTAAAAATCTGGTTACTATTTTCGGTGAGTTGAGAGACGACAATATGCAATTTGAACGCTCTCCGAACCTTCCGAAACGAATTGCATCATAACTGCGATCTCACCATTTCCCATATATTTTTTTTTATGAAATTCGCGAATTTCGCCGCAATAATAGTTAGAAGTTATTCAGCAAAAATTAAAAGTAATAATATTTATTATTTAAGGAATATCGATTGGCTAATAAGCTCGAAAAAATTGAAAACTAAAAATTCGACCCTCTGGAAAAGGCATGAGAGTGAAAAGAATTGACCTACTTCTATCGCCTAATTATAAAACTTTCTTGTATCATTTTAAAATGGAGCTCCATCGTCATCTCCTACTGTGGTTTTAATCTGGATTTTTCATCTTCACCCTCTGTTGAATTAGAGATTTTTGAAACTAGGGTTGCGAAACCCACTGAATGTGAAGACATTATTGCGTCATAATTATGCAACATTTCCGAAATCTGAAGACGGATCAAAATAGTATTTTTCTACCTCTAATAAACGCAAGAAAATCTTTGAGATTGTACCTCGGAATACACATAAAATAAAATAAAGAAAAATTTTGTAAGAACTTTTGACACACCCTAATACGATGGAAAAAGTTGTGAAATGTATCCTAGCATGTTGTTTTTGCTATGTATTTTCGTGAAACTATGTACTTTTTCGTGCTTTCGGGATAGGTATTTCAACTGTGGTATTAGCCCATCCTAATGCCTAATTACGGTCTTTCCATCCCCTATCCCCATTAATAGTTTCCTCGTTGATAACGTCGGTCAAAACCAGCTCCAGATACTGTATCTCTGATTTCTCACCTAGCCATAATTCTTCCGTCGATTTCGGTATCCTCTCAATGATCTAATCCCTGCTAGGATACGGTAATCAATGGCCATACAAATCATAGGGGTCCAATGATTTTCCCACTACCGCAGTCCTCACCCATTCCGTCGAGATAGTCGTTGCCGTGGCTGGTTGGGATACGGTAGATCGTGGCAGGACGAAGCGGAGGAGTGCCAGTCGCCTGAAGATACGGTAATTGATAGCTGCAGAATTCGGGAGATCTTTGGAGGGATCTCCTGATGCATGGACCGTTCCTCATCAATCCCCTCCTCGTCTTCGATCGATATCTGCCGAGATACCGTATCCCTCCTCTTGAGTACGCTAGATGGGATGGAGCCTGAAGAAACGGTATCTTTAATGCAATCGATAAGGGGAGGTATCCATGAGGATTTTAGAATAGAGCGGAAGGGGTACGGTAGCCGAGAGACCATGGGTACCGTACCCTTTCCTTCACGGTGGGGGCAGGGTTTACCTCCATCGTCGCTCCTCCATCCTTTTCCTTGCCCGCTCCAGACCAATACAACACAAACATCGATATCCACGGGAAAAATGTCTAGGCAACGAAATTGTGATTATTAGAAGCATGATTATTAGGATTCCTTCTTCTATTTGATTACATCAAAGTGTGGGCTAGTAAGTAGCGTCTGGGATATGGTAGATACTGAAGGATTACGGTAGACTATCGGACGGGGATCACAACATTATCCTGAGCGGTGTGAGGAGTCCGCTCAAAACAAGAAATTGGGTCCGACGGTAATTCTACAATTTGTACACGGGGAAGAATACGATAGGCAATGATAATCGATATGAAATGAAATTAGCACGTACAATAATCTTCTAAAATGAGCAACAACAATCCTACAGTACTCCCACAGTGATTGATTGCACCTCACCAATTTGTTCATTTTGTGGTTGTCTGTATTTTAGAGGTGGTAAATTTGGTTCAATAATGCATTCCAATTCCCAGTGATTTAATTTCAGAAGTCGAGTATTTGGGTGACTCTGACGAACCAAGGAACTGCGATGGGAAGGAAGGAAGGGAGAGAGGAGAGGAGAGGACTCGACGGGAGAAGCGACTAGACTGACTGACAGGAGATGGAGGAGGGAGGAGGGAGGGTAGATCAAGAGAGGGAGAGACACGTGGACCAACCAGGGAAGAGGTCAGAGAGATCAACAAAACAAGATGGGCTCCCTTGATCTACCAAGGGGGGACTAGAGGGTACAAGGGACAAATCGATCGATAATATAGGGGTGATCCGAAAGTATCTTCCGCGTTCTTGAAAAAATATTTTTCACAGGTTCTAGGAAACTTATCAAGTCATACTAAAGTGCGCTGGCTCTAGCAACCATCACTCTAATATTTAAGTACTTGAGCACTGTATGTCCTCATGTTATTGACAAACGGCACTATTTTGACCAAACCACATCAAAAGTGTCCAGTCTCAATTTTCATTTAAAAAATCAGTTCTTTGTTTTGCGCATAGATAAAAATTATGTTATCGTCTGAAGGGAGTTTGGAGTTGACAACGCCCAAATTGCTCGCTACCTAATCTTTTAATTTTCGATTGCGTCATCACAACAAAACTCGAAATTTCCCACACATTTTTCTGAAAATGTGCGAATTTCTTATATTACATATAAATACCAACAATATTTTGAAAATATTACATATAAATCATAACTGAGAAATATCAGAATATGAGGGAACTTCACCGCCAAGAAGGATAAAATTCGAAAAATCGACCATAAAAAAGTCATAAAAAAAGAAAGATTTCAACCTAGTTCATCGATCATTTTAGGTATTTTCTATTAACTATTTTTATTTGATAGTACATATCCCTCTTCATCTTTGTTTCCAATCCGCTGTTCCCAGCGAAATCCTCCAATGAGATAGAAAATTTCAAAGATGTTGCCCGAAAACACACATTTGAGCCTATTTCATCATCATTACGCAATGTTTTCGCAATATTAAGATATAACATTTTAGATCATCTACATCTTCAATTAATACTAAATAGAGTTTTGGATTTTGCCTTATAGTTCGCAAGAAATAAAAGTTTTAAAAAAGCGGAAGATACTTTCGGATCACCCCTATAAGAGAGGAAACTGTCATTCTGGATACGGTAGGAATGCTGTAACCGTGGTTGCATCTGAAGCACGGTGTCGCTTCGATATTGGCTCTCTCCATTTTGCACACTAATGAGACAGACGAGAGTGTGCAGAATGGAGAGCTGGAAACCGAAGCGATATCTATTCGTCAGTGTCTGTTCTCCCCAATTGGGGCATGTAAGAAGTGCCATCCATTCTAGCAAAATTCGAAGCGATCAATTAGTGAAGTCGGATCGAGTAGTGGCTCTCTCTATTCTGCACACTATATCGCCAGTTATTTAGAGAAACGAACGTACAGAATGGAGATGCTATTCGATTTCACAAAATTAGTATCACTCAAGATAACACAGTCAATAAGTTTTCGAGTTCAATATACAATGCGTGTCACACATTGTCAATGCGTTAGTAATCTAGAGGTCAACCATCGAGGTAACACGAATCCACCAAGAGGTAAATGAGCTAGGCAGACCAAAATTCTCAGCATAACAGATTGGTTTGCTTCTTTCATGCATAGTACATTCCCTTACAGATACAGGATTTATTCCAACAACTCTTCTGAATATCTTTGGTACAACAAGTAATATTATTAACAGAACAATGCTTCCGAGCAACAACAAGAACACAGTTCGATTTACAGTTAGATGTAGTCCTGAGGTAAGAAAAAAAGGAAAAAAAGTGACAGCCATTAATTAAGTTATTAGCAAGCAATTCTGGGTTAAAACTAGTACAGATCTAATCAGTCAGCTAGTGATAGGACACATTGGGATAATACCCATCATAGTGGTCGGCGGGAGAAAACTCGAAGGGGAGCACGGGCATCAGGCTGAGCACAGCTGCTGCAGCTGCTGCAGCGCCTCTCACCGCCTCCGCAGCGCCCCTTGCGACCGCAGCGACCTTCTTGCGCGCCCTCTTAGCACGCTTCCGAATCGCACGGCCGACCGTGCGTGAGAGGGGCTTGGCCTTCCGATGGGGAGAAGGGGGCTGCAGTGCAGCAGGGAGGATCGAAGAGGGTACTGTAGCCGAGTCAGGGACAGGGTCAGTCGATCGATCGTGGGCGAGTGATTGCACGGCGTTAATGAATCGGGTGAATAGATCAGAGGGAGGGGTCAGGTCTGATTCCCACGACTGTTGGAGCTGCTCCCTATGGGTGACAATCGTGTGGTTAGAGAGACACGAGTGGTACGAGGAACAGGTCGAAGAGGCTACGGTACTCTGGTAGGACAAGGATGGCGAGGATGAGGCTACAGTATGCGGGGAAATCGTGGCGGGACCCATACCGTCAAGCTCTTCATCGATCGCACTGAGCATGCGGCGTCTCGACTCGACGTCGTCCACCTCGTCGAGCAGCGAATCCCATGAATCGTCGTCGTGATCGATGCGACAGGCTACTGTATCCACAACGGAGGAAGACGGCGAGCTGAAAATGAGCGGAACATGCAAGTGATTATCACACCACGGTAACTCGAAGCAAATATATGCATGGCGCCTGCTAAAGTACATCACTTCAATGGTTTCAGAGTTGTTATTTGCTTTTCGCATCCCAACCCAGCGCAGCGCATCCCGACGAGTTTTTGTCCTAGCCTCGAAGCAGAAAAGAACCGGTGAAAGTGCTTGACACTAAACACAGTTGCGCCCTCATTTAACAAGAATTTCACTTGAATGTCAAACTTAGCTAACAAAGAATATAATACTCACACATTGGGGATATTGATGAGTGTGTGGAAGGTTGACTTTCCTCCCATCGCGTAGGATGGCAACACGACGCCGTCCAGATTCTCGTCCTCGTTCACCGAGAACTGCAAGTAAATAAGTCAATTTATTTGAATTTTAAATGACAAGCCGAAGCCAAACGCTACACAACAGAGAGCCAAGAACAAAAAATCACATGCCTGCAACAAAAATACCTCAGGAGCCTCTTCCTCCTCATCTTCACTCTCCAATCCAGGCGAAATCGAGCGGTTCTGAAACAATAAATTTGGATGAAAAATTCCAAAAGTCCCTGGCTTACATCTCTACACGTAAAAAATCGGAATTTAATCAATAAGATTTCCACCCACCGCATCCTCCTCTCCTCTGCTCTCGTCCCCTTCTTCCTTCATCGACTGCTCACTGGCTGCAGCAGCTGCGACCGGGTGCAGATTGCATTTCTTACACGCCTTGTTGTTGGGGAGACCGCTGATCTAGAAGTGCCGCGGCCTAAATGAAAATGAAATTAGGCTAGTAGAGTCACAGGACTTTTCCTGATTACAATGATCATGTGTCAGATTGATTCGTGTTTCAGTGTCTGATCATATACAAAAAAAAACAATCATCAGATTGATCTTGTCTTCAATCGGGGAACTTCAAACTTCAATTTGTCAATGTCAACGACATTCATGTTTCTCTCTCTGGTTATGAGCAAAAGGCAGACAAAATTTCGATGAATGAAACTGAGCCTCCAAAATTAAAAATTGAATAGCTTCTCACCAATAGGCTGGATTTTTTCGAATCTTTCCCAGTCACATTCTCCGTGTAGAAAATCTCCACCCAAACACTGCAATCACAAAATTATCCCTATCCTATGCTATAGTGGTAGATTTTAGCGAACCCTACTTATTATAACCTCATTCAGTTATGATTTGGTTGCTTTTAGCTAGAACTTTGCTTGAAATTATTTTTGTTGTTGTTTTATTCTCCATTCAGCAAACTCTTTTGCCTAGACGTGAGTGTGCAGAATAGAGAGAACCAAACCTCAAATTACACCCCTCCCTTCCCCCTACTTGCCTGTGCGATGAGAAGATCTCGAATTTCCACTCATTCCCGTCACGACCAAACTGGAATCATTGGAATTGTATTTCAATACATTGCAATTGAAAAATGGTATAAAAAAGCTCAAAATTGAAATAAATAAATCCAATAATTAGCTCACCTCACATTTCAGCCAAGGATTGTCCATCATATCCAACTGGATAAGGCACTTCTGTGAGTATCTGCAGAGGGTGTTAAGAGTAGGGATTGAGAAAAAGTCAGTCAAATCCAGTTACCTAGGGAGTTCCCGTTTCAAGCACAGAACATCTTTACAAAAGTGAAAATTTTTCGATTTCAATCACTTTTTTCAAGTGAAATCAATCTATTCACACTCTTTCAATGAGAATATATCATTCAATTCACTGCAATAGTTAACCAATTAATCCAACACCCACCTATCCGATTCGCTTCCCTTCCTGGCCACTACGATTGTCACATAGTGAACTGTATTGAAGCAGTAGAAATCGGAAAAGTATATGTTGACGCTGCAAGCATTTCAATTTGCACAAATCATCACTGTCTCCAATCGAAAACCCTCCAATCTTAACAAGAAAAAAGATGGGAAATTCGAAGAACGATCATTGAAAAACGAGCAATTCCGTCACAACACCATATTCAAAGGGCGTATAATTATAACACGAATTATGTTGGAATATTATTAATGAAAACAAACTTGTCCGGGTCGAGTATGGTCACTGCTGGCACCATCATGCGCACGTTGCCAAAGAGAGAAGTGGAGGGGAGAGAACCATTGCGTTTGAGACGAGAAGAGAAGAAGAGACCTGAGAGCGAACGACCTTTTGTCCATTTTTGCTTCCATTAGCAGCGACCAATTTTGAGCGGAAATAAGGTGCGTGATCAAGAAAGAGATGAGGATTCTGAATAAACCGAACTACACTGGATTCCATTACTATTTAATATAACTCCATACATATCTCAAGGTATGTTTCCAACCCCGAGAATCATCGTTTCAGCAAAAGTTATTATTTTGCAGCTAGATGTATTTTCGATTTCTTCTAATTATCCAATTAAAACTTCAGATATGAAATGACTAAACAAATTATACGTATTATATGGCTCTCGGTGCTTTCCCGATTCAAGAAATGTCAACAACTGTCCAGTCAAAGTTGTATTTAATAGAGCAAACAAAGACAGTGATGCATTATCTCCTCTCACCCGATATGACTCCATTGATCATATTGGCTGGTTGTCCATTATCATCCTTCATATACTTCTCCATCACATTGCAGAAATTGAAGTGGATATCATCCCAGTATTCCTTCGGCTTCGATCTCCAATTACAAAGATTTTCAACAACATCCTGAGATTCTAACGATTTAGAAACCGTCTACTCGTCTTGAGGGGAGAGTGAAACACTGATAGTATTGGTGAAAATATATTCGGAAAGCTTTTCGATAGTTGAACGATAAGCCTCACCGATAGAGAATCTCGAAGGGCTGCATTTTGATTCCGCTGTACTTGATTGCCTTGTCATACAACACTCGCATCTCAGCCTCAGAGAAGACTGAAATTGTGATATGTGAATATATTGTCACCTACCGTCACATTACTTTCTCATCTCTGACCTCTCTCTCAAGCATTCTCTGAACCACAGATAAGCCTGGGTAAATGTGATTAAAATCAAGAAACGCTTCATTAAACTATTATTTGACAAATTGTTTTTAATTGTTTTGCTCACCCAAAGAATGGTTGATGTACGCAAGGCTACAACATTGTAATCCATACTGCTGAATTCGATTCAACATCGCTATTGAACGAGTTCGTTGAAAAATGTTTCGTCGATACTTTCAATCAAGTCAGTTTCTCGCTACTTCCCTCCTACTACTCAAGATTCTGTTTCTGCTACACTGATTGTGATAGATGGAAAGAGAATGGACTACATCAACTCAATATTACTATCAATATTAATGTATTTTAGAATCTAGGTGCGCCTAGTGCGAAGATATATTATTATCTGACTAGCCGAGCTACGCTCGCTAGGGGTACGCCGTAAGTTTTGTTTTCATTTGAGTGAGTTGTCTAGCCTTTTCAATGCTCCACTTCACGGCAAGAGATCCCCATCGATACCCGTGCAGATCGGCGCATTTCGACCTAGTTCTGTTAAACTTTCAGTCTGAAACACAATCACGCCTGGATTGACACTCCTTAACCACTCCCCCACATGACCCGAGCACGCGAAAATTATTGCAAAACACTTTGCACCGGTGGGAATTCGAACCCGCGCTTTCACGATCCGATTCCCCATCTTGCAACCACTACACCACGCTTTAAACTTAATAAACCCCTGCAACCAGAACACGGTTCAAACCGTCACGGGTCTCTCTACATGACAGTCAACTCTATTTGGCACTCCTCCCTCGTAGAACCAAGAACGGTGACCGAAATCGGTGGAAACCCGTCATTTCTTGCCAAATAGTACCTCACAGAAACAGATGCTGCTCAGCCGCCTTTGCTCTAATCGATTCAACCAAAGCAGCCATCCATTTCCCGATGTCTTCCCCACCACTTGTATCCGCTAGTACTTTCCTATATTTACCTAGATTCAACCAAAGCAGCCATCCATTTCCCGATGTCTTCCCCACCACTTGTATCCGCTAGTACTTTCCGATATTTACCATGTACATTACAAGCGCCTGAATACCGATTGCTCCAAACGCCAAAACTTCACCCGGGCATATCTCGCTTCCGGATGGTCCTACAGTGTCAATACTCAGCATAGCTGACTTTTTTTCTTGTAGCACTCGTCGAGAGCTTTCAGAAAATACCCTAATGTAGGGTATTCGGTTCACGGGGGCGAGCTGGACAGTCAGTTGAAGGGTCGAAAAACGGAAAAATTCGAGTGTCCCAACTTTGACGTCATCTTTGACCTACCCAACGTCATCTGATCGGCTCGACAATAGTACCATTCGATCCGGCACCATTCCAAATACCCTAAACCAGTTTATACCGAATCTTGCACCGCACCTCCGGCCCACCACGACCCCACTACTTTGACCAGTAAATTTGTCACTCAACGTTCTTTTATCTATAGGCGAATAGCCGAGCTGCGCTCGCTACGGGCAAGCCGTAGGTTTATTTATACTTTTCGTGATTTTTTTAATCCTGAAAATTTATTTTTCTAGCCGAAAATTTTTTTTCAAAACATTGTGCACCCGCGGGGAGTCGAACCCAGGGGTCTGTGCGGAAACACTCCCCGACCACGACCGGACACATTGCAAAAGGTTGGTCGTGGCCGGGATTCGAACCCGGGGGTCATGAACGACAGTCTAGGCTCTAACCATCTGCGCTATGTTAACGCACGCATCCGACCACCCCGGACACGTTCTGGATACTTGTGAGGCCGAGCAAAAGTTTTTGTTCCGGTCGGGATTCGAACCCGGGGGTGGCGGGCGCTAGTCTAACCGCTAACCACCTGCGCCATGATTTCGTTGCACTCCCAATGACACCAGATACTTTCCGAGTTATGGCGAAACCGAGCAAAAGTTTTTATTTCGATCAGTTCTCAATAAATAGTTCGTGGCGACTAAAATTGGTCAAAATAAGTATCGGTAAACTCCAAAATGAATATTTACCCGCCCGGGCTACGCTTCATACGCATGGTACGCCTTCATTTCTAGAACTGTTCGATGCGTCTCAGCGAGCTCTACAACTTTCTTTTTCAACACGAAACGCCACAACTATTTGCCGCCCCGCTAAACCGCGAAAACCTCTAAATCCAGAAAGTGTACCTCCGAAAACTATATACAATAACGCCGCTTTTGGTGCTACCAGGTTCTACCAAGTTTCGGAAGATGCGCCAGTGTTTTATGCACACCGAACATTTATCCGCTAGTACTTGCCTATATTTGCCATATACTTGCCACCCGCCCGAATAGCGATTTGGACGATTTTCACTTGATTTTCACTTGGTGTCCCCGCCCACGCGAATGGATGCCCCAGGCGTCATTTGGGTCCGGCAGCGCGTTATAGTATACCAAAGGGTAGCTGGGGACATGATGAACTTAAGTTTTTAATTAGCCCTCACAAATATGCCCGGTTCTCGCTCAGTTGTGCACGAAGTAGGTCAAGCGATCGATAGCGAAACGCAAAATTTCGCCTTTTCCCGGCCGTGTTAGGCTTCGAACGCATGAAAATCCTTCAACAGCGTTATATTTCGACGCATCTCAGCGAGTTCTACAACTTTCTTTTTGAACATGAAGCACCATGACTATTTATCCGCCCGCTAAGCTTCGAAAACCTCAAAATCCGGAAAGTGTACTTCAGAAAACTAAATACTATAAAGCGGCTTTTAGTGCTAACAGAACCTACCAAGTTTGGAAAGATGCGTCGGCGTTTTCTGAATCTCGAACCGCTTAGTGCTAGTATTCAATCATATTTAACCCATATTAAACCAACGCGTTTTTAGCGATTCGGACGATTTCGACGTCAAAAAGTGCCATTTTTGACTCAAAAACCCGGTGAAAGTCGGTTTCAACGTGGAGATCACGCGCGGGAAAAGAATCTAGGTGCATCTCGAAAAGTTGCATCGAGTTCGCACTACTCCCGAGTCGATCCACTCGGTACTTTTTTAGCTACAGAGCAAAACGCAAAGTATGGTCACTTTGGACTGGATTTTGACCTACCCGACCAAGTCCAGGCCAAACGCCGATAAGCGCATTCGATGCGCAAAGACATTGTGGGTATAGGGTTACTATTAAACCAACTTGGCACCGCACCTCCAAGGCTCCAGATACGGATTACGTCGACCGGCTGATTTGCAATCGTCTTTCTTTTATGTAGGGGTAAACTAGCCGAGCGGCCGCTCGTTACGGGCAAGCCGTAGGTTTATTTCTACTTTCTGTGATTTTTTAATCCTGAAAAAATATTTTCTAGCCGATTGGCAGTGGTCGGGCATCGAACCCGGTGGGTCATGAACGCCAGCCTAGGCTCTTACCACCTGCGCCATGATTACGCACGCTCCCGACCACCCCGGACCGTTTCTGAATGATCGTGAGACCGAGCAAAAGTTTTGGTTCCTGGCTGGGTTCGAACCCGGGGGTGATGGGCACTAGTCTAACAGCTAACCACCTGCGCCATGATTACGTTCACTCTCGATCATTCCAAATACGTTCCGAGTGATGCCGAATCCGAGCAAAAGATTTGCTATCGTTCGGTTCTCGTTTTTTAGAAAGGTGCAGCTTCGAAAATTGGCCAAATTAAGAATAGCGAAACCGAAAATTCCGTCTTTTCCCGGCCGTGTTCGGCTTCAAACGTATAGAAACTCTTCATCTCCGGAACCGATCGATGGGTCTCAGCGAGCTCTACAACTTTCTTTCTCATAACAAAACGCTAACTCTATTTCCCCGCCCGCTAGATCCAGAAAACCTCGAATTCCGGAAAGTGTACCTCCGAAAACCAAATGCCATTAAGCGGCTTTTGGAGCTGCCAAGTTCTACCAAGTTTAGAAAGATGCGCCAGTGTTTTCTAAACATCGTACAACTATTTGCTAGTATTTTCCCGCTTTTCCCAACTATTTCCCATCCGCCCGAATAGCGATTTGGACGATTATGGTGCGATTTTCAGCGAGTGTCCCATTTTCGGTGCGCGCTCCTGGTTTTCAAAGATGCTTTTCCGTAATAGTGCTAGCTGAGAGGTGCCACTGAAATGACGAGAAGAAAAAAGTTTCTTCAGGAACCGTAGCGCCAACTCCACGTTAAACCCCACATCCAGCTTTTCAGAGCCGGGTTTCGCCTATTCAACGGCTCCGCACCAATTTTGACTCTTCACGAAAAAGATGCGCCGTCGAAAGTTGCATATGACCCGCACATTTCTCAATCTTGATCCCACGCCTAAAACTTTTCCCGACGAAATGCCGATCTGGCATCGGGGATTCTTTTATGTATAGGCGAATACCACGATTGCTCACCGGCTTTGATCTTCCTCTGTCCTTGAGCTATCGTCACTCCATTCACAATTTTCCGTGCTGTGATCGAGATGAAATACGTTTCACTCGCCTTCGCACGCATTCTAAAACAATTTAGAATAGTTTTATTTTTTTTAAATATGTAAGATTGATATTTAACGCATGACTGTGTTATATTAATTTTTTACGAAGAACATCACAGTCTCAAAAACTGAATACCCTCTTCCGCTCTTTAGATATACTATGTGAACCGGATTTGCATGTACCAATTAGACTTGTCGGACATACATCAAATGCGAGTACTATTCGACAGTAAATTATTTGTGCGTGTGTGCGTACCCTAAAATTTCAACCCAAATATGAAATTGGCTCAACGTGAAGTTAAAATGTTATTTTTTTATTTAAAACAATATAAATCGGCTCACGAATGTCGAGTATGATTGGCAGGGAAATAGAGAATGAATGGATCACAGCACGGAAAATTGTGAATGGAGTGACGATAGCTCAAGGACAGAGGAAGATCAAAGCCGGTGAGCAATCGTGGTATTCGCCTATACATAAAAGAATCCCCGATGCCAGATCGGCATTTCGTCGGGAAAAGTTTTAGGCGTGGGATCAAGATTGAGAAATGTGCGGGTCATATGCAACTTTCGACGGCGCATCTTTTTCGTGAAGAGTCAAAATTGGTGCGGAGCCGTTGAATAGGCGAAACCCGGCTCTGAAAAGCTGGATGTGGGGTTTAACGTGGAGTTGGCGCTACGGTTCCTGAAGAAACTTTTTTCTTCTCGTCATTTCAGTGGCACCTCTCAGCTAGCACTATTACGGAAAAGCATCTTTGAAAACCAGGAGCGCGCACCGAAAATGGGACACTCGCTGAAAATCGCACCATAATCGTCCAAATCGCTATTCGGGCGGATGGGAAATAGTTGGGAAAAGCGGGAAAATACTAGCAAATAGTTGTACGATGTTTAGAAAACACTGGCGCATCTTTCTAAACTTGGTAGAACTTGGCAGCTCCAAAAGCCGCTTAATGGCATTTGGTTTTCGGAGGTACACTTTCCGGAATTCGAGGTTTTCTGGATCTAGCGGGCGGGGAAATAGAGTTAGCGTTTTGTTATGAGAAAGAAAGTTGTAGAGCTCGCTGAGACCCATCGATCGGTTCCGGAGATGAAGAGTTTCTATACGTTTGAAGCCGAACACGGCCGGGAAAAGACGGAATTTTCGGTTTCGCTATTCTTAATTTGGCCAATTTTCGAAGCTGCACCTTTCTAAAAAACGAGAACCGAACGATAGCAAATCTTTTGCTCGGATTCGGCATCACTCGGAACGTATTTGGAATGATCGAGAGTGAACGTAATCATGGCGCAGGTGGTTAGCTGTTAGACTAGTGCCCATCACCCCCGGGTTCGAACCCAGCCAGGAACCAAAACTTTTGCTCGGTCTCACGATCATTCAGAAACGGTCCGGGGTGGTCGGGAGCGTGCGTAATCATGGCGCAGGTGGTAAGAGCCTAGGCTGGCGTTCATGACCCACCGGGTTCGATGCCCGACCACTGCCAATCGGCTAGAAAATATTTTTTCAGGATTAAAAAATCACAGAAAGTAGAAATAAACCTACGGCTTGCCCGTAGCGAGCGGCCGCTCGGCTAGTTTACCCCTACATAAAAGAAAGACGATTGCAAATCAGCCGGTCGACGTAATCCGTATCTGGAGCCTTGGAGGTGCGGTGCCAAGTTGGTTTAATAGTAACCCTATACCCACAATGTCTTTGCGCATCGAATGCGCTTATCGGCGTTTGGCCTGGACTTGGTCGGGTAGGTCAAAATCCAGTCCAAAGTGACCATACTTTGCGTTTTGCTCTGTAGCTAAAAAAGTACCGAGTGGATCGACTCGGGAGTAGTGCGAACTCGATGCAACTTTTCGAGATGCACCTAGATTCTTTTCCCGCGCGTGATCTCCACGTTGAAACCGACTTTCACCGGGTTTTTGAGTCAAAAATGGCACTTTTTGATGTCGAAATCGTCCGAATCGCTAAAAACGCGTTGGTTTAATATGGGTTAAATATGATTGAATACTAGCACTAAGCGGTTCGAGATTCAGAAAACGCCGACGCATCTTTCCAAACTTGGTAGGTTCTGTTAGCACTAAAAGCCGCTTTATAGTATTTAGTTTTCTGAAGTACACTTTCCGGATTTTGAGGTTTTCGAAGCTTAGCGGGCGGATAAATAGTCATGGTGCTTCATGTTCAAAAAGAAAGTTGTAGAACTCGCTGAGATGCGTCGAAATATAACGCTGTTGAAGGATTTTCATGCGTTCGAAGCCTAACACGGCCGGGAAAAGGCGAAATTTTGCGTTTCGCTATCGATCGCTTGACCTACTTCGTGCACAACTGAGCGAGAACCGGGCATATTTGTGAGGGCTAATTAAAAACTTAAGTTCATCATGTCCCCAGCTATCCTTTGGTATACTATAACGCGCTGCCGGACCCAAATGACGCCTGGGGCATCCATTCGCGTGGGCGGGGACACCAAGTGAAAATCAAGTGAAAATCGTCCAAATCGCTATTCGGGCGGGTGGCAAGTATATGGCAAATATAGGCAAGTACTAGCGGATAAATGTTCGGTGTGCATAAAACACTGGCGCATCTTCCGAAACTTGGTAGAACCTGGTAGCACCAAAAGCGGCGTTATTGTATATAGTTTTCGGAGGTACACTTTCTGGATTTAGAGGTTTTCGCGGTTTAGCGGGGCGGCAAATAGTTGTGGCGTTTCGTGTTGAAAAAGAAAGTTGTAGAGCTCGCTGAGACGCATCGAACAGTTCTAGAAATGAAGGCGTACCATGCGTATGAAGCGTAGCCCGGGCGGGTAAATATTCATTTTGGAGTTTACCGATACTTATTTTGACCAATTTTAGTCGCCACGAACTATTTATTGAGAACTGATCGAAATAAAAACTTTTGCTCGGTTTCGCCATAACTCGGAAAGTATCTGGTGTCATTGGGAGTGCAACGAAATCATGGCGCAGGTGGTTAGCGGTTAGACTAGCGCCCGCCACCCCCGGGTTCGAATCCCGACCGGAACAAAAACTTTTGCTCGGCCTCACAAGTATCCAGAACGTGTCCGGGGTGGTCGGATGCGTGCGTTAACATAGCGCAGATGGTTAGAGCCTAGACTGTCGTTCATGACCCCCGGGTTCGAATCCCGGCCACGACCAACCTTTTGCAATGTGTCCGGTCGTGGTCGGGGAGTGTTTCCGCACAGACCCCTGGGTTCGACTCCCCGCGGGTGCACAATGTTTTGAAAAAAAATTTTCGGCTAGAAAAATAAATTTTCAGGATTAAAAAAATCACGAAAAGTATAAATAAACCTACGGCTTGCCCGTAGCGAGCGCAGCTCGGCTATTCGCCTATAGATAAAAGAACGTTGAGTGACAAATTTACTGGTCAAAGTAGTGGGGTCGTGGTGGGCCGGAGGTGCGGTGCAAGATTCGGTATAAACTGGTTTAGGGTATTTGGAATGGTGCCGGATCGAATGGTACTATTGTCGAGCCGATCAGATGACGTTGGGTAGGTCAAAGATGACGTCAAAGTTGGGACACTCGAATTTTTCCGTTTTTCGACCCTTCAACTGACTGTCCAGCTCGCCCCCGTGAACCGAATACCCTACATAAGGGTATTTTCTGAAAGCTCTCGACGAGTGCTACAAGAAAAAAAGTCAGCTATGCTGAGTATTGACACTGTAGGACCATCCGGAAGCGAGATATGCCCGGGTGAAGTTTTGGCGTTTGGAGCAATCGGTATTCAGGCGCTTGTAATGTACATGGTAAATATCGGAAAGTACTAGCGGATACAAGTGGTGGGGAAGACATCGGGAAATGGATGGCTGCTTTGGTTGAATCTAGGTAAATATAGGAAAGTACTAGCGGATACAAGTGGTGGGGAAGACATCGGGAAATGGATGGCTGCTTTGGTTGAATCGATTAGAGCAAAGGCGGCTGAGCAGCATCTGTTTCTGTGAGGTACTATTTGGCAAGAAATGACGGGTTTCCACCGATTTCGGTCACCGTTCTTGGTTCTACGAGGGAGGAGTGCCAAATAGAGTTGACTGTCATGTAGAGAGACCCGTGACGGTTTGAACCGTGTTCTGGTTGCAGGGGTTTATTAAGTTTAAAGCGTGGTGTAGTGGTTGCAAGATGGGGAATCGGATCGTGAAAGCGCGGGTTCGAATTCCCACCGGTGCAAAGTGTTTTGCAATAATTTTCGCGTGCTCGGGTCATGTGGGGGAGTGGTTAAGGAGTGTCAATCCAGGCGTGATTGTGTTTCAGACTGAAAGTTTAACAGAACTAGGTCGAAATGCGCCGATCTGCACGGGTATCGATGGGGATCTCTTGCCGTGAAGTGGAGCATTGAAAAGGCTAGACAACTCACTCAAATGAAAACAAAACTTACGGCGTACCCCTAGCGAGCGTAGCTCGGCTAGTCAGATAATAATATATCTTCGCACTAGGCGCACCTAGATTCTAAAATACATTAATATTGATAGTAATATTGAGTTGATGTAGTCCATTCTCTTTCCATCTATCACAATCAGTGTAGCAGAAACAGAATCTTGAGTAGTAGGAGGGAAGTAGCGAGAAACTGACTTGATTGAAAGTATCGACGAAACATTTTTCAACGAACTCGTTCAATAGCGATGTTGAATCGAATTCAGCAGTATGGATTACAATGTTGTAGCCTTGCGTACATCAACCATTCTTTGGGTGAGCAAAACAATTAAAAACAATTTGTCAAATAATAGTTTAATGAAGCGTTTCTTGATTTTAATCACATTTACCCAGGCTTATCTGTGGTTCAGAGAATGCTTGAGAGAGAGGTCAGAGATGAGAAAGTAATGTGACGGTAGGTGACAATATATTCACATATCACAATTTCAGTCTTCTCTGAGGCTGAGATGCGAGTGTTGTATGACAAGGCAATCAAGTACAGCGGAATCAAAATGCAGCCCTTCGAGATTCTCTATCGGTGAGGCTTATCGTTCAACTATCGAAAAGCTTTCCGAATATATTTTCACCAATACTATCAGTGTTTCACTCTCCCCTCAAGACGAGTAGACGGTTTCTAAATCGTTAGAATCTCAGGATGTTGTTGAAAATCTTTGTAATTGGAGATCGAAGCCGAAGGAATACTGGGATGATATCCACTTCAATTTCTGCAATGTGATGGAGAAGTATATGAAGGATGATAATGGACAACCAGCCAATATGATCAATGGAGTCATATCGGGTGAGAGGAGATAATGCATCACTGTCTTTGTTTGCTCTATTAAATACAACTTTGACTGGACAGTTGTTGACATTTCTTGAATCGGGAAAGCACCGAGAGCCATATAATACGTATAATTTGTTTAGTCATTTCATATCTGAAGTTTTAATTGGATAATTAGAAGAAATCGAAAATACATCTAGCTGCAAAATAATAACTTTTGCTGAAACGATGATTCTCGGGGTTGGAAACATACCTTGAGATATGTATGGAGTTATATTAAATAGTAATGGAATCCAGTGTAGTTCGGTTTATTCAGAATCCTCATCTCTTTCTTGATCACGCACCTTATTTCCGCTCAAAATTGGTCGCTGCTAATGGAAGCAAAAATGGACAAAAGGTCGTTCGCTCTCAGGTCTCTTCTTCTCTTCTCGTCTCAAACGCAATGGTTCTCTCCCCTCCACTTCTCTCTTTGGCAACGTGCGCATGATGGTGCCAGCAGTGACCATACTCGACCCGGACAAGTTTGTTTTCATTAATAATATTCCAACATAATTCGTGTTATAATTATACGCCCTTTGAATATGGTGTTGTGACGGAATTGCTCGTTTTTCAATGATCGTTCTTCGAATTTCCCATCTTTTTTCTTGTTAAGATTGGAGGGTTTTCGATTGGAGACAGTGATGATTTGTGCAAATTGAAATGCTTGCAGCGTCAACATATACTTTTCCGATTTCTACTGCTTCAATACAGTTCACTATGTGACAATCGTAGTGGCCAGGAAGGGAAGCGAATCGGATAGGTGGGTGTCGGATTAATTGGTTAACTATTGCAGTGAATTGAATGATATATTCTCATTGAAAGAGTGTGAATAGATTGATTTCACTTGAAAAAAGTGATTGAAATCGAAAAATTTTCACTTTTGTAAAGATGTTATGTGCTTGAAACGGGAACTCCCTGGGTAACTGGATTTGACTGACTTTTTCTCAATCCCTACTCTTAACACCCTCTGCAGATACTCACAGAAGTGCCTTATCCAGTTGGATATGATGGACAATCCTTGGCTGAAATGTGAGGTGAGCTAATTATTGGATTTATTTATTTCAATTTTGAGCTTTTTTATACCATTTTTCAAATGCAATGTATTGAAATACAATTCCAATGATTCCAGTTTGGTCGTGACGGGAATGAGTGGAAATTCGAGATCTTCTCATCGCACAGGCAAGTAGGGGGAAGGGAGGGGTGTAATTTGAGGTTTGGTTCTCTCTATTCTGCACACTCACGTCTAGGCAAAAGAGTTTGCTGAATGGAGAATAAAACAACAACAAAAATAATTTCAAGCAAAGTTCTAGCTAAAAGCAACCAAATCATAACTGAATGAGGTTATAATAAGTAGGGTTCGCTAAAATCTACCACTATAGCATAGGATAGGGATAATTTTGTGATTGCAGTGTTTGGGTGGAGATTTTCTACACGGAGAATGTGACTGGGAAAGATTCGAAAAAATCCAGCCTATTGGTGAGAAGCTATTCAATTTTTAATTTTGGAGGCTCAGTTTCATTCATCGAAATTTTGTCTGCCTTTTGCTCATAACCAGAGAGAGAAACATGAATGTCGTTGACATTGACAAATTGAAGTTTGAAGTTCCCCGATTGAAGACAAGATCAATCTGATGATTGTTTTTTTTGTTGTATATGATCAGACACTGAAACACGAATCAATCTAACACATGATCATTGTAATCAGGAAAAGTCCTGTGACTCTACTAGCCTAATTTCATTTTCATTTAGGCCGCGGCACTTCTAGATCAGCGGTCTCCCCAACAACAAGGCGTGTAAGAAATGCAATCTGCACCCGGTCGCAGCTGCTGCAGCCAGTGAGCAGTCGATGAAGGAAGAAGGGGACGAGAGCAGAGGAGAGGAGGATGCGGTGGGTGGAAATCTTATTGATTAAATTCCGATTTTTTACGTGTAGAGATGTAAGCCAGGGACTTTTGGAATTTTTCATCCAAATTTATTGTTTCAGAACCGCTCGATTTCGCCTGGATTGGAGAGTGAAGATGAGGAGGAAGAGGCTCCTGAGGTATTTTTGTTGTTGTTTTTGTTGTCTTTACCAACGGTAATTAATTAATTGTGATATTTTTGTGATTTGGCATATTCCCCTCAACTGTATTAGCGATTGTGGCAGCCTTCATAACTTAATTAGAAAGTGGAGCCTGAAACATGCAGGCATGTGATTTTTTGTTTTTGGCTCCCTGTTGTGTATCGTTTGGCTTCGGCTTGTCATTTAAAATTCAAATAAATTAACGTATTTACTTGCAGTTCTCGGTGAACGAAGACGAGAATCTGGACGGCATCGTGTTGCCATCCTACGCGATGGGAGGAAAGTCAACCTTCCACACACTCATCAATATCCCCAATGTGTGAGTATTATATTCTTTGTTAGCTAAGTTTGACATTCAAGTGAAATTCTTGTTAAATGAGGGCGCAACTGTGTTTAGTGTCAAGCACTTTCACCGGTTCTTTTCTGCTTCGAGGCTAGGACAAAAAATCGTCGGGATGCGCTGCGCTGGGTTGGGATGCGAAAAACAAATAACAACTCTGAAACCATTGAAGTGATGTACTTTAGCAGGCGCCATGCATATATTTGCTTCGAGTTACCGTGGTGTGATAATCACTTGCATGTTCCGCTCATTTTCAGCTCGCCGTCTTCCTCCGTTGTGGATACAGTAGCCTGTCGCACTACCACCGATCACGAAGTGACGTCATCCTCCCTCATCGATCACGACGACGATTCATGGGATTCGCTGCTCGACGAGGTGGACGACGTCGAGTCGAGACGCCGCATGCTCAGTGCGATCGATGAAGAGCTTGACGGTATGGGTCCCGCCACGATTTCCCCGCATACTGTAACCTCATCCTCGCCATCCTTGTCCTACCAGAGTACCGTAGCCTCTTCGACCTGTTCCTCGTACCACTCGTGTCTCTCTAACCACACGATTGTCACCCATAGGGAGCAGCTCCAACAGTCGTGGGAATCAAACCTGACCCCTCCCTCTGATCTATTCACCCGATTCATTAACGCCGTGCAATCACTCGCCCCCGATCGATCGACTGACCCTGTCCCTGACTCGGCTACAGTATCCTCTTCGATCCTCCCTGCTGCACTGCAGCCCCCTTCTCCCCATCGGAAGGCCAAGCCCCTCTCACGCACGGTCGGCCGTGCGATTCGGAAGCGTGCTAAGAGGGCGCGCAAGAAGGTCGCGGCGGTCGCAAGGGGCGCTGCGGAGGCGGTGAGAGGCGCTGCAGCAGCTGCAGCAGCTGTGCTCAGGCAGATGCCCGTGCTCCCCTTCGAGTTTTCTCCCGCCGACCACTATGATGGGTACTATCCCAATGTGTCCTATCACTAGCTGACTGATTAGATCAGTACAAGTTTTAACCCAGAAGTGCTTGCTAATAACTTAATTAATGGCTGTCACTTTTTTTCGTTTTTTTTTACCTCAGGACTACATCTAACTGTAAATCGAACTGTGTACTTGTTGTTGCTCGGAAGCATTGTTCTGTTAATAATATTACTTGTTGTACCAAAAATATTCAGAAGAGTTGTTGGAATATATCCTGTATCTGTAAGGGAATGTACTATGCATGAAAGAAGCAAACCAATCTGTTATGTTGAGAATTTTGGTCTGCCTAGCTCATTTACCTCTTGGTGGATTCGTGTTACCTCGATGGTTGACATCTAGATTACTAACGCATTGACAATGTGTGACACGCATTGTATAATGAACTCGAAAACTTATTGACTGTGTTATCTTGAGTGATACTAATTTTGTGAAATCGAATAGCAGCTCCATTCTGTACGTTCGTTTCTCTAAATAACTGGCGATATAGTGTGCAGAATAGAGAGAGCCACTACTCGATCCGACTTCACTAATTGATCGCTTCGATTTTTGCTAGAATGGATGGCACTTCTTACATGCCCCAATTGGGGAGAACAGACACTGACGAATAGATATCGCTTCGGTTTCCAGCTCTCCATTCTGCACACTCTCGTCTGTCTCATTAGTGTGCAAAATGGAGAGAGCCAATATCGAAGCGACACCGTGCTTCAGATGCAACCATGGTTACAGCATTCCTACCGTATCCAGAATGACAGTTTCCTCTCTTATAGGGGTGATCCGAAAGTATCTTCCGTTTTTTTCGCGGAAGATACTTTCGGATCACCCCTATATTATCGATCGATTTGTCCCTTGTACCCTCTAGTCCCTCCTTGGTAGATCAAGGGAGCCCATCTTGTTTTGTTGATCTCTCTGACCTCTTCCCTGGTTGGTCCACGTGTCTCTCCCTCTCTTGATCTACCCTCCCTCCTCCCTCCTCCATCTCCTGTCAGTCAGTCTAGTCGCTTCTCCCGTCGAGTCCTCTCCTCTCCTCTCTCCCTTCCTTCCTTCCCATCGCAGTTCCTTGGTTCGTCAGAGTCACCCCTCTTCTCCTTCCCCTCCGTCCTCCTTCCTTGCCCTTTTCGTATATCGCTTCTCCCTCGTTCCCCTCTTCCTTTCTCCACCTCCCTTCTCTCCTCCTCTCTCCCCTGGACTCCCTATCTCACAAGTTCCGGAGTATAGTGTCCGAAGGGGCAGCAAGGACACTGTCTCTGGATCTTGTGGCATAGGGATCTGGCGATTGTGAGAGGAGCGAGCGAGAGAAGATCGTCAAAGTTGGAATGAGGTGAGATTTATCGATTGCAGGTTGGCCGGCCCGCCGACTACAGTGACACCTTCTCGACTACCGTAATCTGCGACTGATCTGGACGGGACGGTGACTGGAGGATGAGAGAGGTACGAGGGGTTAAGTGATAGAACTCTGGTTTCTCCATTTTGCACACTCTCACGTCAGTCAACCAGACACTGTGCGAAATAGAGAAACTGTGACCCGCACCTCGAAATCTAGTTCTAGCATTTGTAATCTATAATGACGCCTCTGTTAGGCTACGGTAGTCCTGACCTTGCTAAATGATTCCGTTCAGGACTCCCCATCTCGCTCCTTTCGTCGATTCCACAGCTCTCCTCCCGAGGATTACGGTATCTGCCATTCTTTCCGAGTAAGGTATTGATTGCACGGAGATCTTTTCGACGGAAGAGTGATCTATCCCCCCCCCCCCTTCACTATTGTACTTCGACCAGACAAGGTTGGTCAGATCGAGTACGGTAGATTCCCAAGTCTACTGATATCAGTTATCGATTGATCTTCCCAGCGTTGCCTACCGTAATTGCATGTTGTCTAAACCGAGATCGGTTGTTATGCTATTGTTCCTTGTTCTCAATCACCTTCTCCCATTGATTCTAGACCTCCGCAGGTTCGTTCTCCACAAGCATCGACTACCGTATCGATTCGTTGGCTATAGTAATCTTCACCACGTTGAGAGGTCGGTTGAGAAGTTGTAATGCTATTGATCCATTGCTACTCAGTCTTTGTCTTGGTCTGATCTTTAATCCTTGCAGCTCCGATCGACGTCCTGGTGTGTGGCAGCAGCTACGATAGACTACAGTAACCTGGACTAACGTACCCCTGCACAAGTATTCTCTCGTTCGTTCCCCTGTCACCACCTACCGTATCCCTCCCTACAGTACCTTCTCTCCCTACCCCATTCAGAGACCTTGCCCATAATATCCTCTTGACCTACCGTATCCTCTGACCCTCGTATACCGTATCCTCTGACCATAACTTACCATAATCCTCATCCTTTTTGTATCGATCGAACCCTTTTCCGTATCATGTCTGACGAGTTCACTCGTGATTCGCAGTCGAGTGAGGCGGCGGACATGAAACCGAAATATCAATCTGCAAACTACCGTACCCCCATACCTTCCGTATCCCGAATTCCTACAGTACCACCTCTCCCTATAGCATATTCAATGCATACTCTACAGTACCCTCATCTCTCGTTGCCCATTCACCTGTATTTAATCGATCATTGTGAGGTAAAGTAGATCGAAGGTATACTCCGCGCAATGCGCGCCACGTTTCGAACAAAATTTTCGAATTTCGATGGATTTGAAGGGCTCTGACCATTGATTCGTCAATCCCTACTTGCCCTTCTACATTCCATTCTTTCATGTTTTCCATCCAGATTCGACATGTGCATTCAGTATGTCAGCATGAGCAGATAACCATTTATCGGCTTGAGAACAGATGCAAATAAAATAAATTAAAGGACGATTCAGTAGCTTGGTTCTTCAGTTTCGGTTATCACAATATTCGACAAACTGAATCAAATGAGATATTAAGTCTCTCCATTCTGCACACTCTTTCGCCGGTCGGACAGGCGAGAGAGAGTGCACAATGGAGAGTTATTTTTCAGAGAGGCACCGATACTACGAGACCACATTACCCTTCTAGCCATTGAGCGGCGATTGAGCGACTACGGTAAATGTTCCATGGATATACTGTATCTATAGTAATTTACACCCAGTCAATTCTGTAGGGAAAATCAGCAGACGAGTGGCCGATAACTATCATATCTCACTACCGTAATCGTATCGGTCGCCTAGGCAGGACTGTCTGTCAAGCTGATTCAAAGACGGTTGATAGAAATGAGAAAGGGGAGGGGTGGATGGGGATTCCGCTGTTCTCGCTCCGACCTTCTTGCGTCATTCGTAAGCAATCGCACGAATGACAACAGGAAGATGGTGGGAGTTGAAGCGGGGATACGATAGAGGAAATGAAAGTGAGAGGGAATCGGGAATGGATCTCGTGAATTAGTAAAATGGGTCGATGGCTAAGAAAAGCAGATCAGAAACGTTCAGACATGGAGATAAAAATAAGTATTTGGTCACTATGAAGCCCCCGTAAACACATCTGACATTGTATTGGGCAGATAACCCGAAAACCAGGTCAATTCAGGACTAGTAAATTGTGTTGTCGGATCGAATAGCATTCTCTCTATTTTGCACACTCCCTTCCCATCACTCCGACTAGAGAGCGCAGAATGGAGAGAACAACTAATCTATCTGCCAACATGGATCCCAACAAATTTTACTTCACAACACAACTAATCAGTCATAGATATCGCGCTTATCACACGACTCCGCCCACTACCATATACCTGATACCGCCCCAGGATGCAATCGATCGACGAGTGGAGCGCCGGGATGAAACTGGGGCAGATGGTGGAATTATTCATTCAGGACTTAGGAATAGATATAAGGAATTTCAGATGAGGCAAAATCACTCTTTGAGAACCCGAAGAATTGGAAGGGGAGGAATTGAGTTTCACTCATTGGACGAAAGTCGATTGAACGCAAAAGCAGACATCATCTCACTCATCTGTGAAACTAGGAAAGCAACAATAATGCAATTTCCGAATTCAGCTCTCTCCAATAAGCACACTCTCAGGTCTGTCTTTCCTGCGTGACAGTGTGCATATTGGAGAGAGCTGAAAATGGACCGCCTCCTCCCCAGTACTGAACTGCTCTTACGATCCTTCCATTCTCATCCGGCGGTTGGTCGATCGTCTACTCCCGATCGACAGTCATTGCTGGCTGGGGATACTGTATTAGACCGCACCTGCAACGACAGCATCGGGGCAGCGAAGTTCAAGAGGATCTGGCGCACCTGATATCTTTGAACTATCACAAACCGATGCCGGGCAATTTCCTCGCATCTCGCATTCCCCGCCTCGATCAAATTGACTGACCATACGCAATGGTCAAAGGAGGGGAATGGGAGAAATCGTGAAGAGATGAGAGGGGAAGGAGGGGAAGATGTGCGAACTGGGAATCGGTGACTAGAGCAAAGACGATTGGGAGTGGAGGAGGGGAGTGGGGAACACTGGGGAATAGGTTATTGATATAGTGTGGGATTGGGGGAATGAATCAGTCGACGACTGCGAATTGGCGGGAATAAGAGAAGAAGGGACGGGGACAATTGGGGAGTAGAGAGGAGACTAGACTGACTGAAGGGAAGGGGAGGGAGAGAGTAGAGGGAGGGAAGAGGGTAGATCAAGGGAGGGAGAGACACGTTGACCAATCAGGGAAGAGGTCAGTGCGATCAACAAAACAAGATGGGAGGGGAATGACAAAGATCAGTCCAAAAACCCGCCGTGTACGCTATGCAATGGATTGATTAATGTCATATATTCAACGATATATTCAACGATTGAATATTGATTGATGAGGAATTGTACATAATAAAAAAAGAGAACAAGTTTCGGGTTTCAGCTCTCTCCATTCTGCACGCTGCATCTTCCGTATGTCCGGCGAGAGGAGCGCTTTAGCTTGCAGAATGGAGATAGCAAAAAATAAGAACAGCACTGTGTTGATATTCGCTCACGTGAAAGATCGAGTGACAACTAACTCCAATATTCAGGCTTTCTCTTCGCTCTAACCGGTGAGAGAGTGTGCAGAATGGAGAGTGGCAGGAATAGATCCCGCAATATTCCCAGTCAGAATCTGATTGCTCTGAATCAGATTCTGATCAATTGTATGCAATCATTTATCAACTGATGTGCGAATGTTATTCGTTTACTACCACGACTCGAACTTGCAATGGCCGTTTGCGGTTTTACAGTAGGTAATTGCTCCGTCACGAGTCTGTAAAAATACGAATCTAATCAAAATTGACATGCATTAACAATCTTCAATCAGCGGAGGCTCCATAATCAATAAATATAGAAACTAGGGATGTAATTTCAGTGTTGGCTCTCTCCATTCTGCACACTTTCTCGCTGGTTAGAGAAACTAGTACAGAACGAAGAATATTGAAAACCGAACCGACATCACTAATCGATACCGTCTCGTGGACCGCCAATTTCTTCCCACAGATACATTTTTCCTTTGCCGTTGTGCGATCTGAACACGATGATGGAAAATAACGCTCTCTCCATTCAGCACACTCTTGTTTCTCTGACGCACGAGCGAATGAAGAGAGCAATATTAGAAACGGCTACACATCGTTGCTTCTTCTAGGCAGAACCGGTACTCTGGAGAGCCAAAATCAGAATCAGACCTGTAGAATGAACAGCAATTTGCTGACTTCGGACACGGAACGAGAGTCGAGGACTCTCGTTCCAGCGATGAACCTGTTTATTTTTCGGTATCGCCGATTCTTTTCATTACTGTCAAGACAGAATGTGGTATGCATAGTTTTATCTCCGGCTATGTGCGAATTTGCTCAATTTGAGCTGAAATATTCCTTACCGCTATAGCAGTGCAGTGCGGAAGACACGGCGAAGAAAGAAAAGAGAGTAACGAAGAGGAAACGCATTTTGTGGCGAGAGGATAGAAATCCAACATACTTTTGTAAGCAAATTTTGCGGAAATGTTCTCATGCTTGCCATAATTCACACTATTATGTCATTCTTCTGCAGTTGCACCACCTAGGCTTGATTATTCAAAACGTTGTTCTTCCCTGTGGAGTCTCATGGAACATAGAAACACTGCACATCACATTTCCCGGACCGAATAGCGCTCTCTCCATTCCGCACACTTTCTTGTCGGTGAGTGAGAACAGTGAGTGTGCAGAATGGAGAGAGCGTATTCGATCTGATAAAAAATGCCACGTGAAGGTGAGTGTGTTGAAGCGATTGGAAGTCGATTTGCTGACTAATATTATTCACTGAAAAGGCTAGTGAAGAGGAAACGAACTGAAATCGAAAATCAACAATCACAAGTGAGTGCTCTGTTGGGAGTAAGACAGGATCCGTCGCCTGGATACTAATGCGAAATATTAGTGGGAGAGTAGCTGACTGCTGTTACCAAGAAACGAATGGAAGAATCGGAGAAGGGAAGAAGCCCCGAGATAGTACAGTTTCCTTCCCGAACGAAGGAGGATGGTGGTGAAACCGCTCTTCTTACTGCTTTTCATCGCGACCATCGGCGAATGCAACGATGACGATCCAAATATCTCGGAGGTTCGAGAGCTTCTCGAGAATTTGAAGGGAGTATGCAACCCACGCGGAACATTATTTAAAAGAGGTATATCGAATTTTTCTTCCAGCCGTATACTAAATGTTTAATAGTTGAATAAACGAAATAGAGTCTCATTTCAGACATCAAACAGCTTTGTGTCATGAATAAGATGTGCGTCTGCTCTGAAGAAGCAGCAGATGAACTCAAGAAAACGTGCTTTCGGTTCGCTAAACTCGACTGCCCGACAACTACGCCGAAAGATATCACAAATGGACCTGTAAGCACCTCATTACGCATGCCTTATTAATCTCCTCAGACCTCTACCACCTCCGAACGACCAACTACTCTCAATGGCTCTACCACCCCTCAGAATAATACAACGAGTGAGCCACTGAGTAGCACCACCGTAGATCCAGGTAACTATCGTTTCAACAATGAAGTGTTTAATAATTATGATATTTCAGCCAAATCCACCATCACTACTGATTGTGCGGACAAAGGATGCGTGACAATGTCAGAGGGAGATCGCACAGATAAGGTAGTGTGCATCTGATTGGATTTGATCTTTAATGTATCTTTTCAGTTTGAAAATGCTACGGTCGCAGCCAATAATAGCAGTCTCCCTGCTGATGTGGATTACACTAATGACTCGAGTGGCAGTTCTGAGACCACCAATACCATCGATAACTCATCTGCTACGACTTCGGAACTGACTACAAATCCTCCTGCCGGCACTCAGACTGTCACTACTTACAAAGATAAGCCATCGACGACTATTCCGGGACCAGCAGAAGCGATTCCTTCCACTTCGACATCTGAGAGCACGGACCATCCGGAGAATGACACAACGACTATTTCAACGGAGATTCAGACGGACTCGACTGACAGATCAACTGGAACCACTTCGACAGAGCCTTCTTCCCCATTGTCACCTCAGGCATCGACCGTGATTTCATCGGACACTGATTCAACCTCAACGATGACGAGCACTCTTGCAACATCAACGGGGACGTCATCCGAGTCCGAATCCACTTCAGCCAATAAGCCCGTTCTATCGACGTACTCATCTACGAGTTCCGTTCCGACCACTTCCACTTCCTCGATGATGAATACTTCCATTACATCGGAAACGTCGACAGGTTCAACCAGAAGATCAACAACGTCGACTTCCTCTGCATCTTCTGGATCATCGACAACAGTGTCGTACACGACTGGCAATAGGACATTCGTCACTGGTGGCATCACTCTAAATTGCACCGATTGTGATGAATCGACGCCTAAGAAGGCGGATACGGTAGTTCCGACTGTGGTCGCCTCGACTACGATGATTTCGAACTCTCCGAGCTCCTCTAAGATGACGGACTGGACTTCGATTATGACTGGCTCAAGCAGTGCCAAGACAAGTACGGTAACTGAAAGTCAACTCCCTCTTCAACGATCAGCGTTTCTGAATCGACCTCCTCGATGAAGACAACTGAACTAACTGGAAGTTCAACGACGATGTCTTCTTCGCCCTCGACGACTCAGACGTTCCCAAGCACTACCAGCAAAGCCGAACTGGAGACTTCGACGATGGAAGCGTCGCCTGGATCCACGACTCTGTTGAGTACAAGAACCTCAATGCCTACGACCACTCAGAATGAGAAAGGATCCTCGACATCCAAGATTACGACGTCGAAGCTGGATTCTACTCCGAGTGTGACTACCCTTCCGGCCAATCCGACTACCACTAAGAATGATAAAGTATCCCCGACATCCAAGATTACTACGTCCAAACTGGTCTCCAGTCCGAATCCAACTTCACTTCCGGCTAATCCGAATACCGTAATCACTCATGGAACGACTGGTACGGTGACTGGATCTGCATCGACGACCAGTGGTCAGACCATCAACACGGATCGTACGGTAGCCACAGAAACGGGTACTGTAACTACTACTAAGATGGAGAGTACGGTAGAGGCAACGACTGACATGAATGCCGCAATGACGACTTCAACGATGCGGGCTTCCACAACGAGAGGTGAATTAATTTCCGATGAATCAGCCCACGTGATAATTTCATTCAGATCCCCTTATCACCGACTGTAATGTGGCTTGTCCGGACGGATTCTATGAAGGCGCGACCTTCTGCATTCAAGTGAGCATCCATAAGAATATCTACTGTTCTCCAATTTCAAAATCTCCTCTTCGCTTGTACATAATTTGTACGATAGAACACATTGATATTCTGTCCTCTTGCAGGTGGTACCTTCGATGTATTCTCATTCTTACTCCGATGCCCTCACTTACTGTCAACGATCTGACCATCTGGATTTGATGGATGGAGGAGAGATGCAGCTTAATCTGGAGTCGATCAATGATATGGCGTACGATTTAATGAGCGCAATTTCGTAGATTTTTTTTACTACAGGCACCCTTCACTCTTCTCTGCTCTATGTCAACGAACGCGGAAGCGCTTTCGTGAGAAAGAATAGAACGGTGTTTTTCTGATTGAGTTTACCTTACCACTCTAGCGCAAAAATTCCTGACAGGTCAACCATAATGAAGCATAATGATAAACGTACTAGGTCCGCGTGCTTGCACTCAATATAACCACTCGATTTACACTCGAAGTAGCAAATCGAGTCGGATTTTCGGACAAGCACGACGGTCTCCTCGGATTGTGCAGAATAACGAGTGAGTCATTTGACTCTCTTTAATGAGAATCTGAAATGTAATTACATAATTCCCACAGTCGATGCGTGTAAAATTAAAACCCAAATTACCAAAATAAAATCAATTTCAGAATCATGCCAGATCGCCAAATGCGACCTCTCCGTGTTCAAAGAAGCTGTGAGTCTTCCTATTGCTAAATCTATTCCGATTGACCCTCGCCTGTTGACTATAGGAAAGAACATGTATAATAGAGAGAGAGAGAGTCTCTTCCTTTACTTGAAACAATTGCTCTTTCGTATCCCTTCTCAGGGCGTTCCTCATCTCTCAATTCCTTCCTTCTCCCATCCTCCGATGGAAGGCATCTCCTTCAGAGCAGAATGTGGCATTGAAAGCAATGGACAGGTATTGCCACTCACTTAATTTCTCGAAAACGTATCCAAAAAAGTTTTATACGCTTGTAATATTTTCTCAGGAGGAGCACGGTAGTAATTCGGTAACCTCATTACAGAAACACTCCTTCCATTTCGAGTGTTCTACACGTGGTCGCATAGAGCCCCATCCATCCGTAGCCAAATGTGAACACGAAGGTGCTTATAGCTATTTACTGAAACAAACATAATAATTAAAGAGATCTCCTCTACCACATAAGATCATTTGTGATGGAGAGAGTCGATATGACAAATTGAGAAACACACGCCTCTTTCAGTGGAAGAAGAGCCAACGTGGGAAGTGGAGAGCCCGACCAATCCTCGATACCAGGTTAGGCAATGGCAATAATAATCGATTTATGAATATGACTAGAGAAAGCAAGCGTCGGTGCCCCAAGATATATTCCTTGATAACAGTGCTCGACAGACTCCTACCATCGTTTCTTTCCAGAAGAACTGTGACTACTGTCATCCGCGTGGCTCTCTCAACTGCACTATGGTCGACGGAAAAGGAGCGCAGTGCCATTGTAGAGAGGGATGGAGGGGAGTAGGGAAATCAGTATTTTCAATGGCTTAGTTGAGTGCATGGTAACTGCGAGATGCAAGGTAATATCTGATTAGCATCTTATTCGGCGGCAATCTCATTATACGAAACGTATACAAAATCACTCGAAGTGAATGAAGTGGCCGAGAAGTTGGCAACGGAAAAACCGCTAAAACTTTTAAGTAGTGATGATGCAATCGATTGCAAATGTCTTCTTCACTTCTAGATGTTCTCGTGCTGGCTGATCCCGGATTTCTGCGCCCATCGGAACTGCTCAGGTGATTCTGAAGCGAAACCTTATAGCAATAATTTTTTTAAGGCAACGGTCGATGCCTCAACAAGATCGATCACGGCTTCTGCGATTGCAAGGACGGATTCTCGGTGATTCATTAAATTTTTTATTGGGAATAAACAATAAAATTGTCAGGGAGACGATTGCCAAGTTAACAAGACCGCCGTCTCGTGGAACGACCCGAACAAGGTAATGAATTCCAATTCGTTAAAAAAAAAAAAAATTCAGACTCAATATCTCTCGGCCACGACCATTGCCACTGCGACTCTGGCTGGAACGTCCCTCGCAATATTCATCTTCAAACTGGTCTGTGTGGAAGAAATATTATCTAACTAGAATCTAAACATATAACGACATGAACTATGTTCCACACGTTTTTCAAAACCGAATGGTCCCATCTCATTCCATATCATTCCACATTCGGAAAGATTGAAAATAATATCCTTAGAAATGCATTAAGTTCATCAAAGTCGTTCTGATCGGAGAGGGAGAGGACCCGCAGGATCTCTTCCAGGAGTCTCGATCACTGATGCTCAGTGTGGGAAATATTGCGGTTCGTGGGTAAAGTCAGACTAATTTATGCACATTTCTTCTTTAGATTCTGCTCTTCACGCATCCGGATATCTTCAGTGTAAGGACTAGTGATACAATTTCGTTTTCTGCTCTTTCCATTCGGCACACTTTAATGCTAATTCGACAAACGAAAGAGTGTGCGTAATAGAGAGTTATGAATGCAGAGATGACCTCATTAGAGAGGACTCCTCGCATGTTTTCAGTAGTGTTTGCAAACATATCACTATTATCAGGGGTTTTTAAAAAATGAAATACGGAGTATCTGACATTGATCAAGATATGCCAATCATATCCCGATTCGCAGACCGACCCAGTTGGATGTAGATTCTACTTCTGGGTAGTGGGCATGTGCTACACAGTGGGCAACTATTCTGGGTGCACGAGGGATTCAATGTCAGGTACGTAATACGTTATACACTAATAATAATTAATGCTAATTGATTAGCAAAGAAGAAATTTAGATCAGTCTGTTTGGCTCGTAATCGTAATGAGTGGGACATCGACTTCGAGGGAAGAAAAAGAAGGAAATATGAGTATCTGGTTCGTTTGTTTTTCAATGCCCATTAGATCTTAAAGTTCGATGCATACAACCAGCAATAGGCTAATGTAAATTATCAGAAACATATAAACCACTGATTTATAAAACATTGATTCCAGTACCGCATCCGACCCACGTATACTCTGGGTGCACTCTACGTGATGGGAGTCTCCCTATACGGATGGGATTAATGATGGTTTTGTTTCATTAAAAAAAATATAATTCGTGCTCAAAGTAGTAATTATCCTCTTCCGATCATCATGAAACAGATAAGATATCAATATTAAAGCTTCTAATAGCACAACCTATCTATATTTTGATCCGAAAGAAAGTTGACGGAGAGATCATGAAAATACACTAAACAAACTTGCAGGTACCGTCTGAGTGGACCTGTTTCGGTGTGTTCTCAGAAATGAGAGGTGAGTCAACGCCATCGGCACTTGGAGCACAGTCCACATTACCTAACGATCCGTGGATCTACAATATCCCTAATCTCATTTGATAAGCGCGGAGCGCACGGGAAAATACCCGCGAATAACAATTTGCCCCTGTCATAATCCACATTATATGCTACGCATTCTATTCTCACAGTACATTCCCGATTTCAGAATCAATCTGGATGCCTCTGGTGGCACTGAATGTCCTGGCCGCTCTGGTCGCCATGGTGGCCGGCGAGCACGTCACACTAGTGCACTAGTTAGTTGCCTGTATCGGAAATCATTGCTAACTGCAATAGCGGTGACGAGTATAGAAGTTCCTTCTCCACTTTGCGCCCTTTCATGGTGCTCTGACCAACATGATAGTGTGCAGAATGAAAAGGGAGTTACCGCAGTGCTCTGAATTGTTGAATTGGGCACAAGCGAGTTTGTACAAGTGTTATAATTAATCGAATAATGCAGTAATCGCCCTAATTTCAAAGTGATGACGCATCACTTCCTGGAGGTTTTCGACCCCTTCACGAGGGAGAGAGTCGACAAGGTACTATCGTTCTCTCGGTTCACATTAGACAAGATCAACGTTTTAATACAAATATTGTCTTGGCGATCTTATAATTTAAGCAGCAAAGTAAATAAAATATAGGCAGCGAGTGAGATAACGATACTATTTAATTTCTTCAAGATCGCTTCATTGAGGTATATCGCAACCTTCCTTTCGCCATCATCGGCCCTTTTCTTCACGTCCTCACATGGTTCTTCCTCGCCCTGTCTGCAGATCAGTCCCACCCAATCATCAATAAGTGAGTTATATTTAAGCTGTATATTTTTAAGCATTATCTGCATAACACTGATAGACCGAACAGAGAAAACATTTCCGCTCTGATCAATAGTATTATCTGTTTCATAGCTGTAATTGTAGTATCGCCACCGCTTTCACCTACATCTACACGGTGCACAACATCCTCCAGACGGTGTTCACCACCCCCGCCGTGAGTCCAGAAATTCAACCATTGAAAGTGGTGACAAAGTTCCCAAATCAGTTCAAATCATGAAAGAATAATAGAGGAGATGAGTGTACAAACTCTGATTTCTGAGTGATAATATAATCCTCTTTCAGGCCTACTACCAACTGACATGTGCTATGATGAGATGGGCTCCGGTCTCATATCGTCCGTCGGCGGAGAAATTATACCTGAGAACGAGAGATGAGGTCGTCAACAAGTGAGTTGAAACAAGTTCACGATTTTACACAAACTTCAAATTCTCTAAAATCTCCTAACCTTCAGAAAAGACCCCGATTGGATCGTCAAGCTGGAGCAGAAGAGACAACACGATATCAAGGATCAGGATGAGAAAGAGACGAGGGAGTGGAATGAGCGAGTGCTGAGAGTTAGTATCAATAGTCTATTAGCTATAAGTTGACTGATTTGAGGATTTCCCGAACGCACCTGCATGGTTGCTTCGACAGCCGAAGGAGGAAGGTGAGCGAGGATATATTTCATGAGAATTTGAGCAAGCAATTTAATAATTGTGATCGCAAGCTCTCCGTTATATTCTACTAATAGAAAAACAAATCATTTTCTGCACTCATATGATTGTTATGTTCAAATTAGAAACTAAATTATGAAATAGTTGTTATCAGGTCCATCATCGATCCTTCCCCCACCGCCCAAGATTGCGCCCTGTCATTCCGAATACATCTCATCTCTATCAAGATACAACAGAGAATTATAAAGTAAATTCATTCAAAACTTGAACAAAATGTTCAAACCTATATTCAATCGCAGACATCATAACCTTACTAGATATTTCATTTAGTTTTGAAATCTCTCCATTCTACACACTTTTGCGACAGACTGTTGAGAGAGTGAGCAAAATAGAATGAATACAATGTAGCCTTCAACAACGCGTGTATCCTTATTTTCAGATGCGTTCGATCTGGGCGTGTTTTTACCTATACGTGCCCTCCACAGACCATCTCGATCTGAACAAGCGAGTGGGCAATCTTTTAATCTGATCTTTAGTCTCTGATCTACCCTACATCAGGTGGATCGTGACAAGGTACGTGATGTCATCTATACCTTCGACTATGATCCCACGTCGTGTGATGAGATCCTCACTCTGGAGCAGGTTAGAACAGTTCAAGTCTCGTGGAAAGTAAGGAAAAATGGGAATATAAATCACGAATACGAAGATCAAATCTCTGATAGATCAAATCGTTGAAATACTATACAAATAGTGCAGTGGCTGGAATATCTCTTGTAGGAAGAAAAAATTTGAAAAAAGACAGAGATTACATTTTAGATGCACTTGGACGAATTCGGTCGCCCGCAAGTTCAGACATTCATGAAGATGCCCTATCCGAAGATGGACTATCAGGTGATCATCATACGGCTTATGAAATCAACCGACCTGTATAATCTGTGAAAAAGCTGGGAGAAAACCTCGTGACAAAAGGTGCGAGCTTTTTCGATGAGAAATAAACTGTTTCTATTGTTTACACACGCTATTTTCTCTTTCTCTAACCAGCTCGTCGAAAACCTCGTCAGAAAAGCGGCGAGAAAAGTTCGGAAAAAAGATGGCAGAAAAGTTAGAGAAAAACGAGAGAGTACGCGAAACGAGAGAGCGCAGAGGAAGTAAACAAGTTGTTACTTCCTCTAACCTCTCCTCAAACACACGCTCTCTCGCTTTTCTCTAACTTTTCTGCCACCTATTCTCCGAGCTTTTCTAGCAGCTTTTCGGACGAGGTTTTCGGGCTGGTTAGAGAAAGAGAAATAGCGTGTGTAAACAAGAGAAACAGTTTTTTTTATCATATAAAAAGCTAGCAACTTTTGTCGCGATGTTTTCTCCCACCTTTTTCACAGATTATACAGGTCGAACGTTTGATGAAACACCAGTGTGAAAGCATATCAGGGAGAGCCAAGTCAGATGTATGATAAAGTTAATTATAGTCACCAATCTAGATAGTCAAATACGATGCTGCGTACGCCGAGTACCAGAGAGGACTCAACAACGGTTTTGATCAAAGGTAAATAGTCGAGAAAAATGGTCTCGATACGTATGCGAATAAATACTATTTATAGCTACGATGACGGCGAATTCGTGCGTCTCGCAATGGAAGGAGTGAGCGAGGAGGAGAAGGAGGGAGTGAGGAGAGTGATGGTGAGATCATCTATTTACAGATGATTCGAAACCCTCAAAATTAGTTTGCCGTAAGTAACCCATTGACAAGATTCGGGGATTACCTTGAATGAGTAGCACAGCAACATTCAAGTTGTGCTCACAAACCGTGCGTGCCTCATGAAATGAACATGTCGACCTTTGCAAATCTCAGAACATCCAATCTGGAATCGCCGAGGAGGGCGCGAGATCGAGAAACCCGCGCAAGAGAGAAATGGATAGCATGTGGTTCGATGAGGATCGAATCGGGTCAGTACAATTTCATTTATTTTATTCTTATTTTTACAATTTCGAGGAATGGGCCGAGAGTGTTCGCATTAGTTTGTGTGCATGGATACCTATTTTGTGCGTTCTACGGAATTTGACACTGACGAATTTCAAGAAGAAAAATGATAATGATAACAAATAGCAGGCAATAACGACCACAATAATAGAAGAAATCTGTATCAGGTCTGTCGAGTGATAGGTTAACTTCTGTGGTGGATTTCCATCGGTTCTAGGCCGATTTGTGTATCGATGCCAGTGTATAGTGGAGAACTGAACAGAGTAAATCCACATTATGAGGTCATACAGGCTTAAACGACTAATTAACGATTTGTTCATAATATTTTTACTGACCTTATCGAAATCATAGAGACGCAGGATTATCTGAGCAAATCGTTCCTGTTCAGATCGGTTGAACAAATGCTTGCTGTAGTAGAAAATAATAGGAGTTTCTCGACCAAACGCTTCTTGTCTCAAAGCCGAATCAGAAGCAAATTGAGACATGTCTGATGTGTCCACACTGAAACAAAATAATTGCATGAAAATATCACATAATGTTCACTTCTTGAAAGTACAAGGAGATGCATTAATTCGAAGATATATCTGTACGAATTCATCGACATCGAAGTACACATAATCTTGCGATTCGCAAACCTGAATATATTGCGTACACTGTTGCTGCAAAGAACATACTTTCTCTAAAACCTTCTTGGGGTCCGATATTACTTGAAGTTTATTGGAAGATGGCTTCACTTCTTTGAATAACTCTACTTTCTGAATTTTTTTAAAACATGACACATATGTAAGAAATTACGTGTGATTCCAGAAGACCGGATGCTCGATTAATGATCATGGTTTTTCTGGCTTGTGAGAGATCGATCACTAAATTGCTGAGAGTTCTGAAATGAAGATATAGTATGGGAAATCCTTTACGACATACATGCGCACGGGTTTTCTCTCTACTGTGGTACTCCCGGAATATACTCCTCCATAGTTCATAATCAATATAAGAAGGCCTAACTGAAAGCTTGCACGCAGAAATGTAGACGAAAGTGAAGATCTAAATTAATTTCACTCTCCGTAGACAAAATAAAAAAGTGGTTAATACCTGTTTGAGCTGAGATTCAGAGTCTTGTTGATCATTAGAAAACAAATTCTGAAAGTCACAAAAGCGGCAAGTAGAACCACGAGTGTTTCGGGACGAAATATAATAAATGCATCGAGGTTGAAAACCCAGGAAGGGGCCTCATTTCGTTCATATATTTCTCTCTGAAAAAAGGCTTCACTGATAAAAAAGGGTTGCAACTTACTTTTCCATAGCTAAATGCAGGTGTGAATGCAAATTTCCTCATTCGATGCTCGGTCAAAAACATTTGTCCGATAATTCCAGAAGCTGACGAATTCTGAATCTCCCCGAGTAGTCCAGAGAATATTCCAGATATCGGATCCGCCTCGAAACCTCCTGCTCAGATTTGTTCAATGTTATGCTAGGGTCGACAGATATTTCATAAAACTATGTGTGAACGATCAAAAAGTATTGTAGTAAATCGAACCTGAGAATGGACGACTCTCCAACCGTAGTTCAACACCCAAAAACTCTCTCCACATGTCCACATAAATTCCGGAATATCCGACACCCTTGCGAATCAGAAAAGGCCGAGTCTGGACGACAAATCCGATAGGAGGAAGCATTGAAAAGTGACAGCGTATGAAAAAAAAGGCGACGAGCAAAAAGCAAGCACACGATGGGCACACAATGCAAATTGGCTGCAGCTGGCGCGGGGGATGTGCTCAATAACCATTGAGTCAATGGCAATTACCGAGCAAACATTAAGTGCACTTTGAGGAAGAGCAAAGACTTGCACGTCTGCTGTTGAACGAAGATCATAAGATCGAAGTGAGGAAAAAACATATGAAAGGGTTGTTCCTGTTGGGAAAATAGCCTCAGTGAATGGCATCCGTCGAATTCTCACTGGGAATAGAAAATCCAATACACGTTTCGATGAATACATTTGTTCAAGTTTCATCGGCCCTTCTCGCTTCGCCACAGCTCCTCTCGTCCCTGACCATAGAGAGATCGTCATCAAGCAGAGAGAGTAGGCAAAGGCGGCCGATGGAGTGTGGGCATTCATGGAGGTGACCACATTTATCTTCGTAATGGGACAATCTAAATGGGTATTGTTTAAAGCATTGTATTTTTCATAAAAGATGAACAATGTGACTACTATTGTAATTAGTAAGTTTTACGGCCCTTACATAAACGGTGAAACACAACAATTACGAAAACATTTGTTTTGCATTTTTCATTCCATCATTTCAGTGCGCTGCCGCTCGTATTAACGAGGCTCGCCAGCTGCGGACCACGTACTGGGGGAAACTATAATTCTCCAAGACTTCATAATGCTTGGGAGGGTAAAGGGGCATAGACGCTATTTCATCGCTTGGGAATAAATGTTTGATAAAAAAATGTGTATACGTGCGAAGTCAGCGATCAATCATCTGATTCTTCACAATTTTCTTTTGATAAATACAGGGATTATCATGATTATAGTTCTTCTTCGCCTGTTGACGTGAAAACGAGCGCAAATCTCTCCTGTTTTCACTAGAAGATATCATCGTTCTCGCGTGATATTTATAGATCAGCCTAGTCGTGAAATCGAAAAACACGTGACAAACTTTCCACGTAATTTCAAACTTATATTCTTTTGCTAATAGCAAACATGGTGAGCGCAACCCCAACTATTTCTGGATGTGTTTGCTTCTAGAAATGTCATCCCCAATCGTGAGGCATCTTCTCTCATTTCCTTTCACCAAATACATCGAAATATGGAAGGGAAGGATGGAAGGAAGGAAGGGAAGGGAAGGAGCTTCTTCTTCTTCTTCTTCTTCTTCTCTGATGACGCTCTTGCGTTTACACCTGGCTGGCTTCTTTCGGTCTCTCTGAATCTCACACTCTCTTGTCGGTTAGAGTACGATAGCGACTGATCAGAAGGGAGAGGATACAAATTAAACCGCGGAACCATCAGTCTGATGGAGCCGGCTAATTTGTAGGGGATAAATCAGTGACGGTTCGTCCCCTTATCCACCCAAATCCGCATACGAAATCTCTCTGGAGCTGCTTCTCAGTCAATCTTTCCATACGGTTTCTCTTATCTTTCTTTTCCATATGCAGCTATTCTATTCATTCAAAGCTTGCTAGTATGTCATTGTAAGGAATGCACAATTAAGTTATTCTAACGTTATTTTCTGAAAGATATAAACAAGGAAAGTTTCAGTGAATTGCTAAGATAATATTCCTGACTTCGGAAAATGAACGTTTTTACACTCTCTCTCACCGCTCAATATTCATCCGCCCTTTAAAAATGGCATCATTTATTCTTGGCGAGGTGCTCAAAAACTCGTCTTGGGGACATTCGGGTCCTGAGATCGCGTGAAAACTGGAGATTTCCCGCCTAACCTTATGTCTACGGATGCCTTCGTTGTAAATGGTCTCTTGATTCTGCCTCGAAAAGAAAGAGCGAGTGAAACGAAGAGATCAGGGTCCACTATGCTGGAATTTCGACATTTCTCTCTTTGAACGCTGATACATTTTTTGTAGCAAATGTGCGAGAGCTGTGGAATCGAAATTCTCAATTCAAAACGAGCGCATTGTGAGGTTCCATTGCGGTTGCTAGGGTGACGTAAGAGAGTGAGAGATGGAAACGAGATGAGAGAAAACGAGGGTGGATCTCTTACTCATCTCTCACTCTAGCCACTCAACACGCCATATATTGCCCTTAGTGGCATATTCTCTGTATCCGTTTAAAGTGGCCTATCCTTTTTCTCAGCTAGAAGAATTATATGGTCATGGCTTTACAGTAGCCCATTGTTGATTGAAAGATATCTCATGAAAATTCTACTTTATCGTTCGCGCATTCCGATTTACAGTTTTATTGGTTATCAGTTGTTTTCATCAACTATCCTCTCATTTAGGGTAATCACAGCTTCACGTCGATTTGCCGGCTACTGTCTTCAGTGCACCCGAATACGAAACGAGCAATTACGGTAAATGAGGGGATTTGAGCGACGAAACCGCGCATTAGGAAGCCTTTGGAAGGCGTGAGGGATACCTCCGACTGTCAGTAGCAGTGTTCGTATAGCGATATGTATTTTCACAAATTGTATTTTTAATGCGAAATATCGGATGAGACATCCTCCCATTTGGGATGAGACAAGCTCACATTTCCAGATCACTAACGTATAGTAATAGTTTCGTGTTTCTTCGTAATGGAGCACGAACACATTGAGAATATCTACGGAGCTTTCGAATAACATTCGTCATTGGTAGTTTATGACAGACGTTTAATAGAGTTCATTAAATCGCAACTGCATTGCGTTACTCATGTCGACCAGAGATAGTGTTATCTCCATTTATCGTAATTTACCAATCAATTTCAGACTTCCTCAACTTGGCCATGACTGCCATCACTGAAGAGCAAGCAATCGCCTTTCTCAGGGTAATTTAGATCCGCCTTTTCGCCAAACAAGCTTATTTTACACTCAAAAATCGGATTCCAGACGAATCCACGAGTGCTTGAAACGCATGTGACCAGCGCGGCGATCACAAACGAGACATTCCATGTGAGTGAGAGAGAAAGATTTTTGCAAATTAATGAATAAAACTCAATACGCTTCGTTGATTCTTGCGTCTTCTTTTAGTCGTGAGAAGCTAATAAAATTGTGGTAGTTTGTTAGCTGCTGCTGAGAAATAAAACCGTTTTCCAGTATATATTTGTTGTTGATGCAAACGACTGCGCGTGATTACTCTTGCTTATATCTTGAATTCTTCCTAATTTGCGTTCGCAGATATTCTTGGATAAAACGGATGAAAATGTTCGAATTATTATTATTTTATTCACCTAATTTTAAGAGATGGGCAGCGAAACGGCAGCTGAAGGAAAAGCGCAAGTCGAGCAAGACCCTGCCCATTCAGTCGTGGACGGTTTGTTTCGACCAGGGTTCGGAAAATTAGTGCCGTCTGCTGATTTCACGCGTGAGAGCTACATGTGTGAAATGTGACGTACGGAGACTAGACAGAAACCGAAACAAGATCTTGGGCCCTTGGTCTTGGTATCTTTGATCTCCGCTCAGGGCTCCGACCTCGCCTCGCGCCGTCGAATCATCAGCGAGAAATCCGATGATGTGGTAAGCGTTACGTCATCAATTGATAATCCTTCTCCACCACTATACGATGTCACGCCAGAACTAGGACATCCTTCATACGATGCAGAGTATAGCAGATGTCTTCATTTCGAGAATGACTCCAATACAGGGATTAGAGTGAATTCCTTCTGTGGATTGAGATTGATGACAATTCGTAGCATCAGAAGCTTTGCGTGATGAGCATTTAATCAATAAGATGTCAGTAACTAATAATTACAGTTTTCTCTACGAAATAAACAGAGTCGGGCGATTCTCTTCTCCCAAAGTAGCAGTTACAATCGGCAACCATCTTTTTTTCAGAGTCGAATGGTGTTCGAGATCGGCGTCTGTATGGCACAAGCCGTCGGCACAGAGGCGTTTGAGGTTCGACGATCACAAATTAAATAATTCTTCAATATTCATACTTCCATTCGATGGAGGCATAAACGCAGGGTGCAACATTGAAGTTGCCACTGAAATTTCGAATGACATACACAGATCCGCATATGAAATCATAGCTACAGGAGCATTCCGTAGAGAGTTATGAAATCACGGTTTATTGTTGCTTACGATCAAAATAATTGATTGCAGGCGATCATTGAAAGCGATGATGGCGCCTACCAACTGTACAAGTCGGGCGGAGAACTCAAACAAAAGAAGGTCTGGTGATCTCTTATTTTTGAAATGAGCCGTCGCATTATAATTTGATCTTGATTTCTCAGATCCGACGGGCAGGCGGTCGCTCGCCACTCTTCACACAGCCACTCATCAACTGCGAGGGCAGCACGATTGGTGCCATCTTTGATCTCTATAGTTTGATATCTGAAATATATCATCAGGTCGAATCGAGTTCAAATCATCGGTCTCTTCGAAAGAGAAACAGATTCTTGGAATCATCTCCACGTGGGCTGCTAGCTGTGTACACTTCGCACAGGTACAGAATCCCGTTTCCACCGACAGTACACTCTTTCTCACGAATAGCTTAAAACTGTAGTGGCTAGGAGATATCGTCGGCGAATTTTTCTCTCCACGAATCGGCAGTTGAGAAAAATTATTTAGTTGTGATATTCCGAATGGATATTGACGATTAATCGAGCATCGTGTTTGATAACTTGAATCATTGTTTAAATGTATTCCTTCAGCTCTCCTCCCAATTACAATCGAACGGCGCTGAAAGCGAGTTGTTCGTTCGACAGAGGAAACTCAACGGATTTCTACTGGAAGTTGCCAAGTGAGTAATGGTTACTGTAGATTACCTCGAAGAGAGGTTTCCCGTACGAGTCGCTCAGCCCATTCAGACCCTTCAGTGAGTGACCAGCCATGCAACCCAACGGGTTTGGAGTAGTATTTTTTGATTATATTGCTGACAAGCGGCACACCAAAAAGGGAGTCTAGTATTGTCGCTTCGGCTGTCTGTTCTCTCGACGCTCCAATCGGAGAAATAGTGTGCAGAATAGAGATATCAGAGAACGGAAATAGCTTATCTAATTTACAGGTCGATCTTCCAGGACATTGTCTCGATGGACAATGTCATTCTCAAAGTGATGGTTAGTCTCTGGTCTATTTACGTAGACCGAACGGGAATTCGCTTGCAAACGCTTACTACGCCCCCATGCGAGAAGCCGTAGAACTGCGAAAAGTCTTCCGATTTCTCCCAATATCTCGCTTTATCCGAATCTCAGACAAGATTTTATGCATGGCTTCACTACTTCCTGCTAAGCCGGAAATTAGAATCGAACATGAAAATATATAACAATATTTTAATTTTACAAAAAATAACAATAAATATTCAGAATTTCGCGCAGACTCTTGTCTCGGCCGACAGAGCCTCGCTCTTCCTCGTTGATTCTAAAACGAAGGTTAGAGCGGTATTTTCTAGTTCAAAATGGTGCTCCGTGATTTTGATGACAAAGGCTTATCTTTGATCTCTGTTAAGGAGCTCTACGCCCGTATTTTCGACGTTGGTCAGGGCAACGACGAACGCGTGAAGATAAACGCAGATGGAAACAAGGAGATACGGTAGGAGACACGGTTGTGATACGTATAGTATTAGGGTTGCGCAATCAAAAACATCTTTTTGACCAACGAGACAGTGTGCAGAATGGAGAGAGCACTCACAGTACAGTATCCTACAGCTATCTTCAGATTCCCTATGACAAAAGGCGTCTCTGGGTACGTCGCCTCCACGGGAGAAGTCGCTAACATCGAGAACGCCTATGATGTGAGTCGATGAATGAACCGAGTTGCAAAACGGTAATCTTATGGCACATTCATATCGAATTATCAATAAATCGTTAAACACTTGGATCACATCAGCATATGCTTTCGAGAAATCGAGAAAACAACCGAGACTGAATTTCAGGACGACCGCTTCAATCCCGAGATTGACTCGAAGACGGGCTTCCACACGACGACGATTCTATGCATGCCCATATTCATCAGGACGAGGTTAGTGATTTATTGATGAAATAAATAACATCTCGCAAGTTACAAGGCATAGAATTAAAATATGGAGTGGTCATCCATTTATGGGCGAGTGGCGAAAGATGTGACTTCTAATCGCATTTAAAATTCACTACTCTTGACGATCATCGGAGTCCTTACTCCATTTTGCACACTCTATCTCTGGTCATTCATACGAAAGAGTCTGAAGAATGGAGACCGTCCAGACGAAATCTCTTGTAATCATGGAGAACGAGGAAGTTATTAGAAATGTTATTAAAAATGTTAAAATGTTAAAAAGTTATTCAACCACCTTATCGCTCTTTTCGAAAACCAAGAGCTTGTATATCTGCCGTAAAAACTTCAAAAACCTAGAGATTTAAAAATAATAAAACGATGTATGGGAGAACTTCAATAGGACTGATGCTTCCAGTGTGATCGGCGTGGTACAGATGGTGAATAAGCGCGACGGAGTATTCAACAAGGCGGACGAAGATGCATTTGAGGTACCGTGCTCTTTCGGTGACCTACCATACTCTGGGTGATCTACTGTCTGTTTTCGTTTACCGTTATCCTGTCCGATGTTAGCGAAGACCCTACGCACTCATACCGTATTCCCTCCAGATGTTCGCTGTCTACTGCGGTCTCGCGCTTCACCACGCGAAGCTCTACGATAAGATCCGCAGATCGGAGCAGGTAACCGGTCTTCCCATCTCAATCAGGAGTTATTAAGATAAACAAGCATATAAAATTTACTAAGTATTGTTTTTCATCAATATTATTGTAGAAATACCGCGTGGCCCTAGAGGTGCTCGCTTACCATTCCGTCTGCAATCGAGACGAGGTCATGAGACTAAGATCACTCGAGAAACCGGAGAAGATACAGGAGTTGGAGACGTGAGAAATATTGTCTCTCTCAGACTATCGCATTTGCTGAGCAGTCATTGTGATTTCACGTTATTTTTTTATAAATATGTTTTAACTAGATTCGACTTCAACGGCATAAAGCTCTCCGAGATCGAGAAGCCTCTCTACGCTGTGCACATGTTCCGCACACTGTTCAACGATAAGTTGTGAGTTTGTGGACTACTTGGAGGAGGTGGAATTGCTAACGAGTGTATCAAGAAAGACGTAGTGGGGAAAAAATTGCCAAAAAGGCGCGTGCAATCAAATCCAGCAATTACATTTAATATTTAAAAAAAAAACATTGCAGCCGTTTCGACCCGGACGATCTCACTCGATTCATATTGACCGTGAGGAAAAACTACCGAAAGTTCGTTTCCTTGCATTTATCCGTTGTAAACATAGCTTCAGTCTGGATAGTCTGGATGGCTTCTCTCATTGAACTCTTTCTCTATATTCCAAACAGAAACTCGTCTGTCTGATCAAATGTACAGAATAGAGAGAGTTCAAACCCGAAACTACAATTGTCGTTCTCACTGAAGGGAGATTCACAAATGACATCCACGAACGTTTCATGGCTGTGTGATTCTAATTAACAGCGAACCTATTAAAGGGTAGCCTATCATAACTGGGCACACGGCTGGAGTGTCGCCCATGCGATGTTCGTCCTACTCAACTCAACTGATATCTTCACGCCCTTCGAGGTATTTTAATATCAAATAATGCTATTATTATGAATTAAAAAGGCACTCGCCCTGTTCATCTCATGCATCTGCCACGATCTCGACCATCGCGGAAAGAACAATGCGTGAGTTTTAAATATTTCACAATTTCACCTCGTAGATCTATGTTTCCACCCATCTTCTTCTTATCAATTGGGTTGATTCTTTTAGTGTTGGGTGGAGAATCTAGCATAAAAATCCGAAAGAAACATTTAGAGTAATTATTATCTCAATGTTTGTGTGGCTTTTCCTTGAACGCATAAAGACTTGCGGATTTCGCTACCAAAAAATAAATTAAAGATACATGAAGAACATGTCGACTCCTTTGGCGGCTATCTACTCTACGTCGGTGATGGAGCACCACCACTTCAACCAGACAGTTACCATCCTGCAGCAGGTACGAGAGGGTCGGCATGTGATGTGCTGCAGCGAAAACTACTAATCACTGATTCGAGGAATTTAGAGGGATGAAAAACAGAGCGATAAGCTCCCTTTCCTGAGACGGAAATATCCCACAGTCGGCCTACAGTTGTCATTTCAATGGAGTTACTGTGCCGGAGATAAGAGAAAAGATAGTGCACAGAAATAGACTGTGAGATTTGTCAATCGGTGCTCACAACATATATCCAGGACGGTCACAACATCCTCAAATCGATGACGTCGGAAGAATACAAGAAGGCGCTGGCAGCTATCAAGCATTGCATTCTGGCCACTGACCTCGCCCTGTTCTTCCCCAATCGGTAAGTATTGAGTGAATTATGTGGTGCGGTCCGGATCGATCATCAGCTACTAGCACCTCGGACTATCGTAATCCTCCAGTGCGCGTCTCGCGGGTCTCGTAGCGGAGGGGAACTTCGACCTCGAAGAGATCGAGCATCGCAAGCTGCTCAAGGTTTGAATTTTACATCCATCTCAGACTTGACTCTCTCCATTGTGCATGTGTGCACATTCTCTCGTCGATCAGACAGATAGAATGCCGAGTGGGTAGGGCCCCTCGCTACTCCGTAATCATGATCGACAGTAATGCTCACATCAGGGAATTCTCATGACTGGCTGCGATCTCATCGCTAGTGCCAAGCCGTGGGTGATCCAGACGGAGACCGTCAAGGTCATCTTCGAGGAGTTCTACGATCAGGTCGGGCATTTGTCTTTCATCTTTGATCAATTCTTGGAAATGACAAACATTTTGTGATAACGGAGACTGGGTTGAGTTTAATGACGTCATCATTTATTGTGAAGCGAGTTTGCTAGAATGATTGCATCGTATCCTTCTCAAAAACAGCGGAAACAGCGACATATGCTATTCTTATCGCTAATTCATGATCTATTTCCCCCCACAGGGCGACGCTGAGCGCAACAACGGGAAAGAACCAATCGCGATGATGGACAGAACGAAGGCTCACGAGTTACCACAGATGCAGGTAGGAACAATATTATCTTTTTAAAAAAATTTTTGGTTTCTCTTACATGTGTCTGTGCTTCTGTTGAATCAATTTGATTATTTTTATTTATAAAGAAATTTTTTTAAAAGGTGGGATTCATGCGTGGCATCTGCGTACCGTGCTACGATGTCATCGCCCAGGTCATTCCCGAAGTCGGCAAGCTCAGAGACCAGTGCGAGTCAGTTTTTGATCTTTGATCTGTGTCCATCTACTTAAAACAAGGCCTAACTAACATGCACCTCTGACGAGTGTGCAGAATGGAGATCAAACAATGGGAACATATAAAAGCGCCCTCGCATACGACGCGAGCCATGCGCTTGCATTCTGGTTTCGTTGCTAATCATGCACTGTTGAAGGGCTGCGACAAGAATTTTGCTCATAATCTTATAGCGAACAGAACCTACTAGAAAATCAAGTCTAGATTGATCTTTGATATCTCTTCAGATTCAACGCCAAGATGTGGGAGCAGCTCGCTGATGAGCAAAAGATGAAGCAGATGGCAATCGAAGATGACAAGAAACAGAATGGGAATGGAACCGAAAATGGAAATTGATCTTTGAACTTTACCTTGCACAAATCGATCTCTAGTCTCGCACAGGTAAGCACATAGCACGCACCCTCGCATGATATTCTTCCCTCACAATATTAATATATTATAGAATTATACTGTCACAATATTCTCCTGCTTGGGAATCTCTTCACCCCTCACCTCTGATAAACACACTGTTGCAATTGCGTTTGATCCAAATAATTTATCATTGCAGTCTACGAAATTTACAGAACGACTGTAGAGGGGGGAATTCGAGAAGAGATCAGATGATACAATATTATAACGTGTGAATCGACGACGATGACAGACTCCGCTCCCTCACTTGCTCTGAGGCTTGAGTTTGGGCGGTCTGAAGGAGGATCCCTTCATCGTCTGACCCTTCTCCTCCTTGCGGGCTTTCTTCGCTTGGAAGTTTCGCCAGGCGCCGCGTCGCTCGTCACGAGACTCCTCCAATTAGGGCAATTTATATTGTTATTCTGACAAACCGTATCCCCCCATCAACCAGCAACTCGTATAATATAACGGCTTGCATGGCCACTTTTGCCTGTTGTTGGGTTTTTTGTAAATGTGCAACCAAGAATCATTGTATCTCTGTTTCGCTCTTGTCACATTCATGAAACACTGTTTTGCATGGTGGCCTTTACTAAACCTAAACTGCGACTCAACGCGGTCGAAACTCAACGGGATTTTTGTACAAATACAAACATCGATTCTATTGCCAACTAGTTCTTAAAGTGACTTACGAAGCGTTCATGAAACCGCTATTCACTGGTTAAAATTTATAATTTTCAAAAAGTTTATAACAATGCCTGAGTACAAAAACTAAATAAAATGTTCGTCACCTTCGTCAAGACCCCTGAACTAATCAATCAATAATCCACCGTACCTCATAGTTCTTGGCGAACTCCTCGGCGAGTTTGCGCTTCTCCGCAGCCTCGAGTGCCGCCTCTGCGTTGCGTCTCCTGCAAGAGGGAACAGTTAGCACAGTTATCAGGTTGGACACTTTCGCTCTGATCGGCAAGGGAGTGTGCAGAATGGAGAGAGGGCAGTGAAGAATATTTTTTTTTAATAAGAGTACTGTATCTGTAGAACCGTAGTAAGCATACGGTAAACAAAAAATGCAGAGTATGTTTTCCGTCAGGTTACAGTACTGAACCGAGACTACGGTATCAAGAGATCTGCATATCCATGATTCGACAGTAATGATGCCATGTAGCTCTCTCTATTCATCACACTCGCTTGTCACTCACTTTGATCGATAAATGAGTGTGCAAAATAGAGAGAGCACTATACCACTACTCTACAGTGATGATGATGATGTTATTTCGGCTTTTGACTTTCTCCATTCTACGTGATCTCTTGCCTGCCTGACCGTCGAGTCAGTGTGCAAAATGGAGAGAGTAAAACAGAAACGACAGTAACCGTACTTCTCATCGTTTGCTCTGTCCTCCAGCATCTTCCGCTTCTTCTCTCGATCCGCGAACACCTTCGTCACGATCACCCACAGCGCCTGCGATGAAATCCATTTGTTTTTATTGACAAATAGGAGCAGTTTATCAACTGATGCAGCCGGATTCGTTCAAGAGGCGTGCGCGAAACACAACTCCGCACAGTGGAATTTCAAACGTTTACAAATATTGTGTAGTGATCAACATCAAGAAAAGCACTATCACCTAGCATGGAAGCCAATCTTTGGACATTTCCTAAACATTCAAAATATTTAATGTGTTATATTGACCCACCGAATCTTGAAAAAATGAAACTCTGTTCTCATCTTCGATTTAGACTCAATTACGAAGGCTATTCAATGGGCAGATGCAAATATTTCTCAAATGCCAATTTGAGCTTTATCTCCTCTTTCATTCTTAGAATGAAAAAAAGATGAGCAAAATTTACCGATAATATTTTGTCCACAATCTCTCGGATATTGGTCACTCCGGTCGCCAGTAGCAAAAAAAATAATTGTTAAAGAAAAAGTTCATCCAATACTAACGCGCGTTTTGTTCTTTACTCATTACGCACCCACGAAACAGCACTCCACCTCCTATATGAATCGCCTCCTCCTTCTTCAAGTTTCTGCATGCCCTTGCTTCGAGCGCGCAAAATATAAGCCCCCCCCCCCGCGCTAACTGAACTATTCTTCCGATTTCAACATGCATTTCCCCATTTAAAAATTTATCAGTCAACTTTATCTCCTCTTTCACCCCTACTAGTCTTACCCCGTCAAACATTCACCCTGCTCACCTTTCTGTATGCCTTCGGTTCATCCTCATCGATCGTTCCATCTCCGCCCTCTTTCTTCGCCTTGCGTCGCTTCTCGCTCAGCTGAAATGCTCATTTTATTTATTTTAAAAGCAATAAATACTAGCCTATAAATTAGACACATCTAGACTATCATGCATGCACCTCTTTAACACATTATATCCATAGTATTTTCACCCGAAACTCAAACTATCAGATTCGCCAACTGATGGCAACCTTCATTACTCTGTGATAGCATGAATCTCCCTGTGATCAAATCCTAATCCACTCAGAGCTTTCTCAATGAGATTCGCAAATCTTAAGCAAACTTATGATTTTTCATACACGCCTGATTCGTGTTGCGACCATGCTATAGATGCCATATTTTTATTGCAAATAACTGATTTCCGGACAATTGCTTCAAACTCACCAATCTGACCATTCCCTCTCAGGAGCTACTAAAAATAATCCACACTATATACTACCGATTCTTAGTACCTAGACTTCAAAATACGAACCATGCACACTTCATTTCACTATCTCGTCACTCGACAGGTTTTTTACAAAAGGAGAGATCGTGACCCGTATTTCGACTCAATTAGCAACGAGGAAACGTAACTGACCATGATGGTCAATCGTGCCTCTGCTTACATTCTCATATTTATTTGAAACAACAACAACGCTACCGAATCAGATTAAAAGGCTAATGGCATATTTCCTAGCAAGGTCGAAACAGGAATCTTCCTATTGGCCAATTCCTTCTCACCCATCACAATAGCCAATTTGGTACTTAATATCAAGGCGCTGCAATAGGGCGCAATTCACACAATACCGACCAATCTTGACGACGAGGCAAGAGGCAATGATAATGCACCCACCATGATGGCCAATCGTGCTTCTGCCTCCTTGTAGCAGTCCTTGGCCTTGGCCAACTGCACCGGGTCCTCCATGATCGCCACCGCCTTCTTCACGACTGCAATTATATAAGATTCCTATTAATACTAATTAAAAATTAATCAAATCCAAAAGCCCACTAATTTTCCTCTACAAAAAGGAGTAATATTATGTTCGAGAACGAATAAGGAATATCAATCTCTTGTGAATCTCCGAACCTAGTAGTATGGTTGAAACCCGGAACAGTCATGTGACCAAACCGCATATCATTCATAAATACCTTATTTCTCGAGAGAATAACGGGTCATCAGTAGCTCCCTTGCAGTAGGCATCTACTTCTCACAGAGAGCATTATTTTCGCTGAACTACACCACCTAATTCATTCAATACCACATTTTTCAAAGCAAGGCAAGCATCGAAGATCGAAATTACAAAGTGAATGCAGAGCTCATAGCTTGGAATGCACTCGGATCTACCTTTTTCACTTATCTCTCAATTCGATTTACCTGTGGAGTGCGCTATTTTCAATAAACTCCAGACAAAAACTGCAAAACAACCACTCACTATCGACCTCTCCCTATTACCTCTGTTCTCGTAAGGACGGATGAGCAGATCATATTAATATCTACTTCAACTACCTTATGTTTACTTTCTCGGGCATATCTCTCATATTCTTACAACCACCCATTGAATCCTACTGACTATCGAATGCCTTATCCGCCCTCTCCCTATCATCAGGGTTCTTGTCAGGATGGATGAGGAGGGACAGCTTCTTGTACTTCTTCTTCGCCTGCTCGATGTCCGTGTCCGGCGCGATTTGCAGCACCTGAGTAGGTGGGATTAGTAGACAAATCGGCATCCGCCTCTCCTCAAATCACACGCTCTCTCGTTTCCCTCTGACCAGCGAGAGACTATGCAAATTGAGGAGAGTCGATGCCGTTTTGACATCACTAGTAGGGATGTGATAGTTCGGTATTCATCTCACTCCACTCTGTACACTCTCATTTGTCTAACAGGCTAAAAGGCAAGTTGAGTGTGCAAAGTGGAGAGTGTCACAATCGAAACGACAACGCTACTGATTAGCATTGTCGTTCATTTATTATTTTTTTATTGTTTCAACAAGCTGTGTGACTTGACTCGACAAGGGAAAATATTTGGAGACTGCCATACGTGGTTTGCGTTTCAGATGCTACACAAATATTGACGGAGGCTTCGAAAACGATTTAATGATAGTTCCCGTGTAAAAAATAAGAATTCAGAGTCGGGCTATGCGAAAACTGCTATTCAGAGGTAGAGATCATGATAACCATGATGCTAATTCTGCAGCCCACAAAAGTATGTCATCATCTTCTAGGAAACAAATCCGCAGATGAACGGCGACGAGAGATTTTGATCACATAAAGTACGATGACCCCTTTTTAAATATGTTGCATCCGCCACATGCTGCGCAATAATAGATCAAAGCTGACTTCGAATGGGTTGAGATTGAGGTAGGTCGATCCGGGTCTGAGCAGTCGATCCAACTGCAGGTCTGACGTCAGCACAGAGTCCTCGCTCTCCTGGTCTTTCAGCTGAAAAAAAAATTTTTTTTTTTACACTTTCACATCGGAAAATGACGAGTGTGCATAATGGAGAGAGCCCGAAACATCTCAGTGAGCACATATCGTTCAGTCTTCCCAGCTAGTCCGAGCTCCAAATAATAAAATAGAGGAAATAAAATCAATATAACTGACATCAGTGTAGAATCTCTCGAAGTCCTCGGCCATGATTGTCGTTCTGGAAATTTCAATTAATGAAAATCCTAAATGAATAAACAAAATTGTTCAGATATTCACCATTGCTCTCGAACAAATCATCCACTTCACCACCACAAACAAATTAATAAAATATTAAAGGCATTTATCGAATAATTATCAGATTGATGAAAATTAAGCACAAATTCTCAACAGGTAGGCAAAGCAATACCAGGGGGACTAGCAAAAGAGCGAGTGAAGCGAATCATTAATTGTTCTGTACAGGGGGAATGTGGAGGGTGCAACTACGAATCGAAACTACAGTAATGCCGTCGTGGGAGGCCGTAATCAGTCAGTTATCACCATAGCTGGGTGTGTGTGTTGAGTGACGTAATAAGTACCGTAATCTGTATGAAACCAAGGTAAAGTAGATCGAACGAGGCAAAGATACAGCATGCACGCGAGGATAGTGTACAATTATAAAACGAGGTGGGGAACGGATCGATAACCGCCGGCTACCGTAATCTCTCCGCTTATGGATTCATGGTGCAGTTTCCGGACGGGATGCAGCACACCTGCTGCACGGTCGAGAGCGAGATCTGGAATTGTACATTTTTATGGAATCAAGACGCACGTACTGGCGTCAAATAATGAATAGGTATATTACAAACAACGGGACAACACGAGACCGCAGTTCACCTACTTGAGAGTGTTACGAGAAACATATAATGGAGCATTTATAATTCTCGTGTAATCGGCACTAGTGTTGCCGGATCGCAATGCTAGTGTTGATTCTGAATACTATCTCATCTCCCCTTCCTGCGAGAGAGTGTGCGGATTGGAGAGAGCACTATTCCATCCGGCAACATTTTGTCGGCGGTAGACTACGTCGTGGAGAAAAACGCTGCCTAATATTTCAAAAGCGCTTTTTAATAAAATGATTACTTTTTTCAACTTCGTATACCACTTATATCAACACGATCGGCAACGCCCTTTATTACGCCCTATAGTCAAGACCATGTAGCCTAACATTACCTACTTTAACATTACCGGGAATATTTTAAAACAGTTTTTTGCAGAACTACATCGTCAAAGTCGTATCGGACGTATGATCAATATTTTTAACCCTGCTGCAAGGTTTAATGGAATCCTAATATTTTTTAAAGATCAAAGATCATTCTGATTCACAACATGGCTCACTACAGTAATCCTACGCCATCAGTTCAAAGATCAAAGATCATTCTCGCCTGCTCTCTGTGGTTGAAGTACATGAGCGTGACGACGACGTCAAACTGCATGTTGACGTAGAGGGAAGTGAGACGGGAGAAGGAGGCAGTGCAGTACTCACTGAAAGAAAGGGGCATTTATTTAATTTTTGATACAGATCGAGAGCACATTATTCACTGTAGCGAAATTATTTGAAATAAGTACATCGATCTACATTTTGTCTGAGAGTTGAGTGAATTTAGGAATGCTCTGAAACAGTAATGAGACGTCTTTAAAAATTGTGATGTGAGTTCATTGTAATAAGAATTTATTTCAACTCTATAACCTCGCAAGATTGTCTGTAATCTAAATTCTCGAGCATGTAAGGCTATTGAAACATGATATTGGCGGACAACTCTAACAAAAATAAATTCCCCAACTTTCAACAACAGAAATATGATTTCCTTGGATCTCTTTCATAAGCCGTGTATGAGCCAACCTGATTGTAACTCATATTTACATCAATTGATTAATTATTAAATCAAATAAAGATAACTCACGCGACGGAATCGACCAGTTTGACGGTGTTGTTGAAGCTGAGGGCGGTCATTCGACCGTCGTTGAGGGGAGAGACGGAGATCATCGAGCCATTTCCACCCAGGCCAATGTTCTGAGTAGAGGAGGGATCATTGATGGAAGGTACGGTAATGCCATGACAGTATAATAGTGTGCCAATGCAACAACAAGAGATGAACGAATCGAAGATGAAAGGATCTGCTGATAATACACCAAGTTTGGAACGCAAATCTCCCGAGCGGATTTCAGTTGAAAAAAATATTTTCTCATGTTCTTTCTGCCGGTAATCTATAGCTCCCCGCAAGTCATGTCCCTTGAACGGTTATTTTTTTTTTAATTCAAAGAGTATTGTAATTATAAATATAAACAATCCTCACCTCCTTGCTCCATGGCTGGAACTTGCTGATGACACTGGCCGTCGTGTTCTGCACTTGCACTGCGTAGTAGTTCGCGTTAGAGATGTTCACGTAGTTCTGGAAGGAGATAATTTGATCGGTGATCTGATGTTTCATCGGAATGGGATATCTAGGTGGATCCACAAACTAGCTAATAGTACCATGAGAGAAGCTTCATATAATATTCTAAATGATCACGTAGTTCTGGAGAGAAAGTTGATCGGTGAGTAGCGTTCGAAATACTGCTCACTGTCTCTCCATTAAGCACACTTTCTCAACTGGCTGAATGACCAGAGAATGTGCAAAATGGAGAAAGAATTACTTGGATTTCGAACTATATCGGCGAGTCGAGGTTTCATCGACTTGTTAGAAATGTGGTTATATACGGGGAGATCTATTGGTCGAGGGAGAGCCAGGACAAAATGATCGTGATCGTACTGAATAGTTTCACAATAAACAAGCATTTCCAGGCATGTCTAGGATACAGTGATACGATATCAGTGTTTTCGACAATGGGGCACCATTCATCATTACTATGCCACAAAAATAACACTTCAGTCATTGAGATACCAACAATGATTTAAATAAATAAATAATTTAAAAATAATCCACCCACCATGAACCAGAATTCGAGCTGCGGCGGCTGCTCCTGCTTGCGGAAGACGTTCACCTGCAATATTTCATTGATGTATCATCGATAGTCAACTCTTCATTTCATTGCATCAACACTAACCCAATATCCATAGTGCCCTTGAAAAAATTGCCACATTAAACAAAATTGGGCAGCCCGAATTAATGCAATCATCCTGATCTGCCAGGTGCATGCTGGTTTCGGCAATGCCATACCTATCAATGTCATTTCCGCTATTGATAGACGACAGGGTCCATCGTTAAAAAAAACATTAAAACTTTATTTTAAATAGCATAATATCTTATCGGGTCAATCTAATGAGATAAACACAACCCGATGTTCCAGGCATTTTCTGGTTTCGACTATGATACATATGTCAATGCCACTACCAGCATGGATATGTATTCGACAAACTTTCTAAAGAATAATACTACCCACCTTATCTATGGATCTCCTATCCGAGTGCAGCTCGACAGCACGCGGCACCAGCATGTAGATCACACCTGCAGGAAACATTTAATTATTGAATTATTAACTAGCATAAATATATAATTTGAATAAATATCAAATCTAAAGGAAAGAGGAAAGAGGGAAAGGAACTCCAGATTCTCAGTTACACGCATGTTTGAGTTTCAGCAGCTCCTCAATAACGAACAGTTCTTTAGTAAGCGATTACGCAGACTCCCTCTACATAATTCAATTTCTCATACCTACTTTGTCTCCACACTCGCAGTGCGGACAGCATGTTCGAATATGTTACCGGATCAAAGAGTACTCTCTCCATTTTGCACACTCTGCCGCCAGTTAGAACAATAAGATAGTGTGCAGAATGGAGAGTTCTATTCACTTCGGAAACAGTAATGTTCACCAGAAGCGATGAGCACACACAATTTTGAATTCAAAATGAATTCAAAATTTCCACTGAGTCAGATTCTACAAGCAACATGTACATTTGCGTCTCAGTAGTCTCTCAAAAGGCGATAGATTTGTTGCCGAACAATTCTCTCGGCGGCTTCCGTCTAACAACTCATATATTTCATCATCCCTACTACATATCCCCCTCCCTTTCCTTCTGATAATGTTCCGCTAATACCATAATAGCTAGCACCACTAACAGCCTACTCATTCTCCATACTATATCTCATGTCACAAATAGTTACATATCTTTTTAATGTATATTAGGTGTCCCAAAAGTCTTGTCGCCGTTTTTATTTTTATTATTTCAAGAGAACCGTAGGTCGCAATATCTCTCACTCGTTGTTAATAAGTGCAAGTACTCCTGCACTAATTTATTCGACTTCGATTAGATCATGAGATTGCCTAATGGTAAAACAATAATATAAAATGTATGTTTTTCGACCTTGTTTTAAAATATTCATAAAACAGAAGCGGTTTTGACATTCCGAAGCCCAAACAAAAACCATAGTAGTAGTAGGAATCAGACTTTTAAATGCAATTTTCGAACTAAAAATATCGCTTGAGAACTCAGAAATAATCAAGAATATGTGAAAATCATGACCATTTTTCAGGTCGATTTTTGAGTTATCTATTTTTACCCCCTTCGATTGCGCTCTAATGTTAATCTTTCAACGTTTTGATTTATTTGTAAATATTTTGATCGATTTCCGGAATCAAATTCGAAAATTTTTAGAATAATGTGTGGGAAATGGCAAGTTTCATAGTGATGATGCAATTCGAGAAGGGAAGTCGGAATGGTGCGCATATTGAGTGTGGATCACTTCCTATTTGTGGCAAACATTAAACTGATTTTTATCTATTGAAAAAAAGGAGAACGGATTTTTTGAACGAAAACTGAACGTGGGTGTTTTTAGTGTGGTCAGTTCTACATACCGTAGCTCCTCGGAATTGTAATGATTTCACTGGCTCTAGTATTGAAACAGAAGGTCAATAGTTAATTCATCAATCGCCGCTTAGCAGGATTCGATAAGGCTCTTTACAGTTGAAAAAATATTTTTCAAAAAAAACGACAGGACTTTTGGGACACCCCAATACTAGAGATGTCGTTTCGGTTTTTGCTCTCTCCTTTTTGCACACTCTCTCGCAAGTCACACAGATGAGAGAGTGTGCAAAATGAGGAGACTCATCCTTCCCCTCCTCACCGGACGCGATGAGCAGACACGCGAGCACCACCACCACCACCCATCGCCACGTGTGCTTCGGCTTGAGACGGTCGTCGTTGACGGGGATCAGCGCCACCAGCGTCTCCTCCATCTCTGATAATATTGTTAATTAAATTATTAATAAACGATTAACGAACTATGAAACTCTTTTAATGGGTAGTTCGGATGTTATTTCCAAGTCATTCAACGGAAGAATCAAAAGCGCAATGGCTGATAATACTTCTCCAAAACATGGAGTCACCTAGGAAGAAAATTCTAAAGAATAACTCTCGGAAAAACATAAACCGTTCTGCTGAAAAACGGTCAGAAGCTCATTCAACAAATAATTTCCATACAGTCATTTGTAATTTGTGTTGCTACTCAGTGGCGCAAGATCACTGGCTTCGGAAAACCAGTATGACCTTTATGATCATTCGAAACAAAGATCTCCCTGGGCATAACGAGAATCATCCGCAGATTCCGCCGACAATGCTACTAACACACACTCACACCGATACATAACACAACAATATTTCGATTTTTTCGGTACCAGAAATGAACAATGATTGAATGGTAAAGAGTGATGAATAGTAAAAGCGCCTTTGAAACATCAGTTTTCCAGGAATTCATTTCAAGGTATTCAGAGCATTTTCGTAGTACTCCCTACCGTACCTCATTCAATTCCAGCCCTATCTACCGTACCTTTGGGTATCCTTCCGGTTCCCTTGCACGACGGACAGGGCACACTCCCTCCCATCAGCTCCGTGTAGTCTGTGGAGAGAGAACGAGTGGGCGCAGACTGGAAGGAGAGAGGATGAACGATTTGAAGTAGGAAATAATTTTTTTTAAATAGATTGGAAAGACAAATAGGACGCCTGAATAGAAACGTGGTCGCCGGAATAAATGCGTATTATTAGCGGGTCTAGAGGCTCAGTAAATCTAGACTGAACTCAGGTGCGAGCGGTAACTACCTGGGGGAACACAAGCCCTCTGGGATTGCTCTTTCCACTAATTGTAAGAAACCTGCGAAGAAACAGATTCTAATCCAAGCATAGGGAACCTCCTCAATCGAACATTTACCCACGAATGAATCATACTACCCCGTGAATAATATGCCTCAAAAAAGATTTATCTTATAAATAACAACTGGAATCTCCAAATCAATCAATATTCTGCTCACCTCATCGCTCGTTCCGGCAACTCCTCCATTCCTCCCGTCCGATTCCTCCACCAACCTGAGATGGCAGATTCATGTCTCAGTACGACCACAAAATGATTTAGATCAGCCGAATGCATCTCCAATCAAGTGCACCCTTACATCTCATTCAACCGCGTGAGATTCCTAAAAGATCCCATATTAGCCCTTGTAATCGTGTCATATCCCACATCAACATACCTACTTTGTCATACAGTAGTGTCGATGGATAGAATAGTAGCTCTCCCGCCCCCCCCCCTCTCTCTTTCTGTTCTGCACACTCTTCAGTTTATCTGATCGACGAACTAGTGTGCAGAATGGAGAGAGAAGCTATTCGATCCGACAACAGGCTTACAGTACCCCTTCCTGACCTGTCATGTCCCCTGCCCATGAGGCCGTTCTTCATGCGATGCCACACATTCGCCATCGCTCCACGCATTGACGGGGCGGAGTCGAGGGAAGAAACAGTGGCCGACCGCTACTGAATCTAAAATAATTAATGTTACAAACGAAATTATATTTTTAAATGTAATCGCGGCAAATAGCAAAATAGCAACAAGAAACAGATAAATAAAATGTTTGAAGAGAGCAATCGTCAAGAATTATTTCGAAGATAATTGGCACCTCAATGAAGTAACTGTGCGGCACAAATGCACCGGGCAATGAATCGAAAATTTGAGGAGATTTTAGCGGTTCAATCAGCGTTCCAAACGCAAAGAGCATCCATTTGAAGGAATACGGAGCTTTTCGAAAAAAAAATTACACTGCCGCGCGATGTCACCTAGCACAGAAACAGGCCCCAGGCGATTAATAACATGATTATTCACTTCGGGAGGCAAACACAGTGGTTGAATCAGCTGGGTTGCGCGTTCTCATTGTGAAAGGCGAGGAAGAGAGCAAGTGCCGGAAAAGATCAACGTCAACAGCACTCTCTGCACAACTGGATAGTAATGTATCACGTGCCGAGAGAGCGCGTGATTTGAAGAGAGTGGAGGGAGGCGAGAGAAGCAGAGAACACAAGAATAGATGTGATCAGTGGTTGCGAGAAAGCGCTTGGAAACATCAAGCAATATTCTGTCGATATCAGTTAACTTCTCTAGTAATCGATAACCGGTTACCGCATCAAGATATACTTGAGAGTTCTCAAACTCTTGCGCGACGCCGGAAAGAGACATTGATATAAAGAAAAAGAACTTTATACCGTATAATACGGGCGAAAGAACGACATTTGGGATAAGCGAATATTTTGGTGTGAAATTCGAGTGGAAAGGAGAAGTTGCACATAAGGAGATTTCGAAAACCAGTAAGCGATAGAAAGATTACACAGGAAAGAAACGTTCGAGGGAACGGGGAAATACGAAATACGACGATTGTGGGACTACGGTAATCGAGACGAGAGGGCTACGGTAATCACAATGCAATGACAGTCTACGATAGGAGAAGTTAGCGTGGAATTACCAAAGTAGATCAAGAATGTAATCGCAGAATATGTGCCAAGATAAATCTCAAGCTCTAGTATGGTGTGACATCGAGTGATGGGGAGGAGAAACACTTTGGAGGGAGCCGTAAACAGCCAAAATGCGTTAAAAACAAACGACTATATTATGATGGGCGGAAAGGGGTTATTATTATTACATTCACAAACGGCTAGTCGGCGCTAAATCTAGCAAGTCCGGACTCTACGGGGCAAGGGGAACACTCTAAACATGCACTTAGCACCGATCCTTCGCTATGGAGAGCTGATAAGGTCTCTAGAGGGCGAGTGCTTAGGGGACGGAAAGGGATGGAAAAGAGAGGGGATGGATTGAAATTGTACAACCAATCGATGACCGATTGAACACGATGAAAAACTGATAATCTGTGATAACACACGCACACAGCCACTGATAACGCCTCTAAAATGTGCTGAAATCAGCGAGGTTCTAGCCTCAAAGCAAAATTAGATAATTAGATAATTAGCACTAATTAACGTGCGCGCGCCTCTCTAGACAATATCTAGACTAAATGGGAGGTAAATGCGCCTAAGAAGGGGCAACAGGGTAACTGGGGTAGATCAACGTAGTAAAGCACTCAACAGAAAGGGCGAGATTCGGAGGGGTCTAGATACCGTAAGAACGGCGAGGGGTAGGGGGATTCACAGGGATCCTGTTCTCGAACGGAAACTTCGGATTACGGTAGGACGGGCTCGGTGAGGACGGTGCGGATCTGCTTGTTGTGCTCTTCCAGCGAGTTCTCCGCGTAGTATCTGCAAGGGAGGACAGGGTTACGGTAAAGAAAATCGATCACAGAGTTTATCTTTTTTTAGGAAGATCGCCGGAGAAGAGCAATTAAAGTCATCAACCGGGAGATTAATGAAACCGGTGAAACCAAGAAAGACCTGCTCAAATGATTCCGTTGGAGTCGAATAGCAAATATAATTTTTTTCTCTCAAATGGATCCCCTAGTAGCAAGACTAGAACTTCCCGAACAAATAAGACTAGTGAAACCTAGAAAAACCTTCTCAAACTGAACCACCAGAGTAATTTTTTTAAAATGTCGGAACTTTGTAATTTAATAGAATCATCAAACACGCATCTATCGATGACTAATTTGAAGCCGCAACACTCGTCAATTCAATTCATAGTCAGGTCTTACATCAACTTTGAGGAAATCATTAGAATATCTCCCAATTCCACAGAGAAATTAGACTAGTGAAACAGTCGATGTTCGAGTTGTAATTTTCCTCATTGGAACGTCTGCTTCCGAGAACAGCTTCCCTTTCAGTCAATAGAACGTGTCAAACCAATCAGAACACCGTAATCCCACGTATCAAGGATATCATCTCGGTTTTCGACTCTCTCCATTCTGCACATTCCCTTGTCGCTATGATCGACGAATGAGTGTGCGGAATAGAGATAGCTGATGCCCGAGACGATTTCGTTACTCAAAAGAAACAAATCAATCAAGCTCAGATAACGAAATTTCCGATCCTCACAAAGCACAGTCCCTTTTTATTCACTCGTCCCATCCAGTTCTACGTAGTCCAATCCAGACATCTAATTTTTTAAACAGTTTCTTACCTAACGAAATCTCCGATGCTGACAAAGGAGAGTCCTCCGTGCTCGAATCCCCATCCATGGGTGGCCTCCTCGATGAGGCAGTGAGAGAGACGACCCGCGCACAGCACCGATAGCACCTGCGAGCAGGATATTTAATTGAACAATATTTAAATAATTCCAAGAAAATAGTTGACTATCGACAGATTCGAGTTTCGAATATTATCGTCAAATTTTGGACTTCACTCATGAGACAAATGTAACTAGACCCTGTGAATGACAGTTTCACTCCAGGTCCAGTGATAGGAAAAAATAAGATTTCGGAACACTCAATTGCCCTGCACTTTAGCGTTTCGGTGGCGATACAACTAATCAGATCAATTGTGACTAAAAGTAGATCCTCGGGATATTGGTGAAAAAAATACTCAACGACTCTCGACTTTGATGCTACACATGCCACTCAAGTGAACCAAACCACGACACTAGACAATTCTTCCGTCGTTCACATTGATAAAACACTTCATTACATTTCGAGCACTTTATTAAAATAAATATTAATTTAAAAAGTAACTGACCAATCGTCCCTCCTGACTGGCCGATGGTCGGATGAGGAAGATTCCGTCGAACGATGGGATCGACGAAGAGGAGGTCGTTGAGGAGTGAGAGTCTCTGCAAGTGAATAATGCTAACTATTGATGGCAAATTGACATCCGACTCTCCTCAATTCGCGTGCCCTCTCGGTTCTCTAACCGACGAGAGAGGATGCGGATTGGGGAGAAGCGCAGCCGAATTTTCATAACTAATGCTAACTGATCTCTGACCACAAAATCCTGCCTTCTGAGTTCAAAAAACAAAATAAAGAACCTCGACAAAATGATGTTTCACTCCTTCTTTATTAGCACTGAATGTTCATGTTTTCCAATTTTTTCCGAGCAGGCAACCAAATAGAACAGCTAATGGACCAGTGACTGCAGAAACTTGAGTCTGCCACACTCTCACTAATTTAGTGCTACCGTAACCGATCTGATTCAGTCAAGCCGTCTTACATAACCTCTCCCGCGCCTCGCTACATACCTAATCATATAACAGATCTTAGCGGTAGCTACTTGTGATATCATTTCGCTTTTGGTTCTCTCCATTCTGCACACTTTTACCGATAATATAAACGAGTGTGATGGATGGAGAGAGTGGAAAACCGAAACAGCATCCGTAATGGCTACCGTAACCCTCCAGTGTAATATTACAATAATGCTCGTCGCTACAATACCCCTACCCTTCTCTCTAATCGATCAGTTGCTACCGTACCCCTGCCCCTCACCTCCTCCTCCTCTTTCCATCCTCTCTCATCATCCAATCAGCGTGCAATCGTGCCCTCGCTGTCTCGATCAGCGTCGCCGCCGCCTCCTTCGACGGATCGTTCACCAGGAATCTGAAACGGGAATTTAGAATTGGTTGTGTTTGTCATTTGAAAGAGGAATTTGCAAATATTGGAAAACCTTTCAACATAGCGCTATTGGGAATGGGTGAAACAGAAAACATTTAGGCTGAAAATAATTCCTCTTCAATAGGAATCGGAATTGCTTTGAATTCGTTGTATTAATTTTTCTTTAAATGACAACACAAAAACAGAAACCCTTAACACTTAGTGCTTATAAGGAAGAAGTGAAACAGTAGTTTGCACAGTTTCAAAATAGTCTTTTTGACACGAAAAAGTGCCAGCGCAAAATTTAAACATCCAAACTTTTTTAAAAATATTCAAATTTAATTTTTTTACATCGAAGGACGACTTGAAATTGCAAAAATCCGATCCTTATCACTAATGGGGTTAGGATGAAACATCGAACATTCGGGTCGGCAATATGTTTTTTTTTTTCGAAAAGCAATTTCTATCTGGAAGAAAGGAAGCACCTCCCACTTGAACCAGGAACGAGCAAATCATACATTAAATAGGATCGCAGAGAGTCACTGAACTGAAGTTTATGAAACCTTTTATGTTTCTTTTTTTTGGATTTTAAAGAGACGCACCACGGAGCTCCATTGAAAACGCTCCTGCCACCACGCTATTGAGTAAGACGTGAATCGTCAAAGAGCCATGTTAAACCCCCAACATTTTAACCTATTAATTTTTTTTAAATCGTTCGCCATCAACACACTGTCACAAAGCATCTCTCATTTCTAATGAGCGATGCGTGCAGCGCATGATTACGTGGTTCACAACCAAAATGAAATTCCTATTTGCTTCAATTGAAACTTTTTTATCAGGAGTCTTAGTTTTGAACAGAAACAAACCAAATTAATATTAATAATCACCTGGCGGGATCCCATTTGAGAGGGAGTTCATTCAGGATGCTCGCCACTGTGAGGGGCTCGAACTGCTGTCTCATGTACTCTACCTGAAAGAGGGAGTTAATATCATTTCCATGAACAGTTAAGAGTGACTTTCTGAGTCAGTGAACATATTTGTGCAGATGCTTGGCACTAGGCAAAAAATCGAATTCGCTCTAAATATGTGGGAGGGTACTACTCGACGAGTGTAGCTCAGGCGCCATTGGCTTAGTGTTCCAGATCATTCTCCGCTAAATGGCGGAAGTTTCAAAAAACTACCGTAACCCAACCGACTTTGCTCTTTCGCAATCTTTCCAATCGAGTGATATCTCAAAAAATATAGAATATTCTATTGATCACACAAGCCAAGTTTCATCACGATCGGATTGAAACTCATTGAGTAAGAACGATTTTTTGAAAATATTTTCAAACTTTGCCTTGTCGCTCGGTTCGTAGGTACCCGAGGTACTGTTTTTATTTGATAATTTAGAAGAGCAAACAAACAGCTCTCCATAGAGTACAAACAAAGCAACAACAAAAAAAAGTTTTAGAGAACTTCATCAATGAAAGCTGACAACTCGTTGAAAAGTCAGTTCGTGATTGCGAAACAGAAAACTACCTGGTTGTATTTTTTGGTCCAAATCACAAACAGCTTTCATAATTTATTATTTTTTAGTCTCTTCGTACTATTTGCTTTCTGACATTGTTCCAATTACGTTGCAAGAGAAATATTGAAATAATATCAAATTTGGACCAAAAAATACAACCAGGTTGTTTTCTGTTTCGCAATCACTAACTGACTTTTCAACGAGTTGTCAGCTTTCATTGACGAAGTTCTCTAAAACTTATTTTTTGTTTTGCTTTGTTTGTACTCTATGGAGAGCTGTTTGTTTGCTCTTCTAAATGATCAAATAAAAACAGTACCTCGGGTACCTACGAAACCAGCGACAAGGCAAAGTTTGAAAATATTTTCGAAAAATCGTTATTACTCAATGAGTTTCAATCCGATCGGGATGAAACTTGGTGTGTGTGATCAGATGAATATTCTGTAATTTTTGACTTATCACTCGATTGGAACGATCGCGAAAGAGCAAAGTCGGTTGGGTTACGGTAGTTTTTTGAAACTTCCGCCATTTAGCGGAGAATGATCTGGAACACTAAACCAGTGGCGAGTACTACTATCCCACACATTTAGAGCGAATTCGATTTTTTGCTAGTGCCAAGCATATCTCCACTGCGTCCGATAGTCACTCTTAAGAGACCGGCTCGGTTATTTTGGAGCATTTTGAACCCTGCCCGGAACCGTTGCGCTAGCAATGAGAACCAGGGGCTCACGCTTGAGCGGTTACTGCTCATTGATTACTGCTCATTGCAATTACGACTTTTTCGACTTCAGTTTTAGGTTTTTCGAACCTCTCAGTCCAATTTCGCCAAAACTGCTGAACCCCACTATATAAATTGGAAGGGATACATAACTTATATAGTGGGGTTCAGCAGTTTTGGCGAAATTGGACTGAGAGGTTCGAAAAACCTAAAACTGAAGTCGAAAAAGTAGTATTTGCAATGAGCAGTAATCAATCAGAACGGTTATTTCAAAGTCCCGGGGTACCCTAATATGAACACAAAAGAGAAATTGGGTATATCTCTATCGGTTGAGAAAATTTTATTTTTCGACTATTTTTCGTTGAAAATATCTTTTTCCCCCTCGCTGAGGCAAATAAGTGACGGTTTATCAAATAGGGGACCAAGACCCTCCTAGTACCCGAGTATGAGCCGAGTATGAGTATGAGCCTCATTGCTAGCTCACCGGTTTCGTGGGGTGGTCCAAAATAACAGAGCCGGTCTCTTAAAGAAGTGATCAGCACCCGCAATTTTCCTGGAAGTTTAAGACCTGTCGAATCTAGAAGTCACCTTGTCATCTCAGCCCTTTTAAAACTTGGCAGACTCTCTTCTCCTTTTTGGCTATCGATATCACACTGCTAGTACTTCCTCTACTATATCACTCGCATGTACGTTCCATTGTGGAATTTTTGCACAATGACGTAAACGATTTTTTGGAGGAGGTGGTGACCAGAAATCAGCACTTAAGAATAATTTGATCACTTAACTTAGCATTGAATCGGGAAACCTTCAAGTGATCGGCAACCGTGAGCGAGTACGTCTATTCCACGCGATCTCGCTACTACTCTTGCTCTACAGTACCCATCTCTTCCCTAATCTCATCCCCTACCGTACCTCTCCCTGACTACCGTAACCCATCTCCCACAGTACCTGCTCCGATATCTCCTGCATCTTCGCCTCTGAGATGATCGCCTGATGACGACCGCCGGAACTTCTATAACAGAGAGATAAAAATAAATAAAAATTACCCGGTTGTGCAGAGTTTCACCGAGCTTACAAATATTGGCTTATGGTTACATTAGTGAACAACTAGTGATTGGTTCAAGAAAATTTCATATTTCCGTTTTATTTGATGTGCCAATATTCTGCACGCTCCCTCACTTAATATTGTCTATCTCCAAATTTGCAGGTACTTTCTTTCTTTAAAACATATTTAAATAAACCCCACTTTGCTCCCTGCATCTCTGCCATCTGTCTCTCCAACTGCTCCGACAGCAACTGCACGTTCTTCTGGAATAAGTTGCATGGTTCTGACCACGCTGACCAGAGTTTCACTGATATCCCTCCAGAATAGAGAGTCTTGAATGATTTTACAATGTCATTCGATACCGTATTTCCACAACCAGACATAGCAATGTTTCAAACAGAACACAAATTTAAACTCTTAGTCATTATAACAATACTTCTTTCATGGCGAACTCAAAACTATCCAGTGACTAAACGATCTCTCCACTATGAATCACGATAAATGCATCCACTTACTCCCATTTTCTCTTACTGAATAGAAAACTCGCCAGAGCCTAGTTTCACAGTGGTTATAATAAGCTGGCTCATGGCTTTTCAAGCGATATTTTCTGCGCCTCCGGGTTGAAATATAAAGTGATTCAAATCAAACTAGCCAAACACATTTCCCCCTGACCTCTCGTGTCAATTAAACTGTCCCCTCACCGATTCCCTCTCCAGATCTCCCTTGTGTCTCTCAATGAATCCCTCCAGTTTTCCCCTCTGGCTCTCGATCGTAGCGGCCTCAGAGCGGAGCGTCGCCAGGGCGGACGTCAGCACCTGCAGAGATATTATTTTGGCAAAATCAAATTATTTTTTGTACAGAAACACGACAAATAATTTAGAGCGCACGCATCCTGCTACATATTGCATGGTATATTGTTATTGGCTTGAATAGTTATCACTCGATTCGTGCAGTAATTGCAAGTGCACTGTGCACGAATCTATGTAATTTCATTGAGACCAGTACCTAGAGGGTTCGATAATATCCGATATAATAGTACATAATTAAACCTTGCTTTATATTAATTAAATTTAATATCTATGGTTCGGACAATATATAGAAAGAGCCTCGACCGGACAACTAAGAAGCAACTGTGAAACTACTATGAACCAGGCAACCACCAGAAGAGCAATATTGTTACAAATACCACAAGATTTTCATAGTTTGGTATTTGTGAGTTCCTTCAATAAATTGGAGAAACGATCGACTAAATAGATATGATACTCGTGTGAGACAAGTATCAACCAGGAGAGCATCGGGGAAAATCACCGATCGCGATAAAAAAAAATTCACAAACACATATAGTTACTATTTTTGCAAGACGCGACGAGGGCTCACTCGAGGAATCACATATCCGATAACTATGATACTAGCCCGAAACAAGAATCCACCAATTTAAGAAAAATAATGGATGGATGATTATAATCAACCTTTGAATTATCCTTGAAGGTGATGTGGAGTTTGACGTTCTCTTGCGGGAGATCCTCGATCACTCCCTAGAAAGTGACATTTTGAGAAGAAAGAAGAATCACAGTGAAATTCAGTGCAAATATTGGAAACAAAAGTGACTAATTTTCCCATTCCCCCATCTCTAGCTACCACACCATGTCTACGAATTATCCAGCCATATACACTATACTGAAGAAGCTCACTATGAATGCCATATCCTTTTCCAGCGCTGTCCATTTTGCACACTTTATCGCAGTTCAGACATGCGAGTGTGCAGAATATAGAGAGCTGAATTCTCTTGGCATGTCTTACAATTAGATGCGATCCATTTTGGACACTCTCGCCAGACAGGCAGACAAAAGTGCGCAGAACAGAGAGAGCTTATATTCGAAACGATATCTACTACACCCTAAGTTCTCATTAACTCGTCGCATCCTCTAAATGAATCATAGTCAAGATAAGCGATGTCTACTCAATTATCTTAAACACCTCTCAACAAATCAATATTGACGAACCTTCTGCGTGGCCGCCACCTCCTCCAGCAGCTTCATCTTCTTGTGCACGTCTGCGAGCTGAAAAATTAATTAAATTTAATTTTTTTTGTTTAGTTTTTCTGTTGATTCAAAAAGAAAAGAAAAAAAACAGCCCAAAAACGAGAAGCATTGAAAACCATGTGCCGCTACATAATACAGAAAAAGAACTATTGTAGCGATCACAAGATATCGGAGACTCATTAAAGCAACGTAATCCGCATTAGTATTTAAATAGATGTGAAACTAGCAACTCACTGCTGCCTTCTCGACCTTGAGTAGATTCTCCGCCCGAATGTGCTCGCCGTGGTGCAGATCGTACAGTCTGTAGAAGAGAAAATATATAGTCAGTCTGTAAATAATTTGCATTCTTGTATAGGGGTGATCCGAAAGATCGTTCACTCAATTTTTTCTTAAAAGTGAGGAATTAAATCGGGTACACCATAGGTGCATAAAATACTATTATCTGCCATCTATGATTTAAACACTTGCATCAGTGATATAAGTACAAAATAAGAAAAATCACGGCTTTCAGAGAGAGGGTCAATATTCAGATTTCAATGAAAAAATCAATATAATTTCCAACGAAGAGGATAAATGTTGATTAATACATCGATTGACTTGGATGCTGGATACGCGTCTTTTAATAGCCTATACCTGAATCCAAAATGCATTTCATCAGCAATACGCAACTTTCAATTTCCCACACATTTTGTAAAATTTCATGGATTTTCATGTCGGCAATGGGCATAAGCGAGTTCAAATTAAATAAAATGAATAACTATAACAGTATTGATTGGCAAAGAAATAAGTTTTCGAATAAAATGTGAAAAAGCGTCAAATTTTACCTTAAAAATGGTAATTTTTTGACATTTTCAAATCAACTCCTTACATCTTAAAAGACAAAATTACCTAAAAGTTTGTGTATTGATGCACGATCCCTGGCACTATTATGTTATGTGTATTATCTTCGAATGATCAACCTCCATTAAGATATTAATTTCTTATTGCCTGGTCTAAAACTCAACATTTTTGCTCATTGCATTATAACTCGGCAATGTAAGGTCTGAATCTAAGTTTAATAAAATAGTGCAAGGGTGTCTTACCTGAATACTAATGATAGAACGGACCTATGTCGTATTGTTCTCTCAAAATAAAATAGAAGAAGAAAATCTCACCCCTATAAATAAGTAAATAACAGTGTATAATTTCCATGTCAACATCCAACGTCAATGTATCACGCCAATGTTGTGATAAAAGTGTTCTACCACTAGTCGATCTGTCCATTGCCATTCCCCGACTATTCTCAATTACAATAAGCAGAGTACCTCCGAACTACCAGGACAATTTTTTCGATGCTTCGCTAGGTTACCAATATTATACTTATTGCATACTTAACCAGATTCCATTTACTAAAGAGTCTACGATTATTCCCAATTAGATCAATCATAGAAACCTTGAACCAACCGGGAGAAGAGCTCACTCGGTTTATTTCTTTCTCCTTAGGAATCTCCTATATCTCGCCCACGATTGAATTGATACCAAACATCGCCTCTTAGGTCTATCTAAGAAAACATGAACAAACAGGAAATGAAACTGACTCGATAAACTAACCCTTCACAATTAAGTTAAATAGGATATTGTAAAATTCAAAAACTCAGCTAACGTCATGGATCGTTTATCATACAGTAGGCATTCTGAGCGGAACAAAATATTCGCTAATTATTTATTTAGTTTTCCAATATTCCCGATCTTTCTCCTATGTGTTCCTGGACGCAAAATGCACTGATTTTATACAAACACTAAGGCCGACCATCGCTTATTAATGATTGCTAAACACAGTAGATTGGACCGTTCGTAATAACAAGTTAAACGGTTTATTTTCTCACAATAATATTTAACCAGATTTCAGCAACCATTGAAGAAATCCTGACTAATCTTGCTTGATCAATCTGAGAAACCTCGAACCGACATGAAAAGGGAACTCACTTGGTTGCCCTCATAAAGGCACACTTCATCGTGCGGAATCGCTCAATGGCCAGGAATCGATCGAACTCTTCGTCACCCGACTGCCGTCTGAGAATTAGCGATTATACAAATAATTAATAAAATGAGTAACCCATGCTAACTAAATATGCACGGCTAAATACGAATAGTAGTCTTGCATGAATAATAAATTCAGGATTATCTAAATATATCATCTAGTGATTCAGTTCGAGAGGGGGGGGGAAGAGGTCGAAGAGGTGGGCTTCTTTCAAATCATCTATTTCTTAACCTCGTCTCATCGTGAATGAGACGATCAGGACCTTTACATACCCGGCCTACCTACTAATGATGTCGTTTCGGCACGCGTCTCTCTTCATTCTGCACTCTCTCGTTTCTCTGACCCGCGAGATAGTGTGCAGAATGGAAAGAGCCAAAACCGCCGAATTTACATCCCTACTACCTACTCATAAACAGTAACTAAATGATTAGAACGAACTAACCTCTTGGAATCCCTCAGCGGGACCAGCAGCATCGTGTCCAGATTCACGTTGTACGTCTAGAATAAATATTTCTAACAACATTCGGGGATGGTCTATCTTGGATCTGGTGCAATCACTGGTTTATCTTAGCCAACCAGTTTCTCTAAGTATGAATACTCGATATGAATTGGCTATAGACGTGCTTCAAACTAGAAGTGCTCACAATATACCAGGCAACAGGGGTTCGAGTGAGAAAAAAAAACAGGTCGAATAGAGGTTTCACTGAGATCTCAAGAAGGATACGGCTAGTATCAGCTTTGAAACTATCTGAATATGAAATCAAAATGAAACCTTGAGGGAGGAGGTACGATGGTAGTCCACCAGATCCTGGATGGATCGGAACTCGAGCGAGTGAATATTGAAGCCGCACAGACTCCCCACCACGTTGATCTTCACTAGCTTCGTCTCGCCACGGGCTCTGAATTAACGAGAATTGGAAAGAAAACACAAACAAAAATTGTTTTATAAACTAACAATGAGTCGGACAATTCACCACACAATGGACTAATTGACCAGGACAATTCACCATTAGTAATTTTGTCTCAACTGAACAGTCTAATGGAGCCATTGGAAGGGAAATATAATCATTCCGCACTCCAATAGTACGTATTTTTACTAGAGAAACAAGTGTCTCGATTGAATACATGACAGTGAGTGTGTAATCGCCGGGCGAGGATGCATCTCTCACGACGAACGTCCCGTCGGGCTTGCCTTCCAACGCCTCAAACACCAAATTTATAGAATTGAAATCACATTATCTCACGCCCGTACTCTACCCCAACATAGCAAGCATAATTAGAGTGAAACAACGTTTCTTGGGCGTAGGAAATCACACCGATTGAACTTGAGTTTCATTAACATCTGAAAATCCCAACCTTTCGCTAAACAATCAATTGTCTGGTGAACATTGTCTGGTCATTATGAGCTCCAAAACTATCGCTTCTCGTTCCTAGACCGTGTATCTCACATAATTCTTCTCTTTCTCACCTTTGCTATTTCATTCTTGGAGGCGCCAGGCCAGTACCAGGCCTCAGAGATGAGCTGGTCCACGGCCAGCAGCTGGCCGCCCTCGCCAGACGACGTCCGCGACGACGACGACATCGATCACGCCTGCGATCGATCAATAATGCGATAAGTGCAATTACTAACTCGAAACGTCAACTTTAAAGGGCGCAAAAATGACTATGGTCAGCCCGACAACAAGGAGCAAGCTGCGGCCTGTTCAAAAGGGTGACCAGAAGCAATCGAGCGAAGAAAGTATAAGTGGAAGCAATCGGATAACGAAAATGTTCGTAGCAAAAAAGGAAGGAGAATTCGAGTTTCACGGACCAGCACGCACGCGCAACACGCACGCACGAAAAGTTCAAGGGTTGCGCAGGATGAGTCAGACTTTTTTTTAACGAAAATAATCGTTTTGTTTATTTGCTCAAATTATAAATACTCAACCACATTCCCCCGATGGAATCGCACTACTGCCGCTCCTATTGTGGGCATCATCGTAGACTGGAATCTTTGGTATTTGATCTTTGATCTCTTTAAACCACTGCTCGCAACCTTGTCCGAGGATTCCCTCGTCACTCCTGCTGCTTGCAGAAAATTGGTACGGACTCGACCAGGGCTGAAAGTTGCTAGATTTCCAACAATCTCAATAAGGACGCCATCGCCATTCTAACTTTCTCCACATTGTTCACTCTAGTCGATTGTTTAGTGAGTGTGCAAAATGGAGAGCCTCAGATAAAACGTCCTAATCGATAACTGAACTTGACAGTGCTTACTCTAATTCCCTTTTTGATGAGAGTCCCTGCCATCTGCACTGTCAGTTGGTCCAGACACGATTTGGACATTGGATAGTACGCTTGCTGGTGTTTAAATATTGATTAAAATATTGTTTAAATCGCCGTACCGGACACACAAATGGAGCTGACATAATGGAGGAGACATTGACTATGGCTCCTCGGGTTTGCTCGAGATGGGGAACGGCCAGTTGAGAGAGGAGAATCACACTGGAAAGAAATATAATCGATAACCAATTATTGTTAAACCAATAGACAGTAGTATTGCTGGATCGAATAATAGCTCTCTCCCTTCAGCACACTATCGTGTCATTCTTTCAGCAATGAAGAGCCAACTTTATCCTTCGTCTGCAGTACCCTTCCACCACCTACCGTAGTTCCAGGGTACTGTATTCACTCACGATCTGACATTGATGTCCATCACAACATCAAATATCTCAATCGGCACCTCCAGCCCATTCTGTTTCGTGTGGTTGAGAATGGCTGCCCCAGCGTTGTTCACCTGGAATTAGTGGTATTGCCGTATCACATAGTAGATCTCTCCATTCTGCACACTCTCTCGCCAGTCTGATCAATAAATAATCAAACTTTCCATCCAGTCAGAACATATAAAGATTGTTTAGTAGTGTTTCCGGAGCGAATAGTTAATCTCCATTTTGCACCCTATCACTTATCTAACTTGTTATAGAGTGTGCACAATGGAGAGAGCACTATTCGATCCGACAATGCTAATCTCGATCAATCAGCAGGGTTTCTATCCTGCCAGATCATCTTAAGGTTATGTAGAGAAGAAATAGAGAGAAGAATCACTCTGGTGAGCATGGTTCTGAACTTGAGGTAAAGGTGGAACTTATCACATTCAACCGTCTGAAAATATGTGAAACGTACCAGTAACGAGCACGACTTTGCCGAGGAAGAAGGACATATCTTTCACGTGAAACCAGACACTTGCAGTTCATGGCATAGGCCGCCTCTTTATGCTCTTCGCTTTTCGCCGAGAACAGTGATCGACCACTCGTGCACAGTTCTCGGCGAAAAGGCTTGCGCACAGTTCTCGGTCAAAATTAATCCGATTGAGTGCTCATTGACTGATAAGTTGTGTTTTCTCGACGGTTCTGTTACTTTATCAGGGTAGATTCTAAACGCCCATGCATGCTAATAGCTTTCTAATTAATTTTACTTTGAATTGTTACAAACAATATTCAACATCAATATCATTCATCAATTTTTGCTCACGGGAGAACCCCCTCTGAGCTGCCCAAAAACAGTTGGTTCTCTAACACAGTGAACTGGTCAGAAGCCCAAGCGTACCTTGAGATACTGGGTTAAAACCAACGTTAATAGCGAAAGGCGATGTCTCGTAGGCGCTGCCCTCTCTACGCGAGACGGGGTGGAAACGCGAGGGAGAGCGAGAGTAAGGGGGCGGAGTCTCGCGCGTCTCCCTCGCTCTCTAGTGACAGCTGGCCACATTGCGCAGGGGCAAAAGAGGGCTATTGGGGAGAAACTCGAGTATGTATTCTACGCCTGACAATTCAATGAAACTCATCTCGTTCTGTTTATTTTATTCGGCCTTTTCTAGACTATGTTTTGATGAACAGTGGTTCAGTTTTAAGCCAATCCTCAAAGAGTTCGATATTCTTTCCCCTGTCTCGAGCATGGCACTGGACCTCTTCAAATGAATTTCGATGACAAACTAGCTTTATTGGAGAATTTATACAGAAAAGAGTGAATGAGAATAATACTGTCCAAAGTTGGAATGATTTTAAACATCAGCGGACAGGAGTGAATTCTTGAGCAGACTTCCTCCATCGGCGACGATCCTCTGTCCCACGATGATCTCCGACTGCGATCGATCGGCCAGGAACACGATGATCTACAGTATCGAATGATTACAGTATCCCCTCACTTGTCGATCCTGATATACAGTCAAAATACCTATCTACCTATCTACCAATAGTCCTTTATCAGATCTACAGTATCTCTTCACTTATCGATCGTGATCTACAGTAACCCGCGATTGATCGATATGTCGATCTACCGTACCCCTATCTCTCACCTTGGCGATATCATCGGGCACTCCACACTTACCCAAAGGAATGTGCGGACTTTCATCAGATTTGTCGTAGAACTGACAATGAGCGTATTCATTGTCATATCATAGTTTCTGAGCTAAACTGTGAATAAATTGGAATGATTTGGCGCTCAAGTCAATGAGCAATCATTCAATCGAAATTATAGTCCGTTTTCTCATCACGAATGTGATATGTTTTACGTGATTCATAAGAGACGATGGGAGATCATTTTGTCAGTCTTTGCAGGACGTTCTTCGCACAAAAAATCTCAAATCTGCTGTAATATATAGATGCTGAATAAATAATCGTCTTGTTCCTACTGATAATCATATGTTGGATGTCATCTCTCTCCATTCAGTAGACTAGTGTGCTGAATGAAGAGAGTAAAACGTATCTGCAGTACCTGCTTAGCGTGTGTCTCATCTAGTCCAGCATTGTGGATGAAGTTCGTGCGGATGATGCCGGGGCTACAATTATATTTTACTATTTTTTCACCTTTATTACCGCACTATTGAACGACTTACAAGAACTCTACTCGATTGATGAGTGTGTGTGCAGAATGGAGAGAGTGTTAGTCTGAATTGGGAAACGAACTTGACCGAGTTGACTCTGATTCCCTTCTTGATGAGAGTTGCTGCCATCTGGACAGTCAGTTGATCGAGAGACGCTTTGGACATGGGGTAGTACGGTTGCTGGAAGGGGAAATCGATAAGTACAGTATCCCATGACACGTCTTGATGAGTCAGTGCGCGAGCGTTGCACCGAAACCCCATAACGGAAGTTATCAAAGTCAATGTTGCATAACTTCTCCTCGTTCGTGTTTTGTGTTGTATCGGTTCTCAGCTCTCTCCATTTCGCACACTCTCTCGCTGGTCAGAACACCAAGTGAGTGTGCAGAATGAAGAGAGCTACAGTTCAATCACGTTCCCTTACCGTGCAAGCGAATGGGGAAGACACGATAGAGGACACATTGACAATGGCTCCCTTGGTCTTCTCGAGATGGGGAAGAGCCAGTTGAGAGATGATCACCACTCTGCAATTTATTGATTATTATAATATATTTTTAGACTGAAAATTTCGCTATATCTTTTCCCTCTGATGACATTGATCATTTTCTAGCGAGAGATTATTTGTGCCATAAAACCTCCCAGATCATCCTCTCTACTCCCCAGTAGTTCTACCGGATTGAGTAGTGCGTTCTCCATTATGCACACTATCTCCCCGGTCATGGTGAATAGAGCTGAATGGAGAGAGTACTTCATTCCGGCAACCCTACTCTTCAGTTCTCGAAAGTGAGTGTTTACTCTAGCAAGGGGAATCGGAGAAGATTGGTCTCTAGTCTGTGCACGGGTTGTCATCTTTTATTATTTTTTGATGGAGGAGGTCAGAAACATTGGAGAAAAACGACTGACAAACCCTATGACTTCGGGGTGAAACTGTCACTGAAACAGATCCAATTTGAGAAAAAGCTCGCGAAAAACGCTTCGCCTACGCCTGCAGCCGTTGGTAAATAAGATAATTAATTAATAATTAATTAATTGCAAACATACGATCGAACATTGAGGTCCATGGTTGAGTCTAGCACCTCGATGGGCACATCCAGACACGTCGCCCCACTGAAGTCGATGATCGCAGCGCCAGCGTTGTTTACCTGAATATAAAAAAAAATGTTTTCAGAACAATTGCCCAACACTGTGGGCTTCCTGATCAAATTCAGCTATCTTTCTTCAGGAACACTTTTTCAGATGGGCGAGACTAGTGATGTCGTTTCGGTTTTCGACTCTCCTGGTTCTGCACACTCTCTCGTTTCTCTGACCGGTGAGACAGTGTGCAGAATAGATAGTGAAGTCTATTCGATCCGGTAACAGCAGTCTCTGACTGGCAAGAGAGACTCACCAAGACGTCCAATTGTCCGAACTTCTCCACTGTATCCTTCACGAGTTTCTCGATGAACTGACGGTTGGTGATGTCTCCGGTGATCTGTGTTTATTAAATTAATTATAACAATTCATTAATAAGCCGGATAACAACATCACAAGCTAGCAGTAGCGTTGCTGGATAGTAGCTCTCTCCATTGTGCACACTTTCACACCTGCCACAATGCCATGACAGTGTGCAGAATCGAGAGAGCACTATTCAATCCTTACTGTGCAGTAATACTCTAAGAAGTTCATTCCTAGATTGTTTGGAATGGATAATTACCTCTAGAATATTCTCCTCCTTTGCCCCGGCTGCCACGCATTCCGATTTGGATACCTGAGATGGAATCGAATCAGAAGAGAATTCGGAAAAGGAAAAAAATGGAAGTCAAACGAAAGAACAATTTTGCACATTAGTAGAAAATGATAGAAATACACCGCAATATCTACGCTTCTCACCGGAGTAGGCGAGACTATTTAAAATCGAGAAATTGTTATCTTCTGAGGAAGTATAGATATAATCTCACGGCAATCTTCTCGACATTCCTCCCAGTCACGGTAACTTTGGCGCCTGCCTTAGCGAAGAGAACTGCTGCTGCACGGCCAATTCCGTCGGAGGAACCTGCATATTCAAAATTGTGGTAACTGTTTATTTTACGGTGAAAACCCCTGATCGTTCTTTCACAAACTGTTCCCGATTAAGAGCGTTTTCCCCCTCTAGTCGGACAAATCTAGATATATTTTTTCGGGAAGAACTTCCAAGAAAGCAACGATAATTATTCAGGCTGGCAATATCTAAAACGTTTGAAACTCACCAGTCACCAGGACGACTTTCCCTTGAAAGAAGGTCATTTCGCTAGATTCTGCGAAATATATATCTATATTTTTTTTAAAGATATGACAAGAAGCAAGTAAAGAGAAAGGAGAAGAAGAGGACTGGCGGACTGGAAGAGGGCCGAACTCTTCCTCTTCTTCCCTCTATTTATATGGGAAGAAAGTGTGTGTTTTTGTGACCCTTTGTGTAGAAACTCTGCGCTTGTCAAGTTCACTTGGATCGGAGTAGAAACAACAACTGCCCTTATTTGTCAGCATCTTTTCCTAAGAATGATGGAATCATCATTATGAATAAATCGTGACTGTCCACTATCAAACAGAAGAGAAAGGAAGAATGATGCACTCAAAAATTCATTTGTCATTCTGCATTTCCACTCTTTTTTGCAACTCACGAGCAATTCACCTGATAAGCAGCGTTATCACACTCAATCCTGCTTTCTCCATTATGCACACTATTTCGCAGCCCTCTAGGACGAGAGAGTGTGCAGAATGGAGAGGGTAAATAGTCGATCGAGAAGGATAAGCATCAGCTCCAAACGGCGCGGAATCACGCAAACAACGTTCAAAGTTGCGGGTTGCGAAAGTGTGCTTACTTTATGTCTCTCCCTCTATCTCTCTTTCAGATTCCCTAATATTATCTATTTTCTTCACGGCTGCGCTTCGGTATTTCCTTTCTATTTGTTGTGCCATTATAAAGCAGGGTAAGTTCGTGAGATGAGTGCCTTTTGAGATTTATTATTGCCAAACAACAATCCATTTTTCACTCAATTACCTTCTCTTTGGTGCATCAGTTCTTGATCTGTCGTGTATTGCGAAAGGGCTCCTCTCCTCTTTCTCACTACACGTTAGACCTACGGGGTACATCTCTCTCCATTCTGCACACTCTCTCATAAAGCGAAGAGAGCGCGGGAAAGACGAATGTGTGCACCCTACTGCCTTTTCATTTAGATTTTTTCAGTGTTGTGTTCTATCGATTCTTGCTCAAATCCTTCTAGTCGCTTAAACCTTCCTTCCGTAATATTCAGCCCTTTTTTATGCCTGTCATTGTAATGCTTAGTAGGCTCTGCCGTTGTGATATGTTCAGCCGGGTCAGATTCATGCTTCTCAATAGCGAAGGCATTTCGACCCTCTCCATTCTGCACACTCTTTCGTTTATCTGACTAATGGGAGAGTGTGCTGAATGGAGAGAGCGAGAACCGAAACGGCATTCTAATTCTCAATCATATCTCTTCCAGCAACATGGGCAAACTCCATCTTGCCGTGGTAGTCGGACTATGCGCCTTCGCCTGGCGCATCTACGAGTCGATGGACATGGGGAGGACGGTCTACAATCACGGCCCCGGAGTATGCAGACAGGTCCATGGCGTTGGTCAGTCCCTCTACTCTCTCCATTCTGCACACTCATCGGCAAATCGAAACTTTACCCTTCTAATTTCGCCTGATATCTCGTTTCTCTGACCGACGAGATTAATGAGGAGAGTCCGTTCCGATTTTACGTACATTACACGCACCCCTAGCTCTGACACGAGGGTGTATGCAGAATGGAGAGAGCGTGCATCTTGCTCAGTTACGGTAGATCATCGACCGATTCTTTTCGATCTACGGATATTGCGTTATTGCACGTTTCCCCCCTAAACAGAATAAAAATAAATGAATCATTCCAGGGAAGGGATCCGAGGACATCGAGCTAGTTCGCTCGGAAGGAATCGCTTTCGTCTCTTCCGGATTGGTATACATGCAGCCGAAGAGAGGAGCACACGTTCAAGGTATTAGATATTTTTTATTGGAAGTCACCGTCGTTGAAACTGATGAAGTGTGTTGCTCTTCCCTCTTATAAAACTCGTGAAACATAATTTGAACAAAGTTCCTAGCGTCTCTCCATTCTGCACACTCTTGTCATTCGATAGGTTGAAAAGGTGTGCGACTGGAGATGCAATTACCTAAATTCCGAACTCTAGAATGCGACGTTGATGTTATAACTTTCTCGATAATCACTGATTCCAGGCAAAATGTTCCTCTACGACCTCAATCAGAAGTTGGGAACCGATCAACTGAAGGCAAAGGAACTTCCCATCAAGGGAGCCTCCTTCAATCAGGTAATGCCTTTCCCTTCTGATTATGTTCCTGGTTTTCTGGCTTTTGTTTCTCAAGGGCTTGTTCTAAGTAATATTGTAATTTATAAGCTAGATAGTTTCGATTGACCGACTAGAAATCAGATGAGTTTCATCCACCTGTGAAGACGGGAGTAAACTCAATGATTCGATGATTGCTCTGAACTATGTGATGACAAAAAATCGTCTTTGAATTTGGATGTTTTTAGAGAGTCTTAGTCAATTCAACCTCATTCACTATCAGGACAAATTCCACCCTCACGGTCTCTCCCACTGGGTGGTCAATGGTGTCATTCGACTCTACGCAATCAATCACGATCTCGAATTCAAGCACACTGTCGAGGTATGCATCACCGTTGACAATAACTTATGCGATCAGCTGATTCAGCAGCTTTATTCGTGCCCAGTAGTGATTTTTTTCTCGATATTCACTCGGTAGATAAGAAAGTGTGCTGAATAGAGAGTCCTGAAAGATGAAGCGACTTCTCTACTAGTCTATAGTCCGGGGCACTAATGGACATCCGTGATAACTCTTGGAAAGAAAGAAAAAGAACAATCGGGAAACAATAGATATTTTCTGATGAAGAATCTCAAGAAGACTCTACAGACATAAAGATCCTTTTTTGAATCCATCATCCGAAATAGAGGACATTAGTGATGTCGTTTCGGTTTTCGACTCTCTCCATTCTGCACACTCCCTCGTTTCTCTGACCTACGAGATAGTGTGCATAATCGAGAGAGCCAAAACCGAATTTGCTTCCCTAGATCCTTACCGTAACCCTTATATCATTGAGGTGTTCGACTACGATCCCTCCGGTCCCGCTCTCGTCCACAAGAAGTCGCTGAGCAACCCACTGTTCGTCAGGTACGGTATCGATCGATTAGGGAAACATACCGTACCCCTTCATCAGACCGAACGGAATTGTCGCTGTGGGACCCGACCAGTTTATCCTCACCAACGACGGAGTATCGCAGACTGAGTTCACAAATTTCTTGGAGATTCTAACTGGATACAAGGCAGGATCCGTCGTGTTCTGGGATGGAAAGGTTCGTGAATAGTGATGACAAATCGGTATCAGATTCTCCTCAATTCACTCGTTCTCTCATCGGTCAGAGAAACGAGAGAGCACGCGAAATGAGAAGAGTCAATCCTTGAATTACCAACCCTAGTGATGAAATAAGGGATAATTTCGAATGAGTTTCAACCGCCTCTGAAGGCGGGAATGAACTCAATGTTTTGATCTCGTAGACTCGGAGCATTTCTAACAACAAAAAGACGTGACAAAAAGGCTCTCTCCATTCTGCACACATTGTCAGAGAGATGAGGAAGTGTGCAGAGTAGAGAGAGCTGAGAGATCAGAGATCATCCGATTCAGGAATCTCACGAACTCCTCTCTGGCATGGGAGCTCCTAATGGCATTGCTTACGATGCCAAGAACAGCAAATTGTTCCTTACGGAAGTGAACTACAGGAGGATTCACGCTTACGATATTGCCAAGGTAAGACAAGTCCACCTTTCTCTGTCCGTTCCAGAATGGCTCAAGCGGCTTCTTCATACTCCCAAATCTTTGTTTAACATTGCGGAATACGTCCGAAAGTAAAAACAAAATATTTTAGGACAAGAAATCGGTGACTCATCTCTCCACCATCAATCTCTTCTCAACTTGTGACAATCTCTTCCTGGATTCTGACGGATCCGTCTACAGTGGATGCCATCCTGTTATTATTCAGGTCAGAGATATATTCTGCGTATCAGGAATCTTTTATATCATGTTCAAGTTCTAAGTAGCCAACCACTTTTATCCGCGAGACAAATTCAAATGAGAAATAGAAACCAGATGAGTTTCAACCGTCTGTGAAGACTGGAATAAATTCGCATTGTCGATCTTGTCGTGATTCCTTTCGAACAAAAAATGACAAATTATTTGGAAGAAATATAAAATAATATAATAAATTATTCAGACGGCCAAGTCGATCGGCGACTGTGACGGGGATGCGACGTCTCCCTCTCAGATTCTCCGTATCAAATACGATGGAGACTACAAGACCGCTGATGTCACTGAGGTACAGAGGGTTTCTTCAGAGAGCTCTGACGTCTTCAAAGTGTACTCAGTTCTTGGCTTTAGAAGATTCCTTCCCCCCCTCCCCCTTCGAAAATGGGTTAGAGTGAGAATTGGGAACAAAAAGCGAATACGTTTCAACCATCATTGAAGACGTGAATGATATTTCCAAGTTGATTAGTCTGCGGCACTAAGTAAACTAAAATAAAAAATACCAGATTTTCGATGGTTGAATCTCTGGATGCCACTCATTACCACACTTTGCTTGAGAACTTCTAGACTTGGATCCTTGTGAGGCGTAAACCATCGTCTACTAATTTATCTCTTCCAGCCCTACGCCAACGATGGCAAGGAGGTGTCTGGATCCTCGGTCGGAGTCATCTACAACAACCAGGTAGGCCATCTTCGAGTGGGGATGCCATTTTGGTTCTCTCCATTCAGCACACTCTCTCGCCGGTCAGAGAAACCAGAGAGTGTGCAGAATGGAGATGGTCGAAAACCGAAATGACATCACTACTGCACACTCTATCAGATATCCCACTAGAGTGTGCAGAATAGAGAGATCTGCAGTCGGAAACTACCGTACTTACCGTCATCAAATCAATAATTTCCAGATGCTCATTGGTACCGTATGCAAAGGACTGCTACACTGCGAGATCGTGGATCCCTCCGTTCTCTAAATCGATTATTTTTTAATTAGAACATTTTGTGATAATTTCCAATAATAGTGGAACTCCGCCCCTTTTTATGCTGCCAAAGATCCAATTATCATTATTGTGATTCTCTAGTTGAAAGAGAAATGAAAGATAAGTAATAAATAATAATTTCGATTATGATTGCTCCTTTTTCTGCTTCTACCTGCATTTCACGTTATTTTCCGGCTAAACTACAAGTCTGATAAGACATTCTGACAATGACAAGCGATCACTGAGCCACAGTTCGACCCGCTTTATGACTCAAGGCAATTCCTGAGGGGGGGGGGAATGGCTCTCTCCATTTTGCACACTCCCTTGTTTGCCTGATCCATCAGACATCAAGGGAAATAAAATGCAACACATCCTTTCGCAGAGTCATGTAATCACCATATAAAAGGGGAATGATCACAATCAGCAAATTTTTATCACATTGCATTGTGCTGAGAGGACGATCTCTTCTTATGAGACCGCGCCTTCATCTTTCATTTTGAATGAATGTTGTTTTTAGAATTCTTTTACATTTCTTTCTGCTAGCGATCCAGTGAACGAACCGGATTTTCGAAACAGATTGGATAATAATGATGTCGTTTCGGTTTTCGTATCTCTCCATTCTGCACACTCTCTCGTTTCACTGACAGACGAGATAGTGTGCAGAATGGAGAGAGCCAGATTAAATCCCTATTGGATAAGTGCTAGCCTTGTTTTCAGGATGACTTCGGCTCGAGTCGCTCGAAGCAAACCCGATGCTGCTGCGAAGAAGTGAGTTTCATATTTTCAAAGCCGAGAAATAATTTCTTCGACTTGAAATCAGTTGAGTTTCAACCGCCGTTGAAGAACGCAATGATCTGGAATTTCCAATATCGTTCAAACTGTAGATTGCAAAAAAATAAAGTAAAATCGATCAGCAAAACCAATTCATTCAGTGAGAAGAAAGACAAACTGGAAAAGGTCTTCAAGATCTTCAACGTCATCTACCGGATCCTTCTCGTGTTCTGGGTATGGTCAATAAATTAATTATCCTTCTGTCTGATGGCTCAGTCTTCATGCCTTGAATTCATTGAAAGGCAACCGTTGGAAATGCTTGTAAAAAAATACTCGTTACGCACATTTTGTACTTTTCGGAGAGATGAGAAAAGAAAATATCGCTTTCTATCCGAATTCCCGATGTGATGCGATACTCATGAGTTTCAGCCTTCTATGAAGATGGAAAATAGTTTCTTGATTTCGATTTCAGTCTGATCTCTTCCTTAAATATTACTGTAAATGTGTGGTAAGATGATGCTGTATCTTTGAATGGTCTTGCTTGCAATTAGTGATGTCGATTCGAAACTTCCTCTCTCCTAATTTCACAATATCTTGCTTGTCAGAAAAAAAGAGAGACAAAGAGTGTGCAGAATGGAGCGAGCAAAAGCAGGAGCTCTTCGTCTGCCCCTCTCGTTTTCGTTCTGGTTAACCAAAACGACAGCATTAATCACAATTAGTGATGTCGTTTCGGGTTTCGACTCTCTTCATTCTGCACACTCTCTCCTTTCTCTGACCGACGAGAGAGTATGCGAAATAGATAGAAGCAACCACGAATTTACATCTCTAACCGCAATCGCCTCGATTGCATCATCCCTCTCCAAGAGAGATGTTATTTCTGTTTTGGCTCTCTCCATTCTGCTCACTATCTCGCTGGTCAGAGAAACGAGAGAGTGTGCAGAATGGAGAGAGCTGAGAGCCTAGATTACATCATCCCTCTCCAATCTCTCCCTCCTTCAGGACTGCATCGTTGCCGTCGTCCACAACTTCGCGCCCCTCGGCTTCTTCTCCTACAAGAATATCGCCGGCAAGGTACGGTAGCGGAATCGCAAACTGAGTTAAATCTTGCTTACGGTAGAACACATCTAAGATATCCTAACTGACTTTATTTCCAGACGGTGCTCATCACTGGTGGTGCCAATGGACTGGGTCGGCTGATCGCCGAGCGTCTGGCCGATAAGGTATAATCAATTAAGTTAATTAGTTTCACAATTAAATAACTGATTAATTAACTAATAACAAAATTCAGGGAGCCAAGCTTGTGCTGTGGGACCGTGACGAGAAGGGCCTGTGGGACACGAAGGACGCGTTGGAGAAGAGAGGAGTCACTGTGAGTATTACAAGGAGACACTGTCTCTCCATTTTGCACACTCTTCCAATCTGTTCACAAATTACTGTTTATCCATTCTAACACTAAGGTAATCATCCGAACTAGAAGCAAAAACACTAAGATGATTAGCTGGAACTAATAAAATAATATCTTAATGGACATCAATGTAGATTTAACAAAAATGAGTAAAAGAGGAGGATCGAATATGTTGCTCAGATAAATAATCGACGTTCCTCAGGTGTTCATCCGCACAGTGGACATGCTGAACAGACAGGAGATTGCTGATGCTGCGGCTGAGGCGAGGAAGGAGGTCAGGATCCTGTCTCCATTATGTTTCATGTAACTATTACCTGTAGATAATGAGGTCGCGCACATAAAGGATATGTCATACCTAGTGGATTGTGGGTCTGGGGCAGTTTAAAAAAGTATTATGTTGTATACAACCGGGAGAAACGAAATAGAGAAACGGGTGTCCTTCACCTTCACCTTCACAACCGGCAAGGTGTGGGGATATAAGCGCTCTCCATTTTGCACACTCCTTCGCATGGCACGGTGATGAAAACGTGCTCCTAATGGAATGAGCGAAACCCAAAACATGTCTTTTTCAGTTAATATTTCCAAAAAAAAGCGATACTAATGTGCTGCGCGACTACGAGATAAAAGCTGCGCGTGAAACTTATCCGAAAACGATTAGAAACCTATGCACTTTGAGTTTTCTGATCACAATAGGAGCCGTATTTATGGCATCATCTATCTTCTAGAAAGAAAGAAAGCTACGGAAGCAATTAATAGAGAAAGATAAAAGAAAATCATGGAATCTGTTTGCGTCTAAAGTGTTCAAAAAGCTTCCGACCTGCGCATATCGAACAAAACCGTTAATGAATCTCACACAGGCCGGTTTCATCGACATTCTCATCAACAACGCCGGCATCGGAATCGGAGGAAGAGTGGTCGACGTGTCAGAAGACGCCATTAGAAAGACCATCGAGCTGAATACTCTCTCCCATTTCTGGGTGAGCAGACGCATGTGTTTCTTCTACTTAAGGTTGATGATGGTCGATCTGTTTTCGTTCAACTCTGTCGTGAAAATTTAGAAACTGCCAGTGGCTTCTGTCAGATTTATGATCACGAGTAGTGTTGCCGAATCGAACAGTGCTCTCTCCATTGTCACAATTTTATCTGACCGGCGATGTAGTGTGCAGAATGGAGAGAGCTACTACCCGATCCGGCTACACTAGCGATCTCCACTAACAATCTTTACGGAAGCCAGTGAAGCTGATCCAATCCAACTAGTCCAGTCCAACTCCAATTTACGGACCTTGCAGATGGCAAAGGAGTTCCTGCCCGCGATGCTATCCAAGAACGAGGGCCACATCGTGTCCATCGCCTCTCTCGGAGGACTATTCGCCTCTGATCAGAGTATGTTTGATTGTTTGTTTTGTTTTATACAGCGCGATCTAAATCATCATTAATGTCCAATAAATCCGAGACTTATGCGGAGGGTGAAACTCATCCAAACAGGCAAAGAAACCCAGAGAAATTGTGTTTTCTCTTCAGAGGTTTCGTAACCCATGAATGAAAAGTGTTACGATGAATTGTGAGAGGCGTAGTATGCATCATCATTCATTAAACTTTCGTGAGAAAAGTGAATTTTTAAAAACCGATGTCTCGATCCTAGCAAAGATCTTGATAAAAATTTCGATATAATCATTGCTTGAAACTCATCCGAATCTGCGAAACTATAACTCCTCCGTGTTTTTATTCTGTACGCAGTCGTATAAAACACATTGAATAAGAGCAAAGAATTGATCTTTTTTACAGTCTCTTATTTAATATTTAGATGCTTCGGGAGATCAGATAGTCTGAAATAGCGGTGCCATTTCGGTTTTCCGCTATCTCTATTTTGCACACTCTCTCATTGCTCTGACCAGTGAGAGTGTGCCGAATGGAGAGAGTAAAAAATCGAAACGACCGAAATCATTCAGACATGGTTCCCTACAACGCCTCCAAATTCGGTGCAGTGGCCATCATGGAGGGACTCGAGAACGAGACTGTATGCATGGGAAACGATGGAGTGAGGTGAGAGAGCTACGGTAATTTATTTTCCAGATCGAAGTGTTGCTTTCTCCATTTTGCACACTTTTTTGAATAGTGGAGGAAGCTACTACTCTGTGAACAGAGACCGTTACCATCATCTCCTTAATTTTATTATACAGTGTGCAAAATGGAGGGCCGGGCATTTTCGCATAATTTGGAAAACTCGAACGACGAGAACAAATTCATCTCAGATTCACAACCGTGTGCCCTTCCCACTTCCAAACGCCTCTCTACGATAGCCTCAAGTCGGTTCATTTACATAGTTTCACAGCATAAATTAGAACAAGAAAGCGAAGGTTTTTTGTGATATAGATAAATACGACACAATACAATGAGAAATCGAACCATTTCTTACTTATGAAGTTGTTTTTTATTCATTTCTAAATTTTGCCAGCCTATTGATTGCAGGACCAATCCGGACAAGAAGGTGATGACAGTGGATGAGGTTGTTGACTGGACTGTCGATGGAATTCTGAGAGAGATGAGAATGGTCATCGTCCCCAGGGGAAAGTACATCCTATATGCACTCAAGGGGTCCGTTATTTCTTCTTTTTGCGAAAGTTTATATCGTGAATGTTGTCAACTAAAACAACTGAAACTGGCAGTTTTGGTTCTGGCTCTCTCCGTTCTGCACACTTTCTCGCCGATCGCCGAGTGTGCAGAATGGATAGAGCACAATTCGATCCGGAAACGCTATTGTGTGCTGTTATGTTTCACTGGGTTGTTTTGAGTGATGAACGAGAGGCTGAAATGATGATCGCTCTTGATCTAATCGATATTAACTGCAGGATTCTCCCTCGCAAACTCCTTCTTGCTGCCACTACTCGCGAAGCCGTCTCGAAACTGAACAAGCAATAATCTTGAGGCCAATCAAAGTTTTCCGAAATTCATCGTAATAATTTTTTTTGTTACTGTTTTCAATCGTTCTGATGCTTCAATTTTGATATCACTTAAAGCATTTTGATCTTTCTCGAAGATTAAAGTTTTGGATGTATTTTTTCGAATATTTTTCACTTCCCCCCAAAACAGTTCTCAATACATTTATTTTATTTATCGTACACCACTGAAGGTGCTTCAACAAGAACAGAATATATCACAATGTTCGCACCATTTTACATAATTACGTGCGTGCGAATACGAACAAAAAAGGAAATCTAATTCGTGAACAATGGCTGTTTTCTTCTCCCTCTCTCCTCCTCTCTCCTCCCCTCATTCATTCCCTTCTCACCCTACTCGAACGGTTCTCTCCCTCCCCTCGTCTAAAATGACCGTCGACAATACGATCATATTCGACAAGAAGATCGATCCCCGTCAACGCCTGCGCATCAAAGCGATTTGCGATAAGAATAACTGGTGAGATACGGTATCCTACACTACCCGGCTTGGCTACATTATTCTGCGGCTACGGTATACTCCATTAGCCAGTTACAGCACAGTACTTGGTCCAATACAGTATCCCATGAGCTCTCAATCTACCTACCGTCTTCGGTACTTGTATAGTTGGCTGTAAAGGGGGCCTCGCGGGCGCACATATAACCAACCGACTCAGAATAAATGAAGATAGAGAAATGAGAATTATTGAGTCCGAGGAGAACTGAGGGATACGTGCAAAATGGGCCTTCTAGGGAACTATACAAGTGCCCCGTCCACTACCGTAACCTCATCTCAGGGTGATCGAGGCGATTCCCCGTGGTACATCCGTCTCCGGTATCGTGCTCTCAGCCAGAGCCGCCAATCCGGTAGGTCACCATGGACTACCGTACTCCACAAAGCAAATACAGTATCCATTGAAAGACTACAGTATCCCTTCCCAGGGACCGGCGCCGTACCAACTCAACGTCGAGGCCCTGCGCATCGACTGTGCCGGACGACTGGAGCATGTACGGGGGGGGGATACGGTATTGATTTTTCCCAAGGGGAAATCAATACCGTATCCAGCACGGATACAGTATGCCTACAGAATGCAACTTAGTATTGTAAGAATCAAAAACTCAGTTAGAGTCATGGACTGTTTAGCATACAGTAGGCATGATGAGCGGAATAAAATATTCGCTAATTATTTATTTAGTTTTCTAATATTCCCGATCTTTCTCCTATGTGATCCTGGACGCAAAATGCACTGATTAAATACAAACACTGAAGCCTAGAATCCCTTATTAATGATTGCTAAACACAGTAGATTGGACCGTTCGTAATAACAAGTGAAACGGTTTATTTTCTTGCAATAGGATGTTGGTAAACGGCGCATCCGACAAAGTGACGTCATACCTTTCCGGAATTTCGATTACTGCAATAGGGCGTACGGTAGACCCTCTGGGATACTGCATGTCTACTCTATCCGTGCTACAGTACCCCTGCCACCTACAGTACCCCTCCCACCTAGAGTACCCCTCCCATCTAGAGTACCCCTCCCTCCTATAGTACCCTCTCAGATTGGTTCGTGGTGGTTCTCCGACGAGCTCAAACCGGGCGGCAGCTTCCACGTCCGCACCGATGCCATGCTCGAGTACATGAGTGGTGAGTCTACCGTATCCTTCACTCCTCAATACCATACCCTTCGGTCCCTGAACTGCCGTACTCTTGGCGCCACTCGCTACAGTATCTTTTGCAGTTGACGACCACCAGAAATACCGCTACGAGCTCTGGGTTCTCGTGTGGCCGAAGAGGAATCTCAGACTGGAGTGAGGATCTTCGGGGAGGGAAAATGGAGATCAAAGATCACTGAATGCTCTTGCATTTTCAACAGTAACGCGAGAAACTGAACAGATTGCGGTCCCACTATCGGCACGCTATTTGACATCTTGGCTTGAAGAATCGTCCCGACATATTAGTGCACGGCGTTTTGCTGGCAACGCACCAAAAGGTGTTCCCGTCGAGACCTCTTTCGTGCTGTCTCATGTTCTATCTATCTCGCCATTCCCCTGACCGCTCTCTTTTGTCTCGCTCATCCCGTGCAGAAAAAAAAGCGAATAGTGATCTCTCTACACTCTTACGACGATAGAGGATGCATACTGTAGTCTACAGTCTGTAGAGGGCTAATCGATCCGGCCACACCACCTTACCCCCCCCCCCCCCCCACTCTCCTCAATTCAGAAACCTCAATACGGCGGGCACCGCGGTTCTGGCAATCGGCGATTCCGTGTACGAACTCGTCAGCAAGGAGGTCGGGATTACTGTAATTCAGAAAATCGATATCTGATCCTACCCGGAACGTACCATATCCCTACCGTATCACTCAGATTCTGGCGCTGCACTCGGATTACTTCTACGCCTTCTACTACGGTGGATTCGCCGAGTCTGGTGGGTACCACCATTATCGGACCCATTGGGGACGGTAATGCCTGATCGAATAGTAGCACTCTCCATTCTGCACACTCGTTGTTTTGACCTAAAAATCGATAGGCAGGACACGGCGTGTGAAAGGATTTGGCTGGTTATGGAACTGTAGACTACTGTATCCCTACCGTAATCCTCTCATTTTCCAGTCAGCACTACTGAGTGCAAGGTGAAGCCACTCGTCAAAGAGGACCCGCATGATTTCGAGCTTGTGAGCTTGTTTTGTTATTGTTTTTACTGACAAAACACCCTCAGGCGATGGCTATGCTTCTCTGCTTTACCCACTACAGAAAGAGACTCTCAAATGTGACGTCCCGGGACGGTGAGCTCAAAGAATAAAGATTAATTCCAAACCGATCTTTGATCTTTCAGCGCGCCTCCTCCTCGCCGTCTTTGAGCGCTTCCAGTTCAACCCGGCGTTCGCTAAGGTATTAATTAATTAATTAATTAATTAAAATGTGCTTACAGCACATCGACGAGCACCTCGTGAAGTACTGTCGCTCGACGAAGGTATTTACTTAATTTTATAATTATATATTTAAATAATTAATGAAATTAAAGGACTTTTACGAGTGGGACGCTGCCCTGCTCGCTGCGGACAAGTACAATCTCCCGGAGACGAGGGTAGGTCAAAGGAGGTTGTACAGCATCAAATAGGGCTCTCTCCATTCTGCACACTAACTTGCCCGACAGAGCGAAGAGAGAGTGTGCATATTAGAGAGAAAGTGCTATTCGAGCCGGCAACAGTCAACAATGGTTGTTTTTCACTGTAAAAATAATAATAAAATAAATTAATCCTGTGTTTCTAACCCCTTTCATTATTGAGCGTCACGTTCTCCCCCTCTACAAGACGCACCACGACCTGGGGGAGCTCGTCAATCGAACTAGAGGCAATCACTCCGCCTCTCTCATGCTAAGCATCTTTGACGTCAGTTGGACTTACCGTATCTACCGTATCCGTCTGTGATGACCTTCCGATCTACCGTAGTCCTACCGTATCAATTAGTAGCTATCTCCATCCAGCACACTCTTTCGAGAACAACCGATTCTGAACAATAGAGAGAGTGTGTGTATGTGTCTACGGTATTCCAAGCCTTGATCTACCATATCCTCTACCGTACTCTTACCATGGATCTACAGTACTACATTGCAGGCCTACCGTAACGCCTCGCTCGAGTCGAACTACCGACGCTGCTCATATGTGAGGATTACGGTATCTGCAATTCAATAGATATTCAATCGATAATCAGGCCTATTTCTCCTTCGCTGCGGGACGCGTCATCGTGCAACTCAATCGAGTCGGACTGCCCAAGTAATTGATTAATTATTTATTTTAATTAATTAATCAATCAATTAAGGACGAGTGCTGTAATGGTGGACGAGTTCTCGGATCAGCCTCGGTTCTACTGGGATTCCGTGAGTTTGAGATTAAGGAATTGAAGAATACCAACTTCTGTATTTTCGCTTTCAGAAAAGTGTGCAGAATGGAGAGAACAGAAAGTGAGCCGACGTCCCAAAAATTGATAAAATTACAGAAACAGCGTCTGGTATCGGTGGAGAAGTCTTCCCGTCGGCTCTTCTGCGGAGAAGCGGCGGACAAGAGCACCATTCCTGATGGTAATTAATATTTTAACTAATTAATTAAATATTAATGTATTAATTACAGGCACCTGGGCGCTCATCAATCGCATCCTCAAAGACGTGAGCAGTTCTCTGACATGTGAAATAGAGTGCAGAATGGAGAAAGCTGCTTAAAGATCTGGCGAAAGATCAAAGATCAATCTTTAGGGGCCCCACTACATCCTGACGAAGAGTCGTCCCGAGGGCAATTATCTCGGATTCGTGGTGGCTGGAGATCATCTTCTCCTCAAGTGAGACCTGAGATCAAAGACTATTTCAAGAGATCAAAGATCAAAGATAATTTCAAATTATTCAGGGGCGATCGCTGTATCGCCACTGGTATGCACCAGATCGACGGCTAGGCCGGGAGACGCTACCCTACCCCCGATACCGTATCACTAGGATACCGTATCCATCACTCGTCAAACCGTATAAACTTGCTTGATCGAGTTGCAACACTTGTATGTATTCAACACGCGATCTTATCAAAACAATGATAAAAACATGATTACAGTAATCACATTTGTGCAGAGCCGTATAAATTCAGCAATTTCTATGCCAGAGTCTTCACATTTTCCCCTCGTTTTATTGACCAAGAAATATCGGTGGGTTTGTTGCCCCAGGCAGTGTGTGAACCTTCCCTGAGGGTATCCGGTGTCAGAATCACTCTCTGCTTCTCTCGCCGTCTCTCTCGATTCTCAATGCTCTCTCGCCTGGGGCAAAACTAGCTGGGCAAAAAATGATGAGATGAGCAGTGAGATCACGTAGTTGAGTGACATGCGAGAATTTATGTGTACAGAACACGTCTACGCTATTTTAACCCCAGTAGTTGACAGATCATGCTTCCACTTCTTTTTCTTCTACTCAATCTGGCAGATGCGGAAATGTACTTCAAGGTGAGTCAGGAAAAGTAGAAATCTGGAATCTAAACAACTCTCTCCAATCTGCACACTCGATCAGTTCTTTCTGATTTAGAGTTATTGCATAGTCATGATGTAATCTCATCATTCCAGGCATCATTCCGATACTCCGCCTCGCTCTTCTGCCCGGGAGGAAATGTGGGCAACGCTTCTGTCTGGTTGATGGTTGGTCAAAAATAACTTAAATATTGATTATATTATTATTTGTCTATTTAGTAACAACAAATATTTTGTATCAGGAGGAGAACGACCTCGGCTATTCATTCATGGACGACAAGCTGTCTGGAGAACAACCTCTGGAAGTCCGACTAGGACACCCATTCGAGATCCGAGGGTAAGAGATGTCAATGATGCCGGATCGATTAGTCAGTACACCTTCCTTTCACTTATGAATTTTAATATTAGCTCTCTCCTTTCAGCACACTCTTTCTGAATAGAGTGAACTGTTTAGTAATCAATCCGGCATCACTAATTCGAAATCTATGATTTATTAAGATAGTTGATCTTTGATCTTTCAGCCGAATCAACTGGCCTGCCTTTGAAGGAAAGTACCGTGAGCCGTATCTGCTCATTCGTCATCATTGCACGGCTGAGCAGGAACAGAATGTGTGTTGGTCTTTAAACTCTACAAGCCCGCATCGTTTCAATTTGATTAGATCTTCATACAATCATTAGATTAATAATTACAAATTTCTAGGATGGAAAATTATTGTCAATCTGGCCATGTGAAAAGCTGATCTTTGAGCTGATCTCTCTTTCCAGCCACATCCTCGCATCTCATACTATGCTCTTCCACTCGAATCTTCCCTCAATCAACAGATCGATCACGATCTTGGACCAATCAATATCCTCCTCGATGCTACCGTATCTCTCGATCGCCGTGCCGGGACCATGGACGATCACGAGGACACCGGCACTCCCCACAGGGTGCAAGATTACTATCGAGTCAATCAATAAATCGCTCTTACGCCTACAGTATCTGTACCTTCTATTCCCTGCATAAACCCGATGAAAGTGTACCCCAACACCTCATCGATTATTGAGTACCTTCTTTATTCAGCATGATTATAAATTGCCAGAGTTGAAAAACTTCGGAAATTGCATAGATCAGTGGTGAGGAGTGGGATGGGGTCCAATAATAATACAATTGAAACTCGCAGGTCACAAGTCATACTATCATGCGGGCCTTTGGGATAGAGGGACGAGTATACGGTACTTGTGACAGATAATTCCAAAAACATTCCAATCTCTTCAAACATCTTTGTGTACGGTTATATGTGCTGAAACCTGACAGACTGCTAGTGCTCAATCGATAAACGGGTCAGCTTGGCTACCGTAATCAAGGGTTGAATACTCACAATCTGACAATGGTTCTACGGGGTGAGTGTGACAATATTCTAAGAATACCAAGGGTGAAGCAAGGGTGGGGTATCATCATATCAAGCAGCTTCTCATCAGAAATCAAGACAAATAATGCGAAATGGTTTGGACAAATTACGCAGTAAATTATGGGTGTGTGTGACAGCAAAAACTTAACAAGTAAGTCCTTATGCGACGAACGAAGATGCTGCTGAAGGGGGGCCGAATAGGGGAGAGGGAATATTAGGCGAGGATAAACAGTCAGTTATCGATGGATGGACATTTGATGATCAACAGTTCGGAAATGGAGTGTATCAAAGCTGCAAAGTGTGAACTTCTTGCGAATGTTAAAAATACAGTATGGAACAGCAGGGGAGGGGGAGGAGGTTAAGGTAGTGTGAGGCCAGCGGTTTCACAATGAGAGATGGGAAAAGCACGCGAATCATTTGGTGTGTTTCAAAGCGGGGGAGTATGGTGGAAGGGATGGTGGGGATACTGTAGTCTGCTCCTCGTCCATCGATCGCCTCTCTCGGGGTGTACGGTAGCGGGTCTGGAAAGGAGATGGATCAATATCTCATTACCGTAACCACCATTCTCCACAAGGCCAATCTGTTTCTATTGTTCGTCTCTTCTCCCACACAGTCCCATCCAATATCCCTCCCACTGCCCCTTCCCCTCCTATTCATCCATTCTCTCTCTCATCTCATCACCCTCTGATGCAGCGCACGCAAAAAAAAGCATTGCCGACACGGTGAATCAACCACCCATTTGTCTCCTCTAAAATCCATTAGCGTCGTGTGATGAATGCATCACCCTCCTCTTGTCTCCCCATGGCACCCCTTTGAACCAGTGATGTAGAGGAGATCGGTTCTGCCTCTCTCCATTCTGCACACTCTCTTGTCGGTCCGACAGACGAAAAGGCGTTCATAAAAGAGAGGACTACTTTGAAGGGACCCGACGAAGAAAGCCCCTTCACTCCAACTGAGAGAGTCAGTCTCCTTTCGCTTAGTCTCTGGTAGGTGAAAGAGGAACTAAAAAGTGTGCGAAATGAAGAGAGTCAGGCCTCTTCTTTCATTCACTGAGCACACCGCCAAAGGGCCTGGGATGTCTGCTTGTTGCGCAGTCTCCTGTAGCAAAAAGACGGACCCGTTCACCCATCCAAACACGCATTGGCGTCGCTTTCTTGCCACAAAAGTGTCTACAGTACACCACCGTAACCCGCTCCAAATACACAATAATACCTAATCCATTCCAAATCTACAGTACACTACCGTAATCCATCCCAATCAAGTCCCTCCTCTGCCACTCTGTCCTTTTCTTTCTCCTCTTCATTCATTCATTCATTTCGCAACGCCTCCCTTCCATTCTCTTGTGAAACGGAGAGGTCTATAGAGATGGGTAGAGGAGGAAGGAGGGAGGGTGAAAGGGAGAGAGAGAGATAGGCTACTAAATTGATGGAGCTGGGAAGAGGCGCAAAAAAAGAACGCAGAAGGACACTCTGCCGTCTCTTCAAATCGCCCGCTCTCTCGTCTGCTCTAACCTCCTAGAGATTATAGTGAATCGAGAGACGCCGAGAGGCTGCTCCTTCTTTGGGCGCGGTAATTACTTCCAGAGGAAAAGGAGGCGCTCCCAGATGAAAATGAGGAAGAGCATCTCTGCACTCTCTCCCTCCCCACACTCTCTCGCCTGCTCTAGCCTACCAGTGATTCTCAGCCACTGAAACCCTGGGCGCGCGTTCAATCTTGCCCGGAGGAGGAGGAGGGAGTGAGTCCAAATTGGAATTGACCCTCTCCTCTCATCGGTTCTGCTCCTCACAAAGAGAAAGAAAGGACGTGCAATTGGCGTGCAAATCCCTTGAAAAAGAGGCTCCCTCCCCTTTTCTCACCATTACCGAGAGAGGCTCACAATTACTCTTGCAGGGGTGGCTTGTCTCTCATCTCTCGCCGGTCAGGCAGAGCTAGAGTGTGCAAAATGGAGAGAGACAGACGGGGTAGTAGCTCAACACGACATGAGCCAGCAAACGAGCGAACACACGCTCCTCGTAATAGGCATCATTATCCATTAGGGCGCCTCCAGACAACAGACTGCTTGTGCTCGTTTGCGGAGAAGAGGCAGCACCTCATTTGACTTGACAGCTACCGTAACCCCGCCTCAGGACAGACCGTAACCTACAGTAACCCAACCCCTCAAATCATCCCGATCCCACACCCCTTCCTCGCCCATATGTTCGCCTCCCTCCCGAACAGCAATTACTCCCCGATATAAACACCTCTCTCGGAGGGTCAAATGAGCTACCATCTCGCCATATGAGCCATCCTCTCCTCTCCTTCCCTCCTCATATACACCAAGTGTCCTGGATCTAATATGCCGGGCACTTCAAGCGTGCCATATTGCCAGCTCCTCGGTGTGCAATACTTAATTTCCTGACAAAGTATCCTGCCCAATTTTTGTCCTCAATAACCCAGATCCCCTCCGGGGCGCTCTGTTCAATCTCTCTCGTGCACCTGTCCATTCCCAGGACTTCCCCTTTCCACTCATCTAAAGTAGTCCCCCTCTCTCCTCTCTGGAGTATGCTTCACCCACCTGGGGGGTTTCTTTCCTGTGCTTACACCTCCCCTCACTCCCCTCCTCATCCTACCTCATTTGCATACCCGACGATATTGCCCTGAGGGGTTCTAGAGCGAACTTGAGTAGGCGAATGAGCGGAACACTTGCGCTCAGATTAGAGAAAGATGAGAGAGTGCACTGATCAGAGAGACGCCCGACGGTTAGACAAACAATGCCCTACTAGAGACTGTGGCCGAGGGGGCAGAGACGCAGACAAAACAACACACTTGAGCCTCATCATCAGCTAACCGTGTCCAATCTCTCAGACTAAACTAAACATTCCAGAGAAAGGGGCAACTTGATCCCCTCAGTGTGTGTCAGACTTCTCTGGCCGCTCGCGCTCCTAATCATCTCTCGCTATAACAAAACGCACAACACAATAAGCCCGAGTCCTCTGCGTCTCTGTCCCCCCGTGCACCTGTCCTTTCCTGGAGGGGACAGCCTATTCAGTCATTGGGACTAACTGAGGACAGTCAGAGGAGCCGGGGTGCCATTTGCGTGCGTGAGGCTTCCCCTCGAGAGAAGTGTAACTAAAAATACCCATAATCAAACCGCTCGTCAAATAGTAAAGATCATAGCGAGAAAACAATCTCGCAACAAAGACCCCATTGCCCATCGCCTCGAAAAGAACATTATCACAACCAGGCTCTGCACAAAGAATGGCTAATTACCACCACAAGACAGACAGGTCATTTGTGCGGGCGCCCATAAACGTCGCCTTGTAACCCAACACCCTCGGCACCACAATGCCCCCTCCTCCATACACAATGGAAGAGTACAGTACCCCGTACGACGACTACAGAATGCGCTCACCTTGACACATTATCGATCCACTCCCGAGAGATCATCGTGACGAGAGACGTATAGAGCGAAGGGAGGCGCGAGAAGGGGGAAGGGAGAGGGAAGGGGTACGGTAGCGGGGGAATACGGTATCTCGATAAGATTACGGTAGATCAGGTAACCGGCTGGCGGGGAACGGGCATTGACGGGGTCAGTATACGATAGACAGGATAGAGCAATGGGAGATACGGTAGCCGATCGATCGACCGTCTAGTTGGCCTCGACAACGGCGGGTGCGGGCACGGGCTCGGCCTGCAAGAGATCAATCGATAATTGAAAACAATATCGTATTCGCCGAGTTTTATTAGCTGTTGTGCACGACGCCGAAAATCCGGTAGTCTACCGTAACCTGGGGACCATCGTGGCGGGAGTCCGTCTCTCACCTTCTTGCACTCCTCCTCGACGACCTCCTCCAGCTTCTCGGCGTTGGCGGCCGCCTTCTCCTTCTTCTCCGCCTCCTCGGCCTCGAGGGCGGCCTTCTTCTCAAGCTGCAAACATGAATTTGAATTTTTGAAGTGCCGCCAAAAATAACAAAAAATAGCTGCCGTGTCAAAATTTGCATTACGGCGTCAGCTACCGAAAGCCAATCGTTGCGGGACTCTCTGCTCTTACCTGGGGCGTGGGGCGGGCGCGCTTGAAGAAGTTGAGGATCGTCTGGACGATGTTCGACTTCACGGCCTGCAGAGGGAGGAAATCGGTACTGGCTACAGTAACCTGTTGATTTTGTTTTGAAAAATTCGATCAACACCGGATGAGAACCGCCAACGATTGTTATAATGTATTTTGATGGCAAATGTGAAGTTAATCGAACTGCCGATCTCGCTCCGAGGTTTTGCCTATCACTGGAACCACTAACCACCGGGTGTCTAGATTCACAATCAATCTATATACTCCAGCCATCACAACTGCCGCAGCCCAATCAATCGATCACAACTACCGTAACCCATTCAATCGATAATCGTCCTCTACCGTACCTGAGAGGCGGCGGCGGCGACGGAGTCCACGTCGATGCCCGTCGAGGCGCCGAACTTCTCCACGGCCTGGCTGCCAGTCTAAAACAAAAATCGATAACTACCGTAATACAGCAGCTCCCGCGTCAAAAAAGTGCACCACGACTTCGAAAATCGGTCGTCTACCTTAATCCCAACAATCGTTGCGAGAGTCACTCACCGCCCAGATGGTCTCGAAGACCTGGGGGTAGCCGGCCTTGCCCTTCTCGAGCAGATCCGCAGCAGAGAGCACCTGCAAGCAAAACCAATCAATGATCTTTCCTCCTTGTCAACATTTTGCACCGCACCATCAATCTACCGTGCCCCTCTGCAACCTGCAAACAAACAATCGTTGCAGAATCCCTTGTTTTCGCGCGTCCCCAGACCGTTCTGCCCTTGTGTCTGTCCCTCCCTCCTTCCACTGTTCTGATATGCATCGCTTTTGCGTGTCATGCCAGCTTGGACTGGCTCTTGGACTGACTCTCTCTCTCTCTCTCTCTCTCTCTCTCTCCCTCCTTCTCCTCTCAGTTTCAGTGCATCCGTCCCGTCTGTCCCCTTCTCTCTCCCTCCCTTCCAATCTCATTTGCATATCTGATATCGAGTCAGTGACTGCGCTGGCCGGGCTGGGCTGCGCACTAAGGCGTGGAATCAGATACACGCCCGCCCCTCCGCCACTTCCGGGACCAGCCACTGATGCCCTTTCTTCCTCCTCTGGACTCCCCGGAGCTTGAGGATCGTTCGGGAACCGGGGCAAATGGGTTTCCCCCTCAATTCCCCCACATCATCAGATATGCAACTCTTGCGCACAGGAAGGAGGAAGGAGGGGTCTGGTGGGAGATACTAAAGATAGGGGACGGAGGAAGGAGGGAAGGGCTCAGATTGCGTCACTCCAGACGTGTGTAGGAGAGAAGGGAGTCCCTTAGAGGAAGGGAGCGAGAGAGAGGTGAAGGGGGAGAGGGAGGGAGGAGGGCGAACAGGAGTGACCTCGAGTAACATAAGGGCACTGGAGGAGGAGGAGGAGGAGGGGCAGGCTAAATAATCTCAGCCCTAATGGTGCAAGCGGGAGGCAGGCATAAAATAATTCCATTTTCCACCAGGAGATGCAACGTTTCACCATTCCATCTCTTTGGATAATGGAGCTAGAAGGCAATACGATGTCCGTTTCTTGGGACCAAAACATCACCGTCCTGAAACTACCGTATTCCCAATAACCTCTGCGGGAGTCCCCCTCCCCCTATGTAGCCTCCAGTCTCATTATGATCGAGTGTGGTGAGTGGGGGCCAGCTCATCATCCTCTCTCGCGATTAGCGCATTGCTTCCCCCCTCTTTGATGGTGCTTATAATCGGATGGTTCTCTCCCTAAATGAGAGGAGGGGTGGAGGGTACAGATTCCCCCTCCCGTGTCCTCTAAAGATGGGGGAGGGAGCGGCACGGCTCTTTTGATCAGTCAGTGCCCGGTCTGGGTGGCTAATCTGGTCAATGAGCGATAGAGAGAACGAGAACCAAGGGAGGAAGCGAGAGATGATAGGGACTGTGGGAAAGAAGGACCGAGAAGAGTCAAGAGGAGGGAAAGGAAGGCGAGTGATCAATGAGCCTCACAATCTACATTTTTCGAGCTAGTCCATTCCAACCCCCTGAGCAAGTCCAAGTCCAAAGGTCCAGTCCATTCTTCGAGGACCTACAGCCCCCGCACATCCACAGTATCTCATTACAGCGGTGTGCCCCCTGCTGTGCCTGCCAGAGTACCGGGTGACAGTCTCCCCTCTCGCTCTCGAAAGAGCTCCCCTTTGGCACCTTTGCGGGGACATCCGATCCCCCATCCTCGCCGGACCTTCCGGGCAACTTCGGTCCCTCTCTTCCTTTCTTCTTCTTCCCCATCTCATTTGGTAGCAGTAGCTTCGACCCTGCGCTGTCCTTCGTTTCATGACTCTCTTCTAACAGGGAGGAGGACAGCTTGTTCTTCCAGAAGGAGGGGGTGAGAGACAGAGGGAAACGGAGAGGGCGCGCAGAGGAGCAGAGAGACGACGAGGGGTGGAATACCGAAAATGAGGTCCCAGTTCAATTAGAGTGTCCGACTACGACTCTCTTCAGGCCTGTTGGGGCAAGGAAGGAAGAGCAACAAAACACGATAATAAGCTATCGTTTAGATTCCCGGAAGTGAATCTGCTGATGATGTTAGAATCGTACGTGCAGGGAAGTTTCTATTTCATCATTTGTTCCTCCCCTCTCACTTAGTCCAACTAGTCTAAATCCCTCTGGGAATGGCGCAACTTGCAATGTTCTCTTGACTCCCGAATCGGGGTCTCGATAGGGCATTCCCCCCCCCCCCCCCTCCACTTCTTGCTCCCTCTCAAGAGTCATAAAACACAGCACAATGTCTCCATTCGTCTTCTTCCCCCTACTCGCCTTCCTTCTCCCTCATTCATCAATTTTCTATTCTTTCATCATCACAGCAGAGCAGGAGGAGGAGGAGGAGGAGAGCCCCCATAATTAGAGGCAGACGCATAGAAATGAAAACTCATCAAGATATGGGCGCGTTGCGCGCACTGTAAACAATCAAGAAGTGGAGAGACCTCTCTGGGAGGTACTGTAGATTGGGGATACAGTAGGCATTGATACTAGTGACCTCCAATACTGACAACTAACTCAACCAAGTCTACTCACTCCATTCACTTCTTCTTCTTCTTCTCTTCTCAATCAACCTCCCCTTGTACCATCCATCTATCACCTTCCTTTCCCCCTTCCTTCCTCTCAGACTCAATCCATCACCGGAGAGCCCCGACCGAGGTTCATTGGCTAGTCCAGCAAGGCCCAACAAAGTACAGTTTGATCTACCAACCCTCGTTAGTACAGCGCATTCGCTGGACCTCACACAATTTCCCTTCTGGTTAAAGGGGACTCTCAGTCCCCCTATCTCCATTCCGAACCACTCTCAATCCTCCATGAATTTCGTTAGCAGCTTGTGCCTTTCTTTCAGCCCGGCGATACAGCCCCTCGAGAGGGAGAGGAGGATGAGAGGAGGGGCAGAGACGGAGAGGACTCCAGGCCTCCATCAGTGCACATTTAGACTACATCACTTTCAAATCAGGGAGGGGTGAGAGCTCCAGACAACCAGAGAGTTCGAGCGTGCGGTCATTCCTCGCTGGGTTTTTGTATGGGTCCATTTCCGGTCCCTTTTTAGGGGTACAAAGAAGATAGAGGGCACAGGCCCCTGTCCTGCAGTAGAACTGTACAGAACTCTACTAATCGAGTTCTAATTTCGAAAATATTTTCTCTACAGATAAACCCAATTGTGCCCCCTGCTTGCAATCCCTTCCGTGTGCAAGAGGATCGAGATCTCCTCATATCAGCCCCCTTATCACTCGGATCAATCACAGCCCTTGGGATGTCGTGACATGGAGGGGAGAAAGGGAGGAGGGAGGAGGGAGGAGAACATTCCCTCCTTCCTCCCCCAATCCTGTCCGCCACAATCATATCAGTATCAGCAATATCCGATCTCTCCCGATTTCCCTCAATTCCCTCTGATCGATCAATCCATCTCTCTTCATATTACGTGAGAGATTGAAATGGGGAGTGATGGGTGGTGCTCTCTCGGATCCCGTTCCTCATGGTCCTACTGATACCTCCTTTCTTCCCTCCACCCCTCTTCTCCTCCTCATTCACAAGGTCAACTGCTGGGGGTGTTCAGTGCTACCCCTCGTACCCCTGATAGCCATCTCCCAACTAGCCAGCCACAATTCCTCGCCTTTCGCAAAAAGGGCTGCGCCCTTGTGTATAATCTCGGCGGCCATGATTCACACATGGCTTCCCTCCTCGGCGCACGCAATCGTACACCACACACCACACCGAAGGGAAGCGCGCCACACACAAAGCGTAATACAGCTGGACAAATGTGTCCGCCCCTCTGCCCACTGTATCCCCTTTCACTCGACGCTCTTCTCTTCTTCTTTGGCAGTCCAGATACTCCCATTTTCATCATACAAAAGAGCGGGGGGGGGGGGGGAGAAGATGAGAGGGGAGGAGGAGAGGCTGTTATTCTCTATTCAGAAGGAGAGATGAGCCCAGAACAGGAAGACGAAGGAGAGGAAGATTCGACTCTTAATCATCGCTCCGATTACTTACTCGCTACGCAAACACCCATCACTCGACCGATCTCGTTGTGTGTGCGGTAGTGTACCTACAGCCGCCGACTTGTACCAAACGTCGCCGGTTGGAAAGCCTACAGCAGCGGTGATTCATCGCGACAGTTGGACTCATTCGCAGGGGGTAGATGGGGTTCATTCCAACTTTTACCGCCCTGCAGTCTTCTCGAGTAAGCACAAAGTCCACAGTGTGATGGGAGGGGGGACGGAAGGGGAGGCACCGTGTTTGCTAGTCCTTTCGGTTGATCACAAGATTCGCGACGACGGAAGGAGGAGAGGGGCGCCAGCTACTGATATCAGCTGATACTACGGTGGTCGTGTGGTGTGGTGCACCGCCTTATGCCAAACGTCGCCTGTCGAAAAATCAACAGCGCTTCTATCCCGGTCCCTATTTTCTTCAACCCCTTCATATGTGTTCGCGCGAGCGATCATACTACCGAGAGAGCGCACGAAGTGAGGAGAGCAGCAGACGAGACAGGCAGAGAGCGAGAGAGTATTGCGATTGGAGAGAGCGCGGGACACCCTCCGATCCTCGGGTCTCCCCTTTCTCACTATTATTCACCCCCTGAGCTCCATTAGGCGCAAGTTGGAAGAAGAAGAAGAAGAGGAAGGAGGGAGAGAAAGAACACAGAAGGGTAGAAGAGGGAAGAAGGAGGAGAACATAGGGCACTAGAACCATCGAAATCGATCGATATTGAGTGCGACTACCGTACCCCCGATACCGTATGCCCCTACCGTACCTTGTCCTCAGGGAGTCCGAGGTTCTCCTTGGCCCAATCGGCGAAGGCCTGGATGTTGGCGGTCTGAAAATCGGTCATCTCTGCATATAGCCGACGTTTCTCAATCGTCGTCCTGGCTGCACCACCTACCACACCACCCACCTGGTTCTCCTTGTTGTTCTTCACGGCTTCTCCCTCGTGGACCGTTTCCACATTGGCGCCGCACTTCTTCGCCAGGTTGGCCAGCAGCGTACCGTCCTTGAGGAAGGCCAGGAACTGGTTGCGAGTCACCGCCTGCAATTCAGATTGTACACCACGCACCACCATCTGGGAAACGTCGCCCGACCACACCACAACTCACTCCGTTCTTGCCGGGCAGGGGCGCGCGCTTGGCCTCATCCTCGATGGCGAACTTCTGCGCCCAGTCGAGCACCTGGTGGTTCACCTGCAAGCAGAGATAGTGTCAATCGTGGTGTATGGTGTAAGGCGACTTTTCCTAATTGCAACGCTAGTGTCATGGTGCGAAACTGACAATGTGGACGGCCTGCGGGATCTGCTGTCCGATCCATCCGATGGGGTCCTCGCGAGGGTCCTTTGGCGGCTCCTCCACCTTCTCCTCCTGTAATTAGGCGGCGTTGTGTGTGGTGCGGTGGTGGTGAGGTTCAATAAACGTCTTCTGGTCTAAAAACGCACCTTCTTTTCCTCCTCCTTCTTCTCCTCTGCAGCGGGTGCAGCAGCAGCTGCAGCCTCGGTCTCCTCCTTGGGGGTGGACTCGGCCTTCACCTCCTCATCCTTGGGAGGCTCGGTGGTGGGAAGGGCGGGCGCCTCTTCCTCCTTCTGCAAGGCAATCAATCGATAATTAGGTGATTACGGTAATCTATTGTTGTTCATAGTGTACTGTAGGTAGCCACCGGATACTGTATGACTCATTCATTTCCCAATCCATTATGGATGAAATATCCCTTGTAGTGAGTCATAGCGCGGCTGTTCTAGCAATAATCTAGCCCCGGCTTAGCGTGGAGCGCGTTTTTGTGTTTCGCAACTTCGCTCTCGTGTAAACTAACCAGCCCTACGGGGGGATTTGTGGTCACTCCTTTTCTGGGAAGGGGGGCTTTTTCTCTTTTTCATATTTTTCTACTCGATCGATAATCGGCCGAGTACCGTATCCACCTGTGGCTCCCTCTCGAGTTAGTCCAGTCCAATTACAGGATTATCCATCCCCACAGCCACTTGAAATATACCGCTATTTGTTCGAGAGAGGCAGTAGCCGCTAGTGTTCAGTGGGGCAGACGGTCAGTCAGAGCAGGGGAGAGGGAAGAAGGGGGAAGGAAGAGAGAGGGGGAATCAAGGTATTCATGGAGTGTGTCCAGTGGTGGTCACGAGAGAAGGGAGGGGACGCTTTTCAGTCCTCCCTGGTACCACCCCTGCCTTCTTATTCGGGAGTGAGCACCATCACGTCAACAACAATACGTCCCAATTACTGCAGCGGCGGGTAACGCAACGACCGACAAATAGCTTCCCCCTGTGTTTAGCAAGGGAGATCGGGTGTCAGGGCGCATCTAGATTAGATTGTTCTTCCTTGTGCAAGTACTTCTCTATGCAGTAGAAATCTATTTTCACCCGCAAATCCGCATAAATCCAAAGATACCTAAAGGTCCCAAGCGTATGGGGCTCATCACTGTCTCTATCTGTCACCAGTGCAGTCTACTGAGCCACTGACATCGGCGCGCACTCGGGAGGTACCTATTAACGGGAGATGGAAGGGGAAGAGGAGGCCATTATTCTACCATCCATCGCCCCATCCGGATGCCACCCTATCCCCATACACTAATTAACTCATCGTCCTTACGCGTCGATGGAGTGGTGACAGCCTTACAGTGCACTATGGACCACACTATGGACCACTTCGGTTCTGGCTCTCTCCATTCTGCACACTATCTAGCCTGCTTGAGAGGAAAGAGAGTGTGCAGAACGGAGAAAGTTGAGAACTGAAACGTAACTAATATCCACTATTGTATTCCCCATCTCGTGATAGTTGATGCCCGCGCCGAACACAACAAAAGAGATTGAGATGTCTCCCTCTCGCACCGTCGCATTTCAGAGTATCATCACATTCCCCCATCATGATGATATGATGACACTATTGGCGAGAAATGCTACCGAATGAAAGAGTAGAGGAGAGGTGATTCAGCGGAAATGAGATCGCGAGTATTGGTGGTAGGAAGAATATCAATTATTGCGAAACTGAGCGGTTATTTCAGTCCCTACAGGTGTGATTCAACGCTGCTTCTGTCCATTCTCGAGTACAAACAGAGAGTGAAGAAAGGCGCACGTCCCACTACCCGATGCTCAAGTGTTTTCCTAGCTGCGGCTAATGAGCAAACAGCGAGGAAGGTGCGAAGACCAAGAGTGTTTTTCGAAAATACTTCGATAATTAGATAATTAATTAATTAATTATCATACCTTCTCGACGGTCTCGACGGCAGTCTGCTGCTCGATGTCGGTCATCTTTGTGTGTGTGTGAGTACGGTTAGTGAGCGTAAACCTGCGAGGAGGGCATTATTAATAAATAATTGGCTGAGGAGCTCATGAATACGTAAGAAACCACGAGCTCGCGGGCAAGAAACGTAAACTAGCGAGCGATCTCGAGCGACAGAGTACGGATGACCTTCTAGGGAAACGGAATACGCTAGCTAGCTTCACCACTGCCTGGAATAGACAAACGTAAAGTGCAGGAGCATTGAAGAATGGATCAGGAGAGAGAGGGCGAGTTGGAAGGAGAAAGGGAGGGCTGGTGAGAGTGAAACTTGAAGCAACCAGAAAAAGAACGCGACGACGGCGTCGTTTTGTGGATCGGGAGCAAATACAAACGAGGAGGAGGAGCAGGGTGGAATGGATCGGACACAGCGCAGCTTGAATGGGTAGGTAGGTTGGGATGGATCGGAGTTTGGAATGAACCGCGGAGGGGGAGGAGTCTATTTGGTTGCGAAATAATGCTCGAGAGCGAGATGAATCATGTTGCGCAATGATGTAGCGAGAAGAACGCCTACTGCAACGCATCAAAACAAGTGATAATTTCGAAAATAAACAAAAATTGCCCGGACCCGCGGCAACGCGCACCCGGAACAGCGAAAGGAGCGAGGGACGATTGGGGGAGGGGTCAGGAAAGGGGCGGGGGAGGCGAGAGACAAGCGAGGATAAGAGACGAGCGAGAAAGTGAAGGAATCGGAGAGACAGCAGACAGAACAGAGGCGGGAGGAGCGGAATAGACGGAGGGAGGAGAAAGTGCGCGTCAATCTGAACTGCGCGGGTATCCGGGCCGGCACGAGGCCCCGCCCCTGCCTCCCGGCCCGCCAAACTCCGCCCACATTGGCTGTGGCGAAAGGCACGTGAACGGCACGCGAAGTGCACAGATTAGGAGTGATAGCGCGCGCGGAATCTGGAGTTGGCGAAAACAAGGGCCAACTTGGCGCCACGGCTCATACCTGGCACGCCATTTTGCCGAAGCTACAACATCTGGTGTGGACACGGGTGCTTCGTGATTTTATCGAATTAGCCACGGTCAGCGAGGTAGTGCGAGTCCTATGTACAAGGCTAATTCGGGTCCGCGTAAGGTCACTCAGTAGCCGGGGAGACGAAGAAAAGCGCGCGCGGCACGGCAGGGATGAAGATCGAGAGAGATGGCGCCCCCCTTAGGCAGTCATTAAAGAGAGGAAGAGAAGGGAGACGGAGGGGCACAATATTTCTGGCTTATCCTGTGAGAGAGGAGGGGTATCCACGACAGATGGTAGATGGGGAGGGGGAAAGAGAGCCTCTGACTGACCCTAAGCAATGGGAGTAGGGATCTAAAGAGTCGCGTCGTCTCGGGAGAAGGAGGAGGGGAGCCAGGAGGGCCGCTCGGTCCGTTCCCACCAGTTCCCGCAACCTATTAATGAAGGGGGGGGGGGGGGCACCCACGATCAATGAACCCAGTATCCTCCTCCCCCCACTCCGCCTCTAAAAATGTAGAAAACGACTCCCCCGAGGTTCAGATGAGGGAGAGGGGAAAGAGAGGACACGAAATTATAAGGGAACTCTATTCATACAAGGGATCATTCACCAGTTTAGTCGATCTCTCTCTCCAATCTGCACACTCAACAAAAAGTGTGCAAAATGGAGATAGAACTATCCAGCACCACCGAAGCTTAGTAGTTATTGCATCATCCCTAGGCAATATCTAGACGAACGACGATTCATTATGGGGAGTGGTAGTAGTGTCATCCTCGATAGAAGGAGAAGGAGGGAGGAGGAATGGAATAATAACGCCGAGGCCGACCGAATTGGCTACACAAATCGTAAAAGGATAGTGGAGAGAAGAGGGAAGAATAAGCGACAGTTGTTCATACAGTAGTGGAAGAAGGCAGGAAAAAGGGACGAGCTTGTTCCCCTTTTGATTACTATTGAATGGCCTGGAACGACTCCCTCTCTCCATTTTGCACACTGTCTGGCTTCACTTGAACGTGCGAAATGGATTCCTTCTAACAGACTGAGGAAGTATTAGCGACAAATAAACTCTTGAGACATAAATTCCTGGAAAATGGAGACTACGATGACTCAATTCCTCAAGTGTTACGTGAAGAATGAGATGAGTTTCAGATACTCGATGAAAGGAAGGAGGAACTAGGTGAAGTGATTTTATCAGATCTCTCTCGGAAAACATCTGTCAGAGTCTAATGTAGAAACAAAGGTGAGACATCGAAAGAAAATCAGGAAATGATCACTTCACATATTCAGTTCGAAAGATCGAACAGGGCTCTCTCCATTTTGCACACTCTAAAAAAGAGTGTGCCAAATGGAGAGAGCTACTATTCGATCCCACATCCCTAATTCACATGCTCACAGAATGGGAATTACTGAGGGTCTTGTTTTGCTGATGAACAGGGTTCTTATCACCTCTAATCACTCCCCCTATCACCAATCAGCAGGGGCATATCGGATTAGCGGCGGTTTATCAAAGAGAAGAGTGCCCTGAGGGTGGTAAAATAATAACCCAATGATAGCGGATGAGAACTCTGTCCATTATGCACACTATCTCGCCGGTCAGACAGACGAGAGAGTGTGCAGAATGGAGAGATAGCATATAACCGTAGCGACATCACTACTGGGTCCTATCGAGAGGAAGGGAGAAATAAGAATACAAAATGGTCAAGAAGAGAAAACATTTGTAGAGTGGGACTGACCCAAAGAAAAGTTTCTCGTCGGTCAGATAAACGAGATAGCGTGCGATTCGAGGAGAGTGTCCATCTCTAATTCTGAGTCAGCTATCAGTTCAAAACAGTTGCGAGATTAGCTATGATGAGTCAGTAGCTCTCTCCATTCTGCACACTCTCTGTCCGGCGAGAGAGTGTGCAGAATGGAGAGAGACAAAACAAGAGGATGAGTCACTATCACAACTTCCGAGTGCGGCTGCTAATGAACAAGAACGTGGGTCTGATTCACGCCTTTCTGATAATTGATAGCTGCTGACTCTCTGAAATTCCTCTTCTATTTTGATATCAGGGTGATTCACAGACATTGTTAGAGGAGACCTAACGGAGCAGTGAGCGATCCAAGTCTGGGTAGTGCCAATAAGTGGAGGGAAACCGAGAGATGGGTGTTCTGCGAAATGATCTAGTTTATTTCTGGCCACGTTTCTCATCGAGTAGGTCAAAAGTCCACCCGGTAGTTCAGACTCCCCTAACATCTGGATGATAAAGGGGGGATTGGGATGGACTTGGGATGGACTCGTTAGCCCTCGATCCCCCATTCATCGATCAATACCCTGATTGACAGAGTGAACACTTGTCCTATGGCTAATGGACTACCACACTAACGGGAAGAAGAATGGACTGGGTGGGGATCGATTCTAGAGGATCACAGGCTCTCTTTCTGCACACTTTTTATTCGATAGCAAAGAGTGTGCAGAATGGAGAGAGCGTTGCTCGAAGAGTTCAATAAGCTCAATGACCAAGATCTCTGCCTTGGTCAGCTAGGGAGAGAAACGTGTGCAAATGAGAAGATGTCGAGACGCTTTTCAAACTCTGATTCGACCGCTTTTTTGAGTGCGCTGAGCGCAGAAAAATGCTGTGAATAACTCTAACGGAAATCGCATACGACGTGGTCTGATGGACTACTAATGAAGAGCAAAAACCATGATGATGACTAATAGGATCTTCTAATTGAAGAAACGGGATAGAATTTCATACTGTACTAGTGATGCCTAATCGGAAATGACTCTCTCCATTCTGCACACTCTCTCATTGGTCAGAGAAACTAGGTAGTGTGCAGAATGGAGAGAGCTGAAAACCGAGATGGCATCACTACTACAATCTCTAGTCTACCTATCAACAGATTCCGTTCTCTCCCTTTGTAGAAGAGGGGAAACCATCAGTTTCTTGTCCCTCCCTCAAAACACAAAGGTCGCTAATACAAGGATCGAATTCAACAATGACTCTCCTCACTTCGCATACTCTCTCATCAGTCAGAGCGACGAGATAGTGTGCAAAATGGAGAGAGTCTTCCTCGAATACTTAGTGATCAGACACTGGAGGCTGACTAACACGTTGTTGATTACAACTGTCGTCCTTTATGTGTCGAAACAAAGGGAGGGCCCATTCCGGGGCAACAACCCCCTTCTGGAGAAGGTGGAGGGATAAGGTACACTCCAAAGGAAAGTCCAATGGACAGACTCTCCTCAATTCGCATGGTCTCTCGTCGCTCTGACATCAGGAGAGAAGAGAGGCGTCACTAGTAGCGTCTTTTCTGCTCTCTCCATTCTGCACACCTTCCCGTAGATCTGGCCCGCTGGGGAGTGTGCGGAATGGAGAGAGCCATAACCGTATTGCATTTCTGGTCGTTACCCTCCCGGATCTTCGTGCAATTTCTCTGAAGAGGGGGAGAGAAACATGACTAAGATGGAGAGGATGTTTATTTGGCCAAGAGGGGGCGAAATTAGTGCACTTACTAATGGAAAAGAGGCGAAAACAACGGATTTTCTGGATGAAAAATCTTGAAAATTTTGAAATAATTGACAATAAGCACACTAAACTTAAACGAAAATAGTGAAAATATTTGGAAAGTTTGCAGAATGTCAATTCTGCGCCATATGATTACAAAAAAGAACCATGGTATCTACATTAAGCACACTATCTCGACCCGTCGAGTGAAGAGAGAGTATGCGAAATAGAGAGACGATTACCGTATTTCGAATTCAACTGCGTCCAAATGCCCCATTATTAGATATTTCGCTGCGGAATGGGGAACACTTCACCTAGAGAAATTGTACTTGGCGCACTTTTTCACCCGATGCAAGTTGACGTGCGGAATTAGCTGGATTTCCTACTATTCGAAGACGAGATCAAAGAAACAAGCACTTTCATTCGGGCTGAAAATTTGCTTCAGTGCAGACTCCCAAGGGTACAGCCAGAGATTTGAGAAGAATATCTCGTAGGCCTATTTTTGATTTTAAATTTTTTTCGGAACTTTTGCAGCATTCAGCGCATGTTTACGCGTTCTCGATAGGCGGAGAAACGAGATGACAAAAGAGACTAGAAGCCTCATTTTGGAACAGAGAGCAGAAGGCGCTCCCGTTAATGAAGAGAAATGAGAGGAAGACGAGCGTAAAATGGAAAGACGAAGGGGGGAATTGGAATGGGGGAAGGAAGAGCTGACAAGGAATTCTTAATGCAAGAATGGAGGAGAAATGGATGATGACTCGGTATAGGGAGGGTGTGAAACGGAAGAAAAGGGTGAAAATAAAGACTTATGATCGAGCATCGAATATTAGCTCTATCCAATTTGCACGCTCTTTCGCGAGCCAGAGCGACGAAGCAGTGTGCAGAATGGAGAGAGCTACTATTCGACTGAAAATGAACTTCGGGGAGAGACGGAGATCAAAGATCAATCAACCACTTCTAAATCGCGAGTGGGCAGTGAAACGATCGTTCTTCTTGCATTATATTCCACTCCTTCTCAAATTGAGTGGGCGAAAGTGACGCTGAATCGGAACTCTCCTCAAATTGCGTGATCTCTCTTCGATCAGAGAAATGAGAGAGTATTGAGGGGGCGATCGGGGAGTGAAATCAAGCTAAGAATGTGTGAAAGGCCAATATACACGAGGAGTGAGTCAGATGATGATGTGAGAGGAGAGGAATCAGAACGTCTAGAAGAGATTGATAGGGATTATTGTAACTGGAGATTACTGTAGCGTATCCTTACTGTAAAGACTACTGTAAAAAAGATGTAGAAGTTGTCGACGGATACAGGGAGTTCAAAGGGGAACAGTGAATAGGGACATAAGGGAACAACTGTCTGTAGACGCGTAAATATTGTAGAGAAAGTTGTGTTGTTATTGTAGACAATAAGTAACGAATGGCTCAATTCCCCACGAGTTTATCTATCAATCGACATCTTTCCTCCCTCAGGGGGGACATTCATACCCTGAGGGGGATCTCTCCCTCCTTCATGCCCTCAGGCGGGTTTGACGGAAGGCGCCGTAGAGGGCGCACTCTGCTGTACCGACGACACGGCGCTCTAAAGGAAGATCGATATTAGGCTCCGCCCACTCCCTAGCCCCGCCCCCTTCTTTGCTCCTCCTCCACTCACCGGAATCATCGGACCAGAGAGAGGAGGCATCGGCTCGTTTGGCGCCTCTCGACTGGAAAAAAGGTGATTACGGTAGGGCTCAGGGAGGCTAAAGATCAAAGATCAATCGCATCAGTTGTAGTTGCTTGGAGGATTACGGTAGGCGATAGGGTGATCTTTGATCTTTGAACTCTTTTTTTTACGTGAGACACTTGACGAGTGCGAAGCAGGCCAGTCCACCGACGATGAGAACTGCAAGAGGAACGCCCACTGCGATCCCGATCTTTTTGCCATTCTGGAGATACGGTAGGATTACGGTAGAAGGAATGGCATACGGTAGGGCTACGGTAGGAATGGTTCACAATGGCAAACGGAGAATCGCATTTGTTTTCAAAGCAACGATGACAGATCAAGGATCACAGATCAAAGATCAAACCCCTACCCCTTCGTCTGTTTTATTGTTGAAGTCTATTTTGGTCGCAACCGCTAGTCCCGCTGCTTCTTCCTTGACGCGACACGCGTGGATGGCCTCGGAGAAACCCAGATTCGCCTCCAATTAATTAATTATTAATTAATTAACCATAATTGATGTGTTGTAGAAATTACTGAATAGTCGCCCTCTCCATTCTGCACACTATTTAGATGGTGCGATCGAGTGTGCGCAATGGAGAGAGCACTTTCGATCGAAAATTACGCAAAGATCAAAGATCAACTGACATCACAGTGATCGCCCCCGCATCTTACGATGAGCGCACTTGAGTTGAACGAGACACATTGAAAGCCTGAATGAGGATCATTGATCTTTGATCTCTGATATCTGACTCCGATCTCATCTTTGAGGTCATTCTGCAGCTCGTAGGCCACGCCATCTCTCAACGGGATCCAGTTCGTGCCTGAGATCGGTGATCTTTGATCTTTGATCTCTAGGATCACACGACTGACTTTTATGCCCCCAGAAGTGGCGCTCGCACAGAATGTGTCTTTTTCCACTGAAAAATTATTATTATTAGGTTAATTAATCATGTTAATTAGACTAACTTGTTGTATTCCTCTTTCGGCATTGTATTCATCCCGTTCCGGCATTTGCTTGTAATTAATTTCCATGGCTCCGATTGTCCTCCTCCTGTCGACCAGACCACCGGCATCAACAGCAGTCCGAGTATCTGAGAAAGGATTACGGTAGGAAGCACCGTAGCCGGATGGAGTATCAGCTCTCTCCATTCAGCACACACTGTCGGAGAGTGTGCTGAATGGAGAGAGCACTATTCTTTGCGTCAACACTAGCAGGATGTGGTTTACCAAAGCTAAGAAACGTTGCGTATCTCACTGGAAAGAGGCACAGCAACCGCATCGGACGAGAGGAGACGGGGGAAATGAGGGGAGGAGAGTGACACGTGATAGTGGGAGATCATTTGCATTTGCCCTCCTATTTTCCACGTGTGTAAATCTAATCAGTGCAAAATGAGAACATTTATATGAAACGACCTATCAAACTAAACTCGTTTCTAAATCAATTCGGTTCTCTTCTCGATTTCTTCTGAAGTGTCTGCTTTCTAACATTGCTTTCACATGTTGTGTACAATTCAACCAATCGATCAACACTACTGTCTTTATCTTTGATAATCATATAAGTATCGTTAGCGTCGTCGGCTCCTTCAGACGACGATCCCAGCGGCACGCTTTGCGTCGGGAGCCGGAGCCTGCAATTAGCACCTGATTACCGTATCTTCCTACAGTACCCGATCACTGCCATACACTAATGTTTCTGGATCGAATAGTAGCTCACTATCCTTCACACCCCCGAGCCAGTGATGAGGAAGTGTGCCGAATGGAAAGATACTATTGGGGTGTCCCAAAAGTCTTGTCGTTTTTTTTTGAAAAATATTTTTTCAACTGTCAAGAACCTTATTGAATCCTGCTAAGCTGTGATTGATGAAGTAACTATGGACCTTCTGTTGTGATACTTTGACCAATGAAATCATAGCAATTCCGAAGAACTACGGTATGTATGACAGAGCACACAAAACACAAAAATGCCGTTCTCCTTTTTGTGAATAGATAAAAATCAGTTTATTGTCTCAAGTAAATAGGGCGTGGTCATCAAATAATATGCGCGCCATTCCGGCTTCCCATCTCGAATTGCATCATCACTACGAAACTTGCCATTTCCCACACATTTTTCAATTTTTTTCCGATATTGATGTCGGAAATTGATCAAAATATTTTAAAATAAATCAAAACGTTTAACCATCTACATTTGAGCGCAATCGAAGGGGATACAAATAGTAAAATAAAAAAAATTAAAAATCGACCTCCAAAATGTCCCTGATTTTCAAATTTTCTGGCTTATTTCAGAGATCGCAAAATATATTTCTGGTTTAAAAATTTTATTTAAAAGTATGATACATATTACTACTACAGTATTTGTTTGGGCTTCGGAATCTCAACCGCATCTGATTTATAAAAATTCAAAAACTAGGTCGAAAAACATACATTTTCTTATATTGCGTCACCACTAGGTAAGCTCATGATCTAATCAAAGTCGAATAAATTAGTGCAGGAGTACTTGCATCTATTAAGAATGAGTGAGTGATATTACGACTTGCGGTTCTCTTGAAATAATAAAAAATAAAAACAGCGACAAGACTTTTGGGGCACCCTAATATTCGATCTGGCCTCACTACCGTATAATCACCTGATCAGGCTGCACAGGCGGGGTCGCAGCCGGCGGCGTCTCTGCAATTATTGATTTTTATTGATTAGTTTATTTGCTGTTTTCAGGGAACCAGGACTCATGCCCTTCCACACGTGATTAGTAGATACATTAGATCAACCAAGACCTTCCTACAGTAATCCCACAGCCGTTACGCTTACATTCAGGTGAATCATCACTGTGCAATCAAATCATACTATTCGCAAGCTAGCGTAGATTGCATTATCCCTAATCAAGATACCTACCGTATTCCCACACTACCGTATTCCTTAATTTCGTCATCACTACTCCACCCTCGTCCTCACCGGGAATCAGCGGGGCAGCTGCCTCCTCCTCCTTGTCGACTGCAGTCTTGAGACCTGAGAGAGATTGGTGCGGTAGATTACGGTAGGGAAAGAATACTGTATGGTGTACTGAAGTCAGACATGGCAATTTGCTCAGTCTGTCAGATCAGAGAAGCACCATCGAAATTGATCTCAGATCTTTGATCTTTTACTATTAGTGATGTCGGATCGGTAGCTCTCTCCATTCTGCACACTACATAGTATATCTGACCGACGAGATGTGTGCAGAATGGAGAGTGTACTATCCGATCCGGCAGCACTACTTACCATCGTCATCCTCCTCCTCCAGAGGGGCGTCCCAATCAGGGATGGGGATTCCACTGGGAAGGCGCATCGGACGCCTGCGATTGCATCATCACCAGGCAATACTTTTTAAAAAATCCCCGCTTCCGCCAATCCCCGATAGCAAACAATTTATCAGACAGAAAAATACCGAACGGATTAGTTTTTTTAACGGATTAGTAACAGCGAATACATTCATCGGATCATCAGTAACGACTATAATAACGATCTCGCGAATCATAGAAGTTCGCTGAAGATCCCATCAAGCTGACTAATGTTACCGGGCCGAATAGAGCTCTCTCCATTCAGCACACTATCTCAGCAGTTAGAGATACGAGCGAGTGTGCGAAATGGAGAGAGTTCCTATTCGACCCGGCCATACTAATGCTCACCCCTTGTCTCCGAAGATGTTCTCCTTCTCTCCCTTGTCCCCTCCATCCACACTCTGATCCTCCGCTGTCTTGCACGAATTCGCCTCCTCCTCCTCCTCTTGAAGGACCACCTGAGAGATCAAAGATCAAAGATCAAGAATCAGAGATTAAAGATCAACGAGTGCCCACCGTTGAGTCTTTGCTGAAGCGAGCGAACACCGTGTCGTAGATTCGATTGGAGAAAAATGGCATCCTGCGTTTTGGATGTAAATTCGGGTTTTCTCCATTCTGCACACAATCTCGTCGGTCAGAGAAACGAGAGAGTGTGCAGAATGGAGATAGTCGAAAACCGTAACGACATCACTACTGAACCCTACTGAACATTGACTACTTGCCCCTTAATCGACAGCGAGGGAATCTCCCAGTATTTTAGGTCTAGTGCCAAAGATGCGTCAAAGGTTATCGATCAGCAAGAGATCAAAGATCAGTGATCAAGTCCAAGATCAAGTCCAAAGATAAAAGATCAGACGACTCACCCTGTGCTCCAGACGTACATTGTTGAGAGGATGAGACAGCCGATGGACAGGAAGAAGGAGAAGATGGCGAACATTCTGATGAGCAGCGCCGTCTCGGTCGAACGAGCCCTGATGAGAGAGGAGAGGTCAGGGAGAGGTCAGGGAGAGGTCAGAGAGGAGTCAACTATCAGATGTATCATAATTCGTTGTGAAGAAGAGTCACGATCATCGAAATGAGATCAGAGACGAACAGCAGGATAACAGGAGACGCTAGATTATTGTCTCGCTTTCCAGCGCTCTCCATTCTGCACACTCTTCACCGAATAGAAAGCGTGTACAAAATGGAGAGCGTTGCATCCCCCGTTCACTCACCCCTTCACTGTCTTGTTGGTGTGACGCCAGTCGTCGATATGGTACACCTTCAAAATATTTAAATTATTTATATTTTCTAAAATAAAAATGAATAAAAACGAACCGTCTTCATGGTGACGGTATCGCACGAGTCAATGTGGAGGAAGGCAACGAATCTGAAATAATTTTAATTATCTCAATTAAACTTAAATAATTAAGCAATTAAGCGTACTGTTTGAAGGCGGTGTAGTTCTTGATGAAGTCGTAGTCCTCCTTTGTTTGGTCATTGCTCGATTTCTCGTCTTTGCCCGATGTTTTCACCACGTGCTCGATTTTGCCCATCTCATAGTCTGTAAGAGATTAATTGAATGCAATTCAGTAACCTCATTGCGCACTCTATTCTCCCTCTATATCAGGTCGCGTAATTCTCGCCGCTTTCTGGAGAAATACGTACAGCAAAAAAAGGGATCCCGCTTTTTTGACATAATCTGATAGCTTTCGGTGACCCTAAGCGGTTTCGGACACTAACTTTTTTTTCACGTGACCTCAATTTGCAACATTCATGAGTCTGGAAAATCGGCTAAAAAATCGAAAAGCATTTTTAAAGATTTAAAAATGGGGGGGGGGGGGCATGACAGAAGCGCAAACGACAAAAGCGTCAAACGCTATAACTCAGCCCAGAATGATGCTAGAGATCTCTGGTTGGGTTTATCGGATCTGGTGATAAGAGCTATCATTATCACTTTTTTATCACTGATATGACCCTTATCAGTGATTTGGTAATAAGGTTATGAGGTCTCAAGAATGATAGCCCTTACCTATCAGACGAAAACAACCAGAAGTCTCTAACATTGTTCCCGAATGAATTATGGCATTTGGCGCTTTTGTCATTTTCGTAACTTGACGCTATTGTCGTTGGCGCTTCTGTCATGCTCCCAAATCGCGATGCCTATTTTTGCTGCACGGAGGGGTGGCGAGAATGACGCGAACACACTGATATCTAGCTGTGGTCAAGAGAAAAGGATGGATTTTCCAGCAATGACTCAACAAATATTGTACAAATGCGCTAATCGCCCCGAAGCACGTGCGCCTCTTCATTAAGAGAGCAGATCGGTTATTTTGGACCACCCCCGGAACCGGTGCGCTAGCAATGAGAACCACAGGCTCATACTCGAGTACTAGCAGGGTCTTGGTCCCTTATTTGACAAACGGCTACTTATTTGTTGTTACTGCCGTGCCGAGGGTAGAAAAATGAATTACAAGGTAAAATGGTCAAAAAATCATATTTTTTCAACCGATCGAGATCGATCCAATTTATTTCTTGCATTACTCTAGAGGTGCCCAGGGACTCTGGAAAAACAGTTCTGATTGATTTATAGTCGTTTCCAAAATGGTTTTTTTGACTTCGAATTTCAGTTTTTCGGATAAAGTTGTCAGTTTTTGGCCGAACGATAAGTAGTCACTATGTGCGCTTTGTAGCTCTTGCATGTATGCATCGGAATCACTGTTCGAACTGTTCCGTCAGGGACGCCGAATCCGAATTTTATTTGACAAAGCCAAAAAAGTCACAATTTTCGAGGTTTTTCGATCTTAACTTTTTTAGTTCTTGTTTTCATCAGCTCTAATAGCAAAATTCGGATTCAGCGTTCAAAAATACGCCAGAAATTCCTATAGTCACATTTTTCCGAGACACAAAATTTTCAATTTTATTCATGACCGGGTCATGGTCATTTTTCGGTCAAAAAGTCGAAATCTCAGAATAATCTGACTATAGGTGTTTCCGCAGTATTTTCACTAGTAGAGATTGAATTTTCATACTAGAGCTCACCAAAATGGGAAAGAAAAAAGTTACGCCTCATAACTCGAAAAGTTTAAGTTTTTCAAGGGTAACTTTTTTCTTTCCCATTTTGGTGAGCTCTAGTATCAAAATTCGATCTCTACGAGTGAAAATACTGCGGAAACACCTATAGTCAGATAGTTCTGAGATTTCGACTTTTTGACCGAAAAAGTGACCATGACCCGGGGGGCATGAAAAAAGTTGAAAATTGTGAGTCTCGGAAAAATGTGATTATAGGAGTTTCTGGTGTATTTTTGAACGCTGAATCCGAATTTTGCGATTAGAGCTCACGAAAACAAGAACTAAAAAAGTTAGGATCGAAAAACCTCGAAAATTGTTTTTTTTGGCTTTGTCAAATAAAATTCGGATTCGGCGTCCCTGACGGAACAGTTCGCACAGTGATTCCGATGCATACATGTAAGAGCTACAAAGCGCACATAGTGACTACTTGTCGTTCGGCCAAAAACTGACAACTTTATCCGAAAAACTGAAATTCGAAGTCAAAAAATCCATTTTGGAAACGACTATCAATCAATCAGAACTGTTTTTCCCGAGTCCCTGGGAACCTCTAGAGTAACGCAAGAAATAAATTTGATCGATCTCGATCGGTTGAAAAAATATGATTTTTTGACCATTTTACCTTGTAATTCATTTTTCTACCCTCGGCACGGCAGTAACAACAAATAAGTAGCCGTTTGTCAAATACGGGACAAAGACCCTCCTAGTACTCGAGTATGAGCCTGTGGTTCTCATTGCTAGCGCACCGGTTCCGAGGGGCAGTCCAAAATGCTCCAAAATAACCGAGCCGGTCTCTTAAACCGTATCTACCTATCTACTGTAACTCCCTCAACCTACCGTATCCACTCTCCTCACCTTGTCCATCGTCTCCGACTCGTTTGTACATTCTCATGGTGAATCCCTCGAAGGTGAAGTACAGCGAGTTCATCTGACTCAGTGGGAAGTCGAACTTGCGCTCCGTCGCAGCTGCAATCGAGAGGAATACAGTAACCCGATATCGAGGAATACGGTATATTGCAATACAGTAGGCCTCCTTTATACCACATTACTACTTGTGAGCGTGGTCAAAATCGGCTGCTTTAACAAACGATTGGAACTCTAAATCAAATATCTCACCAATCTGCACACTTTTTTGTCGCTAAGAGAAAATTGCGCATAAAAATGCAAAAGTGGTTATTGCGCACAGCCCCAATAGTATGCGCAAGCAAGTGGCGTCACCAATGGACAAAATTGCGCAGAATTGAGAAAGGAACAACCGAAGCTACATCGATAATTGCTAGTCCATTCCAAACTAATTCCAAGTGGGATTGTCCTTACGTTTCGGTCCTCTGCACAGTCCGTACCACGCCTCAACGTGGCCATCGTCGATGGTGATCACGACCGTGCACGCCTGCGATCGATAATCGTCGGCTACCGTATGCTACCGTAACCCCATCTAGACACTAAACGCCTGGAATAGGCAGCGAAGTACGAGTCACGGCTTCCCCCCATAATGCACGCTCTCTCGTCTCTGTACCGTTTTAGAGACTGAGTGAAATGAAGAAATCGTGACCAGTAACATTTCGAAAATTAGGCTGAATGTGTTATCATCACTATAAACATCGTATTAATTTTAATGATCGTCTAACTACTTAAAAATATAATATGTATACCGAATGATACGGTATGCTGGGTTACGGTAGAACGCCTCTGTAGGAGGGTTGGCAATTGTAGCGGCACTTCTGGCGTGCGCCCCAACTTGTAATAAAAAGTCCTCCGAGTACATGCCTTCGAGTACATGAACATGCTACACGCATACCAAAGATGGCAGGCCAAACAGCCAGCACCGCGTTTTATTGGCAAGGCGCCAAACAAATTCCTGTCGAGACCTCTCTCTCGTGCTCTCTCACTTTCGCGTGCTATCTCGCCATTGCCCCTCATCCCATGCCCTACTCTGCACTCACAGCCTCTTGTCGCAGTTCGGAGCTTTTCCAGTCTTTCCTCTTATGCTCCAACTGCACTACGAATCTGCAAGGAAACATTTATGATATCAGATCAATGGCATCAGACATATTGGGGGGGGGGGGGGGGTTACGGTAGATATGTCCGCATCGAATACTGCATTCTCTCTCTCAATTTTGCTGTTTGCCAGGCACCCGAAAAGTGTCGTTACCGGATCGAAGACAAACTTTCGTCTATTCAGAATTGTCCTTTTGACCGGCAAAGAAGTGTGCAGAATGAAGAGACATCACTACTCGATGCGGTAATCTCTACCGTAACCCCTCCCTTCCAATCTGCTCGACTCACATGATTCGCTGATCGTGGCAATTTCCTGTTGGATGCACAGAGTAGTTCCAGCCCGGCTTGACCGCCTGGAGAGAATCGATTGATGGATAAGGAGGAAGATGCCTAACTGTAATGGAGAGAGAGACTGACCATGGTCTTCCCTCCAGAAATCACGAGTTCGTGTTTGTATGAGATCGGAGTGGCTTCATCGTTATCTCCTCCCGACGTCTTAACGTCCCACTTCATCTTAGGCAGTTGGTGGGTCTCGTAGCTGGAAAGGAGAGATCAAAGATCAAGTAGCAAAGATCAAAGATCACTAACTATTTGCTGCGTGCCCTTTTGGCAGGAAGGCCGAGTGACGAGAAGACGAGGAGGAGAAGGAGGAGACGCATTCGACCGTCTCTCTCCGTCCGTTATGGCACGAATGATCGAACCCCATCCTCCCTCTCTCCCTCTCCATCCCTGACATGCAAATTAGCATTGTTTGGAATGTCCTTGAATGCAAAGTTCGTTGAAGTATTGATGGTTTGCTCATACGACAAATAGTTATTCATTATTCACTTCTTTATTCGTTGAAACATTTAGAGAACACAATTGTTAGAAGTCGGTCAGGAAGATTAGCGAATCTTGATACAAAAGGAAAGCATTTAGCACTGACATTCTTCTTCTTCTTCAATAAAAAGTTTCAACAACAGCACTGGGTTAACAAAAAAAACAGATTCAAATTTCTTTTCATAACTCAATGAACTGAATTAGCAGCTAACAAGGGGGAATGATTTGCCTATCTATGAACAAAAAGAGGCATAAAGATAACCAGAGACTGTCGAATGATGAAAAGATAAATTAGTAAAACAATGGGATAAATACCTAAGATGTGAAACGGGAACACTCAAGTAATAATACCCTTATCATTTAACAAATTGAGACTGAGACCAATTGAGAGATTCTAATGCAATAACGAGATACAACGGGGGCAACAAGTGTGGAGATCAGTTTACAATTACGGTAGGAAAGGTAGGGCAACAATAGGCTTCGATCGAAAATTGAGATCAGGGAGGTTACTGTAGTCAGTCCGCGATCCCATCGGGATACGATATCTGCTTCAGCTTGTGTCTCTGCACGTACTTCTTCGTGTACTCGACCATTCGATGCCTGCAAAGATAAGGTATGAGTACTGTAATTGAGAGGGAAAACAATGTGGTTCACGTATTCAACAAATGAGAAGGAATGATCAAAGAAAGCCCTAAACGTTGGGCTTACATTGCACCCTCGAAACACCAACTCTACCAGTTCAAGACAAATTCCAGAATTGGAGCATGCAACTTCATGGCTCTGAGTGTCTAATCCGATTGATTTACCTAGATCCCCAAAAATGCGATCTAATGAGCCTCAATCGATAATATAAATACTCACTTCACATCATCCGAGTAGGAGAAATCGAAGTGAGGATTCATCTTCTGCTCCTTCTCGATGCAACCGTGGATAATCTGCAATATCATCCCATTGATTCATTCACGCCAAGCCCCTTAAATAGGCCGAATCTTCATCATAAGGGCCTTCTCATTAAGAAATTAGGGAAATGCGCATCAGTCGACTCTCTCTCCATTCTGCACACTCCCTCGTCACTCTATCCCGTAAGAGAGTCAATAGAGCTCTTTTAGATCCGGTTTATAATTGTGACTAGGGATTTCATTTCGGTTCCTCTTTCTCTATTCTGCACACTATCTTTGGTAAGAATGACGAAGCGGTGTGCAAAATAAAGAGAGCTGAAAACTCTCCTGATATCTCTAACAGTGATCATATCTCTCACCCCCTCTCAGTCTCACCTTTCTCAACGTCTTCTTGAACTCCTCTACATCATTGAACATCGACGCCTTCACGTATCGCTTCAACAGCTCGCCACTCCTGAAATATCCATCTTTTGAATGTTGAGGCTACTGCGAGTGAAGACTCTAATGACCTCTTTATAATAGCGCTGAAACTGTAATGAATGGTGAGCGCACATGTGACCTTGCAATTAATTAGTAGGAGAAAACCAGAAAACTTTTGTGCAACCAACGAACGACCAATCAATCAGCGGGAAATCTCCCTACTAACTATTGCTGTCGAATCACCAACTCAACAGGCGCAAAAAACGGGGGGAAACGAACCTAGTCTTGAATTCAGATTTCCTCGCCAGTTTTTCCTTCTCGGTCAACTCGTGTGTGGATATCTGGAAGATAAAAACATTCTTGTTCAATCAGTCTAGTGATAACACCATTCGACAGCTCGTGAACACAAGCAATCGTTTCACAGAAAGACTATCTGCCCCAATGTGTAGTGTTTCGGGCAAGTAGAGTATAAAAAGAGTGGGGACAAATAACTGAGCAGCCGCCCAGTTGATGATGTGGGCTTATATATATATTTTTTTTAATAGCATAGAAGTTGACGGAATATTATCCTATTTTAATTTTCCATTCATTGTTCTTTTGGGACAATACTGCAAAGATAGATTGTCCAAGAAGATCCATCGCCCCCCCTCATATCCAACCTGCAGCATCAACTCACGGGGTCAGCTGTTCAAAACGCTTCTCATTCAGTTATTTGTCCCTGCGCTTTTTATGCTCTACTTGCCCGAAACACTACTATTTTCAGCAGAAGAGACAGGATAAATTCCCTAGTTGAATCCTGAGCTTACGGGGTCGGCCGGTTCCTCGGGCGGGGTCTGGGGTCGTCCCCTGCCGGGTGTCTTGGCTGACGTTGTCGTCGAGCGAGAGGATGCAGCTCCCGAAGTGCCGCACGACTCGGTCGATACGGCCTCCCCAGAGACAGAGGACTTGCTCTGCGAGTCGCACGGACCAACCTGCAGATGAGTGAGAGGATTAAATATTGAAAACCAAACGAATAATCATCGAAATCCATGAAAGACTATTGGTTTTCTACTACACTCTGGAACAAATAATCAGCGAGAAAGATATGCAGGAATATTTCACTTTGTAAAAAAATTGATATTACATTATTTCCGTTAATCTTCGCAACATTTCCGCCCCTATTTTGGTTAAGAAATAAATAAACAAAAAAATAAGTAATTAATAAACTGCTCACCTCAATTTCATCTTCCGAATTCGCCTCCTCTCCATCGGGCAGAGTCCAAGTGGGCGATCGGGTTATCTTAACAATATTTATTTAATTAATTGAATAATAAATAATTAATTATATAATATCTAACCTTATTGTAGTAGTACATGGCTCCTTCCGTGCGCACCTTGCAGTACTTGGCGATCGAACTGATGAGGATGATGCGGCCTGAGGGAGAATTAATTTAGAATAGAGAGATCCAATCAATTTCGTGTTTGAGAGACGCGATTAGACATCAGAGTTTAAAGCATAAATAATTCAAGTCTGATTTTCAGAGAGATCTCGAACAAGAAATAGATTCCGGAACATTTTAATTTTCCAACTATACCCCGCCAGTATTGTGTGCCAATGACACGACTAGAAGCGACGGTTCGAGCCACAAGCAATCTTTGGCAGGAGCACTGTTGTGAAAATATTCAGCTAAATGCAAGATGTCCGAATCTCTAATGTTTCTCTCAACCGTTTCACGTTTCAACCATGCAATAAAATATCAGAGATCGTAACGCGGAAAATCGATGAGCGTCTCACATCACTCATCACCCCTTCCATTCCCCTTGACTCACCATCCTTGGTGCGCACACTCTTCGCAGCCGCTATCTCCTCTGAGGTGGGGCGAGAGGGCGGACGGGTTTGAGGGGGCGGAGGGGATGGCTGAAGAGAGATACGTATCTACTATGTTATTATCTAGATGAAAAAATTTACGTGATTTATCCAGTAATATTCAGCCGTATTCACACATTTGTTCTTCAGAAAACTGAGATGAAGATCACTAAACCAAACCATCTCAGTTCCAACAAGACCATTGTTTGAAACCCAAATAAGGTGGTAAGACGCTTTGTCATTTGGGAAACTTATGCCGTGGATCACTGAACGAGCATAACCCATTAGAATCTATTTCGCATTATAAAATTATTTTTTAATGTTCTTTTTATTAATTGCATTACAAATCAAATAGAAGAACACGACAATCATAACAAGTAAATTGCGCAAAAATACATATCAAGCGTGAAGTTTCCAGGTGGCATTTTCCCAAATGGAATTTCCCAAACATCTTACCACCCCAACTTCACCAAGTCCTCCTCACCTTCTTCTTTCCCTCCGGGGGTGTTCTCGCTCCTCCGCCTTCTCCTCCTCCACTCTTTATCTGCACTCCAGTCAACGCCGCCAGTCGATCGTTCAGATTGGGTCGAGGCGCCTGAGAAAAAATACATTGCATAATCACTAAGAAATCTTATAATTTTCACACATTAATTTTTCTAGTGAACAGTGAACACGAATTCTTCGCCCCAAAATTTTTATTAATTAAAGAAGAAGGAAGATAGCCCCCCCCCCCCCAAGTGAGTTCATGTTGCACCATCCCTACTAGTTTCTGGCAATATCATCAAGAGATAATAATACACGAATATCCACCGAATCAATCCTCATATCTCCTCACCTTCTCCTCCTTGGGTGCTGCAGCTGCTGCAGGCAGGGGCGCCTCTGCAGCCTCCTTCGTGTGCTGCAGCAGTCCCATCTGTCCTCCCATCTGCTGCTGCTCCAGCTGACTCGCCTGGTCGAGGCGGTGCTGGATGTCGTCCGCCTTGTGCTGACAGTACTTCACCGCGCCCTGAACCAAGACATCAATCAATCGATAACTGGCTTGATACCGTAATCCATTAGGCTATCGATAACTGGCATGCTACAGTTATCCGTAGATTTTCTCATCTGTTTATACAGTAATCCGTAGGTCTATCCATCTGTCTCTGCGACAAACAATCGATAACTGCCGTGATACAGTAATCCGTAGATCTTTCGATCTGTATAATGGAGAAAATAGAGATAGATGGTATCTGAAAACGGTGCCGGCGGTCGGATCTAATAGTGCTCGGACGTGTGGTGGAGTGTGCAGACTGGAGAGAGATACTATTCGATCGGGCAACATGCAACCAACAGACACAATGGTTAGAAATAATGAAATCAATAATCGATAAATTCACAGACACCGTAATCAATCGATAATCGATATCCACCGTACCTGCCAGAAAACGAGTTCGGCATTGAGTGAACTACCAGGGGCGGGAGCGAGATTGAAGTAGGAGAGGGCGTGAGTCGGAGGGGGAGCCATACTGTAACGGGATGGTTAGGTACTGTACCATTCGATTCACAAAAATAGCAAGTATTATTGATTTTGTGCCAGATGAAGTGAAACGAAATCGAAATCTTGGGCCTCGTAAGCCAATTGTAACACCTCTGCAACACAGAACCGGCTGCGATAATTTTGGCACCTAATCACAACTGCTTTAAATAGAAAATATATCTTTTTTTCTCCTACAAATCTCACCAATATTATATTTGCATCTATCATAAGCAAAGTGATCAACCGCTGCAACCCAAACCAGCCTAGTCCTCATTGACACCCAATCACATCCCTCTTCACTCACCCATTCGGATATCCCCCGTATCCCATCTGCGGGCCCCACTGTCCTCCACCTCCTCCTCCTGCAGCCGCGTGCCATCCCCACTGACCAGCACCTGGCCCTCCTGGTCCCCATTGGCCGGATCCGGGCGGAGGCATGGGGCCGGGCGGGAGTCCGGGAGGATCGTGAGGACGATGAGGATGCGGGCGCTGCTGATGATGATGGAGGGGATGGGGAGTGGAGTGGAGGGAGGAAGGGCCGGAGACGGAGAGGGGAGGATCAGAGGAGGGGCGAGTGGAGGATAGAGGAGAAGGAACTCTGAAATAGAAGAAATGGTGAAACTCATAATCATATACTAGGTGTAGTTGAAAGCGATCACAACAGCTCATTGCCCGTTGCCCAATCTTCAAATCGATTCACTCCTCTTTGAAACCCCAATCCTCCTTCTTCCTCTCTCCTCACCCCATATTGACTCTCTTCGCTTCCGGTTCTCCTCCTCTCCTCTCATCATCCAGATTCGGCGATATCTGCATATCCTCATCCTCCTCGCGAGATGGAGAATCTGAATCAACAAAGTGTAATTATAATTAAAAAAATATATAGAAAAAATATTTTAAAAATAAAAATTAAAAAATCACGATCTGAGAACATGTTTTTCCGTAAAATATTATCTGATAACGAGGTCTAGAGCATCGTAGTTAATTTGATTAACAACTGCAGCACTTATATGCCTGCAAGAGCATCGTGGTAAAAAATAAATATTTTTCACACGCATTACCTAACTTTATTGATGGTGTCCCGTATCATAACAGTTTTGAGAGATAAATGCAACCCGAAACCGACCAGAGCTGTTGGTAGCCGAGTGGTTCTCTCTCCTCTTCTCATCCTTGTCTTCTCTCTTCTTCTCTTGCTCCCTTCGATAGGCATTGAACCTCTCCTCTAATTTCTCTGTAGACACAGAGTCCTCATCTAAACCAAATGCAACTCATTATCGATTGGAAAGCCAGAAATACCGTAATCTAACATGGCTTCAAACATTACTTGACTCATTATCGATTCACTGTCCAGATCTACCGTATCCAACAAAATAATATCTCACACTCACCCCACTTCCTCTTCCTGTACCCTCCTCTATCTCCCGATGCGTATCGATCCTTCGAGTAATTCTCCCTGAAACAGTAATAGCTTATTGCACTATCATAACTAATAGTGAAATTTGATCGCTCTCTCCAATCGGCACACTCTATCATCTAGAGTGTGCAAAATGGAGGGAGCACTATTCAATTCAGCAGCGTTAATAACTACCGTACCGCTTTCCCTCTTCCCCTACAATATCCCTTCTCTCCTCCCTACCGTACCTGTCCCTCCACTCCTTCTTCTCATTAGACTGCCATCCCTTCGCTGTCGCACTCTCAGTCTTGATTGTTCTCGCGACCCCGGTACTGCGAATCATCGAAGCCGATCCCGATGGCTGCAATACATTAGGAATGCTGATTGAATAGTTGCTCTATTCATTCGGCACACTTTCTCGTCTGTCTGATCAGTAGGAGAGTGTGCTGAATGGAGAGAGCGGGAATCGAAAAAAATATCCCTACTGCAATACATGGCCAAATGTATTTCAGTTTAATTCTTGCGGAATTGAAGGAACCAGCAAATTTAGCTGTAGTTGGTATTCTTTGACATTATGGTGAAACACCGAGGATACTGGTTGGTTAATGCTTTCCATGAAATCCACAGTATCAAAATTTGCCTGGGAATTTTAAAATGAATAATGAAGTCAAGATAAGAAAAACACTTCAGAAATAACATATTTCATTAAGATCGAACAAAAATTAGGTCGCGAGATCCAACTAACCTTTCCTGCTGCCACTTCGCTCTCCTTCTTCTCCTTCTCTCCCTTCTTCTTCGGAATTTTGAAGGTGGAGAATTTGTAGACAACCTGCCACGAATCCGCCAGTTCGGCAGCACGGGTCGTGCATCGAATCCAGCGCTGAAAACAATACCTATTTAGCATATTGCAGCATCACCTCAAAGATAAATTAGATATGCCGCTGATCATCAACGTATTGCCCTAACCATTCTCAATCCGAACTAGTATCCGTGGTGAAGCTCAATTCTGTATGGTCGCTTCTCTGATTTTGAAAACTAAGAACGAGAAGCAAATAAGGTTTCATTATCCCTTCTTTTAAAAACTATACGACTGTAAAATACTGGTGAAACCGTGACTGACCTTGGTCCACTCTCCCTCCTCATCTTCATCCGTCATCTCCTCTTCTATTCCACTGACTATATCGTGCATCACCTCGAATACGACCAGTCCATCGGGCACCTCAAGTTAATTAATTCATTAAAATACATAATACTATAAATAAAATTCAATATTTCATCTACAAATACAAGATTGAAAAAATAGCTTGGGATATCTGTAATTTTACTCACCTCAGACTGGTTGGATATCCCCTGGAGGACCGGAACGAGATTAGCCATCTGCAAATTTATTTAATTAATAAATAAGATATTTTGCATATTCTTTTTAGGCTATGCATGTCAAAACTATTACCCAAGCCATAAAAGTGGGAATGAGATCAACGTGTGAGACATCGAATCGAAGTCCAAAATTTTAAGGAGGGGGGGGGGGGGGGATAGAAACAATACATAAATAAAACTAACCAATCCAGTGCCACTGATCGCGTCCAGATATTGTTTGATGTTAGCAAGCAGATCGAGTAGTGCCTCCAGAAGGGGAATCAACTCGCGATACTGGGATACCGTTGTGTCCTCGTCCACTCCCAGACTGCAAATTTATATTGTTTTTTAAATCACAAAACCATATATTGTCTCTCTAGCACTTAGTTCCGCCTTAAAATAAAACAATATTATTATCTAACTGACGTGAGGTATTTCTCGAGGATCGTCCGGCCGTTCTTCGCCAAGAAAGCCCGATATGCCTGCAATTCGCATTCTCAACACAGCTTCCCACTCGATCCGTTCACTAATCCTGCACCTATGATCACAATTGAAAAAAAGTGAACACTAGAGTGTGGAAAATATGAGATAACGATCATATCAATAATTGAAGACGCCGTGTGATATCGATGGCATGAGCAGTCTGTGCATCTCCAATCCTCCTAGTCACTTCTCCCCCTTCCCTCACCTCATTGTCCTTCTCTCCACTGGCAATCAGCAATCGGACGAGTCTCGTTCGCAGTTCTTGATGGGCAGGAGTCAGACGGATCTGACGAGGAATTATTTAGATATTTAAAAGAGGAAAAAAACTAATCAAACAGTTCGTTCTCCAAACCACGCAAGTCTGAGTTGCACACGATCTTTACATTTACAGGACAATGTCATAAGCGATTTGTCCATGGCTCCTATTTTAAAACAAAAAATAATAACTCCTCCTCGGGGCGCCTTTCACATTTGCGTTTCAAGCGTCCTTGAAAATAATAATAGAGCGCCATAAATAGTTCTACCGAGCCTGCATCTCAAAACAAACTTTACCCACTACAACCCCTAAAAATCAGAGGATGGTATCACTCAGTCACATTTCAGATCACCAAAAGCACCTATGAGATGGCAGTTGCATACCCAATGCAAAGTTACCAACTAAACTGCGTGAACAATAATCAGTTGTCCGTTCTTTCAGCCAAAACAATCCTCCCTCACCATGACTGCACTGAGCAGTTCGTGCTGCTTCTTATTCGTCAGTTTCTCCTTCTTGATGAGTCTCTCGGCCTCCTCCAGTATCGCCTGTTGCTTGCGCAGTTTCTGAAGAATTATTCAAATTTTTCGACTTTTTAAAAAACTTTTCGACTCGAAATCATCCGGCGAATATGTGTTTCGCGCCTACTTGAAACTGGAGTTAATAATGTGAGAACAATCAGCGGTGTTTTCATAGTAGAAATAATATATTGAGAAGACCTTTTCCACATGATTACTATCAAAATCGACCAATAACCCACCTTTCTCTCCTCCTGACTTATCTCCTCTTCCTCTTCCTCTTCTTCATCCTCCTCCTCTTCATCTTCATCACCCGATGAACTGGATTCCGATCGGTCTCGACCAGATTTCACGCGTTCCTCTTCCTTCAATCATCATTTTAGTCAAAACTAATTCTTTGATCGATAATTTTCATCTGTATCGTGCTACAGAAAATCAAGTCAATTTGTGATCGATCGATCGTCGCCACCGTACCTCTCTAGCCGCATCCTTGGACGACAGATACCGTCTACAATTGGGCGCACCACAGGCGCATTCGATGAGGGTACGACTGAAAGGAGCCGGTTTAATTATATTGGATTAATAAGAGCTCGGTGATTCCTCGGTTCAGCAACCACACAAGATTTGAGAGAAACCTTTCAACTTCAATAATTCAAAGGGCTGCTTGCAGAAATCACATAATCGTTCCAATCTCAGAAGAAGTGCAAGAGACCCACCCATAGTTCTGGAATCGATAGTCGAATGTGATCTCCTCTCCTGCTGGGATGTTCTTCTTGGCGAAGAATCCCATTCGGAAACGACGGTTCACCGACCACTGCAAATATTTGCATAAATTAAATTAAAATATGCTTAAAAATGTAAGCTAACCTTGTCACAGATCGCGTTGGGGTTGCAGGAATGATTAAGGAATCTGTAAAGAAAACAATTTCATAATATATATATTTTTAAAAAGATTTTCCCATCATAATTCACAAATAAAAGAATAAAAACTTGCTAACCTGGATGGGTTTCCAGACTTGGTCGCATCGATTATGAAGGGATGGTTCTTTGAGTCAGTCACGGTCATCAGATAGTGGTGACGACGTGCTGGGAACTCCCTAGCGTACCTAATATATAAATATTATTGTAAATATATGAGGCCGTTTGCGTTAGGCTCAAAAGTTGGGCCTAGGGGGTAACTTTCGATTCTGAATCGATTGGTGAAGCCCTATTTTCGATCTGAGCCTTCTGAATCCCGCTACGGCGCGACGTCAATTTGGCCAAAATTTGTTTCTCCGATAAAAACTGGTTCGAAAAGAAAAAATTGGCCGAAATTCCGCGATCCCGACCAGAATTTAAATTTCTTCTAAATGAAACTTTGAACGAGGCTCTATCTTTTTTCGTTTTCGAGAAAAGGTCGATTTTTGACACAGGAAGTTGTGCACGAAAACCCACTAACTGTAGAAAGAGCAGACTCTCCTGATCATTTTGGAATATGGGGTGAAGGATTCTACCCCTGCAAAAGTGGTTTTACATCGCTTTTAGTGACGGCAAGTCGCGTTTTTTGAGGTTTTACAATTATAACTTTTTTGTTTCGTCTTTTCATGATCTAGCATATAAAAATTCGGTTTCTACGAGCGAAAATACGTCAGAAACTCCTATAGTCATGTATTTTTTTGAAAATATGACTTTTTCGACCCAGACGTCGTCGTCGAGATGGAATCCGGGGTCAAAAAAGTCATTTCCTCAGAATCGCCTGACAATAGGAGTTTCTGGCGTATTTTCGATCGTAGAAACCGAATTTTTATATGCCAGATCTTGAAAAGACAAAACAAAAAAGTTATAATTGAAAAACCTCAAAAAACGCGACTTGGCGTCACTAAAAGCGATGTAAAACCACTTTTGCAGGGGTAGAATCCTTCACCCCATATACCAAAATGATCAGGAGAGTCTGCTCTTTCTACTTTTAGTGGGTTTTCGTGCACAACTTCCTGTGTCAAAAATCGACTTTTTCTCGAAAACGAAAAAAGATAGATTCTCGTCCAAAGTTTCATTTTGTAGAGAATTAAATTCTGGTCGATTACGCGGAATTTCGGCCAATTTTGTCCTTTCCGAACCTTTTTTATCGGAGAAATAAATTTTGGCCAAATTGACGTCGCGCCGTACCGGGATTCAAAAGGCTCAGATCGAAAATCGGGCTTCACCAATCGATTCAGAATCGAAAGTTACCCCTAGGACCAACTTTTGGGGGGGGGGGGGGGGGGGGAGCCTATGTCATATTTGACCTGTTCCAGACCCCTGTTGTGGAATTGTTGATCCTACCGCAAACGGCCTCATATATGAATATCCTAATCCAGTAAAATATTTTCTCGTGTTTGATCCTTTCCATTTTGCACACTCGATCTCATGTCCGGCAAGTGTGTGCAGAACAGAGAGAGAAAGAGTTCAAAACAAAACGGCCTATTTTATATCCAGTTATGACTGGTGAATCATCGTTTCGCTCATCAATCAAGAGATGCGAGGCTTCTTTTATAAAATAAAATAGAGTCGAGAAATTAAATTGTAAAATGAAACAATAGCCCATCGAAGCTAAAGACTCACTGCTTCTTCCTCTTCTCTCCCATTTTATGAGTCATCACTTCTCCCAGATACTCAATGATGAACCCTCCTCTGGAACATGAGTGATGTAGAAAAGATCAAATTCAAAGATCAACGATCAAATACCACTCACTTCTTAATGGGTTCTAGTGCCCTCACTCCGAATCCCTTCTCGGTGCCAGTGTGGAATACCTCCACCTTCGCGCATTTCTTCTGGAAAAATATAATTGTGTAACAACTGAAAATTCTGGAACCCACTGATTCCTCGCTTCATAAATCTCTCAAATGCTAACAGAAATCTCTCTGCTTTAATTCCACGCCTCCAAATATCCAAAAAATATATAACAATCCCCATACAATCTCACGTTACTTGCAGTGAATACTAAGCAGAAGTTAGAGAAACTACTGCCAAATGAGCTAACGATGCTATTCTCGCTCCTCTCAACTTCTCCCCTCTCACAACCAATCAGCCCACCTGCTGCATTCTCCGATTGGTGCATCTGTCTCCACTGGGGCATTTCTTGTCGCACTCGACGGTGAGATATCTCAGGAGACACGGCACACCACACTCTCCATCCTCACACACGCACACACCACCGTAGTCATTGTGGTCCTGAAGGGAACAAAGATTCAGAAAATAAATAAGATCATGAAATACTCGAAATATTTGTTTGTTTATTTCGCTGAAGACGTTCAGGTACCAGTTTGAATAGTTTTATACGATTCAAGTAAATATGTTGAAACATGGCTCTAGCAATATAGTGACTAAAAGAGATTAAAATAAACTTTTCGTACCTTTATCTCAGTAAGGAAGATGCTCTCAGTGATCTCCTTATATGGATCTGGCCTCAACTGCGCAACGCCCGCAGCTGCGGGTGCGATTGCAACTGAAAATACGCAGATTATTGCACCTCCCTTTTCCTTTTATTTTAGCAAGTGAAGAAACATGGACTACCGTAATCCTCACCTCCACCGTTCTCCTTATCCTCGTCGATCGATACCGTATCCGTGGCCACGGTACTCGTCTTCTCCGGATCCTCCAACTCCATCACTCGATCGATCTCTTCCTCGTTGTGACCCGGCGACGAGTTCTCCTTTCCTGAATATTTATTTTATAGTGTAACGATAATCTAATTAAACTCATAGGTACGGTGATAAGTTTCATAAATAACAATTAAATTTTTAGAGCATGAATAGCAGACATCTATTATTGTTCCCTGCACAACCCAAGCTACATTGCAATCGTGAAACATGGATATACTGGGAAATAACAAATGCTCACCTTCATCTCCCGATTCCTGTACACTATCCTTGCGGTGATCAGAATCCTGGATAAAATTAGATTATTTACATTAGCGATGATGTGTCGGTTCCAGTTCTCTCCATTCAGCACACTCTCTACCACACATTGCCAGAGCGACGAGAGTGTGCAGAATGGAGAAAGATAAGATCCGAGATGCCCTCCACAATTTACTTGAATATGTACCTTTAACCCATAGAAATTAAGAGGATTACTGTCTCACCTTTCTCTCATTCTTCCTTCTCTTCTCATCCCTTTCATCTCCTCCACTTCTCTTCCGTTCTCTCTCCTTCTGATCTTCTTTCTCTCTTCTGATCGATGATCGTGTAACACGGGATCGTTCAGGCGATCTTTAAAAATATTACCATCAGATCGTCAATTATCGTTCAGTTAAAAGTAAATCAAATACAATTAATTTTTTTCTAGATGATAATAGAATTATTGCATGGGCTCTTTCCTTCATCAATAAGAGCCGTTTCAATAGCCCCAAACCACCGCGTCCCTCTGCTCACCTCCTCCTCTCTCTACTCTTGCTTCTCTCTCTCCGGGGCGACTTCGACTCTCCCCTGCGCGCGCTTCGATGACTCGATCGACCGCCAGAGTTCTGAAGCGATCAATAAACTCACAGGAGTACTGTAGGAACATTTTTAGTGAATAAATACCGTAAGACCATGTGGCAGGTCTACAGCGATTTGGAAAAAAAATTCATTGGTGTTTTGATAATACAACCTACTACAATTATACTCTCAAACTTCTTTCGACCCATGAACAATCTATGGAACGAGGATCTCCTTTCTTCTTTTGCTTCACAATTCCTCCATTGCTCACCCTCACTGGACTCAGATCGTATCCCCTCCGTCTGGTTGATCTCGGCTCGCGACTCGGAGAGGAGGCGCGTCGGCTGCTGCTGAATATTATTAATCCAATTTTAATTATTGATTTTTTAAAGACAATTCACACTATTGGGTCAGACTCTGCAAAAATTATTGCTTATTAAACGCCCATTGATCGTCTAAACATTGAAGGCCCGTTCCACCTACGATTCGTCAAGAGCTCAGAGAATCACCATCTTTGATCGTCAACCAAATTTTCAACCTGTGGTGTCCCGAGTCATTCCTCGTCCTTCCTCCTCTCTCCTTGCTGCGAGAACGAGAGGAACGATGACGACCATGTGATCTGAGAAAGAAATACAATAATAACATTGAATTTTTTAAAAATAGAAGATCGAACTACTCAATTAGAGACATTGTTATGGATCTCAGTCAGTGATCGAAAAGTCATGTAAATTGAAAATTTTCTTCCATAAAAGGCGCCCGATAATAGCGTCGCTTAATAGATATTGATGCGCTCTTTTCAATGGTGTATATCATTCTCTCGTTAAGGGTGTAGTTTTTTAGACACGGCTGCCAACACTTTAACGTAAAGTGCGTTTTTCGGATTTTTCATCATATTCGGCGAGTTTTAGGAGCGAACGAGATACATCGTAGAAAAGAGCGCATTGAGTTCTATCGGGCGACGCTATTGTCGGCATCGTTTTTGAAAATTTTCTCATGTCAATTTTGACATACTTTTCGATCACTGATCTCAGTTCTCTCCATTCTGCAAACTCTCCATTGCGCCTGGCAATTTAGAAAGTGTGCAGAATGGAGAGAATTCTATTCAATTAGGCAACACTAAAGAAAATATGTGAAGTGATCATTTCCAGATTTCATTTCTCTGTGTAGCCTCTGTTTCTTCAATATAAGCTGCTATGTATTTTCGCCGGGGAACCATATCGCTATCATATAATTTAGTTTCTCCTTCCTTTCATCGAGTATCTGAAACTCATCTCACCCTTCACCAAACACCTGCAAAATTGAGTCATCGCAGTCTCGATTTTCCAACTAATACTTCCTCATTCTGTTACAAGGAAATTTCGCTCCGCACGTTCATTCATCGTTCAGAGATGCCAGAAAGTGTGCAAGAAGGAGAGACTCGTTCCCGGCCAGTCAATAGTAATCAAAAGGATGCGATTCGGAACAAGAACGTTTTTTCCTGCCTTCATCCACTACTGTATGAACAACTGTCACAAATTCTTCCTTCTTAATTAATTCCTAATCCCTGCCAACCTGCTCCTACTCCTCCTGTTCCTCTCTCCTCTATCTCCTCTCCTTGGACTGATCTTTGGACTTCTCCTCGGACTCCTCGATCCTCTGGGTGATCGATCCCTTCGCAATGGACTCTTGGAGTCGAGTGGAGAACGGTCGCGTCTGATTGTGAGAACAATAAATAAATTTTTATCAATAGATTATCAATAGATTTTGGAAGACGAAAAGCGACCAAGAATCAATAGTAGACAACCGTTTGGATTCATAAGAAAGTGGTGAACATCAAAATCGCCAAGGTGGATGTTCGAAGAAACTAGCGAATAATGAAAAAACCACCCCCATTTCAAAAAAAATCAATCACCTTGACAGTATCTGGCCCACTACCATTCCCTTCAATTCTCGCTCACTCTCACTCTTCCCCTCGCCTCACCTCGGACTCCTGGATTCCCTATGGCTTCTCTCCATGGGACTCCTCGATCGACTCCGTCTCTCCTTGCTGTGGTCATTCCGACGATCCGAATCGGGCTTACTGTAATATCATATTTATTTATTTAATCGGTAATTTGTTTTAAAATGTTTTTTAATGTCTTTTGTTTTCTAGTTATGGGCTGAGATATCAAATACCGCACCTGACAACGATGGCAGGAGTGGAGACGGGAGGAGGCACGGGGGCGGGCGCTTTGCGGGGAGACTCTGAGAGGGGGAGAGATTGACGGCATATTAAATTATAGTTTCAGCCACATCATAAATCGACACAAACGTCCTATCATCAATAACAAGTGAAAAAATATTAGAAATTACATATTCATGCATGCTTGCTTCCTATATCAATTGTGCAATTTTTTTTTAATTCTGGACCATGCCGATTCGCGCTACTGGCTCTGCCCATATCACCCGAATTTTCCAATAAACTAATCAGGTTGAATTCGCTCTCAAAATACTCTATCATTCTCCTCACCATCCACCTCCCCTTTCATTCCCCCGTCACTCACCCTGATTGCCGGGATGGGGCGCGTTGAGGACGTCGTTGTACAGTTGCATCTCGGCCCGATCGGCCGCCGAGGGAAGGGACAGATGCGCCTTCCGCTCGCCGAACAGACCACCTGAGGGAACGAATGCAATGAAATACAATAACTGAACACACGCAACCAAAAACTAATCTAAAAAATCTAAAAAATCTAAAAAATCTAAAAATCTAAAAACCAATCTAAAAAAAAATAATTAAATTGAGTCTAATGAATTCTTATGTTCAATTATTTTTAAAACTCGTAAGAGTCCTGGTATTCTCAAAGCATACTTGTCGTTTCGGTTTTCATATCTCTCCATTCTGCACACTCTTGCATTTTTGAGAGTGTGCAAAATGGAGAGAGCAATTATCATTTCCGGGCTTTGATCTTACCGTCGTCGTCCTTTCCAAACACGTCCTTCGTCTCTGGTTTCTTCACTGGCGATGCCTTGGGCGTCGCACTGTTGCCTATGGATGATGCAATGGAGAGAGAGGGAGGCGGAGGCACGGGTTGAGGAGTGGAGGAGACACTGCAAAGAGATGCGTTTCTCCCATTCTTCCTTTTCGGAATCCGTGAACCGGAAACGCCCTACGGAAACAATGGTTAGCCAGGTTGAGTTTCTCTCTTCTCAAGTTTCAACCTCGCCTCTTATACCGAGTAACTCGGAACTGAACAATATCTTCTCATTCTCGATTGATATCAACACTTCGAAACTCCAGGATGTCCAATAATTTTTTTTCCTGTTCCTCCTTCATTTCTGTTTCAACTTCGACTCTTATTCATAGTTACTCGAACTCCAGCAATTTTTCTCCTTGACCTTTGACAAAAAAATTTTTCGAAACGACTAAACATTTCCCTTCCTTGTTCTGATTTCAACCTCGAGTAAAATGCCAAGCAACTGGAAGTAAACCAATATGTCGCCCATACCGGACCAATAACAACCAAAAAAAACTAAAACTTTTCTCGCTTCAGCATACCTCGGTGTGGTTGGTTCAGTGGGTGCGGCAGCAGCAGCCGCTGCAGCCTTGGTGGTTGCTGCGGTGGTCGTCGACTTGCGAAACATGGCTGCACGCAGCATCGCCGACGCTTGCTTCACTCGCTTCTCCTTGTCTTCCTGCTGCAGGAGGGCCATTAATACATTTAATATTATGTCATAATTTGAATACTTTACAGACACTCTGAAACAGAAAAAAAATTAATTCCAGTAAATCCAACATAAATAAAGAAACTCTTAGAGGGAAAGACAATGTTTCGTTTCGGAGATCTGGAGTGAGGGAAAATCCAGGAGAGCCCAGAGCTCCGGGAAAGGCGGGAGTACTCTCCGTTCCCTTACTCGACTAATCTAATCAGTCTACTTCTCTCATGCTCTCACATATTTTTGTTTCGAACATCGTATCTCCAATAACTGAATTTGTTGCACCTTTCAAGCTATTGATTCTTGTATGAAACACACGAGTGCCACGGTCACAAAATTGCAATCTTTAAAAATTAGCTGGCAAATTTTCAGTATCGACTCTTCTTACTCTGTGTAGCTCTAGATATAACAATGTGGTTTAATAGAACGGCCCGAGAGTGGCGCTAGTGTTCCCCAATCGAACATCGTGCTCTCCATTCTGCACACTGCCTTGCCGGTCAGATCTACGAGATAGTGTGCAGATTGGAGAGAGCTAGTATCCCAATTGTGCCACTCACACTCTTCTCTTCCTCCTTCTCCTCTATTTTCTCCTCCTTCTCTCTGCCCTCTGCTGCTTTCTCACGAGCCTGCGCAATCTGACGAGCGATCTGCAAACCGATTATCAAATGCTAATCAAACTAGACATTTCAAATTTGTTGTCGAACACAAGCAGTCTTGAGTTTCACAATAGCTACAAACAGGCGTTAAAACACCATTACTCAATATATCGGCTGTAGACGACAGGAAAATAAAATATTGTAAAATAAATACATACAATTAAAATAATACAAACCTGCTCCTTCATCTCCGCCATCTCTGCCTCCGTCTTGACGTTCTCCATCTGAATTAATAAATGCGTAATACTAAAATCGATCTAGCGTGTGATCTTTTACATTCTCAGTAAATAAATAAAAGATAGCCCTCTTCCTTCGAGTTTCAACATCAACTCTTACACGGGTTTAATCGAAAGAAAACAATGAAACCTCTGTTCCGTTTACACTAAACTTGAAACTTGGTGGGTTTTCGATTCAAGCACATCATGAACGTGGATTAATTCACTATCAGCAATGAGGGCGTCTCACGGACTTCGTAATATGATGCATGTTTCTCAATCACTAAACCAGTAGAAACCGTACCACAGAGTAACATTGCCTGATCGAATAGTGTTCTCTCCAAATTGCACACTATCTCACTTGTAAGACAAACGAGAGAGTGTGCAGAATGGAGAGAGCCCCTTTTCGATCCGGCATCCCTACCACAGAGTATCTACCTCATTATTCTGTGCAGGTGGGGGCGGGGGTGGTCCGGGCGGGAGGGGCGGCACCATGCTCGGCGGGGCTCCCACTCCACCACCACCTCCCATCATGGACGGAGGAGGGGGCACGGCATGGGGATGATGAGAAGGAGGAGGGAGATGAGGGGGTGGAGGACCGTGGAGAGGAGGGGGGATGCCGGGTGGGAGACCGTAGTGGGAGGGATGAGGAGGTGGCGGACCTGCAATGGGAGAAGATTTAGACTTTCTTCCTCTTCTGGGTAAGCTGCTGATTTCCTGTTTCAGGAGATTTCAAAAAGGCGTTGAAAGGAAATCATTCAATCACTTTGTCACCTTTCATTCAGAAAATAGTATTCAATAAAATGAATTGTGAAACGGGTTTGATTCCACAAACGAAATGCGGGGCAGCTATCATTTGAGTTGCAGAATGTTTTCAAAAAAGTGTGGACGGCAAATTATTCAATGAGAAGTACAGGTTCACTCAATTTAGGAAACAACTGTAAATGAAGCTGATTGAGATTGAATTCAATCAAGACTGATCAAATAATCCATACTATATAATAAAGCGCAAACGTCTGTCTGTATGTGCGTCTGTCCGGATTGCGAAATCGTAAACATGTAAACAACGCCTCCCCTCCCTCTCCCTCTCTCTTGGCGATTGCGAAATACGGCGCACAGCGAAACGGTGAGCCCCGCCAGTGGAATCCCCCGACGTAGTCGGGGGGATACCGCTGGTTGACAAATAAAATAATTTCCTCTCACCTCTCATATGCATCATGTGCGGTGGAGGATGGGGCGGGCCGCCCATCGGATCGTATCCCCCCTTGTCCCAGCCTGCAATTATAAAATATTCCTACTGCTTATCAAATCACATTCCATACTTGTGAGTTCGCCGATACAGTTGCCCAACATTTCCCCGGATTTACATGGACAGTCAATATATCGCGGTCTTGGAAGAAATAAAGCAATTCGCTAGTTCTAGTGAATGCCACAGTAGCATACCTGGGTGTTCACGGTAACAGATGCATTGCATCACTCTCGATTTCAATAAACAGGCAATTCGGAGAACGTGATGATTGAAAATAATTTGCTAGTTTCAACGCACGGTAGGAAATTATCACCCGGCACTTCGCCGTCACAGCACTAGCGTATTACTTCTCTTACTAGTCAGCCTGGTGGCTCGCCGTTACACTTTCCTCATTTCACAAGCTCTGCAAGTCGTTAAACACTGTTCTCTGAGACCGTTTCTAATAAATATTATCAAGTTCTCTCTGCTATGCGGTTAGCCGTTGCAACCGTCTCATCATTTTGCGCTGGAAGCCAGCAAATAATATTCCCTCAATGACCGCTTCCAATAACTATTAATAACTTCTCTCTACTTGGTGGCTCGCAGTTGCAACTACATCATATCATAAGATCTGGCAGTCAACAAGCAATTCTGCCGTGGACCCTTTTCCAACAAATAACATACTAAACTTCTCCATACCTGGTGGTGGTCCCATCATTCCCGGATGTCCATGGGGTGGCCCTCCTCCTCCCATTGGTCCTCCGTAATCTCCTCTACCTCTCCATCCTCCTCCTCCTCGGAAGGGCATAGGAGGACCGCCTCTTCCTCGTCCACGGCCTGCGATACATATGTAACTTTTTAATAATCGCCCAGGCAAAATGTTTTCTTTTCATCTCATTAAGTTGAAACAGAAACAACCTTCGAGAAAAATAGAAGTTATCCCCTACTTCTCGTGTTTCAACTTCAACCCATAATTCGAGTTACTCGGAATCGCACAATGTTGCAGATTCCCGGTCATTAACCAAAAAATATTCTAAGGAGCCGATACCCAGGGATTTCAGGAGGGCAAGTTATCGTTTTAAAAATGAATTCCACTTACCGTATCCCCAGGGCGGTCTACCGTATCCTCCTCCGGGCGGGGGAGGACCAGGCGGGCCTCCACCGTATCCGTCGTTGTGCGGGGGCGGCCCACCGTAGTGATTGCGGAAGGGCGGGCCGGGTGGGCCTCGCGGACCGCCACGACGTCTGTCCGAGTAGTCATCATCGTACTGAGAAAATATTATTTGAACCGCTGTCAATGCCGTGATCACTGGCATAATGGAGTTTGATCGGCATTCGTACTACAGTACGACGGCTTTCATCATCGTACTGCAGAATATTGATCTTTTTATTGGATGTGTATACCAAGCAAATCGTATTAGTTGTAAAAGACCCCTAATGGCGAGCACACGAAACTAGAAACGTGCATTCAAAATTTATTATTGAGAGACTCTCAATGCGACCATTAATGAAAACATCTTTGTTCAATCTCCGTAAGCGAAGCATTTCACGAAGGTGCATGGTAAACATGAAGCTCAGAATTGAGATAAAATTAGAACGTACTGATCGCCTTGGGCGTACTCGCCTTGTATATTGTTTTAATGTATCTAAAGATACACGAAACAAGGAAGATCCTAGCGCTAATAGCCTCTGTTAAAACATAAGCCAGGTATTCATTTTTATTCGAAACTGCAGACGGCAACCATTAAATAAATCCAATCTATTCAGCATGTCAAAGCATCACGAAGCTCGGAAGTAAATGGCAACTTTGTTGTTGGTTTCAAGATAGGAAATAACGAGCATTAACTTTCCAGTTACAATCTCTGCATCTGATTGTGCTGGAAACATTTACAAATTATTTTTAAAAAATTCTAACCTCTTCTCTGCTTCTCGACCTCCTTCTTCTTCCTCCGTACTCGTCGTTCCTATCCTCCCATCGATCGGGCTGCAAAAGCATCATTAAAAAATACTTTATTAAATTAAATAAATAAATAAATTAAAACCATAAGATCCAACTGACCCTTCCTCCCCTTCTTCCCTCATCTCTCCTCTCCTCCCTTTCTTCTCCCATTCGCTCCTCGTTTCTCGATCTGCTCCCTTCTCTTCGACCATCGTCATTCAACGATTCCTGAATAAATTAGAATTATCGATCAACCGAAAAACTGCTAATCAGTGTCTAATTCGAAGGTCCGATCTTCCATGGTAATCAAAAAATAATTTTCAAAGGCAATCGAAAACCATCTTGTGTAGCATTGGTTCCTCAACATAAAACAACTATCGATCAACCGACCTCTTTCTGACCAATCTCCTCAGCCGGTGCTTCCTTCTGTGTGGCCACCTCAGGAGGCGGGGCTTCCGGCTCGGCCGGCTCTGCAGCAGCTACAGCTTCAGCTGCTGCAATCGGGCTGCGGGCTGCAGCAGGGTCGTCCATCGACTCGACCGCGCTGCAAAGGCCATAAATTGATTATTTTTTGAAGATTTAGCTTAAAAATTAAGAAAATTGGAAAAAAAACTGACTCTTGAACTTCTTCTCTTGAATCGTCCAGATTAGACTCATCTGCTGCTCCCACCACTGAATCGGCTGTCTGCAATCGATAATGTACCATGATCTCAACAGTATTAAAAAATAAAGGCGCTGCCACGTCAAGTGATTTTACAGTCGTCTTGCGACGACTGCACTAGGCGGTAGATCAACACAATACAACTCATCAACGGAATTACCACCAGCATCATTAAGAAACAACCAAAATACGCTTAATCAGACTAGTTCTTTCTTCGTTCGTCTTTAAATATAGTATTAATTATCTATAATTTAAAAATAGTAAATATTCACCGTTTTCCCCTTTCCTCTTCCTCGTCCTCTGCCGCCGCCTCGGCCTCGTTTGCAAGGAGAGACTGTAGGCGTCTCGTCTGCTTATTCATCCATTATTATGATTTAATATCATCGACTTCGGGCTATCAGTGGTAGATTATCAACAACACTCATGAGCAACCGCCGAAACCGCCTTGTTGCGGGTTGGGAAAAAAATCAAGCGACGAGGATAAATAAACCACTGTTTCATGTTCTTAGCGTGTAAACAATTAATTGCAAATTGCCTCCATAGCTTCAAAAACAGTATACATAGTAAAGCAAGACGTTGCCCTTCATCCTAGCTCCTTATGTACTACGAGAACTACGTAATTTCCAATAAAATAAATATAAATAACAAACCTGGCGGTGCCTGTCCGGATCTTCTCGCCGATCGTCGCAGCATAAGGGCGATCAGCCGTCTGAGATTATGACTGAGTGGTTTACCTGCAGAGCAATCAAGATATACCAGACACTCTCCCAGTAATCCGCGAAAGAAACAGAGAGGAGCATTCCCACTGGCTGGCCTCCCTTCTTCCAATTCCCAGGCAGAACAACGCCAATGTTGTTCAATTACACTAGACCAGACCGTACTAGAACCACTATAATCAAGAAAAAAGCTAATGAACCGTAGTGTAAAGATTCACAATAATTACAGTAACGGAACTATACAGTCGACGCTTTCAGATATCGTATCAACGGTGTCATCAACCGATCGAACAATGATGTCTTTTCCATGGTATCAAAACTTTATCGTGGGACAAACTTAACAACTGTAAAACAATATAAGAACATACCGGTAAAGGCTGAAGGAGTTCATGTGAAAAGATTAAAGCTTCCCTCCAACCAACCAAAAGGCGATTTTTGGGTGGAATAACAATCGAATAGTAGTTTTTTTTCTACACTAATTGCAAAAAAGGGGGTGGGGGCGAAAGGGGGATACGTTTGAGAGTGTGTGTGAAATAGAGAGAGTACAGACAGACTGTGATACTACGGGATGATAGAGTGTGCAAAGTGGAGAGAGTCTCTCGCTAGAGTGGGCTGCACGCTCTGGCAGAAAAGACAGAAAGAGGGAGAGGGGGAGGGGATAGAAGAGCAATTGATTGCTAGAACCTTGCTTACGAGTCAGAGAACGGTGAGAGAGCGGGGCAATTGGGGAGAGTCCAGACACTTCCAGACACGTCCAGACACTGTAGGACTACTGACGATACGTCGGGTCGATTGACGGCGTGATTGACCGTGTATTGTAACTGAATTAGAACTCACTCACAATCAAATTTATCCGCAAAAGTCGTTCATTTTTTTTTTTTTAGTTTTTTATGCGGAAAACTCCATTCTCTACGTTTGATGTATTCTAAACAAATCAATCGAGTTACTGAAAGGATGGGCTCTAAAGTAGAAGCACAGATTACGAAGCTCGTGATTTTTTTTTCTTGCTTGTTTTGTAGCCTTTATTTCTCTCGGGATGGACTAGGAATAAGGAGTTTCTCAAACTGGATTAAAGTAGAAACCCACGACTCAGTGCTTGGGCGCGACTTTGGAGGGCGATTTGCTGGTGGCTGCTGCGGTCGCCGCAGCAACTGCCTTGTCGGAGACTGCAGTGAGCAGCGCCTTCTCCGTCTTGAGCATCCGCTGATTCACCGACAGCACCTTCAAATACAAACAAAATTATTTATTTATTAAGCTCATTAATAAGTGAACAGTTGGCGGCTATTACAACTATACATGCCACTAAAAAAACTAATCATGGTTGTCCAGCAAAGTGAAAAAAATGCGAGAACCTTGAGTTGCTGGTTCTCGGCTTGCAAAATGATGTGCGTCCCCATCGCCTTCGACCAATTGCCAGTGTAGAGCGAGTTTCCCACCTCAAAAATTTTATTTAATTGAAAATAATGGCGATAAAACGCCCTCTCGGAGTGAACAAAAGAAGAAGGAGAAACCACTGACTTGAATGACGGGATTGCTGGCTCCGGGCCGCCGAATATTGACGTTTCCTGCCTCAACTTGTTCACGGAAAATTTGAGCGTCGAGTACGCCATCAACCTGAGCGATCGAGTGATGGGAAAAGCTAATGGTAAATAGCGAGCGCGAGTTTACACTCACAGAACGCCTCTGCTAAGCTAGTCATTGAATGGGTATGTTCAGTCGGGAGTCTGTACCTTTTGCCGGACCTATTGTCGTGAGAAACTAGTCACGAATACCTATCTATCATCCGCAATAGGTGGACAAATGTACAAAAGAAGAAAACTAATCAAAATCGATACCTCGGCAATCATGATTTGCTCCTCCCATTCGTCGTCGGAGGTCGACGGACTAGCAGCTGGCTGTTGTGCAGCAGCCTTTCGAGGCATACTACAAAACAATTTTACTAATTAGCAACAACAATATTAATGACTGAAGTTCAAATCAAGCCGCTAGGCCGCACCATGCTAATAACACCACGCACCTAGGAAAAGGCGGCTCTCTTGAATAAATTTGAAGTATACTTAAGTATTTGGTTTATATTTAATATTTTGGCGCTCCAGATATCTCTTTTATAGATATCACACGATAGCGCTCCAAAACGATCTAGGAAAGGGCTGTAAAATGATAGTAAACTGGTAGGAATTTAGTTGTAACCGGGAGCTATCCATACAGGCTGGTTTGCTTGGCTAACAGAGCAAAAATACAAAAGCTTAATTTCAAATGAGAGCGCAATAAACAGATTATTAAAATTTCATCATTGCAAATGACGTCTACTGTACATCTCTGATCAGGACCGGCGAATGCATACGGTAGAAAGCGATCGATACGACCTTGTTCTCCTGAATAGCACTTACAGTACTAGATTGCGAAAATTGTGTATTTTTCTTTTCTCCTCTCGTTCACGGCGGACTGAAATCCTACCCGAGGCGAAAACCGTGGCTAGAATTTGTAACGAGGCCCCGCCTCCAAATTCCACTAAATATAGTAGGTTCAAAGACGGCCTCCACCTTCAATCACTAAATACAGAAAGAGTTCTGCGTCCCGCGAAGATTTCGAGTAACTTGCACATCATAAGTTCAAACATTCAAATTTTTCCCGCGTTTCTCAGGGAATTCAAAAAAGGATATAATGGTTGACCCTGTCAAAGAAACCTGATTTTTCTACCGTTTGAATCGCGCGCATTTTGTAGGTGCTAAACTGAGTATAATTATACTCAGTTTTCGCTGTTCGTCATTTTTACTATTAGCCATGCGGTCCGGGTTTCGGTAGGATTTCAGTCCGCCGTGTCTCGTTTTTCGATGTGTTTTCCTTCTTATCGCGACTTTGTCCGCTATATTTTACGTACAAATTGAAGATGGCTGGTCGCGTCACCGTCAGACTCGAGCATCCGCGCAATGTGATGTATGTTCGAGTGCTGGAAGCTTGGAAAGAGGTATTCAGTCGACTAATTTTCCTTAACTTGATGATCCAGTCGTTTAGATGGCGTCCGAATACGAATCTAAGATGGTCTACTCCATCTTCAATGCCATGAAAGCGATCAAAAGCTGCCCTCTGTCGATCGAAGGCTTCGAGGGACTGAAGAGAGTCAATGGTTAGTCTTTTGACTGCATGACTTATTTGGAAGGCATGGTTTCCTCGTACAACCTTGCAAATGATCTCACCATCTCAACGCCTAGTGCATTACCTGTTGATAATTGCAAGCTTCAAATCAAATTGGGGGCTACGACTAAAAGTGATCCCTAAGAAGTTCCAAGTTTTCCTCTTTGTCAGTACCGTGTCCTATGCTCTGTACTTGAGGCATCGGTGACGTGATTGCTTCTCGTCTGGAAGCGTGCTGGGAAGTGTTCTCCTTCGAACTGGGCGATGAGATCAAGAGTGTCACCAGAGTGAAAGAGGCACTTACGAAGGAGAAAACGGTCGCGTTATTGGATGCTACGAAGAAGGTAAGCTGTAGTGATGATAAATCGGCATGGACCCTCCTCTTTTCGTATGCTCTCTCGCACGTGACCTTATCCGACGGAACGGCCGGGTTGCACCCTTGAAAGTGCAACCCGGCCGTTCCGTCGGATAAGTATCGGACGGAACGGCCAGGTTGCACCTTCGACTACTTATCATAAAAAACGTCTAACTTAGCCAAATTTTACGAAACTTCAATAATATTCAGGATGTATTTTAATGATTATTTCTGCTCATCGATATATCGAAGTTTTGTCGAATCTTTCTCATTTTATGTTCTCCCTCAATATAGTCAGAAGCACCCCGTTCACAGTGCTACGAATGAGAAAACCTAAACACATTTCGCAGCGTGATTATTGCTCAATTGAGCTGTGTATTCACTAATCCCAGTGGTTAGGCTTCCCATCTCAGTGGCTGGGCTCCCCATCCCGGAGGTTAGGCTACCCATCTCTGTAGCTGAGCCGGATTTACCTAAGCGTAAGCCTAAGTAACTTGGAAAGAAGAAAAATTTACCACTATTTTCAGTTTCCGTTATTTTAAAATGAGTCTCCTGCGCCATTTATCGAAAGCTTAACAAACCGACAACTTTCAACTGCCAGTAATTGATTGTCCGTCGAAACAGAGATTCGAGTTAACGCGTATGAGAGCTCAATGTCAAAACGTAGCTACATTGTTCAGGACAATCAAAAATAGGAAGAAAGAGCACGAGAGAAAACGTTCCATTGATTTCGTAATAGCAGTTGTTAACGTTTGAATTAGAGTATACGGTTGTTCGGCGGATCAGATTTTCGAAGGTGCAACCCGGCCGTTCCGTCGGTTACGGACCGGTCTCTCTCGCCGATCAGATAAACGAGAAAGTATGGAAAAAGAGGAGAGTCGAGTTCGGACATGCCATCACTAATTGGTAATTGTTCCAGGGCAAGCATAAAGGCCGCGTGCCGAGTCTGAAGCAAGCCGCTCCTACGACATCCAAAGCCGGTGAGATTTTTCGACCCGTCGGTGTTCCCAACGACTATTCAGCACCTCCTCCTAACAAGAAGCGACTCTCGTCTAGCCAGAATCCGTCCACATCAACGGCCAACGATGACGAATTCATGGAGGAAGAGGACCGAGTACCGGTCAGGGATTTCCTTCGAATTTCGAAATATTTCATCATCTTTGCAGGCAAAAAAGATGCCTCGATTCAACTCGGATCCGGCTCTCTCTAGTGCCCGGAATAACAGTGGGAAGTCTGTGGGCTCGTCGAGTGGACCCTCAACCTCAAGCAGTTTCGGAAGGACGAACTCGAGAGATGGTGAAGGTTTAATTTTTTTTTTGTGATCATCACCTCTACAACAAACATATCTTCATCGCTCGCCTCCTCTTGAGCAATGAATGAAACTTAACTTTGTCTGGACACGTATAAAATACCCGAATTTATGTTTTGCTAATTTATGCAGATTTAAATGCGAACCTCCCATACAGTGATGATGACGAGGGAGAGGGGATGGAGTACGTCAGCATCGAACCGAGAGATTCCGCTGAGGTATTAATCGATCGTCATTTGATTAACGTTATCGGATCGATTTCGCAAACTTGCCGTCAGACAGAGTGTGCAGAATGGAGTGAGATACTGCAATTAGCTACCGCAGATTGACAGAAAGTAGATCAATGCCGTAATAGATCAATACAGTTACCGTACCCTTAGGTGATTCTGATCATGGACCTCGCTGAGAAGAATGGCAACGCTAAGAGTTCAGTCGTTGATCTGCTCGAGAAGAAGGACATTCGGGTATGTTGTTTCCTATTTCATCATTATTGCATTGAAAGCACCGACCTAAAAGACCGATCTGTCTACAGCTTCAAAGCAAGTTACCCCAAACTATTTTGAAGAAAAAGGTGTATCCTAGAAGTGGGCCGTATCTCAACTAGCTTCACTGGAACACAGTATTTATGTCAAAACAATACCCAATACCTTTCCAAATACGCAATGACGTGCCCAATTCCAGAAAGGTATTGAGCCTCTATTATGGTTAATGGTATTGTTTTGACATCCCTAGACGACGACCTTTCTGAAACCGTAACCCTTTAGGTGGTACGTCGTCGTCTCTCGGTGGGTGACTACATGTGGATAGCCCGTAAGATGGACGGGAGTGAGATGTGCATGGACTGGGTGGTCGAGAGGAAGACATGGGGAGATCTCGATTCAAGTATCAAGAAGGTACTGTAGGTTACGGAAGAAAGTAGATCAATACAGTATTTCAGAGTCGCTACGAGGAACAGAAGCAGAGACTGCGAGCGGCTCCCTTCACTAATCGGGTACGGTATTGCCATTCACGATGTCCTACTAATCTATGCTCGATTCCGGCGAGAAGGTTACAGTGGGTCACTGTAGTCCAAGCACCTACAGTAACCCGTTCTCAGATATCACTAGGGTATCACTCTTACTGTGTCGCACTGTATGCGCATGCAAGGTCTCCAAACACACAGATCTCTCAAACGGATGCCGTTTATTCAACATGTTAACGTGTACGAGTGTCATATGGGGGTACGGTAGGAGTACGGTAGGGCACAGGGGTGAGTATCGAGTGTGTGCTCGAATCTGATGAGAAGGGCACGCGTCGTCGTGTGGTGCGAGTAGGTGGGTGGGTGAGATGGATGGTGTGGGCGGGCAGTGGTGTGGCGAGTGGTGCGGATTACGGTGGCCGAGCTGTCCCAAATCACAGCTGAAGCAAGCGGCCACCGCAGGTCTTGGGAGGGGGTAGATCAGCATATGGGTCCAAGAATCGCGGGCTCGATCGACCTTTGCGTCTGCTGCACGTAGTCCGATTGTAGGTCATCTGCAGAATACGCTACTTGGTGGGGGGGGGGGGGTACGGTAGGAGTACGGTGGGTCGCAAAGCCTACCGTAAGGCGACCCGAGGTCGCGCGTAGCCACCATCTGTCCGAACATGGGTTGGTGCGCCTGAATGGAGTACGGTATTAGGGGTACGGTAGTGTAGGCGTATGTTAGTAGCTCTCTCCATTGAGCACACTCCCTCGCCGATCAGAGTGACGAGAGAGTGTGCAGATTGCAGAGAGCACCGAGATTACGGTAGTACCTGCAGGTGCATCCAGACACGGATGGGCATGCTGAGCGGAGACATGAAGGTGACCTGCAAAGCACGGTATTGTTTGGGAGGAATACCGTAGGATCTTAGGATACTGTACGAGCCGGGGATACAATAGGATCCAGATATCCCGGGATTTGGTAGGATCCAGAGATCCGAGGATACGGTAGGATCCAGGTGCTCACCATGATGACGAGAGGTGAGAGGAGGGGGGGGGGGGTGGATCGAGAAGGGTGAGGAAAGAGAAGAGGGGGGAGAGAAGACAGCCGACCGCGTGGGATGAGAACGAGAGAAGGGAGTAAATGGAGAAGGAGGAGGAAAGCGAGGGAGGGGAGGTAAAGGGATTAGAAGGGTATGAGTTTGTTTAGAATGAGAGAATGGGAGAGCAGAAGAGGTTGTTTTGATCACGTACTGTTGACGAAAAGTCAAAAAAGGTCATAGGGAGATTACGGTTTCGAGCCCTGGTGATACTCTGTATCTTAAACATTCTGCAATGAGTCGAGGTGCTGGTGTAGAGAAAAAAAACAATAATTGATAATAAAAATGTGTCCGCCTTGCTCATCGCTTCTGTCATAGGATACAGTAGAATACAGTACTCTGCAGGTATATCTGATCGAGGGCCATCGTGACGGGGAGTCGCACCTGCAGCAGGCACTCGCCACCACCATGCTGCACGACAACTTCCTCATCCAGGTGAGGGGGTACTGTATCGATGGATAGCTAAGGGATACGGTAGCTGACGATAACTGGGATATCCTTGCCACGCGGCCCACTCATGTTTCGGGATGTCTTCACTACTCTCTATAATGATTAGTACTTGCTAACGCTCACTTTTGGTTGCATCTCACAATGTAAGAATGCCGTATTCGTGTCGTATTCGATCTATGCTTTAGATACGGTAGATCATAAAATTGATAGGTGAATTACTGTAGTTTGACAGATGAATGTTCACGGTAGGGTGATGGATCGATATCAATGGTACGGTAACGTATCGGATTGATAACTGATTTTATCTCACAGAGAACTCTCTCCTGCCACAAGTCGGCCGAGTTCCTGGCCTCGCTCACTAAGAGACTCCAGGAACAGGCCAAGAGTGAGAAGGTGAGCGGAGTGAAAGAGGATCTACTTAATACTTGACTAAAGTGACGGGCAAAGCTAAATTCACGAATATGCGGGGGCTCTAGAGTATAATTGCGATAATTATTTGAGCTTCAGTGACCCGGTGAATTCAGCTCTCGCAAATTTGATAAAGATTGAGGATCTGATAATTTCTGCTTTTTTTGTGTATCAATGTTTACTGGGGAAATCAACAAGACTTGCTTACAATGAAGTAATGTATTTGTAGAAATATTTAGCTATCCGGTACTGTGAAAATAATGCGTTGTGATGAAGGGGAGATATTCAGATGCGCCGTGCCAGCTTCGAGAGTGTGCAGCAATTCTCGAAGAAGTCGGCGTGCATCGATCGATTGATTGATATCTGGACGAGAATGCTCATGGTAGGTCAACAAATTCATTACTGCCGGGAGATATGCTCCTTGTTATTCACTTATTTTATTGTGCGGCTGGTCCGTGGTGTTGCTGGAGCGAATAGTACGCTCTCCATTCAGCACACTCTCTTGTCACTAAGACCGGCGAGACAGTGTGCATAATGGAGAGAACACTCTAAACCTTAATCTAGCATGATATCCAATGATCCCTTCTATCAAAAAAGGTTAAAATTACGGACAAAAATTGTTTATCCATCTCTTTCCTAGTCCTGACGGTACGGTAATAGGAAAGAGACACCATTTTTCTTTTCCGTTGGGCCTTCACCTTTCGTTAGAGTAATTTTTTAAAATATAAAATGAGAAAAAATTCTCTAAACGTCTCCTTCCTATTCCTAGGAAACTCATGTTTCATGTTCTCTTCTTTGCTCTTCGTAGTGATCCATGGTCGCTTTAGTTCGAACAGCTATCTTAAAAAAAAGGAATAAATAGATAATTCTGCAGGTAGTGCCGGGCATGTCCTCCGACTCGGCCAAACTGGTGGCGGAGCGATTCCCGTCGATGAGAGCATTAGCCAAGCTGTGGAAGGATGAGGACGAACCGGAGAAGAGATTACTCAGGTTGAGTTGATCTACTGTATTATATTGATTTTCGATTTCAATATTTTCAATGAAGCCAATCATGAACATGGATCAGTATTCAGATAATGATCAGACTTCTTTCTGATTCTGGCAAAGGGCTGAACAACATGGATTAGGGTTCCGAATAGTGATTTAATTTCGGTATTGGCTCTCTCCATTCTGCACACTATCTCGGCGGTCAGGGAAACGAAAGAATGTGCAGAACGAAGAGAGTTGAAAACCCAAACGACATCACTAGTTGCGAATATGAGTGATTGTCTTACATCGTTTTAAAGGAAGCCTTTTTGATTACGTATCCAATGGGAATGATGTCGTTTCGCATTCCAGCTCTCTCGCTTTCTGCACACTCTGTTCGCACTGGCCGGTCATGGTGTGCAGAATGGAGAGAGCCGGATCTTGATAAGTCAAAACGTGCCTAAAAATATTTGCCTTTGTTAAATATTAATTTAAATTCTAATTCAGGGAGGTGCCTTCACTCGGGAGAGTACAGGCTGCGAATATCGCCCTCTTCTTCGAGCAGGGAATGAAGAATTGAGAAACCAGCCATCCCGTTAGACCCATTACTTTTCTCCACTATTAATCTAGCACTATTCTCTTTTTGTGATTCAATCGGCTGTAATAAATTGGCCACTTTGCTTTAGATAAAACACTGTACAAAGTAAGTAGTAGTAGAGCCTAAGTTTCTGTACTTGCATTTCACTTGTTCATGCATTAATTGAATAAAGAGTTATTCCTGTATCTGAATTGACGTGATGATAAGGGTTATCGGCCATCTCGAAATATTTGAAATGGGATTACTGTATCCCGGGACACGGCTCTCGAGCCGGCAAGTGGTGCGGCGGAGTGGTTAGAAACCTCGCCCGCCGCACCACGTTGCTTCAGTTTTACTCGTTCAATCTCGTCGTTGTAGTAGTAATGACGAAGCGAGCGGCGACTACTGAGGCCGTCGAGGTGGAGAGGAAGGTGAGCTGCCATCGACATTGACGCCATCTTTGCTATTGACAAGACTTCATGATTAGAGCTCTGTTCAACTTAACCGCCTTTTTTTTGGCTTAGACCGTTTCGATTTCAAATGCCAGTAATTGCTGACCAATCCAGAGGAATCAGGGTCTAACATTACCGCGAAACCTTATCACGATTGTACTTCCTTCCTGTATGTTTCACCTTTGTAGGTCAAGAAGGAGGAGCCCAAAGAGGAGACGCCATCGGCCAAAGACAAATTGGCAGAGTTGACGAAGGAGGAGTTGATTGAGAAGTCAGTTTACTGGTTTCACCTGTCTGAATTCTCGATGCCAGAAACTTTGATTGCGGCTTGGCTTTCGAAGTTAATCCGAAATTTAATCAGTGTTCTAGATGCTGACTACGAGTTCTTTTTTGTTTCGAACGTGGTTTTCTACATCCACAGTTTCTCACTTGTCAGAAAAAGTAGATAGTGTGCTGTATGGAGAGAAGTCTAAATCCAAATGACATTCCTACAGTTTCCTAATGACAATGAGAACATTTTGCCTAACTTTCCGTCAATTCTCATCCAACTCACTCCAAGCCAGTCCAAGCGTAACTCCTCTTCTTCATATCAGGTATCTCTCGCTGTCCTCCGACTACGAGGCGGTGCGGGCGAAGGTGAAGAGGGCGGAGGGAGAGGCGCATCTGGCACGGATCAGATACACACTCAAGGACAGGGAACACAGGACCATCGCTGTGAGTTGAGACATTTGAAAAAATATATATATATATTGAGCTATGCTCCATGCGAAACGTTCATCATTTTGGAAGATTTGGCAGTGAATTGAAGGGCTTGTGAAACTCGGAATCGGAGGGGCAAAGGAAATGTGTAGAACACAGGACCAGTCGGAGTTGGTATTTTTTCATTTCGAAGACGAAAGTTACGACAATTGTATTTGATGGATCTGACAGTGACTTTCGAAACTTGGAATCAGCGGGAATAAAATTTGTATGTAATTGTACGACGACAGCCACTTTTCTGATAACTATCTGAAAAGATAACTGGAAAACTTGAATCCACTCGATCGCTGATTTCGACTTTAAAAACATTTTTCGACGTGCTTAACATTTATTTTATACACCCTCGAGGACAGGGAACACAGGGCCATCGCCGTGTGATTTTTTTGCTATTATTCCGTCCATCTACTGTATCTCATGGAAGTCGCAATGGGTTGAGTTCTGATTTCTTTTCTGCTACGATCGTTCTGACAATCATATTCGAAGGGTTTGGCAGTGACTTGAAGGGCTTGTGAAACTCGGAATCGGTGGGAAGGAAATTCGTAAATGTACAAATACAGTCACTTTAAAACACTGTGGAAAAAACTTAATCCACTAGAGCGCTGATCAGTAGTTTAATTTTGACTAGCTTTAAATATATTTTATACACTCTTATGGACAGGGGGCAAAGGACCATCTCCGTCAGTTGAAATTGTTTTTGACTGATATGGCCACCGTATACTCTGCCTGATGAAAGTAGCCGTCTGTTGAATTGTGAGACATGAAATCGGCGGGTGAACAAAAATGTACTTTGCAAGGATCAGAAAGCGGCATACAATTTCGCAACCAGACTACCATGAACAAAATGTAATCCACTCGATGGCTGATTGTAGCCGATTTCAAACGAGCTAGAACAATATTTTCTATTTATTTGTCATTCGTGCGAGCTTTAAAATAATATATTTTCAGCAAGACCGCTGCAATGCCCGCTGGAAGCTGCTCGGTGACTCGACGGGACTACTCAACCAGAAGAGAGGCATCCAGATGGAGGCATTCGTCCATGTGAGAATCACCTCAGGGTTGTTGCATTTTTCTCTCAGCGAACCAGTGACGAATGAGTTTCAAGAACTTCTGATAAGACTTATGTCCCTTCCGTTCTCTAATCAATCCGATATTTGGGGCTTACTAAAAAATATTCTTTAAAAGTTTTTTTTGTTGATAATAAAGCAGCTTTCTTTTAATTACTATGCAAAATCTGAACTTCTATCCGAGCTGATAATATATTTCCCTCCTTGTCAGGACACGCTGATCACTCAACGCGAGGAGATCCACGGCCTGAAGAAGGACCTGGACTCGGCCAAGACCGAGCTGAATACGCTCAGAGGAAAGGCCAGGTGGGATGAGGTTTCAATTTTCTCATACCCGCAGTTGCTTGAGATCCCTAACAATAAGATTCCATAGGCAGATCGGGTACTAATTACTGTAAAATATTATGATTTCGGTAAATATAGTAATTTTTTTGTAATTTAATGTGTTGTTTTCAGTGAGGAGCACAGCAAGGAGTGGGAGCGGACGAAGAAATTGAAGGAGGAAAACGACAAGCTGAGAGCTGATGCAAAGAAGAAGGTGAGGGAGAATAAGGCATTGGTAATACTCTGTATTGAAATGGGCTTAATTCGAATCTGATTTGAATTTATTTTGACCATAAATTTCAAGTTCTACTTACTGGTCAGAAATGCGTTTCACCGCCCTCTGATAGGAGTTGGATTTCACCTGTTCTCTAATAGTGTCGTTTTTCGGATTACAAAAATCTCAGGCCGAGATGGAGAAGCAGCTGTCGCTATCCCAGAAGGCCAATGCAATCTACAAGGCCAAGTTCAAGGGTGAGAGACTCAGTCTTCCTCCGCTCTCTATAGCTATCGTTCAAACGATTCTCATATAGAAAAGCGAAAGTTTAGGGGGCTTACAAGGCCTAGTTAGCTTAAAAGGGCAGGGGTTCTGGTGTTCTGGTAAAGTGTCCAGCATTGCTCGCCTTCTCTTCCAATTGTTCTGGAATATAATATTTATTTTAGTATTTATTTCATTGCAGAGCAAGAGAAGGAGTTGGCGGAGCGAAACTCGCGCATTCGTCAGTTGGAAGAGGCACCCAGAGCCGATGAGGAGGAGGGAGAGATGGAGGAGGATGGAGAGGAGAAGGTGATGCGGTGGTCTTGTGTGTTTCGATATTCCAGTTTTTCCAATTAGTCCGGGGTTGGATTGCGCTATCAACAAAATATTGGTAATGAGATGTGGATAGAGATGATAACTCACCGACCCGGTGATCTGAAGATTTGGATATCCCTTATCTTCTCGAACTAGAGTGGTTTCCAATAGTTTCTTCATCACGAAACGTTAAAAAAATTTATTTGTCAGGAATAATTCCTCCAAAATACTATTCATAAGTGTTGCCAGATGGAATATTGCTTTCTCTATTCTGCACACTCTTCTTTCTGATCGATGGGAGTGTGCAGAATGGAGAGTGCAGAAACTGCATCCTTACTGCGTATTACGGCGTATAATAAAAAACCATTCAGGAAGGCGATACTTCCGCAGCGAAGGAAGGAGATGCAGCAGCGGCAGCAGAGGAGGAGGAGCCGGAGGAGTTGATGCTCGATGATGGACATGGTACGGTAGAGAGAGGGATACGGGAGATACAGTATCCCAGAGAATGCAGGGCAGATTTCATAGAGAACTAGGATAGTTCGGGTAATTTTTGCAGAAATTACCTGGTAGATTCGGTATTCTGAAATGTGGTAAAGGTTGAGAAGCTGAAATAGCTGGAATGATGGAAGTGATCTTTTACAGAGGAAAACAGCACAGACGACAAGACAGACGAGTGATTCTCTTCTATGCCAGTATCTCGGGAGTTCTTATAATATAAAACAAATTCTGCACAATGTGTTTGTACGTTGCTAGCCACTAACTTATGCATTGATATGTTTTGTCATGTTTTGACGCGTTGTTGTTGTATGGGAGATAAAAATGTACAAAGCGATACGTGTTGTTGGAATATGAATGAAGAGGTTTATTCGACCTCTATGATACCTTATCTACTCGATTACCATTGTCAATCAGCATGTCCGATTGTCTCATTTGCATGTGTATTCAATTCCGCTCTCCCCATTCCACTCATCCCCTCTCACTCATTCCACCGGTGTGTTGCTCTGTCTCCCTCTTTCCACTTCCCTCAACTGAATACGCCCCCGTACTCCGTGCCTATTAGCGAGCGCCTCTCTGTTCTGTTCTGGTGGTAGGTCAAACCTTTTGCCGGAGCGATAGAATCAAGATGAAAAGGGCCGTTTATCTAGTCGATGGGACAGATGTTTTCCACATCTCCTTTCCTAAGATTACTTGTTCATGTGATGGTGGCAGTTCTTATACGGGGATAGGCAGTATGTGATGCGTGAGAAGAGAAAGAGTTGATAAGATAAGCGCGTCATGGGAGGAGTATCTCTCTTGGCTGATTTAATGGGGAGGTAGAGATGAGCGTGACGTGTGCAGCTCATACTACAGTGATATTCTCCAACTCATTTGTCCTCTGATGTTTTCTGCTTCAATTTGCATTTTTTTCTCTGATCAGAGCGCACCGCTCGTCACATGACACAGTTTCATTCATAGTGTGCGTGGTTCTTCACCATTTTTCTCCTTTCTCGATAGTTCATCATGTGACATTCACCGCTCTAAAAGGTGAGAAGGCGCGTGGATTGTTGTTGTCAGAGAAAATGCACTTGAGAAGTTGTTGCCGGGAATTCTGCAAAAGGGAAGATCAAGGAAAGAGCAATGCCTTTTTATGATATTGATAGTCAGTAGTGTTTCGGGATCGAACGCTCTCCATTCTACACACTATCTTACCGATCGGAGAAACTATTGAGTGTGCAGAGTGGATAGAGTTACCATTCGACAACATTAATCGTCAGATACAAAGTTCTTTGTGCTAGAATCTTCTTTGAGCCCTAATTACGTGCTTGTCCGATGCTAGAGCGAAAAACGAGTTGATAACTGCGGGTAAGTATGGCTGTTTGATCTACCATTTACTGATAATGATGGGTCACGAGTTACAGATGTGCGTGACTGATAGGTTATCAGCGATTAGAGAGGGATGATTGAAGCGTCCCGCAAAATACCAGATGATTATCTCTAGTGATGGGAAATGGGAAAATGTCAGGGATACGGTAACAGTTATCGTATTGGTAACAGTCATCAGTTATCAACTCGTTCTCACTCTAACATCGAACAAGCACATAATTAGGGCTCACTGCGCTGCCAAACGAAGATTCTAGCACAACGAACTTTGTATCGGACGATTAGTGTTGCCGAATAGTAACTCTCTCCACTCTGCACACTCAATAGTTATCGGGTAACTGTAGTGGATGGAAATAGCAGCAATATGTAGAAATTTCCACATCTGCCGTGCAGCATCCAGCTGAAAACAAAGTGTGTCTATGCATCTGCTCGCAATTCTTTCGAGCTCAGGGCGCGGGGTACGGTAGGAATGAGCGGGGCGGCGGAGCGGGGCGGTCACGCGACGCGGCTCCCTACTATTTCTCTGGCCTATACCGTCGGAGTGAGAACCTCGTGACTGTGGACGCCGCCTCGATTTCTGCCGCCAGACTTTGCGACTACTCGCGATGGAATTCAGCGATTTGGACTGATCTTTTTGGACTAAGTGATGGTTCTAGGCGGCTCCTTTGTTCAGAGTGCTAAGGCAGTGCCAGAGGTTTTAGCGCGTGACTTGAGAGAGATGCTACTATTGGAAGAGTATTGTGAAAGTGTGAGGTGGTGATGAAATGCCCACTGGGAATGGTGCAATATTCGCCCTTTTCCCTTTAGTCATCGGACCTCCTGGGGACCATCAGGTTTTTGCGAGAGAGTTTATACGCTTCTTTATTTCGCCTCCCTCTTCTTCTCTTCTTCTTTCTCTTCATATCGACTCGCAGCGTCTGTTTGGTTTAGTGCCGAATGGTGGGGGAGAGAAACGTAGGTTCCGAGAAGTTGGAATGATCTCGAAAGTTGGAGTGAGTTTCAATCGAGCCTACCCAGTTTTCGCATCAGCGTTAGTGTGTTTGCGACTAGACAAATCAGTTTTTAATGTTGAGTTTCTTTCTCCTTTTTTTCTATTGAACGCGTATACGGTTATGGCTATACTCCCCTTCCGTCGGTGCACTAACAATGCAATCGAAAGAGAAGGGAGGGGAAATGGAGGGAACCAGTCGCTCTTCTCTAGTATACGATTGCGTGCCCCTCTCCTCCCTCGTTATGTGTCTGTTCTTCTGCCGCGCACAAGGCCTCCTCTTCTCTCAACCACCTGTCCCCATTGATTGGTCTCTACCGTACTCCCTGAGATTTCGCGGCGAGACATTCCGAGAATTTTTGATCTACCGTACTCCCGATATTTCTCACCGAGACACGATTTTCGCGAAGTTTATTGTCATTGTTGCAGTGATCTCACTAGCGTGTGCGCCCTTCGTGGCCAAGGTTTTCCGTTGTGTAAGGTAACATCCAGGGAGGAAGGAAAAGGAACATCAAGAGGAAGGAAAGAAGAAGAAGGTGGGCAAACATTTCCCCCTTTTCCCGTTGAATTGACGAATCAAAGATCGCTTGAATATTTTCTTCTATATTCTAGATATTATTGTTAGAAATATTGTGTCCGGATCGAAATGCATCTATCTCCATTCTGTGCGATGTCTCATTGGTCTGAGACGAGGGGAAAAGTGTGCAGAATGGAGAGAACTGAATGGGACGGAATTACATCACTATTAGAAATATTATTCCCGGGTCGAATCTCCATTCTGCACATTCTCCGGCCAGACCGATAGTGTGCATTATGGAGAGGGCTATTATTCGGTCGGGAAACAGTAGCTGGTAGTCAGAATTATGCATAATTATAGTATTAATTAATTTAATAAATTAATGAGCGCTAATTGCAGGTAGTCTGAGACGCCCAAACTTCCACGCATTCCCTTGTAATTAACCCACCCCTATCCCATCTATCTTACTGCTACTCTATCAGTACACTAATACTGGTATTCAACTACTAAGCAATCAGGTGGGCAGATTATTTTAATGATAAATGCTATCTTATTTATTATTAATTAATTTAATGTTGATTAAAATTTTACAGCATGAGCTTCGAGAAGAACGACGTTCTGTCGAATCTTTTCGCGAACGCCATCCGGTGAGTTTGATGTTTCAGCCTCTTTATTTAGTAAATTTCTGCTCCTGAATACTAATCTCTTACTTCTTCCGATCTTTTTCAACAATCATAAAGTTTCCTACTACTTCTGAGTGATTAATTAATTAATTAATTTTGGATTTTAAAATATTTAGATCAATAAAAATAAATATTCAGGTCGCCGCAGCCGTCGACATCCTCGGTCGCGCCTTTGCCTGCCGCGAGACCCACCCTCGCCCACTCGAAGAGCATCGGAGCAGAGGTGAGCAATTTAAATATTAAATTTTCCATTTTCGTCACGTAAAAAATATAAGTTTAAAAGAACACTTTGTAACCGAGGTGTTTACGTGTTTGATCTACATACCAATTTGTGTTTCCACTGGAAACTTTCCAGTGTTGATAGTCCAGACTTGGGGCGTAGTTTCAAATTCATATTCTATCTAATGTCTCAAAAGTATTGTTTCTTTAATTATCTACCATCAAGTGGTACTTGAATATAACTGATTATGACAATTATTAATTATTCATTCTGTCGTGTCTATGGTCATGGGAGATTGCATGGGGGGATAGGAAGGTGCGGATATGATAGATCGTAATCGTTGGCTCCTCTTGTCTTTGGCTGACATCACTCCGCATCTCTCCCATCCATCTTTCGCGAGTTTCTCTCTTTTATCCTGGAAAAAATGTGAGAGATCCGCGATACTTATCGGCTCTGGAGTGCACTCGGACCGGGGGATTGTTTTTGTTTGGATTGAGAGAAGCGATTTGGAAAGAGGAGATGTTTTTTTGGTTCGGTGGCTAGATTGGGGCTCATTTGACTTGCAAAACAAAGCTAGAGTGAGGATGGCAAGGAAAGTGAAGAAGGAGAAGGAGATAGGATGAGACAGTCAACATGTTGTCGCATTTGTCTGTTATTGGAAAGTAAAAGGGTTGGCCTTCTGTGAGTGTATGCGTCTCGAGGGGAAGAAGCTAGGTTACGGCAGTGTGATGATATTATTGATGGCAGTAGATTGTGGTATGCTTGACTGTCCCAGCGTTTTTGAGATAATAGATGAGATGAGAATCCCATTGGTCCTGGTGATCTGAAGTTTTCGATAGCTCTTATCTTTTCGGTCTATTTTGGGTTTCAATGGTCTCGAGTCTGTATGTAGTAACAATAAAAATAATCTATAATTGCGATGTAATTACGGTAATTGAAATTTATTGATTATCAAAATCATTAATCGATATTTGTGGTGGGATTACGGTATCATTAATGGATGGATATTCAGCCGTCGACGCCGCGTCGTCCGATGGCCGCGGGGAAGCGAGTGCCGCGCAGATCGACGGCTTCCTTCTCCACCAGCTGCACCCCCGTCTCCAGCCATCACCATCAGACACCCAGAAAGGTACGGTAGCAGGGAGGGGTACGGTAGAACTACGAGAGATTCCCCTTGGGACCACTACCTGATCTTCGAATGCCCTTTCGATTTTCAGCTCTCTCCATTCTGCACACTCTTGTATCTCTCACTGGGGGAGAGTGTGCAGAATGGAGAGAAATAAAACTGATTTTGTAACCCACCCTCAGTAGGAGCTGTCTTTGAAATTAGCCAGACTACGATAACTCCGGGATACTGTATCTTATTTGTTGGTTTGTCAGGGCGGCAGCGTGTCTCCCCCTCAGTCACAGTCCCTCCATCTGCACGGATCTGCGTCTCCGTTCGCGGGCGCCAAGTTCTCCGAGTCGCCCTCGGCCCGCCAGATTCCCCTCCCGCCCACTGTCTGGTTCGAGGATGATGTGGGTATTTCGATGATTTGTATAGCATGAAACCACCGACTCGGACTGAATTGGTGGGCATAGTGAAGACTTGAGAAACTTGTGAAGCTTCGAAGCTACGGGAAAAATAGGTGCCGCTCCCGCTTACCCACTGTCTGGTGCGAGGTCGATACAAGGACTACTGTAGTTATTGTAGTTACTGTAAGGGTACTGTAGGCCACATGATGAAACAATAGTGTTTACCCCCCAAAGACAGTATGGTATTGCATTTTAATGAACGTGTGCTAACTTGAGAAACCTTTGCGACGCAAAATCGTCGGGAGATTTGAAGGGAGGAAAGCCCCATCTCCCTCTCGCCCACTGTGCGGTTTGATGATGATATAATTATTACTCTAGCAGTTGAAAGGGTAATGTAGTAACTGTCATAATATTTTATGTTTGCATTACACTCGGTTCGGCATTGTAATTATTTTTGCGGAAGTTTCTAGGTACCTTGAAGAAAATGTGGGACACGGAATCGTCTGGGGAATGAAAAAAAAATGCCAAACGGGATATTTATTTATTTATTTATTTATCGTACACCACTGAAGGTGCTTCAACAAGTACAGGATGTACGAGGAAATATAAAGTTAGTAAGAATAGGATATGAGAGACAATCTGAGATTTTGAACAAATATCTGCATATGCCTGGAACTAGGGGCAAAAGTCGATTCGAGGGATTAGCTCCATATTTGCATAGGAGGTAGTGCTCGGTGAGGTAGGCAGGTTGACCACCTTGAAAAAAGTTTTTGCAGATGGAAATTCTATCTACAAATTTAAGATGTAGACGTTTTTGCATCTACAAAAATTTTTTTCTTCAGAATCGTGCAAACTCTAGTTTCCTTACCAGCAATCAGTTGAATAAATGTTCACAAGTTTTATGCCAATTTTTAGTTGCGTGGAGAACCCCTTGAAAACGGAGAAATTCAAATACTAGAGTTGCACGGCAGTACCAAAAACAGTTTTTGTCAAAATTCGCCCCTCCGGTACGCAATTTTCTCGATTTTTGTTCTCATTATTTATTCATATTTACAATATCTAACATATTATTAAAGAAAAAATCTGCCGCCGGGTATGCGTCAATATTTGCGAGTGAAATCTATTTTTGATCTTGTAATTTCGCCATGAAGCTGAAACTTTCATAGATTATACCCAACACATGAAATTATGTCCATGAATTTAGCTATTTATTGGTACCAAGTTCGAAACAATTGGAGAAGAACTAAGCGAAAAATTAATTTTTCAAATTTCGAATTTTGCGCGCTTTAACGCTCTGCGGACGCGTCGCGGTCAGCCCCAAGGTGGTCAACCTGCCTACCTTACCGAGCGCTACCTCCTGTGCAAATATGGAGCTAATCCCTCGAATCGACTTTTGCCCCTAGTTCCAGGCATATGTTCAAAATCTCAGAGTGTCTCTCATATATGATAAATTCGATAAGAGATACAAGTACAATATTAGATATTGGTTTTGGACAACGCCATGTTGAGATTATTGCATTTGAGAGATTTGGTGATATATTGAATATCGTTTGAGACACAGACTTGTCTGGTGGATCAAAATCTTGACTGAAATAATCATAATCTCTCTTCAGGAGTCGCCCTGCCCTCCCTCGGACACGGAGTCGATCTCATCCTTCACGACGACCTCTTCCATCTCCTCGTCGTCCTCTGATTCGCTGCCCCTTGGACTGGATTCTGGAATGGACTCGGCCTCTCGTCGTGGCTTCCGCGTCTCGCCGCTGCAGCTGATTGCCGCCGTCTCGGCACTCTGAGTGAGCTATAAGCTCCGCCCCCTTTCCCCCGTCCAAACCCCGCCCCCTTTTCTATTATTTGTCACTTTTCGCACCTTAGTTGCACCTAAGAAGCACCCCCTTCCATCCTCTAACCAGTTATTATTCCTTATCATTACTAAGAAGTTCAAGAAATAGTATAGAGAAGTGTGCATACTATAGATAGCGAGTCAGTTGGAGGTGCGGAGAGAGATGCCCTTTAGCGGGCTTCCCTCCTTCCCTCCCCTCTCCCCTATCATATTCTATCTCCTGCTCTAAGTTGGATATCATCATCATTTGAGATTGCTATTCGCACTGTGCATTGTTGCTGTATGATTCGCGCATCCTGAAGTGCACGACGTTTATCCCTAGGATACGTCGTCCCTCCCCCACACACTCACACCATCTCTGGCCCCCAGTCGGTGCACAAGTCGATTGTACATAAGAGTTTTGTCACACTAATCACAAATAGCCTAGACGAAGTGTTACTGTACCCTTCCCCCAAGCCCCGCCACCGTTTTACTGAATCCGGTGTCACGCTCTCGCATTATCGATTATCGTGTTGTCTCCCATCATCAGCATTATTTGACCCTCCCACACTCACCATTTTCTCGTGTTTGTCTTTTCCCACTCGGTTACGGTATCCACACCACCACCCACTCCTTGCCCTGTAATACTGGTAGTGTGTCAGGTGCAGTCATAGATTACTGTAATATGGATGTTCTCACTTTGCGATTCGGCCCTTTGTCTGTCTATTGTACTATATTCGATTTCTTCCCTTTTTCCTTTCACATGTTTCACTCGATTTCATGTTGCTCTATTCTTGACTATCCTTCTCTTCTGTTAGTACTGGCCCTACTGATCCATCCACACCCACTCGCAAGTGACTCTCCCTGTCCCTGATTCCTACCGTATTATTCGCTACAGTACCCCTGCTCCCTACTCGTTTCTGACAGCCTGATCTACCTTGATTACTGTATCTAGTCTCGTGATCTCTCACAGTACCCCTCCCCACCTCATGTTACTTATTTGGTTTCCGAGGTGTATGGCGTCCATTCTCTCTCACACTAATCACTCACTCATACTATCTCTCTCTTTTGTAATAGATTCTCATTTACTTTCACTATATATAATCTCTATCGTTATACAGTAAGACGCTAGGGAGTTGTGTTAAGGCTCGTTTCATAAGACTAATCTTGCCATTTGATCAGATTCTGTCTCTAGCTGAGTATAGATTGCACTAGTTGTTGTCCCTCCCCGCCCCTCCCCTTCCCCTGATCAGGCAGGAGTCGATTACCGCAACCCCTTACTCCACCCCCATGTCGTAGTATTTCCCGAACATCGATCGGTTATATATGCGCTATCCGGGTATCCGATACCGTACACCCTACCCCCTTCACTTTTCGATTCGCCCTCCCCCGCTTCCGATTCTCACTCGGTGTTAGTTTGCGCAGTGACGAGCCGGTCCGTGAGGCTCGCACGGTGAGTGTGCCGAGCGCCGGCGACGTTTGTGAAACGTCGTCGTGTGGTTGGTGCACGTGCCGCACGCAGCCATTGCACCACGACTGGCGCGACTCTGCCTTATATCTCAGCGGATCTTGGTATATCTCTCTCTCGCTTGTGCAGGTCTCAGTCGAGTATACTCACTCATGGGTCACTTCTCCCCTCTTCCACAATGCTGTTTGATCGTTTTCTGACACTAATCCACTCGTTTTCCTTGTACTTGGGCCCCTTTACAGTAACCTTCTTTGCTACCTGTGTGTATTGTATCATTCTCTCATCGATTACTCGCCCCACTGACCTACCGTACCCTTCGGGCGGTAGTAGCTTACATGCACTCAATAACAGTACAACCCGCTCCATCTCAACAATTGTGTTTATCTGTCAACTTTGCTCTCTATCTTTATGCTATATTTCTGTATTCGTTTTGTAAGCTCATTCTTTTGTGTTCCCAGTATCTGATTATTTTCTTCCGTAACATGCCCGCCTCCCTTTTCCATACGAAATCGCTGCCTTGTCATTTCGCGCAATCAGCATTTTCTCTCCAACCCCCTCCGTCTCTAATCAATTCTGTACAATGTACGCCGTTTATCAAACCACACCTCATCATACTGTATCTCCTCTCGCACTCGGTGCACACTATACCCCATGCAGCTACCTACCGTATCCCCTCCCCTCTATCCCCCCTCCTGCCCATCGATTGATCCCCGTTTGTCTTCTGATCGGGTGTTCACTTGTTTCCCTCCCATTCAGCACGCGTGCCGCTCTCTTTGTTGATTCCACGTTCACTTGATTCCAATCACTCATTATTGTCGTCGCCCCCACATCTTTTTGTATTTTGCACTATCGTAAGCCGATAGCTTTAGTCCCCGCTTCTCGTTCTTCGTCTTCTTCTTTTTGCTATTTTACACCTAACTTACAGTACTACTTTTGTTCCTTCTTTTCTCTCTGATCACCCACATTCTCTCTCCCGTCCATACGCTACCTCAATAACCACCCCACCCCCAATTATTTTTTTCCTAATTTACCCCCTGCCCCCCTTCATAATCATGTACATAGTCGTGTCTGAACGGGCGCTCGCTATGACCCCTCCCCCCTGACCCCGCCCCTTTTAATCTTTGATCTTCGATCTGCGGTTTAGCATCTCTCACCTCTGAACACTCAGGACACTGATGTGAGCCGTGTAGACCTCCCCCTTCCTTCCCCCTAGATTGAGTGTAGTAATGGGCTGAGCCCCGCCCTTTCCGCCAAAACCCCGCCCCCTCTCCCCACTCACACCGTGTCTTGTCCACTTTTCAATGTACATATGATGTCGTGTGCTTCCCCCTCCTCTTACCGTAATCCCGGTTATCGTTGCGAGACCAAGAAATGATAGAATTCACCCCGTATTTGTGAATGCTGTGATCTCTCGCTGACGTTTCTTGTTGTTATTCAGTCGAGTTGCTCCCAGTGTTCCTCTCTCTTTTCGTGTTAGCCCCCATGATCATGCCAGGCACTTAGTAGTTGGTTGTCACAGTGTTTCTTGTCAGATCCGCTTGCCCAATTCGACTCCGCCCCTTCCGGTTTTGCATTCGATTGTGCTCTTTTACTTGTGGACTCAGCTGCCTTCTTTCTAATAGTAGGAGCGGTCAACCTTTTCTCATTAGAAAGGCCCGTCTCTTCTTTCTCTTCTCTCTATATACAGTAACCCGCTAATTGTATATACTGTTACGGTCAGTTGTCTAAGTCCACTCACAGTCGCCCAATGCATACGGTAACTTGCCTGATTATCGATTTTTCGGTCCACACTCGATTGGGTGTTCGTTCCTCCCATTTCCCGGTCTCCTCCCGATCCCCCTTCGTACTCAGTATGTCAATCCCAAATCTAGTCTTGTCTCCCCTGACATTGACCCCTCCTCTTTTTAATTACCGTAACCCGAAGTCCCCTTCTCCCCCATTCCCCCTTCTAAGATCATTGAGGCTAAGATCTCGCCTCTTCCAGAGGCGGTTAATCCACCGTACCCCTCACTCACTCAGGCTAGTTCTTGAGGATTTTTGGCCCTCGTTACCATTCTACCCCCTGGATATTCCATCCGTCGTTGAGGTAGTTCCGTGTCTTTTTCGCCTCGAGTTTTAGCCCATTTCCATCTGCAGATCCGATTTGTAACACCTATAGAAGAACTTATTTGTTGTGCGTATGTCTCTCTGAATGAGACGAGTTAATGGATACCATCTGAATGAATAATAATGGATAATAAAGTTATCGGATCATAAGAAGTGTTGAAGAGTACAGTGAATCTGTGGTACATACACGGTGAAGGATACTTGATGAGGGAACAAGGGAGATACAGTAATGGGTACTGTAGATGGATCCAAACGACCGAATGAACCCGAATATGCCCGTGCAACTCTTTATGGATGATCCACCTCCAGTCAAGAAGAGAGCGAGAATTCCATTGGATGAGGGAGAACCGGGACCGAGCCAGTGAGGAATACGGTAGATTGAGTAGTGAGGTATACGGTAGATTGAGTAGTGATGATGAAATATATCAGTGGCTTCAATCTGAAGTCTCGGTTGAGTCCCGATAGAGAATGGATGTTCAAGGGAGACGGGAAAAGACCGAAGGAAGACAAGAAGAAACCCAAGGGAGGTGAGTTCTGAACGATTCTTCTTCAATATTTTTATTTTCTTATTTTAAGCGGGTCGCTGTTCTTGATGCATTTTGTAGCGTGATGATTTTTGTTCAAAGGAAACGTCAGAAGAAGCAGACTAGTGACTTTTTCACAGCTGTCAAGCGAACGTGAAACGTAAATGTTATTGTTGCAATTTATTGTGAAATGCAGCTGCGCGGGTTTTCTAGAAAATTAAGAGGTTTTTTCGTATCTAACCGAATGCACTGACTATAGCAGAATGGTGAAAAGTTTCTGGGTATCATCCGAACTTGAAACTCAAATATTATGGGTTCAATTTGAGAATAAAAGGAGTTATAAAGACAATTTTCAGATGGACGATTCTATCGAGTTCCCGAACTGGTCGTATGCAATAGGAGGAAGAGGAATGTCGCTAGCAGTGAGTAGTAGTGTTGACGGACTGAGTCACAAGACATTCCATTTGGCACATTCTCTCCTATCTCTGACTGGTATGATAGTGTGCAGAATGGAGAGAGTAACATTCGATCGGACAACACTCGTGAGTAGAATATCTTACTTAGCTTGTCAGTATCGTAACCTTATCCTCTCTGATTTGAACCGGGATATCCATAGTTTAGTATCTTGCACTCTCCATTTTGCACACTCTTTCATCCGCTTGTGCAGAGCACAGAATTTCAATGAGTAATGCCGTATGCTATGGTAAACCATTCAATGTTTTAATGCTAAGCCAATGTCTACAGTTTTCTTAAATAGTAGAAAATTATTGTCCGGTTCGGCTTTCTCCATTCTGTACACCCTTTTCTCAAACAGACAGACAGACGAGAGAGTGTGCAGAATGGAGAGAGCTACTATTCGATCCGATATTTTTTTTCAGTAACCCTTTCAATGGCGCAATCTGACCTCAATGTCTACAGTAATCCAGATTATCGATTACAGGTATCTGTGACATGATCACTCACTTTCTACGCACCGCAGCCAACATCGTGGTGCATCGCTTCTCGAATTATGGAAGGGACGATCCCGCCTCCGCCTTCGTCGATAAATTCTACCAGGGGATATTTCCCTACAAGGTACCGATGTCGTTCCGCATTCCCGCTCTCTCCATTCCGCTCACTCTTTTGTCTGTCTGACCTGCGAAGGACATAATCATTTCTAAAAGGTTAGATTGGATTTTTTCCATGAGAAACTCCGTACGATTAGGGGGATAGTTTTTTCATGGCTATGTAGCGATCATGAAGCACAAATGCTATCAGGCGCAACAGAATTTTTTGTGACCTTAGAAGAATTTTAGTATTTAGGGAAACATCAGTGGCGCTATCTGGCCTGCTTGCTTGTATGTTTACTGTAAATATTAAAGATTTACACGTAAAACTCGAATAATGCTTGCTGAAGACTGTATCTCAGTTCTGCACTATCCGAGAGGTTCGCGACTACATCGACTCCTCGATGTACGGTATCAGAGACGAGTTGAGACCTCAGAAGGTGGAGAGGTGGGCGATATTAATTGTTTCTCAGTTTCGTTTACGTATTTTTTTTGCCTAAGAAATCCTCGCACGATCGGTTTTTATTGCAAGCAACTCGGTTAAGAGCAAAAAAAAAAAATTGAAACTAAAATTTTCTAACTTTCAATCTGTGATGCAAATCGGACTGTGATAGAGATAAAAGCTTAAAATCCCTACTCGCTGATCGTTGATCTTTGCAGCGTGTGCTTCGCCATCGTGAACGATCTGGAGGAGTCGCTGCTCGAGGTCACCGTCGATCTCTTCCAGACGAAGAAGTTCTGGAATCGGAGACTGTCAGTTTGATTTTGAACTATTTTAGTTTATCATGCACTTGCCAGTGCGATGAATGGAATAACCGATTATATATTTTTTGAAAAAGCTACAGGCTCACGAACGTTTGAGAAAGCTACTTGTAGGAGAATAACAGTCGCTTGAAACGCAAACACTCCTGATTGAATTTTTTAGTTCTAATTATTTTTTTAAAAATTACCCTAATTCCGCTCGACCTCATGCTATTCCGATTATTTTGAACCAGGCCTCGGCTCAAGCAATGAAGCAGACAAAAATGTGATTATAAAAATGGCATGTGAAACGCGGACTCTCCTTCTCGAATTAGCCTTTTTCAGTCGTGGCTGCAATCCGAAGCCGCTGGCCGAGCTGCGACCGCAGCTGCTCAAGGCGATCTTGGCGCTGCAGCAGCTGCAGATCTCGCGGAAGGAGCATCGGAAGCTGCTGCGAACGCGTGAGATTATTAATTGTATTTATTCAATAGTACATTCTAATGATATTTTCCGGGGTGAAAATGTGTTTCAAGCTTTTGATGAATTCTCGGTTGTAGCGGCTTTTCTAATACTCGCTCTTTTACTCTCTCATACTCTCTCTTTTAAGAAAAAAAACTTTCGTAGAGTAAAACTTTTCCATGGTATACTTTAGGGATGATGTCTCGGTTTTCATCGCTGTCCATTCTGCACTGTTTCAAATTTCCGATTTTCAAAATAGTGTGCAGAGTGGAGAGAGTGAAAACCGAAATTATTACTTCAGGCAGTTTTCACAATCTTCACTTTCCCGAACCTTTTTCTACTATAATTACATCGATATTCTAGATTATACTGATAATCTGATCTCTTTCTCCTCTCTAGCCACGAGTCTCACCATCCGATACGCGACCATCGACGCGGGAGAAGAGGAAGATGACGAGACATGTCCAGTGAGTGATCTGTGATTTTTTATTTATTTTAAAATACCTGTGAACTGAGATATCCTCGATTCTGTAAGTGACTTAAATTCTGTGACATTTTTCACTCCCGATCACATTTGAGTTTCATAGTCCGTAGATAGGTGCTAATATGCCGGCTATTTAATAATCCGTCGATTGTTTTTTTAAGAAAAATATTTATGACTACAGTTCAAACCGGTCCAGGCCAACGCCGTCAAATAAACAATACAATAATCTATACATATATATAAAGCGCAAACGTCTGTCTGTCTGTCTGTGTGTTGGTCTGTCCGGTTTGGGCGTCCTGCCAACGTTTGGTATGGGCATCCTGGCAACACACAATCTAAGCTTACATGAACTAAGGTTATGTGAGGCGCGAAGCGCCGAACACCGCCAGTGGTGTTCTCCCGACGTAGTCGAGGGAATGCCTCTGGTATATTATAGTATGCGATTTGCAATAGCAAAAACACCTCTTTGATCTATGATTTACACCCTGATCTTCAATTCTCAGGAGGGCTGGGACCCGATCTTCCCCACTCCACCCGAATACGCAGGCAAACTTTATCCCTGGGTCGAGCCAATCAGGACGGAGTTCAATCAGGTGAGACATTATTGATATTATGATATATCGGGTTTGTCTCTCTCCATTTTGCACACTCCCTCGTTGGACAGGGGAACGAGAGTGTGCGGACTGTAGAGATGGGAATGCTATGACGGGTCCCTGTATCTCTGTCTCTAGTACGATAGAGTACGGTAGATATGAGCACAATTTGATTTCAGATGCAGTTTCACGTCTTGACGGGACAGTTGTTTTGAGAGGAGTACGGTAGATCAGCCTATGTTATGATCTATTCGTGATTCCCGGAAACATTCCTCTACTTTCTTGTACGGATTATTTTTTGTAACATTACTTGTGTAATATCGATAAATATGGCTAAATAACGGCTTTATCTGGTTGATTTCTTGCGATTTCCAGCAAGATTCTACTTGGATGAGAAGGTGCTCTCCGTGTCTGGTCTGTGATGAGGAGATGGTTACGGTGGGGGGGGGGTGGATTACGGTAGTTTCCGGCACTTCTTGGATGTCAATATTCTTGTATTTTCCTTTTATGCTAATTATGCTATCACTCAGAAGTGTCGTGTTTCCGGATCGAACAGCAACTCTCTCCATTCTGCACACACTCATCATTCTCAGTGAGAGTCTCTCACCAGCTAGAGAGTGTGCAGAATGGGTACAGAATGGAGAGAGCTACTATCTCTTCGAATTTGCTCCCCTTGTCGTAATCTCGCTCGGAAAGCGAAGAAGTACCGGTTCGAGATTACGGTAGAGTACGGTGAGTCATACGTGCGATCGGTGGTGGGCGACGTTGGTGACTTGGCGGCGATGATCTCCTTCTGCTTGACGGCTGCACCCGTGGGAATGTCGTCGTTGATGCGCATCTGCAAAACCGGCTTTTAGCTTATACCGTATCCAATGGATGCCTTTTCGGATATTGCTCTCTCTATTATGCACACTCTTTCACACCACGAGAATATGTGAAATCCGAGCTACCGTACCATGGCGTAGAACGGCAGAGATACGGTATCCGGAATCGGGATCTGGAAAGCACAGTAATCTTAATCGAGTCTCTGGGCGAGTACGGTACTTTCTGACAGAGGGTGATTGTGCCGAAGGGAAGGGCAGTGTCCATGGCGAGCGACTCGAGATAGAGCTCCTTCTTAGAGCTGAAAGGGCGGGATTACGGTAGCATCAAAAGTGGATACAGTACTCCTCCTTGAGCAGGGCCTTGAAGGTTTGACCGAGCTCCTCGGTCTTTGCTTTCGTCAACTGGGAGAGACGCATAACCGATCAGAGAGGCCGGGCGAGAGGAGAATGATTGGAGGAAACGAAGAATAATATTAAATTGAAATAAAATTAGCTCTCAATCGGCACCAAGATTAAGTAGAGTGCGGCTCTCTGTGAGAGTTATATCGGCGTCAATTCTCGGGGCTTTCCGTGGTTGTTTTGTCGTCGCTTCTGTCGCCGTTGTTTATCGATTGGATTCGGTCGAGTAGGTCAGAATGGCAGCTCCTCCGGCCGCAGCTCAGGTTGGCTGTTATATCGATTTTCGCTCTTTCTGGCTATGCGTGTTCTTGTTTCTGTTATTCACAACGTCTATTCTTTCAGATTATCAGTCCATTTCCCACGCCTCCTGCCTACTTTAAATCGTACACGTCCGAGTGGGTCGCGGCTGGTATGTTATGCTAAATTTCTTCGATTTGGCACGCTTTCAGTCGTCTTTACACTGTCATTTTCGTATTGTAACTTCATTGCCATGGAAACTGGTTTAGAATGTTTTAGGTATTTTTCCTGCAATTATTGATTAATTAAGGGAGGCCTGAACTTCTTCCTCCATGCGTTCACGCCGATTTCACAGTCTTCGGCGAGGAATATCACCTGAACGATGAAATCATCCGGTGAGTTGTTGTTTAGAATGAATTATTGTGAAATTCGGCGTAGTGGCCCACCATTCGAAAATTACGGAGTGTGTGAGAAAATGGCTGATCGAAAATATGCATTCGCTCATTTTCAATGTACTTTGGATACCATGAACTAGTTTATCAATTTTATCACGGAAATGGCTAGCCTCTGTTCTTCTCACGCTGTTTGATTAGTATAGTGAACGTATAATATCATTTGTCTATAATTCAAATTACAATCTTGGAGCTTTGCTGTAAATTGAGAGTTTTCAAGACGATTGAACGAATCTTGATTGGGGTTTATCGTATGGATTCTAGCCTAGTTCCACTGAAGTAGGCCACCGTCACGGGGGACTGCGCTATTGATCTGTGATGTTGGTAGCTGGAAGTTCAGAGAACTCTCCCTGTAAAAGTAGTGCTTCGATATAAGGAAATATATGAGCTTTTGGTCATAAGACATGCGAAATGGCATAGATGCGTCGTTTGGGTGTGTGTGTGTTAATAAAGTACAACCAAATAGAGGAATTATGCTCTACAGCACCTCGAATTGTTGCCCGAGATCCTCATGAGTGAATTCGAGTGCCTGGGATGCCGTTGGAAAGGATTTGACAGATATTATTCCTAATTTCTCATTTCAGACCACTCAGCGAGACCAATATCAAGCAGTTGTATGTGAACAAGAAGGAATGGAAAATGGAGATGAAGAAACTGAACAGGTGAGTGAGATAAATATTGCTGCTTCCTTCTCATTTCATGGAATAGCTCAATAGAGAGTTCTTTGGTTTTTATGCTTATTTAAAAAAAATTCCTTTTGAATCCGAGTCAGGATTCAATTATATTCGTTGATTAGCGATGTTTAAGAGTTTAAACATGAAAAGGACATGCATATTATGCCCAGAATGATATATTTTTAATCGTGAATGAAGAAAGCGTACCGGTGGAACTCGTGTTCCATCATTATGATATCTCATCAATCGGCATAACTTTGACAATTCCGTCATGACCATTATGCGTAAAAATAACACTCGGACTTTTTATTAAGCAACTTGAAAAATATGCCTATAATTATGGTAATAACAATGAGGTTTTCAGTTCTGCAGTGGCAGCCTTCGTCGATCTCGTGTCCATGCTCATCCACTCTCCCGACCATCAGGAACGAACCGACAAGCTCAATGTTGGTTATTTTATTTTACTATTCTTAAAATTATCAATAATGGGCACGCTGTTCTGAGTAAAAGAAGTGGAGTATAGCTCGGTGATGGACCATTAGACATGTAAACTTATATTATATATTATATTGAATATTTGAAACCTAGCATTACCTTGTCTCAGAGTCGTAAAGATTCTAAATTTGAGTATTTTCTCACGCGTATTTTCCGCCCCAACGCGTCTCTGGCTAATAATATTAGCCTCGTGAAAGTGCGTGGGATAACGAGATAGACTCCCTCCCTCTCCCATTGCAGGACATTCGTGACATCTTCATCAACATGCACCATCTCATCAACGAGTTCAGGCCAATCCAAGGTGAGTCAAAGCTCTCTCATGGACATTTTAAAGATGGTTGAAGCATGAATCATCCGGGTACGCATAATGCTCTGTAAGAATTATAGTGACATTATTTATTTATTTTAAAAATTTATTATTTTGTTTCCCAGCTCGCGACACCCTGCGTATGATGCAGCAGAAGCAGCTGGGCGAGCTGGAGACGACGGTCAACGATTTCAAGTGAGTATCGATTGGGTAACTATCTTGGAATGATCTTGGATTGGAATGGATATTCGAAATTTTCTTTTTGTCTAGCGGGATATGAGATTCCTGCATCTTTAATCTATTTACCGTTACACGTGTTTCGAAATTTCTATTTCGACACTAGAACATTGTCAAAATCTTGATGAACTCTCGAGGGCTAGATGGTGCACTTTGATTAGAGTACTCATGAGAGAGATTGCAACAATTGCAGGGACTTTCTGGTTGAGGCCAAGAAGACATTCCGACAGTCACTCAAGGTGAGCGATTTCATTTTTTAAAAGCTTGAATTAAAAATATTTAAATAACAATGTTTTGCTTGAACTGACTTAAACATATTCAGAGCTCACGGATGTTTATTTTATAGAAAACTGATGAAAGTGTTCATTTTTGTGAAATCGAATGTTCTCGTAAATCAACCACAATCAGTTTTGTTTGATCTTATCAATTTGACGAAACGGCAATCATCCGGGAATGTACATAACACAATTCCAGGTGGACACGGTGGTCCGTCTGCCCGTTCCCGCCTATCGGCCGGATCTGGAGGGACCGGAGGGAGGGGAACCGAGCAAGAAGGAGGAGATCAGGAAGCAGGTACGGTAGGCGGAACATGGCGGTCGATCGACAAGTGATTTGTTTACCGGTGCGAGTGGGCGGGTCACATAAACAAGGAGTGTTCCCTTGCAGGAAATAGAGACGGCGATCGGGGGATTGAGTGTGGGAGTAGAGCGCAAGACAGGTCAGTTCATTTTTTTTGCAATCACTTAATTTTTAAAAAAAAATGTCCCAAAGGGCTTTAGAGTTTCACATTTTCGGTAAGTAGTTTCCTAAATCACTCACCTCGCTGAGTGATTCAGAAAACTCTTGCTTGAAAATAAATAACTGACTCAATCTCGAATCACTGATGAGTGGAATTTCGAAAGAGGGATAATTTTTTGAGTCTCATCCTTTCCATAACTCGACACTTGAAACTTGAACTCTCAAATTCCAAAGTTATTCAATTTAATACATCCCTGTAGTGCACTCCTCCCGTCCGCGACCCGAGCAGCTGCAGCACATGCGGCAGAAGAGGCGGAGCGACGCGGCCGTCTGGAGCAGCTTCCTCGGCCACGATGTGAAGATGGAGTTGTGATAGGATTGATCTTTGATCTCTAGGCCCTCAATTGTTGCTATTTCACATTGATCTCTTCCGGTTGTGTGCAGAGATTAGTAGGAGTGGGTTGTACGGTAGGGATGTCTTTTTGGGTTCATCTATCTCCATTCAGCACACTCGCATCTAGCCGGCAAGAGTGTGCCAAATGGAGTGAGCAGAAAACCGAGTGATCAGTCAATAGGGCATTCAGTCACGTGTGTTATCAGGAGTCGTTACGGGGTAGTGATGGCGAATCGGAACTCTCCTCAATTCACGTGCTCTCTCGCCTCTCTGACCGACGAGAGATCACGCGAAATGAGGAGAGTCGATTCCGATTTGCCATCACTATAACGGGGTTCATCACCTCCCTTCCTTCTCTTATCGATCGCGTTTCTGACTGATGAGTGTGTGCGTGTTTTGGCGTGCGCGCGGGATCTGACTAATTATTTGGACGAGTAGATCAAGGTATTTAGTCCTGTTTCTTTGGCTTTTGAACTGTCTCTCATTCCATGGGAACAGCTAATAGTCTGGAAGAAAAGCTCCCCCTGGTGGCAAATGCGATTAGCTGACGGGGAAGATTCCCAGACCAATTTGATGATGTATTTGGGGGACCGGGGAGGCCCTCCCTGACCTACTCACCCCAATCATTGATTGTGCTTGTAGAATAGGAGGCGGAGGGGTCGTTAGTCAAGAGGGAGTTATGATTGGGGAGGAGGGAGGGGGAAACGTCTGGAACAGGTTATAGCACGCGTTCGTTCCCCCTTGGCCTTTGAGGGTGTTCACTTACTGCTTGCGGTTTCGCGGTTTCGCTTTGTCTAGGAAAAGGGAAGGAAACGAGCGTGTTTGGAAGATTGATCCGAGCTCCGGAAGTGGGACAGGATAGGACAGTGGAACTCTTATCTGAATATCTCGACTCTGTCATTACACTTTCCCCGCTGTTTCTATGACATCTCACTCTCTCTCTCTCATTTCTCCACCCTACTCTTAATCCTTCTTCCTCCCTTCTCGAAAACTTACTCCTTCTTCCTCCCTTCTCGACTGCCCTCACCTCTCCCTCCCTTCCTTCCTTATCTCGTCGACCATCAATTTCGTCGTGTTGCCGTGATGATCTGTTGTGTTCTCTCCTCACCCCATTGCCTTCCTCTTTCCATTGACCAATCCAAGTTGTGATATCGTCGAAAGAGGACCGATTCGCCCTTTGTTTTTGTTGTATAAAGTATTATTTCCTCGTTGACACAGTTCTCAATTTCCCCCCATTCTCGATGCGTTGCTAAACGCCATGAAGTACCTCTGAGTAGCCGTTTTCGGCTGCGCTCTCCATTCTGCACACTCGTCTGTATAACCGGCAAATGAGTGTGCAGAAATGAAATCCCTAGTACAGTCGTCATCACTGCACTCTCTGTGGTGATAATGATAACGTCGTTGTTCGGGATGATTTTTTTGGAATGAGTGATGTTTTCTGTCACGCACGGCTTCCCTTTTGTTGTGGTTGGTTGGCTGGAACTTGAAGATCTCGACCATGACGTATATTTGCAGGAAACGAGTAGCAGATCTCTCGATCTACGGTAGTTTGTGAGGCCATCGCTTCTGTGCAGAGAAACTAGTGGAGGTGAGCAGAATATTTTACTGATGAGTAGCCGTCTAGTTGGTTCTCTTCTTTCTGCACAATCTAGCGATTCAGATAAAGAATAGTGTGCAGAATGGGGAGAGCGCTACTACAGCGAAACCTTGTCTTTGACAAATCTTTTCGTCGTGTTCAGTCGTTTGCAATTGTTGCCTTCGCCTGCAATTTTGTTATCTATATTTTAATGGGTGCCAGTTATCTCTGAAATGGGGTTCTCCCTCTTTGACCACAGATCGAATTACATTCTATTCTTGAAATGACGTGCTATTTAGCGATCCCTGAAAATATACAGTTTTAAGAAGGAGAAACCTATTCAGAAAAATATTATAATTGCCCGCATAAATATATTTTCAACGTAATTATTTTTTAAATAAATAAATTGTTTGCAGCGATGGGCGATTCGTCGTGCATGCGTCGACTGGCGAAGGAACTGCAGCAGTTGATGGGAGAGCCGCCGGCCGGAGTGAAGGTGGAGGTGGGAGGAGGAGGAGACGAGGCTGGCACCACTGATGATATGAGGTGAGCTGAGACTAGGGGAAGAAAATTTCTGGTAGATGAGCACTGCCGGTGCATCTGAGTTTTTGAATTTAGAAATTTGAGTAAAGAGGTAGAGTAGTCAATAAACCGTCGTAGTATTCCTGAAATTACATTCTAAAATGTTTTGTAAATTCTAGAAAATATGGGATGAGTGTTTCCGGAGGATGGGAGTTTCACGATCAAGTGATTAGAGTTGAGATGAATATTTTGATTGCAGGGTCCGGTGGAAAAATATTGTCCAACAATTATTCTATAATTTATCGTGCTTTAATTTGATTCTGGAAAGTGGGATACACACTAATATTTGAGCTGTTTCAAATTCATCAACATAATACGATCGAAGACCAATTATATTATAATGTCGCTGTACCGTTGATACTATAATGTCTGCATAATTACATGAGGGATAGAATTTTCATTTTTCATCATAAATAACTAACTTATTAATAATTTAATTAAACTAAATTTCTCAGGACGTGGACGGTGAACGTGGACGGGGCGCCGGGAACGCTCTACGAGGGAGAGCACTTCAGACTCCAGTTCCGATTCTCGGACTCATACCCATTCTCATCACCCGAGGTTCGCTAGAGTCATGATTTAGTCGTTTATTTTGTTTTTGTTTTTTTTAAAATTTAGATTCGGATGTCCCAGGCTAAGCAGAAATGACAAATGGTATTGGTGTAATACTGCTAGTGAAACACAAGATCGACAAGTGCGAATCGGGTGTCTTTTCCATGAAAATATTGAATCAGTGTACTGCAACTGTTCAATTTCAATTTCAATTTCAATTTATCATGCATGTTCTTTCGATTAGACTGAGGGCAGCTGTGAATTTGAGTTTCATGATCAACAGATAGCAGTGTAATGTTCGAATGATTAATTCACGATCGTCGTGTATCATCTAGAAAATAATGCTAGCACTGAAAGGTGAGGAATGGATCTGCCTATTCAAAAAAAATATATATTTAATTTAATTTTGTTACAGGTGATGTTCGTGGGTGAGCACATCCCAATCCATCCCCACATCTACTCCAATGGCCACATCTGCCTCTCCATCCTGGCGGATGACTGGACGCCCGCCCTCTCTGTCCAGAGTGTGAGTCCATAGAACCGAACTGATTTCTTAAATGAAAAAGCTGACTCTGTATTGCAGTTGAAATCCTGAAATATTGGTGTTTCACCATGCTGAAAATATCGTGTCTGTTCGCAACTGTGGTGCTAATGCTGTCGGTAATGAGTGAATGAAAAAAAAATGCAACTGAATCCTCATCTGTTTTTGCAACTTGAATCTTTGTTGTTGTGACATTCAAAAAAATTTGAAGCTTTACCGTGACATTACCAAATCTTGAAATGCAATATTATATTGCTTACGAGACCTCGGAATAAACTGCGCTTTCTGAATCATATTTCCTGATTTATTCTTGCAATTAGTTAATTTTTTCATAGTCCTGAAAATTTGGGGTTTCACCGTTTGATCATACTTCATCTGTTTACTGCAAGAATGTTCTTGAGCTCGTGATTTTGGAAATACAAGAATACAACGCACTCATATTTAAAAAATATTATATTACATATTTTAATAACCGTGATACGAGAGCGCAGCAAATGTGCGGTTCTACGGATTTTATGTTTACCGATCTTATCTTGTTCAGGTGTGTCTCTCGATTCTCTCGATGCTCTCTTCCTGCAAAGAGAAGAAACGACCACCCGACAACGCCCTCTACGTGCGCACCTGCAGCAAGAACCCATCCAAGACGAGGTGGTGGTTCCATGGTGAGTAAGGGGGTACGGTAGGAAGGTTACGGTAGCTGTATAAGGTAAACGCACCATTTATTGTTATCTAGGTAGATTGGGGTTGATGTGTTGGCTTTAGAGTTCACTAAAGGGTGGTACAACATTGAACTAAAGACAAATTCCAAATAAAATAAATAAAACCCGATATGCTCTGCGAAGTAAAAAAAAATGTCAGTTTATTGGTGGTCTGACTATTTTTTCTTCTTCAGATGACACTGTCTAAGCCAGAGCCGGTAAACAAGACTCCTGCCAAAGTTGATGTTCCTAAATTATCTCGAATTGAATACCATAAAATTGTACGTACTGTATGTATCACTCCTTTCTCCTTTTCGCTATGATCGCTCTTGCATGTTCTCTAATATTCGTGAGAAATATGTGTCCCGTTGACAGAAGTAACCAAAAATCAACTATGATTACCAATCTATCGGTATCTCTTTCGCTCTTTTAACAAGAATTAAGCGTAATTGTGATTTATTCTCAATTCAATTGCTGACTCTTCTCGGATTCGATAACTCTCACTCACTCCAAATGTGTTCTGTGTGAGTACATTGTAATTCTATTCCACGAGTAGTCCCCTCTCTAGTTTTGTCATGGACATTGTTGTGTGGCACTGTAGGCTTATCTCGATTCCATCACGATCGATTGATACCGTAACGGATAGTGAATTTCCCTCGAGGAGTTCATCGCAGAAGATACCGTACCCCTTTCCTATTTATGATCAACCAGCCATCAAGTAAATTGAATCAATTTTCTTCACCATTGCTTTAAAGATGTACAGTAATCAATATTCACTGTTTTCGTTGTGTGTGATAAAATATGACCTTTTCTGTAATTCCGAGACCCACTCCTCTCAGTGCTCGCAAGATGATGTATGTTTCGTCCAAAAGATATCTGAATCGCTCACACTCTACCCAATTCAATGAGATTAATATTATGAAGGCTCGTGAATTTCGAAATTCATTCCGCCTGCATGCCTTCCGTGTCACTCGCGAACTTAAATAGAGTAGCTGATTGAAGGCGATTCGAAATCGACTTCAATCGATGAGCGCAGCGAGAGAATTGTTAGCGCGATCGCGTGCGATCTACATTTTCGAATCTGCGCATCGTCTCCTCTCCTCTTATCTGTTCGGTTGGGTGACTATCTGCCCCGCCTCTTCTCTTTCGAAAGCGTTTCACTTCACTCACTCCATCTGTATTCGGGATATTATTTCTGTTGAATTATTTCGTTCTAATCCATCACTATTTTGTTTTTCGAATAGTGATCTCTCTTCGCTCCCGATCTTACGGTATCGTCAACACGCAGATCGGAATGTCCATTCCAAATCCATTACTAATAAGCTCCTTGCGCGAGCATGCTGACTATCTTCCTCACTCCCTACTGTCTAGCTTGTTCGTTGCGATTCTCCGTAATATTTTTTCTCTATTATTTATATGGAAGCTGCGCCCATTGGAGGGATGAGAGTGGAATTGGGAAGGGGAGAGGAGGCGGGACAGGCGGAGGATTTGAAGTGAGCAACTACAGATCCAAATGGGTTTCATATTGTACTCATCTGATAGGAATCTAATTTTGAATTGAGTTTCGGTCGTGATAAACATTCTTTTCGAAATTGGATGTCTCGAATCAGGTGAGGAGTAAGGGTGAAGGGGGCTTCATGATCGACTGATCTGTGAAGGCGTGTGAGATCTATCGATAAATACAATTAATACAATTATTAATCATTAAACACATTGCAGAGTGTGGACGGTGAAGGTGGAGGGGGCGGAGGGCACTCTCTACGAGGGAGAACACTTCCTGTTCCAGTTCGAATTCTCCGATAACCACCCCATTGACGCCCCTGAGGTACGGTATATAAGGCAGTTTTATTGATTCCATTACTCATCGTGTGCATCATTCACGTTCAGAGTCGAAATTATTATACAGATAGAATGGAGCTGATGTTTGCCGGGGAATCGAAGAATTGTTTTGTTGAGAACTTTATAACAAAAACACAGCAAGCGACGCAATTGTATTTGAAGTCGCCTCGGTGAAACAGTACGGTCCAGTTAGAATCGGGGACTTTTACTGATATCAAAGATTCTGCGGCATGTTTGAGTAATTAGCTAAACGGAGCAAGAATAAAGAAGGGTCTGGTTGAACTCCATAAACAGTATTTTGAATATTTAATAATATTATTCTAATTTAATTGTATGATTACAGGTGATGTTCGTGGGTGTGCACATCCCGACCATCCCCACATCTACTCCAATGGCCACATCTGCCTCTCCATCCTGGCGGATGACTGGACGCCCGCCATTGGAGTAGATGTGGCGATGGATCGGGATGACTGGACGCCCGCCATTGGAGTAGATGTGGGGATGGATCGGGATGTGTTCACCCACGAACATCACCTGTAACAAAATTAAATCTCTCCATCTTGGCGGATGACTGGACGCCCGCCCTCTCTGTCCAGAGTGTGAGTAGTTTTATTGATTTTATTCATCCTGTTGGGATAAATGTCAACAAGGTGAAGCCTTTCAAAAGTAGTCACCATACGTATTATTTAATTCATAAAAAAATAGAAAGCAATCAACAGATAGCGCAGCTAGTCCCATTGTATATTATGATTGAAACATAAAAGTTTCAAGCTGTAGAATCGAAAGTCGAATTTGCCAGGTGTGCCTCTCTATCCTCTCGATGCTCTCTTCATGCAAGGTGAAGGAACTTCCGGGGGGCAATGACTACTACGTGCGCACATGCAACAAGAATCCGTCCAAGAACAAGTGGTGGTTCCATGGTGAGTGGATACGGTAATCGGGTTACGGTAGGCATCTATGTTCAATCGATGAAGAGCGGTAGTTCCATAATGTGTAGGTACTGTAATGTTGATTACGATAGCTGGTTTGGCTTTACTGAAAAAATGTGAATAGCAGAGAGAACTCTATTTTCCCTTTTCAGGCGACGATGTCTAAGGAAGATCCGGTTAACAAGAGCACTGCCAACTTTTATTTCGTTATTTTTATCTCGAATTGAATACCATAGCATTGTACTTACTGTATGCATCACTCCTTTATCGCTCGAAGTTTTTCCCTTCTCGTCATAGTATTAGTTTGAATGATAAGTAGACATAAGCTCATATTCTCACTTACATGTGTATCTGATCTCACTAAGTTCATTGTATTCATTGCAAATTTTATCCACGAGTTGTTTCCATTCTATTTTTGCCATATACCTTTTACGGGACTGTTCCTTTATCACTATTCCATTACAATCGATTGATACCGTAACGGATAGTGCATTCCCCTCGAGGAGTTTATCGAAGAAGATACCGATCCCCTCCTATTTTTGTGTGATAAAATATTACCTTTTCTTTCATTCCGAGATCTCACTGCTCTAAAGATGTATTTATCGTCCAGAAGATACCTGAATCACTCTTATTCTACCTACTACAATGAAATTGACAATATTTTAAAATTTTCCCGCCCCTATTCCATGCGTTGAGCAGTATTTTTCCGTTCTCGCCTATCCCTGACTTCAGTTTGACTGACTCAACTAACATGCCGCTGTTCTTGGAATTAAATTTTGACCAACTGGAGAATCGTTACCGTTTGCAATTTTCCCCACGGGGTAGCTGATCGAATGGGAATAGAAATCGACTTCAATCGATGAGCGCAGCGAGAGAATCGTTGGTGCGATCGCGTGCGAGCTAAGCATTTTCGAAACCGCACCTCGTCTCCTCTCCTCTTCTCTTATCTGTTCGGTTGGGTGACTCATCTGCTCCGCCTCTCCTCTTTCGAAAGCCATTTCACTTCACTCCATTTGTATTCGGGCTTACTGCCAGTGATTCTCTAATATTCTCATACTATTGTTTCTGTTGAATTCTTTCACTTGATTTGAAATTCTGGACCAGCCTTTTTTCGAATAGTGATTTCATTTCGAAATTTTCGTCTCTTAATCTCTCAATCAAGTATTCTTACGGTATCTTCAACATTTTGATCGTAATGTCCATTCCAAATTCATTTTAAATTCATTCTAAATAGGCTGGTTGCGCGAGAATGCTTTATGCTATTTTTTATTCACTACCGTCTTCTAATATGTGCATTATTTTGAACCGTCGTTACATTTCTCGTTGAATATTTATCTATTTATCTATTTATTATTGTAATTTATTTTTCAGCATCGATGGGCGATTCATCGTGCATGCGTCGACTGGTGAACGAGCTGCAGCAGATGATGGATGAGCCCATTGCGGGGATGAAAGTGGATCTGGGCAGGGGAAGGGAGGCGGGCAAGTCGGAGGATATGAGGTGAGTCACTACACGTGGAGGTGGGCTTCATCATCGATCTGATTGGAATGTCAGGAGAGCTAATCTTGAGTCCCGGTCGTGATAAATATTCCTTTCGAAATTGGGCGTGTCGAATCATGTTTGGGACTACAGGTGGATGAGGGTTTCAGGATCAATTGATCTAATTGAAATATTCGTTGGACCCATTCGCTGTCCATTTCCGCTTTATCATTTCATATTATTTTGACTGGTTATATACGAGATGCGAATTGTATTCCATCGCTGGTCTACCATGCCGAATGATAGGAGGCGAAGTAATGGAATGGAGATAAGGAAGGAGAGAATCACGTGCTCAATCGTTTGTGCAGAGGGGAATTAACACAACCACCTTTTCTGCCGAGAATTGCAGCAAATAAGAACAGTAAAATGCCATTGAATCAGCACAATCATAGAATTTTTATTAAGTGAAGACTTGTGAGATATATCGATAAATTAAAATAAGAATAAAAATTATTGAGCACATTGCCACATTGCAGAGTATGGACGGTGAAGGTGGAAGGGGCGGAGGGCACTCTCTACGAGGGAGAACACTTCCTGCTCCAGTTCCAATTCACCGATCAATATCCATTTGACGCCCCTGAGGTACGGTATATAAGGCAATTTATTCTTCGGCTTGCTTCTACTATCATTCACGTTTAGAGTTTAAAATTTCTAAAGATTTGATGAATCTTATTTGTGCCGGGGAGCATAATAATGTTTCTGACGATTGTTTTAAATATTAGACGTTTTCATTACTTTATTGGTATCGCAATACGTGTCGCGATTAGCGATTTTCTAACGTAATAGTCTTTGAAATATCCTCGGTGAAACAGTAGAGGGCCTAGTTAGAACCAGGGACTTTTACTGATAGCAAATATTCTGTTGTACGATTTGAGCACCGTTGACTTAAAAACAAGAACAGGTTTTCATTAATACTATTTTAAATATGTATAAGTACTATTTTAATTTAATTTTGTTACAGGTGATGTTCGTGGGTGAGCACATCCCGATCCATCCCCACATCTACTCCAATGGCCACATCTGCCTCTCCATCCTCTCCGACGGATGGACGCCCGCTCTCAGTGTCCAGAGTGTGAGTCTTTTAAAAAATGTATTCAGCCCGCTGGGAGAAATGAAAACAAAGGGGCACTATGTTGCATGAGAACATTCGAACGATAACCTTCCGGATGGGCACGATTCGCTTACGAGAGACAACTGGTATGTAAGAAAAAGAGAAAAATCTATCAGGTGTGTCTCTCTATCCTCTCGATGCTCTCTTCCTGCAAGGTGAAGGAGAGACCGGAGGGCAATGACTACTACGTGAGCACATGCAACAAGAATCCGTCCAAGACCAAGTGGTGGTTCCATGGTCAGTTGGTGCGGTAGCAGGGTTACGGTAGCCATATAAGTTCAATCGATGAACAGTGGTAGTTCCATAGTGAGTGAAGGTACTGTAATGGTGATTGATATAGCTGGACTATATATGCTATATTGAAGAAACTTGGATAGCAGAAAGAACTATTTTCCTTTTTTCAGATGACGATGTCTAAGGAAGAGCCGGTTAACAAGAACACTGCCAACTTGTATTTCGGTATTTGATCTCGAATTGAATACCATAGCATTGTACTTACTGTATGCATCACTCCTTTCTCTATCGAAGTTTTTCCCTGCATGTTATATTATTAGTGTTAATGATAAGTATACAGAAGCTCTTATTCTCACTTACTGCAACATGTGTATTTATAAATGCATTGAATTCATTGTAAATATTTTCCACGAGTAGGTTCCACTCTAGTTTTGCCATTGATCTTTTACGGAACTGTTCCTTTATCACTATTCCATTACAATCGATTAATACCGTAACGGATAGTGAATTTCCCTCGAGGAGTTCATCGCAGAAGATACCGTACCTCTCTTATGTATTCTCGTCCCTATTATCCATTCAATCTCATGTACTCAAGTTCCTCACCATTGCTTTATCACAATCCTCTATGTTTGATATGTGTGATAAAGTTTTGTCTTTCTATCGAATTCGATTTCATATGTAATTTGATTTCGTGCTTTCGGATCTTCATTCGTCGTAAATCCCAGAGAAATAGAGTCAGAGAAATAAGAAAAAAAATATCCGTGAATCTTATTGATAAGAATACCAGAACCTAGCGCTGGCGAAATCTTATTGTACCCGAATGAAGAACGAAATGCTCTCCATTCTGCACACTTGCGACTGCTGGAGTAATGAGAGAGTTCTGCGGAATAAAAAGGGTTGTTCTTCATTCTGGCAATCCGGTGGTAATCGCAAGAAAACATCGTTCATAATATTCTTCTCATCATTGGTCCTCAAGAATACCCTTTGGCGCAGATATTTTTTTTTATGTCGGATGCTGTGATTGAATAATTTTGACAGCTCCAAACTGTTTCCGACGAGCCATCTCACATCTCTAGTCCCAATTATTTCGCTTTTCTTTATTTTTCTTCTCTCTTCAGAACCAGGTTCTGTCCGCGAGAGGGCAAGGAACTATTACCTTGGAATTCATTCGGGTTCCAATCCCCAAAAGCCTTTCTGAATTCGGATTTTCTGATCCAGTCAAGTGATTGCATTGATATAGAGTTGTTCAATCATCTGATACTGTGTACAGTTCTAATTACGATCTGTAATGAGGTTTCAAGACACGAAGATCAAAGATCAAATATCACATTTCAGACTGGTCTCATCATCTGATACTGTAGTTTGTAGTTTGTGCATACTCATCTGCTGACCACACTGTATTGCACATTGACAGTGGTCAGGATTTGCTCGATGAGAGGTCAGGGGAAGGGGTCAAGAGCGGTCAGATGTCAGAGCGGGAGAGGTCACTCTCTGCCCTTGCTCGGCGTCTTCTGAAAATTTATTATTATTCAATTAGTCAAACTAATTAATCAATTAATTAGGCTAATTAATCACCGGCTTGGTATCCTTCTTGGAGCGGCTCGATTTGCGGCTGCCCGACGCAGACTTGAAGCGCTTGGAGGAGGAGGATTGCCTGAGATTGCGTCATAATTAAGCAACATCACTACGTAATCACAATTGGCTGTTGAAGGTACGATAGTTCTCTCCATTCTGCACTATCACTCGCAGCTCTGGTTGGTGAGATAGTGTGCAGAATGGAGAGAGCCAGTGCATTTCGAAACGTGTCGAATTATGGACTAAACGACGTTTAGTGAACGTCGTCCTGTCTCCGCACCACACTACCGTATTCCTTACTCACTGGGTGTTGGATGCCTTGCCCTTCTTGCTCGCTCCCTAGCTGCTCTTGCCGCGCGGCTTCTTGCCCTGCGATTTCTTCTAGAAATTAATTAAGTTTTATTAAAATTAATTGTTAATATTGCATCATAACTATACAATAGCTACCGTACCCGATCATCTTGTCACAACACTTATGCTACCATTACCTACAGTACCTCCCGACTACAGTATCCAGAAACTTCTACCCCGTGACTGCCATAGCCCACTCACGCTTCTTCCCGAGCAGGCAGGCGGGGCGTGATAGTAGGGGCGAGCCTCCGACGAGTAGAAGCCTGCAACGGCTGTAGGATTCCTGAGCAGGGCGACGTTTACCAGAGGCTGGCACGTAATGCAAATTTCGACAGGGCGAGTTTTCCTAGGAGACACACACACAAGGGGCGGGGCCTTACTGCGGTTGCCGGCTGCAGCTGCCGCGGTCTCCGCCTCGGCCGGCTTGTAAAGGATGGCCTCGCGAGGGATCGACCTGAGGGAGATGACGTCATCATTTGGTATGAGGGAGAAATATCATAGATCAAACATCGGATTGCATCTTTAGCTCTCTCCATTCTGCACACAGTGAGAGTGTGAACTGACAGGGGCATGTCGGGGTTCTTCGCGTCCAGCTGCGAGGCGTCGGCGATGCCGCAGCGAACGAACTTGGCCTGAAAAGATCAGAGATCAAAGATCAAAGATCATCTCATAGTGCTCCTTGAGGACGCAGATCCTGGCGCCGTTTCGGCACTCGAAACAGCGCTCGATGGTGCCGATCACCTTAACAATTGTAAGAGATCAAAGATCATGTTTGTCCTAAATTACAGTAAACAGTGGCTACAGTACCCCTCTCGAGATCAAAGATTGCCCATTTCTACCGTAACCCCGTCCTCACATCCTCGGGGAAGCGCAGGGCACGGGCGCGCTCCACTATGAAGGCTTTCTGGATCGAGTGGAGGAAGGCGTGGCGGATCAGGTAGAAGAGCGACGGCACCACGGACGGAGGGTTCGGCTGCAATCAGAGTTCGACGATTACTAATAGACACACGCAGTGCCATTTTTGACAGGGCGTCGTTTCCTAACCGGCACACCACTATAGTAAACGAATAGTAAAAATCGTCCTGCCACTACACCACACCACACCTCCACGCACCTGTCCGGCGAGCCAGAGCAGCATCGCGTCCACCACCTGCACCTCGCTCTTCACGTGGAGGTCGCACCTGCAGAGGGGAAATATCAAAGATCAACTACAATGATCAGACATCAGAGATCAAAGACCAGATAGATCAGACTACAAAGGCCAAACACCAAAGATCAAAGATCAGCATGCATTAGATAGACTACCATATTAGTATTGACCGGTCGATCGAATAGTACACTCTTCATTCTACACACTATCATGCCGGTAAAAAAAATATGTATGATATATGAGTGTGCAGAGTGGAGAGAGAACTTTCTCGATCCAAAAGCACTATACCCTATAATCCATTACAGTCAAGCAGCTCTCGATCTGAAGGTAGGAGGCTCTCTCTGTCAGGTATTCGAAATCATTAATCGATGGATCGGAAATCGATGGATTCATAAGAAAAAATGCGCAGCAAGGTCAGCTTTCGTCCGAAAATGAACTTCAAATGGAAACCGACTTTCATACATACATTATCTTCGCTCTCTCGTCGCACTCATCGGCTAGAGAGTAGACAAAAATTCAAAGACTGTAACAATCTCAGGTTGCTGAAGTGCGTCCCATGCACACTCATCTCCGAAGCTTTCATTTCGGAAACTATCCAGAAATCAGAATGGGTGAATGGGATTGAAGATTGCTGGGCTATTATCAATGAAGCGAAGGTATGTTGTTTTGGTTATTTTAGTAGACAAGAAAGTACAAAAGCAACGAGAAGATCAATACGATTATGTGATATGTTCCTTGTACAGAAATGCATCCGAAATAAGGAGATCAGATCCAAGAGGGAAACCGAGAGAGTTTGCTATAATGCCCATCGCCTGATCTTTTCATTTAGTGAGTCCGTCCTTTATCATTCCCTAAGTCGTGCATTCAATTATAGGAAATAATCCTTGCGATGATATCGATCAGAAGCAGACGATAACAATAGAGCTGTACGATCCTGTAACGAATACCTGGAAACGTAAATTATTACTTTTTTCATGTGAAAAATCGTGTAAACATGCGCACTTTGTATAGGTTTAGTGTTTTTTTTATTTAGAAAAAATAGATATTAGATTTCATGGCATCGTTGAGGAAGCGTGACGAGAGAACTTACATAATGAAGACAGTAGGGAGTCGATTTTAAGAAACTTTTCAGAAGGACCAACGGAAAATGTGCATCATCATCAAGAACCATATGCTGTCATCGATCACAAGGTATTACAAAGAGTTGGCTCTAAAATATTTCTATTGAAATTTAATCGTATTTCAGATCTATTTTTTCGGAGGCAGGAAAGAACATCTAGACACTGGAAGCGTTTTCGATGCCATAACCAATGAATGGAATTCGGTAACATTTAACTTCTTTAAATGTAATAGGAAGTTCAATACGTGAGAACCCAGAGAAAAGACTGCTAAGTGTTTGCGCGGCTAACTCCCTCTCTCCGCCATTTTTCGACTTTTTTCGGGGGCCAAAGATCAAGTGAAAGGGGCAGATACGGGTAAATCAAGGGAGGATTCCTCTCACACTTTGGGAATTAGATCAATTCTTCAATTATTTTTTACTCGACCGTTTAGAATAATGAAGTCAAAGGAGTAAATTATTGGTCTCGATATTTACGAGAATGAGAAGTGTTTATAAATGATAAGAGAGAGTGGGAAAGGAAATAGGATCTCCTGGAAATGTACAGGATCGCCGAGTTGCCACATCGAAAAAAATCATTCCGCGAGTCTCTGATCGACGAGAGAAAATCACGCCTGTCACGAGTTATTCGAGCTGAAAAGGAATTTATTGGTAATAGAGTAAACATTGTGAATTCATTTCTCATCGGTTTTGGGCATCTCTTGGCAGGTCCTACCAGCCCACACCACCTTTTTATGCCGAGATCATTCTGAAACTCCCGACATGGGGTCCGCCATCAGAAGCTCCGATTTCAGATGCGATTTCCCTTTTCATTCAAAATGCTTCAAAACGGAGAAAATCACATCTGAAGTCGAAGCTCTCGAATCGAGTCTCGATGACCAACCCCGTCGAGAGCTTCAGAATGATCTCGGAATAAAGAGGTGTTGGGGCTGGTATGACCTGCAAAGAGATGCCCGAAACCGATGAGAATTCCATTCACAATTGTTGCTCTATTACCACCTTCAGCTCGAATAGCTTGTGATAGGCGTGATATACAAACCGAGGAGAGTCGGTTCCAATATTTCACCACTATTTCAGATGAAGAACATTGCTGACAGGATCACATCACCAGGAATTAGCGTCATAAATGGCAAAATGTGAGTTGTGTTTTGAGTCGTGTCTCATTTCATCCATGCTTTATACAACTAACGTGTTTATGAGAAAGTGTGCACAATGAAGAGAATACCCGTATTCCGAATCCATTCAGTTATTGCTTCTTCCTAGGTTGAACCAATATCGCCTGTCAGACCAACGAGAGAGATAGAGTTGATGATATACCGATTTGTCATCACCCCCCCCCCCCCCCCACAATTTGGAATCAAGGCCCCCTCCCAAGTCGCTTCCAGGCTTGATTCCCAGCTGGGTGCCTTTTTGATTTCAAATTGAGGACAACAATGTAGAAGATTATATTTACAGTAAGATTCTGGGTACCTCAACTAGGAATCAATTATCATAGTTCACTGTAAGAATAATCGTCAAACAATTGGGCCTCAATTTGGGATCAAGTAATTTACGTCCCCAACTTTGGATCAAGCAAGTTTCCAAATGTCCCTCAAGCCTGGTCGCGAGTTGGGGGGGCCTTCATTTATAGTTGGGGACGCACACCAGAGCACTGATCGAGCTTTCAGCTATGTCGCTGGAGGGTTCGATGGCGCCCGCGCATTCTCTGATCTGAGAACATATAACCCTACAATAAATGGTGTGTCTGCATTATTAGTCTTCTTATCAATGGATGGAGGACGATTGATTTCATAATTGAGAACTGTACAATGCTAAGCTGACGTTGAGGAGTTGGACATTTTAGAACAAGTTAATGTAGATCACATGAACGTAATATTATGCTCTTAAATCCTGGCCTACCATGCCTAAAGCTAGCCAGTAGTGATTTAAGGACAGTAAAAGTAAAAACTCTTCAGAATGGTCGACTTTGTCGCCAATGACGGTTTCCCGTATAGGACCTGCATCATGCGTTCTTAAAGGAAAGCTATACGGTAAAACATACATCTAGCATTTTTTTTGACGTTGTAGAGGATTTTCAACCTATGATTTCTTCCAGTTTTCGGTGGTCTGTCGTCCGGCGAATCCTTCACGGCAATATTTCTTGACGAAGGCGAGTGCTATGACCCAGAGACCGACAGGTAAGAGATAACTATGAGTTTGTATATTGGGAATTAAGATGATCTATCCATATAATCACTTCTCATCCACCCACTAGTGATGTCATACCGGAACTCGACTCTTCCTGAAACGAGAGGCGATAAGAAGAAAGCCAAGTTTGGGTGTGGCATCATTAATGAGTACCATTCGATATGCAATTGTTTTACATGAAACGACATTGCGAATCGGTTGCCAAAGAGTTTATTAACAGCCAAATTTTCACTTCTGACCACAGCAACTGACCACGTAGGGGAGAAAAAAATAAGCAAATAATTCAACTGTGTTAAGGTGGACTATTTACGCGCGAGGAAATGTTGTCTAGAAACAATTTAGACGGTAGGGCTGCGTAGTCCAGCCTAGCAATCTTACCTTCTGCTTCAGCTAACTTTGTCGTTGGTGGACTGTAAAATCGCTCGACGTGGTCGCACCTTTACTTAAATAAAAAGACCTTTCATAGGTGGACGTCCATCGCGAATGAACCACAGGAGGTACAGTGCATCTGGAGCCGTCCTCAATGGAAAGATATACGTTGTCGGAGGGTGAGTTTATAAACTGATAAATCACGCCTTTCATCTATGGTATGACAGAATGTAAGACTCACTTCGTCTTGTGATGACCCCACACGGTCTCCTCGAATTTCGAAGACTATTCGGTAGATCTCACTTGACCCCGAGTTATTATTATTTATTATTATTTGATACGCCCCAAAGGGTGTGACAGCATGTGAATTAACATATACAGTAATAAGAAGAGTTGAGGGAAGGAGGAAGGGACAGGGATCGATGTAGGTGAGGGGAGGGAGGGAGGAGGGAACTTCGTATATTGCACATTCCCAGAGTTGCTCTTGATTGACGAGGTGGACGAAGCCTCGGAACGGGAGGAGACCGTTCGATCCATGTATATCGTATGGATCAGAGCAAGGGAGGGAAGGGAGGAATGAAGCTACAGTTTTGGAATCTCTATCTGGAGAATGTGGGTAGTGTCGGGGTTAGACAACAGGCGAAGTTTGATAGTAGACAGAGATAACTTGGGATCAACAATTTTATGGATCTTACAAAGAAAGCGAATAGAACGGTGAGAAAAGGAAGATTTTATAGGGCTGGTGGATCAAAGATCTATCTAGGAGATCACGCTGAACTTCCTTTTTGAGGCGCACTTTTTCGCGATTTTCTTGGTCCAGAAAAGAGCCACTGAGAAAGGTGAAGCAATGATTATTGCCTTTGTCGAGATCATTGAGGGGGAAATGCGTTCAATCAGTAATTCTATTTTTTTGTGCTGTAATGAAGCTTTTTTCTCACATTATCGGGGGGAATAAGTACAGGTTAGCTATTCATATAAACCTCATCAAGAGCCTTTGAACAAAACATAATACGTCAAAAGCGAAGAAGTCTCGGCTGAAAAACAAACCATTGAAGAGACGAGGTCAGGGAATCGGCGATTTGATTTACTTACCTCCCGTTTATCGTGACTTTCGTCGTCGTATCGCGCGTCTGTAAAACGAAAACCTCATAAGAGCACATAAAAACAGAATTATAGATTGCACACTTTCCCTCAAAGATCTCGCCAAAGCAACATTTCACCAATTGCCATTTTTATCAATGGCTCTCTGAACCGAGATTTTAGCAAAAAACTGCGCCTCAAAGACGAAGTTCGACGTGACCAGGGTAAAATCGTGAAGAATCGGCACTCGAGTACTCGAGCCGAAATCATAGCTATTCGACTCGACTGGACTCGGGTGTCGACTCGAGTACCCGACTGCGAGAGAGAACGGTCGAGTACTCGAGGACTCGATCGAGTCCTACTTCTCGATCGAGTCCTATGGTGAGAGAGACGTAGCAGATCTCATCTCCCCACTTTCGATCTCTCTGGTATGTGTCTCCTTGGATCAGTGGTTATTTTTTTGCAGTTCTTATGCAGACATCGCGAGTTCAATTCCTCTCACGCATATTTCATTTTTGTTCGTTTGTTCTACCATTTTCTGAGATTTTTTCGAAAAAAAAAAAGAGCAAAAATGAAACATGCGTGAGAGGAATTGAACTCGCGATGTCTGCATAAGAACTGCAAAACATAACCACTGAGCCAAGGAGACACATATAGATGGGGAGATTAGATCTGCTACTTCTCTCTCACCACAGGACTCGATCGAGCCCCGAGTACTCGAGCGTTTTGTCTCGCAGTCGGGCACTCGAGTCGAGTAATTCCTTTTGTCGAGTACTCGACTTTTGGACTCGAGCCGAGTCTGAAGGATCGGGTACTCGAGGACTCGACTCGATTTCACCAACCCTGGACGTGACCACCTGGAGAGATCGTTGATCTACCAGATATGTAACTCGTTGTCAAGTGAGAGCATGCAACTGATCTGAACATTTCAGCGGCACCTTCACTGAGCTCTTAACCGTAGTGGAGAGATTTGACCCTCAGACAAGTACCTGGATTATCATCAAAGACATTAATACCAGGAGGTATTATATGCACTATGGATACTTTTTTTTTTTACAACGAAAGCCTTCTTCAGAAGAACTCCTAGACTGGCTGTTTCTTGTGGAAAACTGTTTGTATTCGGCGGATATGATATTGAGAATAATAAGCTGCTATCGGTGGAAGTGTATGATCCTGTGTCGGATTCTTGGGATGAAAGAGAGTCCATGACGTAAGAATTTTTAATGATCAGATAATCTTCTATATAATAATACATTATTCAGTGAATTCGATCAAAAAGTGGGCACACTCTCCATTCCAGCATATCTCCCTTCTCCACTTGAGGTAAGAGAACGAAATAGTGTAATAAATAAAATACACCAAGCAGCACACAGCGAATCGGAATTATGGAAAGAGTGGTCATAGGATCGTGAAAGAAAGAAATATTCCGCATCAAAGAAGCGAGAGTGGTGATGGCGCGTCATCTCTCACTTTTGCCTAATCTTTAGTTTTTCTCTGACACTCTAATGCGCTTCCTCTATCAAATCTCTGTGAAGAACAAAATATGTCAAGAAATTAATTGGCTATTGGATGTCAGCCTTCCTCCAGAATATATTAGAAACGTCAAATGGAGATCGATAATTCAAATTCTATTCGTTAGTAAAGTTGTGTATTTTTAGATGAGCTTATCGAGAAGTCCTTTCTTCGAGAAAGACAATTAATGGATTTCCCTGACAGGATAAAGTTATGACATGCTCCATATTTGATATCAAAATATCAAAAAACTCGTTAATTGTCTAAGCTGTCATCTCTCAATCCTGTGCCGGCAAGCAGCTGCCCGATCTGGGAAACTATTTAGTGATACACCCCTCTCTCATTCCTCGTGTCATCCATTCGATCTGTCCTCCGCATCTCCACTCACTCCATCCATTCCTCTCTTGAAATTCCTCGTGTTCAGTGCTAGATCTCTCTGAAATAAATTACTCGATTTGCATTGTATCTTGTCTATTGATCGTCCAGATATTATCTTTATCTCTGAATATTTGCTCACTACTCGCATTGTAGACTCCGAGATTGTTCTATCGTACCCCTACCGTATCTATCGAGCAGACCGCGCCAGACGAGGTTGTGGCGTGTGTGTAATCATTCGTGATCACATTCCATGTAACATGGACCATGTTTTCGCATTTCTCTTCCTACCACTGTCTCGTCCGACGTTATTCCCCACTATATATAGAGACCGCAAGCTCCGCCCCCTTTGAGGGGAGCTAATCTCTCAGAACATGCGCCCGAGGCGCACAATTCTAGTTCTTGATGGAATTGCATAAAAACTTAGGATCAGTGAGCTATCAGGATGATCTTCAACTGGTCTTAGGCGGAACAGTGATGGTCAACTTGAAGTAGATTAACATCGACGATTTATGTTCCAAATTAGGGGTTTAAAGGGTTTCTAGTGATCGCACATAGTTCCGCCAAAAGGGTTCCATTGATTTATACTTTAGACGAATTTTAAACTTAATTTCATAATTTTAATAATTTTCCCAGAATTGTGCGCGAGCGCGGGGAGAGGCGAGCGAGAGAGCGGGCTCAGCACACTTGCGTACACCTCTACCTCTCAAAAAGGAGAGGATGAGCTCAAATGAATGGATGGGGGAGGGCGCCCATAGGACGAGTGAGATGAGGAGGCCTGAGTGGCATCGACCCTGTAACCACCGCTGCTCGAACCCGGGAAAGCCTGAGAACGAACACCAGAGTTCCAGAAAGTGAGGCCACCCTGGTTCCTCATCACCCTCGTTCCCATGCCCGCACGTGATCTGTTTTTGTCAGGGATGTTGTACGTGAATGGCTTATCGGCTGAATTCGCCCTCTCTTCGCTTGTCAGAGAAGGACGCAGCCAGACACGACCAAGTTTGAAATGGGCCAGCAAGTGCCGTCTGGAGATGACCTGGCCCTGTAATTTTACAGGGCAAGATCACCTTGAGTAGACGACCCCTGGGGTCAGGCGCTCCGTTCACTGGCATTCGAAAGACAGCCGTGGGTACAGCCTGGATGCCGAACAACATGAGAAAGCTGAACGAAGAAACCTAAGGGGCACCAAACGAGGAAGGAAGGGTCGATGATACAAGGGGAAAAGAGAGAATTGGAGATTTTGTTCAAAAAGAATGTTACAATGGCACATGGAAGTGAAGAGGAAAATGAAACAGGGAGAGATAGTGGGGATAGCAGAGTGCAAGGAAGGCATACAGGAGTGGATCAAGGGAGGGGGAGAGCACCGCCTTGTGACTCTACAGTGTCGCTGATGTAAGGGGAGATACCACCCAGAGATCTCCACCGTCCTCTCCTCTGTACTGCTTCTAGAGGTACTACTAGACGGATAGACTCCATTGCCCCTCCTGATCTCAATTGGTGCGGAGTGATTCGAGAGATTCCCTCTAGAGCGCGAAGGGTAGAGAGATCCTTCCTAAAGGCATCGGCAGTGAGGGGCTTATCGGGGTGGGAGATGGAAGGGAAAAGCCAGGGGGAAGAGGGCACTCTCTCCCGATAGCAGTGGAAGAGGGATAGGGTGAGAGAGTCTTTCTCTAGGGTAATGAATGTCTCCCTTCCCTCAGCATATTGGTCATTCTTCGCTCGCTTTACGGAGATCTTGAGTAGGTCGGAAGACCATTGGAGATCCTCCCATTGAAGGGACACCAGTTCACTAACTCTTAGAAGAGCGGAAAAGGATAGGGCGGCCCGAGGGCGGTACGACAGGCAAGTAGGTCACAAGGATGGTGGAAGGCATACTGTACCAGACAATCAATATCGGATCGGGGAATACTACCGTAATGGGTTACTGTACACTTTCGACGGGTCGAATCGTGGAGACATGATACAATATTGGAGTGAATGGGGGGAAGGAAATCGGAATAATGGGAGAAAGCAGCGGAGAGGGTCTTCAGAGTCGAAAGGGACCTTCCTTCTTGAGTCTTCTTTAGAGTATAGACCACGAGGGAAGTTGGGCAGGCTGGATCCAGACCCCTCTCCCTTGCATACGATCTCAGATTGGTCATGGCTCCCATATATGCTCTCAGAGTAGATCCCGCCTTAGCTCCGGAGATCGACTTGAGGAAAACGGGCAGGAGAGATGGATCCGCCTCAGATACTGCAGCCGATAGGTCTCGCATCGTTAGACCTTTCTGACCTGAAATCACACTTTCTCTCAGTGCCCTTCTCTTTCCTTCATATTCACAGGGGTTTGGGTGGGTGGGGCATACTACCAGGGCGGGTGGGTGGGATATTCCCCAAAAAGCCTAGAATGGGGGAGAGGAGGCAAAATACGCCTCGGGGGGCGAAATGATGTGCAGGTAAGCGTCGCGCGCGGGAAATTCGAAACGCTAGCCGCTACCGTAATCGCCAAACATCAATTATCACTCCTTTCACTCGTGTACTCGTTCTATACGTGATAACCACTGTTTGGCTTATTAGGCAGCGGCTTTATCAAGCTGGGGCGTTAGAATTAGATAAAGTTGAAGTCCAAAAGGAGGAGGACGAAAGGGGAGTCTTGGAATGGGCGGGAGAAAGGACCTTGAGTGTATTTGAATGAATCGTAATCACTCCTCTCCTCCTCATCCACCTTTTCTTCTCCCTCTCTCCATCCCTCATGCTTGGTTTTGATCGACTAAAAGCAACACATATTACTGAGATAAGAGCTAAGATAGAGAGTGAATATGATAGATGTAAGATGGATACTTTGGAGTGTTTAATTAGATAGAAGTGAATGGAGATCTGGAGAGAAAGCTGCTCACTCGATTGTGACCCATTCAACATTCTGACTGAGATTGATCAGAGTGGAGAGATTCAATTTCTAGTTATCATAAAGGCAGTATTAACGATTTCTCTAATAATATGAGTCGTAGGTCACAACATGATCTTTGATATTGCCTTTTCTCCATTCGAAGCACGTTCCTCCGTAATCATGGCAGCTTTCTCTATTGTTGTTTCGAGTACTAAACGCATCCCCTTCATGCAATAGATATGCCTTTATGAAAATTCCCCTGTCCTTTTCTTTCCCTTTTCGTATTTTTTTAATCGTCTGTTGCGAAATTTCATTTTTGTCAACGGTATTCCGCTTGTTGTCTTTATTTGCATTGCGCTTATTCCGTCTATTTGATTTGTTGATCGTACCAAATGACAGCTTCTGCAGGTCACAATTGCATCAAAATCCAGTGGATAAACTGATTGAGAGAATGGAGAATATGCCCTATTTCGGAACAAAGAGCAATTTCTGTGATGGTGGAAGGCGACCGAATAGAAACACCGAGTCTAATTCTGTTCCGATTTCTGGATTGGAAATCGCTGAGAATAAGGTTAGTTATAGCCATTGTATTGAATTATCTATACATCGTGATGATTTAACTGTGAGAGCTAAATTTTCTCTCAAGAACATATTTTAAAGGGTATACCTCGATTACTCAGCATAGAGTAAAGGATAATACTACTTTCCTTTCATTCGTTCCAGATCTATTCGGATCACTACGAGTTCATTCTGATGATATGCGATGAGTATTACTATAAGTTCTCTCGCAATTTCCATCAATTGGATCAATTGTCTCTCAACACTTTTGCCCATCGATTGGTCGTTAATGTGATCGATATGCCGAATGAGGTACAATTTGACTTTTATCACGTAAAATCGATGATTGTTTTCCAGATCGACGCTGAGGCCATCGATGTAATCTTCAACTTCAGAGCTGAGTGGGTTAGAATTTCGAATCTTTCAGTGAGCATCATTTTAAATACTCGATTTATGATTAAACTTCAAAATATTACGATAATCAGAAAATAAGTGTTCCTCACGCATGTTTATCTTTCAGTCCATTGCATTGATGCTTCCGCAATTAGATTAATTTAGGAATATTTGATCAATGCGGGAAGAGACGTAACAGCGCGGATATAAGCATACAACGATCCATCAGCTCACTACAGTAATCATTAATGGTAAATACTCATTGTTCAATAGTGCAATTTTGCACATTTACACACGACCCCTAGCGAGTATATATTATGCAGAATTGATAGAACTTTTTATTTTTTGCTATTCCTAACACTCATGCCGCACAATTCAGCATAGTTTTGTAGTATCGTTCATACGAGGGAAAAAATTCCAGGGGGAGAATAGAGAGGAGAGAGGATGACCAGGGCATTCACACTTACTCTTTTTTTTAAATCATGCTCTGGTAGAAGTCAGAAATATATCAATGCGAGGAGAGCTGCTCTTCTCCTATTCATTACAGACCAGAATACGCTCATCGGATGCTACCAAGACGTTTCAGATGAGTGTATATCCAGGGATAGAAGAAAGACGAGAGACGGAAGGAGTCCAACCATACGTCAAATGAGGTCTCGCCTAGAATTTTCGGCCGATATGCCCAAACACGTTTGCCGATGTGATCAATTCGATGCAATCGATTTTTACCATATATTACGCTATTTTTCTAACTTTACCGATATGGGTTTTGCTGAAGTGCCGACGTGCACTCTCGCTTTTTCGAGACCCATTTGACGTCCAACTGCAAAGTTTGGAACTTTTGTAGTTCAGTGCCGTGACCACGCCCCCCAGACTCTACCCTAAGCTGCGTTTACCTAAGCCTAAGCCTAAGCATTTTTATTAGGATAAGACATGATCCTAGTAGTTTGGCCAAAAGTATAGTCAGTAGAGAGGAGGGGTTGGGTATGGGCAGGGGTGGCTCGCCCCTCAGATGGGCGGAGGGGTCAGGGCTCCGGCACTGAACTACAAAAGTGCCCAAAGTTTGATTGATTGAGATAATGTACATTACAGAGCACAACATTTCCATTGGGTTTTAAAAAATTAAATTGCTTTAAAGAGGCTTGGGGCTTGTGGGCTCATCTTGAGTAATAGACTCTTGATGATAAAATGTGTCTCAGATCGCTGGAGAAAAAAACTACCAGCATCCAAATGTTGGTAGTTTTTGAAATGATATATCGGTTGATTCGTAAGTTTATTTCTTTTTTTTGCACTTTTAGATTTTGACCTATCTTTTCCTTCATACCAATCCGATCAACATATAACTTTTCATGTTCGATGAGGGTATGGTTACCCTATATAGCGCACACAATGTCAGGGCTGACCGATCAGTAGAACGGATACAATTGTAATACAAATTCGCAGTGTTCGAAAATGAAGCATGCTAATTCTCGAATTCGTGTGTCCTGGAGAAATGCGATAGAACCAAACCTGTGACATATTTGTACAGTATGATGGACGGTGCTTAAGAAATAGTTAGTGCGGTTTGTCTACCAATGAAGGCCAACTTAAAATGTGGGCCTAAATTTAATCCAAGCGTTTCTGAACGTAATCTAAAACAGTTGTTTGCATTATGCTCTTGACCCGATAGTTCAACATATCTCATATATAGCGCACTGCGAAGTATCATGCCCTGTGAGTCTACAATTTTACTTGAAAGAGTCTCGGACATTCCGGAAAGTTTCTGGAAATTTGTTGAATTTTGAAATTGATATGTGACGATCGAAATCGATGCTTTTCGCAACATCCCTCTTTCCACATAGCCAGAAGATTGAATATTTTGATGGCAAATGAACAAGCAACCCTTGTCCTGTTATTTTTTAGTTGGGTAGAATTTACAGATCATTGGATTATGTAAGGTATGCTATGGCTAAACACACTGAAAATCACGCGTTTTTGGAATTTACCATTCAAAAAATATTTTCTCCTCCACTATGCAAGCCTGATGCGATTTGAATATATGGTGGTAATAGCCCAGCATTCCTCTATATTATGCTATACACGACGTGCTTAAGAAAGGAAGCAAATGAGGCAAAATCTGGTACAAAGAAAAAGAAAGAAACTTACGCATCAGCCTAATATAATTTTCTGAAGCTTTAGAAAGCAAACGCGTTAATATTTTTATTTTCATGCCCACTTTGAAACTACTTTTCACAGATAGTAGAATCGAATGACAGCCAAGAAAATATCGGTCCAATATAATAAAAAACAATTACCAGAGGGGATGAGTGTGTAGAGATCGGAGAAAATTTGAGCCAGGGGAGGGGAGACTAGAGAGGAGATATAGAAGAATAGAGAGGAGATCGATCAATAGCCGCAACGTTTACTATCGCGCGTTCGCGGGCAAGCCAAGCCAATCTGAAGTTAATTTGACTATTCATATTTCTCTTTGTTTTTCTCAAGTCAGCCGAATATTTTCGAACTGTCAATGGAATCTCTTTCTATTAATAAATGCTGCGCCCTGCTGAAAGATCAATCTTTCTATTTTCCATTATCAACTCGGATGACATTCAAAAATGAACGCATCATCAGTGATAAGGTGAGCGAATGAGGTGCTTTCGAAAAGAGCACAGATTATTCATTACTTGCTATATTATTACAGGATTATCTTTCGAGTCTGCCAAATGATTGCATATACTCCATATTTTGTTTTCTAAATCAGTGGGTTTTGAAACCGGAATGACTAATAAGCAACAAAAAAACATTCAGCGATGACTTAGACATGCTTTCACTTGTCAGTCAAAGGATGAGATCGTGCGGAGTTCATGGAAGACCGAAAGCGAGAAAGCGCAGTGCTAATACACTGAAGATTTATCGAGTAAGAAGCTGAATTAATGCGAACAGTTTATAAGATTTGCCCGGAAAAATATATTATATAAAATTCGAGAAATAAAATATCTTTTCAGGAGATATTTGTGTGAATTTGTCAGGAACACACATTCCAGACAAGGACGGAATAATGCATAATACAGATGGGATTAAATACTACATTCGATTCAAGAAAGGGGAAAGAGAGCCATATGCATACACCGCATTACTTCCCAGAGATCACCATGTGAGTAGTATCGTAAGACAAGTCTATTAATGATCATGTTTTTCGGATGCAATGGACTATTATTACTTAGAAATTAGAGATCCTACCAAGCTCGTGAATTTTATATGTCCTATTTTCAATCGAATTCGTTATTTGAGTGACCGTTTTACCATAGAAACGCTCATTCTATCATCTGTGAGTATAATTGACATCGTTCGAAAAAAAAAAATAAATCAATTAATTTTCCAACCGTTCACTTATCGCCGACAGGCAATAGACTAATCGGTCATAGATAAATCCATTCTCTACTAAGGATCTTTTAAGTTTTACGTTGACGATCAATTCGTCGCGCATTACAAAAATGCCATGAATTTCAAATCGATTCGTTACATACATACCGATGTTGCATTCAATGATATAGCTGACCACATAAAGTAAGCATTTCAAGTATTTTTACAGGTGTTTTTTAAAAAAAAAGCATAAGGAATATATTTTATAACCATCATAATTAAAAAGCGAAAAAATACATTTTTCTATCTTTCCTTATAAAATTTTGATGTACATTCAGGTTCACGAATTGAATAGCATCATTGAGACCACAAAAGCTCGAAATAACAGATCAATATTTCCACAAAAATGCAACGGAATTTCAATTTGTTGAAACACTCATACGGAATGGGAATTGCAACGAGTTCAAATTATTCATAAAAAATTACTCTAACTTAGATAATGTTAATCGACTCGTAATTTTTCTATCTGCAAAAAATAATTTATTTGAAGATCTCTCGCTTCCCTATGCTGGTTTCACTCTATCCTCGAATTGCGAAATTCAAGACATTTTCGTTCCGATGTTTTATAGCGGATACGGAACATATTATGGATTCAATTTTTGTAGGTATCATACCACGAAAACCGGACAAACTACCTTAAACACAGGATCGGCTGGAACGTTGTATTGCTGGTAGTCTATCACTCAGCATAACGAATGAGATTGATCGAAATTTCCTACTTGCTGCACTCGGAGATAGACAGGTCTGATCATACAAAAATAATAAGATGATATTTTCTTTTAAATAGAATAATAGTAAAATTGCTTCAGTTTGCTGAACAATCTTATACTGGATGCACTCACTTCATCGTTCAACACAAAAATTGTTTTGCGTACATATACCTGAAGGAGAAGAGTAGAGGATCGCGTGAAATTTATGTCGTCTTCAAGCTTGCATGTAAAATGATTCCGGATTTATCTATATTTCTATAAAAAAAATTCACCCTCGACAGCTTATTTTCGAACAGATATGCCATTTACCATTTCCGATTTTTCACGAGAATAAACAAATCGAGATCTATGATAAATGTGAAAAATTCGTATCAATAAAAATCTAATTTACATCTCCTTCGAGAACATTGTCAAGCAAGAAAGAAAAACGATGGAGAGAACAGCGAATGCGCAAATACTTAGAGTTGAAATGAATCAGAAAACACAGAATGAGTAGGATACCATGTATTAGGGTGTCCCAAAAGTCTTGTCGCCGTTTTTATTTTTATTATTTCAAGAGAACCGTAGGTCGCAATATCTCTCACTCGTTGTTAATAAGTGCAAGTACTCCTGCGCTAATTTATTCGACTTCGATTAGATCATGAGATTGCCTAATGGTGAAACAATAATATAAAATGTATGTTTTTCGACCTTGTTTTAAAATATTCATAAAACAGAGGCGGTTGACATTCCGAAGCCCAAACAAATACCATAGTAGAAGTAGGAATCAGACTTTTAAATGCAATTTTCGAACTAAAAATATCGCTTGAGAACTCAGAAATAATCAAGAATATGTGAAAATCATGACCATTTTTCAGGTCGATTTTTGAGTTATCTATTTTTACCCCCTTCGATTGCGCTCTAATGTTATTTTTTCAACGTTTTGATTTATTTGTAAATATTTTGATCGATTTCCGAAATCAAATTCGAAATTTTTTAGAATAATGTGTGGGAAATGGCAAGTTTCATAGTGATGATGCAATTCGAGAAGGGAAGTCGGAAGGGTGCGCATATTGAGTATGGATCACTTCCTATTTGTGGCAAATATTAAACTGATTTTTATCTATTCAAAAAAAGAGAACGGATTTTTGAACGAAAACTGAACGTGGGTGTTTTTTAATGTGGTCAGTTCTACATACCGTAGCTCCTCGGAATTGTAATGATTTCACTGGCTCAAGTATTGAAACAGTAGGTCAATAGTTACTTCATCAATCGCCGCTTAGCAGGATTCGATAAGGCGTGATGTTTTTTTTTTCCAGTTGAGAAAATATTTTTCAAAAAAAACGACAGGACTTTTGGGACACCCCAATAGATTCACAGTCGAAATTACTACTAGGTACTAGATTCACAGTCGAAATTAATAATTTAAAAAAAAAGTAATATCTGTTTCACCCCAAAGCTTAGTAAAAAGAACTTCCCATGAGCACTTTTTCTCAACATGGAGGAAGTAAGGTCTTCTATACTGAAAACAGGAAGGTCGATAAAATCATCGAGCTTAAAATCACAAGTGAAAACCATTGCAGGGTTGCATCATCACTACGCTATTTTGCGAAATCGTACCACGGTAGCACACTCTGCGTTGATGCAGTAACGGTTCGAATCTACGCATTCCTGGTTCAACAGTTACACCAGAAAGTAACATATTTCTTTTAAGACAACGACGAAAATCGGACTATGCTTTGAAATTTTAAAATCAATCACCTACCCTCCATAGCATACCTTCGATTGCATATAGCTGAATAAATAATTATTACAAGTTTTCAGCGGATTGAGTTACCATTTTTTGAACTCGGAGAGATATTTTCGGAATATTTTATCATCATAACAGCAATAAAATCGGATAACGAACAATTTGTTAAATTCCTTCTGAAAGCAATAACCTCACTAATTTTCACAACAACAACAAAATAGTCTAGAAGATCTAATATTAATTTCAACAACTAAAATGCACTCAAAGAAGGCTATATATTATTTCGAACGTTGAATTTGTTATAGAGAAGCGATGGCAATAACTGGCAAATATTATTTCAAGTGTTATCGAGTTGTTAATATTATTTAGCGAATGAGATATTATTGTTTTCAGGAATCATTTAAGAGAGAGTAGGTAGTAGGGTAGGCTATTCGACCATTGCGCAGTCGCTCTCTCTCTCTCTCTCATTCTAGGAATTGCGACTGCGCAAAGCACGCGTTCCTCGATTGCGACTACGCAAAAGGACGCGGAGGGAGGGAGAGGAATTGCGCAGTCGCAATCCGTTTGCGAATGCGCAATTCCTCCAGGTCGCTAATGCGCCTCACAATGCAAGTCAATAGATTAACTACTGGATTATCTTCTTCCCACACCTTTCCCGTTCGCAAAGATAATCAATTGACTTGCATTGTGAGGCGCATTAGCGACCGGGAGGAATTGCGCTGTCGCAAACGGATTGCGACTGCGCAATTCCTCTCCCTCCCTCCGCGTCCTTTTGCGCAGTCGCAATCGAGGGACGCGCGCTTTGCGCAGTCGCAAAGTCGCAATCGTTTTGCCAACCCTAGTAGGTAGTTTCGTCGAGTTCGGTGATGTTATGTTTTGTAACCAAATTAAAATATCTTGGTTAGTTTTGGTCGAATCGCTTAATTTTTTTCTATTTGAAAGAACAGACTCTCCTCTACAAATCTCCCGATCAGAATGAGGAGACTCGGTGCGCGGTATTTATTATGATTTTTTTTACGTCCAGAAGGATTGGAAAACAGATCAGCAGAGAAGTTTTTTTTTAAATCATAGTAAATTCCGCGTAAGTCAGATCTACAATTAGATCTTGTCAGGAGATTTGTGAAGGAGAGTCTGCCGATTCGAATAGAAAAAGTATGAAGCAACTCGACTGAAACCAACCAAGTTATTCCCATCTTTGTGAAAATGTTCCAACACGTGAAATCGTCTTCGATTTCGAATCCCACAACTATTTAGTTCAGCAAAATAAACAATTGAAAATTGTTCAACTATTGCAGAATTAAAAATTTATAAGTGCTTTAATTTGATATCAATTATTTTTCATTATCTTGTTCGTCAATTATGGGCATCCCAAGCCAGGACATTTGATACAAAATATGTAAACAATGATATAAAATATATAAATATCAATTTAAATCGACTATGTTCTTTATGTAAAAGTTGGACTATTTTCAGTATGCAATAGCTGAACATGTTGTGGGATTCGAAATAAAATGAGTGTTACATATAATATATTATAACATGAATAAATTAGTTTAAAATGCTACCTGGAGAAAAAAGCTTCAAAGCCGAAGAGTAATCTGAAACACTTCTTTGACCTAATTGCTTTCATTTATATCTATATCTTTTTCTAGACTACATTGATCGACATTCTTCAGAGCTGGAGGTTGCGAATATAATTCTCAAACGATATATTTCCGAAACGGGTGAAATATTTGGGGTATGACATTTCCGCAACGGGGTAGGATTTATTTTGTATGGGTCCTAACATCAAATGTCCCTTGCGGAAATGCCGTACTCTCGAATATTTTAATATTAAATTTGGCAAGATACAAGCGAAATATAATCATCATTACCTATCAATCGTGTGAAATATAACAGTTGGCTAATCCTGTAAAATAGTATAACCAAATAGAGAGCAGAAATAATAATTTAAGGCGTATGAAATTTATCACCCTGTTTCTCTGGAAGCAGCAAAATTATGGAAGGAGCGACGTTGACACAGACAACCTCAATTGATCATGTTATTCGTATCTCAAAACCTACATCGACGAAACTACCTACTCTCTCTCTCTCTTAAATGAAAAAAAATCATTTTCGGCCTTATATAAAGTACAATTTAATGGAAATAAACCGATACAAAAGACGCTTCAAATTAAAATAATATACACATGTATTCAAACGAACACAAATCAGAAAAAAATTAACTATTTCCTTGACCTCATTAAATAAAGAAGAAGTAGATTCAATTCATAATGAGGCGGACTTTACTGCTATTTATTGTAATTTTTTTTATAGAAAGAAATACCGAATCAAAAATTAGTTGCAAAAACACCTTAGAAGAAACTAATATTGTCGAGACGCATTCTTTTAAGGAGTTCTAGTTTTTGAACCAAAGGAATCGCTTCAAACCGTTCAACATTCATCAGCCTTTTGAGCAGTCACAAACAATCAAATTTCACACGACGGACACGTATCTTTAAAAAGATGAGCCAGTTCTACTAGATGATTCGATGAGTAGTTGTTGCGAAATAAATGCTCGACACGATCATAATGATAATGGCGCACGCGATCAGCACAATATAATACGAATGTTCGCATTAATTCAGGGAGAAAAAAATAAAGACAATTGATTGGAAGTAGAGTTTTGCATTATCATACAGTAGAGAGTTTTGCTTTATCATACAGTAGAGCGATTTTCATTATCTCGTGCACGGCCCCCGATCCATCAAAACAATTGCAAAAAGAACCGCCTAATTGCACCACAAAATCGACACCTCATTTTCAGAATAGTTCACGAGTTTCTCGTACGGAAATAGTAAAACTAGCTACAAAAATTACAATTTCATCAGGTTGGCGGCAATTCAGGCAATTTTCAGAGAAATCCGTGCAATGTCTCTAACCACGAGGCCAGGGCGGCCTACCGCCGGGTTCTCATGGCGGAGACTAGTGGTTGGGGCGCGAGCCTTCTTCTACCATCTTGCAAAACATGGTTTATCGTGGGGCTCGAACCGGCGATATAGCGGACTTCAGTCAGACACCATAACCAATACACCAGTGCAACATACAAATTTAATTCAAAAAGTTGCCTGAAACCCTGAATCATCAGGGTCAGTCAGGTAGGTTGCCTGACCCTGATGGGTTTGAATTTCGCGGGCTATTTCTGTAAGGGGCGTGGTTAGGCGGTGCTTTTTGCGATTGTCAATGGAACAGGGACCGTGTCGTGCGCTAGTGCGAACTCATTATTTAAAGCTATATTTATGTTAATATTGATCGCATGTGCAAACTGAGCTGCTGTATTGCACTCGTTATTGCGTCTACTCGCCCTTTTTGCACGTGATCCTCACACTCTTTTTAATCGGTTGATTTTTGTCTCATCTATCAATGTGCCAAGGATTTTAGGGACAAGTTATTTTTTGGGTACCGTCCCTGCTATTATCTGTAACTCTCTCCTTGCCGCAAGAGCTATCAAACACATCTTTCTTAGGGCGAACGGAAGCGGTAGCCTCCGTTTTGTTTTTGTTTATATCTGAGAGAGATAAAAATTGCTATTTCCATCTTCCATGCACTATGAGCTCTTTACACTCCCTTTTTTGCCAGTGCCTCAGTGGTAATCATTTGCCTTTTCATTTCTGCGAGTGACATTGTGCTTCCAGTGATTCCGCCTGGGCGAAGAAGGATTGCAGTAGAGGCCAATCGTATGACCAAACGAATATTGAAATCGTTATTCGAATGGCTCTATCGAATATCCTTTGTGATTCGATATTATTCGCCTTGTTATTCGATTCGAATTATTCCCTCCCGCTCGCGCGTCCCCGAGCCAATTCTTCTCCTCTTCTTCCCCGAAATGGGCCGAGGGCGCGCTCATTCCTGATTCCTCGTTATTCAATAGCCTAAACGAGTAATTATTCGTTATTAATCCCGTTATTCGATAGAAATGTTATTCGAATAACATGTAATTCGAATAGCCGATTCATTCGAATAACACGCTATTCCTTGTCATTCGCGTATCGAATATATTCGATAGTCGGTTCGCAATCTTGGTATTCAATCCATCAAGAGGTTTATCACACGAGAAACCAGTCCATCGACTCTTCACTATCACCTTAAAATATTCGTGGCCACGTGAAGACAACAGACTAAATAAAATAATAGTATCACCTCAGCTTTCTGGAAGGCTAGATCGATGCAGTAAAGAGGGTCCATCATCTGACAATATAAAATTAGACAAGAAGAACATCGTAATAACATACATTGATCGATTTAATTCCCGCTACTTTCGACACAAGAAAGAGAGCGCCAAGTACGATAATCTTAAAGCATTGTCATATTCTCGCCAGAGTCAACGAACCACAACATTTCAAAATATTTTTAAATGCTTAACTTATAAATACCTGATCTTCAAAGAGTTGGAACTTTCTATCCGTGACTTCATTAAGCATGGTCCACTTCGTCATCAGTTTGATCGCCTTTTCGTCCTATAAATGATAGTGACTATATTTGATGTCGACTTACTCTTCCCTTGGGAATACTATGAAATTCCATAATATCTGTACACAACTCGATCAATTCTTCGAATCCTTCGAAGTTACTCTTCTTTTTCTGTCGATCGGACTAAATTAGATCGATGATGTAGTGAAGAACTTATGAAAATACCTCAAGAAGCGTCTCCATCGCTTCCCATTCACTAGACCGAACAAACCAACTAAACACGAATCACAATGGTTTATTGAGTATATAACATACCTCAACAAAATAATAGCAGTAGGAGGATCATGATCAGCGATTTCGATGACCTCCTTTAGAATGGTCAGTGCGGGATAGATCTGGGCAAAGAGCAGTGATCGAAAAGTCGTGTCAATTGAAAATTTTCTTCCGTAAATGTGCACGTTAATAGTGTCGATTAATAGATATTGATGCTCTCTTTTCAATGGTGTATCTCATTCGTTCTGGAAGGGTGTCGTTTTCGAGATAAGGGTGTCCAATTTTTCAACGTAAAGTGCACTTTTTGACTTTCCGGCAGAATTTTCATCACGATCCACATACTGTTGGAGGAAACGAGATGAAAAAAAGCGCATCGAGTTCTATCAGGCGACACTGTGTGATCGGCATCCTTTTCGAAAAATTTCTCATATCGATTTTGACATACACTGGCAAAGAGAAAAGTCTTGAGCTGGCAAGTGAAAAAAGAAAGATATTTTCAAAAAGCTTACTCAAAAATGGGCATTTAAACAATGTATTCTTACATTTCCAGTGAAGAGTAGCGAAGCAGCGACTTTTCTACCTGCCCAACAAACATCTCGTTTCTTCTTCGTATCCAATGTTGAAAGGGACGAAATGGAAGTTACTTTTATTAATTTTTGCCACTGTTTCGCAGCTTTCTAAATGTTATTCCATCACATTAACATACAAACGTATATTTAAACGAACCACAGAAATTGGCAGTTTTTATACTTGTTGTTGGCGTGAGTGACTTGATTACATATATTCTCGAATCCATCTCTGTTATTCTCGAACATATGTATCAAGATATGAACCCTTTGAGAAATTGATTCAAACTCCGAATACATGTATGTCTGAAAGATATTCTTCTGATGGAAATATATATGGGGAAGATACATACCTGAACTTCCGTTGCTGAATCAACGAACGATTTGACGAGACCATTAATAGAAGTGATTGCATCAGTGACTGGATCCGGCGGAACTTTGACACAATCTGAGCTTTTTGCTTCCCCACGAGCAGGACTTTTCTCTTCCCTTGTGCGGGTTGAACTCCGTGTTGAGCGAGACATATCCTACTGGGTTAAAATACGCATGTGTTAAATATTACATAATATGGGGGGTTCGCGGGAAAACCCGAGGCACCGCCCCGGAGAGCCGACATAGAGCCAACGAAAATGTCAAGAGCGAAATTTAGGCTACAAACTACAAAAACAATGACAACCGCGTTGCCCGAATGACGCGCGTGCGGTTCTAGTTGCCTGATTTCCACTTTCCGGGCCTGTCGTTATGAGACCATTCAAAAAGTTGATCCTGAATCACGATAAATCAGGGATTTTACGTGATATCACGTAAAATCCCTGATTTATCGTGATTCAGGCTTAGCTTTCTACTGTATGTTTTTTGACGGCCCGCGCTCATTTCCTGATTTCCCCTGATGGGTGGCGACATTTTTCGCTTTGCCTATGTCGGCGGCCCGGGTGCCGTGCCGAGGGCGCGACTCCAGCAAGTTGGCGGCAATATTAATTTTTCAAAAAAAAAATTGTTCTTTTTAAAAAATTGATAACTCTTGCATGCTCGCAGTCTATAGCCTCGCCCGTGAACCCTCTAGATTCGCCAACATACAATTTTTCGTTGATCGCTTCCATCACTATAATCACAAGGCGTGCTCCGAAGCCCTCAGAATTCGCTCATACCAATCCGACCCCGTTCTGAGCAGCCAAAACACGCAAGCATGCGAGCAGACCATTTTCCTCCTCAGGCATCTTGGCAACAGCCTGCCTTTCATGTCCCTTTCCCGCTATACGAAGATTCTGAATCTATATCTGTCGAGAAACTAAATCCCTGTTCTAATCGTATGTTATCCCACTTTCTCACTGGAACAATAATAAATCAATCTAATGACGAACCCAAAGACAGAGGAAGAGGAAGAGATAAATAATAAAACATAAACGAATTCGCGAGGGAGAGGGGGTGCTGAAATTGTATGTGGCTAAAGGGCAAATAGCCATAGTGGCTAAACGAAATAGCCATAATTGCTATCCTACTATATACTATAATCGCTGAACGTTCATGAACATAAGTGTGCGAGAACGAGAGAACCAGACTTGTGGATTACTGTAGCTAAATAAAATCAGTTCACGATCCGTTGTGCATGCTAGGAGAAAACTACCGTATGCTCATTGCGAAAAAATATTTAAATATTTTCATTTCTGTTTTCAGCGGCGATCCGTGAATCCCTTATCGATATTTGGTCGATCTTGAGCCACGCATATCACCCAGCTGCCGTTTGCGAACCGTTCATTGCCGCCCTCTGCTCAATCCCGCCTTCGGGAACCTTTTTCTTGTGGTCTTTCATTCACAATCATCACCTTTCCTCTCGGCTTTGCAGACAATGGTTCTATACGAGCGCTCGCTCATCGTCGGGGCGCCCAAGGAGGCGCTGCCGTACGCCACCTTGCTGGCACTCAACGCCGCCAACTTCGGCGCCGCAGCCTCGATCGACCTGAGCGCGCCCGTCGCCGAACTCAACCTGTCAGTCGCTTTCCTTTTATCGATCACTGCCCCGCTCAGAGTTTCAAGCTCACGGTAGTCGTGAGGAAACGAGTGTTCTCGGGATCCCATTCGATGTCTTTAACCCGAATTAGGCGAGTTTAGAGGCGTTTGAGAATTCAAAATGTGTGGGTAGAATCTGGAGGGTCACTCGCTCATCACTGCTTCTTCTATTTAATATTAATTGATCTAAATAAATGAATTCAGGGACGGCGAGCGCATGCGCAACGACGTCTCGATCGCTCGTCTGGTCGCGGCCTCCAAGGGCGACGCTGACCTCACCGGTGCCGGACTGCTCGAGCAGGCCACCGTTAGCTTTTATTTAATTATTTAAATTGTATTTATATATTCAATATATAAATAATGTTCTTGCAGATCGACGGTGTCGTCACTCTAGCTGAGCGGGTCGTCGATGAGAAGATCTCCGCAGAGGAAGCACTCAAGAGTGTCACTTTCGGCAAGGTACTTTTCCGTTTCAAGTTCGATTGATGAAACCCAATTCTCGCAGGGCGGCACCCTCTACGATGGCCGTATCACCATCGCCGACATCGTGCTGTGGTCGCTCGTGGCCAAGGATGAGAAGGTTTGTTTTATTTAAATATTAAATATAATATTTTTTGCCTCAGTCTTCCGCTCTTTATCTATCGCTCTTTTTCCTTTTCTTACGCAATATTTTCTTGTTATGCCACTAGCATGGATTTCGAAAGCGCATAAGGTTATCGAGAGGTTGCACAACACCTACTAGTCGGGTGGAACAGAGCGGAGCGACATGAGAGTCAGAATGATGCAATAGCACTGAGCCACGGGGGGTCATTAGAAGAAGAGGAAAAACATGAGTTGTCGATTGGAATGGCATCAGAAGGACATCCATCTGGGCGTTTCCCGGTTTCGTCCAATGAGTCAAGCCCAAATCTTCCCTCTCGATTGCACACATCGGCTCACCCCTCCAATCTTACACTCTCGGTCCTCTTCAGTGGTCTAGGATACTCTAAGACCCTAAGCCCTCTGGCTTACATTCAGTTTGAGATTATTTCCTCCCCTCATCTCGTCTCGGGTTCCTTTCACTTTTCTCGTTTCTCTCTTTCTATCAGTGATGGCCTTATCTGATTGACAGTTTGGAATTGCATTGATAGTGGCGTGGACACGTTTGAAATAAGAGCTAGTTGTTTATTTCATAATTTAATTACTAATTGACTACTATCTGCGCAATTCAATAACGCGATTTGACCAAATACCATCTCAAATATGGTTTTTTAGTCTTGATGTTAATATATTCTCGCAATATCGATGCTTACTCGTAGAATAAATAGTAAAAAGAGTTCATTGCAGCTGCAGAAGGCGTATCCCGCTCTCTTCTCGGCCGTCCTCAACGACACTCGCTTCGCAGAGGCGCACACCATGGTCGGCATGTTCGCCGCCCCCAAGACTGCCAAGGCGAGTTGCCTCATAGCAGGGAGGTTTTAGCTCTCTCCATTCTGCACACTATCCCGCCGATCAGAGAAACGAGAGTGTTCCGAATGAAGTGAGTCGAAAAACGAAACGACATAACAACCGCATAGTTCCTCTTTTCCCGCATTGGTTGAATGAGGTGCTAAACGAGCAGCATCAATTCACCGTGTCACACTTAGTTTCGCATCTCGTGTGAGCATTCATTGTCATCCCTTCATTGTATCGTATCCACTTTCTCTCAGCTGTCATACAAGTATAGTTCATCGATGTGCCTATTTTTTCTCAGACCGCTGTTTCTTATAATTGCTAGAAAGTGAGAACATGGAATAGGAATCACTCAAAGATGTTTGATCCACCAAACGGCCCCCTTTGCAGAGCAGCAACGCGAATGACGCGGGGAAGAAGCAGAAGGACGAGGGCAAGTTCCTCGAGCTAGAGGGAGCCAAGATGGGAGAGGTCGTCGTACGATTCCCTCCAGAGGCATCCGGGTGAGAGAGAACAGGGATCGATCGACCGGCTACTGTATATGAAAAAATTGTGAAACATAAAAGAACCTTGGTAGCCTCTTTTGGATGAATCTAGCCATTTTCTGTGGAGCCGACTGTTATGATGAGCCGAAACGAGTGTTGGGGGCGATTTCTTGAACTTCAATGTGACGTACATTCATCATCCTTGCAGATATCTGCACATCGGCCATGCGAAGGCGGCGCTGCTCAACCAGCACTACCAGCAGAAGTACAAGGTGAGGAGTAGTGGTGGGATATCGGAACTTTATTCTCTTCAATTCGTGGTCTCTCTCACTGGCCAGAGAAATGAGAGAGCACACGAAATGAGGAGAGTCGGATGCCGATTTGTCATCACTAGTGAGGAGTGAAAGGACAAGGATAGTCTCGCATCTATCTATCTCGATCATTCCCATTTCATCAACTATTTTTGAAAAACAAAATCATTAATTATCTCAATCCTGATTCAGGGTCAACTCATCATGCGATTCGACGACACCAATCCGGCGAAGGAGAACGCGCACTTCGAGGAGGTGATCAAGGAGGATCTCAAGATGCTCCAGATCGTGCCTGACAGGTGAGAGACGAGTAAACCTCCATTGACGGCTACCGTGAACCACATTCATCGTGAATTAGGAATAATTTGAACAAGAAGCAGTCAACCGTTCAATTTTGTGTTTCTCAAGGGAGAAGATTGTCGTTCATCTTTTGTCATTGATAGGGGAAGTCTGAATCACTTGAAATAATTTTTGCTTTTCAAACCCGGTTGTTCGGCGTTGCATCTGGGCAGGAAGTACATTTTCCTAATTTGAGATGGACTCACTCGTCCGACCACTTCGACACGATGCTCGGAATGTGTGAGACACTTCTCAAGGTGAAATTATTTATTTATTTATTTTGTGTTTAACCAGCGGCATTCCCCCGCCTACGGCGGGGGAAGCCACTGGCAGACTCCGCGCTTCGCGCGTCGTCTGTCTCCCCCTCCCCCATCTCTCTCGGGAAGGTTGTGAAAGTTCTGGAAAGTTCTGAACCTTCTAGAACTTTCCTCAGAGAACCTTCTAGAACCGTCCTCAGAGAACCTTCTAGAACCTTCATCAGAGAACCTTCTAGAACCTTCCTCAGAGAAGGTTCGAACTTTCCTTGGAGAACCTTCTAGAACTCTTCTCAGAGAACCTTCTAGAACTTTCCTCAGAGAAGGTTCTAGAACTTTCTTCAGAGATGGTTCTAGAACTTTCTGCAGAGAAAGTAAGAGTCTGTAGTTTGTAGTCTCTAACCTAAAGTTTGATGTTTGTAGTCTATCGTTTGTAGTTTGTGGTCTATAGTTTGATCGTTGGTCTTTATAGTTTGTAGTTTGGTCTTTATAGTTTGATCTTTGGTCTTTGTAGTTTGACCTTTGATCATTACCCTGGTCCCTGAGGGCCAAGGAGAGGGCGGGGCAAAGTGGGCGGAGTCTGGACAGAATGAGACTCAGCGCTTTATATAGGAGTATGATAAATAAGTATATTAATTAATTAAGGAGGGCAAGGCCTTCGTTGACGACACGGACACAGAGACGATGAGGAAGGAGAGGGAGGAGAGGAAAGACAGCAGGATGAGAAACACCCGTTAGTAGTGCATTTATCAGTTTCATACCCATTTATGAGTCGTGCACTTTCCAAATTGCGCTGTGTACATTGCTGTTTGCAGCTGCTGCCGAGAATCTGGCACTCTGGGAGGAGATGAAGAAGGGCACGACCAGAGGACAGCAGTGCTGTGTGCGCATCAAGATCGACATGAAGGTGGGATTGGGTTGCAAAATATGTATAAAAAAGAAGAAAAACAATTATTGCAATTCATTGTGCAAAGCTAGCTGAAGCTGAATCGATTGAGAGATCAAGGAGGCTCTTTTAGCGAGTCGATGAAACCCCGATTCACCCGGAGACAATCTATCCATTCGTTTTCAGTCGAACAACGGCACGATGCGCGACCCAACCATCTACAGATGCAAGCCAGAGGAGCATGTGAGGACTGGCACCAAGTACAAGTGAGTGCCATCACGACTTTCCAACTTGAAATATATTCCGTCAGTTGAGAACCTCTGGAAACTAAAATTTACTAGTATGTGATTGGCTTCTCCACTCACCAACGGTATCCCATCAGTTGACAATCTCGTGAAATGCAAATCCGCCGGTTTAGATAAGCCTGGCATTGCAGGGTGTATCCCACGTACGATTTCGCATGCCCGATCGTGGATTCTGTCGAGGGAGTCACTCACACTCTGAGAACCACCGAGTACACTGATCGGTGAGTGATTATCATTTTATTATTAATTAATAAATGGTAATTAATGATGTTTGTTTGAGTGACGATCAGTACTTCTTCATCGCCGATGCTCTGGGCCTCCGCAAGCCGCACATCTGGTCGTACGCCCGTCTCAACATGACGAATACGGTGATGAGCAAGAGGAAGCTCACGTGGTTCGTCGAGGAGGGCAAGGTCGATGGATGGTGAGTGAGGGGGCGAGGCTTATTCCGGCGATATGGGATAGCATCAGTATTTATTGTGGGAGGACTGTGTGTACTGTAATTGAGCAAGCGGAAATGATTTGAAACTATGTTCAGTGTTTGAAAGCTAAAAGTGGCGGTGGGTGGAGTTGTAAAAGGCTTATCTAATGCCTTCTCTCAACGAGATCGCGGCTATTTTTCTTCAATTAATCGGACAAAAGATATAGACGATGATGATGTGATTTGAGGGATGATCCTCGTTTCCCGACGGTGCGCGGAGTGATGAGACGAGGAATGACCGTCGAGGGTCTCACGCAGTTCATTCTCGCTCAGGTTTGTAATTTATTTATTTATTTTAATGTTTAAATAAGATCCGTTGCAATTAGCAATTGAGTACAATTATCGTGAAACGTATTTCTACCTGACTTGAATGAAAATTATTCAGCATGATGATCAGTGAAGCAAATAATGTTTCTGCGGATCCATACTATATAATAAAGCGCAAACCTCTGTCTGTCTGTTTGTCCGGATTGCGAAATCGGAAACATGTAAACAACGCCTCCCCTCACTCTCCCTCTCTCTTTGCGATTTCGAAATACGGCGCACCGCGAAGCGGTGAGCCCCGCCAGTGGTATCCCCCGGCGTAGTCGGGGGGATACCGCTGGTATATAAATATTTTGAAGCAACATTTTTGCAGGGTGGATCTCGCCAGATCGTTATGATGGAGTGGGACAAGATCTGGGCGCTGAACAAGAAGGTCATCGACCCCGTCGCTCCCAGGTGAATAGCGGGTGCACGCGCGGGAGATTATCGATTATCAGGCAACCTTGAAACTCATATGAACCTGCTTCTCTTGCAGATACACGGCCCTCGACTCCTCCTCTCCCCTCGTTCCCGTGCTCATTGCGGATATGAAGAAAGAGGAGACTGCCGAGGTGAGGGATAAGTCATTTCGGTTTTGGCTCTCCATTCTGCACACCATCCCGTAAGTAATACAGACGAGAGAGTGTGCAGAATGAGAGAGCAAAACCCCGAAACGACGTCACTATTCCACTCTGAAGTTGATGATGACACATTTGATTATGTCTCGAAGAGTGACAAATGTGCACTTATTGAGAACCGGATCTCAGTATCATTAAATTTTGAACCGATTGATGTACTTGGTCACTGATTGAAACTGAAATGGTGCAGGTGGATCTGCACCCCAAGAACGAGGCAATCGGAAAGAAGACCATCCACAAGGGACCCAAACTACTCGTTGAGCAGGTGAGAGAGAGGGATTGGATTGAAGTGAATGCGACAGTCGAGAGGAGAAAGTATCCATATCTGCAATTTATATGGGTTGATAAATAAATAAAAATTTAAATACAATTGTTTAAATTTGTATGAATGACTTTCTGAGTCAGTGAACATATTTGTGCACATGCTTGGCACTAGGCAAAAAATCGAATTCGCTCTAAATGTGTGGGAGGGTAGTACTTGACGAGTGTAGCTCAGGCGCCACTGGTTTAGTGTTCCAGATCATTCTCCGCTAAATGGCGGAAGTTTCTAAAAACTACCGTAACCCAACCAACTTTGCTCTTTCGCAATCTTTCCAATCGAGTGATATCTCAAAAAATACAGAATATTCTATTGATCACACACGCCAAGTTTCATCACGATCGGATTGAAACTCATTGAGTAAGAACGATTTTTTGAAAATATTTTTTGAAAATATTACTATTTGCTTCTTGACATTGTTCCAATTACGTTGCAAGAGAAATATCGAAATAATAACAAATTTGGACCAAAAAATCCAACCAGGTTGTTTTCTGTTTCGCAATCACGAACTGACTTTTCAACGAGTTGTCAGCTTTCATTGACGAAGTTCTCTAAAACTTATTTTTTGTTTCGATTTGTTTGTACTCTATGGAGAGCTGTTTGTTTGATCTTCTAAATGATCAAATAAAAACAGTACCTCGGATACCTATGAACCGAGCGACAATGCAAAGTTTGAAAATATTTTCGAAAAATCGTTCTTACTCAATGAGTTTCAATCCGATCGGGATGAAACTTGGCTTGTGTGATCAATAGAATATTCTATATTTTTTGAGATATCACTCGATTGGAACGATCGCGAAAGAGCAAAGTCGGTTGGGTTTCGGTAGGTTTTTGAAACTTCTGCCATTTAGCGGAGAATGATCTGGAACACTAAACCCGTGGCGTCTGAGCTACACTCGTCGAGTACTACCATCCCACACATTTAGAGCGAATTCGATTTTTTGCTAGTGCCAAGCATATCTTCACTGGGTCAGATAGTCACTCGTATCAGTAATGTTTTCTTGTATTTAGAATATTTTAGTTTATATTTTTTCCCCATAAATTGAACCATTGGCCTCTGCAGGTGGACGCGAGGGAGATGAAGGCCGGCGACGTCGTCACCTTCGTCAACTGGGGCAACCTCAAGATCGCCAAGGTACGGTAGGACGTAGCGGATATCGATTGATTGGAAATAAGGGGATTATCACATTTGAGATGTGGAGAAACACCGTGATTTACCGTTTCCCGGTCAATATTTAGCAGAGATGTGTTGAGACAAATTAGTGTTTCTCTTCTTCCCGTTCTATATAAATGGAATGAATCTCGCAGGTGGACACTGGCAAAGACGGCCTCATCACTGCAGTCCACGCCAATCTCGATCTCGCCAATACGGTAAGGATGATCAGGGAATGGATTTTGATCTACCACTCAATTATCGATTTACTCTTTTCTAATCCTTCTTGCTGCCTCTGGGATGAGAATCGCTCGAACTAACTCAATTAAAAATAATTTCTCCAACGGGTTGATCTGTTTCAGGACTTCAAGAAGACGCTGAAGGTCACGTGGCTGGGCAACGTGTCGGCGGCCGCCGCCGTTCCCGTCGTGACCGCCACCTACGACCACATCATCACCAAGGTAGGGGGCGTGGCTTGAGAGGGGAGGGGGGGGGCAGAGTCTAGTGGGGTTGGAGTGGGCGGAGCTTGCGGAAAGGGGCGGAGCCTAATATCGATTATTCGTGCAGGCGGTGATCGGCAAGGATGAGGATTGGAAGCAGTACATCAACCAGGACAGCGTCTCGTACACGAAGATGGTGGGAGAGCCGGCGATTAGAGGGCTCAAGAAGGGAGACACCATCCAGATCCAGAGAAAGGTTAGTGGGAGGAGGGGGGAGATCCATTCCAAATGAGGCACATAATCATTCCAAATTAATTTGGAGGGGTATAAGTCTTTTTCGAGTGGGAGGATGCTTACCATTACAAATGGGAATCGATCGCATCTTATCGAGAGAGAGAGAGAGAGAGAGAGAGAGAGAGAGAGAGAATGAAACGCAAGTGTATCTTGTTCTCCCATCAGGGCTTCTACATCGTCGACCAGCCGTACTCGGCCAAGTCTCCCTTCTCGGGAGCCGAGACGCCGCTCCTCCTCATCGCCATTCCCGACGGCTCCGCCCAGTCCAGCAAGGTGTGTGTGCGAGGGGGTGACGAGAAGTCGGATCTCAGTTCTCTCCATTCTGCACACTCTTGTATCCTTGGCCTGCAAGAGAGTGTAAAGAATGGAGATAGCGGAATTAGAGGTGTAATTGTAGACGACAGCGGCTGAATTTTGTCAATGAATGTGTATTGGAGGAGTCCGGGTATTAATACTGAATATGTGATATTTGATAACGGTGTTTTTCAGTCCGCTCCTGCCAAGTCTGCAGCTCCCGCTGGTGCTGCTCCTGCTGTCAATGAGGCTGCAGCTATCTATGGCCAGATCGAAGCACAGGGCAATCTCGTCAGAGACGCCAAGACCAAGGATGCCAAATCGGTGAGTGCTTGGTACAAATGTTCACATTTTGAGAAATTTACTGCTATTTGTTCGAACGGATGTAAATCGAAGAGCATGGTTCGCAAAATTAAAATTTTACGATTGGCTAGTGAGCAAATATTATTTTACAAATGACAACAAACATTTATTTATATTTGTTGAAACCTCGTTGTGCCTGGATTGAAATCTCTATTGTAGCAAGAGACCAAGGACGCGATCGCCAATCTGCTGGAGCTGAAGAAGCTGTACAAGGAGAAGACTGGAAAGGAGTACAAGCCAGGAGAGGCTCCTGCAGCTGCTGCCCCTGCTGCATCTGGCAACGATGCTGCAGCTATCTACGCTCAGATCGAAGCACAGGGCAATCTCGTCAGAGACGCCAAGACCAAGGACGCCAAATCGGTGAGTGGAATATGTTTTTATTCTTCTTGAAATATTGAGAACAAAGGAGACCGCTATGGAATAATTTATAAATAAGTATTGGTAAACTATTTCCATACTAAAATTAGTCACGAAATAAGTTTCAAATAAATTAGAGATTATGTTATATTAGGTTGATAAGAAAGTTTCTTTCTTTTTTTACGGACATCGATTCTGGCATCTAATATTCTTCTCAATTGATCGATCAGCGAATGGTTTTTCATGATCGATGAGGGCATGTGTGCTCTTTATAATGCACACTATATCAGGGCTGGCTGGTCAGTAAGACGATCTTAATGTAATGCAAAAGTCACGGTAGTCGAACATGAGATACGTTGTTTTCTCAGCTCAGTGCGCAGCGGGGAATGGTATCAGGGCCCAATTGGTGTCACATTTCTAAAGTATGATGACTGGTGATTATAATAGTGATAGTGCGAGGGGTTGAGCCAATTCAGGCAAAGAAGAGGTATGTGCCCACACCAAAATCAGGTGATGCTAAAATTAATCAAAAACAAATTCAATCACTGTTTTCTCCAACCGATAATTTTACAAATCCGAAATATGGTGCAAATCAAAGTACCATGCCTTGTAAGTCTACAATATTATTTGGGAGACGACGATCAGACTGTCCCGAAAATTACGGAATTTTCTAGCACTTCTGTATCAAGATTTGAAGATCGAAAACGATACATATTGATGCTCTGTCTTTCCCATATAATCAGAAAACCGGAAATTTCGGTGCTAATCGAATAAGCAACTCTTGCTTTATCATTTCTAAGCTGGGTAGAATTTAGTGATCACAAGTTTTTGAATAGGCAGATATTGGAAGTGTATACCGAAAATCATATTTTTTTTGAAATTTTTAGTTTATTTTTTTTTCTATACTTTTAGGCGAATGGGGTTCGATTCAAATATGCAATGATAATGCCCCTGGGTACCCCTAAACTATGCTATATTGGCGCTTTAAACAAGCAAATTAGATAGGCTGAAATTAAATTAAAGTAAAAGAAAGAAACTTTCGTATCAACCTGATACTTCTGTTGGTGCCTGAATCTAACTAGTGTAACTAATGTATTTCTCAGTGGAAACAAAATCCACATTGTTTTCAACGATAGTCATTTCAGCAGCAGACCAAGGACGCGATCGCAAAGTTGCTCGAGTTGAAGAAGCTGTACAAGGAGAAGACAGGAAAGGAGTACAAGCCAGGAGAGGCTCCTGCAGCTGCAGCCCCTGCCGCACCCACTCCTGCTGCAGCTCCCGCCGGAAATGATCCTGCTGCTCTGTATGCCGAGATCGAGGCTCAGGGCAATCTGGTCAGAGACGTCAAGGCCAAGGATGCCAAATCGGTAAGTGGTCTTGGTTTTGCAAAACTATTTTTTTAAATGATGTTCTTGCACTACAAATCATCGCAGAAATATATGATCACCTATATCTATTAGTTTGAAACCTATTTGAGACTGACGAAATTTTTAGGTTTCGTTGGTCGCTATTTGAGCTACAAGGACAGATCCACAAATACATGGCTATTTATCAAATAATTGTACTGAATTTTCATGATTATCTTTTCAGCAAGAGACCAAGGACGCGATCACCAAGTTGCTCGAGCTCAAGAAGGGATACAAGGCGAAGACTGGCCAGGAGTACAAGCCCGGTGCAGCTCCTGCAGCTGCAGCCCCTGCCGCACCCACTCCTGCTGCATCTCCGGCCGGAAATGACCCTGCTGCTCTGTATGCCGAGATCGAGGCTCAGGGCAATCTGGTCAGGGACGTCAAGGCCAAGGATGCCAAATCGGTCGGTATTATACTATTAAAATATATTTATAATTTTTCGAATTTTAAAGTTGCAAAATGAATTTCTGATTAACAAGGGAATGGTAACATCGCACCGTAAAATTATCGAATGAGACATATGTGGTATTGAAGTGACCCATGGGGACAGTCCATTTCCGTTTTAAGAAAATCCCCGATATTTTTTTAAATTCGAGATTTTATCATAACTATTTTGCATGCGATTTCGAGTGAGCCTCTGTCTTGGTACTTGGCGTGATCTCAGAGAGACAGCAGCATGTCCTCCGTGGCGCAGTAGAAAAGCTCTAGGCCAATCTGTTTCTGCATGAGCTCGTGGCATAGGTTCAATGCCAGGACGGGTTATTTATCTTTTGCTCTTTTTTCTTTCATTTACGAACCATACCTTTTTAAAAAATCGTTCGTATTTCAACAGAATGGTCATGAATCTTGCCTGAATAGGGCGATTCATGTCTGTAACGCATGCTCGAAATACCGTGTTTTAATCTGCAGAATATTTGAAGCAACGTCAAGACGATTAGTAGCAGAGTCAGCACAATAACAGCTATCTATTAGCCAAATGCCGATGTTTCTATCATAATTTTGATCTGCGTCTAATCGTCTTTACGTTGCTTCAAATATCTGCAGATCGAAACACGGTATATTGAGAATGCGTTATATTCATGAATCGCCCTATTCAGGTAAGATTCATGCCCATTCCGTTGAAATACGAACGATTTTTAAAAAGGTATGGCTCGTAAATGAAAGAAAAAAGAGCAAAAGATAAATAACCCGTCCTGGCATTGAACCTATGCTATAGAAAAATATCGGGGATTTTCTTAAAACGAAAATGGACCGTCCCCATGGGTCACTTCAATACCATACATGTCTCATTCGATAATTTTACGGTGCGATGTTACCATTCCCTTGTAAGTATTTTTACCAAAATTAAAGCAGAGATAGATGACCGACTATTCGTTAAACTGATTTAAACCTTTTGTTAAATTATTTGTGTAATTATTGTAACCTAAATGTTCCGTGTTTGCAAATATCAATTTCAGCAAGAGACCAAGGACGCGATCGCCAAGTTGCTCGAGCTCAAGAAGGGATACAAGGCGAAGACTGGCCAGGAGTACAAGCCCGGTGCAGCTCCTGCAGCTGCAGCCCCTGCCGCACCCACTCCTGCTGCATCTCCGGCCGGAAATGACCCTGCTGCTCTGTATGCCGAGATCGAGGCTCAGGGCAATCTGGTCAGGGACGTCAAGGCCAAGGATGCCAAATCGGTCGGTATTATACTATTAAAATATATTTATAATTTTTCGAATTTTAAAGTTGCAAAATGAATTTCTGATTAACAAGGGAATGGTAACATCGCACCGTAAAATTATCGAATGAGACATATGTGGTATTGAAGTGACCCATGGGGACAGTCCATTTCCGTTTTAAGAAAATCCCCGATATTTTTTTAAATTCGAGATTTTATCATAACTATTTTGCATGCGATTTCGAGTGAGCCTCTGTCTTGGTACTTGGCGTGATCTCAGAGAGACAGCAGCATGTCCTCCGTGGCGCAGTAGAAAAGCTCTAGGCCAATCTGTTTCTGCATGAGCTCGTGGCATAGGTTCAATGCCAGGACGGGTTATTTATCTTTTGCTCTTTTTTCTTTCATTTACGAACCATACCTTTTTAAAAAATCGTTCGTATTTCAACAGAATGGTCATGAATCTTGCCTGAATAGGGCGATTCATGTCTGTAACGCATGCTCGAAATACCGTGTTTTAATCTGCAGAATATTTGAAGCAACGTCAAGACGATTAGTAGCAGAGTCAGCACAATAACAGCTATCTATTAGCCAAATGCCGATGTTTCTATCATAATTTTGATCTGCGTCTAATCGTCTTTACGTTGCTTCAAATATCTGCAGATCGAAACACGGTATATTGAGAATGCGTTATATTCATGAATCGCCCTATTCAGGTAAGATTCATGCCCATTCCGTTGAAATACGAACGATTTTTAAAAAGGTATGGCTCGTAAATGAAAGAAAAAAGAGCAAAAGATAAATAACCCGTCCTGGCATTGAACCTATGCTATAGAAAAATATCGGGGATTTTCTTAAAACGAAAATGGACCGTCCCCATGGGTCACTTCAATACCATACATGTCTCATTCGATAATTTTACGGTGCGATGTTACCATTCCCTTGTAAGTATTTTTACCAAAATTAAAGCAGAGATAGATGACCGACTATTCGTTAAACTGATTTAAACCTTTTGTTAAATTATTTGTGTAATTATTGTAACCTAAATGTTCCGTGTTTGCAAATATCAATTTCAGCAAGAGACCAAGGACGCGATCGCCAAGTTGCTCGAGCTCAAGAAGGGATACAAGGCGAAGACTGGCCAGGAGTACAAGCCCGGTGCAGCTCCTGCAGCTGCAGCCCCTGCCGCACCCACTCCTGCTGCATCTCCGGCCGGAAATGACCCTGCTGCTCTGTATGCCGAGATCGAGGCTCAGGGCAATCTGGTCAGGGACGTCAAGGCCAAGGATGCCAAATCGGTCGGTATTATACTATTAAAATATATTTATAATTTTTCGAATTTTAAAGTTGCAAAATGAATTTCTGATTAACAAGGGAATGGTAACATCGCACCGTAAAATTATCGAATGAGACATATGTGGTATTGAAGTGACCCATGGGGACAGTCCATTTCCGTTTTAAGAAAATCCCCGATATTTTTTTAAATTCGAGATTTTATCATAACTATTTTGCATGCGATTTCGAGTGAGCCTCTGTCTTGGTACTTGGCGTGATCTCAGAGAGACAGCAGCATGTCCTCCGTGGCGCAGTAGGAAAGCTCTAGGCCAATCTGTTTCTGCATGAGCTCGTGGCATAGGTTCAATGCCAGGACGGGTTATTTATCTTTTGCTCTTTTTTCTTTCATTTACGAACCATACCTTTTTAAAAAATCGTTCGTATTTCAACAGAATGGTCATGAATCTTGCCTGAATAGGGCGATTCATGTCTGTAACGCATGCTCGAAATACCGTGTTTTAATCTGCAGAATATTTGAAGCAACGTCAAGACGATTAGTAGCAGAGTCAGCACAATAACAGCTATCTATTAGCCAAATGCCGATGTTTCTATCATAATTTTGATCTGCGTCTAATCGTCTTTACGTTGCTTCAAATATCTGCAGATCGAAACACGGTATATTGAGAATGCGTTACATTCATGAATCGCCCTATTCAGGTAAGATTCATGCCCATTCCGTTGAAATACGAACGATTTTTAAAAAGGTATGGCTCGTAAATGAAAGAAAAAAGAGCAAAAGATAAATAACCCGTCCTGGCATTGAACCTATGCTATAGAAAAATATCGGGGATTTTCTTAAAACGAAAATGGACCGTCCCCATGGGTCACTTCAATACCATACATGTCTCATTCGATAATTTTACGGTGCGATGTTACCATTCCCTTGTAAGTATTTTTACCAAAATTAAAGCAGAGATAGATGACCGACTATTCGTTAAACTGATTTAAACCTTTTGTTAAATTATTTGTGTAATTATTGTAACCTAAATGTTCCGTGTTTGCAAATATCAATTTCAGCAAGAGACCAAGGACGCGATCGCCAAGTTGCTCGAGCTCAAGAAGGGATACAAGGCGAAGACTGGCCAGGAGTACAAGCCCGGTGCAGCTCCTGCAGCTGCAGCCCCTGCCGCACCCACTCCTGCTGCATCTCCGGCCGGAAATGACCCTGCTGCCCTGTATGCTGAGATCGAGGCTCAGGGCAATCTGGTCAGGGACGTCAAGGCCAAGGATGCCAAATCGGTGAGTATTCGTAAAATATTTAATTTTTGAATAAACTATGTCCGCTGTCTCAGAAACATATTTATATTTTCATATTTATAAAAACTATTTGTATTCCTTCATGAATCCTATTTGCTCCTGGTCGGCCTACAATTTCTATGTTAAGAATATGGGTGCGTTATTTTTGAAACGCAGATTACACGCTATTTGTTTGCATGATGAAACCTAATATGAATATGTTCGCTTTTCAGCAAGAGACCGAGGACGCGATCGCCAAGTTGCTGGAGCTCAAGAAGGGATACAAGACGAAGACTGGCCAGGTGTACAAGCCTGGTGCGGCTCCTGCAGCTGCAGCCCCTGCTCCTCCCGCCGTCTCTGCAGCCTCTCCCGGCGAGCAGATTGCAGCCAAGATCGACGCCCAGGGCAATCTCGTGAGGGAGCTGAAGGGCAAGGATGCCAAGTCGGTCAGTAACGGCTTATTGTGAGATTGATATTTAATCGATCTGTTGGATCAAAGATCTTTATTTTTTTGTCACATGGAATACAACCATTGACAAGGGGCTGATGACAAAATATTTGTAGCATTGATTGAAGCCTAACTGTGCCGTTTTCAACTTTCGCATTTCAGCAAGAGACCAAGGACGCGATCGCCCAGTTGCTGGAGCTGAAGAAGGAGTACAAGACTGCGACTGGCCAGGAGTACAAGCCCCCTGCTGCAGCTGCAGCTGCTGCACCGAAGAAGGTTTGAGTGACTGCCGCACCCTCCTAACCATCGCACCATAGTAGAGTGGTTATTCCCCCCCTTTCCTCCTCCCTAGAGTGAATTTGATCATTTTTTGTTAAGCGCTGTAGATTTTGTTGCCTAGAGTTTCTGGTGATTTATTTTAGTGCTGATTTATATATTGTGTGAATTTTGCTTTAGTGTGAGTATTTCCGGTTTCGCTCCTCTGACTATCGCTTTACATTGTTACACCCACGACAAGCTAATAGCTCAGGATAAACTTGTTGATTTTGGACATGAGAGATTCCGTATTACACAAGCACTATTGGATGGGGAGGTGATGGAAGGGATGGGAATGTCAAGGGGGATTTGAGGACAATTAGTTGTTTTCTCAGGAGGAGAAGAAACCTCAGCAGCCAAAGGCAGAGAAGCCCAAGAAGGAAGAGAAGAAGAAGGTAGGTCAAAGGGACGGGGAGAATGAATGGGAGCTAGAGATGTCAATTCGTATTTGGTCTATCTATTTTGCACACTTGCTGATCATGTGTGCAGAGTAGAGAAAGAGCTGGAAATCGAAACAGGACTCTTAGGAAAAAAAATGTTTTGTATTCTGTAGGAGAATACATTTCATTCTCTCCAGTTTGCACACTACACTCCATATTCTCCATTTTGCACACTGTATGGTCTCAGGCAATATCTCTATCTCTTCTTCATAATAAGTGTGTAAAATATAGAGATAGGAACGGGAGGTTCCAGTTTTTTTCATTCTAGGAGGAGAAGAAGGAGGACGGCAAGAAGCAGACGAAGCTGGGAATGGAGACGAAGAAGGATGACAACTACTCGGAGTGGTACTCGCAGGTGAGCAAGAGGGGTTTCTGTTCGGATATTACTCTCTCCATTTGGCGCACGTTCGTAGTTCTGATGGGCGAAAGATTGTTTGAGAAGAAGAGGAGAAGCGCTATTGATTGGTTTTATTAAGGCAAAAAGGAGATGGAATCACTTTGATCGGGGTTGTACAGTAATTAATAGATTTCGAAACATGAAAGCATTGGGCAGACAAGACTCTATTTGTCGAAGTTGTTCACGCAGTATTATGCATTCTGACCCGATTGTAATAATTGTTATTGAATGTAGCGAAGACTCGCCAGATAATTTTGTAAAGTTATTAAGCAATTACTTAATTAATTAATTAAACAATTAATTAATGACTGGTCAGGTGATTACGAAGGCGGAGATGATCGAGTACTACGACGTCTCCGGCTGTTACGTGCTGCGGCCGTGGGCGTACGGCATCTGGGAGGTGATCAAGGCGTGGTTCGACAAGCGAATCAAGGCGAGTTTTTAGAGGGAACTCTCTCCGTTCAGCACACTTTCTCACCGGTCAGAGAAACGAGAGAGTGTGCAGAATGGAGAGAGAGTCAAAATCGAAAAGACATCACTAGAGTTACGGTTTCAAAACAGGTTGAAAAGATCAGTTGAAAAGAAATGAAAACACTAAGGCGAATTGCCGTTGCTATTGAGAAACATGTGAGATTGGCGATTCATTTGCGATAGTGAGTTTTCCACTGTGGAGGAAATAAACTAATAATTTTGTGGATTTGGCTAAAAAAAAAATTAAGCTTCAACCAGCCACATCAACCAGTCTGTGAAAATATTTAACATTTTACAATTTTGTAGAAGATGGGCGTGAAGAACTGCTACTTCCCGATGTTCGTGTCGCAGAGTGCCCTCGAGCGAGAGAAGGACCACATCGCCGATTTCGCCCCTGAGGTGAGCAGTGATTTTATCTTTGATCCCCTTTCAATTCCGGGATCAACAAGATCCGTCTAGTTGTGGTTGCTAGAATATTCCCGTCCATAAGTTGATCTTTGATCTCTGTTATCTGCAGGTTGCCTGGGTGACTCGTGCGGGCCAGTCCGAGATGGCCGAACCCATCGCCATCCGCCCCACCTCGGAGACTGTCATGTGGGTTTGAATAATTTTACAATAAATTAAATTTAAAAAAAAAAGAATTGTGGAATATTTGGCGTGCGATGAAGCAATACGTTTTGAAGCGATCTAAAGTTTGTGAATTGAACCCGATTGATTTTGAGAATTTTGGGAAACGTGTCAAGTTGTTGCTTCGCGTTTGTGCTAAGAATATGATTATTCTCTTCGCTTTAGTATGTTGCAGAATTCCGTGGTGTGAAAAATATATAAATATAGATGCCAATGTCAGGTACCCGTCGTACCGGAAGTGGGTGCAGTCGCATCGCGACCTGCCGCTCAAGCTCAATCAGTGGTGCAACGTCGTGGTGAGTCTCGTGCGCCCGACCAGGCCGACCATTGGTTGCACTGTGTGAAAAACGATTTATTATGCTCGTTTCAGCGCTGGGAGTTCAAGCACCCGACGCCCTTCCTGAGAACGAGGGAGTTCTTGTGGCAGGAGGGTGAGTGGGAGGGGTTAACCCTCTTCATTCTGCACACTCTCTTGTCTGTTGGGACAGCGAGAGAGTGTGTCGAATGGAGAGAGCAGAAAACCGTGTGTGCGGACAATAGAGAAGTCGATCGCGTGTGTTAAGGGGGGGGGGGGGTTAAGGTAGAGGATTCAGAGGTAGTATGGGGCTGGGATTCGCTATTTGATACATTCTCTCTGGCAAGAGGATTATATACAACGTCTAATTTCGCAAATGCTGATTTTTGTCTCCTGGCAGTTCGGGGCTTCTGTCCTGTCATATTATGCTTCATGATGCCTCCTTAACAATTGATTACACACTGGGAGCCTTCAAAAATATTAAATCATCTCGCCCATCCCAGGCCACACTGCATACGCGAATCCCGCGGACGCGCAGAAGGAGGTCTTCCAGATCCTCGATCTCTACGCCGGCATCTACGAGGAACTACTAGCCGTCCCCGTCATCAAGGTACGGTAGGGGGAGGAGGTTGTGATGACAAATCGGCATCCGACTCTCTTCATCTTGTGTGCTCTTTCGTTTCTCTGACCGACGATATAGTGAATAAAATGAGGAGAATCGGATGCCGATTTGCCATCACTAGGGGAGGGTTACGGTAGGATTATGACACTGTGTCAAAGGTGTGATTGGAAGAAAATGGGTAGTACACCGGATCGAGCTTGTTCTCTATTCTGCACACTTTCCCCGCCGGTCAGAGTGACTTGACAGTGTACAGAATGAAGAGCGAAGAATTTTCAATCTGGAATGTGCAAAGCATCGTATAGTTACCAGAAGAAGGTGATTTGATCCTCGAGCGAAACTGAGATCATATGGGGAGTACAAATTGGTGACGACAAACGGCTTTTCGTGCCGACTTTAACACGAGTCGAAACCGACTTGCCGAGTCCGTTTTGTCATCACTAGTGCAAATATGAGTATCGAAGATGACAGGAGAAGGGAATGAGTGGGAGAGCTACGGTACAGTACCATGCCCCCCTTTCAGGGACGCAAGTCAGAGAAGGAGAAATTCGCCGGCGGCGACTTCACGACTACGGTAGAGGCATACGTGCCCGTGAATGGAAGAGGTGTCCAGGTACGGTAGATGGATATTGATGGGGGGTAGTAGAATTTGGGAACTTCTTCCGTTTCCGGCCCAGATTGCGACGGCGCAGATTGAAATGAGAGGAGTGGAATGGAAATCGAGATAGGGAATGAGAGAAAACAATCACAGAATTATCTGGGCCCGAAACCGAAGAAGTGCCGAATTTTGATTGACCGGGTTGTATTGTATTTCAATGCTACTTGTGTAGTGGACAGATATTGCAAGAAGCGATTTGTAAAAGCTCATAATTTAAGTGCCAAAATTTGTAATTGTACAATGTCAGTAAAATATATATATATATATATATTTATATTTATAAATCCAGGGCGGGACATCGCACCACCTCGGCCAGAACTTCTCCAAGATGTTCGACATCACCTTCGAGGGAGAGAAGGTGAGAGAGATTTTTTTCCGCTTTCCGACGATCAGAGGGAATACTATTGCCAAGTGCCCAGATAACAAGTAGTTCACTTCAATGTGAAACAAAGAAGCGGTGGGAGTTATGAGAGAAAAATTCCAATATATAAGGAGTTGTTGACTCACCCCAATTTCCCGTTCTTGTTGATTAATGTTGGTGTGAAACATGCATTTCAATGGTGTATCGCTGAATGAAGATGCCTGGAAAAAAGGTCAAATTCGCTGCGTTCAATTTTTTTTTGCTTTTTCCTTTGTTCACCATTGGCAAGCGTCCTGAATACACTTATTTGAGTCCAGTTTGAAACATGCGATCCGTGGGAGAAATTTTTTTTAAAAAAGCATTGAGAGATTTTTGAAATTTTGCGATTTAACAAAATAGTTTTAAAAATTATTTATTTTCAGGGCAAGGAGTTCGCGTACCAGAACTCGTGGGGCCTGACGACGCGGACGATCGGAGCGATGGTGATGGTGCACGGCGATGACAACGGACTGGTCCTGCCCCCCAGAGTGGCCGCCACCCAGGTATGGAGGGAGGGGGAGGGGCTGCAGCACCTGCTGCTGCAGGGGTTGCTGAAATGGGCGTGGTTAATTAAAGGGAGCGTACGTGCATGAGATTGTGGTGATATGGAACAGGGGAATTTGAATGGAGTGTGAAGCGGGGATCTGACGGGGGGGGGGGGGGGGGGGAATCTTAGAATTTCGGTGGGTGTGCGATGAGACTGTGCGCGAGTGGTAAAATACGATTCACTAATAATGATGCCTTTTTTTTCTTATAAAACTGCTGTTTGAGAAATCTAGTTACCAAACCGTACCATCTATGCTTCACTCTCTCGTCAACTGTGCCTTTTCTGCTTTATGATGATTGAGTTGACATTTCCCAGATTCAAAAAAATACATACCATCTTGTGAGTGGCCACCTCTAGTACTCTATCACAGCACTGTATTCTGTAGTAGAAAAATTACTGCTCTCTTATCTCGTTGCCCCCCCCCCCCCCCCACCGGGCTACACTATAATAGACTCGAGTATCAATCCAATATCAATCAATAATTTCTCCTGATGCTGCAGGTGATCGCGATGACGGTGGGCATCACAGCGTCGACGTCGGATGAGGAGAGGGAGAAGCTGATGAAAGCGACCAGGAGTGCAGTGGAGGGATTGATGATGGTGGATGTGAGGGCAGAGGCCGATCTCAGGTCAGCAGAGGGGAGTACAGTAGGGAATGGATGGAGGAGTATGGTAGGTAGGAGAAGGGAGGAAGAGAGTAGGAATGAGGAAATTGGAGTTGAACAAGCAAGCCATGGAATGATAATTGAATGCTCCCCAATTCTCGTAATATCAGAAAGCAGTGAAGCGGGAAGTTGCATGGTTCCGTTGGGACTATTGGAATGTGTGTGAATTTTGCGCGAGTGCGCAGTGAACCGTGATTGTGATAATATTTTCCCTCACAAAAATATGCAAGACATTGTCGAGATGGCAGAGACGAGCTAGTTGAATTGCTCCTGAAACATGAATGGTATGGGAGATGATGGCGGAATGAAAATGAAGAAATTCAATTTTAAATTAATAATATTGATTGAATTTGCAGAGACAATTACTCGCCCGGATGGAAGTTCAACCACTGGGAGCTGAAGGGAGTCCCCATCAGAATGGAGGTGAGGAGAGGGAAGAGATTCCATGAGGGAATCTAGGGTCGAAACCGAATTCTTCCTAGTTGGTGTAATTTCTAGCTCTATGTGGACAATTCGTTTTGAGGGGAATTTGAATCAGCGCAGTATTTTAAGAGCTTTTAGTCGAAATTTATGCAGCCAGTGAATTACTAAACATATTTTTTTAAATCTATCCCGCTACTTTAGTGCTATGACCACACATCAAATTCTCAAGGTTCTTTTTTTTAAAAACTATACTGATCATCCTCCCAAAGCACAATTTTCTCTAAATCGACCAATCACATCCTCGTCATGCTTGCATGTCGTGGGTCTCCAACTCATCTCTCCCCCATCGTCAGATCGGTCCGAAGGATCTGGCTGCGGGTCAGGCCACGCTGGTCGTTCGCTTCGACGGCGCCAAGCACGCCGTCCCGCTGGCCGAGTTGGCGCAGCGAGTGCCCACCCTGCTGGAGCAGATCCACCACCAGATGTTCCAGAGGTACGGTAGGGGAGGGGAGAGGATACGGTAGCAAAAGGATGGGAAAGGGAAAGGGTACTATGAGCTAAAGATGTATTTTCTGATTTCTTTATTCAGTACACTATTTCGCCGGTCAGACTTTGAGAGATGGTGTGCAGAATGGAGAGAGTAAATATCCGAAACGAAATCACTCCCGTAGTCGAATACGAAATCTGTATAGTTGAAAAATTGTTTGGTAGCTATCAGTTTGCCTCTCCGTCATTGTTTTCCGTAGCCAATTCTAAATTGATATGCGCAAGGTGAATCGCGGAAGTGGCGGGGTGGTTACAAATTGTACAATTACTTACAATTATTTATTTTGTGGTCGAAGATGTTCTGAGCGGTGGTTTGAGGGATTGGACTGAGTAACTACAGTATTTTGGCTAATGTACGGTTCGGGAATACTGTAGGAGTAAGGTATTAGAAATACAATGACTAGAGATTACTGTAATTGCTTTGCAGAGTGCTCGAGCAGCGCAACTCGCACATGAAGAGGGTCAAGGACTTTGGCGAGTTCAGGAAGCATCTGGATGAGAAGGTGAGCAGGGGACGGGATTGATGGGGCGGGATCCAATAATGATCTCTCCTTTCGGCACACTCTCTTGCCGTTCATAGCAAAGAGCGTGTGGATAATGGAGAGAGCTATGATTTAATCCTACTGCGCGAATAGAGATATTGAAGTGTGGGATAGTGGCACTGAAATCTGGGGAACATTAGAAAGGGAAGTCAAAACAAGAATTTTCGGTTGACGCGGTTCATTCGGTGGTTTTCACTCTCGATTTTCCCCTTCACTTTTTTGTTTCTTTATGCTGATATGATCGTAGGGGTTGAGGTGAGGGATAATGGTTGCTTGGTCTGTAATACTAGATTCTCCCACCATTTTCATATCTGCTGTCCATTCTTTGGTGGATACGGTGATTTTGACTGGAATCAAATCCTCCCTCTATTTTTGGGTTTCTTTATTCTGATATGGTCGTAGAAGTCGTGGTGAGCGACAATGGGTGACATGATGCTGGTCGTATATCATTCTCTCTCGTTGCAGTGCATTCTGCTGGCGCCCTTCTGCGGCAGACCCGACTGCGAGGACGCAGTGAAGAGAGACTCCCAGAGGTACGGTAGGGGAGTACGGCAGAGGGTACTGTAAGATTACGGTTACGGTAGGTGTGATATAAGGATACGGTAACACGAGAGCGCTTGATAGGCGAACTAGAGAAACGGATTGGAATAAGGAGGAATAGGAATCTGGCGTTCTCTATTTGGCACACTTTCCCGTCATTCAGACAGAGAAGAGTGTGCTGAACGGAGAGAGATTAAAGCCGAATCAAAATTGATATTCCTCATCTTCTCCATTGCAGAGACGACGTGATGGACGTGGCGGCGGGCAGCGCCCTCATGGGAGCCAAGACCCTCTGCATTCCCATCGAGCAGGTGAGGGGATGACGTCATTATTAGGCAATCAGACGATCATTTGAGCTCTTTATTGGGTCATCATACGTGGAAGTGCTTATTTGAATGATACTTGACTACCGTGTGGTCACGATAACGATTTTTGGGTATTTTGCCTGCCGAGTGATGACCCAATATGAGGAAAATGTACCTGGTAAATGACGGTATCAAATGAGTAATGTATCTCTTCCAGCCGACCGACCCCCTCGGCTCGAAGTGCATCCATCCCGACTGCAAGGAGGCACCCAAGTCATTCGCCCTCTTCGGAAGAAGTTATTGATTGATCTACCGCATCCCCTCGTCCCACCGTAGTTCATCGTTCTTGCTGTAATTTATCCATTTCGTTGTTTATCGATCGAAGATGTTTTCTGAAATATTATTATCGTTTGTAGGTAAATTATGGAGATTATGTTTCACTTTTTTCTGGTTTTTCGGTGTTGTTGATTGTTTTCGAAAGTTTATAAAGAGTTTATTGATTGCCGTTTTCGCACAAACAAGCGTCGATCACTCGCAGTAGTTTATCTGTACGTATTGAATGTCGTGAAAAGGTTGTGTACGGCCTACGGAAGTTACAGTAATCTCTCGTCGAGTGGTCGGTAGATCAACTGCAGCCATGGGTACGACCTCCGGTCGTGTACTGTTGCTGCTTGCAGCCATTGCAGCACATCAAGCTGCTGCATTCGGGGAGATGAAAGAGGTAACATTGACCTGGATCTTCGTTGAAGTGGCCATTCGATCGACTGATTGAGTCTGCGAGTGAAAATGGTGTAGTGTATTGTATTTGATGATTAGGAACTTTGCACTGAACGGGGTTGAGAAGGGATGATGATTCACTGCAGAGACTTGCACGTACTGTCGCAACCTCTAGCATAAGATTCATAAGTAGAAACTGAAACATCACACTCCCACGTTATTAAAATAAATCGCAAGTACTGTAAGAAAATATTCCGTTTCACGAATACACTTTCATGAACACCTGGCCAACAGCTTTCAAACGCGCACATACGCGTTTTTGTGTGCGGCGTCGTCAAACTCCGCCCACCTCCTCCTCCCAATCATTAATTTGTTTCGAGCGTAACGTTTTGTCCGCTCTCTAAACGCCGTAGAACACTAACTGCGTTTTTGAATCTTACAATAACCAGTGTTTTAATTTATCTCCTTGATTGCAGCAAGTGATGGTGGGTCTTCCCATCGACTCCACTGGCTTCTGCTTCCGATTGCTCAACGCGACGCACGAATTCGGCTGCGGAGGTGAGTTTACAATTTTGTTTTAACCGTTTATAAAGTGGCAAAATTGTGTTTTACTGGGAGAGTTAATACTATCGCTAAATGTTTCAAGGCTAATCTATGCTTCACAGGCTTGATAAAGTTGTGAATATTGGGGCTGTTTTTAATTCGAGCTTCTTTTACGACTTTCCAAAGAATAACGTTGATGTTCCTGTTTTTTGGCGGGTTATACTGCTGGAACCTTGTTCCGACTACATTTAACGAAGCAAATATTGAACTTTGATCTCTTTTCAGCCTCTAAGAATGGCGACGAGGGAGTGATCGTAGTGGCGAGATCGAAGGTCGACGTAGAGGGAGCGAGAGATGGATGGAAGGAGAGGTACGGTAGATATCAGTTGTTGATTGACTGACTTTATTCTGTCCAGGTTTTACAATTACGAAGGTAGATCAGTGATCTCCATTCTGCACACTATATTGTCGCATTAATCAGCGAAAGAGTGTGCGGAATAGAGATACATGCATTCGTTCTGATAAAGGCAAATGGTGATCGATGACTAAGTGGATTCTTTCTAGATTCCCCAATTACAAAGGAGGATTCGTGATGCTCATGGACGAGTTGCTGCTGAATGGGTGAGAAGTCTCAATATTTCAAATATTTAGAGATGCCTACACACTATCAAAACCATTGGTTTTGAACTGTATAAGTGGTATGAGCAAAACGCGAAACCTCCTGGTGTTTTTAACCTTGTTTTTTTTAGAACTTATCTTTTCTTATTTTAAGATTGATAATATAAATCAATAATTGAATAATAAATAAATATTAATCCCAGGGAGACTGCCCCTCTGCTGATCTCGTCGGATCGCGTGAGTGGAGTGCTTCTGATGCCCACGAAGGAGGGAGAGACGGTGGATAAAAACCTGCCCCTGTCGGGCGAACCCGCCTGTCCCAATAGACAATCCAGTCAGTTTAACGATTAACTTTAATATTAATGATTTAGAAATAGTTGAATTTAATTTATTTGAATGATAATGGCCCACGATTGGTGAATGTAGGGCAATATTTCTGTGAGAAAACATTTCCTAAATTCTTTGGACCCGGATTTATTATGACTCGACGTTTGCCGCCCTCATTCCTTCCAAAATCATTGCACTCTATCAATTACAGTGCTCGGCGACAACTAGAATCTAGGGGAATAAATTATTTTAAAAAATTGAACGATCATCTCCGAAATTCGCATGCAGGTCTGTACTCTGACTGGCGAGCGTGCGGTTCCAGCCGCGACGCAAAGCAGTGGAATGAGAAGGGAGCCATGATGGAGCAGGGTCTGTTGATCTTTGATCTTTAGGAGGGGTATGGTGACAACAATCATCTTGCCGGTTCTCCATTCTGCACACTCTGGGAATAGTCTAGATAGTGTGCAGAATAGCGATAGCCTAAACCGAAAATACATCCCGAACGCCGTATCCGTTCGGGATAACATCTTTGTGAGCGGCTGATCTTTGATCTTTCCCCATGTCAGGAATGCGCTTCACGCAGTGGACGAAGCCGCTCAATCGAGTCCTCAACGAGACAGTGCTGGAGACGATGATCAAGGTGAAGAATAGTGATGGCAAACCAGAACTCTACTCTGCTTAATTTGCATACTCTTTCTTTTCTCTACCCGGCGAGAAAGCGCGCGAATTCAGGAGAGTCGGTTCCGATTTGCCATCACTAATGAGGAAGCATGTGGAAAACAAGTTGAGCGGGAGTACCTGTGATTAAAAAGACGCTGCATGAGAGCAATATTGACCATAAAATTAAATTTGTCTACTGACTTCTTTTATGTTTCGCAGATGAATCATAGTCGATAGTGGTCCTGAGTTTTCGATGGACAACAAACATACGTGATTTAATTTAATTTAATCTTATTCAGTGTCATGATGCCTACAATCTGCCTGAGGCTCAGCCGAGAGCGGACAAAGTGGAGGGAAGGCTGTGCGCAGTATCGATAAAGGTGAGAAGCATGCCGCATCGAATACTAGTACTCTCCATTCTGCACACTCTTGTATCTCTGATCGGTGAGTGAGTGTGCTGTATGGAGCTACTATTCCTTCTGGCTTTATTAGCGAATTTTGCAGCGGGATTATTTTTTCACTCAAAATGCGTTTTGCTTTCACTTCACACACTGACTGTCGATTTCAGATTTTCAATATGGCCTCCGGCTCTTCTACCGAGTGCATCAGGAGACAGACGGAGGGCATAGTCGCGCTCTCAACGTGAGTTGCTTGCTCTGACCTACCGTACCCATCGTACCTCTTCCGGCTACTGTAGCATGCTGGTCCTCCTCTAGAATTTAGTAAAATCTTTAAGCACTTTTTTATCTGTCCTCCCTATTTTGCAACCGTTTTTCTTCTTCTACTGCCTCAAGCTGATCGTGGTCCGATCGCGGACATCCTTCGTTCTAGCTTTCTCCATTTGCACACTGCCTCGTCTTTCTGATTAGTGTTAGAGTGTGCCGAATGGAGAGCGCCAAAAGCCGAAATGGAGTATTTTGCAGCTACCTCTTTAAATTAATTAAGAACCCGTAAACTCTGCGATCCACTGGCCGACTTGAACGTCTTCGGCGTCTTCCCGCCCGGAGTGCAGAACAAGACGGGCAGTGGAGAGTATCTGGCGATACTGGCGAGGGTGGGTGGATCATTTGAAAATTTGAATTCGAAATTATTCGCTGCTATTGAAATTCTAACACTGTGGAAAAAACTTTGTGTGAGTTGATGCTTCAGGGGATGGATACATGAAAGGGGTTGAGAGGAAGTGACAGGATATTATCTCGCTGAAACCTAACTTCGCATGACGGCAGCATGAGAGCGTCTCTTCATTCTGTCTGCTTACCCCCCAGTTAGAGATACGGGAGAATTTGAACGATGAAGAGATCATTCTGGCAATCCCAAACACCCATCTGATCTTGATCTTTGATCTGTATCATACCTCTCTCTCTCCTCTCAGATGGACGGCGTGGCTACGGTCTCCGACTCGGCGCCCGCCACGTACGGCACGATGACCTCGGTCGTGGCCGCGCTCACCGCTGCCAAGGTTGTTTAACGTTTGAATATTTTTAATTCCCACCAATAATGCTGAAAAAACAGCGGCGCTGTCGAAATTTCGACAGAATAGGCACCGGGTGGATTTGGGCAGGAGTGAGAGTTCATGAACATGATATTCGTGGGTGAGAACAGTTTTCCATGGGCTTTTTGAAAACAAATATCATTCGTATGATTTATTTTTTTTAAATTTATTTTTAAATTTACAATTACAATTAATTGTAGGTGATCGGCGACAATCTGGATGCGTTCGAGAAAGCCTCGGCCAATAGCAACAAGCGAGTACTCTTCGCTTTCCTGCACGGAGTAAGTCTCATTATATATTTGTTTATTGTATTTTTAAAAAAAATTAAAGTGTGATTCCATGGAGTAAACAAAATTAACCATAATTTTGTAATTACTTAATTACAATTATTTAATGAAGTAATTCCATAGGAATCGTTCGACTACGTGGGCAGCTCGCGCTGGGTGTACGATATGGAGCACGGCGCCTTCCCGAAGCAGAGAAAGAGAGGTACGGTTGGGTAGGTTTACGGTAGACTGGGTGTTATTTCGGTTTTAGATCTCTCCATTCTGCACACTATCTCACCAGTTAGAGAAACGAGAGAGTGTGCAGAAGGGAGAGAGTCGAAAACCGAAACGACATCACTACTGTAGACTGAGGATAGGACGGGGAGCGTGGAGGGGATACGATAGGCGGGTGGTAGTTGAACAACACGGTAGGAATAAAGAAGGTTTTAAATATTGTAAATTTTTTTTTATTTCTTTAATCTCTCAGGAGATGCTCCTACCGAAGTGCCGGAGCTGATCTCGCTGGACAAGATTTGGGTGAGAATTACCATTTGGGTTAAGGATGCCATTTCGGGTTATGGCTTTCTCTAGTTTGCACACTGTCTTGCCGGTCGGACAAATCAGATAGTTTGCATAATAGAGAGCGCCAATATTGATATGGCATCAATAATTGTGTCTCACTTGCTATTTTTTTTAAAAGCTATTAGAGATTTTGAGAATAAATCAGCAAAAAATTGTAATTTGCAGCTGGCGATGGAGCTGCAGCAAATCGACGAGTCGATGACGCTGCACGCGCACGTCGACGGCAAGAACCATGCGGCAGATGAGAAGGGAAAGGTGAGAGGTGGAGGAGATATAATGAGGCCGGTTGTTGGGTGTGGTCTGGAGAAGTAGTATATGCGGGCAGAGAAAAGGAAGATACGAGGAGGGGAGAAATGAGAGCCAGGTGGATTGGGGAAGGAGAGGTGATTGATGAGCAGAAGTGTAGGATCGAAAGCAATAGTTGGTCGGTTGTTTCATTGGAAAATATATCGTAATTGTTCTATGTCGATAGATTATGATATCGATAAATTTAAAGTCCAGGTGGATTGGTGCCAGAGCGAGACGGTATGAATGAATGTTTTGGTGATGATAGCAGTGATAGACTTCATTGTTTGAAAAACGGTTACTCTTTGAATCAGCTGTGATTTGTTCTAAATTATGGATCGAGCATGCGATTAGTGCTTTTGTGACGGATGTGAAGGGAAAGGCTGCATTAGTGAGAGACGATGCACGGGCGCTCAAGACCAGTCATTAAAAACGTCCCGAGCCCGGAGCCGGAATCCGGAATAAAGAAGCCGCTAGTAAAAGGCGACACAGTATCGAAATTGGAATGGCTGCGCGAAAAAAAAACTTTAGAGGGGAAATGAACGGTCGCGGTGAGACCATACCGCAGCGCAAGCTGGAATTTTGCCAGCTTGGCCTTGCTCTGCGCTCATGGCCTCCCGGAATTAGAAGCGTGACCGACGAGTTCTCTTGCTTTCGAATGCAGGGGAAAGACTGGTTTGAGCACCCGTGGGATGGCTATGGTCAAAAAGACGGAATGACCAGATGAAGTGGTGCTTTTTTGAGTAGACGATTTACGCGTTGAAGCAGTGTACGCGAGGCATCTGTGGTTTGAAACTACTATTTCGAATGTGTTCTTGAGAATTGCTTATGCGAATAGTATTTACACGTTAGACAGCGAAAAGGAAGAGATGGGAAGGAGAAAATTGTGACCAGGTGGATTGGTGCTGGAGTGGTACGTTATCAGTTGATGGTTTGGCAATGAAGGCAGTGATTGCGTTGACTCTGTCTTGGAAATAATTACCATTCCCATTTGTTATCATTTCTGGACACTAGCGATCATCTGATTGTGAGAAACAAACAAAAAAGTTAGGTGGGTAGTGGTAGAGGAGGGGGGTGAAATGATTGGCGCTGTCATGAATAGACGATTTTGGGAAATCCGGGAAAGCACAGATGGGATTCCGTATAAACGTTTGATTTTTTCCTAAGTTACCAAGTCGGCTGAAGGCTGATTTGTGCTTTAGTATTTTGTGAAGTGTAGTTGAATAGTTATGAAGACCAGTTTGTTGAAGCAACCGGGTATTAAAAAAGTGATGGTTCGCCATGTTCAGGAGAACAAAATAACTGGATACAGTATGCGAGTTGCTATTAATCGATATTCTTGTTGTAGATCAAGAAGTTGCTGGTGCATATGAAGAAGAAGATGGGGGAAGATGGATACAATCTGCAGCAGGAGAGAGTCAATAATAATGGAGTGAGTGGAAAGACAGATCAACAAGATTTCGGTTTTTTTTTATTTTCAAAAGGCTATACAATTTGGCCCACTAGTAATCTGTTTCAGTCTTCCTATAAATACGAACTTCGCAAGCTATTCCACACGCTCGTACTGAATAGTTTCTCCGTCTCTAACTAAATTTAGGATAATCTATTTGTAATGTATTTGGGAGCAAGGTGAAAGGATGTCGAAGTGATCTGTAATGAGTTGAAATTTTGTTGAACATAGCAGTGAGTTACTGATGCAGAGTTCAATGTAAACAATTATTGTTGATTGAAAATACGATGATCTCTCGCAGGTCCTCCCTCCCTCATCTCTGCACTCGATTCTGAAGGCGAGACGCCAGACGCCCTCCGTCCTCGTCACTTCCTTCAATGAGCAGTACAGGTACGGTAGGATACGGTAGTAAGGATGAGGAAGGTAGATCGGAAACAATTTTTTTCTATCTCTGGAAACAGTAGTTTGATGACTATGACTTTTGGCTCTCATTATTCTCCACAAATTTGCTAGTCAGGCAGATGAGGGAGTGTGCAGAATGGAGAGAGCTGGAAATCGAAAAAATAAAGTGATAAATAAAGGAATCTCCGCTACCACTCGACGTATGATCGGATAACGAGAGGAAAGGAGGAGGAAGAGAAAGTGAAGAAGGTGGGGGATTTTTTACCTATGGAGAAGGTGCGATAATATTGTTCTCTTCAACCGACAGTCTGTTGATTATCAAACACGGCAACACAAATTAACCAGGGTTGCATCGCACTGATTTGCGCAAATACTTTATGCGTACTAGTGAATGATGGGGTATAGTGATAGCGGGTCCGGATCGAATATTTGCTCTCTCTAATCCGCACACTCTCTAGTCTCTCTGACCGACTAGAGCGTGTGCAGAATGGAGAGAGCACTATTCGATTCGGGCAACATTAGTGTTACCACTCATGACATACATATATCTATTCGTAGAAATATAAATAAGTGGTCATTCCAGGCGATCAAAGCTGTGGCCGAGGGAGTTGTCGCTGTGATGGCCGAGCACGTGGGCATCGACATGACGCAGAGGGAGAAGATTAAAATCGATGAGAAATGGGTACGGTACTCAGGGAATTCGGTCAGGGGATCAACATGTCGAAAACAATTAGGACATGTTTTTATCTGGTCCTGCTTAATTTGTGAAATCTGAAAGACCAAAAAATTAGAAATTATTTGAGCCCTGAACACTGCGGGTTTGTATGTCGATTCGCCGATGATACGTGCATTCAGCCACTTACTTTGATATCATTCGATGGCAAAAAATATAAATTGTAATATTTGAAAATGTTTTTAGTTGTCCACGCTATCGGAGTGTTTCCTCGCGACGACGAAGATCCCGACGTGCTCCTACTTCCAGGCCATGCTCAAGAATACCACCTCTGAAGGGGCCAAGCTTGGTGAGTAGCCAAGCAGTATCTCTCTCCATTCTGATCACTACCTAACCAGTCAGGAAAAAACAAAGAGCGAGTGTGTGCAGAATGGAGAGAGCTGCTTCTTGGTATGGCATCACTTTTGTTGAGAATAACAAAAATACAGTGCATCTGGAATGCTCCGTAATGCGGATAGTATTCACAGTTTATATCGAAAGTATCGGTCGAAAATTGTTGATAAGTTTTTTTTACGCGCATTCCAGAGACTAGTGATCCATGAAAGCATGTTTGCACTTGATGGACTATCGTAACCCCAATCCTCCTTTACTCCATTTCCTCTTCAGATCGCAGCACCTTCATCAGCGCCGGTCACCAGTCGCTCGTACGACATCTCATCAACAAGCTGATGATCATCGCGACGGGAGAACACAAGTACGATGAGGTTACGGTAGGCGGGATTACGGTAGATACAGGCTCTGATCTATCAGATTGATAGATTGATGTTGCAGTAGGCATACGATAAGAGGTGATATATTTGGTCATCAGTATTGTAGGGTTGACTGGGAATAAATCGTCAGAATGGAGGGTACGGTATATCCAATCTACTCCCCTCTCTTGCAGTTCGACACTGAACGTGCGCGATGAGGAGTCGTGCAAGCATGTGGACGTGAAACAGGGGGTGAGTGGAGGGGAGGAAGTGGAGGAATGAATTGAGAGCAGAAAGGAAAGTTTAGAGGAAAGTGGCATACGTCGATCATTGTAAACGGGAATAGAGACAACACAGTGTATGAGTGCAACTGAGAACGAACGGGTGCAATAAGAATATGTCTCGTAACAAGACTATCAGTCTGGTTTGTTGAAACAGGTAGTAAAGTGATCAGAATTGCTCATACAAATAGAGCTAGTATACATGGTCTCGGCGCGACTCAGAATAAGCGGGTAAAAACAAGAAGAAACGGATGGCAGATTATTGGAGATTTGTAAAGATCTGAAAGAGTGTCAATGAAGCATGTGAGTATATCACTGCAATCGGGAACAAATTCGAATCTAATGTGTGGGTGTGGCGGAGAACGGGCGGGTGAAATATTCGGTTCTACCAGAAATTTTATGCTGTCCTCAAGGCACTGGGACTGCAGTATGTTTGCGACGCATAGGGTGGGATGGGATCTTCGATTTCAAAGTGTCTGGGTCAAGGGATTGGATTCTTGGGTCATTTAGCATTGAAGTAGATCATTCTTGGGTCTAATTTTGGAATGTCTTGTATTGGTCTAAAAAAAATTTTTTCTAGCTGTACGAGTACGAATGGCAGTTCGACCCGGTGGCGAATGACTCCTTCTGCTGGCGGACGTCCGTGTTTATTGGCGTCGCCGAGTCGCCCGCCTTCATCCCAAACGAGAAGGGTACGGTCAGTTACGGTAGATCCGGGATACGGTAGTCGATTTACGGAAGATACGGTAGTCGATCTGAATGTAGTAGTAGCGGTATGGATGTCATTTTGACGTTGGCTCTCTCTATTATGCACACACTTTCGTCTGTATGCGATACGAGAGAGTGTGCAGAATGGAGAGAGCTACAATTCTATCTGAAATGCCTAGTATACGGTAGAGGGTCACATCGTTTGTTCGGTGAGTCAGATTCATGATTTCCCCATCTCAATATCAGGCGTGCTGGACATTGCGGGTCGGGCGGCGAACTACTCGACGTGGACGGAGTCTGTGTTCACGATCGGCCACGAGTACCAGTTGTTCCTCGTCGAGAGTAGACCCGCCGATTGGACACTGCTCATGGGTGAGTTGGGGGTGGAGGGACGGATTACGGTAGAGTGGATGTGATACGACCAATTTATTAGCCACTACTCATGGGTCAGTGAGCTATTCTTATTAGGGATGTCATTAGTGGTTTGGCTCGATCTAATATGCAGTGTAGGATTAGTGTAGGTCTAATGTGTATTCCATGATTTCCATATTGCAAACTCTCTCGTCAGACAAATGAAAGGGTGTGCAAAATGGAGAGAACTATAAATGCAATGACGTTTGTAATTATTGAAGGCTCGTACATTCAGTCAGTAAGAGACATTTAACTTATGGATGATATTAGACGCTTCATTACTCGGAAACGTAGTCGAGATTTCGTTTCTCTGAACCGTGAATGGTATATTTCCTAGAGATGGCCGTTGCATCAGAATTTCGTCTTCCTATCATCATCTTCTAAGAGTTTCGAAACACAACGCGTACCGGAGTAGCTTACTTGTCAAAAAATAATTTTAATTCACACTGCTAAGATCGCAGTTTCATCACCTTCCCTTCTGTGCGATGCATTAGCAAATACAAACGTCATTGCATTTATATTCTCTCCATTTTGCACACTCTTTCATTTGTCTGACCGACGAGGGAGTGTGCAAAATGGAGAACTTACATGGAATAAACTGGACTACATATCTCTAATCTCCCTTTCACTTCCAGCCGGTCTCATCACTACTCTCTTCGCCGTACTCATCGTCGGCAGATGCGATGAGTCCTCCTTCATAGTCGACGAGGGCGAACGAGCGGCCGAAGAGGGAGAACCTCTGTGAGCAGGCCACGCCCACTTACTGGCCCCGCCCCTTCATATTCTTTATGATGACCTCTGATTACGGTATTCGCTTGGTTCACTCTGAAGAAGCTAGTCTGTGTTGTGCTTTAGTATTTATTCTGCTTATCACTGATTTTTGAGAAATTGGAAGAGCTTGAGTCTCGTGTACAGAAAAAAACACTCGCATTTCTTCGCTTTCACTGTCTGTATCGAATCGTTCCTTTCTACCATTTCGCTTCCTCCCTTTGTCTAAATTTATGCTATGCAAAAACAAACTTTGATCTCGACCAACTTGTATTGATCGTTGTGACCCGCGGCAATAAAGTATTGAATGGCCAAGGAGTGAAAAGATAATTGGATGAGCCGGTTGATCTAACCGAGTACGGTATCTGGACGTTGTGGTAATGAGATGGAGGAAGGAAACAGATTAGTGATATTAAATCGGATCCCGACTCTCCTCGATTTGCATCTCTCGCCGGTGAAGGAAACAAGAGAGCATGCGCATTGAGGAGAGTCGGGTTCCCATTTGACATGACTAAAATGGATTATTCAGACAAGGAATGTTGATAGGGCTCTGAGCACAGTTGGAGATTCATAGCCAACAGAGCGTTCGGTGAGTGTTTACTTCTATTTTTTTTAAATGTTAAAGCATCATTAATCGCGGCAATTTCAGTCTCTCTTCCCCTTTCTCTCTTCCGCACAATGTTTCCGTCCAAGATGTTGCAGTTGTTTCCGAGATTTGGGTCAGTGTTTAGTAGAAATGGGCCTAAATTCGAGCGTCCAAGAATGGTGGCGGATCGAACTCTCTATTCTCTTATCGCTCTCACAGGCGTGCGTCGTGTTGAGAGCTGTCTTTTTTTTTATATTCCTGAGTCAATACTGATCAAGATTAACTTTCCCCATTCTGATCGGGCATTGTACCCTTATTAGCGAAACAAATCAGAGATGCAGGCCAATGATTTTTTTTTGATTCCAGATGGAGTATGGAAACGGTGATGAGAGCTGCCCATTCTGGAGGCAAGACAAGTGGAGGAAATAGGCAGATGAAGAGCACCATTAAGAAAAGTGACCCTTACGACTTTTTTAAAGCAGTATTATTTGTTTTTTGTAATTTAATGTTTGCTTGTCCTATGTAACAGCGGCACGTGTTTTCACACTTTCAGTGTCCTTGGAAATTCGGATGCAAATACCTCGACTGCTTGCCAAAATCCGAAGGCAATACAGAAAATACTCGAACTCGGTTTCTTGCACAAATTTGAGTTAGAGTGAGTTTTTTTTTATCTCTCGACTCAATCAGCTATTCGATATTTGACCTGTTATAGGGAACATATTTGACACTATATTTTTTTTATAATTGGCTTGTTATATAATTGTAAATGTTTACTAATATAATATTTTCATCGTAATCGTGTTTTTCAGTGATCAATCCGCCAGCTCTCCACGATCAGTAGTGACTTCTGCACTCGTATATGACGCCGTTCGCCTTATTTTCAAGCAAGGGCCATCTCGTAATGAAGAAGCCCTGAGCGCACTCATGCGAATTCGCAACCCCTCTCCCTACGCTCGCCTCTCGATTGGGAATTCACAAGAGAGACGCTACGGATTGCGAATTCGCGAACTTCGAATGGCCAACCCTAGTTGTAAATAGTTAAATTTACTGCAAATCCATCAAGCATCTATAGGAACAGCTTTGCATAACCATTTATTACACGTGCTCTCTCACAGCTCTGCCCGATGAGAAAATGAAGAAAGAAAGAAAGTCTTACTATATCTTCCGACAACATGCAGCATGAAATATGACGCCGTTTGCCTTATTTTCGAGCAAATCTGGACAGATCTGGCACAGCTCAAAAGTTTTTTTTTTTTGTGAAACTGTGCAATTTGGGGTTTATCGAGGGTGGTGAAGACGATGGGTATATCCATTCTGTCCACAGACCCCTCGTTGGCTCCAGAAGGCGTCTCGTCGAAATCACGTTTTCGCGTCCCGAGAGACCTAATTTTATGTGAAAATTGTTTCTCTTGTAGAATTTCATGGCGAACACGCCTGTCTAGTTCATTTTTCACGATTTTCAAAAATAATTTTTGAAAAGAGAACTTTTCGCATAGGCCTATCGGAGCAAAACCATGTGGATAGATCGATCGGGCATGACGAGAGGATTCTAAATCTATATTTTTATACAATAAAAGGATGCGGTGTCAGAGATAAGCGACTTACAGTGTATTGAGAGTGCAAGGAAAAGGGGCTCCCTCGCCTCTTCCTCTCTCCCCTCGATCGCTTCCCTGACCCCGCGCGACGAGAGAGCGTGGGGAATGGAGAGAGCGCACGAGAGAGGAGGGAGAGGGAGGGCAGGAAAGAGTCAATTTCTTGCACTTTCAAAACACTGTAAATCGCTTATCTCGGACACCGCACCATGCTCTCTCGTCGCGCGGGGTCAGGGAAGCGATCGAGGGGAGAGAGGAAGAGGCGAGGAAGCCCCTTTTCCTTGCACTCTCAATACACTGTAAGTCGCTTATCTCGAACACCGCACCATTTTATTGTATAAAAATATAGATTTAGAATCCTCTCGTCATGCCCGATCGATCTATCCGCATGGTTTTGCTCCGATAGGCCTAAAAGTTCACTTTTTAAAAATTATTTTTTTAAATCGTGAAAAATGAATTAGACAGGCGTGTTCGCCATGCAATTCTACCCCAGAAACAATTTTCACCTAAAATTAGGTCTCTCGAGACGCGAGTAGGACGCGAAAACGTGATTTCGATGAGACGCCTTCTGGAGCCAACGAGGGGTCTGTGGACAGAATGGATATTCCCATCGTCTTCACCACCCTCGATAACCACAAATAGCACAGTTTCACAAAATTGAACTTTTTGAGCTGTGCCAGATCTGTCCAGATTTGCTCGAAAATAAGGCAAACGGCGTCATATTTCATGCTGCATGTTGTCGGAAGATATAGTAAGACTTTCTTTCTTTCTTCATTTTCTCATCGGGCAGAGCTGTGAGAGAGCACGTGTAATAAATGGTTATGCAAAGCTGTTCCTATAGATGCTTGATGGATTTGCAGTAAATTTAACTATTTACAACTAGGGTTGGCCATTCGAAGTTCGCGAATTCGCAATCCGTAGCGTCTCTCTTGTGAATTCCCAATCGAGAGGCGAGCGTAGGGAGAGGGGTTGCGAATTCGCATGAGTGCGCTCAGGGCTTCTTCATTACGAGATGGGGCGCGCTAGACGCGTCGGGTTTGTCGAGGCAGGGGAGGGGGCGCAATCGGGGCGGAGTTTCGCACGCATGAAGCGTTGCGAATTCGCGTAGCCTTGCGAATCCGCACGCGCTCTCCCTCCTCTTGCGAATTCGCGTTTTCGTATTCGCATGGCCAACCCTATTTACAACGGAAGATCGGATCATCGATATGGACTTTCCGAATGAGACCCATTGTAGTCGATAGACACCCAAAATCTAAAAATAATTGCGTCTCTCAAATTTGCAGAATGCTCCCAGGGCACGAGAAAGAGTTCAATGTTGTTAGCGGTCAATATTTATTATTCATATTTTTTTCTACAGATAAGGACTTCAAACGTTTGGCACATTTTCTGCCTTCTCTCCCATCGGAATTCTGAACAACATTACCGAACAATCGTCATTGATGGACTGAACAGAGCAGATCTACTGTCAAATATCAAAAAGTATAATTTAAATATATAATAATGTATTCATATATATCTGAATTTATCCGATTTTTAATCACAGATGCGATCCCTCATGTCCCATCATTGTTGTGTGGCGTGAAGGAGAGTCTAAATGTGAGAGGTTCATGAAACGTCAATCAACGTGAAATGTTCAGTGCCGAAAATCTTCATTCGTGAGATGTCGAAGATAAATCGTCAAATCAAATTACTGCTAGGTACACCCACTCTCAAGTAAGGAAACAATTGAAACCTCGCATTTTTAGTTATTATTTTTATTTAAGGGTTTTAATGGAATTCTATTGCAGACAAATCGACGACATCTGCGCCATGATTATCGCTCTGCACACGAATGGTCGACTATACACGAACGATATGATACGAAACCATTTCAATTTGTTCGAGGCCTTTTACAAGGTTCGCTGCTCAGTACTCATTTTATTTCATTTTTTGTTCTTTCATTTTGTCATTCAGAATAGTTTTCGATTAAAATAATTTTGCAGTGTCTAAGCTTCAAAAGTTTCCTCAGAATATACTTCGTGCGAGAAGAGGGAGAAGATTTTTGGAAATTTCGGCTGAAGATAGATGGAGAAATCAACCGAGTTTCTGCTGGCGTTAATCAGAAATGAAGAAGATCAACATGTGTTCAGGTTTAATGTCTACAAAAATAATTCTTTGCTCAGAATTTATGTATATACCTTTTGTTTCGTTAATTTGTTTACGTTTCTGTTTTCCTCTGTGATATTTCTGGGTACAACCACTTTGTCTTTCAATGATATCACGGTGTACTTTGCTTTGCCATTCTAATGCATTCACTTTCGCGTTTTATTATAACTATTATCATCAGAAGTTCCAAACAATATATAAAGAATTTTCGTTAAATTTTTCAAACGTGATAGACTCGGTTGACGATCCGATGAATATCTTGTCCATTTCTCATTAGCAGGTTATGTTGGAGCCGAATTATGTACTTGTGTGTATCTATGTTGCATTCCCCAGTTTGTATATAGTGATTGTCTTGCGCATACCATAAGCGATAACTACCAGAACTTCTCGCCGCCATTTATCTATGATATGTCAGAATGTTTTTTTGGAACCCGACTCCTCGATTCGCGTCTCTCGCCGATCAGAGAAACGAGAGACCAAGCGCATTGACGAGAGTCGGGTTCCCATTCGACATGACTAAAATGGATGATTCAGACGAGGAATGTTGATAGGGCTCTGAACACAGTTGGAGATTCATAGCTAATTGAAAGTGTTCGGTGAGTGTTTACTTCTATTTTTTTTTATGTTGTTAAAATACTTTCGTAAACACGCATGATCATTAATTGATGCAATTTCAGTCTCTTCCCCTTTCTCTCATCCGCACAATGTTTCCGTTCAAGATGTTGCAGTTTTTTTCGAGATCTGGGTTAGTGAACAGAAGAAGTGGACCTAAATACGAGCTCTCGAGAATGTTGCCGGATCGACTAGTAGCTCTCTCCAATATGCACACTCTCGTCGCCCTGACTGGCGAGTGAGTGTGCGCAATGGAAAGAGCTACTATTCGATCCAGATATAAAGACAAGTGCCCTCTCAATTAACCAGGAATCACACCTTTTCGCTGGCCAACTGGGAGTGCACGCGTCCTTTGTGCGTCTGTCTGAGTGTTGACTGCAAATCACTCAATTGAAGAGAACCTCCGGTGCAACTCAATCACATTCACGTTCACGCAACACACAACTTCTTACACAGCCCCGTAACGCGCTGGACAGCCTCTATTACTCGATGAACTTACTCACGACCCCGTAACACGCTGGGTCAATCACTCAAGTTGCACAATACAGCTTCGTAACACGCTAAGCTGTCTTCTCAAATCAATCCTAAACAGTCCCGTTACACGCCAGACTGTTCTCACAAGAAATACAACTAATGAACTCAATGAAAACTACCTCAGCCCCGTAACACGCCGGGCTGAGTCGACAACAAGGAGAAAATGGCGAAGCTAAGTCAAGGAGAAAAGGAAGACCTACAAGAAACCTATTTATGACTTTGGATCAGCGATAGCAAGTTCAATGTAAGAAGAGGAAAGTGTTGGTAAATAGAATTAACTTTATAAACAAGAACTAGCACGGAAATACATAAACAACAGCGCAAACGCAACAACGAACAACAGCTAAGAACGGACTGGCGTCCTTTTTGAAGGGACGCCAAGCTAAAGACAAACAACAAAATGGTTGCACGCATCAAGCACACAACCGGGCGAATTCAAATAATTCTAATTTACGGATACAGCTCTTGGCAGAAAATATTATTCTAACGAATTTACTTAATTTTATTGGGGTAATTGGTCATTAATTATATTATTATTCACAGAATTGAGGGATATTGGCCATCCCTCTACACAGAGTTAATAGTGCTCAATGTGATCTACGGTACTTTCCTCATTCGGACAGGTCATTATGTCACAATGAGAAAATATTTCCAGATGGAGTATAGGAACGGTGATGAGAGTTGTCTTTCCTGTAAGCAAGAAGAGCGGAGGAAGCGAGCAGTTGGGTGGCCGTGCGAGATGGTATGGAGACTGGAGTGCGCTCTTCAGGTGAGATTGAATGAAACTGTCTCTCCCATTAATTAAAAATATAGCCAAAAAAGTTTAAAAACTAAGTCTTTGAACTTAATTTAAAGACTTTGCGATCACTCGCGGTATATGTCAGGTTTGCCTAGCGCATACTTCCCATTTGATACGTTGTTTCTTGTGTATTTATTTACAGTTCAAACATAATTCCAATGCTATAGTGTGCAATTCAAACATTTCTTTCAAATCCGACGTGAACATTGAACCATTCCACTAAATTCCGTCGATTGACCACTACCTCAATCTTCCGAGTCATGTTGCGTCAGTTTTTATTCATTTTAACTGATTTGGCTTAATTATACTTTGAAATTCAGACCTCTACCTATCGAATTCTCGCCCAAACTGGAATCGGAGTGAGTTGAATTTTACAATTCACTCCGATTCACTCAAGGGAATGGTAACATCGCACCATAAAATTATCGAACGAGACATATGTGGTATTGAAGTGACCCATGGGGACGGTCCATTTCCGTTTTTAGAAAATCCCCGATATTTTTCTAATTCGAGATTTTATCATAACTATTTTGCATGCAATTTCGTGTGAGCCCCTCTCTTGGTACTTGGCGTGATCTGAGAGAGTCAGTAGCATGTCCTCAGTGGCGCAGTGGGAAAGCTCTTGGCCAGTTGTTTTTTGCATGAGCTCGTGGCATAGGTTCAATGCCAGGACGAGTTGTTATCTTTTGCTTTAGCAGAGTCAGCAAAATCACAGTTCCTATCTATTAGCCAAATGCCGATGTGTCTATCATAATTTTGTTGTGCGTCTAATCGTTTGGAAATTGCTTCAAATATTCTTCAGATTGAAACTCGGTATTTCGAGGATGCGTTACAGACATGAATCGCCCTATTCAGGCAAGATTCATGACCATTCTGTTGAAATACCAATGATTTTTAAAAGGTATGGCTCGGAAATGAAAGAAAAAAAGAGCAAAAGATAAATAACTCGTCCTGGCATTGAACCTATGCCACGAGCTCATGCAAAAAACAACTGGCCAAGAGCTTTCCCACTGCGCCACTGAGGACATGCTACTGACTCTCTCAGATCACGCCAAGTACCAAGAGAGGGGCTCACACGAAATCGCATGTAAAATAGTTATGATAAAATCTCGAATTAGAAAAATATCGGGGATTTTCTAAAAACGGAAATGGACTGTCCCCATGGGTCACTTCAATACCACATATGTTTCATTCGATAATAATTTTACGGTGCGATGTTACCATTCCCTTGTTAGTTATTTATTTTAATTAATTAAGTTTGGTTGAAAATATTAACTAGTTCTTCAGACTCGACGTGAGTTGCAGAAGAACAATGTTGATTCGATCCCTCACGTACTACATGGTGCATATGATCTATGGCCAAGGTGAGAGATTATGAATGATCCACTTCCAGTGGGGGACGTGTGATTTTTTTTACGATGCTCCTACCACCAAATTGAGAACTATGGTAGTACAATATTTTAATTTCAAACGTTGGTTCGCGCCATAAAACAACCCTTACTCTTCAAACTTGAATCTACGATAATTGTAGTCATTTTTATTATTTTAAAAAAAAGTCATTTTATGGTGTTTCTCACACCATGATTTGTCTCATATTTTTTACTATCCAGTTATTATTTAAGTCTAATAAGTCAATGAACCTGTATTGAAGGTCAGGGCGAAATAGAAGACATAAATCGATTGCACGAGTTTGTGCTTTCTCTCCCCGATGCTTTTCGTCTCGGTGGAAATACAATCGTCATTGATGGACTTAACAGAGGAGACCTACTAAATGATATTGCCGTGTGAGATTGATCACCATCTGATCTTAGGAATTCTTCATTTCGTTATTTCATATTGATTATTTGTAAAATATAATTGCAGATTCGGTCCTTCCTGTAACATCATTGTGATCTGGAGAAAAGGTGTCAAATGTAGGTTGTTTTCTCTTCAAAATGACCCAATAATGGATATTCAGATTCGAATGATTTCGAGAGATCGGTTGAAGAGAGTAACGGTCGGATCAGAGTTCATCGAGTTACGCCGCATAAAAGGTGAAGTCAATAGGCGTTTCATGAGCTTTGAATAATCGTTTACATTTTAATATCGTTAGTAATGAAAACAATTTGTAGTGAAGTGGACGATATCTGTGCAAGTATTATCGCTCTGTGCACGAATGGTCAACTGTACACAAATGATGCCATAAGCAACCATCTCGATAACTTCGAGATCTATTGCAAGGTTTGTTGTTCACGTGAATCTTATTTAACATTATTTTATTGGGTTGAGGAATAAGTAACGCTCGTTTTTTTCTCTCTGACTTTAAAACCCTCGTGCTCGCTCTTTTGTTGTTGCCGTCTGCCACCCTGTTTACACTGGAGAGAGGGCCCCTCGGGCATTCCACACATGTTTTCGATTCAGTTCTCCCTAGTCTCCCAGGCGAGAATGCCGCACAATTTCGTCCCCGACCGAATTCACATTCGGAACGTGATGCTCTTTCTCTTTCTATCTGGCTTGAAACCGCCCGCCATTCATGAACAACTGGAGCAGGTTTACCCCACACATACCCCGCATGTAACCACCGTGAGAAAGTGGGTAGTTAAATTCGAGAAACACGACTTTTCCCTCGAAGATGAAGACCGACCCGGTCGCCCCATGGAGTTGGACCTCGATCGATTGCGTTCTGAGGTGGAGGCTGACCCGTATCTCACTACGCGCGATCTTGCTGACTTCCTTGGGGTCGACCAAAAAACTGCCGTGAATGGACTTCACGCGATTGGAAAGAAGTGGAAACTCGGGAGATGGATCCCCCATGACCTGACCGACTATGACAAGGATCGCCGAGTGGACATGGCTTCGACTCTTCTCACTCTGCATCGCCGGTTTGATTGGCTGGACAATGTCATCACAGGTGATGAAAAGTGGGTGCGCTATGACAACCATGAGCGCATGAGACAGTGGGTCGGAGAGGACCAAAAGCCAGCAGATGTCCCCAAATCCGATTTGCACCCCAAAAAAGTGATGTTGTGCATCTGGTGGTCAGTGCGGGGAGTGGAGTTCTGGGAACTCCTACCCGAGGGGACGACTATCACGGCAGAGGTCTACACTCTTCAGCTACGGAAGCTGAGACTCGCTGTCGAACAAACACGCGGGAAGGACGCTCGAATCTACTTTCAGCACGACAACGCCCGCCCGCATGTCGCAAGAAAGACCAAGGCTGAGCTGGCAGGCTATGGCTGGACTGTCCTCCCCCACCCTCCCTACTCACCCGACCTTGCCCCCTCCGATTACCACCTCTTCTCAGACCTCCAGCGTTTCCTCAAGGGACAGAGCTTCAAAGACCGAGCCACTATCCAGACCGTACTGACCAACTATTTCAAGAACCAGCCCCAGTCCTTCTATCACGAGGGCATCCACAAGCTGCCTGGTAGATGGCAGAAGGTCATCGATGCGCATGGAGAATATTTTTAGATTCTATCGTGCTTTGTAAAGTTTTTATGATAAAGTGAAAAAAAATTCAAAAACGAGCGTTACTTATTCCTCAACCCGATATTTCAGGGTGAAATCTACGAAAGTTACCTCAGATATCACTTTGTGCGAGTGGAGTATTCCAGAGGACAATTTTATTTCCAATGGCAGTCAATACCATCGATATCCATTCCTCTTCCCTCTTCCGTTGTTCTAGCACACAAATGAGATTTTTCTCTAGCTACTTATTTTTAGCTCAGACTATATGTACATACTGCACATTTTGCCAATTTGCTACACCTTTTGTTACCCTGTTATTTTCCGTATTCGGGTACGACCACATTTCCGTTGAATGAGCTCACGTTGTACATACCTTCCATGTTACTAATAAGTCAACTTGCGATATGAATTCGTTGTTTTGAGTTACTCTTTTTATTGCGAAGTTCCGAATACTGAATAAATTGTTCTGGTTCAATTAGTTACCCCTGATCTTCTTCAATACTCGGTTGGCAGTTCCGATTGCTATCTAATCTTGCCGATATTACCGCAAATTTTCGTTTGATTTGACGGCTGATCCTGATTTAAGATAGAAGAATTTATCTGTTACGAAGATTCAGAGTCTGTAACTAATTACGGCCGCAAAGCGCGCGCGAATAGGAATAGGGCATTTCAAGCAAAAAGTGCTCAAGAAGTGTGTGCGCGACCCCTTTGGCCAATGAGTGAACAGTGAGCGTTGTCACTGCCTATCATTTATTCTAGATGCGGGGATTCAGTCAATTTGAGTTTACGTGCCAGTAGGTAGAGCCAACTAATCAGCACTTCCCAACAGATAATAATTTTTCGACTTCGGTTCTCGCCACGAATGGACGATAATAGTGCGCGGAATATTTTAGTTGTGTCTCGTTTCAGCTATTTATGATATTGAGTCTTTTTGCATCCTTTTGCACATGTCAAGCTAACACTGAAATGGCTTACATTCCGCGCATTAAGAACTGAGATTTTTTTTGCTCCCTTTTATGGCATGTTTTCCAGTTTCTGTCTGCTAAATTGTTCTTTTAACTTAATTGGTCGTTACAGGTTACCATGCCAGAATGGAAGCGGCCACAATCAGAGAACTTCGAGGATTTCCAAATTATGCGAAAACTGTCGTACCCTTTTAGTGAAACTATACCCTTGTATACATCTTCCGCGTGAGTTATTTTTTATAGTTCAAGCTATGAATACCTCCTCTTTTCAGAATTCTCACGGCTCTGACTGATCTCGAACGTATGGCAAGGGAAAGTCTCGCAAGATTCGATTTGGAGTACGGGCTGTTGTATTATTGGAGAGCGACTCAGATCGGAATGCGATTTCTGAATGAGACTAATCTGACAGGGACAGACGAAGTAAGACAACTTGATGCATTTTGTGTAAACATATATTGGTTTTTTAGACGTGTAGAAGAATCCACGAAATGATCAAGTTATGCCTGATTGAATCAGCGAAGCTCTATCCTGCACTCAAGGGTCTTTATGTACATCATATCACACTTCGAAACAAAGACTATGTGGTTAAATCTTTAATTGTTAGAATGTACAATCCTTTTTTTAAAGCTCATCGCTACTCGCGCGATTGTGAAAACACTGACGAATTCACGAGACTTGAAGTATCTGCTGATTGACTTGAGAGAATCATCAGGTTTAATGATTGGTCTCTGAAATAGGAATATTATGATCCTCAGATGAGCAAGTGTGGTATGAACCGAATGAGAATGCACTCACGATCCTCAATCTGCCCAAGACTTGCTTCCCCTCTGAGTAAGCTTCATAATTTCATTATATTATTTCATTATTTGATTTATTTACTCTTCCAGACTGACCATCAGCAACGTACTTCCCTCTGAAGACGAGCACAAACTGCGTCGATTTACTGAGTGTGATATGGTGATTCTGATGGGAGAAGAGACCGATGATGACTCATTGGAGTAGTCACTGCGTTGGCCGTAAGTGATTCTTTTTTTAATTTGATGTTTTAAAACATTCCCAATGTACATTAGGATAATTATTTCATGAATAACTAGCTTTATTTTTTTTACATTGTTTCTATCTTTCCTGCAATCTATCAGAATACCGTGCATTTTCAAGCATGTTGACACACGCATAGTATTTGAACTCTGAAGACGCCTTTATTCATATGTACTAAACATTTAAAAAAATATTCATATACCCTCCAGAAACTGCAATTCAGATGTATTTAATCAATTAGTAAATAAGATGTTTAGTTATCTCGAATTATGATGTTAATTCATTGCTATTTCCTTTGCAATAATTAATTTTATTTAAACTCGATTTCAAGTAATTTCTGACATGCAATTACTCACAGATGCTACAGAGAGATGCGTGCATCATGAAAGGGGGATTCAATGGATGGAAGAAGCGCTACCCGTGGTTAGTATTTAATGTTGCAGTCTTCCAATCAATGATCTATAGATTGTCTTCAGGTACGTGTGTGACATTAGGAAAGAGATGTCTGATTGCATGGATGACCTGCCACCCCTTCCGCCTGACGCCACGCGTGATGACTGTGTTGATTACTGTCGAAGAATGATTCAAGCTCCTAAGTGAGTGAATAGTAAGATTTATTTTATAAAATATTCTGCGACCTCATCTTTTCAGTATGGGGTTGAAATTCTTCACTGGAGGAGTGGGGGTAATTTTTTCTCTTGGATTGAAAAGATGGTTGGCGCCTAAAGAAGAAGACAGACAGAGAAGAAGATGGCAGTATCTCTTTATCTCCGGGTGCGTTTTTTTTGCGCAGGCGAACTTTTTGTTTACAGAAGTCAAAATAATAGTTCCAACGCTTTCAATTGAAAGGGGAAAACGGAAGAATTATTTTCAGAGGTGGCGAAAATATGAATGTTTCGCTCGATACTGCTCTCGAAAATCTGTCGACAGTAGAGGGCAATATTATGCCGTCCAGCCTTAGGTAACTTCTTATTTAATCCTTCAATACGCGATTTATTCAGATATCTCGGCGTTCTACTCACTATTGGCATTGACAAAGAATGTGGTCGTAAATGAGTGTTTTTGATAATCATTTTCTCATTTCAGTTATTCTCTTTTCTATTGAGAATTAATTTCATCACAGAATTATTTTTACAACTCTTTCCATGGTTATAGTAATTTTCTGGAAATTGATTTTTGATGATTTTCAATGAAATATGTATTAATATGATTTTCAAAATTTGCAGGGGTAAATCTCTCGAATCTCGTCGGTGTATCACGGCAGCAGCAGTCGCGGTGTACATATTTGGATGTATGAGGGACAAAGGTGGCATTTTAAATATAAATTTTGTTTCTATGTCTTCTATTGGAGATAGGGGTCCAACGCAAGACATCTATCGATTGATCAAGTTTGTATATTCTCTACCAATGGATTTCTACCACGGAGAAGGAGAAACAGTCATCATTGATGGACTGAACTTGACCAGGTCTGGTCTATTGGCGCGTATTGGCAAGTGAGTGGCCTCGATTCAAATTTCGAGAAAAAATAATTATTATCTGCTCTAGATGCGATCTCTCTCGTCCTATCATTCTAGTTTGGAGAGAAGGGGAGGAATGTGAGTTTTGATTCGCCGATTTTAGAGGAACAATGAGTGTTTAGTCCCGAAATGCTTCAAGCGTAAGATGGAGGAAAGCGACTGTCGAATTCAAGTTCTTCGAGTTACGCCCACATTCAAGTACTTTTTTTATTTCTAGATTCTGATATTGTGTTTCGGGGAAATATTACTTGATTGCAGAGAAATGGACGATATATGTGCGATTCATCTCACTCTTGAGACGAACGGTAGACTGTGCACCGACGATAAGATACGCAATCATCTCAACGGATTCGAAAACTGTTTCAAGGTTAGTGGCTCATTTTTATGAAATAATTCTTGCATTTTCTAACAATTTTTTTTTCATACTGAATCATTCAAAGGTCACCTCAGAAGACACTTCGTGCGAGAGGAATATTCAGGCTTGGACTTTTGGAAAAATAAACCGAGTTTCTGCTGGCGTTAAGCATCATAAGAAGAATATCATCATGTTTCTGTTGCTCTTGTATTTCAAACTAGTGATTTGACCAGAATGTCTGTACATACTACGCATTTCGCTGAATTGTTGTCGTTTATATTCCTTCCGGTAATCACCAATATTTTTTCCATTCGAGTACAATCGCTTTTCCACTCAGTGATCTCACGGTGTCATCATGCTGATCTCATGCTTTTTTCTTTACTAATCAATCAATTTACGATTTGAATTCGTTGTTGTGAGTTATCTACCTTGTTGTATGAAGTTCCGAGCACTGAATAAATTGTTCTGGTTCAAATATACTTCGTTCTTAAAAAGCGGTTTGCAGTTCCGACTTTTTATCTACTTGGCATTTTATAAACTCTTATTTAGGGACGTATTCGCAATAAATTCTCTTCATTCTACCCACTTTCTGATTTGAGGACCAGTCGAGAGAGTGTGTGAAATAAGGAGAGGATTTCTTGCGGAAACGTCCCTAATCTCTTGAAATTGCTGTGCTCAAATTTGATTTCTTATATTTTTGAGGAGCTCTTTGGTTTGGCTTGCGATGCTCTTATGAGTTGAAACGAACAGTGAAAAAAAATCTGATTTTTAGGTTAAAAAAACGACATTGCCAAGTTAATTAATTATTAAATATTTGAGACATTTCTCAGGTGCTCATTGGTCTCTTCCCATCGCACAATGTTGCCGGGTTGGCAGTTTTTCAAGTGGCCTGGGTCAGTTAATTATATATTGCATTTCAAAACGACAAATTCATTACAGATTGGGCATCGGCGCAGCGATAGGAGTGGTATATTTCGGACTGACGAGATGGATGAAGAATGAAAGGGACGAGAGAAGTGGCAGGTGAGAATACTAGGGTTTCTTGAATTTACGTTGCTTGATCTATACATAAGTGTTTGAATGCATGGTGAATAGACAGGATGCAATTTAATCTACATTGATATTTTCAGTGTCAATGAGTCGAAAGTTCCTATCAAGATTCCATCTATTGACATTCAGATAACATCGCCCATAAGAATCAAGTGAGCATTGTTCGAGGGAATTTATTTCGGCTAAATAGCTAAGCAGGTGTTTTCTGTTTTTGAATGATGTTCTATTTTAACTTCACGTCGCTTGAATCGATAATGAAATATTTCTTGATGTTAGGTGAATAAAAATAGCTAATTAATTTATAATATTTCTTTCAGTGCTCGTAACGAGTCGAGGATTCTCATCAATATTCCATCGACTGCCATAGAGAGAAAAGCTCCCCTCTATTTCAAGTGAGTACTGACCTAGTAAAAAAGTTCGGTTAAGTAGCTGAGTAGGGGTCTTATGTTTTCTGTTGATCCAAATTACGTGAAATTAAATTTCAAAAAATGATGCAAAATAACTATATTCAGACTCCCGATTATGCGCGAACTCGGCTTCTTACATACATCTGAGTTAGAGTCAGTCATGTTTAATTCTCACGACTCAATAAGCGATTAGATTTTTGACCTTTTAAAGAATCTAGTGTAATATAATCATCGTTATCGTGTTTTTCAGTGATCAATCCGCCAGCTCTCCTCGATCAGTAGTGACTTCTGCACTCGTATATTACATGCTGCATGTTGTCGGACAATATAGTGAGACATTCTCTCTTTCTGAATTTTCTCATCGGTGAGAGCTGTGACAAAGCATGTATATCGAAGGATTATACGAGGCCCTCCCTACAGATGATGCTTGAAGATTTCGCAGTAAAATTGAACAATTTCGAAGCCAATTTATATACAGTATCGGACATAAGTCACCGTCCAAAATTTCAAAGTGTTGTAACTTTTGAACCAGATAAGCAATCGGTTTGATGTTTTGGCAGGATACATTAGACCTATTGATGCATTGCCACCGATAGTGACGTCATGCTACGATTTCGCAATATTGCATAGTGATGATGCAATCATATATATGTTCTTCACTTGTGATTTTAAGGTCATTGGGATTTTTTTCTAAGTCTTCTCTCTTTTTGTGATGATAGAAGGCCTCAGCATCTACCGATTAAAAAATAGTACTCATGGGGCGTTGTCGTACAGAAGCAGAACACAGGTTCAAAATAGGGTCCCGAAAAAAATAATTTCCATTCATTGACGTGCTAGAGACTCGTTCAAAGGCTCAAAATGACCCTTACAATAATTCCTGATTACCCACAAAGTTCGATATTGATATCTCTTAATTTGACCTCAGGGCACGAATTTTTCACTTTTTCAAATAATTGTTTTCTTCCTATTTTCGATGATCATAGTTCCAAGGCCGATTTTTGTTCAAATGTATTTTCTAGACAGGGTAGTTGCAAATCCATGGAATATACGATTCCCAACTTTTTAGAGCATTTGGATAACTTTCTCACCCGCGGCAACCGAAAATCAGAGGTCAATCGATTTCAACCCAAAAAATGACCATGATACCCCCATCATTAGTCGAAAAAAAGTTTCTCTCAAAACTTCCTGACTAAATTTTTTTCTGTGATATTTTTGTGTGCTGAGTACGAATTTCGGTATGAGAGTCCATGATATCATTAATGAAAAAAGTTAAAATTTATTATGTCGAAACATATATTTTAAAAATCTTTTGACCTCTGATTTTCGGTTGCCGCGGGTGAGAAAGTTATCTAAATGCTCTAAAAAGTTGGGAATCGTATATTCCATGGATTTGCAACTACCCTGTCTAGAAAATACATTTGAACAAAAATCGGCCTTGGAACTATGATCATCCAAAATAGGAAGAAAACAATTATTTGAAAAAGTGAAAAATTCGTGCCCTGAGGTCAAATTAAGAGATATCAATATCGAACTTTGTGGGTAATCAGGAATTATTGTAAGGGTCATTTTGAGCCTTTGAACGAGTCTCTAGCACGTCAATGAATGGAAATTATTTTTTTCGGGACCCTATTTTGAACCTGTGTTCTGCTTCTGTACGACAACGCCCCATGAGTAATATTTTTTAATCGGTAGATGCTGAGGCCTTCTATCATCACAAAAAGAGAGAAGACTTAGAAAAAAATCCCAATGACCTTAAAATCACAAGTGAAGAACATATATATGATTGCATCATCACTATGCAATATTGCGAAATCGTAGCATGACGTCACTATCGGTGGCAATGCATCAATAGGTCTAATGTATCCTGCCAAAACATCAAACCGATTGCTTATCTGGTTCAAAAGTTACAACACTTTGAAATTTTGGACGGTGACTTATGTCCGATACTGTAGTTGTCGAATTTTTCTTCTGCAGGCACGGACTTCAATCGATTGGCAAATTTTCTGCTTTCTCTCCCATCGGAATTCTACATCCACCGAATAATCGTCATTGATGGATTGAACAGAGCAGATCTACTGTCAAATATCACCAAGTATAATTCAAATTATCTATTTATATATATATATATATATATATATATATATATTCTGAATTGATCTAATCTTCCATCTTAGATGCGATCCCTCTTGTCCCATCATTGTTGTGTGGCGTGAAGGAGGGTCTAAATGTGAGTGGTAGTTCATGAAACGTCAATCAACGTGAAATGTTCCGTGCCGAGAATCGTCACTCGTGAGATGTCGAGAATAAATCGTCAAGTCAAAGTTCTACTTGTTACACCCACGTTCAAGTGAGGAAACATTTGAAATCTCTCACATTCAGTTATTATTTTTATTTAGAATAATTTTAATTGCATTATATTGCAGACAAATCGACGACATCTGCGCCATGATTATCGCTCTGCACACGAATGGTCGACTATACACGAACGATATGATACGAAACCATTTCAATTCGTTCGAGGTCTTTTACAAGGTTCGCTGCTCAGTATTTATATTATTTCACTTTCTCATTCAGCATTGTTTTGATTAAAAACCATTTTGCAGTGTCGCAGCTTCAAAAGTTTCCTCAGAAAGCACTTCGTGCGAGAGGAATATTCGGTTGAAGACAGATGGAGAAATCAACCGAGTTTCTGCTGGCGTTAATCAGAAATTAAGAAGATCATTATTTGTTCATGTTTAACATGTTGAAAACGAATTCTTTCCTCTGAATTAATGTATATACCTTTTGCTTCGTTAATTTGTTTACGTTTCTGTTATCCCCTGTCATATTTCCCGATGCGAGTACAACCACGTTGCCTTTCAATGATCTCACGGTGTACTTTGCCTTCTCATTCTTGTACATTAAATTGTTTTTGTTGTAATTAATTATCATCAGAAGTTCCAAACAATGTATAAAGATTTTTACGTTCAATTACTCAACCTTGTTTTCTGAATCGGTTGAACATCCGATGGATATCTTTCTGTCCGTCTCCCATTTGTGTTTTGTAATGGTGTCTAACCTTGTCACGATTCACGGTCTAACCATGTCATTATTTTTGCGCTAACGAGTGGAGGTAAACATGAATTTCTCGCTGCGATTTATGTATTTCAAGTTAATGCCCGAGATCTTGAGTAAATCTGTCAATTTCGGACTTCAAATTCGATTGTCGCTCCATTTTGCGTCCGATGGTGTGAGTGGGAGATAGTTTGAGTATCGAAGGCATTGCATCTCTAATGGCTCTGAAATATAATAGTTCTTCTCCCAATCAGCATTGTGACTTGCCGGCGATAGGGAAAGATGAAGTAGAGTTGGAATATAGGCGAGAATGTAGGAGAGATGAGAACACTCTGGAAGGAAGAATGAACTCTCCGATAGAGTTCATTTGATGTATCTGACCACATAATAGAGATGAATGAATAGAGGATGCGTGTAGATTCCCAAGTAGATCAGGAATATTGTTATGAATCCAAAGCAGAAAGTGAGAGGCAGGAGGGCGTTTATTGTTAGGGCCTGAAAGATCGAATCCCGAAAAAAACACTCAAATTTCACTTTGATCAATTGCTTCTGTAGGCGTCTCATTTCTGTTGAAAATATGGACGTGTTGTCTCGGAGAAATTTCAAGGCCTGAAAAGGATTATCGCTATTGGGGAATCTGTTATTCGTTCACTTTCGATCGATAGACGAAGTTGGCAAGTATTACTGGCGCCCATGGTGCGATGACGTAGAATATTAGGAAGAGAGTCTGGGGAGAGGTCATAGACGCTCCGTAGTAGCTGGAAATATTTTTTTTGCCGATTAGGATCGCACTATGAAAACGTCGCAGATGATTCCGTGATTGTCAGTTTTTCTCTTCATTTCAGGCTGTTCATATTTTCTAGCGATGCCAGATCGTTTTTGACTCTACATTTCTCACACTATTTGTTCCGTTTGACCTAGATAGTGGAAAGTGCCAAAGCTGAAATTCCCGATTCTATGTCATACGTTGCGGTTTGACTGAGCAGAGTAGGTGAAGTCTGGTTGATGTACGCCCGAATCTCTGAGTGGATATCGGGTCGTAGCGAGACGAAGAATGCCTAGAGATTAGAGATTTATGAAAAAGAGAACTGTCAGAATTTCACCCAGTATGCAAAAGATGGTGAGTAGATCAGAAGGCAGATTAGCAGCACCTGAATACCATTATTGATTTTTGACCTTCTTTTATTGGTCGACCGTTCTGGACGAGAGATCCCCTTTAGTGAGAACACGATATCGATAGTAGAAGGAGAAAGGTTGCGCGAGGACTGAGTTGAAGAAGGAATGAAGTTGGAAACCGTAGAATGCCTGTTATGTGTTGATTAAATGGAGTGTATAATCATTCTTTGCTTGGATGATATTTTTGCTATCGTATGAATAACGTACAAAGCATAGTTGGGGGAGGATGTATGTGCATAGGCCTTCGGTTTGGTTGACGAGGTATACCGGGGTTTGGTATTGGCTGCAGATAAAATATTTCAAGGATTTTCAACGCGCGAAATTCGAACAGATTCAGCACGAGTATTTCCATGACGCTGTTGGCGAGGTCACTGAGGGCAAAATCGAGAAGAATTATGGAGAAGGCCTTCAAATATTCATTAAAATTTACGTAAATTATTAGCGCAACCATCAATGGATTCCGTTTCGGTTCGCTTCCCGCTCCACTATGCACACTATCTCGCCGGTAAGGCAGATGGTATAGGGTGCAGAAAGGAGAGAGCTATATTCCCACCTTCATCTTCTTTGGCGTTCTGGCAAGAATGAGAGTGATGAGTGTCCCATTAGTGATGATTGCAACACACGCGAAGGAGAGACGAGCGATGGAAGCGATTAGGCCAATGTCCATTGTACTGGGATGGATTAAAAAGGGAGGAAGAAAAGTGTAGGTGTAATAATAGACTGCCTAGTAGATTCCGGAGACGTTGCGCCTTTGAGTGAGTGTATTTGTAAATTGAACTCTTTGGCTCTCTGGTTGCTCCTACAAGCTACGAATTGAACAGCATGTCTAGTCTCACGCCCAGACGGTATTTGGGTCAAAATGCGCGATGAGAACACGAATGAGGAGGAAAGGAGATTCGCAAAGGCTGCAATGCGTCGGGGAAGAAGTTTATCACGCGAGGTGTAGTGTTGTTGAATGCTGTTGAAATATGGCACACAATAGATTTCCGATAATAGTGAGCCTTCTTTTCTTACCTAGTAGAATGTAGTTGAAAATGTGAGGGGATATCGGAATAGCGTGTCTCTCCTTCTCTCCAAAATTTATCTGACTCACAATCAAGTAATATTGTTGCACAGTTTTATCATTAAATAATAAAAAATAATATAGTGCAGCTTTCTCCAAATGTCCGACGACGGTAAGACACTCAAGAACGACAGGAGAAAGTGCTACCAGGTGATTGCTATACGTTTCATTCTTTGATGCCGATTTGTCATCACTAATAGGGCTGGCAATGCGAATGCGATATTGCGAGGTCGCAAAGGGAGGGAGAGGGAATGCGCATCGCATTGTTCTCTCGTGTGCGAGACTCCGCCCCTTTCTCTCTCGCTCCCCCTCCTCGCCAAACCCGTCGCGTCTAGCGCGCGTCCTAATCTAAAGAGAAAGTGAGGGACAGCGCGATGCGAGGTCGCAAAGCTCATGCGATTCGCATCCCCTCCCCCCTCTCGGGTTGAGAGTGCGACCTCGCATTGGAGACGCCATGGGATGCGGCCTCGCAAAGCTCGTATTGCCAACCCTAATCACAAATTCGTATACCGTCCCCTCTCAGGTTCGAGACTCTTTCTTCTCGTGCAAAGATGCCCTTCTGGACAGTGGAAAGAGTGAGAAGGAAGCCGAGAAGGCTTGTCGGACCGAGTTCAAAGCTTTCGAGGTGGGCCGTGGTTGAGGGAAAGGAGCGGGGCTTGAGGGCTGATAATTTCAAATTCGGATATTTCCAGGCAAACTGCCCCTCCTCATGGGTGGGTCATTTCACTCGTAAGCACGACTTTGAGAGGTGAGTTGTATTGTTAGACAGAATTTTTCCTCGCGCTACCACAATTCGCTTATCTAGACACCGTGGTGTTTCTAATTTTATTATTGTTGGTGTTTTGCAGATACAAGGCTCGGTTGATCGAGCAGGGAGTGAACATCGCTGACAAGGAAGGACTCGAGAACACGACTGCTGGTCCCGATGCGAATATGCCTCGCAAATAGAGAAATTAAGCGATAGGTGAAGAGATATTGTTGTTGTTCTCACAGTAGTATAATAGATTATTTTAATATTACCTTTTTTATCGAATGGAATGAATCATTTATTTCGCGTTATTGTATTCCTCGTGGTATCACATGAGAATAAAGTAATTCATGCTCACGATCAATAAAAATGTATGTAATCCGGTTGATAGATCCGAATATGATATCTGTATAGTGTGATAATAAGGGTAAAGAAAGTGTGGCATTAATCGTGCCGGTAACAGACAGTTGCACTGTCAGTCTCTGATACTATTCTAATCATTATCGTAGTTATCGATCAGGGTCTGAACATCGCTGACAAGGAAGAACTCGAGCATGCGACTGCTGGTCCCGATGCGCATATGCTTCGCGCTAAGGAACGCTACGGTATGCGACGAATATCCGATCGATAGTAAATGTGGAGATGACGGGTTATTGCAGACTAATCGAGTGCCGGGGATTTCTGCGGCCAAGAGAGCGCACAAGCAGCACAGTAAGCCGTCTGCAGCAGCTGCAGCACCCTCGAATACCGAATCGCTGCAGCAGCTGTGGGAGCTGAGCAAGTCACGGGAGGAGATTGATGCGCTTGCGAAGCGAGACGCGGAGGATATTAAGAAAGGAGTATTTAAGAAGCCGGCGGACAAATACTTCAATAATCTTATAAAGAATTTGAGGTCAGTAGAATATTCGGAATTTAAATAGTATTCCGCGTTTGGTTCTCTCCATATTGCACACTTTCGCCGGTAACTCTATAGTAGGAATAAATTTTGCAGTGATGTCAATGATTTCTCGTCGCTAGAGAAGCTATTGACCGCATCTGCTGAATGTATGCAGAATGAGGGGAAGGTATGTTGAACAGTTGTGAAACCGGTTTAAACAGCACTCTCTATATTCTGCATACTTTATCACCGGTCGGAGAGATGATAGACTGTGCAGGTTGAAGATAGCAGCTATTCGATCTGGCATCACTACTAAAAAAAATTCCAAATTGCCTGCCTCAGGTTCCCAATGAAAGACTGATCACTGAAGTACTCTGGGCTGCTGCATCGGCTAAGTCAGTAATTAAAATCTATCTTTTATGGTATAACTTAAATCGTGGGTGACCGCCAATTAGTGATGGCAAAACGGCATCCAATTCTCCTCGATTCGCGTGCTCTCTCGCCTCTCTAATCGACGAGAAATCACATAAAATGAGGAGAGTCAATGTCGATTTGTCATTACTAGTGCCCATTCAACATAATTTGAATATTTAAAAGGTAGTAATATATACCTGACACTTGTCATTATCTAATATCATAATACAGTAATTACTCTTAAGATCGTTGGGTGCCTTTCCGCCGTCGATTCTCGATTGGATAGAGGAGGCTGTACGTCATTTGCCCGAGCCATTTCCAGCGGTGAAAGAGCAGATGAGTGAGTGGAGTTTGTGTTATTGTGCGGGTATCATTCTTTAGTTAATCATCCGAAATTAAATTTAGAATAGAGCAAGAACCCTATTCTAACACTTTGGCGTTGCACGACTCGAATGAAAATTGTGTGTTCAGTTTAACACTTTCACTTCGCACGTACTTAGTCATTCGATTCTCTCTCACTTGAAAATAATCATCGTAATTTCATTAGATGTGATTACAGATCCGACAATCATATTTCGAGAATTCTTTACTAACAATAAGTATAGCTTAGGATCACTTCCTGGTTTCGTAATTTACTTGACAAATACTATTTCGCAGTCTGGTTGCTATCGATCATTCGCGGTGATCTGTCGATGCTGCAGCAGCTTCAGCGAGAATCGAGCAGCAAGGGCGAAAGAGTTGGGCCGCAAATCGAGAGGGAGAAGATTTTAAGATACGCCGCATTGGCATATCTCGAAGCAGGAAACAAGGAGGAGTTTAGGCGAGTTTTGTGATTTTTATTTAACATAGCCATTTACATTTATTCTGTCTCGCCGGTAATATGGAATAATGAGCGTGCAGAATGCTGATAGATTGAAAATCCGAAGCAATAATTTTAATGCCAATTACCACTTTTCTTAATGATCGTGGGCCTTGCAGATCACTGTGGACCTCCTCCGATTCGCCCGTTATTATAGAAGAGAACGCGCGGGTTTATTCAGCGATGATGCACCACTCGCTGCTGAGACGAGAGAAGAGTGAAAAGGTACGGTATAGACAGGGGCATACGGTAGATCACCGTACCCAAAAAATATAGATACGGTAGATCGATGAGCAAATATCGTAAAAGCACTTAGTTTTTAATTTGATATACTGTCATTTCAAATATTATTCCTTCTCTCAGCCGGATTCTGCGATGCTTCGATGGTACGCGGATACACTGGTTGGGCACCAACGAACTCCGATTGATCAGCAACCAGAATTTGAGACAATGATGAAACCAATGATCAGGGGAGTTCTTTTCATCAGATTAAATTGTCAAGCGATCATTCTGGAGTGGTGAATGGTGCTCGAATTCTTTGGTTATCCACACTTAAAACATAAATAAATTGAATTTGTCAATTTATGTTTTTTTTTAGGTTCCTTGGAGGAGAAATTGAGAAGTGGGAGATAGATGACAAGAGAACGAAGAAACTGCGAAAATGGAGGTATGCTGTTGTTCAGGTGTTTAAAAAAAGAATAAGAATAATTGTATTATAGATGATAGAAAATAGTTATGATATCCTGATTGCACGGTATCACATTTTGATGCACTTTCGAACATATAAAACGATAAAACGATGATTATGATATAATTTAGCTATTATGACTGCTCACTAGCTATCTCTCCCTTGGAATTTTTTGAGAGGTGACTACGATGACTCGGAGCTGAACACACTTCTGCTGGCGATGCTTGAGTACATGAGACACAGGATCGTCAATGATAGTGAGCCCTATTTTTAATTACTAATTTTCATAATTAAATTCAAAATTTATTGAAAATGCTCTTAATCATGAGTGATATCTGCTTCCAGAGCACGGGAGTCTCGAAGATCTGAGGAAATTGGAGCAAATGCTCGCACGACTGGATAAAAATGATGAAAGAAAGAAAGACACGGTGATAGTCGACTGGCTCAACTTTGCGGGAAGCGGTAGACCGAGAATGTGGATGCGGCATTTCGATGAGTGAGTTGTTTGCGTTTTCAATATTTTATTGACATTTTAATTTTTGAAATATTCTTCCTTCTCACTCGCTGATTGTTGTGGGACGAGAGAAATGGAATCGAGGTATTTGCAATTTTTTAAAAATCTTTAGCCATTTAAAAAATTATATATATTTTTTTTAATATTAAGAAAAAATGAATATCAATCTTTTGAAAAAAAAATTAAAATTGACAAACAAATAGCATGATGCCTGCTATGTCTGCTATTTGCGATTTCTCTCTTTCTCCTATCTTTCACCATTGTGGACTATATTGTGGCTTTGAAATGTGAGAGTCCGAACAATGGAGAGAGCATTAACTGAGACGGCAACTCTGTCCGAAATCTGGATCCTTTGAGACGATCTAACACCCCGTTCACCTAACGAGAATAAACGGATCAAAGTGATGGAAGTAAATGCAAAAAGGGAGAAGAGACAGTGAGTTTCTACAGATGAGAAGCAATTTCTTTAAGTTTTGTTAACCTCCCGTTGGCGCAATTTAGTACATTAGATGTGCGAATTTTGCATATGTTTCGAAAATATCCCAACCGACTTATGATTCAAGACCTTTTGCTATTCAAGGGAAATGGATGATGTGTGTTCGATTATTCTGGCTGTGGCCACTCGTGGTCACTTGCTCAGCAATGACATGGTGAGACCTCATGTGGATGGATTCAAGAAGTACCTCACGGTGAGAACAATGATAGTTTTGTATGCAATCAAAGGATTTGGTGCATAAAGAAGAACTTCTGAAGTAGGAACTTTGTGATTCGTTCTCCAACCTATGCGCAATGAACATGATGTTGTAGCAAATCAGACTTCGTACGGCAAAAAAAATGATAATATCGAGAAAAAAAAATTATATTATTGTCCTTTAATAATGAGTTATTTTTTAAGAGTAAGTCGAAGGATATTTGCCAATCGATTCTTCTCAATAATTATTTGAACGACGCAGTATTGAGACACGGAAACGATTGTATTCAGGTAGATTATATAGACTGCAATTAATTTGGAATAAATAAAACGTTATTTTCTTTTTTTATTCCTACAAATGAATTAAATTCAGTTGCTAATCTTTCATTCTGCATGCCTATTGTATAAGGATCAAAATTAAGACCGGATAGATTGTTTGTGGGATTCACTTGATACTTTTTCATTCGCATATTTAAATAATATTCTATGTTTTAGCCAGTGGTAGATCACTCGAGAGCAGCTCAATGGATCGATAAGAAGAAGAATGAGCTGGCTTTCACTGTTTCTCGCAAGACAAAAAAGAAAGTGATAGAGAGTCCCTACAGATTGATTGATTACTATAGTCTTTATATACGATAGGATTTTTGAATATCTATTGATCACCGGTAATCTTACTATCAAGAGTTTGTTATTATTTTTGTGATGTTGTTGTTGTAGATTGTTTATATATTTTGTTTTGCCCCAGCAATAAAGAGATATTTTAACAGTTGCATTATGCCTGATGAATATAACTGGTCTGAACCAGAAGGACATCCTTCTTATCTTATGGATGGCGTTCCAAAATGAATACGAAACAGGGATAATTTGCGATTTATCTTTATTTTGCAATGAACGTGATTATAGAGGTAAAAGGCTCAACAATCGATCAGGGTGTGAATATCGCGGATAAATAAGGACTCGAGAATGCGATTGCTGGTGCCGACGCGAATATTCTTCGCACTTCGGAAGGCTACGGTGAGTAACGAAGAGTCAAGAAATAGTGATGATGATGTTGTATTCCAGACTCATACAGTGTCATTGGTATCCGCGGCACCGCATGCAGCACCCACGACAACCCGGTCCCTGCAGCAGCTATGGGAGTTGAGCAAATTGTCGGACAAAGTCGACTTGGCAACAAAGCGAGATATGAAGGAAGCGAGTGAAGGACGAATGAGTGAAGACATGGAGAGAAGATTGGATATTACAGTGAAGAGATTGTGGTCAGCACACAAATGTTAATTTTGTAATTCGCAGCCATTCTAGATATATTGTCTCAAATTTTCGACAAATCTTCACTTTTTTTTTGCAAAGATCTCTCCATAAAAAGCTTTCCAGTTTACGAATTCTTATTACCCTTCATTTTATTTTCCTCTTTGTTTTCTATTCGACCTTCTTTACAAAAATTAAAGTACTTGCAGTGACTGCAACGAATTCATGTCGATAAACAAGCTGTTGAAAGCTTATGATCAATTTCTACAAAATAATGAGAAGGTAAGCTATTAGTCTATAAGGTGTATATCTTTTATTTCTAACTCTGCTCTCAGGCCCCGTGCGATAAGGTTGTCGGCGAAGTGCTCTGGGCCGCAGCACTTGCTAAGTGAGCACTTCCTAAGTGAAAAATTCTAAACGTGCTTTTTAAAAATTCTTCATAATATTGGTCGCTTTTTAGATCCATGGGAACCCTTCCTCCCTCTATTCTCGATTGGATAGAGAAGGCAATACGACGAATCCCCGAGCCAATTCCAATGAAGAAAGAACAGATGAGTGAGTCCATTAGGGTTTATTTACGCCATCCAAAATCCAGAGACAACCGCCTTTTATTTTTAAATTTTAATATTGCTGATTCTCTTCTATTCAAGTTTCAGTTACAATATCATCAATGATTTTATTCCTCCAAGTTGAATTCGAAGTAGAATAGCATCTCTTTTCTAAGTTCTTTACACGGCTTCTTTCGCTACGAATATTTTTGCAGTCTGGTTGCTATCGATCATTCGAGGTGATCTGTCGATGCTGCAGCAGCTTCAGCGAGAATCGGGGAGTAAGGGTGGAAGTGTCGGAACGCAAATAAAGAAGGAGAAGATTTTACAACATGCCGCTCTGACATATCTTGATGCTGGAAAAGAAAAGGAGTTTAGGCGAGTTTTACGTGAATTTTTTTTTTAGAAAGAATTGATATATCAATGTGATGTCGCAAGATGCAAGTGCCTCGAGTCCTGTAAGTTGGTCTCTATTTGCGATGTTTCATTCTGTAAATATGCGGTTGCGATTTGATTCATTTTCCAAACGAAGCCTACGGATATTTCTAGATCCCTGTGGACATCTTCGAGTCTTTCCCCCTTGGGAGGGGAGGATCTTCCGCCGAATAAGCTTCAAGGCAATGCAATGCTCCATCATGCGCTGCTTAGACGAACAAAGAGCGGAAAAGTACAAAGAGACCAGGAATTAGTGCATCAGTATAGTTTCTAATTATTTATATCGCAAATTTGATGAGGAATACGGTTGCGGCACATTCAGCCCGACCCTGCGATACTTCGATGGTATGCAGATACACTGGCTGCGGATCAGCGAATTCCGATTCCTGAGAAACCGCAGTTCGAGACGATGATGGTACCTGTGATCAGGTGAAGTGATTTAGCATTGATTTAGGAATGATTTATCAAATATCCTAATCTACGAGGTATGAAAAGTGCTAATGTTTCAGTCTCTGTAGATTCATTGTGGCGTAGTAACGTTTGCTGAGCGACGGAAAGGACGGGAAAATATTCTGAAATGAACAATTGTTTTCATTTCAAGGTCTTTTGGAGGAAAGATCGAGATGTGGAATGAGGATGATAAGAGGAAAGATAAACTGCGAAAGTGGAGGTACTCTTCTCTTTGGCATTTCGTAGAATGTCTTCATGTGAGCTCTGCGCAGATTATGATCACCATTTATGAATAGAGTTCTCTTATTGGAAAACGATTTTCTTTTCCAATAACGGTTCTTTTGCTTATTGGATTTCCAATAGTATCCTCATTACCCCCACACTCTCTCGCGAACAGAGCGGCCTAATCCCTTTGTTCGACGTTACTGGAAAATGGAAAATTATCCAACAAGAGAATTAAGAAAATTATCAAACCTATTTATGAATGCTATTTCAGAGATGATTACGATCAATCAGAACTTGACAATCTCCTGAAATCAATGCTTGACTACATGAGACATCGAATCGAAGTGGATAGTAAGACCGATTTATCTAATTCAGCTTATTACGCTTAATCATTGAACAAATATTCTTATCTCGCCGTTGAATTTCACTATCAATCTGTTTTATTTGTTCTGAAATCGTTTATGGTTACGTATTTTTCAGAGCACGGGGATATCCGTGATCTAATCACACTGAAGAGAATGTTATCTCAATTGAATCATGATTCTACAAACGGAGGAGTCGTCGTAATTGACTGGCTGAATATGCCAGAAATGCACGCCAATAAGTTTAAGAGGTACGTTTTTTCTCTATAAAAATAAAAACAATTAGTCAAATCTTAAATAATTATTTTTCCAGTGGGAGCATCAATAATTTTCTCCCTTCGTACACACTGGTCATTGTTGGACGACAGAGAAGCAACGCAGGTACGAATTATTTATTTGAACTCCGTGATTATTTTTGGACTATCAAAATTGTGCTGTGAGATATATCACTTTAAAAAAATAGCGACTATACTTAAGGCGATTTGACACCCCGTCCACCCTCCGAGAATGAACGGATAAAAGTGATGGAAGTGTCAGCGAAAAACGAGATGAAACAGTGAGAAAATTGTTTATTTTCATTATTATTGTATGAGTAACACTAACGTTTTTTGTTACATATCAAAAAAAAACTTTGATGTTGTCTACCAAGAAATTTGAGGGAGGTTGATGATTTGTGTTCGGTGATTCTGGCTATAGCCACTCGTGGTCACTTGCTCAGCACTGACTTGCTGAGCAATCACATAGATGGATTCAAGAAGTACCTCGAGGTGAGAACAATAATACACAATAAAAATGTTTATAAAAATAAAAAAATATTCTCCTTTAATATTGATTTATTTATTCAGATGAAGTCGACGGACACCCGCAAATTGATTCTTCTCAAGAGCTTTTTGAATGACGCAAGGCATCGGGACTATTTTACTCAGGTGGATCAATCGAGGCATTCGCGAACGTTATAGACTAAATTATAGACTAAAATCGAATTAATTTGAAATATACAAAAAAAAACATTCCATTTATTTTTGAGTTATAGATAGTATGTCAAGTCGGAGAAAATATTTTTTTAATGAGGATTAAAGGATTTTATTTGTTCTCAAATGAATCATTTCAGCCTGTGGTAGACTTCTCAAAAGCAGCTCAGTGGATCGATAAAGACAAGACTGAGTTGGCATTCACAGTTTCTCGCAAACTAAAGAGCATATACAGAGCCACTGGCCATTACAGTCTGATTATCAAATAGTAATGTTTTTTGTCAATTTTCTTAAATTATGAAAGTTGTTGTTATTATTGAATCAGATTTTTTTTCTCATTTATGATGTTTGTTATTTCCTATAGGAAGGATAAAGGGATACGATGTGCGGTGGGAATTTTTGGGGGATTAGTCGCCGTACAAAAATTAAAAGTGGTGTAGATTTACAGTATCCTCCATAAGTCACCGGGCACTTTTTCTTTCTTTCATAACTTTTGACTCATGATAGATTTCTGGTTGAAACTTGGTCATGTCCTAGCATATCCATCGTGTGTTAGGGAGATGCAATTGGGATATCACACAACTCCCTGGTTGTTGAGTAATGATTTTCCAGTCGATAATTACTTTTTCAAACAATCAAAATTCTTACATGGGATTTTTCCTGCTTACCACACTTTCTGATATTTTAGACTTGTCCGTGGGCTACCCAGAAAAAAAATTTCAGGATGCTACTCTATCGCATTTTCGCTACAGAATTTCTCAAAAATGGGTCCTGAAGAAATGGATTTTCGTTCATAGGCGTGCTAGAGACTCGTTCAAAGGCTCAAAATGATCCTTATGATAATTCCGGATTACCGCTGAAATTACATAACGAGTACTCGAAATTTGCCTTCAGGACACGAATTTTCAATTTTTCACATTACACATTTTTGGATGTTTACAGTGTTGAGGGTGATTTTTGTAAAAATGTGGTTCCAGGGTACGATGGTAGCATATCTAGGGAATATACGATTCCCAATTTTGTAGAACATTTGAATATCTTTCCCGCCTCAGGCGACCGAAAATCCGAGGTCAATCAATTTTCGAGTCAAAACATGACCATGATATCATGGTTGAAATTTTTCATGGTCGAAAAACTTTTCATCTCAGAACTTCCTGACTATATTTTTTGCATGTGTATATGTATGCGTAGGATGCGAATTTAGATATGAGAGCCCATGATATCATGAATAAAAAATGATAAAATTCAGAAACTGCCGAAATCGGCACTTTTCCAGGCATTATGAATTTTATCATTTTTGATTCATGATATCATGGGCTCTCATATCTAAATTCGTAATTATATCTAAATTTGAAATTTTTTTTCTGGGTAGCCCACGGACAAGTCTAAAATATCAGAAAGTGTGGTAAGCAGGAAAAATTCCATGTAAGAATTTCGATTGTTTGAAAAAGTAATGCTCGACTGGAAAATCATTACTCAACAACCAGGGAGTTGTGTGATATCCCAATTGCATCTCCCTAACACACGATGGATGTGCTAGGACATGACCAAGTTTCAACCAGAAATCTATCATGAGTCAAAAGTTATGAAAGAAAGAAAAAGTGCCCGGTGACTTATGGAGGATACTGTAGTACCAGCTGAGTTATCTGAGGTTTTGTACTCCTTGATATGCTTACTATGTTAGATCATAATTCAATCTTTAAATATTGCATAGTGATAAGGCAATCATTATATCTTATTTCTTGGATGATTATTAGCTTATTGAATATTCTCTGGTAGTGGAAGATCTCAATACCACTGATAAAAAATACTTTCTCACACGGCCGTTCACACCAACGGGCTTCTCCACTTCTCATCTAGTGGTGAGCTCAGCGCCGCCGAGTGCTTCAGTGCTTTGAAAATTCCAAATCATTTCAAATACCGCAATCATGGTATTCCATGTGAGACCCGAAAAAAGGCGCCAAATATTTGCCTTCAAACATAGATGATAGATCGTGGGAAACGAGGAGAGTTCGTAGATTGTACGTTCAAAGATTTTTTTTTCGTGGAAATGAGCGGAAGTTCTTGACAGTTCATTTTTTCGCTATAGAATGCTGGCAATTTGCCAATCTCATTTGTTAAGCGGAGGCGTAGATGGCTGTGTACTGATAGGAGGGATGGATGGGCGAAAAAAATGGTCCGAAAATTATATTTTCGTTATTAGGGAGGCTTTCTTAAACATTTATTTTGTTTTTATTCAAAACGAGTGGTTTAAAAAACCACTGGCATGAAAACAGACATGAAAACAATCATTCGCTTTAAAAAAAAATTAAATTTAGTATTTTCCGTTGCGGTCTACGATTGAAAAAATTCGTATTGTTTAATTGACGAATTAGTTGATCCAATATTTCATCCGAAATAGTTTGTGAAAATGGACCGATAAAATTTTTTCCACCGTACTTTTATCGCACACTGAGAACTTACGCAGAACACCGTGATTCTCGCCTCATGGTGGCATATTCTGATATTTACACACAACAAAACTCTCTACCAAGAGTTTCTGACGATGATAAGATCATCGGAAAAAATACTATGGTAGAATTTTGTAGTCTTAGAATGTGACTTTGCAGTTTTGTGTGAGTGATACATCATAGAGTAGTGTAGTCGACAACCCTCACAATCGGTGATAAACCCGATAACATACAGTCGCTAACTATGCCTTCACTGGGAAGAGATGGCAGTGATAGCATAGATTGGAAAGGAAGAAAGGAGAGTGAGTAGAGCAGGGGAGAGATGGAGAGACAAAGAATGTGAGACTCCGTTATTGCCACATTGCGTGTTATCAGTGCCGTCAATGGGGATGGCCATTGATTTCGCACAATTTTATCGATCGTTTAATGTTGTTGGCTGTCCATTTGATTCACTTTTCTGTGAAGGTTACCTGTGACAATTCGTATTAACTTGTCTTAGTCATTTGCCTCAAATTGGAAAATATTTTCAGATGATTAAACTACTCTTGTTATCGATCGCCTTAGCTACAGTAGCGGCGTTTGGCGCGCAAAAGGAATTCGTGAGTACCAAATTTTCAAAACGTGCCTTAATTGTTATTTTAGAAAAGAGACTGCGAAGAGGGTCTCGCCGAGGGATTGAAAGTTCTGGAAGAGGTCAGTGCCTTTCACGCTCGTTCGACTGTTCGTTGATTCGAACCAAACGCGAATTTTTGTCTAATGCCCTTTTGAATTTGGAAATTAATACGTTCAGGTCTACAGTCATCTCAGCGGTGTAGTCGGAGATGAACGAGCGGGCACTTTGAGACAGGTTCATTCGCTCTGCTTTTCCTTTATTTTGCTATAGGAACGCTCGCGGTGGCACAACCAATGACGGTGGCCAAATCACATGTTTATCTGAATCATGCATTTAAATTGCAGAAGCGCAGCACGTGGCCGCAAGGTCTCGGGGAAATTCTGGTGAGGGCGATGATCGACAGAAACATCAAGAATACCAAGAACGCCAAGGGAAAGACCAGCAATGCTGATGGTGAGTTGTGGGAGAGATCAATCACGGCGTTTTGCTGCCATAGCACCAAAGCGAATTCCCGTCGGGACCTCACTCGTGCTCTCTCACTTTCACGTGCTCTCTCGCTGTTCCCTAACCGCTCTCTCTCTCTGTCTTCTCGCTCACCCCATTTAGAACGCCGAGACAATGATCACGAATTTCCCTAAAGAATGAGAGACCTGCACATCTCATTCCAAGATAATATATCGTCTGGAAAGATAACAATTACATGCACACCACCAAGCTATCCGCCCATAATTCATGTCTGCTTGAAATCGCGAAAGTTGAATCAGATTGAAAAATAACTGTTGTTGTTGGCATTGTTCTATTTTCAGACGACAGCATCTGTCCGGCTCAAGATCAACCCCCAAAGGGACTTGGCATGGACTGCAACGTTCACTTCGATGACGATCGTCGTGCGAAGAGGAGGTAGGAGATGCAAGATGACGCTTTTGCCACTCCAAGCACAGAACGAGTATTCGCATTGTTAATCGGAGCTTGGAACGAACTTATCTCTTAGAAGTACGATAGGAGAAGTGGCCATTATTGATGCCTCAAATTATGACTTCTCCAGCGCTGACACGGTCAATCACCTCTTCCCTCGTCTGTCGCACGACTATGATGGCGCTCTCGACCCCTTCGCTTACTACGCCGAGACCCTTCAGGTATGATCTTCAATCTCGGACATGTTACCTTTGATACCGGAATGTGACCTTCTCGTATCCGATCGCTAATAATTCAAAATATGCGGACTACAAATTTGTATCTACATTCCACATTGTCCGATCAGCGAGGGAATCACCAAAATGGAGAGATTGTGAAGTTCCATTGCATTTCAGAAGCATCTCTCCAACATGTCGGCCTGCGAGGGCACTTTCACTGACCTCAACTCCATCTCGGAGGCCCAGCTCTACGGGTTCTTGTCGCTGATGGCCACGAGGTAGGATTCAGACAGTCATTGAGTTAAGTAGGCCAGTGAAGGATGCGGAATGCATCCTGCATGAAATATTACTATAAATCTTTCACTGTGCCAGATAAGAGACAACTCGAAAATACCCCTATCCAGAACCCCCGGTGCCTTCTGTCCTCTCTGCCATCACATGGCCGAAGAGCTGCACGATAGACTCATCAAGCCAGTGGAAATGGTTTCCGGGGTGAGGAAATGATCTTTGAACTTTGACTCTCCGGATCTTTGACATAAATCAGCTTCTCGACGCTTCGCCTTATCAAATAATGGTTTATCTTAAACTTAGTAAGCCGATGCTTTCATTGGCTAAGTAAAACATCATGGATGACAATAGCTTTTAGCTATCTTCATATTGCAAACTCCTTTTTCCTAATTTGATCAAACGATCAAGCGATCCCATCCCAGTTTGATCTTTGATCTCTTCCCAGGCCGGTCACGGCGTGGTCACCCACTTCTTCTCCCATCTTCCTTCCCCGAAGACGCTCTGCTCTGCCGTCGCTCCCGGTTGCCACAACAACTACGCCGTTAAGGGTGAGGAAAGGGTTGTCACGAATTAGTGATGCTGCATCGGTCGAACTGCTATTCTCTCTATTCTGCACACAATCTCGTGTTTCTAACCGACTAGAAGCAATGGAGAAAGCACGATTCCGTCCTGTGTAAGAGTTGTTCTCTGAATAGTGTTCAGCATGTGGTTACTCTATTATCCATCCCTCCCCATTGCAGCCAGCACTCATACTGAGTCGAGCGTGTGCATGTCCTGCTCCTTCTGCAACATCCTCACCAACATCGTTCAGGTTCGTAAAGTGTAGTAACTTCTACTGATGTCGTTACGGTTTTCGACCTCTTCTCATTTTGCACTTTCTCACCGGTCAGAGAAACGAGAGAGTGTGTTGATTGATGAGAGCCGAAACCCGAAACGATATCACTAAATTCAATGGGATATGGGATATATCGTAAAGTTTGGTGACTTCGATTTTTTGTCGGAGGTTGTTCTATTGATGCCGGATAAAATAGTAGCATTCTCCATTAGGCATCTGCAATACGTTCGTCATCTCTTTTTGAGGAATGTTTGAAACACAGCTCATTACACAATCGATGATGATGTACTTTGATCTCTGATCTCTCCTTTCTTCCAGCACAAATTCCTGCTCGACCAATCCGTGGTCGATAAACTCTTCGCCAATCTCCAGAAGTACTTCTTCCGCTTCGCCTGCTCGTCAGTCTCATATATTCCATCAAACTTTCCATGAAAATTTTCAAAGTGATCTTTGATCTCTAATTTTTCACAGTGAGATGTGCTGTCTGGCAGGAGACTTCCCTCAGGAACTGCGCATGGACTACAACAAGGTGTGCGATCTTTGGTCTATTGTTTAGTATGCATTGGGTTAAGCAGAGATCAAAGATCAAAATTGCAGTGCCAAGACACAGCGAAGAAAACGTACTACCGTCTGATCGAGGCCGCCAAGGTGCTGCTGCGGCCGGAGCGACTCTGCACTCTCGTACGTTCACGTTCATAAGCTTGATCCACTCAGTAGTGATGTCGGTTTAGTTTTTTGCTCTCTTCATTTAGCACGCTCTCTCGTCTAACGAGGGAGAGATATTTCGAAATAAAGAGAGAAAAACCCTAAACTACATCACTATTACTCAGTGTTAGAAACGAGAAACCTGCCTCCCCCCCCCCCCCCGCTCAATAATGTATGAACGAAAGACGGCTGCCTAATAGTGTTATCGGTTTGAATAGTGCTCTCTCGAGTGCGCACACAATCTCGCTGGTCCGAGCGAGGTAGAGTGTGCTAAATCGGGAGAGTCACTATTCGAGCACACAACATTAAACCTTGTCGAACGTCAATAGTGCTCTCAATAAGCTCATGAGAGCGGCATATGAGTTCTCAGATGGCTGGTTATGGATTTATACACCCAGATACCTCGAACAGTATCGATTGGAAATGTGAAAGATCAAAGATCAACATTTCTTAGGAAATGGGCTGGTGTGAGCTGAACGAGACACCCAACCTTCTGCACTGTCTGAGGGAGGCCTGCGAAGAGCGTGAGTTCGATATTTGAACTTTGATCTTTGATCTCTTCTAGAAGCCGATAATCCGTTCGCGAATTGGGTGTGCACGCAGATTCCGGACAGACCAGCCGACGCTGACAAGTTCCTCAACATTCACAAGAGCAAGGTTAGTATTTTCGTCTTGAAATTATTGTCCAGATTCAATGCTAGGGATGTAATTTCGGATTTGGCTCTCTCGATTCTGCACACTGTGTGTAGAATGAAGGAGTCGAAAACCGAAACAACATTACTAGTAGGGGATATCTCGTGAGATTCTCCATCATCGCTGCAAAGATTCTTGCAATTGTTTGTGATTGTTGAGAAAAGTCGATGGGAAAATCATTCCGGTTCTCAATTCTCTCCATTTTGCACACTTTCTAACATATATGGTATTTAACATTGCTGGATCAAAAAATGGTTTACCATTCTGCGCAATCTCTTGCGGGTCAGTGCGAAAACATGGTGTGCAAACTGGTGAGAGCTGTTATTCGACCCAGCAGTCTGACTGATGTGGCCTGGGGTTCTCCGATTTTTGATCTTTTGTCTGTTCAAACAACGCTTTTCAGGTGCCCAAGGAGAAGCAGGAGTACCACACAACCTTCGAGGAGAAGATGAGAAAGAAGAGAGACGCCGGCGAACTTTAGAGCCATTCGTTGTATTTCTTTTCATATTATATTCTAGTGATGTATCGGGTTGAGGAATAAGTAACGCTCGTTTTTGAATTTTTTTCACTTTATCATAAAAACTTTACAAAGCACGATAGAATCTAAAAATATTCTCCATGCGCATCGATGACCTTCTGCCATCTACCAGGCAGCTTGTGGATGCCCTCGTGATAGAAGGACTGGGGCTGGTTCTTGAAATAGTTGGTCAGTACGGTCTGGATAGTGGCTCGGTCTTTGAAGCTCTGTCCCTTGAGGAAACGCTGGAGGTCTGAGAAGAGGTGGTAATCGGAGGGGGCAAGGTCGGGTGAGTAGGGAGGGTGGGGGAGGACAGTCCAGCCATAGCCTGCCAGCTCAGCCTTGGTCTTTCTTGCGACATGCGGGCGGGCGTTGTCGTGCTGAAAGTAGATTCGAGCGTCCTTCCCGCGTGTTTGTTCGACAGCGAGTCTCAGCTTCCGTAGCTGAAGAGTGTAGACCTCTGCCGTGATAGTCGTCCCCTCGGGTAGGAGTTCCCAGAACTCCACTCCCCGCACTGACCACCAGATGCACAACATCACTTTTTTGGGGTGCAAATCGGATTTGGGGACATCTGCTGGCTTTTGGTCCTCTCCGACCCACTGTCTCATGCGCTCATGGTTGTCGTAGAACACCCACTTTTCATCACCTGTGATGACATTGTCCAGCCAATCAAACCGGCGATGCAGAGTGAGAAGAGTCGAAGCCATGTCCACTCGGCGATCCTTGTCATAGTCGGTCAGGTCAGGGGGGATCCATCTCCCGAGTTTCCACTTCTTTCCAATCGCGTGAAGTCCATTCACGGCAGTTTTTTGGTCGACCCCAAGGAAGTCAGCAAGATCGCGCGTAGAGAGATACGGGTCAGCCTCCACCTCAGAACGCAATCGATCGAGGTCCAACTCCATGGGGCGACCGGGTCGGTCTTCATCTTCGAGGGAAAAGTCGTGTTTCTCGAATTTAACTACCCACTTTTTCACGGTGGTTACATGCGGGGTATGTGTGGGGTAAACCTGCTCCAGTTGTTCATGAATGGCGAGCGGTTTCAAGCCAGATAGAAAGAGAAAGAGCATCACGTTCCGAATGTGAATTCGGTCGGGGACGAAATTGTGCGGCATTCTCGCCTGGGAGACTAGGGAGAACTGAATCGAAAACATGTGTGGAATGCCCGAGGGGCCCTCTCCAGTGTAAACAGGGTGGCAGACGGCAACAACAAAAGAGCGAGCACGAGGGTTCTAAAGTCAGAGAGAAAAAACGAGCGTTACTTATTCCTCAACCCAATAAATTCGGTTTCGGCTCTCTCCATTCTGCACACTATCTCGCCTGTCAGAGAAACCAGAGAATGTGCAGAATGGAGAGAATCGAAAACCGAAACGACTCCACTAATCTATTATATCGATAATAAATATTTTTTAATTATCGGTCCAGATTTAAACCCCGCCAAGGTTCATTTTCCGCCTATATTTGCACTCCAAATACCGTTCTAGTCCCTGATTGAGGTGTTTTCTCACTGCGAGAGGACGAGTGTTCTCTCCTCCTCATTCTCTCTACTGGAAGTGAAATCCGACCCAAGTCCAGTTTAGAGTGAGGAATTGCTGGGAATTGTACGCGAGATCGGGCGTTTCTCTCACTTTCTCCCCTCCCAGTTGCAACGTTTGAACTAGCTGATGGGCTTTGTTCTAAATATACAGTGCCACGGTAGATCAGAGAATACGCTAGAGAGTGTGCGAGAGATTGCGTGCCACAACTGTTCAATCGAGGCGATTTCATGCAGAAGTGTACAGCGGGGTTCTTCATCCCTCCCTCCAACCTCACCTAACCTACCCTCTAACTACTGTCAGAGAGTGAGCGAGCATTGTGTGCACAAACAGATTTCCTAGCACCATCTGAGCGATTCGTTTGCTCAGGATTCACACAGTTTAGTAGACACGAGGAGAGGAGCTCGAGAGAGAGAGAGAGAGAGAGAGAGAGAGAGAGAGAGAGAGAGAGAGAGAGAAAGAGAGAGAGAGAGAGAGAGAGAGAGAGAGAGAGAGAGAGAGAGAGAGAGAGAGAGAGAGAGAGAGAGAGAGAGAGAGAGAGAGAGAGAGAGAGAGAGAGAGAGAGGACACCCGGGGAGAAAAGTGCACCATCTCAGAGCAGAGTGCATTGATAAAACACTCTATCGACATCCTCGAAAATTGAATCATCACTCGGAATATTAGATTTGGCTGATGGAACAACTGCGCAGCGGCGCGTTTTCTCTAAACCGGCGAGAGCGCCAGACGATGAGCGTGAGTGACGAGAGAGTGGGCGGAGACGATAGAGTCTCTGTCCCTCGACTCGGCCGAATAGCGAGTTAGACTAAGCTCTCCCCTTCTTTTACGCGTTTCTTGTTCATTGCAATGGCTCTCTAATCCCTTGTGAGTGTGTTCCATGGCCGCTTATCGATTGATCCGCTGATCTTTCGCGCGTTCACACCACTTCCGCCCGTTTCGCCGTGTTTTGCCTTCGGGAAACACGACAAATGGTTTGCCAGATATGATAAACAAAGTCTCAATCGCTATATCGAGACAGTTACGTGGCCAGGTTTGCGTTTTGATAAGGATTTTTGCCGTATCGCTCACTTTTGCCTCAGTTTCGCCATTGGGAAAGTAACTGGGCCATGATGGCAGTCCGATTGGAATCGCGCGTTTATTCTTGTGAGGGCCGGGCTCGAGCTTATCATGTGAAGGCGCGCATTATCAGGTCGTCGGCAAAGTGAGAGAATAGTTGAGTGATAGCTAGAGCTCAGTCGGACGGGGTTTTTCCTCTTCGCTGCTAAAAAAAATGTCGACCGTCTCTTCTGCCTCCAGCTCCTCTGTTGTACATCAAATGGTAACCGTTCTTTGGATTATATTAGAGAGAGTGAAAGGTGAAATCATCTTGTTTTCATAGAAAAGGCCAGCGTTCTGTATTCCCTTGAATGGTATCCCTTGATAGACGATGACTAATCCGCATCGACGCGAATAAGGGGATGGTAACGATTTTCGTGCGGTTATGCAAACCCTTTGTCTTGTGGGTTTGACCCTTGCAAAATCCTTCCGCCATTGCTAGAGGGTTTCTTGTACTTGGCAGGTGTCTCCGTGTGAATCATCCCCGTTTCTCGCATTTACCACTGTCGTAAAATCATAGTTTACGCGTTGTATTATCGATTTAAATAATTATTTTTGCAGTTTTGCATGTGTCAGCCGGGCGCGAAAGCCGGCAAGCTCAAGAAGCAGCGCCCATCACAGCGAACGATTGAGAGCGGAGAGGAAAATGCCGATCGGAGTGGTAAGCCTTTAATATTTATGTTTTATTCACTTGTAGCACGATTGGAACACCAAACCAGAGGCACTACATTTAAAGCCGAGATGCTCAAAGACTGAAGAAGCCATAGTTGGCTAATTGGGGAGATTCTCAAGTGTTTTCGAGTTTTTGATTAGAGCTCATATCGTTCACCTCACATGGTTGAACTTACTGATTTACTTTATTTATTTATTTAATTATTTTAAAGAATATTCAGGCGTGCCTCCAGTATGCATGAGCGGTTTCGGATGGCACGCGAGGGGTGACAAACTGCCCGAGGAGAAGCGAGTGCCCTTCAATCGACCCAGTGCAAGACAGGTATGACTCATACCGTAGGATGATTGAAGTGTGGGATGCGGTAATTGGCAAACTAATTACGGTGGAATAGGCGTTAGTCTCACCTACACATGATCTTGTGGGAACATGGTTCGCAAGGCTAATAGGAGTGTGGGAGGGAACGAGAAATAAGAGGGTTCGTTTATTTCCTCTTGAGATTTTACACCACTTGACCAGTCACTTTCTGACTGACACCCTCATTGGTATCTTCTGATTCTTTGGTTTATTTGTGAGCTGAGCTCTTATCGCCGGCACATGAAACACGGATCAAACGGGGCAAAAACCCATCTTTCAAGATTGAGCCACTTTCCTTGCATTATTCATTCTGAAAGATAGGTAACAGTGTTAGTGAACTAATTTGGGAAAACGTGTGCCCGGTTTCGCAAGTTTCGTAGTGGCCTGACTAATAATGGATGAGTTGCCGCCGCAAAGGAGAGCCTAGCACCGGGATCTGACCAGTGAGACCAGAAGGATTGGAGGGATGAGGAAGGACTAGGGTTGACAGATGACTCTCCTCATTTTGCATACTCTCTCACCGGTCAGAGAAGTGAGAGAGAGCGCGAAATGAAGAGAGTCAATCCTTGAATTACCAACCCTAAGGATGACACGAGAATTTCCACATGGAGAAGAGTAGTCCGAGCCGGAAGAATAGGATCGGGGTTTGTGTCTGGGATGTAGGGACTCCATTTGGCGATGATTTGCCAAAGATGGCACAAGTTACCATGGAGGATCGTAGTTGGAGTGGAGATCCGTGTGCTAAAGATGGGCATGGTGTCTGACCGGCATGCCGACGCAGGCAGGTTCGACTCCCTCCCGCAGGTGATGTTTTGCATGAAGTAGAGAAAGGCGCGCGCCCCAACCACTAGTCTCCGTCAAGCGTTCCCTGCGGTAGGCCGCACTGGCCTAATGGGCATGGTGTCTGACCGGCATGCCGACGCAGGCAGGTTAATGGGCATGGTGTCTGATTGTCAGTTTGTCAGTTTGTCAGACTTTCGAATAGGCGAATGACTGTGCTCTGCCCTCTTAATTTCCCTGGACTCAGTTTACTGAGTGTGTATGGAATGTGTAACGGGTGTGCTGGTTAAGACAACGAAAGAAAATCAGGGATATATATAGGAGGGGTTGAAAAGTAGACTGCACATAAAGAGGAATTGAGAAAAGTAGTATATAATGTATGAAATGGTGCTCTAGAGTGGCATGTAGACTAGGTAGGTCAACTGAAGGTACATGGTGATTTGCCGTTCCTCATACAACTTAACATAGCGATCAGGCTCCTGGCAATGATGTTGTGACGTTGTACGAGAGAATTAAATTGTTGTCTAAAAGTATGTTCTCCATTGCGTATATATTGCGATTAACATTTTAAAATATTTAATATTAATATTACTATTTGTAGGTGTACGATGCTCTTCCCTTCGTCCGTCGCTACTTCATGTACTGGGTGAGACACACGGGAAAGAAGGAGAAACTGTTCATCAACACATTCCAACCACTCCAGCACAAGCCATACTACGGTGAGCATTTGGAAGATCTTGGCCTCTTTTTTTTAAACCTTAGCTACGGTAGGTAGTAGCGTTGCCGGATTTAATAGTCGCCGTCTAATGTGCCCAAGCTGATGTGCCAAATGGAGAGACATACTGTTCGATCCAGCAATACTAGTAGGGCATATACAAAAATGGACAGAGTGCCTTTTTATGTGATGGAAAGATCCGACATTGCAAAACGAATTTAGATGTTACTGCAACAGGAATCTAGGTGGTGATGGCTTCAGAAATATAGTCCACTTACAGCCGAATGAACATGTTCTTACTAGCGACGTCGTTTCGACTCTCTCCATTCTGCACACTCTACAGTCGGCTAGAGAAACGAGAGAGTGTGCAGAATGGAGAGGGCAGAAAACTGAACCGACATCCCTAGTTCCTACCCTCTGGTTCAGGCGTTCCCTGTGGCGGTATCGGATCGGGTTCGATCGGCCGTGACTTCCGTGGTGGATTCTGCAAGTTCGGCCTCCGTCCGGGCCTGATCGAGCACAAAGTGAACGTGGTGCCGGTGAGTGGGAAACGTCGCCTGTCGGAAATGTGACAGGACGGCAAAAATTAGGAAACATCGCCCAACCCAGACCGTATTTTAGTCGGACCAGTTCATTCTCTCCGTGAGACGACCGGGAGAAGCCGAGGCGTGCTACCAGAAGGTGCGATTCGCATTTTACAATTAGTGAATAGAATAAATAGTTGTAACATTCCGAGGGGTCAGTTTTGGGTTTCACTGTCGCTAGAAAGCAGTTAAAAATTGTAGTAGTTTGATACAGAGTACAGTTACCTAATTAGAATTTTATACTCGCTTGATCACTCCAATCATGAATCATTGCAGGTTTTGTGCGCGGCTGACGTGGATCGCAGTTCGGGCCAACTCTCCGCATGGGATTTCGACTTCCCGGAGACGGATATTGCATTCAGGTGAGCCTCGTGATTATTGTTTCGCCATTTGCGGTAAGTGAGACACAGTTGGCTTTTATTTGTAGCCACGTTAGTTATTTATATGAGCGATTTTTGTATTACTACTAGAAATATTGTACGAGATGCATTATCGCTCTCAATCTGATCCGTATCCAACCAAACGTTGAAACACGAATCGACCTTACTGTAATTTTGCTATCGGTTTAGTGCGTAGAGAATGGTAATTGCAGAGGTCTCTATCCTCGCTCGTGGACGTGTTACTACATCAGCGAGCTATCGCTAGTCGTCGTCCTTCGACAAATCTCGCCCGTTATTCCGCACAATTACAAGGTACGGTAGAAATCCTGGTTCGATCAAGAACTAAGATTTCAAGGATTCATCCCTGCCAGCCACCGTTTTCGTGGTAGACGTAGAGAACAGAAGTGAGCAGGATTACGAGGTGGGTGTTTATATATATTTATTTGTATATTTTTAATTCTATGATCGGGATACCAAGGACAATCAGAATCGTTCCTGCTTTAGTCCTGAAGAAGAGAGGCTGAAACTCATATTCACAATGAAGTGTGAAAATTATTTCAGAGATTTGTGACTGTAAAGCAGCTACATTCCTTGTGTAACAGCTTCCAATGGGTGCATCGATCTATTCTATTTTAACCAATTGCCAGGTATCGATCGCATTCACATTCCGCAATGGCACGGGCTACTACCGATGGGAGGTGGATGGCGATTGCTCATCCAAGGAATTCCAATTCAACCCTGATCAGGAGGGAGCTGGAGGTACGGTAGATCATTAGATGCAAGTACGGTAGTGAACAACATGGAAAGATTTCGATAGGCTGATGCCTTGATGTTATGTGTCTTCTTCACAGATGATATAGTGATTTCCATTTTCATGGCCGAGTGGTCTAAGGCGGCAACCAATTTGATGACATGACTCATCTCATTTCAGTGTACGGTATCGCGCTAGAGCACAATATCGACCGAATGCGATGCACATACGGACTGGGAATGAAGATGACTGAGGTGATATTGATTGAGATAATTGGTCTACTTCAATATCCCCGATGATCACACAAGCATGTTTTTTTTGTCTTCTCCTTCCGCTTCATATTGCTAAATCTGATGATACTTTTGAAATCTAGAATGTCTGAAACTCATGTTCACATTTTGTTCTCTTCGTTACAATTGATTTCCCTGTTATTGAATGCGTTCAGAACTCCTCCGCTTCGATCTGCCGTTCCTTCCATCCCTCGGGCAATGGATTGGGAGTGTGGAAGCATCTCAGGGAGACGGGTGACCTACCTGATCATGGTGAGCGAATCGGATACCGTAGTACATATTTTAATAGAAAGTTCTCTTCATTTTCATTGTTCGACGTTGCTGAAAACACAAGGGGTTTGATTGTTTCACGATCTGATAGCTTCAATAATTTCTGTCCTGTCGTTATTGATCTCTTTCACTAATCAAAATTATATTTCTCAGCCGATGAGGCGAGTACGGCGGAACAGGCGGTGGCTGTCTGCGTGCGGACTACGGTAGCAGCAGGAGAGAAGAGGTACGGTAGGTGGGAAGAGGGGTACTGTAGTTGAATCGGTGCTTGTTTTGAAGTGGAGAACGACTGGAAATCCCACCGTGTTATCAAAACATCGGTGTGATCGGATAGTAGCTCTCTCCATTTTGCACACCCTTCCGTCTCTCTGACAAGTGGATAGAGAGTGTGCAGAATGGAGATTGCGGTGTTCGATCAAGTAACACAAGCGTAAGCATTGAGCTCATTTGAATTTATTTAGGGAGGCAGCGGCAGAGCTGGCGCTAGTCTGGCACATGCCCGTAGTCAAGTTTGGAAACGGAGAAAGGACGTACAAGAGGAGGTCAGTCCGTTTTCACTATCTCATGAAATGCGAAGTACCCGGTAAAATAAAATTCGCTATTCGAATTCCTTGTGGACTCGTTTCAACTGCAACGTAAGACCACAGCTGCTCTTTTACTCTGTTGTGTTCAATCCCACTATATATCTAAAATATCATGATCCTCGAATAATATTATCTGTATTAGCAATTGTGTATTTGTAGATACACTCGATACTTCGAGGAGCGCGAGGAGGGAGCCCGCTCGTTGTGCGCGTATGCACTGAGGGCGAGGGAGAGATGGGAGGAGGAGATCGAGGAATGGCAGAAACCAGTGAGTTATTGCTATTATCATATTTTTGTTTTGTAATCATTCCTGCGGATATTGTGATGACATGGATCGACCTGATACAAATATCGTTCGAAATTAGACACTCTCTATTAACTTGACCGGACGAGACAGTGTGCAAAATCGAGAGACCATCGCACCTGTTTCGAACTCTAGCTATACGCAATGTGATGATGCGAAAGCGAACACAAGTTCTCACTATGCCCTTCTTGTTTATCACGATTGTGCGAAGGATTAGCGACCAGAGAAAAATGTCATGTTTTCAGTACAAATAAATTTATTCATAATTGTATTTAAAATTAAATTGAATTTATAAATACAATTGAAGGTTCTCGATCATGCTCACCTCCCCCGATGGTACAAGAGCGCCCTCTTCAACGAGTTGTACTTCATCACTGATGGTTCGTTTGAGATTCTTGTCTCGGGTCTTTCAAGTTTCACATCTAGATTAAGTTTGAGTATTGCCTTTGTTCTAATCATCTTCTCGGTGCCAAACACAATAAAAAAAATTTATTTCAAAAACAATTGTTTCATCAGGTGGTTCAATCTGGTTCGAGTGGGACGAGGAATGGATCAAACGCGAGCCCCATCTCTCTGAGTACGCCAGAAATGTGATGAGACAGCACGGACGATTCGGATACCTCGAGTGTGAGTGGAAGGGATGTTTAAACAAAATTGGAATCGTGCCGACTTAACATGGCACTTCCGCGCTGCAGCCATATCTTATATGCCGGACTTGGTAGTCGGGGCTGATAATGTTTCGGCTTGTTTCTTAATATTAGAAAAATATTCATAAGAACATTCTCATTCTAGCCTGGGAATATCGTATGGTGAACACGTACGACGTCCATTTCTACGCTTCCTTCGCCCTGGCTCATCTATGGCCGCATCTCGAGATCAGTGTGCAGGCTGAATTCAGTGAGTTATATATAAAATTAAATTATTTATTTAACATATCAGTGGTGTATCCTCGTTGCATTGACGTTGTTAAGGGGTTTTCAAATATTTAGATAGTTGTGTACAGGATTGATATAATTTTGATAAAAGCGTCATTCGACTTCCCGTTTCACTTTTGGTTGAAGTAGATTAGGCGAATAATAAAGACGTTGAGTCTTTCGATCGTCGTATATGAAAACTAACCCACCAATGAGGACTGATCACCAACTCTAAACTACACTCTAGATCCGATCCTTCCCATTCCAGCCGACCAAGTGGAGCATGTGGATGAGGTGGTGGTGCGCTTCCACATGGAGGGAGATCGAGCACCACAGAAAACGAGGACCAGAGTGCCACACGATCTGGGCAATCCTGGTGAGCAGAGATCAAAGATCAGACGTCAAACTATTACAGTAACCTTTTTCATGAAAAGGAATTGGAGTTTAGCAAAGTGCGCGTTCTATGAGGTTTTTTTGTAATTTGTTTAAAGTCCAACGAGCAAAGAATTATATCTGTGAGAACCGTAGAGATGTTATTCGCGGGTGAAACTATAATACGGTTGGAGACTGGTCGGCTCTATGCAAACAGAAAAGGCAGCGGGAAAATTGATTTTAGTTTGATCTTTGATCTTCTCAGCCGCCGATCCGTGGTTGCTGACTAATGCGTATGTGATGCACGACACGGGAAAGTGGAAGGATCTCAATCTCAAGGTATACAACTCGTGACTAGTGAGGATGTCGTTTCCGTTTTAAGCTCTCTCCAATTTGCACACTATCTCGTCTGTCTGACGAGCGTAAGTGTGTGCCGAATGGAGAGACTAAAATTCTAAAATTACATCAATACTGATGTACATAATGTACACTACATTAAATTTTTTTTGATTTGATCGTCAATCAATCGATAATTTCGAAATGACATCAATATTGATATACATTTTTTTTAAATATTTTTTGGAATGGATCGTTAATCGATAATTGCTCTCAGTTCGTGCTGACCTCCTGGCGCGACTACAAGTGCATCGTGAAGAAGGAGCGCGCCTTCCTCGAGCATGTCTACCCCGCAGTCAAGGTACGGTAGGAGGAGAAGTTCGGTAGATAGAGGGGGATGATCGATTGATGGATATATTTTGATATGGGAATAAAGCATGTATGCGCGAAAAATGTATTTCACGATCTAGGTAGTTCGTGGTTCCAGAATGTGGATAGATATTTTCTTGCTCTTGGATTCAATATTGTATCACAGCCTTTCCCCTTAATAAAACATTATTATTTCCTGTAATTGCAAGTTACAACGCGTTAGTTCGATTTTGGCCTCTCCATTTTTCACACAACGTCTGTCAGATAGACGTGTTAGTGTGCAGAATGGAGAGAGTTGAAAGTCGAACCTATATCACTAATTACAAGTATTTTAATTGTCTTTTTTATTGCAGTCGCTGATCTCTCAAGGTCTCTCTACGTGGGATACGGATCGAGATGGGATGATCGAGAACTTTGGCAAGGCCGATCAGACGTATGATGCATGGCAGATGGAGGGAGTCAGGTGAGAGAAGTGACAAATCGGCATCGGACTCTCCACGTTTCGCGTGCTCTCTCGCTGCTCTAACCGACGAGAGATCACGCTAAATGGGGAGAGTCGATGTCGATTTGGCATCACTAGTCGCTACATATTTCGATTCTCCCTCTTGCATGTCACTGCATATTTTTGGTCCATCGAGGATACTGGAAAATGTATGAACATATCTGAAATTAAGAAGTGACCTTGATCTTTCGTCGATCATCATGTGTTCGTACTTCAATTTATTTTTAAAATAGCTTTACCATTCTGAGAATTTTTCGAGATAGATGTTTTTTTCGCCCTCTCTGAACACGCCACCATTGAAATGTCTTCAATTTCGAGTTAGTTTATACCGAGGATGAAGCAGAGATGCTACAGCGTGAATTGTGAAAGAATATCTCGTTACCCAAATTCCGCGCTCCTCTCATGTATCCATTCTATTTAATCATCTCCTTTCCAGTGCATACTGTGGCTCTCTGTGGTTGGCTGCTCTAAGGGTGGCAGTCGAATTGGCGAGAGAAATAGGAGATAAGAAGAGTGAAGGAGAGTGGACACTCACACTAGACAAGGTGAATCAGCGTGGATCTTCCGCTGCACATCATAGATTTTGCCCACACTAGTTTGTTTACAATTGCGAAATTTAAATTATTTATTTATTTATTTAATTAAGGCGAAGAAGGTGTTCGTGGACAAACTGTGGACGGGCGAGTACTTCCGCTTCTGCGAACGGTGAGTTCTAGGGATGTAATTTCGGGTTTGGCTCTCTCCATTCTGCACACTCGCCGGTCAGAGAAACGAGAGAATGTGTAGAAGGAAGAAAATCGAAAACCGAAATGCTATCATTAGTTAGTTCTGTGATTTTATGGAAGATCTTCGGGTTTATTGATTTTTTTCTCTACAAATGCCTACAAATTCCAGTTGCGATATGAGTATGTTATAGTACGTAAATATTTTGTTGGTAATATCGTAGGGACCGTCATCTCAGTAAAAACGACTAATTTCGGAATTTTCGAAGTAGCCTCCTGTAACAGGGATTCATCTGAATGTTTGACCACAAGGTGATATTTTGCTGCAACTTTTGTACGAAAGGCTGGAGTGACACCAATGATTGATGGAACACCGGGGTTGAATCCTACTAACTGAATCCGTATTTTCATGAGGTTCTCGTTGATGCTGAACAAACTCTCTAGTATCTTTCCCCTTTGATATGATATTTTCCATTTCCCTCTAATCCCAATCTCATTTTCAGTTCACGCAGTCGTGACTCAGTGATGGCCGATCAGTTGTGTGGCATCTGGTTCCTGCAGTCAGTCAGTCCGGAGATGGCTGAGGAGGTGAGAGATCGTGATCTTTGACCTCTATAATATCAGCAGTTTTATCTCAAATGTATACGATTTCCACTGAAATGTAGGGAGATTGTTGTTTCAGACTATAAATAACTGTATGCTTGATATATTTAACGATTCCTCTTCGATTACAGTTTTCATGACAACTATAATTTCTCAGTTGGTTCCCCTCGGTCACGTTCAATCGGCGCTGTCCAAGATATTCGAGTTGAACGTGCAGAAATTCGCCGGAGGGCGGATGGGAGCGGTGAATGGAATGAGACCAGATGGAAAGATAGACAGGGCGTATATTCAGGTGATTCATTGATTTTTTGTATTTAATTCATTAATGAGGAACTGAGAGTGGAAAGCAGCAAGTGTGAATACAGGTGAGTTGCTGTCACACGTATTCCTTATTGTTGCTTAGATAGTGAACTATTTGATTCATTACAGGCGCTTTTCTCAAAAATATTTTCACTTTTTCGTATGGCTGAAGTCATTGTGGTATTTGAACTCAACTTGATCTTTGATCTCTCAGGCTGACGAGATGTGGACCGGCGTGACATATGCAGTGGCCGCCTTTATGATACAGCAGGTGAGATGGAGTTTCGTCTATCAGATTTGACGTGGTGATTTGTACTGAGAGCTGGAGAGAAGGTTGAAAAAATAATTCGGAAATGGTACTTCGAGGTTTCAAGTGTTGTACTCTTTGCTAAGTGCAGGTATGCTTCAGTTTCTGTTTTCCTTCCTGCTCAAGAACTTAGAAAATCTGGAAAAAAAAATTTTTTTTAGATTAATTATGCACGCATTGGGGAGTATAGCCGGAAAATCAGGGTTTCAAGTGTTGGTCTAGTAGCTGCGGCCTAGTAATTCTTTCTATCAGTGAGCTTCTCTTCTCATGATAAAAACAAATCTCATCTGTTTCTTGTTTCAGGGCGACTACCAACGTGCCTTCGACACCGCGTGGGGGACGTACGACGCGTGTTTCAATCGATTCGGACTACAGTATCAGACACCCGAAGCACTCTATGAGAAGAAGTGATTGTCTTTCTGTTTGATATGCTATGATCGGGAGAACGGGCCGGTGTTTATTAGTTTCAATAGGATTGTTAAATATTCATTGCGTAGATTGTTTCAAATTATTGGTATCAACAGGAGTAGCAAAAAGTTGAACATCTCGTTCTAAAAATATTATTTTGAAACGATCTCTCTACAGGTTCTACCGTGCCATCGGGTACATGCGTCCGCTGGCAGTGTGGGCCATGCAGTGGGCACTCGAGAAACACGCGGGATTGGGAGGAGGTGAGGGAGGAATGAATTGATTCGCGGACTATCTCGTTGGTAAAAGAGACGAGAGGGCACGCGAATATAGGAGAGTATAGTGAGAAGTACTGTAGTGGCAGTGCGGATACGGTAGAAGAATAGTCTGAATCATGCACTTTCAGAGACGGAGAAGAAGGGAATCTCCGAGCTGCGAGAGACCACCTTCGCCTCTTCCAAAGCGTCCGTTGCAGCCAAAAGTGAGCATTTTTTTTTCTTAATTTCAATTTCTTGAATTTACTTCGTGATAGTTCATTTCGTGCTGCATGCGACAATAAAAATGTCGAAAAAAATTACATTTAAAAAAGACGATGTTTTTCAGGCGTGGCCTCAGTGGAGACTCCAACGGCGAGAAGCGACGACGATGGAGGCAGTGAGGGATACGGTAGTGATGAGAAGGTGAGAGAGGGGTACGGTAGTTCGGAATAGACGATCGAATACTTCTCTCTCCTCTCCGCACACTCTTTTCTGAACAGTGGGAGAGTGTGCAGAATGGAGAGAGCACTATTCGATCCGGTGTAGTATAGACCAGAAGTTTGACCGAGTGTAATTGAAACAAGCAGGATACCTTCCGACTTTCAAGTATCATCGAAACACTAACTTTGCGTGCAGAAAAATATAGAATATTTTCGATGTTACGTGCGTACGAGAGGTTAATTTAGGCTCGCTCCCCCTCGAACTATTTCTATTCGCTAGCATTTTGGAGAAGAGGATCAAGAAGATCCAGAAAGGCAATCATCATGATAACCAACAAGATCAGATAGTCGGGCATATTAAACCGTTCTAACCTGTCTACTTTGGATTGAGCCATTAATATCGACTATCTGGTACTGTGCAGTATAGCCCTTTCTGTGATTATAGATCGATTGGATTACTGTATCTTTCCTTCCAGGAGTCCTCGGCACTCGTGCGACCGGAGAAGAGCACGGCCACGCTGACGACACTCGGAGCGACTTCTGATGATGCCGCCTCCAGTTCAGGAGTGTCCAGTGGACGGGAGGTCGTGGTGGAGGGAATATGATCTACCCCTTCCCCCATCCTACCGTATCCCTTATCCCTATTATTGGTGACACATCGGCATCCAACTCTCCTCAATTTGCGAGCTATCTCGTATCTCTGACCGATGAAAGAGCATGCGAAAGGAGAAGAATCGATGCCGATTTTGCATCACTACTCCCTATCCCTAGTATATTCATCGATTGTTTAAATCCTTTTGTAGTTTAATTTTTACATTATTCCGCATGCATGGTTGTTAGATCGTTTTTGGTACATGTAAATGTTTTCCGAGTTGAATGCAGATAGATATGTTCGCTATATTCTCATTTTTTACCCGTTTCTATCGTTCGCTTTTAGCTTTTACCTTGTAATATTCTTGTAGCACAGAATATTTCGTAATTTCCATTTCCTTTCTTTGCAATTAGACTGTTTCCCCTATTTTGTCCGGTGTAATTCGAATGCCCCGAAAGCTTATTAGCTTTCCTCTTGAATCGTGTTCCTCTCTTGATTATGCGCCTTTCACAGAACCTGAATCCTCCGTGTGCAATATGTAATAGACACCGTCCAAAGTCCCCGCTATTCGCAATAGTCACTGTGCACAAGAACAGTGCACCTTCCTTCTCAGTTAACCACCCTCCCAACCACAATCGATTACTTGTAAACCTCGCTTCGGCTAACCACAGCACATGCACTCATCGTTTTAGGCGAAAGCATTGCCAATTGTAGAACTGACTACTGTAATCACCTCAAATATACTACTGATTCATCATCGAAAGTAATACAGATTCACTTAGTTTTGTCATGAACGTTGTTTGAGCCAGGAACCGGTTGTACATTATCTCCGAAGTGTTATCTGAAATGAGATGAGACGGCTGTGTTTGCACACCAATTCGCAGTAAAGTAGGACCGTGGAGGAGTGCCATTAGAGGAAAAGCAGTGTCCTCCAATCGGAGAAATAATCATTGCAGGATTTTTGTTCCGAAACCTCACCAATTCAAGTCATTTTGATTTCGGCTCTCTCCATTCTGCACACTCGCCGATCAGGCGGATGAGAAAGTGTGCTGAATGGATAGAGCTGGCAACCGAAATAATATCCCTATTTGATGCCGTTCTCTCTTACAGCTCATATCGATTCTCTAATTTTAACTAATTTTGATACTATCATAAATTTATCCAGATGCTTCACTTCTCTCGTCGTCTTTTCTCTTCTATCGTTGGCTCGGGAGAGGCGAGACTCAGCTCCATCCTTCACAAGAGTTTCCCCGCTGCTGAGAAGATCCTCGTTCACGATATGTCCAGTCAGTTTTACTTGCATTTGTTGATCTTTGATCTCGGACTGAATTTTTTGAGTTTTTGATGTCTAGTTAGTACAACTATTTTTTTTCTCACAGACGGATGCGGCTCCATGTACCAAGTGATCGTCGAATCGGTCGAATTCAATGGACTCACCAAGGTACGGTAAAATATCTAATGTGAAGTGCAATAAGAGAGCGGAAGATAGTTAAAGTATCATGAAATTCTTGAGAAACGAATAAATCGATGGGGCCGGTTACTGTATCTAATCAATTGATTTGCAGGTGCAGCAACACAAGGCCGTGACGGCGGCTTTGAAGGAGGAGATAAAGGAGATGCACGGATTGACTATAGATACTAAAGTTGTGAAGAAATGAGGATCACGGTAGTCAGATGAGATCTATCGATTTAGAATAGATTACTATAGTTATTTTTCATCTCATAATATTGTTGCTTACTGTTTTGCCGTTGCATGACTGTTGTGTGATTGTCTGAATTGAATAAAACATTTTATGCACAAACATTGTCCGTTTTTTAGTGGTTCGTCTGGCCATGTCTATTATCTTTTTTTAATCTCAAGAATTGTGCGAATCGGTGTATCTCCAGAAATCGCTTATAATCCTGACCTACCGAGCCAATCGCCGCTACCGCTGCTGTAATTGAATCCGTCAACCTGAACTCTGCTGTCTCTTTTTCTCTCTTACTTCCGAAATTTTGCCGACCGCCGACACTCCCGTTTAGGTTACGGTAGCTCCAAAAAAGCACTTTTCAAACTCGGAATTCAATTATTTTATTATTTAATATTTATTTAATTATTTTAATTGATTTTATTCGTCATTTTATTATTAATACTCCATCTTTAATTCATTGCTCACGTTGAGATATCCTACGCTTGGAATGTGATTAGTTGGAAGGAATGTTGAATCAGAAACCTTTTTCAAAGCAACAAGAGTAATTTACAGATGAAATATGAAAGAGAAATGTGTTTCAATAATCTAAATAACATATTTGAATGACCGAAGGCACTGAATAACAGAGACAAGGCAAGGGGAGTTGTCAGATAAGAAACACCGGTAGATCAGAAATTGGGATGAGGTGATTGGACTGATTCAGGGATCAGGTTCGTATCTAGCTGAGAGACATGCTTCACATAATTCCCGTATCATTTACGTTCCAGAGGAGAGCGATATTTTACACTCGAGAAATTGACGGAACAAGGAGACAGCAGAAGATCAGCTACAGTATACTTTCAGATCGATATTCGAAGATCGTTATAGTCTCCCTAGCACTTCTATTATTTTCCCATCACTTCGTCATAACACGCTTCTTCATTGAACGTTTAGAAATGTATTATTTTCTGATCTCAATGACGTATATTTATGAAATTATGATGTAATTCCAGAGTGCAGCCAAAGTGCAAGCTCCTCGGGTTAACTCCGCCCCCTCGTTCCCACGAGGGAGAGGCAATCTCGTGGGAATTTGGAAGTTTTCAGAGGGAATTTCTCATGACCTGTCCATGAAATCCGGGTTAACTCCGCCCCTTGCATGGGAATTCAGATATTTTCAGAAGGAAATTCTCATAACCTGTCTATAAAAGGCCTGGAAATAATCGAAAAAATCATTCGTTCATAATGTCTTTCCCATGCCCTGTCGGAAGCTGCAGCAGTATCTTCAAGAGGAAGGATTACGTCTACGCTCACATCCGGAACCAGCACACCGAATGGTCGGAGGATGATATCGTGAGATATCAGGAAGCAAAGAAGAAGGTATCATTTCACCATTTCTTTGATTCCATTGTGCGTATATTAAATGTATGATTTAAGGAGGAAACCCTCGCTCGTCAAACTCGCAATCCCTTCCCGTGTCCTCACTGCTACGAGAAGCACTCGTCGAAGAAGAGACTCCAGGAGCACATCGGCAACATCCATCCGAATCTCGTGAGTCTCCACTATCCCCTCATTTATGTTCTAAAAATGGTTGGGAGTCGGTAGGATACGGTACAAAACCACTGTAGAGAGATTGTAGGGATACGGTAAGGTACGGTAAGAACTACTGTAGAGAGAGTGTAGGGATACGGTAGGGGACGGAACAGAACTATGGTAGAGATACAGTAGGAGTACGGTACTTATCTATCCAGTGAGCGCGAACGGGTGTCCTAGTATTCTTTCCGGAAACACAAATGGGTTCTACGTAGTCACTCATTGTTGCATCATATTTATAGTTGTTTTTCAGGTGGTGAAGAAGACGAAGCCAACAGTGGAATGTCCTGTAGAGTCGTGCGATGAGGTCGTCTGGACTCGAGAGGGACTGGCTGACCATTGTTCCGAGAAGCACAAGACCGAGGACATCGACTTTGAAGTGGAGGAGGAGAGATTCGGGTCCATCACAAAATTTGATGTGAGTTTACTATCTCCGAATCAAATAGTCATTGCAAATCGGAATTTTTTTCTTTTTTTTGCTCTCTCACCGGTTAGAGAAACGAGAGAGCGCGCGAATTGAATAGAGCAGGGTTCCGATTTGTCAACACTAACGTCTAATCGGAATGTTCTCTCTTCTGTCTCTCGATCAGTACTATCTTTGATCTGCTTCAGGAATGGAAGCACAGCTTGGAGATCTGGAGTGCTGCTGGTTTTGTGAAGGAGTCGATCCATGGCCATCGCACGTACTACTGGTGTGCACGCTCCAATCGGGACAGATCTGATCCTTCCAAGGATGGACCCAAGAAATCTCGAAGGGAGACTCGCCACTGCAGTGCCTTTCTCACGGTATGATTCATTTATCATCTCTAGATTATCTCAGTGGGTTACTGTAAGTCGATTCTGTCGATTACGGTATCATATCTATTACGCTATCATCTGATTCTGTAATGACTACTTCGCTTCCAGACATACATGAAAGACGACGGTTCTCTGGATGCTCGATTCTGCAGGGATCACATCGGCCATTCATGCGAAGCCTCCAAGATTCCCCTCAGCTCGCACGATCGAACCATCCTCTACGGAATCATTGACGAGGTACGCAGATATTCATTATCTCCGAGAGAGGACAGGGTCTGCACAAAACTGTCTCTTAAACGTTATTTAATTTATTTATCTCTTGTTCTCGGAATACAAAAGTTTTATTTCAGAAATACGAAGTCCCACGGATTCGTGAGATTCTCCGTGGTTACGGGAGGTCGTCTCCTCTCTACTACTTTAGTACAAGGATGATCAAGGAACTGAAGAGTCGTCGCCAAGATCGAGTGTGGAAACTACACAAGGACGACCACTACAGTGTACTCGAAAGGATCCTTGGAGGTGTGGTATTTTCGACAATTCCTTCTATAGTTCCTAGATTATCGAAAATACCGTAATCTTAATGTACCCAACAGATTGACAAGAAATTTCGAGTGAAGCAGTCTTGTGATAATTAAATGAGTTCAGGAGAGACGGAGGGACTTCGAAGAGCAGACATCGACCAAACTCAGCCCGATCTCACTCGAATTGGTAAGGAATCCATGATAATTAGGGATTACGAAACGGAAGCGACTCTCCTCATTTCGCGTGATCTCTAGTCAGTGAGAAAGGGGGCGGGTTCGCGAATTGGAAAGGGTAGATTCGATTCCACTTATGATGATACTCCATCTATGTCTAATGATTTCTGTAGTCAACTGACTGTATTTTCTTTTTTTTTTATGGAATATCTCTTCAAAGTGAGTCTCCTTATATTCCCTTTAAGACTGATTCAAAATTAGCACGTTGTTGCGATCAGAATCTGACAATCATTCCAATTCAATCCCGCCCCATTTGCAGGAAATCGTCAAAGTCCATCCCAAATTCGATCCATCCTACTTCATGTCGGATGCAGCTCCTGCACTCTACAATGGATTCAAGAGGGCTCTTCCCAACTCGAAGGCTTCCCGTCTTTACTGCCTCTGGCATTTTCTAAAGGTATATTACTTTCCTTCGAGACTCGTTTTTACCGTCTCTCTCATTGGGCACACTGTATCGTCGGTTAGAGAAACGAGAGAGTAGGTGAACTAAGGAGAGTTTGGTTCTGATCTATAATCTCTAGGGAGAGAGTAATTTCGAAGATTACATTTGAGTGAATACAGTTCTCACTTTATCAGCCCTTTTTCAGTTTGTTCGTGAACACGTCTCCATTTCCTTCGTTGGATCAGAGAAGGAGAGAGGAGAGAAGATCTACTCGACCATCAAGGAACTCACTGTGACTGTCCCGATGAAGGACTTGACCCATCTGCTGACGACTCTGATGGACGATCTCTCTGACACCGAAGGAGATGGATTCAAGGACTACTTCCGTCCATACGCTCGCAATCGATCCTTGTGGGCACCTTATGAAAGGTCCGTTTTCTTACTGGATATTCAGAATTTCGCCTCACATAGATGAATTAGTCTGAAGAAAACATTGTAATCTCTTCAGGTCAACTGCTCCATTCAACACTTCGATGTTCAATGAGGCCTACCACCGAGTGCTGAAGAATGTGTGGCTGCCGAAGGGACGAAGAGCGAGACTGGATGAACTGGTGCACACTCTACTGACTGTTCCTCAGATACAAGACGAGGATCTAGAGATCGAGGTATCTTCGTTTTCGATCGTTTTCGATCGACATATCCCTTTTGTCTGACTGGTGAGAGAGTGCACAGAATGAAGAGAGTACTCTCTTTTGTCTGACTGGTGAGAGAGCGTGAAGAAGAGAGAGAGCACTCTCGTTTGTCTGACTAATCCCTAAAATCAAGTTCACTATTCTAAGTCCTGATCATTCAGGATGAGAAGGGACTCCTCACTGGCAAGTATCGATTGAGTGAGCAGTACCAGAGTAAGTGCAGTGCATGGAGGAGTACAAAGGGAACACTCAGAAGATAACCACTGTATCTCGATCGGAATGGAAAGTGGAATCATCTGGAGGGCGTGAGGACTACACTGTCACTGATCTGGGTGGAGGGAAATGCGACTGTGACACTAAGAACAATCAAAATCTGCACTGCTGGAGGTCAGTCATCTGATATTGATTTTAAAAATATATATAAATTAATTTCTTCGATATCGATCTACTGTTGTATTTATTTATATTTTCTAAAATGCTAATTACAGATGCGTCGCTTGCCCTCGTCGATTCACTTGCACTTGTCCAGACAGTACCAAGGCTGGTCTCAACTGCAAGCATGTTCATGCTGCTCTCACCTTCTCTGCTATCTCTGGTACGCATTCATTCTTATTTAGGATGGTTTTGAAACTCAATAGTAATTCCAATTTGAAATAGTTTCGCTTCAGCCCGGAAGGAAGCGAGCCACCAACGAAACGACTGTACCTCCTATCGTTCCTGTCGATCCCGACCAGATGGAGACATGCTACATGCTATAAATGCACCCTTCGACTCCCTCCTTCTAGCTCCAGATCGACAAACGAGAACGAGCAATATCCATGGGTCAAGTGTCCCTTCTGTCTTCTCTGGGCACATCAAGAATGTGTTCCAGTGGGCGGAATCTGTGAGGCTTGTCACTCTGCTAGATACGAACCTGAACCCTGAATAAATAATGAATTCATCCCAATTTATGATCTACCGGTTTTCTTATCTGGCCATTTGTCTTGCTTTGTCCCTCTTATTCAATGCCTTCAGACATTCGAATATGTTATTTAGATTATTCAATCACATTTCTGTTTCACATTTCATCTGTCAATTCCTCTTGTTGCTTTGAAAAATAAATCGAATTATGCATTCCTCCCTATTGATCACATTCCATGCGAAGGAACATCTGAACAAGAGCATTGAATTAAGGATGGAACATTAATAATGAAATAATGTATTTAAATGTATTTAAATTATTAAAATAATTAAATATATATTAAATAATAAAAGAATTGAATTCCGAGCTTGAAAAGTGCTTTTTTGGAGCTACCGTAACCCAAACGGGAGTGTCGGCGGTCGGCAAAATTTCGGAAGTTTCTCTCTTATCACGGCGGACTGAGTGGCACTAATCATAGAAAGTTTAATGCCCCAAGCTTCATTTCCTACCGCCAAACATAGAAAGTGCTCAAGCGTCCCGCGAAGATTTCGAGTAACATGCACATCATAAGCTCAAATATTCAAATTTTATTACTTGCCGCTTTTATTTTTATTTAATTTTCTCGCGCTGCAGTCGCGCCACTTTCGCGAAGCTGCGCAGCCACCCTCTCCGCTTTTCACACACTCTCGCCCAGGTGAGAGAGCACAGGAAAATAGGAGAGTGGGGCTGCGCAGCTTCGCGAAAGCGAGTGGCGTGACTGCAGCGCGGCAAACCCCGAGTTATTAAATCCTGCGCAGGGAATTTAAAATTTCCCTGAATTTCCTGACGCTTTGAACTTCCCGCATTTTTGTAGATCAGGTTGAAAGCTGTGCGTCAACCAGGCGTTTTAGCCACGATGTCCGGGTGTCGTTAGGATTTCAGTTCGCAGTGTCTTGTCTCAATTCGTTTACAGTCTCGATATTTGTTTTCGCATTGCTAGAAAACTTCTTTAATCCGATGAGTGGTAGGTCACAACAGGATCGTTGAGGTAGCTTTTTCCAATGGAAGCTCATTCCTCTGTTATCAATGCGGCTTTCTCTATCTTCATCTTCGTGTACTACATACTCTGGTTTGCCGCGCTGCCGTCGCGCCAATCTCGCGAAGCTTCGTGCGCACCTAACCACGCAGCCGCGCAAAAGCAGCTTCGCGAAAGGTGCGCCGCAGCTTCAGGAAAGTGGTGGCGCTGCTGCTCAAAAGTGGCGCAGTGTTACTGTAATGTTCAAATAGTCGCATAAATATACCTGAATAATTGTAAGAGAAAATCCCTGTTCCTTTCTTTCACTTTTCGTGCTTTTAGCAATCTGCAGAGAAATCACATTTCTGTCAATCTTATTCCGATCGTTGCTATTCCGCCTTGCCTTTTCGATTTTTTGATCCATGTTTTGAATGAAATAGATATATAGCAAATGGCAGCTTCTGCAGGTCACAATTGCATTAAGATCCAGTGGATAAACTGCTTGAGAGAATGGAGAAGATGCCCTGTTTCGGAACAAAGAGCAAATTCTGTGATGGTGGAAGGCGATCGAATAGAAACACCGAGTATGCTTCTGTTCCCATTTCTGGAGTGGAAATCGCCGAGAAGAAGGTTAGTTATGGCCATTGTATTGAATTATCTATACATCGTGATGATTTAACTGCGAGAGCTAAATTTTCTTGTGAGCACATGTATTAGAGGATTTTGCACGATCACTCAGCATAGAATAAAGGATTAGACCATAAACCTCGAATATTAAAACAGGAAATCTGAGTTCAAATATGTATGTCAACGTGGTACAAAATTTCCAATTTTTTCCGATAAGGGCCTCTCTTACGTGAAATTTGACCAACAAGAAAAATCCGGATATATTGTGCCAAAAATTTGTGTAAACCTTGTCGAAAAATGTCGGCAGGTAAGGGTTCCCCTTATGTGATATTTGGTGGACAAGAAAAAAGCGGGAATGGTTTATCAAATATTACCAAGTAATTGAACTCTGCAGGATAAGTCGTACATGGATCTTCCCGATGACATTCACATCAATATCATGAAGAAGCTTGATCTCCCGAGTCGTCTCAGACTGAGATTAAACAAGAGATTGGATGCTCTGCAGCTATTTATCAAGAACGAATTGGAGGAAATGCAGATCAAGGTACAGATTATATTAGTCTCAGGCAATTTTTGTTTGAATCTAGTCAGAACTGTCGCGATTTTATACGCTAAACTGACCGAATCTAACTCGAATCAGTTTTTTAATGGATCAGCTTATAATTGATTCTAATTTCAAAAGATTGAATTAGAATCTAATTAGAAAGTCGTAAATGTTTCAAATTTAATTAGATGATAGTCGTTTCGTGATTAGATTCAAACCACGTTGCCTGAGGTCTACATACTATTTAAAGATGAAATAAAAAACTTACCTTTCATTCGATTCAGATCTATTCTGATCACTACGAGTTCATTCTGATGATATGCGATAAGTATTACTATAAGTTCTCTCGCAATTTCCATCAATTGGATCAGTTGTCTCAACACTTTCGCCCGTCGATTTGTCGTTGATGTGATCGACATGCCGAATGAGGTACAATTTAATTTTTATCACATAGATTCAATGATTTTTTTCAACAGATAGACGCTGAGGGCATCGATGTAATCTTCAACTTCAGAGCTGAGTGGCTTCGAATTTCGAATCTTTCAGTAAGTATTTAAAAATTTATTTTTTTCTTTTAGATAATAACTTAAAATATGATTAATCCACCATTTTCTAATGTTCATATTTATATTTCAGTCCATTGCATTGATGCTTCCGCAATTCAATCTCTCCACTCTGCTCAATCTCAGTCAGAATGTTGAATGGGTCACAATCGATCTCATCTGCCCCTCTCTCTCCGTCCACGATTTGTGCACCTTCCGCAAGGTTACGATTTTTCGTTATTTATTCATTGTAGAAAGGTTATTTATTTTAAATGCTCTCGATATAGTGTTTTATGAAATTACACTTCGCGAATAATTAATTCGGTATAAAGTGGATGTATTTTCAGTTGATGCTCGAGGGGGAGTGCAAGGCGAAGAATTTTTGGCTTCGTGTGGAAAAGGAGATGGAGGAGTCACTCATGGAAAAATTCTCTGGAATGGCCATCGATGATGCCAGAATTTCGAAGGACGAATCTGCCGAGGTTCGTCGATTCTCTTTGAGAATTTGGTGTTCCCTCATAATTAGCGAGACTGAATGACGAGCGCGCCCTCCTAATTTTGCACACTCTCGGCTCTCCGACCGGTTTGAGAGGGTGCAGAATGGACAAACAGCTTCACTAATACACATTTCTATCAATTTCAGTTCTACATTGACGATATGCCTATCAGTGTCCCTGTTCACAACTATATCGAAGGAGACCTCCATACTGAGATCGGTGGTTTCTATGTCTGTTTCAATATGGGAAACGGAGATAAGAAACCCGAAGGATACGAGAACATAGCATGGCACAATCTGAATGCGTTTTAGCAAGTATTATTCGTCTTGTATATTTTGTACATATATGTAAACAGATTTCGTTTTAATCCAATGTTCGTTGTTCATTCGATAATTCCTTAAACTAATTTGTAGTTAATCAGAAGATGTTATCACAATCACGTTTCTGTTGTTATTATCTGTAGTTTTCACTGCTTTGTATCGATAAAATTTTTCAGAAGCTCTTCTTTATTTAAAATGGTTAATGGACCTTAATGTTTTTATCTGTGCCTTGAATCGTGCCTCACCGTTCGGGCCTTCCAAATTACCAATGAATAAAATATCACAGTATTTTTTTTCGGAATTATGTAATACGGCGTTTTATTTCTAAACTTCTTCAGATGACGGTCAAGAATTCCTCGTCTCCACTTCAATCGCAGGGAGGAGTCATCCAGATTGGGAGCAAGCTGATAAAGAGTTGGTTTTTCTTATTCAAAGACATAATTACCTTATTTAATTGCTTTCCTTTTCATCCCAGATTCCGATCTTTTCAATTAATTAAATTTATGAAATACATTCCTTTTTGCTCTCAAAAGATGCTATCATCATCGAAATAAACAGGATATTTTTTTATTTATCATTTTTAGCTTCGGGTGGATTGATTTTGATCTGCCGAGGAAAGAATATGAAGAATGGAGAAGAGGAGAATATCTTCAAAAGTTCCTCCATCCGATTCCTTCTATCGATCGAAGATCCGAAGCAAATGGAGAGTAACGAGACTTGTAAGTGAGACATTTTAAAAAAAATCTTCCATGGATTTGAGTCGTCTAGAAAATTCCAAACTTATTCGAGACTTCCATTGTTCTTGATTAGGCGGAATTTGCAAAATCGTATTACAAAATGAATTAATAATGATGTGCTTGGTTTAAGCCTTCTTTCTCGCTATCGGCAGTCATCGATTGGCTGTTTTCCGACTGAGAGATGGCGCCAAATTCAAATTCCATGATGAAATCTTCGATCACGGCAAGATTACGGAGAAAGTGGAGAAGGAGAAGATATTCAGAGTGGTACGGTATTATTTATTGTTCTCAGTACGGTAGACGCGTATTCACTATTCTCGAGACCTTTCGAATGCACTCAATTGTAAATTCAGTAATGACGGATATATCATTGTATAAATCCTCTGTGATCGCAGATTCGAATATCCTTCATCTTCTGTATTCCAGACACTGACAATTCTACTGGTTTTCCGAGTCTATGGCATGAGAATAGTGGAGTTCACCATTGACTTTGATACGGAAGAGAAAAAGTTGCCAATTTCATTTCCGCTGCTTGAGAAATTTGAGCAGAAGAGTGGAGAGGATTCGAACGACGAAGAAAATTCAGTGAAGAAAGCGAAAACTGAGAAGAGAAGTAGACTCGTAAGTTAGTTTTGTCATTAATATACGGTTTCTGAAAATGTATGTGGTGATATTTTTGCAAAAGAGAAAATCGAGCGAGGAAGAGAATCAACCTGAATCTATGAAGAAGAAACCTCGCGGAAAGTCGAATAAGTTCACGTATTTGGAGTGTGAGGAATGTCCATCAGGCGAAGTAAGCTGATCAATACTGTTTAAAAAATACGCAATGTAATTTTGATGAGAGAAGTCGAAAGTTTGTTAAGGGACTTCACATCGATTCAGTTCATAAAAATATTTTTAGTCTAGTCCTGAGCAAACATATTTTTTATCCATTGATTCTATATTTACCCGTAAAATGAGATCAATTGAAATACATTTGTGACTATGACATTTATTTATCAATGTCTTAATTGCAGTTTCGTACTCTAAGTGCGAGTACATGGGTAGATCATCTCAGAAGGAAAAACTCTACCAATCCCGGTCTAGTGAGTTGCATACATATTTATAAATTTCGGGAGACATATATATTACAGTAAATGTTTTAGACAGGCCTCGCCCTTCTCTGTGAATGCGGAAATGTATCTCTTTCGAACGGGCATGCTCAAAAGGTAAGTGAAACTATACACGAAAGGCTTGAAAATAACTTTTAAAATGGAATGCCATTTTTCAGTGCATTATTTCCGAAGTTCGTGTAATCAAAACGAGAGATGCACCGATTCGGAGATTGCATGATGCGAAGGTGTGGTACTAGTTCACAAATTTAAAAAGTAAGATTCAACAGAATGTTTAAAAAATTATTTCATTTCAGACCACGCCTAAAAGCGCTCTGTGCGAGGTGAGAAATTTGTCGCATTGTCACAGATTTAATCAAGGAGCGGCATTTTCATCATTTTAATTTTTTCGCACATATCAGGCCTATCCGAAGACTCCGAACGGGTATATTGACCATCTTCGCCTTCGTCATAAGTCTTGTCTGAGCACGGTATGTTTTTCTCATGCGTTGGTCTAATGATCCACAATCCTTCTCAGAACAAAATCTTCCTCGTTTGTTCATGTGGCCTCAAAGTTCGATCTGTTCACGATAATGTCCACATGAAGAAGGTATTTTTTGCAGTTCAATTTTTAATTTGTATTTTTTCTCCAAACTTTCGACGTTAATTGAATGCTATAATATGTCCCCTGTTCAGTGCGATGGTCGTCAATTCGCCCTTCGCAAATTAAACAAGAAGTGAGAAGAACCGAGATTTCTCCGGCATTATGAATCTTTCGAATCCATTTCTATATCATTATAAGTAATTATTTTTGTTCATCTGGTATCAATTTAAAGCAGAAATGATGCTGTTCACCTTTAATATATTTTAGCAAGCATTTCTGGGTCCTCAAGTGAGCGGCGAGCGGTTGAGTGCACATTTCGCTCTCCGTCTCTCCCTCCGCCCAGGCCTAGTCTCCCTCTACCAGCAGCGGTCGGCACGCGGTAGTTGGAAGCCGACCCGATGGATCGCCATTTCTACATCGGCTCCATCAATGCGCGGACACTCGCCTCGAGAGACAAGCAAATCGAGATGGAACTGGCCCTCAGCAAGATCAAGTGGGATGTGATAGCAGTGCAGGAGTAAAGGATAGTGAGTGTAGGCTCGTTCTCTCTCACCTCCTCAGGCACTGTGGTCTACCACTCGGGCAGTACCACTGCGTCTCACGGTGTCGCATTTCTCCTCCGAGCGCAGTTAGCGCTTGCATCTGTGTTTCGAGCCCTCTCCCCCCGATTAACCACTCTACAGCTGCCACAAGAACGCATCTTTCTGGTCTGCGCTTACGCTCCCACATCTGCGTATGACGATAAGGAGTACGATTCCTTCCTTGACCAGATCGATGCCGCCCTGCAGAGTGCGCCCAGAGGTTACACGCCAGTGTTGACGGGTGACTTCAACTGTAGAGTGTCGAGAGAACCGGGAAATGAACATCATATCGGTGATTTCGCCTCTCAGTCCCCGAATGCACGTGGTCGAACCTTCACCGAGGCATGTGTGCGTAACAATCTGCGAGTATGGAACACCTTCCAAAAGAAAAGACATGGTAGACTCTGGACTTGGCGGTCTCCAAACGGCTCCACACTCTCCCAGATAGACTTCATCGCCGCCCCTCCTTCTGCGCGTGTTGTCAGCTGTGGAGTAGTCGGTCGTTTCGAATTCGACTCCGATCACCGCCTAGTCCGGTTGTGTCTTTCTCTTCCCCGTGATGTAAAGCAGAAAAGATGTAGAGAGCGTTACGATTTCGATCGGGGCGCTTACGAGCCGCACTTTGTGATGACATCCGCCGAAGGAAAGAAAAGCAAGCCACTGAAGCAGCCATCTTGGGGAGAAGCATCGTACGAACTATGAGAGATCTCCAGTCGACTAAGAAACGCCTTCTCGTCCCCGATCCCGTGACTAAAGCGCTATCTCAAGACGTGACGAAGAAGGCAGTGCAGAGCTTCTACAATAACCTCTTCTCGCCTGCAGTCTCGCTCCCTCTAGCTGTGCCTCTCTCCACTGAGCCTCTTCCGCCCTTCCTCGCTGACGAGTGCCGAGATGCGATATCTCACCTCAAGTGCGGTCACTCCCCGGGCTCGGACAAGATTCTCCCAGATATGCTCAGTTTGTCTCGGGAATATCTTGCTCAACCATTGACCGATCTACTCAACCGCCTTGTTGCCGGAGATCCCGTCCCAGGAGGCCTAGTAGAAGCCATCGTCTCTCTACTGCACAAGAAAGGAGACACGACCAACATCAGCAACTACAGGCCCATCTCTCTCCTCCCCGTCACCCTGAAGAGCATTACTCGTGTGATCATGAAGCGAATCGAAGCGAACCTCGATGAGTCGGAGTCCCTCACCCAATCCGGATTTCGCAAAGGGCACTCTACTCTCGACAATCTACACGCAATCAAACAACTCGCCGAAAGGACTCATGAATATGGGATCTCCCTGTACATTGGATTCGTGGATTTCACTAAGGCATTCGACACTGTAGAATGGAGCGCTGTCTGGCAGGCACTATGGAAGTCTGGAGTCCACCCCTCACTCGTCCACCTCCTCCGTCGCATCTACGAAACCTCGTCCACCCTCATCCGAGTCAACGATGAAGTAGTTTCTGTAAACGTGAGAAGAGGAGTTCGTCAAGGCGACACCCTGTCTCCCCGCCTCTTCAACGCAGTACTTCGTCTTGCGATGGATGACATAGACTGGGAGAATTGCGGACTCAAGATCGACGGACGCCATCTATGTCATCTCGAATACGCTGATTATGTCGCTCTGGTCGCCAAGTCTCGTCCGGAGATGGAGAAGATGCTTCAGAAGCTAGTGGAAGCGTGCGCTCGAGTAGGATTAGAAGTAAACTCATCCAAGACCGTCCTCCTCACTTCCTGCACCACCACCCGAGCCCCCATCACTATCGGAAACCTGGTATTTCACTTCGCCGACTCCGCAACGTACCTCGGTGGAAAGATTTCTCTTCCCCTTGATCCATCCGCTGAGCTCGAACACCGGATTCGCTTGGGATGGGCTGCATGGAGCAAGTTGTCTCATCTGCTAGCTTCACGGATTCTTCCTATGAAGACAAAACGACGTCTCTTCGACAGCAGCATCCGAACAACCGTACTCTACGGTAGCGAAACCTGGGCGATGCGATCGAGCGACAAGGAGCGTCTGGATATCACTCTAAGAAAAATGGAGCGACGAATGGTCGGAGTTACTCTCAGAGATCGAATGAGAAACGAAAGGATACGTGAGATCACCAAAGTTCGAGACTGGAACAAGAATGCCCATAAACAAAGCAAAATGGGCGCTGAAGATCCGGGCAATGCAAACCAATCACTGGACTCGTGCGACTACCGTATGGACGCCCTACAACCGTGCACGCCCTGCGGGCCATCCCAAGACTCGCTGGCGCGACGATCTCAGGCGTATGATCGGTCCCCACTGGTGGAACGCAACTAATGAAGAATATGGCCCCATCCTCACCTGAGCATTACTGCCTGAAGTGATAAATAATTGAAAAAGCAAGCATTTTGATAAAGTCTGTTGTTCATGAAGTGTCGCTAGTAATTATGTATCGAGTGGTAACAGTCCGCAGGAGTATATCTTTGGTTTAGGAAATCTGTTTTGTGACTTCTTTCCCTCATTCGTGATCCGGGTATGACTTTGTCGGAGAAATTATTACTCTTAGCTAACTGAAAAATTTCAATCCCAAAAGTATGTGGTAATTCTAATTATTATATTTTACAACTAGTCGTTGAAACATTCGATCACATGAACTACCCTCATCCATCGAGCTGTGCAATCAATTATCCTTGAGTTCATTGCCTACTGTTACAGAATATTCGTTGTTTGATCTCCTCTTCAGATGACGGGTGAAATTTCGCCCTCTCCACCTCAACCCAATGGAGTAGTCATCCAGGCAGGGAGCAAGCCGATAAAGAGTTGGGTTTTCTTATTCAACGGACTCATTACCCTATTTAATTTGCTTTCTTTATCATCCCACATATTTTTCAATTCATGAAATTTATAAAACAAAACAAAAAATGTATGAAACACATTCGTTTTTGCTCTCAAAAGATTGCTATCATCATCGAAATTAACAGGATTAAATTTTTTTATTTATCATTTTTAGCTTCGGGTGGATCGATTATGATCTACCGAGGAAAGAATATGAAGAATGGAGAAAAAGAGAATATCTTCAAAAGTTCCTCCATCCGATTCCTTCTATCGATCGAAGACCCGAAGAAAGTGGAGAATGAAGAGACTTGTACGTGATTATTAATGTTTTAGTGCTTCCATGTAATACAAATCGGGTTGGACTTCTCTAGAGAAAGGACAACATTTTTCTAGTGCTCGATTTTACTGAAAGATGCTCAGTTTTCTTAGTATCTTGCGACAAAGAAGCGCATTAATAATGAAGAGGTTCATTCTAGCCTTCTTTCTCGCTATCGGCGATCATCGATTGGCTATTTTCCGACTGAGAGATGAAGGAACTTGCGGTGTCAAGTTCAAATTCGATTATGAAATCATCGATCACGGCAAGATTACTGGAGTATGGATGGGGGAATTGGAGAAGATATTCAGAGTGGTATGGTATTATTCGTGTTGTCTAAAATATTTTATCCCTAATCTCAATACCACTTCACCTGTTGTATGTACTCCAGAGTAGTATTGGCCATTCGACCCCCAGATCACACGCGTTGCTACCTCTCCCCCTTATCCCTTGAGTCGGATGTGCTATGGGTGTTGAACAACCATAATAACCATCATCATTGTATCATTGACAAAATCATGTATTTATCCCCTGTGATATCAGATTAGAATATCGTTCATCTTTCATTTTTCCATTGACTGACAATTCCACTGATTTTCCGAATCGATGGTCTGAGAAAAGTTTAGTTCACGATTGATTATGATACAGAAGAGAACAAGTTGCCAATTTCATTTCCGCTGATTGAGAAAAACGAGCAGAATAATAGAGAGGAATCTGATGATGAAGAACATTCAGCAAATAAATCGAAATCTGAGAAGGAAAATGAATTCGTGAGTTGGTTTTGCTATTAATATAAGGGTATGTGCTTCATTCTGGGTCCAAAAGCGAGTGGCGAGCGGTTGAGTCGCGATTTTCGCTCTCCGACTCCGGTTCCCTCCGCCCAGGATCTAGTCTCCCTCTCCCAGAAGCGTTTGGCACGCGGGAGTTGTACGCCACCCTGATGAGTCGCCATCTCTACATCGGCACCATCAACGCCAGGACGCTCGCCCCCAAGGACAAGCACATCGAGTTGGAACTCGCCCTCGACAAGATCAAGTGGGACGTGATAGCAATGCAGGAAGCAAGGATTGTGGGTTGTGCCTCGTTCAATCTTACATCCTCAGGCACTGTAGTCTACCACTCGGGCGGTCCTACTGCGTCCCATGGCGTGGCATTCCTGCTCCGACCGCACCTCGCGCGACGAGCTGTGTTCCATGGCCTCTCCCTTCGTCTAGCTACTCTCCTCCTACCCATCGAGCGCCTCTTCCTAGTCTGTGCGTATGCTCCAACGTCGTCCTACGATAACAAAGAGTACGATACCTTCATGGACCAGGTTGAGGCCACTTTGCGGAGAGCGCCAAGAGGCTGTATGCCAGTGTTGGTTGGGGATTTCAACTGTAGAGTCGCGCGTGAACCTGGCAATGAAAGACTTGTCGGTAACTACGCTTCTCCGACCCCCAAATCGCGTGGACGGACTTTCACAGAAGTCTGCGTGAGAACCGGCCTGCGCATTTGGAACACGTTCCCGAAAAAGAATCATGGCCGGATCTGGACTTGGCGATCTCCCAACGGCTCCACATTCAACCAGATTGACTTCGTTGCAGCGCCTCCCACGGCGAGAGTTGTCAATTGTGGAGTCGTAGGTCGTTTCGAGTTCAACTCGGACCATCGCCTTGTCCGGATGTGTCTATCCCTCCCCGACCAGGTGAAGCACAAAAGATGCAGGGAGAGGTTTGATCTCGACCGAGTCTCTTTTACTGCCAACGCGAATCTCCTCGCGTCAGTGCCTCTCACCCGTCCCGCCTCTGCTGCCGAAGCCTACGATACGGTCCGGGCATTCACTGAGACCGCAGCAAGCGACTGTTGGAGAGTGCGAAGAGTCCCGCCCTGGATATCTCCTGCAACCCGGAACCTCCTAGCGGCGCGCCACAAGATGCAATCCAACCCCCAGGGAACCGTCGCCTACTCCACCGCGTGCAAAGCAGCCCGACTGAGTCTCTCCGATGACATCCGGAAACGAAAGGAGTCGCAAGCTCGTCATGCTGCGACTATGGGAAGGAGCATAGTGAAAGCGATGCTAAGCCTCCAATCCTCTAAGAAGCGTCTTCAAGTCCCTGACCCTGCTACTGGTGCTCTGTCTCAAGAGGCAACTATTGCTACGGTCCAGCGCTTCTTTGAGGAACTGTACACCCCCGGGGTGCACCTTCCCCTCGCGGTCCCTTCGCGCCCCCTCGATCCCCTCCCTCCCTTCCTTCCCGATGAGACCCGGCACGCGATGTCCCTGCTCAAGTGCGGCCACTCCCCTGGTTCGGACGGAATCCTTCCCGAGATGCTCTACCATGCGAAAGACCACTTCGCCCCCGTGATAGCCGACCTACTCAATCGCCTGGTAGCCGGAGATCAAGTTCCCGATGGTTTGGCAGAAGCCATCGTCTCTCTTCTGTACAAGAAAGGAGACTGCACCAACATCGGAAACTTTCGACCAATCTCCCTCCTTACCGTAACCCTGAAGACCATGACACGTTGCATTCTGAAAAGATTCGAGGTAGTGCTTGAAGAGACTGAGTCGTCCACCCAAACCGGTTTCCGGTGCGGGCACAGCACCCTGGACAACCTGCACGCCATCAAGCAGGTCGCAGAAAGGTCATCGGAATACGGTATCCCCATCTACCTTGCCTTCGTCGACTTCCGCAAGGCCTTCGATTGCGTGGAATGGAGCGCGGTCTGGCAGTCACTCTGGTCATCGGGATGCCATCCTACCCTCATCCACCTTCTTCGTCGCATCTACGAGTCGTCTTCAACCCTCATCCGCGTCAACGAAGATATGGTTCCCGTCACCGTTCGAAGAGGAGTCCGCCAAGGAGACACTCTGTCCCCTCGTCTCTTCAACGTGGTCCTTCGATCGGCGATGGATGACATCGACTGGGGAAGCGACGGGATTCGGATTGATGGAAGATACCTGAGCCACCTCGAGTACGCGGATGACATCGCCCTGATCGCCAAGTCTCGACCGGAACTGGAGCGGATGTTGAAGAAGCTGATGGAGGCATGCAGCCGCGTTGGTCTCGAAATCAACGCCTCCAAGACCAATCTCCTCACCTCCTGCACCACTACCAGAGCACCCATAGTCATCGGGAACCTGCGATTTGAATTCGTCGAGTCTGCCACGTATCTTGGAGGAAGAATCTCTCTTCCACTTGACCACTAAGACGAAATTGAGCACAGGATCAGACTCGGTCGGTACGCATGGAGTAAGCTGTCCCACCTCCTCTCTTCCCGACTTCTTCCCATGAAGACCAGGAGGAGACTCTTTGAGAGCTGCGTCACCTCTACCGTACTCTACGTGATATGTTAAACTGTGATGAATGAATTTGTTTTATTTAATTGCGTGGAAAAGGCATAGAAGGAAGAATCTATATGAATGAAATAGCCATGAATATGAAGATGCTAGTGCAGTTCGAGCACATAACTTGTTTTCTTACTTACTTCTTACTGTAATGTTTTCGTGAATCAAAAATCAATACCTTGGATAGAGTTGTAGTTCGGATTTTTTCTACGGTAGGAATTCTACTCTCACTGTTATTTATCTACTTTCATATCGAGGACTTTCAGACTTCTCCAGTGCACTGCTGCACTATCATTTCGCACACTCTCTTCTCTCTCTGTCTCCATTTTGCACACTCTATTGTCTCTCTCCATTTTGCACACTCTATTGTCTCTCTGACCGACGAGAATGTGTGAAAAATTGTCTTCAAAAATCTTCAATAAAACTACAAGGATTTCACTGAAAGAACCACCGGAGAGGAGAAGCTCCACGAGGACGGAGACGATGAGGAGTAACATTGCCTCCATCAACTCCGACATGACCACAGGCACAATGGAATATTCGACCACTCATTATATTTAACCATGCATGATTCTATGCCAACTATATATTATTTCAATATAACCTATGCAAAAACATATACTGACATGGGGAAACCAATTTATGACTGCAAACATACCGTAACCACAGAGTACAACGCGAATTTTTGATCCGGGTTACTGTATTTGAAAATATATGAAAATTGCGCTGGTGCGCTTTTACTTCGCACACACATAGCCGTCTATACTGGAAAAAAAACTAAGAGATTGGTTTTGAATTGACCGAAATATCAGAGATCAAAGTGGAAAAAACACGAAAAAATCGATTTTTTGATTCGGGTTATGGTATTTTTGAAAATATCAAAAAAGCGCTGGCGCGTTTTTCTTTTTCATGTAGAGAGCTATCGATGGGGAAAAAATCGACCGAAATGGTTAAGAATTGACCGAGAAAGGTCTACTTATGTGAATTATCGATTTTCGGACAAGGTTACTGTAGGAGTGAGAAAATCGAAAAAGCGCGCCAGCGCTTTTCTTTAAGCGCGTGATCGCCAACTCTTTTTTATAGGCAGTTTATTCTCCCTCATTACTCCTGGGTGTTTAGAACATAGGAAAGCGCGCGTAGGAAAATAACATGGTAGATAAAAATCAATAATGGATTAAGGTAGGATATCGATCGAGTACGGCAGCATATCAATCGCGCTAGGAAACAAAGCTAGGCTGGTCGCGGTTCCGTATGCAAATTAGGGGAATCTGCTGATCTATATTACTCGTTGTTCCGTATGCAAATGTAATTCAATTGGCGACGACAACGGGGCAGACAAACAATGTGATTCAATTAGGGACCCATTGTGGAATGAGCGCACGTCGCAGAGCTTTCGTGTAATTTTGTGCGCGCAGCCTGCGCAAGCTCAAGTCGATCTCTGAGAAGAAGACGATAAGATCTCGCTTTATAGGTAGCAGGGCTGTGCAAATAATTCCCGCACTCCTCATTTCACATGTCCTCTCGTCTTTCTAACCGGCGAGATAAATTAGGAGTGCGAGAAATTTTCTGCACACCACCTGATAGGTGGTGTACCCCCTCAGTATCTCTATGTGTGTAGAAACTAAGAAAGGGCGCGTAGGAAAATGATTATCGTTGGAACGATCCGTGGTGCTCTCTCCATTCTGCACACTTTCATATTTCTGGCCAGCGAGAGAGTGTACATAATAGAGAGCTCTACAATTCGATGCAGTAGGACTACTAGAATAACCATCGCTGATGTGCGAGCGATGGGACAAGGTGAGCTACCGTAACCCGAGAACTACAGTAACCAACCTCTACCGCAACCAGCGATCCCAAGTTCCGTGTCAAGTTCAACGTGATCTACCACACCGATACCTGCCCCGTTCACGGATATTGATTGATTGTCCCGCCTGATCTGCCTGCTGTAGTCTACAAATAAATAAATAGTTTTGTATATGGTGTATCGGAGCGAATTTCGCATGAACATACGAGCATGAATATAAAGATATTGCCCGTGGATTAAAACCACTGGTTACGATAATGCTTTAACTGTTATCTGAGAATAACTTTATCATCGTTAACAAAACAAGAAGGACTATATAAAATTCACATCAACTTAAGCAGAAGGTCTAGATAAACGAAGCAGGCATTCAATAACACCGTTCTTAGATTGCTGATTAATATGCCTTGAATCCGATCACTTCACTTCCTTCAGATTATGGAGAGAGAACTGACGACCATCACACTAGAAATAAAATTATTTTAAATATGCTCATACAAAAATGCGAAAGAGAGCACATAAATTATTTAAGTAAGGTTATTTAGGAAAAACTCACAATCTCGCTGTGCTTGGGATCATACAAGTATCTATGAGTTTCATGACCACATGAACAGATCAGGAAGATTCCATTCTGGAGAGAATGTAACAGATTACGCATCATATTAATAACAGACCTCTATAAGTGAAGAATCGTGAAGGTCGTAAAGGTGGTGAGCATATCCGTATGATGTGGTGGGATAAGACTGAAATGGTCTGAAGTACCAGGCTATACAAGGTTCAGAATAGATTAATGACTGAGATAAATATAATTTTCTGAATACAGGATTTAAAAAAAATACTTACATCGCACAGAACACACTTTGGAGTCGTCTGAAATGAACCAACATTGAGCATTCGATAAAAATCAAAAGCACTACAGAGGCCAAAAAAAGTCGCCAGAAAGAGTATATTTCCTTTAAGGAAAACTATTCTCCTAGAATATTTTCCAGTAACAACACACCTTTTATCATACAATCGACGAATAGGTCCATCTCTCTTTTTGATTACACTAACTTCCGAAAGAATGCACTGGAATGAATTACATTGCACCACAGGCGTTGCAGCTTTCAGATTTTACTTACCGTTCGGCTATGCATTTTCGAAACGGATTCATGCCCACATTGACAAAGCAGAGCGAGACCCGCCTTAAAATACATAATTTGCAAAATCAAATTTAACTTTTAAAAGATATATAGACAGACAAGATAGGGAGTGGTAAAATGTTTCCTTCTGAGATGAGTCATCCATGTACACACATTCAGTGAGCGGAACTGCAATCAATACAATCAATTTGAATGATATCAAAACAATTGATCATGATATTGTTCGTTAAGACAAGTATATAAAAAAAGATCGAACCGCTATCCTCGCCTGGTGGACATTCCTCACACACCAAATACGTGAACTTGTTCGACTTTCCGCGAGGTTTCTTCTTCATTGATTCCGATTGAGACTCTTCTTCAGTGGATTTTCTTTCCCGAAAAAAAATCAGTGGAATTGTCAGTCTCTGGAATATAAAACATGAAGGATACTCGATCCTGAGATCGCCCGAGATTTGTAAATGATATATCTATCATTAGTGAATTTACTATGGAGTACATGAAAAGAAAGGTTGTCAAAAAATTAGAACATGATAGTTCAGCTAATGTAGACCAATAAATTCCGTAAATGATTCCGTACCACTCTGAATATCTTCTCCTTTTCAACTTTTCCCATACAAACTTCCGTAATCTTGCCGTGATCGATAATTTCATCATCGAATTTGAACTTGACACCGCAAGTTCCTTCATCTCTCAGTCGGAAAATAGCCAATCTACGACAGCCGATAGCGAGAAAGAAGAATGAACCACTTAATTATTAATGCACGTATTGTTGCAAGAAACTATAATCTAACTCGATTTCTCGAAACGACGTTTGCTCATCTTCCAAGCATATTTCGAAAAATAGAGCACCGTGGAACGTAAGTCTCGGAAAATTCTCGTCTTTTTCAAAGCCTTTTTCGAGAGGAATGGAAGCCGATTTGTATCACATAAAACATTAATAAAATTAATGATCGCTTATAAGTCTCTTCATTCTCTGATTTCTTCGGATCTTCGATCGATAGAAGGAATCGGATGGATGAACGTTTGAGGATATTCTCATCTTCTCCATATTTCATCTTCTTCCCTCGGTAAATCAAAAGCGAACCTCCTGAAGCTGAACAAAGAGAAACATAAGCAATTGAATCCCCTTCTAAGTCTTCCTAATCGCGCAGGTCTTCATTTCTTCGCTAAACCATCTTCTCAAGGAATAAGCGAAAGATTCTCAGACGATTCCCTCTCCCCAACCCATTACAGTCAAGAATAACCCAGTCCCACACAATCTGTAAAATATTTCTGCCATTCAAGATACATTCGCGCGGACTGATACCACTCGATACATAAATACTAGCAACAGTGCAAGAACAACATACTTTATCAAAATGATCACTAAAAATATATTAACGATGAACAACAATATGATCGCTTTGAAGAAATAACGGGGAAACAAAACAAACAAAAAAATGCAATAGAAAATTATTCGAATTAATCATAACGCAGGAAAAAAATCAGTTCTTCTCATTTCTCTTTCAATTTGTGAAGGGAGAATTGACGACCATTGCACTGAATAATGGAAAATTATTCAATTCGAGAATTTCGAATAAGAAAACTGATTAGCTAGTCGGAACTCGCATAAATCCGTGTTAAGTACACATGAGTGAGCTGCAAGAATTCACCATTCTTCAGATCGAATTTCTCAATCAACGGAAATGAGATTGGCAACTTCTTCTCTTCCGTATCAAAGTCAATTGTGAACTCCACTTTTCTTAGGCCATCGACTCGGAATACCAGTGGAATTGTCAGTCTCTGAAATACAAAAGATGATGGATATTCGAATCTGATATCAAAGGCTTAATACAATTATATTGTCATCATTAGATTACACTGAATATTTAACCCCCCCCCCCCCTATATCACACCTAACTCAAGGGATGAGGAGGGGGGAGGTACCGGCGTGTGCAATGGGGGTCGAATGGCCAATACTACTAGTATCGAGAATAGGGATAAAATGTTTAAGATAAATGAATAATGCCGTACCAGTCTGAAAATCTTCTCCTTCTCCAATTTTCCCATCCAAACTTCCGTATTCTTGCCGTGATCGATGATTTCATAATCGAATTTGAACTTGACACCGCAAGTTCCTTCATCACTCAGCCGGAAAATTTTCAATCGACGATCGGCGATAGCGAGCAAGAAGGCTGAAAACAATCAAATCATTATTAATACACTTCTTTTTCACAAGATACTATGAGAACTGAGAATTGTACCGTAAAATCAAGCACAATGGAACGTAAGAGACTAGAAAAATTCTGTTTTTTTAGGGAAGCACTAAAACATCACGTACAAGTCTCTTCATTCTCCACTTTCTTCGGATCTTCGATCGATAGAAGGAATCGGATGGATCAACTTTTGAAGATATTCTCCTCTTCTCCATTCTTCATATTCTTTCCTCGGTAGATCAAAATCGATCCACCCGAAGCTAAAAATGATAAATAAAATAAAATAAATCCTGTTCATTTCGATGACGATAGTAACCTTTTGAGAGCAAAAAGAATGTGTTTCATAACTTTTATGAATTGAAAATATCGGTATGTGTGGAAGAAAAGGAAAGCAAATTAAATAGGGTAATTAGGTCGTTGAATAAGAAACAACTTTTTATCAGCTTGTTCCCTGCCTGGATGACTCCTCCATAGGGTCGAAATGGAGACGACGAATTCTCGTCCGTCATCTGAAGAAGTTCAGAAACTAAAGTAAATATGCATATTATCTCACTGCTAAAACATGTCGAAAAAGCATGTGATCGAAAATTTCAACGACTATTGGTAAAATGGGTAACGTAGTGAATACATAGATAAATATTGTAAGGTTTTCGGATTGAAATATTTCGGACAGTTATTTTTCTAACAATTGTAAGGATAACAGTGCGTTCGCGTAAGAATCGCAGATTTTCTTCGCATTTCGGTAAAGCAAAAAGTAGCCATGTGTGGTTTTCACAGATTCTGATAGCCCTAAGTGTCCTGCATCGATTTCTTTTACTTTCATGATCCTGTCATGCTCATTTGCATAATTACATGAGCTCGTATTTGAGGGATTTTCATTTATCGATGCGGCATTGCGGAGATGTGCCAAAACACATGAAACTTAGGCAACAGACCTAATTTGACATGCTGCATCCGACTGTAACATTTATTTATGTTACCCCCCAAATTTCGTGAAACTCATTCATTTCTGACCGTCCTTCTCACTCTGATCGTTCAATTCAGACCGCACGGGTGAGGTGAGATTGTCGGAATGAGGGCGAAATGAGAGGTTTCTCTCCATTAGAACCATTCAGTTTTTTGCTTGTAAATCCTCAGCTCCCCCTCCGATTGGCCCCAAATTGCTCTGGTCGATAGATCTCATCGAGGAGCATGACATATCAAAAAAATAGCGAGGACTATTCAAGCATCTCTGAGAAATCATCTCTTGAAAATTCGATGAAAAATTCAAATTTCGAATTTGCATAAATAAATGTTACAGTCGGATGCAGCATGTCAAATTAGGTCTGTTGCCTAAGTTTCATGTGTTTTTGACACATCTCCGCCATGCCGCATCGATAAATGCCCGAAAATCCCTCAAATACGAGCTCATGTAATTATGCAAATGAGCATGACAGGATCATGAAAGTAAAAGAAATCGATGCAGGACACTTAGGGCTATCAGAATCTGTGAAAACCACACATGGCTACTTTTTGCTGTACCGTCAGGTTTGCGATTCTTAGCCGAACGCACTGATAATTTTTTATCCGTCAGCGACATACCTGAATCACGAATGAGGGGATGAAATCAAGAGATTTCGTCTACAAAAGATAAGTTCATGCGGACTGATACCGCTCGTTACATATATATCATATTAACAACGGTGCGAGAACAAAAGACTTTATCAAATAGATTGCTAAAATATATTAAAGATAAACAGCATCATTATTAACGTAATACCGAAGAAAAAAAAGTAGAATGCAATAGAAATGAATTCGAATGATTCATAATGCACGAGAAATTTCGGTTCTTCTCACTTCTCGCTTAATTTGTGAAGGGAGAATTGACGACCGTTGCACTGAACAATGTAAATATTATTCAATTAACATCGAGAACTTTAAAGAAATAAATTCGGCAAACTAATAGATGATAAAAGAATAATCACCTTTTTCAAGTGTGTTGTTTGAGAATCATGTCGATTGAGAACTTTAAGGCCACATTCACAAATGAGGTAGATTCCATTCTGTGAAGTTAACTATATCATGAGATCATTGTTTGAAAAAGTACCTCGCTCAGATTACAATTATGATGTCTGTAAAGATGGAAAGTGTACCCGTAAGGCGTGGTGGGATAGATCTGATACGTTTTAAATATGGTGAAACTCAAGAAGATGTTATCCCTTTATTAAGTCTGCTTCGTATTGCTCACCTCGCACAGAACACATTTAGGCGTCGTCTATAATATAATATTTTATACATTTTCGGTAAATATTTCGTATTGAATTTATGAACTAGTACCTTCGCCCCGAATCGGGCCTTCTCTCGTTTTGATTACACGAACTTCCGAAAGAATGCACTGGAAAAATGCATAACAAAATACTGTTTTACGGCCTTTCGAGTTTAGTTCCACTTACCTGTCGAGCATGCTCTTCCGAAAGAGCTTGATTTCCACAGTCACAGAGAAGGCGAGGCCAGCCTAAACCATTCATTGTAAAAATATATTTCACACAAAAATATATAAATGATTATGAGACTAACCAGAGGGGGAGTGGTATTATGTTTCTTTCTGAGATGAGTCCTCCAAGTACTCGGATTCAGTGTACGGAACTGCAATTAAGATATTTGATGTAATTATGGTATTTGTACTTCGATCGATCTCTACGCATTTTACGATGGGAAGTGATTAAGAAAGAGGCTCGCTCAGAGGTGGACAATAGACAGATACATTTGTCAATGCCAAATCTCTCAACATCTCTCTCAACAAAATTCCGTGCATTCTTTTTTTTAAAGCTTGGATCAGCTTACCTCGCCTGGAGGACATTCGCCGCACTCCAAATAATTGATCTTGTTAATCTTTACACGAGGTTTCTTCTTTATTAATTCCGGTTGACTCTTCCTCACTGGATTTTCTCTTCTGAAAAAAATTGAAGCACATCAATCAATTTATCATATCAGGCAATTAGGGTGCTCAGATGAGGATGAGTCGCTGGTAGTCATCACGGGTTGTATTCCACCAGTTTTTGCCAATAGCTCGCGTCAAGTCATCTCTCCAGCGCACTCTTGGCTTGCCCGAGGGGCGAGTCCAGTTGTAGGGCGTCCAGACAGTAGTCGCGCGGCTCCACTGATCCGTATCCAAGCTTCGCACTTTGAGTGCCCAGCGCGCCTTCCGTTTCAGTCCTTCTTGATTCCAATCGCGCAGTTTCGTGATCCCTCGCACGCGTTCGTTTCTCCAGCGATCCCTTAGCGAAACTCCGACCATTTTCCGCTCCATCTTCCGTTGGGTCACACACAGCCTCTCCTTGTCGCTCGATCGCAAGGCCCATACTTCATCAAAAAAGAGAAAAAGAATATTTTAGGTGCAAATATGGAGATTGGTGTAGATAGCGGGTGACACTCCGACATACAATCACAAACTATCTATAACAATAAACATGCAATGAAAACACGAAGGAAAGGCGTGTACTACAGTGCTGCAGTTGGTAAACGAAGAATCTTCACTCGTGCAGTCGTTAGTTCGTGCATTTATTAGTGCTGTCGTCAAGAAACTCGTGCAATCTGAAAAATATATATTCATCCTTTCTCTACAGTTATAATAATTATCTATAATACGGTAATTAACGGGAACAAAATTCTAAATTATTTTTTTTAAGATACAAATTTAAGAATTTTTAGAATTTTTTTTATGTATTTGTCTCGAATTAACAAATCATAATCGTATGGAATAGATCATTTTATTCGTTGGGATCGTGTATCCAGATCTACGATATTATCAAAAAGCATCCGTAGTGGCAAGTACCATGAACACGCGAAACCTCCAGTCGCCTTGTGAACTGTCAATTCAATCCGCACGAAAACAACAATAACGGCAATACTGAAAATTTATATATTTTTAAAATGCGATCTTGAAACCGAATTGGTTCTCTTTCAGTACTCTGTACACATCTGACGAAGGGCCGAGCTGGGCTTTCAGAACTAACGTCCGCGTGCTGAATATGGAGCACAGAGAGATGTGAGTGGGCGGAGTCTGGAAGTGGCGGAGTTTCCATGTGGAAGGAGCCTAATGTCATGATTCCAGTGGGAAATGGCGTGACATCGTCTACAGCGAGGGCAAGAGACGGCATCGAAAGAGGGCAGTCGAGGAGGGAGAAGAGGTGAGGGAAATAGGAAAGAGATGCTCGCAATTAATTCAAACAGTTCCTCGGGTTTAAGTGGTAGAATCCCTGAGACAACGAAAATACTGCTCCAAATTATGTGGCGAGAAATGAAATTTTACGATTTTATACCTTTTTAATCGCGGTAGTTTCTCTCCTGTGTACAAGTAGGTTAATTCGTGTTTTCTCCTTAGAAAAAACAAATCATAATCGTATGGAATAGATAATTTTATTCGTTGGGATCGTGTATCCAGATCTACGATATTATCAAAAAGCATCCGTAGTTGCAAGTACCATGAACACGCGAAACCTCCAGTCGCCTTGTGAACTGTCAATTCAATCCGCACGAAAACAACAATAACGGCAATACTGAAAATTTATATATTTTTAAAATGCGATCTTGAAACCGAATTGGTTCTCTTTCAGTACTCTGTACACATCTGACGAAGGGCCGAGCTGGGCTTTCAGAACTAACGTCCGCGTGCTGAATATGGAGCACAGAGAGATGTGAGTGGGCGGAGTCTGGAAGTGGCGGAGTTTCCATGTGGAAGGAGCCTAATGTCATGATTCCAGTGGGAAATGGCGTGACATCGTCTACAGCGAGGGCAAGAGACGGCATCGAAAGAGGGCAGTCGAGGAGGGAGAAGAGAATTTTTTTTTATGTATTTGTCTCGAATTAACAAATCATAATCGTATGGAATAGATCATTTTATTCGTTGGGATCGTGTATCCAGATCTACGATATTATCAAAAAGCATCCGTAGTGGCAAGTACCATGAACACGCGAAACCTCCAGTCGCCTTGTGAACTGTCAATTCAATCCGCACGAAAACAACAATAACGGCAATACTGAAAATTTATATATTTTTTAAATGCGTGCGTGGATTGAAATATATGTCTCTAGATTTACTCTCTCCATTCAGCACACTCGCTTTGAAGTGTGAGAATGTGTTTTGTGTAGAATGGAGAGTGTGCGAATGCATTTCTGGAATCGTCAAAAGTGAGAAGCATCGTCTTTTAATTTTTCATAGTTGTTCAGTTATCCGTACAGATCATTAATCTATCCGATGAAAATATTTGTATAAAATAGTCCTTGATTTTTCGTTATATAAAAGAAACGGGAAAATTGAAAATATAGATAGAACCCTGGTTGTCAAAAACTGTTTGCAGAGTAAATCATTCGAGATAATGTGGAATACTGATTTAAGAGACCGGCTCCGTTATTTTGGAGCATTTCGGCCCCTCGCCGGAACCGTTGCGCTAACAATGAGAACCAGGGGCTCGCGCTTGAGTGTCAAGAGGGTCTTGGGACCGTATTTGATAAACCGTGGTTACAGACTCTGCGAGGGGAGAAATGATATTATCCATGAAAAATTGTCGAAAAATAAAATTTTCTCAACCGATCGAGATCGATTTAATTTTTCTTTTGCATGAACTTAGGGGTGCCCTGGGGTACTGAATTTTGACTTTTTGGCCCAAAAATTGTCTTAATAATGGTCAAAAAGAAGAAAAAAATGCATTTCGGAAAAATATGATCATATTTTATTCAGACGTAACTTTATGTGTAGACTTCGAATTTGGGTGTTAGAGCTCATCAGATCATAAAAGAAAAAAGCTATGATCGAATAAAGGTAAAAATCGAGCATTTTTCGGATAATTGCGAAAAATGCAAAAAATATAATTGATTGATCGATTCAAATTTACATATATTCGATGCAGAATTGCACGGGCTACAAAACGTATATCGTGTAGTTTTGGCGAAAATCGGCAACTTGGTCTAAAAAATCGAAAGATGATGTCAAAAAAGTGAATTTCGGTGGGGGGATGGTGGGAGTGGGGGGTATCGATATGGATATTGCAGTGGTCATTGATCATGGAGGGATTAGCGAGGGCCTTGGCCAAGAGTGATGAGAGTGCCCAGGCTGACAAATTGATCACTGATCCCAAGAAATATTTGGATGGAAGAAGGAAGGCTGAAGAGATGGTGAAGGTAAGTGGGAGGGAGGTGGGTACGGTAGATGGAGAGAGAGATGACTGCAGAGAGCGATGATGGTTATGGAGAGCGATCTACTGGGTGCATTCGCCCCTCTTCATCTCCCATCGAGGAAACTCACTAAGAAAGGTTGGAGTCCCTTATATCTGTAATGTGTGGATATTGATTGATAAGAGAGGAAGTTGAAGGGGAAACAATGGCAACGAGTATCAGAGTGAAGGGAGAAGGAGCAATGAGAGAATATGGCAAGGGAAATGGTATCCATCGCTAGTCAAATCGATGAGAGCAAATTCAAGGTGAACCATCTATTTTTTTGGATTTTGATTCCAATTGAGGATGGATAGTAGGGTTGCCGGATCGAATTCAAATATCGAATATTCGAGAATTTTCTTATAGATAGGGACCACCAGCCCCGCCCCTTTTCCTTCGACACCATTCCCCTCAAAAACGAGATCGAGGGAGCACACCTCGGAGACGCAACCAAATCGCACGCTCAAAAGCTTGAAATGTAGCTCTTGCCCTCCAATATCAGTGACCTGATGCGCAACTTGCACTTTCATGTTTGAATAGGTCAAAACTCGATATTAAGGTTGGGAATAGGATGATTAGGGCACTTCCAGTGCACGCTCAATGTTGCGCATATCGAAATAGGTTAATTCGTATTTTAGAGGAATTTTAAGTACAAAATTGTATTTTTAACAATTTTCCCTGAATTGTGCTCGATCGCGGAAGGAGAGCGGGAGGGGCGAGGCGAGAGAGCGGGGGGAGTGAGAGAGACGCGTGCGAGAGAGGCTCCACCTCCTGTCTCTCTCCCCTCTCTGGCTGGGAGAGTCGCGATCGCTTCGAAAGGTCTCCCGGGCTTGAGAGAAGAGCAATCGACAGACATCCAAAAGCAAAAATGATATTGACGGTCACAATGAGCATACTTCGGACCAGATTCCGCTAAGTGGCTGGTGGTCCCTACCTATAGAGAGCCGCGCATTTTCGAATATTCGAAAATTCTCGGCTCTCTACAGACAGAATTTCGACTAGTTTTCGAATATTCTAATGTTTGGCACATATGTCGCTTTAAACTCAACCGGGGAACTTGGGAGAAGTGTCAGTCCATTTCCCATGCAAAGATTTACAAAATTAGAGACTTCGTCATCACCATGAATTTTTAATGTTTTCGATCATAACTCGCTTCAAAATCAACGGAGAGCCTTTGACGAAGTACCAATCGACTTCCCATGCTCGGATTAAATTTATGATTTCATCAATTTTTAGTAATGGATTTAGAAGAAAAAAACGACAAAATAGTCTCGGGATCCGACCCGCTATTATACCCCCTCCCCCATATGAGGCCGTTTATGGTAGAATCAACAAGGGCTCAACAGGGTCAAAGAACATGTAAAAATCTCACATGCTAATCATTTGGCCCTAGGGGTAACTTTTGATTCTGAATCGACCTGTGGAGTCCTTTTTTCGATTTGAGCCTTCTGAATCACGGTACGACCCCCTCCATTTTGGCATAAATTTTGATTTTCATTAAAATCTCCTTTAAAAATGATCCGAATGGGGCCGAATCTCGCGAATATTTCCAGAATTTAATTCTCTACAATCTGAAAAAAAGAACGAGGGGCTATCTCATTCCGTTTTCGAGAAACATTCGATTTTTGACAGAGGCAAAAGCGCCGGGAAATAAGTAACCAAAAGAAAGAGCATACTCTCCTGATCATTTTGGAATATAAGATGAAGGAATCGATCACAAGGGTGATAGTTTTATATCGATTTATGTGTCGCCAACTAGCGTTTTTTTGGAGTTTTTCGAATCTAACTTTTTCCTTTCGAGTTTATATGATCTCTAATGTCGAAATTTGTTTTCTACGCGCAAGAATACACCAGAAACTCCTATTGTTATGTATTTTTGAAAATATGACTTTTTCGACCTTGACGTCATCGTTGATATCGAATTTTTGGGTCAACAAAGTCATTTTCTCAGATTCACCTGACAATAGGAGTTTCTGGCGTATTTTCGCGCGTAGAAAAGATATAGAAATCATATAAACTATAGGGGTGTCCCATAAGTCTTGATAATTATTTTTATTTTATTTCTTCAACAGTTTACAATAATCAATAATCAATGTATGCCCCCTTCGAACCCTTGACCTGTCTCCATCTTTCGGGCAGGGTGTTAACACCTCTCTTCCAAAACTCGGGAGGCTTAGAGATGATCCATTCGGTGAATGCCCGAACGAGTGAGTCTGGGTCCTTGAAATTCCTTCCCCTGCAGAAGTCAGACAGTGAGCGGAAACAATGGTAATCGCAAGGGCTAATGTCAGGGGAATATGGTGGATGGGGAAGCGATTCCATATTAAGCTCATCCAGTTTGGGTGATTTTCGCGTGATGGGTGGGCGCATTGTCCATCAACATCAGGATTTTTCCCTCGCTCATGAGTTCGGGAGGGACCCTGATGGCGACCTCTTCCAGTTGTTGAGTGAAGAGGTCGGCAGTGACCGAGGTGTTAGGGGCGAGGATCTCCCAATAGAGGGGACCGAGGGAGCAGAAGAAGAAGCACAGCATTTCCCTCTTTTCGTGCTGCTCCTTCTTCGGGGGGTGGGCTGGGGCTTTTCATCCACGTCGCACCACTGCAGTCTCCTCTCCGTATTATCATAGGTGATCCACTTCTCATCTGCTGCGATGATGGAATTTACCCATCGCAGATTCGATCTACGAGAGAGCCATTCCCGACACACCTCAACTCGCTTTTTGAGTTGTGCCTGGGAGAGGTCATGGGGAATGACTTGGGGGAGCTTCGCTGTCTTTCCCGCCCGATGGAGGGTCCGACACACGGTGGTCTTGGGAGTGCTAATCTGTGCCGCCAACATACGCACACTCTTCTTCGGATCCTTCTTCAGCGCAGTGAGAACTCGAGTGGGTTTGCGAGAAATTGGGCGACCGGATCGGGGTTGGTCATCGAGGTTATAATCTACTTTCTTGAAGCGGGTGTACCAACGATGGCATGTAGTAAGGGAAGGGGCATCCTCTCCATCCGTAAGCACCAGGTCTGCATGAGCTTCTTTGGATGTACGACCAAGGCGGAAGGAATGAAGTAAGACAGCGCGTTTATCGTGATAAGTCTCCATCACTAGAATGACTGTGGCAAATTCTAAACTGATGCAAAGCGAATACCCCTCCGACGTCAGCATGATGCAATAGTTTGTTTACAATTTGCTAAAAAAAATCGGGGCATTCGATTGCGCAACAATGATTTACGGAGCAATTCTCAAGACTTATGGGACATATTGGGGTGTGTCAAAAGTTCTTACAAAAATTTTCGAAAAATATTTTCTCAGCTGCCAGGAAATAAATCGTCCTGCTATGAGGCGATGGATGGATCTATCACTGCTCTTTAGTTTCATTAGTTCAGCCATCAAGATCGTTACAGTTTGCTTGAAATACGCCCTTTAGCCCAGACCTCACTAAAATTACCTATTCAAGTTTCTCTTTAACGGTGAGGTAAAAATCAGGTTACTATCTTCGGTTAGTTGAGAGACGACAATATGCAATCTGAACGCCCTCCGAACCTTCCGAAACGCATTGCATCATAACTACGAAACTCGCCATTTCCCACACATTTTTATCAAAATTTGCGAATTTCGCCGCAATAATAGTTAGAAGTTATTCAGCAAAAATTAAAAGTAATAATATATAAGGGATATCGATTGGTAAATAAGCTCGAAAAAATTGAAAACTAAAAATTCGACCCTCTGGAAAATGCTTGAGAATGAAAAGAATTGACCTACTTCTGTCGCCTAATTATAAAACTCCCCTATATCATTTTTAAATGGAGCTCCATCGTCATCTCCTACTGTGGTTTTAATCTCGATTTCTTATCTTCATCCTCTGTTGAATTAAAGATTTTTGAAATTAGGGTCGCGAAACCCACTCTTCACATTATTGCGTCCTTATTATGCAACTTTTCCGAAATCTGAAGACAGAACAAAATAGTATTTTTCTACCTCTAATAAACGCAAGAAAGTCTTTGAGATTGTACCTTGGAATACACATAAAATAAAATAAAGAAAAATTTTGTAAGAACTTTTGACACACCCTAATAGAAAGAAAAAAGTTAGAGTCGAAATACTCCAAAAAACGCAAGTTGGCGACACAAAAATCGATATAAAACTATCACCGTTGTAATCGATTCCTTCATATCATATACCAAAATGATCAGGAGAGTATGCTCGTTCTTTTGGTTACTTATACCCCGGCGCTTTTGCCTCTGTCAAAAATCGAATTTTTCTCGAAAACGGAATGAGATGTTTGTAGAGAATTAAATTCTGGTATTATTCGCGAGATTTGGCCCCATTCGGACCATTTTTAAAGGAGAGTTTAATAGAAATCAAAATTTATGCCAAAATTGAGGGGGTCGTACCGGTATTCAGAAGTCTCAAATCGAAAAACGGACTCCACAGCTCGATTTAGAATCAAAAGTTTCCCCTATGGCCAAATTTTGAGCATGTCAGATTTTTTACCTGTTCGTTGACCCTACCGCAAACGGCCTCATATATAGTGATTTATTAATTCATTTTGCGTCCAATTCGTTTTCCCCACGCTTAGGTTCACGACTGCCCTCAAACTAGGCGAAACCGCATTGTGAACGTGTCTTATTTGGCTCGGAAATTTCGGTTATCGTTTTTACGACCATTTCCGCCCGCTTTAGTATTTTTAAATGTATCACTTAAGTGCTCTATTTCATATAAATTGTTTTACAGAGATCCTGCTCGCTTGCGACGAGCCACTCGTCAATAATTTGGACCAACTCCGACTGTGAGCAAGGTTTATTATAACCTCGCCCTTTCACATTTCTAAGAACTTGTTTGTATGACAGTAGTTGCTTTTGTTAAAGTATAACAGCTATTCTTCCTTATCATCAACTCTCGCTGTGGTTCTGAAACGCTGAGCGCATTCATGCGTGATTACTTATATTTCACAAATTTCTTCAGGAAGCTCGGACTCGCCAGGTCTATCCGCAAAGACCGTGTCCTCAGCCGTCAGAAGCACTTCCGGTAAGCGCTTTTATAATATTCTCTAGCTTTTTTCTCCAAAGTGCGATAGATTTGTGTACATCAACTATCCTGTTCATTCATTCATCCATTCATTCATTCATTATGGTCATTCATTCATCGCGTTTCAGTGTTCGCCGCAAGATCGTCACCGTCCCCTCGTTCGTCAGAACTAGGGAGATCGACTTCTCCCTCAAGTCGCCTTTCAGAGATGGCCGCGTAAAAAGAAGAAACGCCAAAATATCCCCTTTTTTATTATAAATATATTCAAACCGTGATATGAACTGGTTCTATCCAGCCCTTATTGGGCATATCTTATTTCCTAATGTTCTCGTTGTTTAGTACAGGCTCGAGTGGCGTCTCGAGCGCCTTCAAAATGACGGATTTTCACGTCAAGTGAGTTTCATTTATAACTTATCTTATTTAATCACTAGATGTCACGAATCTAGTGAAAAATACGATTTTCTTCAGTCAATTTTTTAAAATTATAAATTGTAAGTCAGCTACTGCGCCATTTTCAGTCTCGTCTCGTGCCGAGACGGAAAATGGTGAAGAAAGGAAGAAGATAGCTTCGCAGGGAGAGGTGAGTGACTATTTTTTTTTGACAATTGATGTTTCGTTCATTCGAGAGACTCGGTCTGTTATATCAAGTAACCGTATTTTACTTCAGTCAGCCCGAGTGCTCCGTTCCACGAGGGGAACGGCGACGTTGATGGACAAGAATGGAGATGGGAATTGAAATAAGGCCAGTTGAGAAGCAATCATGGATGACATTTCGGTTATCACTCCTTTCACCTATCATTTGTCTGAGCGTAGGACCCACTTTCGAGATGACCTCCTTAAATGTATCACCAAGTTTTTCGTCGGTTTTCGATGACTCATGGGATGGCCTCGCTTTACCCCGAGTTAGAGGGCTGGTAGATCAAAGATCTCTCCAGGAGATCACGTCTCATTTCGTCTTTAAGGCCCGTTTTTTTCGCGATTATCTTGGTTCAGAGATGAGCTATTGAGAAATTGTCAATTGATGAAATGTTGCTTTTGCCGATATATTCGAGGAGAAGATGTGTTCAACCGGTACGTTCAACGGGAAAGAAGTACAGGTTGGCTTGTTAGATCAGGCTCGCAGAGTGCTTTGGAACAAGCTTTAGAACGTCAAAAGCGATGAAGCTTTGGCTGGAAAACGCCCCAAAAAAGCAGAAAGCAGTGCATTTGAAAAGCATTTGTGATTAGGAAGAGATCGATTTTTGTTTAAAACGAGTGGCTGACCTCTGCTTTTTCGGCGTTTTTCAATCAACTCTTCATCGCTTTTGACGTCGGGATCCCGTCACGGGGCCGATCGCGCGAGATAAAACTCGGGATCCCGATTCCCGAAACGGTAACACTAGCTTGTAGTCGAACTCGAATCGCGAACTCAGAATGCGATTAAGGGAACATCATGCAATTCAGGGTCGAAATTTTCCTACTGCAATTGCAAATCAGGCAAAAGTAATCTGTAATTGCAAATCAGGCTCAACTTTCTCACGCGTTTTTTCACCGTCGCGTGTTTTCCCCTGATTCACGGCATTTCGTTTCCACGCAAAGTCGGCACTAACTAAACAGAGAAAGTTTGAAGCCGGAGCCGTTACCGTAACCGTTTAACCAGAGCCGGCAAAACTCGATCATCTTCGTCACCCCACCACTATCCGCCTGAATACCAATCGAAAATTACGGTATTTTATTTTGGAGGGAATTTTAAATTTTGGTCGGTCTCTGGATATGCCTGAAAAACAAGCTGAATCTACGGTATTTTACTGCGCGTCAGCAAAAAAAAATGCGGTAACGTCTGAAAAAATTCATAGTTCCCGCCACGACGAAGTTTCGGATATGTAACCACACAATGCCCGGGTGAAATGCCGTGGATTCCCCCTGATGATTGGCGACACTTTCCGCATTTCTTATGTCGGCTCTCCGGGGGCCGTGCTCTCAGTCGAATCTCGCTCCACTGTCTAGTCATGATGTAGTCGCCCTCTCTGCCCCGTCCCGAGTAGTCGATGCCCCGTGCTATTTATTTTTTTATTTTTTTATTTATCGTACACACGAGGGAGTCTCGTAAACGGATGGAGGAGTCCGCTTATCCAGTGTATGTCTGACTGGATATAAGTGTATGACTTGACGAGGTAGATCGAAAGATGGAAGGGAAAAGGAGACGGGAATGGATGGGGATGGATTGGAGGGCAGCTCAAAGATTCGAAACTTCTATTCCTAAAACACGAGGTAAGTCAGGGTGTTTAAATAAGTGAACCTTAATAACGGGGATTGACAATTTGGGGTTACAAATCAGATGCAATTTATTTAATAATCGAGCGGTTCTGTGAGAAAAAGATACTTTGAGATTCTCTCTCTTGAATGAGGGTAGATGAAGGACAAACGAACCATTACGTCTACTAATTGCACGATATGTGTAAAAATGTGTAGGTTCTAAGTCAACAAAATGGGCAAAAATTTTGAGAGCTAAAACAATATCAATCACAATACGACGAGTATACAAGGTGTTAAGTGAATAGAGAGATAATCGATCAGAGTAGCATGGAATGATAGGTTCTACTCTGGAGCAACGAAAATGTAAGAGTCTAGTAAACAAGTGTTGTACTTTCTCTAATTTCCGAACAAGACCTTTGGATGATGGGGACCAGACAGGGGATGCATATTCTAATACAGGAATAATGAATGACTTGAAGGCTGAGATGTAAGGGGAATGAATAGTACAACTGATACTACGAAATAGGAGATAGACAAGTGAAGTTGATTTATGGCAAACAATCTTTATATGAGAATCAAAGTTCAAGAGGGGATCGATATGGACACCTAAGTCACGAATAGAGTCAGAGATTGCGAGATTTGTAGAGAGAAGAGAGTAGATGGTTCGGGGATTATTTCGTCCTATGTGAACTATGTTGCACTTTTTCTCAGCAACTTCTAACTGCCATGTTTTGCAGTATTCCGTGAAACCCAAAATCCCGTACTGAAGTTGAGTGGGGGCGTCGGATGGAGAGAGTGGATCGAAAGTAGTAAAGAGCTTGATATCGTCAGCAAAGAGCCGACATGAAAGTTTAGGGTAGGGGGAGAAAACCTTAGGGAGATCGAAAGTATATAGCAGAAAGAGGATAGGACCCAATACTGTCCCTTGGGGGACGCCTGAGACAACAGCTTTCTCAGAAGAGAGAACATTGCCTATTCGCACTCTGAAACTCCTTTCGGAGAGGTAACCTGAGATCCAATTTAGCAAGCAACCACGAATTCCAATCGAATCTAATTTGAGCAATAACTTATTATGAGAGACCTTATCAAAAGCCTTAGCTAAGTCAATATAGGCAACGTCAACACAATAGTCGCGATCGATCGCATCACGCCAAGATTGGGTGCAATCAAGCAGTTGGGTTACGGTAGAACGCCTGGAGAGAAACCCATGCTGCTCGGGGGGAATTACATTGTGGGAGGTACACCAATCGATAATCGAGGGCTTAAGCAGTCGTTCCATAATTTTAGCTGGGATGGGAGTTAGACTAATCGGGCGGAAGTCAGAAACAGATGAGGGTGAGGCTACTTTAGGAATGGGGACCACAATAGATGATTTCCAGAGAGATGGAATAGTACCAAGCATGAGACTGTAATTGAAAATATGAGCAAGTGGTGTGGATAGGGAAGCAAAGCACTTCTTGAAAATAATGGATGGGATGTTGTCAGAGGGAAGGGAACAGGAGGAAGAGACACGACTGAGGTGAGAGGCGACCTCGTGAGGGAGGATAATAGAGACAGGAATGGATTGGGAAACAAGAGAGGGGCAGGTCGGGACAGTTCCGTCGTCACTAGTATAGACTGAGGTGAAGTAATCAGCGAGAGATTCCGCTTTCTTAGAAGGACAAGTGACTACGGAACCGTCAGGGGCAATAATAGCGGGTATTACTAGACCTTTAGACTTGAAACGAGAGGAAATATAATGATAAAATGAGCGACTATGATTACCGGCGAGCAATCGGTTCTCATAGGAACGAACATACTTTCGAATTTCGCAATCTAGTTTACGCGAGACACGAATAAACTGGGCTTGTACTGGTCGGAGGCTAATCTTATCAAACAGAGAACGTTTATGTGAGAGAAGCGATTTAATGTGGGGAGGGTAGCGATCGGAAGGAAGAGAACACTTTCTGAGGGGGACAAAACGACTAAAAAGAGTAGTGAGGTAGGACACAAAACGATCATACAAATCCGATACATCGATGAAATCAGAGAGAATCACTTCCCAATCAGTCCCATAAAGTGCATTGTCCAATCCAGAGAAATCAGTTTTGCGGAAATCAAAAGTATGCACTAAAATGGGATGAGAGAGGGGAAACGAGAACTTGAAATCAATAGATGAATGATCGGCATTACGAAATGGAGCGGATACACGACAATCAGAAATGATGTCAGGAGGAGAGAGAATGACATCAAGGAAATGACCATTTAGTGAGGGGGAGGGAACAACTTGGGAAAGAGCAAGGTCGATAGAGAGATCATAAAGACACGATGATTGAGAGGATAAAAGACCAGGAGACTTCCAGTTGATGTGTAAATTAAAGTCACCTAGCACAACCACTTGATACTGAACGGAAAACAGAGAAGATATTAGATCGAAAAGAGATGTATTTTGAACAGTGGTTGTGTTAGGAGGCCTGTAGACTAGAACAAAACGAGTGGGGATAAGAGCAGTAGGGGAATGGACATCAACGACTAGAATGTCACTCGAAATGCAAGAAGGAAGGTAGACTCGGGAACAAGGGAGATGATCGCGAATAAAGAGACAAACACCGCCTCCACGACGGGCACGATCGGAACGGAATACACGGTAAGGAAAGGAGAGGAGGAGTTCAGTGTCTAGAATCTTAGAGGACAGCCAGGTCTCGGTTACAAACAGGAAATCAGGTTTGTCGATAGAAAGAATAGCGTGGAGGTGAGGTAACTTATTGCAAAGGGAACGTGCATTAAACATTGCACAGGAGAACTTAGATGAAGTCAGGGGAGGGGTAGAGTGGATGAGGGAGACAGTCGAGGCAGGGGAATCGTGAACGGAAGGCGAGAGCGACAGAGAAGGCGAGAGTGCCAGAGAAGGTGAGAGACGGGAGGGGGAAGGGGCAAGAGAAGGCGAGAGAGTGTGTGAAAGCGAAAGAGACGAGAGATGGGAAGGGGATGAGGGGAAAGGGGAGATAATAAGAGGAGAGGTCGTGGCAACAACATGAGACAAATCGATAATGGTCACATCCGAAGGGGGATCGAGGGGTGGTGTACGACTAATTAGTTTCCCTGAGGGGGCAGACGGGTGCGCTTGCCGGTACGTATATCCTCCTTATGCCAGAGGTTATCTCTGTAATACACGAAGGGGCAATTAGCGTCCGACTCGCGCATACCCTTCAGAGAAGCTCTGAGCTTCTTACTCATCTCTCGCTCCTCCACAGTCTGCGATTTCCGAATGAAGACACCTCTCCAATCCTCGTTCTTGCGGAGCAGAGAGGCATTTTTGAGTGCAGAAAGGAGGTGGGAACGAGAGGGGAGCACCACCTTGAGGAGACGGGGGTGGTCACTAGACGTCTTTCCCATACGATACACCATCTGAGGGAATGCCTCGACCTTGAGGTAAGCGAGGGCTCGACCAACGGCCGCCCTATCGCTCCCCAGCTTCTCTTCAAGGTTCAGAGAGGGGTCGGGCTCGGGAACACCGGAGATCACGAGAGATCTCGCCCTCAGATGGGCCTCGACAGGATCCTCGCCAGTGGGAGGGGAAGGGGGGAAGAGAGGAGAGAGAAGGGAGAAAGGGGGAGGATGAGAGGAAGTGGGGAGGGAGGAGGTGGAAGGAGGGGAGGAGAAGATGCCCGCATGAGAACCACCACTGTCCTTAGAGAGGAGCAGATCGACCGATTTGGCCATCTGACTCAGGACCGAGGTGATTTGAGTCCAAAGGGACTCTTCCACTCCAGTGGGAGCTTCCGTCAAGGCGAGCGCTTGTGCGGACACAATGAGGTTATCAAGTGCGCCGCGCTTCGCTTGTGGGGAAGATCCCCCCGTTGTGGCCCGTTTGGACATGGGGGTGGGGGGGGGAGGAAATAAACACGAAATTACAATTTAAACGGGAGAGAAAACACGCGCACCTTCCCGAGTGAGGGAAGAGAGGAATTGGGTTTTTTTTTCTACCGTATTCTACCGGGAATCACCACAACGGTTCTATTACCTCCTTCGCCCGATAAACGATGCTACTTTCCACTTGCCAACCACAACCAAGGACACAAGCTCTTCGGTATCGATCCAGATACATAAAATTATCGGCAAAAATACCGCAAACAACACTCGTGACCCCTCACACACTGACCTCGAAATGTACTGTAGCTTAGTTTGACAGGTTCGTAAAGTACTCCGATGATCAATCGATCAATTTTATTTATATTTGTATGCATCTATTTTGATTTATTTCTTGTTTATTTCTTGTTGCACACCTTTTCTTATGCTCCGATTTTTAAAAAAAAAAACCTCTTTCATCTTCTGTCCGTTCTTTCTGCACAATGACTACGTTCTTTAATGTTCGATTAAAAAAAAAGATTGCAGTCCTTTCATCAACATCATCATCACTTGCGATATCACGAGTCCTTAATAGAGTCGGCAAATCCGCATAGAATCTCCTTGAGTTGATCGGTTATCTTGCCCTGAGAAATGTGGAGAATCGGAGGGGGGGGGGGGGGGCAAACTTGTTAATATTCCTACATTTACGGTCTGCCAAGCTCTGCCACTGGGGATGCTCGATATTTACATTTGAACACAAGGAAGCAAATAGCAGCGTATTTTCCCCATCTTATTCCTATCCTAGTCAATCATCCCATGAGTAAGTTAGTCATGCTGATTGAGGGCTACCCGGTGGCTGGTCCCCGTCGGCCCAACCTCCGTTACTTAGCGTGTTTTCTTCCCCGATTCAGTCATTTCGAGGGCTTGCAATCTCTAAGAGAATATATCGACTAATGTTCCATCCAACTATTTTTGTTTATTCCTGAATATCACGCTTGTCGCGAGTTATTCGAGCTGATGGTGGGAATGGGGAAAAATTGCAAATTGAGTTCTCTAGCGTTTTGGGCACCTCTCAACAAGTCCTTCCATCCCATATGGCTGGGATCATTACGAGACTCCCTAGACAGGGCTCCTTCTCGGACGTGCCCTCTTTGTCCTCGATTTTCTCAGTTGCGGTGCATTTTGGAGGGAAAATGTCACTTGAGTGACCCCGGCTAATTTCCGAGAACTATCTTTTTTTCCAAACCGGGGTCTATAAAGTGCCTTTGAACTGAGCTACGTTTAACGACCCATAACTCAAAAGTATAGGAATAGCCTTCGCTAAATTTTTGACATGTTGTAGAGGAAGATTAGCTCTTTCGAATGAGTGGCTTACGCTTAAAAAAAGATAGGGAGTGGTGTGCGTTTTGCCCTCGGACGTTTCCGAGATGATTTGAAATCATATCACACCGTCACCGCACCGCTCATTTCAGAGGGAAAAAATTGACCCGAGAATGAAACACAAGTGAATTTGCACATTTCATTACTTTATAGACCCCCGGTTTGGATAGAAAGATAGAACTCGGAAAATTAGCCGAGGTCACTCAAGTGACATTTTCCCTCCAAAATGCACCGGAACTGAGAAAATCGAGGGCAAAAAGGAACGTCCCAGAAGCAGCCCGGTCTAGGGAGTCTGGTAATGACCATATGAGATCATGGGGGATAGAAGAACTTGTTGAGGGGTGCCCAAAACCGTTGATAAATCAGTTTGCAATTTTGCTGTATTCCCAAATAATCGGTTTCAGCTCGAATAACTCGTGACAGGCGTGATATCTGTGTCATATTTTTTGTTTATTTAACGTGATGATAATTCTATTCATTCTTTGAAGTTGTAAAAACTTTCGAATTACAGATGCCTTCATTCCTCTTGTTCCCGAATGATATTATCTCAAAGATAATACATCATCTGAGTTTAGCAGACCGAGCCACCATCAGTTCAATGGACGTTCTTTTGAATGGTCTCGAGAAAAGGCCGGGCGCCGTAAATTCGATCTTGTTCGAGCCGGACCAGTAAGTATTCCGGCATTTCAGTTCCATCAAGACGCTGCTGACAAGCAAGGTAATATACTTTCAGTTTTCGGAATACAATCAGTATTTTAGTATGGGATACTGAATCATACTAATACTATGAACGTGATGAATACAAAAAAAGTTTTTTTTTCAGAATAATCATATAATCATGGCAACTGACCATTCCATTGCCGGATTCATCGAGAAGGATCTCACCATCATTCCTGTGGATGAAAGTGAATTGTTTTACAGAAATGCAACAACTCCTCTTCTGATAAATGTATGCCAGTTTTGGTTGATGATTATAATTGATGTTAGAGAAAAGATAAATTTACTAAATCTCAAAGCACATAGATCGTTCAGATGGGAATGAATGAACAGCTGGAGAGATATTTTGCCATTTCTCTTAAAACGCTTTGCTTCGGAGAATTTCACATCCAATTCACGGAAGAATATTCAGGAAGGCGAGGCGCAATGCGCATTCAAATAAATGAAAAATATTTCAGAATTATCAGTGACTTGGTTCGAGGAAGAAAGCATATCGAGAAAGTGAATATTCTCTGGCGGAAGGGTATCGGCAAGGATGTTGAAACTACTCATCGAATGCTATTAGACCTTCCTCCAATATATGCCATATAACTGTGATTGTGAGTTTCTTTCTATTCTTAGAATGCGCTTAAATAGTGATAGAAACGCTTTCACATCAAAAAATTCGAAAATGTTCTGAAGCTATTTTTCGCAAGCCCTTAGGTTCCCTCACGAGGTACTATTATCTTGAAGATACATCTTAACGCATAGCGTTTCGGCCCAACACAAAATCGGACATTGGCAAAATGCTAGGAAGATTAAGGGTTACGGTTCAGGGGAGCTCGGGAATTTCAAATTCACCCCGAATCAAAAGGTCGATCTATGTTCTCTCTGTACTCTCTCGCTTGACCTTGACTCTCCCGTTTTGTCTGACTTCTCTAGCCTGTGATCGCGCGCAAAACGCTGTGTAACGGCCTCATATGAGGTTCGCCGATCGTGCTGAAGACGATATTTTCGAGCAAGGGTTGGCACAGCTCAGAAATGTCGATTTTCTGAAACTGTGTGTTTTGGGCTTATCGATCGTGCTGAAGACGATGCGCGTATTCATTTTGCGACAGATCCCTCGTTCCAAATCGTTGGTGAGAAAAAAATTGTAGTTAAGATAAAGTGAACGGAGTTTGCAAGTAAACGAGGGTATATCCACTTCTGACCCTTTTCTCCCCTGTGCGCTCTCTTGAATCTCCACACTCTCTCGCTCCCGTTGACCTAGGAAGGGAGTCGGAAATGGGAGAGATGCAATATATGCTAAATGTTATGTTTTCATTGTCAAAGTGTTACAATATGAGAGAAACATGACGTCGCAGAGGTGCGAGATTTCTGGAAAAGTGCCATAAATGTATCATTTCGAATCTACTTTATTTTTTCGTCCAAAATCTATCGTAATTTCACACTAATCAAGATTAGTCTAGCTGTCATTAAGGCGGAGTAAAAGATGAGTAGTGATCTAATTGTACCTGTACTGAGTGGGTGTTTCCGCCCCGCCCATTCCACTCGCTGGAGCGTCTTTGCGAGTACTGTAATGATTCATTGATTGGATTCTATGGGACAGTATAACACTATACAAGTTTTAAGAGACTGAGGGAGTACGGCAAACTAAGGGGTTACGGTAGAATGAGGGGTTACGATAGGTACACTCGCGAAGACTAGTCTATCTGCCATTAAGGCGGAGTAAAAGATGAGCAGTGATCTAATTGTACCTGTACTGAGTGGGTGTTTCCGCCCCGCCCATTCCACTCGCTGGAGCGTCTTTGCGAGTACTGTAATGATTCATTGATTGGATTCTATGGGACAGTATAACACTATACAAGCTTTAGGAGCTTTTCAATCTACATTACTAAAAGATCCCATTTACGTTCTCTGTCTATCACTATTTTCTGATTTTGATAAATGCAATCACATACGCAATCAAATCGTTCGAATCCACGACATCCTCGACCAAGAGTTCTTCTAGTAGACCTGAGTAAAGATGGCATAATTACACAACTTGTATTACGTTATATGGAGAATACCTGGTGGGGCGAGAGCGAGAGTGGCGACCAGCCAGCCCGTACACGGGAGATGCACTAGTCGGAGTGCTGATGAAAAAATAATATGTAAGCATTACTTTCTATAACATTTAATGTATATTTTTGAGCTTATCGAAATATTGAAAAAAGTTAATATTGAGATGCATAGAACATGGCTAGGCTACATGTAACGTGCGTTACATGTCTTACGTATTCATCGGAGGAATACGGTTTGGAAAATAAACAGTTAAATAAATGGTACCTGTCCGTCATGAAACCACGTGCGTCTATCGATCACATTGCTCAAGCGACTCTCATTATGGAATCCTGAAAGCCCAGATCAATAATGCGGCTACTATTTACTGTGCCCGAGTTATTCTAGAAGATTACGAAATACGAGTAGAATATTTATATTAAGCTATATACCAGTAGAATATTCGTCTCACCTGACATCTCACTGATTGTCGGTTAGCCGTCGTGAGGAATAACTCATGTACAACTTCAGACTGAAAAGACACCAGCTTGGCATATTCGAATATAAAAAATAAAATAAGAAATGGAGACTAGAGCGTCGTTTACTCGTACTAATTGCTTGACAGACTGACAGGAACGAAAGAGTTCGTTAATGGAAGGTACGCAAGTAAACCAATACAAGCAGATGTAAGCAATTGTTTTCCAATGGTAAATCATTGCATCATGTGAGCAAATAAATCAGCTGAATTCTCTCACCTTGCTAGCCGCCAACTGCTATCAATCCAATCGATGATCTACCAGTCGATGATCAACCAGTCGATGATCTACCAGACGATGATCGATCTCAGCTAATAGCAATCTCCCGATGACGGAAAGATACCCGCTAACTGGAAAGAATATAGCATAGAATCTTCAAATGTGCTTTAAGGAATATGAGAAAGGTGAAAGCGCGTAATAGTTTCGCAAACCACTCTCTGGTTGGCTGAGATGGTACTGAACGTGAAAAAACGAGAACGAAAGCATCAGAACAGCGAATAAATCAATAATTGGGAAAACATTGAATTTGAAATACACTCCTTTTGCGCTTGCTCAAACGTCGCGGGTCAATAAAAAACACGCGCGCACACTATGTGCGTCATCCGGACCTGTATACAACTTGTGGGAGAGACTTGTATACAACTTGTGGACCGGACCCTCTCCCTCACACTTGTATACAACTTGTGATGGGCGCTCAGAGGCCATTTTACGTGTATACAACTTGTGTAGACAGACCAGAGATGCTATTGTTCCTCTTTGACTGAGTGTTTCTGCCGTTCTGATCTTTGATCTTAGCAGGCACATTCTTCGACGTCCTTCTGTCTGGCACCTGCGATGGTCGACTACAGTAATCCCCGACTACCGTAGACCTGCCCTGGTCGTCTTCACCTATCGTAGTGTCCCCGACCGTCTGCCGTATTCCCTGACCATCTTGCCTACCGTATCCCTTCTGTCCATTTTCGCTGGTCTTCGATCGACATCCCTTTCCGTGTTTTGTTTCACGTGTTCAGTCGGTTTTCGGAGTCGACTGAACCGTCGGACTTGGTACCGAAAGATCGATCTGGCAACTACCGTACCCATTCCTATCCTTACCGTATCCCGGTGTCTACAGTATCTCAACCAATCCCTTCCCCACAGTGCCCAATTTTAGTCTCATGCAATCGATCATTGTGCGATAAATATCTTGAAGTATACTGTATCCGACAATCAATACATTATGTAAACAGCAGAGAATGAAGAGGCGGAGCCTAGAATTGGTGGAGCTATCCGGGGGCGGGGCTAATGAAGGGGCGGACCAATTTTACATTAATTAATTAGCAACCAATTAACCAATTAACTCACCGCTCCCGGTTAATTACCTGATGAACCGAAAATCCAGGAACCAGAAACCTGTCGGTCAACCCGATTTCACTCGTTCTCGAGATTCGTGGCGGATTCGTGGCACGCACTATGCGGAGCGTGAAAATGGTCAAAATCGGCCTATTTTAGAAACGATACCCGCGCGGTAAAGGGGGCGGAGTCTGTGTTCGGCACAATGCGCGCCACGTTTCGAGCGAAAATCAGGGATTTAGAGGGGTTTGAAGGGCTCTGACCCTTGATTTATCCTTGCCTTCTTTCATTCCCTTCTCACTCTCCATCCCGATTCATAAAATTCATTGCACAAGTCATAGAAAGCGGGTAAATAGCCACATTTATCGGCGATCAAACCGATACAAAGAGATGAGAAGGACAATAATGGGACAAATCAGTTCGTCTGTTGAGAGTAGAGATGCCATCTCGGTGTTGGCTCTCTCCAATTTGCACACTCTTTTACAACAGATTAGAGAGAGAACCAAAACTACTTCCCTACTTGATACTGATACGTATGACTTGAAAATGGCGGATTGCGCTATCTCAATAGATATTAGACACGAGACCACAGTACCTACAGTATCCCTCCGCATACTGTATCTGACCATTCTACGGTGATTGATCGACTACGGTAAGAAATCGATATTGAGTGATTTTTCAGTATCTAATGTTTATAATGTGCCGAACTGTATGCACACAGGAAGACACTAATTCACTATGGGGTTACTGTATTCGAATCACCCAGGGCGAAAAGGCTAATGTCAGGAATATGGGTGTGTTCTCTTTCAAGATAACCGCGAAACTCGCTCCGACCTTCGTGCATCATTCGTATATGCAATTGCACGAATGACAACAAGAAGATGGTGGGAGTTGACGCAGTGACTGGATAGAGACTACCAGGGATAGATAGGGTGGGGGAGTGAAGTAAGGGTCGTGCAAATCACCAAAGCCGTTTATGGGTTGAGGGTGAGAATATCATTTCGGATTCTGGCCCTCTCCATTCTGCACATTCTATCGCCGAGAGAAACAAAAGAGCGTTTTTTTTAAAACTAAGAACCGAAACTATAGTACTATTCGAGGTCTCAAAGAAAAGAAAACCATATTCGCCTAAGCGCATGAAATCATAGAGAATGGTGAGGAAATGCCTCCATGAAACCGCGAAAAGCATTTCAGGCACTATTGTAGATAGAACCGGGTCCGTCAAAGCCTAGTTCTTCTCGATATAATTCTATCCTCCCTATTCCGCATACTCCTTCCCAGTTAGTCCGACAGAGTGTCCAGAGTGGAGAAACAACTATTCGATCAGCCAACACTAGTATCCTAATGCTATCATGCAAGACTAATAGTCAGTCCCAGATACCGTACTATCACACCACACCGCTATCTACCGTATACCTGATACCGCATCCGAATGTAGAAAATCGATCAACGAGTGGTGCGTTGACACGAAAGGCAGGTCACGTCCTCACTCAGAATCTGCAATTATGAAATTAAGATGACGCTCTAATCGCCCTTTGCCGCCTCTGATGAAGGCCACTCCTTAAACTACCAACCCTTATAGTAAGCAACCCTCACCTCAAGTGATCATTGCCGATCGTCCCTCCTCGTCTCTCCGCTCGCTAGTCAATCATCGGTGTTCCAATCGATATCCCATCCCTCGCTGTGGTTACTGTAGGCTCCTGCAACGAAAGAATCGGGACAGCGCAGCTCCACTAACTTGTAAGGCATCAGGCTCACCTGGTATCGAGGGACCATTGGAGACCGACGCCTAATGGTTGTGATGCCGGATCGAATAGTGCTCTCTCTATCCTGCACCACACTATCTCATCGGTCAGAGAACATAGATAGTGTGCAGAATGGAGAGAGATTCTATTCAATTCGGTTTCACAAGGGGCCTCATTTCTCCCATCCTAAACCTAATTTCAAGCACTAACCAGGCGGAATTTTTAGAGGAAAGGGGGGATGGGAGAAGTTCTGAGATGGGAGATGAGAAGAAGGAAGGAAGATGGACGATCCGGGAGTGGATGGGGAGGAGACGAGGGAAGGGAAGACTGGGAGAACTGAGGGACGGATGAGAGGGGAATTGGAGAAGGATGCAGCCGACTGATTGGAAGGAGGACGGACATTCAAACTGAGAATTGGCGGGAATTGAGGGAATAAGGGAAGGGACGACTAGTGAGTAGAGTGGAGAGGAGACTAGACTGAGTGAGAGAAGCGAGAGAGTGTAGGGAGGGAAGGGAATGGGGTAGATCAAGGGAAGGAGAGACGCGTGGACCAACCAGGGGAGAGGTCAGAGAGATCAACTGGGAGAGAAGGTCAGTGATCTACCAGGAGAGGGAGGGAGGAACAAGAGTATTGATCAATAGATACGATATTCAATTACAGTATCCTATGGTAATTAAGAAAATGGAGATCAAAGATCAGTCGCAATGTTTCTGCCCAACTCCGACCATCCCTCACTGTCCTGGCTTGACCTGATGATCACAATGGAGTCACTTGATCAATCCAAGAAAATAAGAAAGCTTATTAGATCCGAAATTGGACCTGAATAAATTGTTTGCTTGAAGATATCATGTTGTTGTTTTATGTCTGTGTTATATGGTATTCATCCCTCATCACACATCCATAATTATCTCACCTCTCCGATAATCCTAATCTCCACTCCCTCGAATCAGATGCCGATCTCAAACAATGTCACTTAACCTGCTTTTTTAGATATATTTGCAGGTCCGCAAACCATCTCAAAACAAGTTGAATACGATATTCAAATTAAAACATTTATTTACGTAACGAAATATTGGAGGGGAGATCGAGAAAGAATATGGAATAATATTAGACTATTGAAATTATTGATCTCGATGGAAATTATTGATAAACTACACAGAATGAATACCATATAACACAGACATAAAACAACAACATGATATCTTCAAGCAAACAATTTATTCAGGCCCAATTTCGGATCTAATCAGCTTTCTTATTTTCTTGGATTGATCAAGTGACTCCTGACTCTCATGCAAAGTGACTGCCAGGAGAGGGTAAGAATTATGAACGCGCACTTCTAGACATCCATCGAAGAATGTCGAATTTTTTTAAGTCGAATTTCTTTCATTGATGTTATAGTTTTGATAAGCCTGGAAATACTCATAATACGAGAAACATGTTAACAATAAGAGAAGCATAAAAGGTACCTGAATGTCCCTGTTTGAGTAGAATGTTCCATCTTTGCGAGTGATTCCAATGAGTTTGAGGAATGAAATAGTTGTTTCCTGGGGGATTTCGCAGTGAAAATAGCGAAGCTTCGTCGATCCATCAATCATGTTCTTCAAATAAGAAAAGGAAATGATCAAACATTATTCTGTTGTACTTGATAAAGAGCCACTGCAGTTACCTATTTTTCGCATTTTGTAAGACAAAAAGCCATGATGTTGCAAAAACAGATATACAACCATTCCTTAAATTCACCTTGCAGACTTGATGAAGAGCATCTGATGAGACCTTCTTGCATTCATCCAGATACATAGTCTTGCATGCTTTCGAGATTTCCAGAAAGAATGAGTCCACCATCATTTCCTTGAGCAATTCGTTTTTCTAAAAACACTTTTCATATTAAATCTTCTTCAAAGTTGCTCTGGAGGTAATGCGCAAGTTGTAAACAAGTCAGATTTTGACTTTAAAAGTATAGAAACAGTCTCGGCAAAAAACGTGGTTTTCTCTTTTTTTCGCCTCCCCCTCCTACGCTAAATAAGCATAGGGGAGAGGGGTGATGGGACGTTTAGGAACTCTCAATCGGTGGCGTTTAGGAACTCTTTCAAAATGTGGAGAAGACGGTTAGAACCCTCATTTGAATACCGATGGATACCAATTCAACATAGAAGAGTTTAAAACGTCTCCTGTATTCAAATGAGAGTTCTAAATCGTCTTTCCGTCGCTTTATACAGTCTTGAAAAGGTTCCTAAACGTCACCGATTGAGAGTTCCTAAACGCGAGTTCCTAAACGTCCCATCACCGGGAAAGGCGAAAACCACGATGTTGCGAAGACATGTTTCATACGTGTAAGCTACTTGTTTACAACTTGTGCACCTCCATAGTGAATGCTCCAACATACCCCGTCGTCATAGTTGAGATACAGTTTTCCGATATCGAACTCTTTGATCATGTTATAGATTTCCCGATGGAACTCTTCCGAACCAGTAAGCTAGAACAGTCATTTTGAAGCATTTATTTGAATATTTAGTAACTTACTTCAATCTCGAGTTTTCCAATTGAGGTATTCTGTGCAATTCTTCTAAGGCAATCGGAGGAGTATGATTTCTCCTTGTAGAAAATGATGCTTCTGCTGTCGCGGCGAATGCGCCGATCAGCAAGGTATCTGGAAAAAAAGATGTAATGATGAGATAAAAACATATTTTAAAACAAAATTGAATTCATCCAAAGGTCCGAACGAATAGAACTGAATATTATATGAAACCGGTCTCCTTATTTTCAACCAATGCTTTGTGGCTGGCACATCGATGTTTCGAAAACTATACATTGTTTTAACAGAACGAGTGAGAGAATTATCCTAGGCCATGAAAACAAAATGGTTGAGTAAATTTGATCTGCTCTCGACAAAGTCAAACTATAATGCCACGGTGGTACAGTGATGGATCGGTAGGCAATCTTGTGCAATCCCTATGCATCATAGCATGAATCAACCGATAGATCGATGATCGGTGAGATCTGGCAATACACTAACCATTCCTTTTCATGTCCCTTAGCGATAGCCAACACACTAACTTCTCAAGCCAAAGCTTTTCTTCAGCGTCTGAATCATCTTCCTCTTCCTCTTCCTCTTCATCTTCACCATCACTATTATTTTCTTCTTCTTCTGATTCATCATCTTTTTCTTCGTTGACGGGTGGAGGGATTGACTTCTTTAATGAGATGGATTGAAAAAGTAGAAGGTACATTGTATCGGATATTGCTTAATTGTCCTAAATGATGTGATGAAAAAAAACGATGCATTACATACATTAATTAATAATATTAAGCGTGATTTAAGCAATACCTCTTGAATAATCAGATGATCCACATGATATTTGGACTCCTTTTCGATGATGTTGAGTTTCTTGTTCACTCCGGCAACTCTGAGTCGATCTTTCGAGGAAAGGAAAGAGATGGAGTGAGAGATGAGTTCAGTGGGAAGGCCGAGGATGTTGAACTAGAAAAAATAAAAATGCAATTGATATAAACTGGAAATAAGGTAGATTCATAATTCGGATCGGTTTGTCAGACACAGCAACTATTCGCTTGCTAAATGAGAAAGTTAGAGGTCGGAATTAAAACAAATAATCAACAATCACAATGACTGAAACTCAAAAAACTATGGATTAAAATCAATTGTGAATCTGGCACATCAACTTACATAATCCATGGGATCAGCACCGTCGTCCACCGTATCCTCGACTACAGTATCCGATCCATTATTACTCGTTTTCTCATCAATGACGATGTCCATGCTCAAGAGGGTGTTCTCCAAATATTGCTCACTTCAAATAAATCAAAATTGAGCACAATTGTAACACTAATTAATTGATCTACAAAACATATTTGTTCAAAATAGATCACGAATCGGTTAAATTTCATGAATTTTTTAAATGAGCTACATCATATATCGTTCTGCCTGCCCTCATTTCTCTCAGTGAAAGAAGGCCATGGCATATTTGTTCAGTATTATATCTGCTCACCTTTCCTTCTTCCTCTTTTGCTTTCTTATTCTCATCACTTCTATACTCATGGTGGTTGCTCTTTCTATCAGCAAACTCTCTAGATTCAAGCATCTGGAAAAAGGGACATTATTTGAATTCACACGGATGAATTCACAATGATTCCGGTCACACTTCCAACAAGATTATTAACAGTGCTCAACGATTTAATTGGGGGAAAAAAAGAGCTGCTGTCGAATCAAGAGCAAAAGTGATTTTTTACAGAATTTTAAAGTGCACGCTTCTCAAATAAATTTTCAAGTGCATCACGGAAAATCTCCGAGTATTCTATTAAATTCTACTTAACGGAAGAAGAAAAACAACTTCCATACTTCCTCTCACAGGTAATTCTTTCGGACTCGAGCCAATTCATTCGATAATTCATCTCTATTTCAAATAATCTTTATCACACGAATATTCAGTCATTATATTTTTTCAACAAAGGAAACGACACTCTTTAACAGATCAAATGATACAACAATGAACATCTAGATAACACGATCAATAATCCTATCGATAACAATTCCAATCCTCATTGATTCTCAGTCTGATTCTCTGGTTCTTCCAACTCTTCAATCTCCTCAATCACTCTCTTCCTCGCTCTTTCTATCAACTCGCACTGTTCCTTCCACAGAAATTGAGCGATCGATGCGACCTGCGAGGTCCATGTTTCACATCTAACTCATAAAACCGTTCTCTGTAAGCCCACAATCAACAGAATGATACTACTCTTGAAATCACCTCAATTCCAAAAACCTAATTTCTAATCTACCTAAGGAATGATGTTTCCGACATTACTCTCTCCATTCTGCACACTATCTCGTCTGTTTGACCGTCGATGAGTGTGCAGAATGGAGATAGTTTCCGTCCCTAGTCTACTGTTTGACGATATTCATAAATCCCAGACACAACATAAATATTTAATGTATATCTACAGTAACCCTATCCATCTACCGTACCTGTTTCGTCCTTCCTTCGACAGCCTTCATCAATTCTCCCAATATTCTCTCAATTGTCTTCGATTCTTTGATCAATCTCTCTCTCGTCTTCTCATCCATTCTAGGTTCCTCCTCATCTGATGACAACTGAAAACACGATTTCTTCCCCGACCATTCTTTTTCAGTCTGCTTGTTTATCATTGGATTCTGGAACAATATAAGTCTTCCAAAGATTGAATTATCTGAAAGTTTTTTTCTAAGGAGAAAACACGAATTAACCTACTTGTACACAGGAGAGAAACTACCGCGATTAAAAAGGTATAAAATCGTAAAATTTCATTTCTCGCCACATAATTTGGAGCAGTATTTTCGTTGTCTCAGGGATTCTACCACTTAAACCCGAGGAACTGTTTGAATTAATTGCGAGCATCTCTTTCCTATTTCCCTCACCTCTTCTCCCTCCTCGACTGCCCTCTTTCGATGCCGTCTCTTGCCCTCGCTGTAGACGATGTCACGCCATTTCCCACTGGAATCATGACATTAGGCTCCTTCCACATGGAAACTCCGCCACTTCCAGACTCCGCCCACTCACATCTCTCTGTGCTCCATATTCAGCACGCGGACGTTAGTTCTGAAAGCCCAGCTCGGCCCTTCGTCAGATGTGTACAGAGTACTGAAAGAGAACCAATTCGGTTTCAAGATCGCATTTTAAAAATATATAAATTTTCAGTATTGCCGTTATTGTTGTTTTCGTGCGGATTGAATTGACAGTTCACAAGGCGACTGGAGGTTTCGCGTGTTCATGGTACTTGCCACTACGGATGCTTTTTGATAATATCGTAGATCTGGATACACGATCCCAACGAATAAAATTATCTATTCCATACGATTATGATTTGTTAATTCGAGACAAATACATATTTGATTAATTAAAAACGAACCTCGATAGTGCAGCTTCCTCTACTGCATTCTGATGGTGGATGTCGATGGAGATACCCGCCTTCTTCGCCAGAGCCAACAGAAGATCTACAGGAGTTATATATCGTCGTTGTCGAATTTTCCACCGCATCGAACATAATTGCTGTGTATAGCATTAGTCATAATGGGCATGGTGTCTGACTGAGGAGCCAGTGATGGGCTTCAAAAGGTGACGCTTTTCGGTTTGGGCACCCCCGCCATCACCTCCCGGGCACCGCCCCCACGTGTAAAAAGCCTCAAAAATTTTGCGTCTCTTCGCGCCGAATATTACAGCTCTCGCAGACTCGATCAACGGAGAATATAAGATCAGATATTTTTTCTAGCGCATGTTTAACTCTATTATTTGTGGCTGCAGTATGCAGTCGCCTTTTCTGCTTCTCAAAAAAATTCTAAAAATTCTTAAATTTGTTATGCTATAAAAAATAATTTAGAATTTTGTTTCCGTTAATTACCGTATTATAGATAATTATTATAACTGTAGAGAAAGGATGAATATATATTTTTCAGATTGCACGAGTTTCTTGACGACAGCACTAATAAATGCACGAACTAACGACTGCACGAGTGAAGATTCTTCGTTTACCAACTGCAGCACTGTAGTACACGCCTTTCCTTCGTGTTTTCATTGCATGTTTATTGTTATAGCTAGTTTGTGATTGTATGTCGGAGTGTCACCCGCTATCTACACCAATCTCCATATTTGCACCTAAAATATTCTTTTTCTCTTTTTTGATATGTTAAACTGTGATAAATGAATTTGTTTTATTTAATTGCGTGGAAAAGGCATAGAAGGAAGAATCTATATGAATGAAATAGCCATGAATATGAAGATGCTAGTGCAGTTCGAGCACATAACTTGTTTTCTTACTTACTTCTTACTGTAATGTTTTCGTGAATCAAAAATCAATACCTTGGATAGAGTCGTAGTTCGGATTTTTTCTACGGTAGGAATTCTACTCTCACTGTTATTTATCTACTTTCATATCGAGGACTTTCAGACTTCTCCAGTGCACTGCTGCACTATCATTTCGCACACTCTCTTCTCTCTCTCTCTCTCTCTCCATTTTGCACACTCTATTGTCTCTCTCCATTTTGCACACTCTATTGTCTCTCTGACCGACGAGAATGTGTGAAAAATTGTCTTCAAAAATCTTCAATAAAACTACAAGGATTTCACTGAAAGAATCACCGGAGAGGAGAAGCTCCACGAGGACGGAGACGATGAGGAGTAACATTGCCTCCATCAACTCCGACATGACCACAGGCACAATGGAATATTCGACCACTCATTATATTTAACCATGCATGATTCTATGCCAACTATATATTATTTCAATATAACCTATGCAAAAACATATACAGACATGGGGAAACCAATTTATGACTGCAAACATACCGTAACCACAGAGTACAACGCGAATTTTTGATCCGGGTTACTGTATTTGAAAATATATGAAAATTGCGCTGGTGTGCTTTTACTCCCACATAGCCGTCTATACTGAAAAAAACTAAGAGATTGGTTTTGAATTGACCGAGATATCTGAGATCAAAGTGGAAAAAACACGAAAAAATCGATTTTTTGATTCGGGTTATGGTATTTTTGAAAATATCAAAAAAGCGCTGGCGCGTTTTTCTTTTTCATGTCGAGAGCTATCGATGGGGGAAAAATCGACCGAAATGGTTAAGAATTGACCGAGAAAGGTCTACTGATGTGAAATATCGATTTTCGGACAAGGTTACTGTAGGAGTGAGAAAATCAAAAAAGCGCGCAAGCGCTTTTCTTAGTCACGCCGAGAGCTATCGATGGAAAAAAAATAACTACGAATTTGCTTTAGAATTGACCGAGATACAAAGATGGCGACGGCAGGGTGACGGATGTCGATTTTCAACAGGCGTATCCAAGTCGTCACCTTCCACAAGTCGATATTAGGTCTTTTAAAAATATAATTTTTATCATAACTTATACTTCTTGCCATGCTTATTCATTGCGCAGGTGCGCTTTTCAAAAGGCACCAGCGCAATTCCTATAAACACGGCAAATAGAATATTGAAAAATCAGTTCACGATAGCAGCCGCAACCTGCCATAACGGCCAGCCTCTCTCCAATCGGCACACTATGCTTTCCTGGCGTTATCTCGACTTCAATTCTTTCCCTTTATTTATTACTTCATTATTCTCGTTTTTATAATGCTTAGAACCATACCAATTTATAAAATGAAAATTTCAAGTTCGCTCGCGAACCTGAATTTTTAATTTTTCCCCACGCGCACCGCCCCCCAACCCACCTCTCCCAGGCACCGCCCCCACCTGTCACCTTTCAAGCCCACCACTGTGAGGAGCGCCATATCACTGGTTCGAGCCCCGCGATCGCCCATGTTTTTTTTCAATCTTTTTTTTTTACTTTTTCAATCTTTCATAACTTTTGACTCACGATCGATTTCTGGCTCAAACTTGGATATGTAGTAGTACACCCATCGTGTGTTAGGAATATGCCTTTGAGTGTTAGGAATATGCCTTTGAGATATCAGGGAACAAGTTGGTGACAATTTTTTCTCAAATCACTTTTCGGCGCTTATTGGAATAATCGGTATTAGTAAAGTTACATAACTTTTTTGAAAAACCGACCACCCCGATCCAGCGCATGAACTAGGAATGACATCACCAACAAACGAAATGTTTCCAAATGCCTTTCTTCCATCGACCGCGACGCATGCGCAACCGACGGGTGGATGTGGAGAACGAAGAAGAGACACATTACCTCCCTATTTTGTTCGTCACATTTTCTTGTCCATTTCCACCAGACCCAGCGAGCAAGTTTTAGCCCCAAGTCTGTAGCACAAGAGAGCAAGTTTTTGCTCCGCGTGCAGTTAGTGGAGAGGTTAAGTTGTTGGTCACCACTGTTTAGAACCGAACCAGAGAGCAAGTTGTTGTTCCAGAGTTCGCGATTCTAAGTGACTACCTGCTTGAGAAGTGAATTTTCAAGTAGCTGATTTCACCGGTCGCACCGGAGGTGCTTCCGAAATTTACATTTTGGTACCTGAAATGCTGCCGGATTTTCGAAAATCCAGAGTGTTTTGAGGGCATTACTCTTCGGGGATCGAGTCGAATCCTTGAAGTGAACAATGTAAGACGCTGTATGCGCAGTTGGAGAGCAAATTGCTCTGTTCAGAAGTGTGAAGTAATCAGTATTGTGGCTGATACAACTGGTAGACACCAAGTTGGTGCCTTTTTCTGAGGGAATCGGCTGCTTCAAGACACACACTCTAAGGAGGAAAATACGGATTCAGTTGAGAACTGATATTGAGTGTAACTGCGGTCCATTCAGGCTGTGTTTGCGATGTGCAACCAGTCATTCCGTGGAGGAAAATATCAATGATCAGTGGGTAACAGCATAGTGACGAAATGCAGTGCAATTGGAGAAGATCTCCCAAATGATGTAATACTGCTGTGGAGAAGTAAGAAAAAGCACATGGAGAAGCATGAGTAGTAGTGCAGTATGCACTGTGGACTACCAATAAGTGGAAGCATGAGGATATTGCACAATGTGTGTGATATAGGGAACCAGTGAACAAGTTTCGATTAGATCGAACTGAATCGATTATTTTCCAAGTATTAGGCGATTGGGTGGTTCGACAGCTGGTGTATCGTGTTGGCAACGTCATCCAAGGATACGAGAAGCTGCACTCAATTGCTCATTTGGAAATTATCAAATATTTTCAAACAGTGTGTTTGATTAGAGGTGTTCACAAGTGGTAGCAGTGATGTGATACGATTCTGCCGAGTGGAGAATCGTGGGTATCCGCCTAGTGCTGAGTCATTAGAATGAGGAATACAGAATCACAATCGATCTACTGCTGGAAGAGATAATATTGGCAATCACTTTCACTACGGTGTGCTCAGTGGATAGAGTGAAGAACTGTGGATGCTGCGGGCATACACAGAGGAAAATGAGAGAAATCCGTTGAATGGGATACGAAGTGCAATCAATTTGGTGATGCCAGTATACCCAAGATTCACGGTGCAGCCTGATGTGAAGTGCACACAGGAGGAGTAACGAGTGGTCAAGTTGCTCAAACCCCGATACTCGACTAAATCCGTGGTGGATGGTTCCAAATATGGACCAATGGAAATCATTCGGAGTGGATGATTACGGTAGTCAAGCGCATCAGGTCTCCGGATGACTACGCATACTGAATAGAATGTTCAGAATAATGCGAGACTGGACTGGACAGACCAAACCCGTGAGTGGCGGTGCTGTAGGGCATGAAGACCCATGAACCAGCCAGCAGGTGTGCTGTTGAGAGATCGATCAGTGATCAAGTAAATCAATGGATATTGTTGGAAGTGGACTCGAAAGGAGAACACTCGGTGCAGGTATGAATGGTCGTTTGTGCCAGTCGAGGCAAAACGAGCCAAAATTCTGAAACCCGGAGAGGCCAGTGAAACCTGTGGAGCCATAAGCTGGCTTGGACTCAATTGAGAGAAGAAGCAGCTTCTCCATGATCGATTCTCAGTGATGTGATCTCACGTGTTGAAGTGGACCCCACGATGGAACAGTGCGAAATCAGCCACATTACGGGCTAAATGACTATTTCAAGACTACTGTGAGGAGATAACCCATCCTAAGACGTTCTTTGCCGAGAGACCATGAAGCGAGAATGCAATCTGCGATGTCCCATAGAGGCATCAGCAATCTGCATGGGAAGCGAAGGAAGTGCATCAGAGAATCCGGAAGGGATTTCCAAGTATGATGCCATGGAACTATAAGTGGCTTCCTTGTTTTCGTTGCGTATACGAAATCTACCGTAACCGGAATGGAAGAATCTGCGGATCCTGCTAGGAATGGACATCTGTTCATTCACCAAGTCACTGTTAGTAGCCAGAAATGACCTCATTTCTTCGAAGAGGAAGGAGAGGGAGTATGGTGAATGGAACAGTTGGAAAGAGAATTGAATGTGATTTTTCCGTGTGGATAATCAAATGAAGATTATCTCACAGCTAATACTTCTGATGAATGAAGCGTGAGAAACCAAGAGGAACCCATGTAAAGAAGTTCACTACTGATCATCGTGAGAAGTCAGTAATCAGTGCACTATCTCTGGATCAGAGATGAATAAGGTGTCTGATAGAGTGTATGGTTCTACTGTGGAATTCCAATGGTGGTCTTCGGATCGAAGATCGAGCGATTGGCTCAAATCCCTTTCTGTGGAAGAAAAGGGGAGTCAGAAGGAGAAGATGTTCCCATGGAATATCTCGATATTGATCCAATCCCTCTGTCAAGGGACGAGATGTCGGTAGAGTGAATAGAGAGTTCGCTAACGGTACTACCGTACATCATGAGATTGTGTTACCAAGGACTCAGTGTTGGTGGATGACTGAAAGTCATCGTGCTCCGGTACAACGACATCATCATCGTGTTCAAGTGCAACGACATCATCATCGTGTTCAAGTGCAACGACATTTTCATCGTGTACAAGTGCAACGGCATTTGTCAATTCGTCCAAGTATTTCGAGCCCACGAATGATGTGGAGAACGACCAGAAGACATACTCAGAATGAGTCCCAGTGATTTACCGTACCCCATCGATTACGATATTGATTCATCCCTATGACTAATGTTCTATCGTCATATATTCAATACTCGTATTTCATATCTTGTGGCGGAGGTGCTGTGTATAGCATTAGTCATATGTCTGACACAGTCCAACACCCTGTGCACGTATACTGTAGCATTCATATCCCCGCCACTGCGCGTCAGCAATATACACGTATTGTTACTGAGTATCGACGCTCTGTTTACTGAGGACTTTCCTGTCCCAGTCAGTCTGGTTCTCGTTGATCTAGCGTGCTGCCGCTATGCTAGTCTCTCCGTTAGTGTAGTCTAGTAGCCCGGCACGGCCCGTAGGTCCCAATGTAGCTGACTACGCTCCTAACTAAGACCCATTCTCCTATTTACTAGCCACATTCTCTCCATTATTAATATTCCCTTGCTATTGTAATAAACACCTTTCCATTACAACTAGCCCTTGCTTTCCACGCACCCCCACTATCATAACAGTTGGGCCTAGCAACCCAACTACATAACAATAATCTTGTACTACAAATCGAATGCGCAAAATATTTACTTTTCGGAAGTGGGGAACTATTATTCATTCCAGTTTCAACGGCAGATATCTACCACCCAAAACCATTAATCACCAAGTACTAAAAATCTGTATCTAGGGCGTTTTTGACGATACTAATATTCGAGAGAAAAATTATTAATCGAGGGTATTTTCGATACATTCCAAACGCCAAGAAAATGGATTCTGGCAAGATCTCAAGTGGCCAGCGGGCATGAGCACTTTCGCGAATGGATTATTGTCCATGAAAGCAGATAGATCTCAACTAGAGTTGCCGGTTCAAATAGTACTCTTTCCTTTTCACAAACTCTATTGCTAGTCAGAGAAACGAGGGAGTGTGCAGAATGGAGAGAGCAACCAATCGGTCCCTAATCTCAACTGACCAGTGGGCATCAACACTTTCGTGAATGGATTCTCCTCCAGTCTGAATCCATATTCCACCCACAGTCGACCATTGTCGTGCGGACCGTAGCAGACGTGTAGTTCAGCACTGAATAGAATGAAATTTAATCATAAAAAAATTTGTCTGTCGTCGATTTCTCGTTTCAGACTGAATACAAGAGCATTGTTGTTGATCACAGTTACTATCAACCAGACACCAAATTGTCAAAATAAAAATTTATAATTTGGATATAAACGTATCATAACTAACCCCTCAGGGATGGCCTTATTCAGTCGGACGACGTACTTCCCATTGCGTTTGTCCAGTTCGGCAACGCACTGAAAAGTGATCGATGATCTTTGATCTCTTAAAATGAATTGTCTGGATGATTGAAAAGAAGCAGATAGAAAACCATGGCTTCAAAGAAGATAAATCACGAAACACGATTTATATTTCCCACTAGCCAGTTTCTAGTTTCTGATCTCATGCTTCTGCATCGTATTTGTTACAATCCGATATGAATCAAACATGGCTTATGAGACACTATCTGACACGAATGAGCTATTTGGACTAACCGCACAAGGAAAAATGAAATTCCGCGAAAAAATTTCCCTAGGATCAACTCTTTACGTAGAATTCGAAAATCGACCTTAGGAAGCCGTATCTCAAAAAGTGAATTCCCTGTGGCACACTTTTCGTGGAAGGGGGGAAATATTATCTCGAGAACGGCGCTTCGGAGACCCACAAACTTATAGTAATTCTGAAAGATCTCGACGAAATGAGCATTTTTCATGTTGGGACTAAAACGCTAGCTCATGCAAAAAGTTATAGCTTCCGAAAAATTTGAAATTGCGACCCTGAAATTTTTTTGAACAGATTGGGTTTTGTTACTATTCTCATTCGATTCCTCGTTGAAAATCACTCCTAAAACGTATAATTTGAGAAAAATAAAGTGCTTGATAGTTGACCGTTTGACCTAAAAATGATCATTTTCAACGATTTTTCGAGCATAACTTTTTTTGCTTTGAGTTTCATGAACTCTAGAGCCCAAATTTGAATTCAGCGAATACACTAAAAACATCTATAGTCAGATTTTTCTGAGATAATTTTTTTCCAACTTTTTCATGACCCCCTGTCGAGGCCATTTTTGGGCTAAAAAGTCGAATTCTCAAAACTATGTCACTATAGGTGTTTCTGGCGTATTTTTGCTCGAAAAAACTGAATTTCTATACTAGAGCTCACGAAAACACGAAAGAAAATAGTTATGATCGAATAACTGCCTACTGTAGAGGTTTTCGAACGTAACTATTTTCTTTCGTGTTTTCGTGAGCTCTAGTATAGAAATTCAGTTTTTTCGAGCAAAAATACGCCAGAAACACCTATAGAGACATAGTTTTGAGAATTCGACTTTTTAGCCCAAAAATGGCCTCGACTGGTAATGAAAAAGTTGGAAAAAAATTATCTCAGAAAAATCTGACTATAGATGTTTTTAGTTTTTTTTCATTTTCACTCGCTGAATTCAAATTTGGGCTCTAGAGTTCATGAAACTCAAAGCAAAAAAAGTTATGCTCGAAAAACCGTTGAAAATGATCATTTTTAGGTCAAACGGTCAACTATCAAGCACTTTATTTTTCTCAAATTATACGTTTTAGGAGTGATTTTCAACGAGGAATCGAATGAGAATAGTAACAAAACCCAATCTGTTCAAAAAATTTTCAGGGTCGCAATTTCAAAATTTTCGGAAGCCATAACTTTTGCATGAGCTAGCGTTTTAGTCCCAACATGAAAAATGCTCATTTCGTCGAGATCTTTCAGAATTACTATAAGTTTGTGGGTCTCCGAAGCGCCGTTCTCGAGATAATATTTTCCCCCTTGCACGACAAGTGTGCCATAGGGAATTCACTTTTTGAGATACGGCTTCCTAAGGTCGATTTTCGAATTCTACGTAAAAAGTTGATCCTATGGAAATTTTTTCGCGGAATTTCATTTTTCCTTGTGCGGCTGTATGTGATCTGGTTCAGATAGTGGCTCTTATGTTCTAAAAAAAAATCTAGTAAATTCGCCCCTCTATACTTTCCCCCACTCACAGATGCTTCGGGCGAGTGATTCAGCATATCCACGAAGGGAATCACGGCGATTGTGTCATCAACGGTCGATGAATCGATGAGAGGATGAGGCTGAAGAAGGAGAAACACATTTTATCTCATAAAGGTCTTTGTTTCACTTTAAAGCTGGGGAAGAATAGAATGTGATATGTACTCTGGCGTCATTGAGCCATTGAGCGAGTACAATAATATCAGGCGTCAATAAAACAGTGACTCGCCGTGCAGGAACTCGACTCTTTTTCGCGTCATCCTTACACCTGCACTTCAGCAACCATAATTTTGAAATAATATCAAATTTATTAATTACTCACCGCATTTTCAACAAAGATACATCGTGTATTCACTACGTGCCACGCCCACAACAGACGATTGTCGTCGATGGGAGTAGAGAGGAGAGACGGTAACTCAAGGGGGGAAATGAATGAGAATGAACAGGATAACTCTATGAGACACTACAAGAAGGATCATGCAGGAACGTCATGCAGGAGGGAAGAAAAGAATATTTTAACATCAAGAGAATTCGTGAAGTATGACTAACTCGTAGAGTTTTTTTCCAAACAAACGATGAGAATCATAGTTAAGCGCAGGTTTGAGTTTCAGAGGTTTCCTAAAAGAACATAAAAATTTGCTCAACTGATATTAGGCAATTTACGAATTAAACATATAATATCACCAACCCTCCCCCTGATACTCTCCAATTCCTCCCTCTGTTGCTGCCAGAATCGTCTGACTGACAGAGGCAGATCCTCCTCCCGCAGTCCCAATCCCTGAGCCACCGGAGTATCGAAGGAACTGGAAGAAAAGAGGCAATTATTGTAGGGACCACCATCCTCTTGAAAATGATTGCAAAAATTGGAAGAATATGCGTATGCCCGCGCTTGTTATTAGAGCTGAAGTACGTTTTGGGACAATTTATTTCTGCAAACTCGACTTCGAAGCTCTCCTGAATTGTCGATAGCCACATTTTCAATCGATAATGTGACGATCCCTGAAAAATATGCTCAAAAATTGGACCGATCCACTTATACCCACGATTTCTACAGAGGGTAAAAAATTGTTCATGATCTTATTCAAAAGACGCGGACATACGCGGATTTGTCCAATTTTTAAGCACGTTATTCAGGCCCGACTATCGATAGAAATTGTGAAAAGTCGCAGCTCTCTACAAACACGCCTATCGGAGCGCTTAGAAGTCTCGTGTCTCTCGAATTATAGGAATTGTTTAATTGAATTATTGGTGGGAATCAGTCTCTTTCGGCTCTGACTCTCTCCATTCTGCACACTCTACTGTTTCTCTTATCATTAAAACCGAGAATTAAAACCGACAACAACAACACTTGGAATGACCACATTTTTCTGCATAATATGGCAGCGAAGGCAAAAGTTGTCGGAATCATTTACACTTTTAATTTTCAAGGCTTCATCGTACCACACTAATTTGAGTTTCAAAGTTATCATAAAAATAATGAGATATCAGATTTAATCAGTGAATTGAACTCAATGAATCGATGAATAAAGAACTAAAATAAAACAAATCAAGTGTCTCTACTGACCTCGGTAGCATTCTGAGATAAGGAGTCCACTCCGATCCCTCTTCCTCCCTCTCGAGATAGAAGAAGAGAACGAGCATCTCGAACGGATTGGGATGGAAACTGAAAAGAGAAGTGGGATGTAATGTAATCAATAGGGTTCAAAATACGGGTCATTGACTCTCCAATTCGCACACTGTCGAGTGTGCAAAGTGGAGAGACGAGTACCCGAACTTTAGATATCAATAGGCAACCCGCTTCGTTTAGAGGACAAGATAAAAATGAATCGATGCACTTCATCCTCTATCTAATTAGTACACAACACGCAGCAAAAAACATCCATCTATCTAAAATTTATTTTCTAAATCCAAAAGTTTCCATTACGTTTGTTTCCCGTAAAAAAAATACTCATGCGCATATATCACAATAGCATATACCCTCTCCCTGATCAGTCATTCCACCGCTACCACTCCTTATCATACCTCTTATCCTCTACGGTATCCTACAGTAGTTAAATCTACCGTACCTTTTCTCCTCGATCAGCCTCCTGTATCTTCCCATATCAGCCACTCTTCCTGCAGTTAGCAGCTCTCCCGCCGGCAGTTCAATCAAATTCTTGTTTGCTCGCTCGCAACCAAGAGCGAATACACCGTTCCCCGCGCCCTGCAGATTACGGTAGATTGGAGGGATTCGATAATTTGTACGGATGCGGTAGATACCATTGGTTATATGATATACACACGATATTACTGGCTCGGCGAAATATGTGACTCTTGGACACAGACAGGTTTGAGTTTCATCAGTTTCACAAATGCACAGATAAGTTTGCTCTAACGATAGGATCCTGCTGCTTGAGGTCATAAAAGAAACATACTTTCTACGGTTCTACTATGATAACAACATTAATCCGACCGTATCCATTAGTGGTGCAGGATAGCTCTCTCTATTCTGCACACTCTTTCGTTTCTCTATCCGACTAGAGTGTGCAGAATGGAGAGAGCACTAATCGAACCGACCACACTAGTATCCATCATAGCTCACCTCTCCGGCACTCCTAATCTCCACTCCATCGAATCGGATGCCTCTGTCCCTCGACCAATCAAGAAAATCGGACAGTCGGCCTTCATCCGACATCTACGGTCTGAGAATTATCGATGTCGAATCGGAACTCCGATCTCCTCATTTCGCGCACTCTCTCATTTTTCTAACCGACGAAATAGCACACTGATTGGAGAGTCATTTCCGATTTGGCATCACTACTGCGAAACATTGACGAGCGTCTGATTTCTAGGCAACAAATGAGCGATGAGATCGACAAGATAATGACAAAGATCAAATGAGAAGTGAGTGCAACTTCAATTCAACAGGTCATTCGTTCCATGGTTAGATCGTTTCAGATTGTGAATATTGCAATAAATTCCGTTAGCCCTTCACTCTCTCAGGTATTTCTCATTCGGACTCGAGCCAATTCATTCGACAATTCTTCTCCATTTAGGACACTTTTTATCGCATGAATCTTCCATAAATTTACAAATAACAACGACACTCGTATAATTGGAAGGGCGCTTGAAGCAACAATGGGCAATATTAGCCACGTAAATAAGAAGTGATGAGATCTACATTCTACCTCTCCTCTATGCACACACTAGCAAACAGATCCGACTTCTCCACTATTCTCCTATCCCTTCAACTATCTTCTCTCAACAATTCCTCCTCCATCTCAGCTGTTATATCCATATTGGACAATGATCCATCCCCCTCTGATCCCCCCAATAACTCATCCTCCGTCAAATCAATCACCTCCAATTCCTCCTTTCTCACCCGTTTTTCATCAACTTCCGGTTTAACCGACGGTCCGGGATCAGTCATCGATCGCTTCAGATCTACCGTATCCTCCTCCTCCAGCCACTCATCCTCGCCCTCGATCGATTTCCTGGCTACCGTATCCTTCTTCTTGGTCGTCGTGGCGGGAGCCACCAACATCGATGCCCCTCCAGTCTCATCGAAGAGACTCAAATCTAGTGAGGTTGCACTGTCGTTTAGCACGTCTCGTATCGTCGGTTCCACTACCGTAACCGCTTCCTCATCCTTCTTGACATCCTTTCCTCCGCCTCTCAACTTCCACGGATCCTTGTCGACAGAAGGAAGGACTACCGTATCCTTGCTCGAGGTTAGAGTTACCATAACCTCGTCATCCAGATACTCATCCAGCTCTTCTTCCTTCATTTTCGCCGGTGCTTTTCGCTCCTTCTTCTTACGAGCCTTCGCAGATTCTCGCTGTTCCGATGGAGCTACCGTGCTCTTCTGGGGGGTTACGGTAGCAGAGGGGCTCTGATGATGCGTCGTCGTCGGGGGTACGGTAGCCGGTAGGGGAATCGCGGTTACGGTAGGCGTCGGAAGGGGGCGGGACGAAGGAGTGGGCGGAGTCGGGGGAACAAGGCGCGATGCCGAGAACATGGCCGATGGCGTTAGATTCGTCGTTGGCTTGGCGGCGGATTTCGTAGTGATGACGTTATCATCTTCCAGATATTCATCCAGATCCTCATCCTCTCTACTCCCCTTCTTCTCGCTTCGAGCAGCAGGGGGCGGGGCTTGGGCGGCTGCGAGATCGGCGCGCGCTTTCTGCTCGCGGGTTTCGCGCGCCTCCAGCAGTTTGCTGAGCTTGTCGCGCGCCCGCTTCCACCAATCGTGCAACTCGTGCATTTCGCCCGCCAGGTCGTGAATCTGAAAAAAATATCGATTGAGTGATTGATAAAACTCGGATACTGTATTATCGACATACGGTAGCTAGACAGATCCTATAGACTGGAAAAGATTCGATTTTCCCACCGCAAACTTCTATAGCGTTAATACAGGAAAATGTATCGGATGAGGAGCGCAAGAAAATTTCGCTAAGGTCCCTTCACAATTGTGTTTCACGAATCCCTTTTAGGAGAAGGAAATCGAACCAGAATGATCTGTCACAGATGACGTTTGGGCTTCTACAACAACAATAATGATATCCTCACATTATCCCTACCATCGCTATCGATTCCTTTAACATATTAATCCTTTTATATTGATGCCGATTCGGTTTCAGCTCTTCCCATTCTGCCCACTCTCTCGCATGCCAGAAAGACGAGGGAGTGTGCAGAATGGAGAGCCGAAACCGAAGCGAAATCCCTAGCCTACAGTATCCACTCCCTACCGTACCTTATCATCATCACAGGATCCCACGATCGAGTCCATCTCCTCTATCGCCTTCTCCACTCGACTATCACAGATCGAATTGAAGTCCTGAAAAATCGATAATTGATCAATTCTAAAACATTATTTATGATTTACTGTTCCTCTTCAACTCGCAAAACGCACACACCGCAATCCGTCTACCATAGCCATTAGGGAAGTCGTTTCGGTTTCCATATCTCTCCATTTTGCACACTCTTCCGCAATATTGTGTGCAAAATGGAGAGGGTAAAACCCGAACTTACATACCTAATAAATAGCCATTCAATCAATAATCCCTCCATACCGTAATTTGTCTCTCTCTGTCCTGTTGCTCCTTCGTCACTACGACGTCGATCACCTCACAGACACACTCGATGCAATCCGTCCAATTGGGGTAGTCGTGACTGGAAAGGATTACGGTAACGGTTATTGATTGAAGAAAATATCACCGTTAAAGGCTACGTTAAGCTATTAGACGCTATCAATTAGTTCATTGTTCTTTTACACTACAATCAACTATTCAATTGTTAAATCTGTGCCAATCCGGATGTAAAATCCTCATGTGACGTGAATCCCCCAAGTATGATCCAACACACACACTCGTGCAAATACCGCATTCATTCCAACAACTCTTCTAACACTGTAGACATAACGAGTAACCCAACAACAACACGTAGCACAGAGACCAACGCATCTCCGCAGTAACAAAGTAACAGTAACATGTGCTCCCGAGCAACAATTGAATAACAATGATTAGCAAAGCACCTCTGATCCACAATTTGCACATTAGTCAGCTAGTAATAGTATGAGTAGGGATAGTCCATGCCATAGTTGTAGAAGGGAGGGAATGCGTCGTGGTTTTGGGGGAGGGGCGGATGGGGAGGCTGCAGCACCGGGATGTGGCTGTAGACTGCTGCTGCTGCTGCACCCCTTGCGACCGCTGCAGCCCGCTTGCGCGCCTTCCCAGCACGCTTCTGGATCGCACGACCGACCGTGTGTGAGAGGGGCTGGGGCTGCTGCTGATGGTGATGATGATGGGGAGGAGGGGGAGGGTGCTGGGAGTACGGTATCGATCCGATCGAGGGAATCGGCTGGGAGGATACGGTAGTCTGGGAAGAGGAGGAGGATGCAGCACTAACAATTGAGGACTGGGAAGAGGGGGAGGATCCCTCACTAACAATTGAGGACTGGGAAGAGGGGGAGGATCCCTCACTAACAATTGAGGACTGGGAAGAGGGGGAGGATCCCTCACTAACAATTGAGGACTGGGAAGAGGGGGATGAGGAAGAGAGATAACCGGGACTCATTCCCTCAAACACCTCATCGACCACACTTCTCAACGAGGAACGTCTACTGGAAGGGACGTCTTCAAATTCGTCGACTATCGATTCCCTTGAGCCTTCGTCGTCGTAATCTTCGACGATCGAGGGTGGTGAGCTGCCAATGAGCGAGTGTGAGTGCAAGTGCAATGAGGGACACACAACAGTGGTTACTGTAGGACGACGTTTACGAAAGAGGGAAAAAGACAGAAGATAACACACCACAAATCTAATCCAAATATTTTTGTTGTTGTTGTAAGACATGCAAAGGAAGGTCGAATTCTCGCTACCGGCCTCATCTAGTCTTATCCTAGTTTCGAAACAAGAAATAGCCTGGGCGACTAATATACTTCACAGAAACTGTACACCCTCTTTGAACCGGTAGCTGTTGAGTAAATTGACCCTAAAACCTCAATCCCATTTGAAAATAAACCATACTAAAAAGCTTTTAAGATTGGGAGCTTGTGAGAAAGGGTGTGTTCAACAACTCACACATTGGGGATATTGATGAGTGTCTGGAAGGTTGAATTTCCTCCCATTTCGTAGGCTGGCAACTCGACGCCATCCAGATTCTCGTCCTCGTTCACAGGTGAGAACTGCAAAAGTACGAATCATTTAATTTAATTACATTAACAATCTTGATCAAAGGGTCTCCCGGCTGCATGATTCATGTTACACTTCCAGGATATATTCTAGTGAATGTCAATGTTTCAATGATTCGAGTGGGACGAGTTCAAATAAAAAAGCCTCCAACAAAAATTAAAGAGGCCTTCATAGGTCAGAAAAAAAGAAATCAAACCTCAGGAGTCTCTTCCTCCTCCTCGTCTTCAGGCACCAAACCAGGAGAGATCGAGCGATTCTGAAACACGAAAACCTCTTGTTTTGTCTAGTGAACTGTTAAAATAAAAAATATAAATATATTTATTTAAGAGTGCAACTCTGAATTTTTTTACACCTGGCCGGACGGATTTTCGATTCAGACCTCCATACGCATACCATGGAGGCATGTTGGGTACTTGTTTACAAAAATGGCCAAATTAGAGCGCCGCGTCTAGGAACCGGCGCGCTAGGTGGGCGCCAAGTTTGAAAATCGGTTTTTCATATTTTCTCAACCAGACAAGTTGGAATCAAAATTTCTTTTGCTTCATCATACACATGTCGAGAGTGCATGGAAACATTATACAGACCTATTTCAGGCCGATTTTAGATTAATTTTCGCGATGTCGAAAATCGTTTTTTCGACACATTGACTCACTTTTCGCGAGGGGGGCGCACAGACACCTATCATACGATGAAGCCCATGCAATTCTGCGTCGAACGGTATACATCACGAATCAATCCACTTTTTCAGAACCCGCGAAAAATAGTTGAGAATCCAAAAAATCCTCGATTTCGTCCATTTTTTGACCACAACTTTGATAAGATAAGCTTATGTGATGTATTTGGGTGCGTAGAATTCGAATTTGTTAGCAAGAGCTCACGAAAACGCGAAAGAAAAAAGTTATGCTCGAAAATTCGAAAATAGTCGATATTACTAAAGGGTACCAAACCATAATGTCTGTCTGTCTGTGACGTTGTTTGTTTGTCCGTATATAACGCTTTCGTTTTTTGCTCATAACTCGCTTTAAAGTGATCGCCCAAGGACAAGTCCTTGACCATTCGAACCCTCTCGAAGAGCTTTTCAAATTTCGGTAACAATTTCGTCACCACTATGCAATATTTCGTCATGCTTACGCAATAAGTCGTTTTTCGCGCCTAATTCAGCTCAAACTCGTCCGTAAAGATCGGCAATAGTGTCAATCGACTCAGAATCGTCAGCGATTCCACCTAAAGCAAATATTTCGCAATATTCTATTTCGTCATCATTACGAAATCTTCACATTTTCGCTCATAACTCGCTTCAAAATCATCACACACACATAGCATAAGCTTATAATCAGACAACATCAGATTTCGAATTTTTTACCTAAAAAGTGACCTCGACCCAGGGGTCATCGAAAAGTTGAAACATTTTTAATCTCAGAAAAATCTGACTTTAGGTTTTCTGTCGTAGTTTCGCGTGTAGAAGCCGAATTTCGGCATTAGAGCTCATGAACACACGAAAGAAAAAAGTTGTGGTCAAAAAATGGACGAAATCGAGGATTTTGTGGATTCTCAACTATTTTTCGCGGGTTCTAAAAAAGTGGATTGATTCGTGCTGTATACCGTTCGACGCAGAATTGCATGGGCTTCATCGTATGATAGGTGGCTGTGAAAAGTGAGTCAATGTGTCGAAAAAACGATTTTCGACATCGTGAAAATTAATCTAAAATAGGCCTGAACCAGATCTGTATAATGTTTCCATGCACTCTCGACATGTGTATGATGAAGCAAAAGAAATTTTGATTCCAACTTGTCTGGTTGAGAAAATATGAAAAACCGATTTTCAACTTGGCGCCCACCTAGCGCGCCGGTTCCTCGACGGCCATTTTTGTAAACAAGTACCCAACATGCCTCCATGGTATCGTATGGAGGTCTTAATCGAAAATCCTCGCGGCATGTCCGGAAATCGGCCGAAAGGGTAAAAAAAATTTCAGAGTCTTTCTTAACTAATTAACCAAAATAATAGTAATCACGCTCACCGCCCGCTCCTCCCATCTCCTCTCGTCGTCCTCGCGTCTCCTGGGTCGCTCATCCCTGGTCCTCTCACGGGCTGCAGCATCTGCAGCATCCGCAGCTCCGGGCGGGTACAGATTGCAGATGGTGCACGCCTTGTTGTTGGAGAGACCACCGATCTTGGAAGTGCCGATACCTGCAAGGGAAAAACTATCCTCAAAATGAACGGACTATTTCATGTTTCAATGTCTGAATATATGTGAGAGTGTGACCAGCTTGCAATGCGCCTCGCTTTTGTAGTTGAAATATTATCAATAAATAAAGCTAACAAATACCAGCTAGGACACTCGGTAAGATCGAATTCATTCTAAATAAAAAATAAAAAATCGTAACCGCCGGTACAGTTGAAGTTTCACGGGTCTATCAAGTCCGAAAGTTCTCCAAGTTTTCCAAGCAAGATGTCCGCAGAAAACAATGAAACAGTATTAGTGGTGATATCTCAATAAATATATTATTGAATTAAATAATATCGTACCCGTAGCCTGGATCTTGTCGAATCTTCCCCAATTGAGCGGCACATGCTCCGTGTAGAGGATCTCCACCCACACACTGAAATTCATTTAAAAATAATTGACAAGTTAAATAAAATTTAATAGTATATCCCATAACATCGTATGCACAGTAGCTTTAGCGCTTCCATGAGCTTTAACTACTCAGTATTCATCTACGAATTAATATCAATTTTTGTATGCATGTTTAAAAAATTTCAGAAAATCCCATCCAACTCATGTTTCAATCTCAAATTAAATTCAGAAGGGATTCACATTTTCGATGGTCAATCGGTTCGATTTGCTTAAAAGTTATAATGACTCACCTATGCGCTGCATAGAACACGAACTTCCAGTCGTTTCCGTCTGGACGAATCTGGAAATATTAATCTTGTGCAATATTAAAAGTATTTAAATTGCTAACACAATCTCTTTCTTATCTCAAAATATTTTTAAATGTGAAATAAGAATTATCATAATTTTTAATCAATTTGCTCACCAGATATTTCAGCCAGGGATTGTTCCTCATGTCCAGCTGTATGAGGTACTTCTGAGAGTATCTGCAAGAAGATGGAATATTTGCGGAAACAGAAGAAGACTAAGGGCATTTCCCACCAGGTTCATGCTTCACTCATTCATTATGTTCACAAGCCGAATAATTTTTTTTAATGAAGACGATGATCCCCCATCAACAAAAATAGTTCCCACCCCGAAAATCGAGAATGAAGGGTTAAAAAAATGTTATAAAAAATAATTAAATAAAGACCCACATATCCGAGTCGCTTCCCTTCCTGGCCACGATAATCGTCACGTAGTGCGCCTGCTTGTTGCAGTAGAAATCGGCAAAGTAGATGTTGACACTGCAATCAGGATATTTAGCCTATTCAGCCGAATTTATTCCTTGTAAAAATCCAAAGGAATCTCTACAGAACTTTGCGGCAACGAAAGCGATAATTTGAGTTTAAAATGGTAACTGCTTTTTCAATGTAGGCCAGATGTAATGTATAGTGTGGATGTCGCTTCGGGTTTTGGCTCTCTCCATTCTGCACACTCTTTCGATTATCAGATAGAAGAGTGTGCAGAATGGAGATAGCTGATACCGGAAACTGCATCCATAGATGCGAATAAATAAAATGGTAAACGGACTTGGTGGGATCGAGTATCATCACTGCTTGCACCATCATGCGCACGTTTCCGAATGGGGAACTGCATGGGAGAGTGCCATTGGGAAGGAGACGAGCAGAGAAGAAGAGACCTGAGGGGAGAGTTGATCTTTGATCTTTCTCTCTCATCAACAATGTTTTCAATAAGAATGATTGATCGATTGATCACACTACTCCAGACACTTTTCTGTTTCAAGAAGGAGTCTTCATTTCAAAGGTACCGCTAGATTCAGTCCCTTCCAGCCAGACGATTTCAATAATTATGTTTCCCTTCACCAGCTTGACTCTGGCTGATTGCTAGTTTCAAGGAAGAGTTTTACTTGTAGCTGCATTGCTAAATACAATGAGAGCTTGCTTCGAAACGAATGCAATATAAAATGCTGGGGTTTACCGTTTCAAGAAGGAAAGTTACACCCGCAGTACATGTTAGATCTAATATCAGTCAGAACTTTACTCACCCGATATAACTCCATTGATCATATTCGCCGGTTGTCCGTTGTCATCCTTCATATACTTCTCCATTGTGTTGCTGCAGTTGTGGTGGATGTCATCCCAGTACGGCTTCGGTTTGCATCTTCAATTTATAAATGCAATAAATATTTACTCAGACACTGAAGATGTAGTGCTACTGAAATCGTCTACCACAGAGCGAAAAACGTTAGATAATGGTGAAATACAGGAAATATGTGGCATAGCGGACAGAAAGGAAGATAAACCTCACCGATATAGAATCTCGAAAGGATGCATTCTGGATCCAGTGTACTTGACTGCCTTATCATACAGCACTCGCAGTTCAGCCTCGGAGAAGACTGGAAAATTATCTATTTAAATTTTGAAGAATATAAAAATTTGGTATTTATAGAACACGATGAGTCACTAAAACAAACGATTATAGGGAGTTTTGTTAACCGGGGCTCAGCCTCACAATGAAAGGATACCCATACCGCTCTCTCGAGCACTGTGTGATACACCGATCTTCCGTGACAAATGCGATTTGGATCGATGCCTTTTTAAAAATTCTGCAGATCAAGGCAATTTTGCGCTACTTCACTCATACATAAGCAGGGTTTGGCCTGGTTTTACTCGCAAATATATATGCTTTACAAAAAAAAACGAAACAACTGACTGGCTTTGATCTTTCTCTGTCCCTGAGCGACGGTCACTCCATTCATCACTTTCCTTGCTGCGATAGAGATGAAGTACGTTTCGCCCGCCTTCGCGCGAACACTCCAATTAATTTGTATACAATTATGATTTATATAAATTATGTTTAACCACTATGCGCTATTCAAAGGGTATTGAGGGATTGTTTTACTTTCTAAAGGAAGCTTTTGCTCTATCAACTGCATGGCCCATTACAGTCTCTTCATTCCTAGATGCAACACAGATCTATCTAGACTCAACTGTTGATGAAAATCCAATAAAATCTAGCACAGAAATCTAGCGCTATCTCTGTTACACTCCAATCTCCTACGAGCGATGCAGAAAAATATGTATTTGACTCGTCTTGATTGATTCTACTACGACTTCACAATTACCCTATGTTTTATGCGATAGGTCTATACGAATGTAGACTGGATAAGATACAAATAAAATTTACGTTTAAAAAATTAATTGACTCACGTATGTCGAGTATAATTAGCAGGGAATTCGAGTGTGAACGGCAAGTTTCTTCCTTCCGTGACACTCAATTCGTAAGCGACTTGGCCTGAAAGAATCATCTTTGATCTATAAATTCTGCATAAAAATTATTCAACAGGACATGGCATCTAATTAACACTAAACTGAAACTATTCGTGTTTCCGTTGCAATCTTTCAATCCAATCGAAATACTTCTACAAGTTTACAACATGATAATATCAAACAAGCTCACCAGACACGTGAGGGGGCTTCCAGAAAATGTCCAACTTCGTTGAGGTCACGATCACATCGAACTGTAAATATTTTAATAATGTTTTACTTAATAATTAAGAGAGAGAAAATAACTCTTGGAACTTCTCTACTATCCGGTGCGGATTTTCTTTCATTCAATCTCGAACCGCCCAAAGGAATCATTCCTTGTAAAAACTATCGTAGACGAATCAAATATAATTTAAAGTCGTGGGGGATAGAAAAAGAAGTGTCCAACTCACATCCAGACTCGGGGCGACATTGTTGTAGTAGGCGTCGTGAGCATTCTGCTGGTTGAGAGACGGAGGAACGGGAGGAGCTGAGAATACGGTATTTAATTAAATAAATGCACATTTATTAGTGCAGTCCAGACCAGGCAGTGGGGCAACATAGGAAGGAGAAGCACGCATTGGTTTAGTCAGGGTTAGATAAGATCACAAACTGAAGGTTACTGTAGGAGAGGGTGCAATCACGTCCAGCATGAGTGAGGAAAGAGATACGTTGAGCAGTGACAGTTACAGTGAGATAGAGATGACCGTTTGGAAAATCGAAAATGAAAAGGTTTCCGATCGGCCATCCATACAATGAACCACATTATCACAGAACCACAACAGGGGGTGCATCGACCCTCACCCTTCGCTTCACTCTTCAAATCGGGTCGGCCACTGAAGGAGGGATCCCATGGGGATACGGTAGGCGCTGCAGGACCACTAGAGGTCGATGCAACTGCCACGGCGCCATAGGAATCTATCAAATGAATCGCTTTTGAAGAATCTGGAGCGCAATCACCAGTTAGAATATGGCTTCAAAATTGTATTTCCCTTGACAGCTCGATCTAGCGGTAATTCGCTGGAATAAAAAGACTAACCTCTCATAGTGTTCGCGTTGGGGCCGGAGAGGTCGCGAGGGACGTACGGTCGACCGCCGTACGGTACTTGATGGGCCACAGTAACTGGCCGGTCGTACGGCGTCGGTCGAGGCGCAGCCGCAGCCTGATTACGCCATGTCGTAGAGGGATTCATAGTGCTGGAATGACGCTCGTTTAAAATAAATAAACATAAGTGCTCATTTGCTAGACGAATAATTCCTTGTACAGCATACTCTGGCCTGATCAAAGATAGACAATGCTTGTGAAAATGTGGTCCCAGTAAAAAAAGAAGAGTCAAAGAAGAGAGAACGTACAAATGCGAGTTCCACTGGGCCCATTTCGCGTACTCCTCGTTGTATCCCGGCGGCACCATTGGTTGTACGACCGGCGGCACCATTGGCATGGGCAGCACCGGAGGCTGCTGCATGTAGGGGTAGCCGGCGCCAACCCCGCTACCCGACGGCACATTATTCGGGTAGTTGAAGTTCGGGTACATCACATCATGAGACGGCTACCGCTGGAAAGAGGTCGATTCAGGTGTATACGCCTTTGTATGTTAAAACTGATGTAGCACACTGCTAGATGTTGATATGGCGGCCTCGGAAATGTGGAAATGAATTAAAGGAAACATGCAAAACAATGCTAAACAAATATGCAAATCTTTTAAAGGGCAACATTTCACAGCATAATTCTCGCAGCGTTGGTTGGTAAACATAGAATTATGATCTGTCATGAACTGACTTTAAATATTTGGAGAATTAATTTTTAATCTTATTTTAAAATTAGTTCATAAATCGAATCATTTGCTTCTCGACCATTCTAACACTCTTCCAAGTTCATTCTCCTGGTCATTTCTCGTCAATCGGCTCGTAGCGATGGGTCATGTTTGTTTTGTCCCTCTTCATTTCTTCTAGGGGTTTTTCTGGGATATTTGAGTTGATACGGTAGAGCGAGACATTGTGATAACGCAAATGATTTGTTCGGATCGTGTAATAGCTCTCTCCACTCTGCGCACTCCCTATTCTGTCCGACTTGTAAGGGAGTGTGCAGAATGGAGAGAGCAATTGTTAAATCTAGCAACACTTCCTTCTTCCATAATACGACGGTTTTGATTGGCGCGATCGGTATTAATTTGGACTGATCATTTGGACTGGCTCTTTCAGGAGTCTAAATGGCCTTTGCTCTACGAGTTGATCTGCACGGATCTCGTGCTCGTCCTCTGCGTGTACATCTGCACCGGAATCATGCTGTTAGTTGAGAAATACAGTAATCTACAGTAATCCGTGATTGAAAAAAAGGCTCATTGTCTATACCACTAACTCGATTGATCGAGTAACCAAACAGTGTGCAGAATGGAGAGAACTTTTTTAAAAGCTCTCTCCATTCTGCACACTGTTTGGTTACTGTTTCATAACTTTTGATGCTCTTTCGAATGATATGAGGCCGTTTGCGGTAGGATCAACAAGGCCACAGCAGGGGTCTGGAACAGGTAAAACATGACATAGGATCAAAAGTTGGCCCTAGGGGTAACTTTTGATTCTGAATCGATTGGTGGAGCTCGATTTTCGATCTGAGCCTTCTGAATCCCAGTACCGCACGACGTCAATTTCGCCAAAATCTGTTTGTGCTATTAAAACTGGTCTGGAAAGGGCGGAAATGGCCACAATCTCACCTAACCAGAATTTGATTCTCTACAAAATAAAACTCTGTGCGAAGCTCATCTTTTATCGTTTTCGAGAAAAGTTTTTTGACACAGGAAGTTGGGCAAAGAAACCCGTTAATAGTAGAAAGAGCAGACTTTCCTGATCATTTTGGTATATGGGATGAAGGATTCTACCCCTGCCATAGTGGTTTTACATCGCTTTTAGTGCCGCCAACTCGCGTTTTTGAGGTTTTTTTTGTTTGTTATAACTTTTTTATTTCGTCTTCATGATTTCGCATCCAAAAATTCGGTTTCTACGTGCGAAAATACGTCAGAAACTCCTATACTTTTTTTTGTTTTTGAAATATGACTCTTTCGACCCCCTCGTTGAGATGGAATATGGGGTCAAAAAAGTAATTTTCTCGGATTCACTTGACAATAGGAGTTTCTGACGTATTTTCGCACGTAGAAACCGAATTTTTGGATGCGAAATCATGAAAAGACGAAATAAAAAAGTTATAACAAAAAAAAACCTCAAAAAACGCTAGTTGGCGGCACTAAAAGCGATGTAAAACCACTATGGCAAGGGTAGAATCCTTCATCCCATATACCAAAATGATCAGGAGAGTCTGCTCTTTCTACTATTGACGGGTTTCTTTGCCCAACTTCCTGTATCAAAAAACTTTTCTCGAAAACGAAAAAAGATAGAGCCTCGCACAGAGTTTCATTTTGTAGAGAATCAAATTCTGGTCAGGTATCGCGAGATTGCGGCCATTTCCGCCCTTACCAGACCAGTTTTAATCGCATAAACAGATTTTTGCGAAATTGACGTCGTGCGGTACCGGGATTCAGAAGGCTCAGATCGAAAATCGGGCTCCACCAATCGATTCAGAATCAAAAGTTACCACTAGGGCCAACTTTTGAGCCTATGTCATGTTTTACCTGTTTCCGGCACTTGTTGAGCTGTTGATCTTCATGATTTCGCATCCAAAAATTCGGTTTCTACGTGCGAAAATACCGCAAACGGCCTCATATGCAACATGACACTGATTAACGATGTTTACAATTTTCGGAAACAGTTTGACCTACCGACCCAAACAAATTCTGGAGTCATGCAACAGTCATAATGGGTACTCCCACCTAGTTTCAACGCGAAAGGAGCATTTTGAATCCTTGTTCCACCCCTGTGCATTTCCCCACCGCTGTTACAGAGAATGGGTTAAAACTGCAAAGGCAACACTGTATCAGACCCTCCTCCAAGTCTCATTTTCTTAGCTCAATCTCATTGTACGTTTAAAAGACTCTCCATTCTTCACGCTCTTTTGTTCGTTTGACTTGCAGAAGAGTTTGCAAAATGGAGAGAGGTACACATTCCTACCGTAATCCTCCTCCCTACCGTTCTATCATCAATCCACGGTAGATAGTTGATGACTATGCCATAACTACCGTAACCATAGCCAAGCTACAGTATCCGCTGACCCATAACCTTACCGTAATCCACAGGTGCGTGGTTCGTCACCGAGCGAAGGAGGTGGAGCTGGAGGTCAGACTGCTCAGAATCCAACTCGGAGACGAAATGCCGTTAGTTTTCGATCGATATTTCCTGTTTACCGTGTCCACCCTTCCAGTAACGACCGTAAGAACTTCGAAATCGTGGCGAGACACCTCCAGAAGCACACATTCGAGCGGTTCTCTCTGGCACTCAACTGATTGCATAGTGATGACATCATCAAATCAAAATCATGAATAAAATCTCTTTTTTTTCTCGCCATCTCATGTCCGAATACAATGTAAATTCGATATAAAATGGATAATAATTAGTCCAGTATAGATTGAATGTGTGGTCTGGATACTGTATGGAGCAACAATTTGATTGGGCACTTCTTTCCTAAACACGTGGATCATTGCATATGGGATACTGTAATACCTAGGATATTGTAATATCAAGAACGTTAAAATGAAGTATGGCAAGGATTACGGTAGAATCTAGTACGGGTATTGTTGGCACATGACGTAGTGAGGCATGAAGGGCGGATAACCTGTAATTTCAAAGAAACTATAAAGTCAATTTCCGATTCTCTTCCCTAGTGTGCTGAGAATACTGTAGACGACGATCTCCATGCAACTCAAACTCTGCGGTGCTGTCCAATAGGGGAGGGATCACAAGGAAGCAGTCGGTGTCAATCAATACTCGACTCTCTCATCTACACTCCTCCAACGACACAAGCATACTGTAGGTGTATCATACGGTAGTCGATGGATATCGATCCATTCAGTGGACTGTCACACTGCCTTTCACACACCAAACGCTTCTCGACATAAACACATTTATGAATATCTTTGAGATCAAGATTCTCGTTCCACAACAGCTATTCAGTGAGATCAGGTTACGGTAATGAGAGATTTCGTGAAGAGAGGGTAAGTAACACATGAGACATGTTCGAACCAAGGAATGTTCTTATCTACTGACAGTTTGCTCTGACTAGATTACGGTATTCAAATCATCTGGCACGGCCACGTGTGGTGAGTTGCACATCAATAAATAGGGAGGGGAGGCAAGAACAATGGGAAATCGGGTACGGTATCGATCGATAGTGTCGACCTGCCGTACCCCTACACACTATGGAAAGCAGAGGAACAGCCGCTAGTATTGCTCGGAGAATACATGCAAAGGAGGAATTGGGAATGAGATCAGAGTGTGAGAGATTATTACAGGAAGCTTGAGAGAGAAAGAAAGAAAGAAAACTGCGACTAGATAGATCAATAAATATCTCGGAATACGGTAGAAATAAGGTACAACGGGGATTACAACACAATGGTGAGAGAGATCGGCAGCTACCGTATCCTTACACAATCGACTCGGGACACAAGATCAGGGAGAATAAATCAGACAGAAAAAAGCGGATGGTAGATAAATAGGGAGAGAGTGGACATGCGTGCGCTCACAATCAATCGATAACCGATATATCGATTACGGTAGATCGATCAATACGGTCGGGCGTCGTGGCGGGGCCTCTTGAGCTGCACTTTCAGCCGCTTCATCCCAATTTGGAAGCCGTTCATGCCCTGGATCGCAGTCGCAGCCGAGGCCGCATTGTCGTACGACACGAACCCTGTGACACGCACGATTACGGTGAGGTGTGGTGTGCCATCATGGTGCGAAGTTTCCTAATCGTCGCCCCGTGAGAAGCGGTTGGGGGGCAGGTTCAGCGTGCGCCATCGAACAACGTCTAGTAGATATTCAGCTAGGACTGACTGACTCAACCTCACACTATTGTTGCCTCATCACAGGGAAAACCGCGGCGCAACCGCAGCGCAACTGAGATACCGTACTACATCCAGAAAGAATATATCGATCGATCGAAAAACGAGAATATGCACAGCGACGCTAGAAGGAGGGGACCGCACTACCGCCCCCACAACATGAGTTTTCATCAACGCGCTACAGTACCCCTAGTACCACTACAGTAACCCATCGATACACGACAAACGTACCGAAGCATTTGGACTGATTGGTGGCGCGATCGACGAAGACCTTGGCGCTGATCACCGAGCCGAAGGGCGCGAACATCTGGATCAGCTCGGCGTCTCCGAACTCTTGGGGCAGATGGTAGATGAAGAGGTTGCAGCCATCGGGACCGAGCACTGAACCAAGACGAGACTGGTACCACAACTAACGAGAAGGGAATCATCCGATCTGACCAATCAATAATCAAGAGTGTACAACGTAATCAATATATCGATGATACACCGCCACCACGTGTCTACAGTATTTCGCAACGGACCAAGAACGATCAGCTTATGAGGGAACGACGAACTGCTGGATGAGCTCCATTGGGGTTGAGTTCAAAGTTCAAGAACTTTTCAAAAGCGAGAAATCGTTGTTCATCCAGTCTTTCATCATCCTCTCCTTCCATCCCCAACCAACCACTATACCTTCTTTCGGCTGGACTAGAGTGGGCACGGCCAGTTGGGCCTGTTGGATGGCCAGTGCCTGCTGGAGTGCAAGCGATGACCCTCCGGACGCTGCGAGGATCGACGAGAGTTGCGCTGCAGGAGGGATAGTGATGATGAAATTAGGCGGAGCTAGTCTCATGCATTGCCTATTCATGGCATAACTGAATTACCTTGTTCCATCGGATTGTGCATGTACTGCGAGGCTGCAGCATACGCAGCAGAGGCGACGCCGTACGGGTTCGAATCTGCGGATATCACTTGTATCGTATTATAATTCATAAATGACATGAGTGATTACTGCATCTAATGAACGGTATTTGTTTATATGGTCCAAGATGACAATATAGCTCACCATTGCTCGCCGAGCTGGTCGACGGCATGCCGCCCTGCCCGTTCATCGCTGCGGCTGCAGCAGCCGCAGCATGTCCGGCGGCAGCGTGTTGCTGCTGTTGTTGATGCTGCATGTGCTCGGCGGCAGCGACAGCAGCTTGCTGCTGAGCAGCCATCAACTGCAGTTGCTGCAGCTGTTGCAGCTGCTGGTTGTTGGCGGCGGCCTGGGAGGAGGCCGCAGCGGCTGCTGCAGCCGCGAAGCCGGGCAGATGACCGAGCTGGCCGAGGGCTGCAGACTGCGCGGCGAGCAGCTGACTCTGGGCTGCGGCGCCTTGCAGAGGCAGTAGCTGCAATGATTCAAATGGTAAATGGTAAGAGGAAGGATTCCAGTTCATTAGTTCATTCTCCCATTGAACCAAATTGTCCACACGTGTATCATTATTTTCTAATGGTTATTTTTTCATTCCTCCGGCTCACCGATTGAGCAGCGTAGAGTGGGCTGAAGCATCGATTAGAGATGGCGAATGAAGGGTGGCTTTCGCCATTCTGCATGGATACAGAGCAATGAGAGGATTGGACAGGACGCACATTCATTCACCATCTCTAATCACGTTCTAGATAGCTCTACTATCGAATCTACTGAGAAAAGGCACACTTCAGAACTCTGAATCGACTAGGAATGGTTTATGATCAAAAGTCACACTTAAAACGGCCATCAAAATGTGAATTGCGGCCGCCGGACTAGAAGAAGCCCTATTCATTATAGAAGAGCTGATTTGCAGGGGAACTTCTAGCCTCTCCACTCACCGGCGACTGGTGTGCTGCAGCGACAGGGCTGGTGGAGGTGAGCGGCATCTGCAGCATGCCCCCTCCCAGCTGCAGCTGAGCAGCCGACGACATGGAGATGGCCTGCTGCTGCTGTGACATCATCTGAACGGGCTGAATGCATCTCTCATTTGTCACTTCAACTAATTCATTGTCGGCGACATTCAATTATGCTTCAACATCCTCTCTAATGACGTACTGAGTGAAGAGAATTGATATCTTGCCCTGTTGCTGTTCTCATAACACTATTCCTCTAGAAGCTTGACTATGAAAGTGTGCATGCTTTTACGTCATTCTACTGTTATAGTAGCCACTGACTATCTGCGACCCATCCGACCCCTGCAGCTCACCTGATTAGCCAGCATGGGGTTGAGCAGGCCCATCTGTGCTGCCATCTGCTGCATCCGACGGATCTGTCGCTCCTTCTCAGTATCGGCCAGCTTGACGACCAGAGAGGAGGAGGCGCCCGCCATCGTCTGAAAGCGGATTCATTATTGATTAAGAGGAAAAGGAACTTTAATTGATTTTTCCAGATTTACACTTGCTTTCAAGCACTGCTGAAACATAACCAATTGCACTATACCCAAACCCAGAAATGAAATATCTACGTTCTATTCAAACATGTTTTGTCTTTCTATGTGCGATGGGGCGTTAAGTAAAGGCTTCCCTCATCTTCCAATCTGCCTATTGTGTTCATTCAGGGTTACTATCCTTGTGAAGACGAATCGAGCCTGACCTCTCCTCAAATCGCATGCTCTCTCCTTTCTCTAACCTATCGAGAGTTCACGCGAATAGAAGAGAGTCTTCATCTCTAATTCTTACCTGGCTTCCATGGAGGGCCGTGACTGCCATCTGGGCGTCCATTGCATTGCAGTACTTAACGAAGGCGCAGCCCTTAGACATGCCGTCCGCGCCCCGGAGTACGGTCACCTGTAGGTGGCAATCGATAATTAATCAGTAGAATGCGATTATATTCTCATGATTATCCATTGAAACGTGCGATGAGATAAGCATCGAGAGTCAAGCGCGTAAATCTCCCGCTGCTATTTCTTTTGCCGGTTCCAAGTATGTTTCATGTTCATCTCTAAAGACGTGCGGAGTCAAAATGAACGATAAGACTGATGAAGACTCTGAATCTTTGTTCAAGATATCATGCAGAAAGAAGAAATCGCTATCTCAATCCCTCACCTCTTCCAGGTTTCCGAAGGGGGTGAACATCCCTCTGACTTCCTCTTCCGACTGCGTCTTGGACAGCATTCCGACAAAGAGTTTGCGGAGATGAGAATCGTCCGCGCCTCCTGACATGATCAAGCATGGTTATTATTAAAAATATGATTCTTCAAATCGTGTTGCCGAATAGAGTGCCCTCTTGTTTCGTTCATTATGACAAGAGGGCGTGCAGAATGGAGAGAACTATTACTCGATCCAGCAACAATCTTTCACAGCCGAACCCTATGCATGAAGTTTTTTTTGGATGAAGATGTCGCACGGTGAGACATAAAGGAAGTAAAGGAGTACGAACGAGAAAAGTAATGATTACCTTTGGGTGACTGTGGCCGCGAGTCAGTGTCGGCTGGCTTGACTTGCATTGCTCGATTCATCTGGAAATAAATGCAAAGTTAAAATAGAGGAAATGATGCGCAAAAAGGAAGTATCGCGCACTCAAATTCGGCGTGAAATCCGAGTTTCCTGTCAGGGAAAAGGGTGAGAGAAAGACGAACAAAAGGGTGAGAGAAAGACGAACCTCCTACGTACAGCAGTCAATCGCAAGGAGAAATGACAGTTTCCGTTATTATAGGACACGGTCTCACTGCAGCAACCAATCTAACAAGATGTATATCTAACCAAGCAAGAAAATGAAGTAAATCACGAAGATTCGCGCCGGACTAGCCACGCTTCCCGCTTCTGCAGAGCAACCTACGAGTCGCTCATGCTCACCCGCCATGAGGCCTTCCATCCCAAACTGCCCATCGCCTCCTCCTCCTCCTTCCCCATTCAGTCTCTCCTCCCTTCTCCCGGTGATTCAATTGTCGTCCCACCGATAGACCTTGTGTAGAGCGGGGAAGGGAAGAGGGAATCCGTAACCCAATTTATCCATCCGCCGCTATCGGGCTACGATCACTAGTGCGCAAACTATTCTATCCGACTTTACATAATTACAGTAGTGTACTGGATACTGTAAACGATGAGGTAGGCCGCCTCTTCTCCATTGTAGAAGAGGAGCCAAACAAGGTTAGGCGCGTGTTCAAAACTATCAGCCGAACGGGGTGCTTCCTCCGTTCCCATATCTCGAGAATGAGCTGAGTTTCGCGCGTACTTGACAAGGGAGTGAGTGAGGGAACGCTAGTGACAGTAAAGGCGATGCGAGAACTAATATAAAATGTGTGCGCTAGTAACTGTCCAAGAGCCGTCGATAGTGGATAGTAGTGAGATCTGAGCTGTTGGAGGCTTTTGGGGGCTTCAAATCCGGACGATCGAGACGATTCGAAAGGTAGGAGGTACATTAGATGAATTGGTCATGCTCATTCGACTCATCGCCACTGTTGAACTCGCGCTTCGTCTCTCAAGTCTCCATCTGACTTGTCCTAATCACAATTTTTGCCCCGTATAGTCCCTGCACTCTTTCCTTCAACTAATAACCCTCAATATCGTGCTATTGTTGTACTACCTTATGAACAAATTAAGGCAATTAGGCTAATTAATGAAACGTCTAACTCACTCCTGGTAGTGTCTTCTGATCGTGGAGTGTCTGCTGACACTTGACTGCAGACTCGCGATGGCAATACGTGAGGAAGGCGCAGCCCTTGTGCATACCCGTGTATTTATCCTGGAAAAATAAGGATTAATGATAACTGTCAATCAATATTCATTCTTTCGCTATCACTGTCTATCCGTTGATTTGTGTCTTCCCATTGCTTCAGACTCATCTTAAACGAAATTCGAGTGCACCCAACCTCATTTCGCATCGTCACTAGTTGACAGGCCTCTTAGTTGTTATTTCAATCATGGCTTTACTTCCGAAATGAGGATTCGCTTCCTTATCCAAGCTGTTTTCCGCCTTGTGGTTTGTTGACCTCCGTAATGCCTAATTGAATAATTCACCTTGAGGATAGTGAACTCGTAAATCTTTCCATACTGCTCGAAGAGATGCCTCAGGTCCTTCTCTTCGAGATTGCGTGGAATCTGCAATATTCATTCGTTCTATGAAGGTTCATTTCGCATTCCATCTGACTCTATCAATGATCTTCCCTCTTATCCTCCTTTCGTACGAATTATCAGACTCTCACAACACCTACTTGTATGCAATCTCTATCGGTCTTTCAATCTCAGACTGCCCTTCACCCCACTATTAGTATACCCCATCTTCCTCCCTCCACTCACTCCCCTCGATTTCACGATCGGATGACTCTTGGTGCAGTCGTCATGGCGACGTTTCCTAATCGTAGGCGCCCTGTCTAATTTCCGACTACTCAAGCGGGCGTTGGCAATCGTCGGCGTGGTGCGCACCACGCACAAGGCGGATCGATAAGGTCATTCATCTAGACTGGGCGTTTCGGGCCATCTGTCATTGCTCCTCGCCTAATTTGCATGGGACAGAGCCCTCGGGGACACTCAGGCTCTCGGTTTCGGATATCCCTTCCTCTCGCCTCTTCGAATCTCTAGCTTCTCTGGGGACAGAAATGAGAGAAAGAGGGGAGAAAATGTATGACTCGCTCCCTCCCCTTCTAGGGAAGTCTTATCGATTTTGGACAAGGCGCCGTAGATGAGAGAGAGAGAAGAAGGGAGATTGTGGGAGAAGGGGAAGGAATGAGGGATAGAGATCCGCGAAATTTCAGAAATGGCTATCTGCTTCAACAGGGACTTCAGGAGAGGGGAAGGCGTATACTGAGTGACTTTGATTGACGCAGTGAGGGGATGGCCACCTAGCAACCGCTGCGGCACCAGGGTGCCACGGTGGTGCAGTCCTAAGCCAGATGATGGAATCGAAATGAGATATCAGAAATCAAAGATCGAACCTGCCCGACAAACAACTTGATGGTATCCGAATCCTTCACTGGGAATCCCGACGAGTCCGTCGAGCCCGCGGGCGACGGGCACGATCGATGCACCATCTGATTAAGATTTTTATTATATTTGCAAATAATTTAAATCACGGAAAATTGTATATCACGGAAACTCGACATAACCGTGCGAAATCGAGAGAAATACGCAATCATTCAGTGGGAAAGATTCTTTAGTAAGCATACAAGCAGTCGGTTAGCCACCAAGCCTTCAGCCAAGCCCTCAATGCCTCAAGTGAGCTTGTGAATTGCAGTGAAAGGAGCGATTCTAGAGAGACGAGAGACGCCTCGGGGCCCACAACAGTCATCAATCTCCTAACCCCCAAGACCATTCTTCTTGTCCGTTTTGATGGGATAAAAGAGGAAAAATCGAGGAAAATAAAGAAAATCGAATGGACGAAGAGAGAGAGAATGACAAATAAGCGTGCGCGGTTGCTGGAGCGCACGGAGCTCTTTGTTTTTCAGCCAAGTGAATTTGCCTGAGATTTGGTACTACTATTCTTCATAGCACTGGAAGAATGCTTCAGAATGGGTTGAGTTTCGCGCGTTCATTACAATCGTTGGTCGAGCCTCGGCTAGTAATTCGCGATAACCTTTCTACAGAAAAACTATAAGAATCAATAGGGATGTTAAACCAATTTTTCTTCATTGTTTCTGTCAACCCCTGAGTTTTCGGGGACGAATTGCGAACTGATTTGGCTTTCCCAATAAGAGCCCTTATCGGGTCCTCGTAGGTACCACCACCTGCCGTCGGGCACCGAGAGCTTCCGGGTCCCGACTCGCATCGAATTTTGAGTGGTAGTGCACGCTCGAGTGGAGAAGAAGGGGCAAAGAGAATAGAAGAGGAGGAGGAAGAGGAGGCAGTGAAATGAGTTCTCCCCTCTCTTCCCCCCACCACGACTACTACTTTTGACATGGGGATTACCCACGGCAGAGCAAAGACTAGCATTATGAATGGGCCCAGCCTAGAAGCGTGCTAAACGAAGTCAAAATGGAAAGAATCATTCAAATTTCAACCCACGATGAAGCTAAGCAATGAGCTGTAGGCAGCAAGTATCGTTTTCTTGACAATCGGAGAAAAAACGCCTTCGAATTGGATGAGTTTCAGAAGATCTACTACAATGCACGAGTAATGAGAATGATAATCATTGAGTGGATCATTGTTGATAAAACCAATAAAAGAGAAATTCCTGTTCGGGGGCAGTGAAGAAGTGTCGGATAGTGCCCTTAGGGCCTCTCTAGAAGCTTCCCCTTCTCATAAGGCCTAGGGGATCTCTCGCACGCTCTCTTAACGGGGTTAGACACATGAGTCCATGGAAGGAGCTAGAGGGGGCAGAGAGAGAGAAAGGGGCGGAGCCTGTCCCATCAACTAACCAACAGATGGGCATTGTTCGGAATTGGACTTATTCGTCCTATCCAGTCCAAATGGTCTCTCGTCGGTCAGAGAAACGAGAGATCGAGCAGGTGGAGAGGCTGTTCATTCCGGCCTGTGATTGATCGTCGCTCGCATTTTAGATCAAGCGGGCCTCTCTAGCGTGCCATGACCCCATCTGACCGAGAGATAATTAGGGACCCGATCGAATTGCTGATTAGGTCAGAGGATTCTATCAGATTCGATAGCAGGTGGCTGGATCGAATACTATTCTCTCCATTCTGCACACTATCTCACTTGTTTGACCGGCGAGAAAAAGTACGGAATCTGAATCTAGAAAGGTATCGCACTCCGAAAGGTTATTGATCCAATAAAAGACTACGTCATGGCTTAAAAGTGTCAGCAATGTGTTGTTATCACCATGAACTCCTGTTTCTGACAGTAGCTCTCCATTCTGCACACTTTCTCGCCGGTTAGACAGACGAAAGAGTGTGCGGAATGGAGAGAACCACTTTTCGCATCTCTAATTGATACTGCATGCGATGCCAGACCAATCATTCTCTTCGCCAACAAAATTCCTCGTGCGCAATCATTCATGAGTCCGGAAATGTACAGTAATCCTTCTCGCGTGAAAGGAAATGCTCGTGTGCTCTCTCCCCGCTCACTCAGGAAAGGGAGGAAGAAAAATTGCGCCGAGGGTGAAATGGAGTCCTGAGATTCTCTCTGAGGATACTCGGATATCCCCTAGAAGGGAAGAATGGATTATACTCGAAGAGGAGGAGGATAGAATACTACTCTCTCTATTCTGCACACTCCCTCACCAGACAGCTAAACGGGAAAGTGTACAGAATGGAGAGATCACGGAAGAGAAGGAGGAGGCAACTAGAAGCATGGGGATATCACTCTGGGTGCGAATTCGGTGCTTTTTTTCTGTTTGTAGTCTCATCCATAGATCGATAGGTGATGTGTGAAATGAGTTTCAGAGGTGCTACGAAAGAAAATGAGTGGGGCTGGAAACGTTATTCCCTTGGTAGGTCTTGCAAAATAAAAAATTCAAATGTGCACTGATCGGCAGTTGTGACTATTTCATCGTTGATGAATCGTACCGTGCTCCTAAAGCTAATTGATCCCACAAGAGAACACGAGAACACTGAGTATACTCATCCTTCAATTCCCTTCTCATTAGACACCATTTGAGCAGTCCCGAACTAATGAGAGCTCGAGACACTGAGAAGGGATGATTCCCGGAAGAATACATCCTTGTATTGTCCTTTCTCCATTCGGCACACTCTCTCACAGGGCAGAGATACGAGAGAGAGGGCAGAATGGAGAGAGCTACGATTCGATCGGGCAACTCATCCTCCTCACTCCACAGCCTCAGCAACCACAAGAGTGTGCAAAATGGAGAGCGTATAAAACTAATTTCAGGGAAGGAGAAGAAGAAGGAGTACGATGAACTTCATGAAGAAGCTTGTGAAGTGGTTCGTCTGAGGAGAAGGAGGAGGAATTCAGAATTCAAATGAGAGAGAGACCAGTGAGGGAAATAAAGTCTAGACCGGAAACGTGAAAAGCAACGTCCTCATATAATTGAAACATACCGAAATCAATCTGAGAAGGGATTTCATGTAACCGCTACCTAATCAACAGACGATATGAAGACGATAGGAGGAAAAGGGTGAAAATGAGGGAATGGAAACAGAAGTGTGCATCTCTGATTGTGATCCAGAAGTAGCCTATTACTGCCAGTTAGTGGTGCCAATTCACAATCAAACCTCCTCGATTCGTGTGTTTTCTCGCCGGTCTGAGAAACGAGAGTGCCCGCGAAATGAGGAGAGTAAATTCCGATTTGTCATAACTGAATGTAGTATACTGGTGGATACCAGTAAGTATTAGAGAAACTTCGCAAATTACCAGAGACCGAGACGTTTTAGAAACGAAGAGGATCATGAAACAGAGCCATGCTCGCAGCCAGTCTCGAGTACCACTGACTCAATTAGGGGGTTGATGCTCCCTCCCCTCCCTCCTCTCCTTCCAGCAGACAGCTGGGCCTGGCAGGTGGGTGGTATCTGCCCGGTTAGACGACGGCGAGAGATCATGGGAAAGTGAGAGAGCCAGAGAGAGGAGGGAAACTAATCGACAGACGGTAGGAGGAGAGAGGGGACAATGAGGGCTGGAGGCACTGGGCGACTGCCATTGTTTTGTGCTGGCGATGGGGTTTACGAGATTGCGGGTTCCCGGGTGAATGGACGGGTTTCGCGCAGAATGCCTCGATTGATACAAATATCCATTTTCTTGATGATCAATAGAATCATGATTGACTAAATTTTCAGCCACAGTATGCCTCCTCAATTTGGCTCTCTCCATTTTGCACACTATCTCACCGATGAGACCGGTGATAGAGATCTTCGCCCTGCACACGCAGAGGTATTAGTGATTTTAAAAATATTGTTTTCGGCTAGAGGTGATCCAAATGGTATCACTCCGTTCTATCGTGTCTTCCTACTGTGGATGTAAATTCGGGCTTGGCTCTCTCCATTCTGAACAATATCAAGCCGGTCAGAGAAACGAGAGAGTGTGCAAAATGAAGAGAGTCCAAAACAGGAACGACATCACATTCGTCCTACCGTACCTCTCTGACCTACCCTCTTCGCTTTCCTCTCTCGAATGGGTCGTAGTAGTAGTCTCTCCCCTCATGGCCCATTGAGTCCTGCTTCCTCCCTCGATCACTGCCCTCTTTCTCCATCTCGCACACTCTCTCACTGGTCAGACGAATCGAGATAGTGTGCAAAATGGAGAGAGTGCTCTATCCCGCCGTTTCCCGCTTCCTTCTCGCCCCTTCCTCTTCTGTCGTAGATCTAGAGTAGAATGAGATGAGGGACCGAGTTCACACATCCACTAGTAATGTTTCACACGTCATCGAAGTTGAATCGCAGTATCTCGTTGTGAAAACACTGAAAAATATTAGAAATAATGTTGAGTTTCAAGCATTGTTGAAGAGGTGAACGAATCGAAAAGATACAGTTATTGCATGTCATCCAATTTAAAACACCCTAAAATGTATCAGCCAGCGAATAAAAAGTCATCATGATCTGATTGGAGTTCGGCTCGCGCCCCAAAGACTCGGCTTGTAAGATGATGAAGGAGTGTCTCTCCCTTTAGCGTGTTCTCTCGCCAGTCAGACAAACGAGAGATCATGCAGAAGGAGGAAGGAGTCGGCATCTCCACAGGGTTCCTTTCTGCCGTAACCACCTGCTCATCCATACAAACTTCATTGGCTCCATTCATTCATCAAGTCAGTACCACCGTGCAAGCATAATTGCAGAAGGAGAGGAGCGGTAAACACCCCGGATGTTATTTTGATACAGTCCGGTCAGGTCCCAATGTGAAAACTGGACGGGCGTCCCGGGATGTCCCCCCGTGTCCCCTGGCCTTATCATGCCTCGAGGGAGCAATAAACCAAATTGAATTTTTGAAAGTCGGGTAGAGATTGCGAAATCCGTCAAATATTCTTTTCTTTACCTCTCCAATGGATGAATTAACTAAAACACTCAATATATCATTCAAATCGTATTGTGAGTACGATTTGAATGACATATTATGTGTTGTAATTACGTCATCCATAGGAGCTGTAAAAAAAATAAAATTTGACGGATTTCGCAATCTTGCTCAGCCCTGGAGGCGATACTGAGCTATCGATTCATGTCTACATATTTTAGAACGCGGTCTCTGTTGTTTTGCAGGAAACGGGGCGAATAGTGACACAACAAAATATAAAATTAAAATATTTCGAGCGTAACTTTTTAATTTCACATTTTGGTGAGCTCTGGTTTAAAAAATCGACTTCTACGAGTGAAAATGATTCGGAAACAACTATATTCAGATAGTTCTGAGATTTCGACTTTTTGACCACAAAATGAAAATGTCACGAAAAAGTTGAAAATTATTTATTTCAAAATAATCTAACTATAAGTGATTCTGGTGCATTTTTGCACGAGGATTCCGAATTTCACAAATTCAATTTGGTTTATTGCTCCCTCGAGGCATGATAAGGCCAGGGGACACGGGGGGACACCCGGGGACGCCCGGGGCGTCCAGTTTTCACATTGGGACCTGACCGGACTGTATACCCCAGTCTCATTCGCAAGCGATTTTGTGACTTTACAGATACCTTCGAGAGGAGCTGCGGATCGAATAGTTACTCTCTCCATTCTACACACTCTCTCGGTACTCTAACCAACTAGAGATTGTGCACAATGGAGAGAGCAATGTTCGAACAGGCAACACTAGATGTCTAAGTGAAACTGCGAACCGATGTCCATTGGTCGTCCAACCGTTCCCCTCCATCATAATTGCTTCATCTCCCTTTTCCACCGTTCAATCAACCGCTTATCCGCCCTCCCTCTCTTACTCAACCGAAATAATGGAGAGGACACTTAGAGTGGGCCGTCTAATGGGAGCTTGTCGTCTGAGAAGAGGGGAGGGAGAGGGAGGGAGGGAGAGAGGGGGAGGGAGAGGAGGGAGAGGAGGGAGGGAGAGGGAGGGAGAGGGAGTGAGAGAAGAGGGGGGAGGGGGGAGTGAACCCTCCTCTGCCCTGTCATGACCTATCCACCATCTGGACTCCTACTATAGGGCTACCGACCGAGAAATGCGTGTCCTCAGGAAGGGGAGGGAGAGGGATAAGGAAGGAAGAAAGGAATAAGGATGGAGGGAGCTTATGATCTCAATGAGAATATTACTCTCTCCAATCTGCACACTTTCTCGCCCATCTGACAAACGAGAGAGTGTGCAGAATGGAGAGAGTTGTAGGGGGCTTATGATGTGTGTGAAAAGACATCATCTTGAGAGGCACCCTGGTAAGACGAGCCGAAAGGAGAAGTCAGATGGGATGCTTCATTATTGTGTTATTAATTTTCCGAGCAAGGCGTCGTCTGGATCAACGCATACTCAACTCTTTCCTAAATATCCATTCAGTGAAGCATAGAAACACCAATGAATTTATGCAAAAGGTTCAGGTGAATTTCAGATATTTTCCACTAAATTTTACTCAATTATGAACAAATAATGTCTGTCCAAACGTTATTACCATCTATGTACGAATAATTTTACGTGTGCAAACGATTATTTCCACTTCTAAATTTTATTTCCAAAGTATCTAAATGAATTGAACGAGGCGAGATTCAAAATAACGGACAATTAAATGAACACACAAGGATAAGTGAAAGGCTTCGACGAAATATGGGGAATGGGGAATGGGAAGGAAGAGGAAGATTGAGTTTAAGAAGGGAAGGAATAAGTCCAGGGAAGGAGTGAGGTACCGTCTAATTGGAAAAAAAGGGATGTAAAAGCAAGTGAGAAACATGGAAACAGATATTCAACAGATATCCCGATGGGGATATTGGGAAGCACGTTAATAGATCGTGGAAGAGATATGAGGTATGGGAAAGTGAATGGATATTCAAGTTTGAAAATTGGTTCGATACAAAACTACTTGAGAAAAGCAGAAAAGTCAGATTAAAAAAGAACATTCGACGAAATAAAAGGACATAGGATAAGAGGGAGTGAATGATCTTCTAACTGGAAAATTTAATGCGATGCAAATGTAAAACTTTGATTCTTAAAAATCGACTAACGGGTTATTTACGGGATAGCTTATTGAACAGCTTCAAAATAGAAATAGGGAACGAAACAGGGAAGGGATGGTGATCATACTTACTAGAATACTGGTACAAAAGAGGCTGAATACATATTAAAAACATAAATAAAGGTGATCAGGATCTATAAAGCTTATTGAACCGCAAGGAAACACAATTGATAAACAGAGGAAACATGAGTAGATCATTGGTAGGTCAAGGGTGGAAGGGAAGGAGTCATGAGAACGCTCTAGGATCCTCCCTCATCCCGATCCTCTTCTCATCGCGAATCGGAGTCGGATCTTAAATAAATATTATCAAAATATATTTTCAAACGTTCGGAAATGGCTCATAGTCATTCAGTGCTGCATATAATATTGAGTATTTCGATCAGAAATCAGAAGCGTATCACTTCGTGTACTACGAAAGCACGCTGAAGCAGCAAAGCACATTGATACAAAAAAGTGCGAAATGCTGCTTAATCTTCCACAAGATTTTTCTACATCCTGCCTTTGCATGAACAATTACGTATCTGTCGTTCCAACAGGAATTCCTCAAAATTGAAACTGAAATGTGCCTATACGATACAAACGAATCACATACTACACTATGCTCGATGGCAAGCCTAAAACTATTAGTAGATTAAAGTACTCCTGTATTCTATGATTCTACTATATATTTAATACTTTGCCTTTTTAGATAACACACTGAAACCAACCGCAAACTGCATGCGTCTTATTTTTGTACAGTAATTTTTCCCTCGCGTTACACCGAACAATTAAGTCTCAAAACCACCGACAATTTTAGTTTCTCACTGAGGATTCGATTCACCTGTCAGTTTGCAACTCTAAATGTATTGATCAAACAACCCACAACACGATCGCATCATATCTCGATTCCATTCCTTTCTATGCCCCCTGAATCCCCAATTCACCTGTCTTCGTCTCTCTGGTCTCTTCTTCCTCCTCTCATCTGACTCGACGATGGTCCTCCGTTCGACGATCGACGATGGGGCGGAGGAGAGGCAGAGTCTGCAATCAGAAGATCGATACATCGATTAATCCAGAACCCTTGGGTATTGCTTTTTCAGTACATTATTCATGATTCAGGACAGTCCACGCTGTGAAAAAATTTTGGCAAAGCAGCAAAGAGACTATTATATATTTATTCACAATTTCGAATAACAAATCCGTAAAACCGCATTGCACAATAATTGAATTTTGTTTGACTTCGACAGGCCAACTGACATCTATTGCAAATTTAGAAATATTAGTCGAATCATATTACCTTGGATCCGCAAACCATCTTGTTCTATCATTTTTTTTCCACAGCTCTTTTAAAAATATTTTCAATAAGAAATTTATAAAGGTTACCCGAATCAATAAATAATAGATCGAAACTTTTGCCAGAAGACCAGGCCAATCAGGAATCCGTGCAACCGCAAATCAGCGATTCTACCAATCTAGCACCATCTGTGTTACAACCACTCATCATTGCTTCACCCACCATTCCTCCTTCCTCCTCTCATCTGCCTCGTCGATGCTCCTCCATTCGACGATCGACGTCGGGGCGGAGGAGAGGCAGATACTGAAACAGTGCTGTCCCCTAGATAAAATAGTGATATCTCCATTTTGCACACTCCTCACCGGTCATTGAAAAAGAGGATGTACCGAATAGAATGAGCCTGTAATCAAAAGCCATACCATCTATCTAGAGACCGCGGAGTGCGGGCGTTTTGGAATTTTGTGCTGTGTTTTCGGAAATGTCGACCATCCACACCACTTCTAAAGACGCTTTTGTTTTATCGATTTTTCGTTTCTTTTATTACTTTAAAATTATATTTTAATGCTTGGAATGCATTCATCAGAGCTCAGTTAGTATGACGCGTTACTTTGTTTGCTTCTATGCACTCGCAGTGTTCATAAATATAGCTCACAATTTGAAACATCATTTTGACTTACAACTCTTTTCCGTGAAGTGGCGCGTGTCTAGCTCCTTTAGCCAATCAAGATCATGACCATCGTGCATCTTTTAGTACTAAGCACGACACTGCGCCTTTTCACGGAGCTGACTTAACGAGTTTAAAAAGTATAAAACTCAATATTTTCACTTTTCCGGCCCATCATTCGTTTATTTCAAGTGGCGCACGTCTAACTCGTTCTTAAAATCATTGCCGATATCTTTCTGCTTCTTTTGATGCTAAGCAGGGCTCTTGGCGTTTTAACGGAAGAAGCTTTTCTAGTCTCGAAGTCAGTGAATCGCCACATTCGAAAATATTCGTTCTCTGAAACGCGTAGTGAACTTATCAGCAAACTTTGCTCATACTCACTCCCGCATGCATCGTAGAATAACTTTCTCATCAAAGAAATCGATAAAAGTGTTGTAAAATCAATAAAATGATTTTTAAATCATGAGAAGGTTGTGGGTAATAAGTTTGACACGACTCTACACAAGTGAGGATTACTGTGGGTCCGTTCAAGCCGCTAATTTTATTAATTGCCTTCGGTTGTTTATTTAATAATTTTAAACAATATTTTTGCATCTATTCGATTCAGCAGCATCGAGTATACAGGCAAAATTATACGGGAGGATCCTAGCATTTTTCTGAAAATATCCCTCTGCGGTCTCTACATCTATCACGTCACAACGCATGCACGCGTGCTTTGTGCCCTTCGCAACATTTTGAATTGAAACATCTCCATTGATTTACATTCACTTTCACTGCTGCGGATATTTTTTAGCTAGCGCAATATTGATGAATAGCAGAATGATTTTCGAATAATGCACATATGAAACCACAACCCAACATGCTTCCTCTATTTCATTTTTCTATCGTATCGATCTCAAGACCATTAAACGTACCAAAAATACTTGCTAACAATATCCCCAAGAAACCGCTACTCACCCTCTCTTCTTCTCCCATCTCCATTCCTTCTCGTCTCACTCATCTCCGAAGAGGACGAAGTTGCGGAGTGATCGTTCTCCTCAGAGGAGTTGGAGGACGGCGAGGGACGAGCCATGCGACGACGCTGCAATGCCGTAAATATTTTATGTTTTAAAAAAATTCTTAACTAAAATTGTTGTGGTATCACATGTGTTCCATTTAATAATGAGATTTTTATCCTTTACCAACCCGAACTCCATTGAACGGGCTCATATGTGTCTCTTATTCTCGCCTTACGAAACGTTAACTTCATTGGTGTTTTATCCGACGAACAGTAAAGTAACCGCAGTTCGGTTAAAATTTAGCTCGTGATCGAAGAACTATTCTCATATCAAGTATCCGATAAATTCTCAAGCGTGCGCTGAATATTTCATTTTCATTTCATCGAGAACTCTGAATAACTGCATTCCAAAATATCTCCATACCAAGACCTTCAGAAGCATGCAATCACCAAGTGCCTTTCACGAATTTTCGTTTAATATGTTTTCCAAGATTAGGGACACACATTGTGTGTCACACATCGAGATTGTGATTATCCAATTCACCTCATTTGTATACCGTAGCCCTCCCCAACCCTTCTACACCTACAGCACTATCCTGTCGTAATCTCCCCTCACCAGATCTTCCTGCTCCTCTTGTGTCGTCACGATTCGTCCGTTTCTCTTCACGACCCTTCTCATTCCCGTTCCCACTGCCTTCCGTGCGAGACGAGACGGATCAGGCGGCGCCTGAATATCAGGATGATTACGGTAGATCAATTGGATTACGGTACTTGGTAAATCGATTAACCTACGGCATGTCTCCTAGTCTATGGATTTGCATACAAGTTTCGACTAGAATTCTGTTGACTGGTAAACTATGTAGCCACACCATATTGATTGATTGAATATCTCCCGTACCCTACCCTAATCTACAAACCCGTGATCAACCGTACATTTCTGGGAGGCTCATTCACAGCGGGGGCTGGAAAGGATTTCTGCCTCTCCTCCCCTCCTCCCATCCTCTTTCTTCTTTTCGCCTCGTCCCTTCTCTCTTTCGCTTTCTCTTCGTCATCGTCGTCATCACTCTCCTCCATCTTCGATCTTCTCGATTTCTGCAATTTAATCATTGCTGTGGTGTGCGTGGTGGTGCAGTTTATCAAAAGTCGTCCGGCCAAAACGAACCTTCCTATTCTCTGATCCGGTGCTCTTCCTTCTGGCGGGAGGAGAGTGCACGGGACTACTAGAAGCAACAAATGAGAATGTTCAAAATGGAGAAAATCACCCAATTTTCCTGACTACCGTAATATTCACAAATCCATCCGCTACAGTACCCCCCCCCCCCCCCCCGTTACAGTAATCCTCACCTGTCATCATTGGCACCATCCTCGTTCTCATCTCTCATCGACGCTCCTCCGAAATCGTCATCGTCAGCGATCCTCAAATAGTCCCCGTTAGAAAACTAGTCACTATTTCTGCCAAGTCCATTCCAGTTTCAGAAATGCGACAAAAGTCTGACTCATTATATTTTTATGATCATTGACTTGTCTGGTGCAGGAAAAAAATGACCATTCCCGTCTACACAGCTTCTTTTCCGTCGATGCGGGTCAACGAACTGATACAGTATGCACGCCCGATTTAAAGCCTGGCGACAAGACAAACCAGGTACCCCTCACTCACATGAGATCGGGAACATCGTGCTCGCCCATTCCATCTTCTTCCTCCTCCTCGTTCACATCCTCCTTATCCCACTCGACGCTCGTCCCATTGTAGGCACTGCAAATAAATAAATAAATAAAATTCGTATAGTTCGGCTTAAAGTTAGAAAAGCGGATCACTGTCTCCCCCTTCCGCACACTCTATTTCGAACTCTAGTTTGGCTCATTGATCTCAGGAGCATCACGTCATGGTAATCCCAAAGATTCAAGAATATCGACTATCATCGAATCCCGCCAAGAAATATTATTTTTAAAATAATTTTTGAAAAGGCCAACGCTGATTTGTGTGGGAATCGACACTCGGATGAGATGCATCTGCAAAGTTATGTCTTTGAGCTCAATTGTAGCAAATATTAAAATCTACCGCACTACGTTCAATCAAAATCATGCATTATCATTTCGGGTTTGGCTCTCTCTATTCCGCACACTATTTCGCCGGTCAGAGAAATGAGAGAAAGTGCGGAATGAAGAGAGTTGAAAACCGAAACGAAATCACTATCATGCATACTCGCTTCCTTCTACAGTGTCTTCATTCTGTGCGCCATATCTGAGCCGTCTGACTAACGAGAGTGTATTATACATAAGAGACGAATCGCGAGAAATTCGACTACCCTGCGGCGGTAGGAAACAAGTATCTCCAATCCCGATAAAAAGTGAACCTTAAGTAATTCGAATTATGCTCTTTCAAACTGCGTTTGCCGATTTTCGATATCAGGTCTCATCTTCGAGTATGCTTAGGTCAAAGTCGGGACACCATAAAATTTACAACCAAAATTGCCTCAGGAAAAAGTATTCAAATGAGCAGGCAGAGGGGAACATTGCTTATGTTGGCGGTGTCATTCCTTGATCGTGCGCTAGAGCAGTGCGGTCGGTTCTCTCACAAAGTACTGTAACTTTCCAAATCGGAATTTCTCCAGCAAGCGCTCAAGTACGTTTCAAAGAATATCCCTGTACCTCAAACATATCCAAAAATTAGGGGAATCGGAAGGTGAAAAAAAAAGATGCGATTTTTGCAGTTTTTCGATGTTTTTCAAGCACAACTTTTTTCATTCATGTTTTCATGAGCTCGCATATCGAAATTCGAAATCAACGTGCAAAAATACACCAGAAATTCCTATAGTCATGTTTTCTCGAGATGAATTTTTTTTCGAATCTGACCACTTTTTCACCATGTGGTCCCCCCTTTGGTCCGATATTGGTCCAATTTTTTGTGTCAGAATCATTTTTGAGCGTAGAAAATGAATTTGCTAACTAGAACTCATGAAACCTCGAGATAAAAAAGTTATGCATCAAAGAAAATTCCAAAAAAATTTTGTTATGGATATTGGTCATAACTTTTTTATCTCGAGGTTTCATGAGTTCTAGTTAGCAGATTCGTTTTATACGCTCAAAAATAAGCCAGAAATTCTTATAGGGACATGATTCTGAGACAAAATTTTTTCGACCAAATTCGGACCAAAGAGGGGACTACATGGTGAAAAAGTGGTCAGATTCGAAAAAAAATTCATCTCGAGAAAACATGACTATAGAAATTTCTGGTGTATTTTTGCACGTTGATTTCGAATTTCGATATGCGAGCTCATGAAAACATGAATGAAAAAAGTTGTGCTTGAAAAACATCGAAAAACTGCAAAGTTTTTTTCGGACAAAAGTGAGCCCTACTTTTTTTTCCACCCTCCGATTCCCCTAATTTTTGGATATGTTTGAGGTACAGGGATATTCTTTGAAACGTACTTGAGCGCTTCCTGGAGAAATTCCGATTTGGAAAGTTACAGTACTTTGTGAGAAAACCGACTGCACTGCTCCAGCGCACGAGCAAGGAGTGACATCGCCAACATAAGCAATGTTCCCCTATTCCTTCTCATTCGAATACTTTTTTGAAAAAATTTCTAGCATAATTTTAAAGCGAGTTATGTCTGTTTTCCTGCGGCAATTTTGGTTGTAAATTTTATGGTGTCCCCACTTTGACCTAAGCATACTCAAAGATGAGACCTGATATCGAAAATCGGCAAACACAGTTTGAAAGAGCATGATTCGAAATACTTAAGTTTCACTTTTTATCGGGATTGGAGATACTTGTTTTCTACCGCCGCTATCTGGCTGAAGTAGTCGATTATATCGCGATTCGTCTCATAGGAGAGAGAGCAAATTCAATTCGTATTCTACCGTAATCCATACGAACTAAATGAATACATACTGGCATCCGTTCGGAAACATCCTGCTGATATCGATGTCGGAGCTGTCCTTGTCCGGGAAATAGTCGAAGACTAACTCCTCGCCTGAAACATTAGATTGAATCGATTAAACGATTCGAAGTTCCCGTGTGGTTCGAGCTTCAATGTTTGCTTATAAACAAAGAGCAGAGTAGTTCATCGATAAGAGGAGGATTTTGGAACTTCAAAATAACAATATTCCAAAGATTGTCGCAGTTAATCGCCTACAATTTACCATTGAAGAACTCGATTCATAGTTCCCATTCCCTTTGTGTTTCAGAGCTATCTCATAAAGTCAATGCCGAATTCTTCTACAATGTTTTTATGCCCGCTTTTCAAAATAAATCATTTCAGTTATTTAATACACTTGCGACCATCCACGAACAATCGACAAAACAGAGGACAGCAAAATGGTATTGCATCGCAACTACCATGCAGTAGCACAATAGCACATTTAATTTTAAATTAACTTAAATAATAATAAAAATGTTAAATTTAAATAAATACCTGGGAGGATCTTCCTGTTAGTGAAGAAGGAGACATGGTTGTAGAAGAGGCCATATCTGCGAAAATATTGGGATAATATAATAAATACAAATGTTCATGGTCTACAAGGAAGTGTCGTGTTTCAGCTTGTCCTAATCAGGGATAGACGAGCAATGTCAAACAATAACAACAACAATAATAGTGAATAATTCACCTCTCAATGATCGTCGTCATCGGGTTCATGTTAGGCGTGCACGAGTGGTTGAAGAAGCGAGACTCGTTGCCCTCAAATTAGTAAAATATTTGTTTTTAAAAATAAATATCTGACAAGAGAACGATAAATTGTGAGACAACTCGAGGCTTGTAAGTCCACGTGAACATTTAATGACATCTGAACATTGCTATCAAGAAGATCAGGAGAGTCTAATCAAATACCAGGTACATCAATGTTTCGCCATCGACCTATTAGAAGCTTCACGTCCGGCTAGCTTCACCTGTCCACGCCGGCGGCGAGTGCTGTGTCTGCACGCAGGTGGACATAATTATCTTTCCCACCTGCGTGCATACCATGACCCGGGGGTCAGTGCACAAAACGTGTTAGGAAAGATGTCGGCTCGACCCAAGTGCCATAAAAAAGTGTACTACAGTAACTCCACATTCTACAGTAAGTCAAAATACCGTAATCCGGTTATCGATAACTGACTTATTTCAAAATGCATTTTAAAAATACGCTCTTTGGCGATAACTCAGTTAGTTTTGGTCGGAGAGCCTCAATCATAATTTTATGTAAATGAGCAGAATCTGCTCTGCAATGTGTATGACAAGAGCTAAGAGATCCGACGCTCGATTGATTTACTGTGATTTTTAACATCCAAGCTGTTCTTTTCTCAAACGATTTCAGACGTTAAAAATCACACTAAATCAATCGTGCGTCGGATCTCTTAGCTCTTGTCATACGCATTGCAGAGCAGATTCTGCTCGTTTAAATAAAATTATGAACGAGGCTCTCTGACCAAAAATTAAGTGAGTTTTCGCCAAAGAACGGAGTTTTAAATGCATTTTGAAAAAAGTCAGTTCTCAGTATCCGGATTTCGGTATTTTGGGTTACTGTAGAACGAGCAGTTACTGTAATGCACTTTTTTCTGGCACTTGGGGTCGAGCCAACATGATTCCTAACACTTTTTGTACTATGACCCCCGGGTATGCACGCAGGTGGGCAAGATATTTGTGCCCACCTGCATGCAAACATGGCACTCGCCGGGAGACCTGGACAGGTATGCCGGCTAGGGTTGGCAAAATGAATCTTTGTGCGGATCTCGAATCATTCCTCGCCGAATCGCGCGGTCTAGAGATTCGATTGAATCGATTCGTTTGAATCCAGATTCATTTGAATCTTTGCAAGAAAAAGTCGTGCCAAAATGATTTTTCGGCCCCAATTCTTAGAACGTAGAGTTTTTCGATGCTCGCGAATCCGATTTTGATAGTTTCAGGGCAAAATTGTCAACTTTGTTTTATGAACATTCAACAAGGCTAGCCAATGTGGTCTCGAATGAGTCAGAACAACTGCTGCAGGTGTTCAAATAGATTTATCTAGATGTGTAGATCCGGTAGCGCATGAATTACACTTGTTTTAGGGTTTCCAGAGCAGTGAGGAGCGTGAAATCGCAGATAGAATCTTTTTCACCAAGTGGCGCAAATCGCCTAGAACGTTCCCCATTGCCTTTTAGAGTACAAAATACAAAAGAAAACATGTTCAATGGTAAGTCGACAGCAGATAAGAGGAAAGATTCAAACGAATCTTCGAAAAGATTCAATTGAATCTTCCTTTTCCCTCTCCTTTCATTCGAGGGTTCATTCCGCTCTCATTTCCCCCCTCGCGCGGTCTCGAAAGATTCATTCTGCCAACCCTACGTCCGGCTATCGTTCACATAACGTTTGTGTCAAAATATCAGGTCGGTCAGAAAGTTTCTTTCTTTTTTTACGCTCATCGATTCTGACCTATATTATTCTTGTTGTTTGATCGATCAGCATATGGCTTCACATAATCAATGAGGGCATTGTTGCACTTTTTAGCGCACATTATATCAGGGCTGAACAATCAGTATGAGGGACACAAAGTCAAGCTAAATTCACAGTGGTTCACCATGAATCGCATCTGTATCTCAACCCAGTGCACAGTGGAAAGAAGTAATAGGGCCCAACCAGTGTCACATTTATAAAGTACGATGATTGATGATTACCATTAAGTTATTGCGAGAAAATTATCGCAGCATGCTTAATAGAAAAGCGCTTGTGAAGATGCAACAGACGGTTCTGGAAATCTCGAAAAACGGTTTCCATCACACAGCTGTCGAGTCGATAGATCTTCAAATGTCAATTCAAGTGCATATCAAAGTACAATACCTAGTGAGTCCCCAATACAAATTGAGAGAGGACCCCATTATCCAGAAATTAGCTGAATTTTCTTGAACTTTGATATCGATAATTGAAGATTGAAAACAAGACATATAGCTGCGTCCCTTTTTGTATAGAGTCAGAAGGGCGGTTATTTCGATGCTAAAAGAATAAGCAACTCTTGTTCTATCGCTGTTTTCTTGGGTAGAACTTGGCGTTCGCTATTTTCTGTAATGGGAGGTCGTGACGGTATACACCGAAAATCATGTTTTATTGCAATTTCCGTCGAGCTAAAATTAACAAAAAGAAAAAGAAAGAAACTTTCTGACCGACCTAATAAATAAATTAAAATAAAGAGCTATCATGTTTCATAGAATTTAATTCCCTAACCACTTCCCATCGTGTTGTCAGATCATGATCTCATTATTGATTCTCATAGGTCAAATATCCAAGAGTGTGAAAAATGGAGAGCTCCACCCACCTTCTTTCCTGCCGAGATGATGAACTTCTTATGCACTTCCTTTCCCTCTCTGTCCCTCGCTGAATATGCCATCTCAAAGTCGTAGACCGACTTCCCACCACTCATTCCCTTCTCGTTCACCTGCACAAAAAGATGACTTGCTAATTTATGCTCATTCCTATTCCATTATTATCCCCTCTGCTCCATGCCCACCATTTCTCAGTAGCGTACCGAATCCCTTCCCCTACCCCACTCACCACTAGGCTCCTCCATTCTGCACACTCTTTCGCATGTCCGACTATCGAGGGAGTGTGAAGAATGGAGAGAACCAAAACCAAAATGAAATTCATCTGCTCACCTCTCCGATGTACTCCGTGACGAATTTGCACTGGTCGATCTCGCTCACCGCCCTCACTCCCCATCCCTTCAATCAAAAATTTATCATCCGAAAATTTGATCGGTCTAATTATTACAATTAATGTTCGAGGTATTACGATTAAAATATCATTTCGGCTCCATTCCTTCAGCACAATCTATCGCAGGTCAGGCACACGAAACAGTGTGCAAAATGGAGAGAGCCACAGTCGATACGAGTTCTAGATGTAGTATGTTACCTTGCCCGGCTGGCGGAACACGCACAACACCATCTGACGGCCACGCTGAAATTTAAAATCTAATAAAAATATTTTTTTACAGTTGACATGTCTCTCATGAACGATCTCATGCCCCCTATGTATTTGGCATCACTTCACAAGGAAGAAACATGCTCTAGCTATATCATCAATTCAACTACTTCTTCCATTTTTCAGATTTATGCTTTATTCCAAATAACTAATGTTTTCGAGCAATCAAGTCACACTCATCACTGTCAGCTACTCTTTTCTTGCTTCCAGGGCTGGGAACAGAAAAAAAAACAGAAGAAATTGAGCTACCGAAAAATTCTACCATTAAACCTATGGCTAATTATAGCTTAAAATGTGCGTAATTACCTCAGTTATCATAGCGCCAAATCTTAAAAAGGCATCACTTCATTTCGAATTATGGCAAGGTTTCTCCTGAGCAAAAAAAAACAGAAAATTGTCTGTTTTCAGAAAAACAGAAAAAGTGCCGCCATTTCTCTGAATGATGTGATCATGATCTGATTTTTTGGCGTAGAGTCGGTGTAATAGAGTCAAATCTAATGACATATCAAAATCGGAGGGCAAATGCCAACTTTTCCTGTAAATATCATTTTCTGTTTTTTCTGGTCAGAGCCCTGCTTGCTTCATTCAGATTCTTTAGCAGAAACCTTATGCGGGAAAGATAATTTATTATCGAACAGATCCATCGGTTGTAGAGCGTGCACGCTACCGTAAATTAATATTCTATGCACTCATGGATCACCATTTATGGATCAATAATCGACCGTATACCTGGACGTGTCTGTTCCTGCACGTCTCTCCGCAGCTGCAGTCATCTGTGCACTCAAAGTGAATGCAGTGCTCGTTATGACGGGTCTCCTGAAGAAATATTTTGGAATGTTTTCAAAAATAAACAAAACTCGTACGAGTATCAAAGCTCCATAAAGCACAAATAAACTTGTTGAGTTTCGAAATGGATAAAATATAATAGATACTCACTCTCTTTTTGCACCACTGGAATTCGCCAGTCCTCTGGTCAACATCGAAGGATGTCTCCTGAAATGACGAGACTTTCTGACCTCAGTTCCCTATTTTTTGTTAGTGTTGCTGGATCGAACAACTCGGTATTCTCCAAACTCGTTTGACAAATGAGTCTGCCGGAAAGAGAAACCCTGCATCTGATCATGTTCCCAATCCAACTCCGTCACCGTTCCATCTCAACAGACTGTCTTCCTTCCTCCATTCGCTGGTGCCCTTATTTTCCTCTTTCATTGTTCACCAAGATAAAATGTTGCATTTCAAATGTATCGAAAACCCCAATCTGCCTGGGTAGGAAATTCCTAAATTTGAACTTTGATTTTACCCGTTTTCAAAGCACTTCACAGCAGTGCCGGTTAGGCTTCATTCCGCGCACTTTCTCTCCGATGAGACAGACTAAAGAATGTGCAGAATGGAGAGAGTTGAATCCCGCCATTTCATATTGGGGTGTCCCAAAAGTCCTGTCGTTTTTTTTTGATAAATATTTTTTCAACTATAAAGAGCCTTATCGAATCCTGCTAAGCGGCGATTGATGAATTAACTATTGACCTTCTGTTTCAATACTTGAGCCAGTGAAATCATTACAATTCCGAGGAGCTACGGTATGTAGAACTGACCACACTAAAAACACCCACGTTCAGTTTTCGTTCAAAAAATTCGTTCTATTTTTTTGGAATAGATAAAAATCAGTTTAATGTTTGCCACAAATAGGAAGTGATCCATACTCAATATGCGCACCATTCCGACTTCCCTTCTCGAATTGCATCATCACTATGAAACTTGCCATTTCCCATACATTATTCTAAAAAATTTCGAATTTGATTCCGGAAATCGATCAAAATATTTACAAATAAATCAAAACGTTGAAAAATTAACATTAGAGCGCAATCGAAGGGGGTAAAAATAGATAACTCAAAAATCGACCTGAAAAATGGTCATGATTTTCACATATTCTTGATTATTTCTGAGTTCTCAAGCGATATTTTTAGTTCAAAAATTGCATTTAAAAGTCTGATTCCTACTACTACTATGGTATTTGTTTGGGCTTCGGAATGTCAACCGCCTCTGGTTTATGAATATTTTAAAACAAGGTCGAAAAACATACATTTTATATTATTGTTTCACCATTAGGCAATCTCATGATCTAATCGGAGTCGAATAAATTAGCGCAGGAGTACTTGCACTTATTAACAACGAGTGAGAGATATTGCGACCTACGGTTCTCATGAAATAATAAAAAGAAAAACGGCGACAAGACTTTTGGGACACCCTAATAACTAGGGACGTAATTTCATTTTCGCTCTCTCCATTCTTCACACTAATGTGCCGGTCAGAGAAACGAGTGTGTAAAATGAGGAGAGTCGATGCCGATTTGTCATCACCACTGCTCACCATTCCACAGCAGTGCGTCTCCTCGCTGTTCTCTCTCGCCTGCCCATCTCTATGGTTCTTTCTCGTACAGGAACTGCATGCGGGCTCGCACCTGGAATTTAAAATATTGTTTGTTATTTTATTTTAAAAATATGTTGTAACTTTATTTAAAATATTCAATCTGTTTGCGTTGCTTCCGCACAGCACACAATGCTCAAAAAAAGAGTTTTTCGCACCAACTTCATCCTAGTTTCAAAGGATCATGAAATATTGGCCATTAACGAGGCAAAATTATAGAATGCGAATCCGGTACTGAAAAACACCTAGCTGATCGATGTTTCTCAAATTGGTCAAGAGACGACAATCTGTCATGTTTACCGATTCTTCTTCAATTTCGCCTTCACTCCAATCTAATTTACGGTAAAGAGTTTAGGGCTAGCATGTGAGAGATAAAGCGCACGAGTGCGGAAATTAAGTTAAAGGTTTTGAGATGAGTCGAAATCACTGGTGAGCTTGAAAAGATTTAGGGCCAGATGGACGAGGTCCGGCCTTTTGGAAGGCCATTTGTCGGGTGTCCGGAGGCCTAAGCCCTTCCTATCAGACCGATTTTTGAAGGGGTCCGGTTCTTATTTTTCGAAAAAAATGTCTGTGTCAGGACCATTCACCCTTCTTAGCCCACCAGTGGTCGAAAAGTTTCTGTCTCGAATAAATAAACAAATAAATATGTACAACTGACTTCATGCCCTTCAATTGGTCATATCCCTTGATGAAATCGGCGACGAATGGAGAGTTCACGAGATAGACCATGAACTGGAAATTATTTGGTTATATGCCGCATATACAAAGAGAAACAAATTTCGAATCACGTTGTACTATTTTACATCGCCATGGTCCAGCTATCACGAAAAAATAAAGGAATGGTTACTTCAAGGCTCCGAAAAACGTACCTGCCGAAAATATTAGAGCAAATCAAATTTTTATGTTCTATAGCTTATCATAATAACTTCTCATTGTTCACAGTAAAATGGTTGTCTTGGGAAGACCACTAGTATCGGTCAGAATTTCAATATCAACGATAAACATTTTACTAGGGATGATCTGACAAAAAACTCCTATTATACTAACGAAGGATAAAGAAAAAATTAACAGGCTGATTATAGCCACAAAATCGCGCACCACCTTCATCAATGTTTCAAAGGATCAACAGATATAGGCCTTTCATGAGGCACACTGATTACACTAGGGCACCCAGAGAGCTCCAAAATATTATCTGTTATGCACCTTCCAAACGATCATCTATAGGTCTTACTTCGAGTTCCATAAGAGACTTCAGGCCGAAGGGTTCATTCGTCCAGTCTTCGATGTAGAGAGTGGGAAGGCCAGCACGGGCACAGATGTACGCCCATCTGATGATGATGAAAAATAAATAGGTCATTTCAGCTCTCACCATTCTGCACACTTTCTCACCGGTTAGATGAAAGAGTGTGCAAAATGGAGAGAGCCGTGAATCAAATTTTCATGATAATATTAAGGATAAATTAATGCAAAATAAAAGTAAAATAAATAAATAAATAATGAAAAAGCATCACGACTCACCGCGACTCGAGCGCTCGGAGATCGTTCTTGTACAGCGATCTCTGCAAAGATATAATTTTAGTTGATCTCATTTTCCACTCTGTAATTTGACTTCGAAATACAGATCATGATCTGTAGCTTCTACACATTCTAGCGAGAGATTTTGCACGAGGAGCTCATTAAAGTTGCCGGATCAGACAATCCCCAATTATCCATCTTATCCTCATTGAGAGGAGAGTCACATCGTTCTTGTCATAATCACATCATTATTTTACTACCGTATCCCGTTGCGCCTCGAGCGTAGATAAAATAAATAATGATCTCTCCAGTCCGAACTCTCTCTCTCTCTCGTTGCTCTGACCGGCGAAAGAGTGTGCAGAATGGAGAGAGCAATACTTCGATTAGGAAATTCTAGGGTTCACCTCATCCTCGACATATCCTCCCGAACCCGATCCGGTCTCGGGCTTCAGATACCGATTAGGGAACAACCTGAATCAAAAAAAAATTTTAGGTAAAAGAGGGTGTAGTCTGGAAACACGCATATCTCGTGTTATACCACACCAATCAAACACACTAGCAATTATGGATAAGTTATTTGAAAACTCACTTCTCAAAGACGTCATCTCCTAACTCCTTTTTCATCTGTATTTCGATCTGAAAAGGAATGAGCATAAACACCGAGTCAAATAATATTCACCAATTAAAAATTATTTAATTAAGCAATAAATTAATTAACTCACAAAGTCCAGATCGTGACAGCGGATGCGGCACATATCCGACTGCAACATACATATTATTATCAGTAGACATTTCGGTGTTTTTTCAAGTAGATCCCGGAGAAAATTGACTACATGACCTTGAAACTGACTTCATAACCACTCGGAACTCAGATGTTGATTGAAAATTCAATTTCGGCACCTATCCCCGTCTTATCCTCACTCCTGTTGAATTTCAGACCGACTAGTAATTTATAGCTGCGTCCAACCCTCAACGCGACCTTCCCTTCTTTTGAAATAGTCGAAGAATGAGTGTTGTAATCTGTGATGCAGTAAAAATATGCGATTGTCGTATACTTGTGGATGTAGTGAAATTAAACATAAAGTACACGGGGATATTGAGTCGCGAACGAGGTTTTGATAAACCCCGCACCTTTGAGTTGCAAGTGATTTTCCATGATACTGTTTCAGGATTGAATCGTCAATAGGTAGTCGATAGAACAGGAAACATTTTCGAATAAAAAATCAATACAAAATAATCATCGCCTACCGTACATCCATCTACCGTATCCACTGTCTACCGTACCGCCTGACTCCTCGTGCCTTCAACTCTCTTCCTCTCCTCCCACGATGGAATTGGGTATTTGGTGAACTTGATGAGGTACTGCATACGAAATTATTGAATATCGAAAATTGATTTGATAACAAAATTAATTACATTAAACATAATTCAAATCCCTACATGCTTCGCCATGATTTCTCCGAGTCTTCGCGGTCCCGTAGCGACGATGTAATCTATCTGAAGAGAGTAAAGATCCGTACCTCTCCATTTTGCACACTCTCTCGTCATTCTGACCGATGAGAGGGTGAGACGGCCGATAAAATACAAAATAAAAATAACATACGACGAAGCCAACGTTGGAGCGTGCCAGTGCGTACATCCGATCCCAGACCCTCCATCCCTCCGTCTTTCGTGTCGCCACCTCAACAAGGAATCATCATGGCAGAAGAGTGGATTCAAGTAATGAAGGGTCGACTAAAAACTCGATACATTTGATAGAATGAAAATAGAGAGCCACTGTGTGGCAGTGGGCCTCATCAGACATACGGGAAAAATCGAAAAAGGCAACGATATCATACAGTTGTGGATTAATAAGGAGAAAATGTGGATTAATTATGCCGGATCGAATAGTGCTCTCTCCATTGTGCACTCTAGCCAGTTAGAGACAGGGATGCGTAAATATTTCCCGCGCTCCTCATTTCGCATGATCTCTCGCCGATCAGAAAGATGAGAGATCATGATAAATGAGAAGTGCGGGAACTATTTTGCACACCCTGTCAGAGAGACGAGAGAGTGTGCAGAATGGAGAGAGCATCTACTCGTCCCATCGCTGCTCTCTCTCTCTACCAACCTCCAAATCGACCGCATCGTCGTTGATCTCCAGATCGGGATCATTCTCCTTCCGCTTCGTGTACTTTATGCCCTCAAATAAATATTTAAATGAAATTAAGACGACCGCTCGGTTATTTTCGATCACCCTCCGGACATCGGTACAAGAATTTCGATTCCGGCCTCCATACTCATAGGACCTAGGGTGCCTTGGACCTTGTTTACAATAATGGTATGGAAACTTGCCTGGATTCGCAATGCGGTGCGCCAGGTGCGGGCACAGTGAAAAAATTCAAATTTTCATATTTTCTGAGCCGAACAAGATAAACTCGAAATTCCCTTTGCATTATGTTTGGCATGTCCAAAGTGCACAGGAGCACTATTGTGATCGGAATCTATACGCTTCTGATATTATTTTTTTGTCTAAAAATTTTTGTTTTGGATTTTTTAGTAGGTTCATGTACCTGGGGCATATATTCGACTATATAAGGATGTGGCTCAACCAACCCCTAAACTAACCCTCTTAACTGGATAACCATCGCGTCTTACTTAACAAGGGAAAATTTGCCATTTGTTTCAAAAACTCGAGAAAATAATGCTCATTCGAGCACAACTTTTTTGGATAGAACTTTCGTGAGCTCTTATGCCGAAATTCGGATTCTACGCACCAAAACACATCAGAAAATCCTATAGCGATATTGTTCTGATACAAAAAATTTTCAACTTTTTCATGACTGTTCATGGTCTTTTTTTAGCCGAAAAATCGAAATTTCAACACTATGTCACTATAGGATTTTCAGGTGTATTTTTGGTCGCAGAAACCGAATTTTGATACTAGAGTTCACAAAAACCCGAAAGAAAGAAGATATGCTCGAATATCCCAAACCGATCACTTTTAGGAACGTAACTTTTTTCTTTCGGGGTTTGGTGAGCTCTAGTATCAAAATTAGGTTTATACGACCAAAAATACACCTGAAAAACCTATAGTGACATAATGTTGCGATTTCGATTTTTCGGCTAAAAATGACCATGAACATGAAAAAGTTGAAAATTTTTTGTATCAGAACAATATCGCTATAGGATTTTCTGATGTAATTTGGTGCGTAGAATCCGAATTTCGGCCTAAGAGCTCACGAAAGTTCGATCCAAAACAGTTGTGCTCGAATGAGCATTATTTTCTCAAGTTTTTGATACAAATGGCAAATTTTCCCTTGTTAAGTAAGACGCGATGGTTATCCAGTTAAGAGGGTTAGTTTAGGGGTTGGTTGGGCCACATCCTTATATAGTCGAATATATGCCCCAGGTACAGAAACCTACTAAAAAAAACAAAAACAAAAATTTTCAGACAAAAAAATAAAATCAGAATCGCTTAGATTCCGATCACAATAGTGCTCCTGTGCACTTTAGACATGCCAAGCATAATGCAAAAGGAATTTCGAGTTTATCTTGTTCGGCTCAGAAAATATGAAAACTTGAAGTTTTTCACTGTGCCCGCACCTGGCGCACCGCATTGCGAGGCCAGGCCAGTTTCCATACCATTATTGTAAACAAGGTCCAAGGCACCCTAGGTCCTATGAGTATGGAGGCCGGAATCGAAATTCTTGTACCGATGTCCGGGGAGGGGGGTCAAATGGTGAAACATAACAGAGCGGTCGTCTTAATTCAATAATAATCTGACCCATCTCGGAAGACACAACAGGATCAGCTTCTTGAAGACGGGCGAGGGCTCGGTTGGCTTTTCCTACAAAGCATAAATACAACTTTAATTGAACAGGAACTATTTTAAACAAGAACCTCTTTAGCGACAATGATGAATTTGAGAAAAGTGGTCAGTGTGCTCTACTATGTCAGAGCGGCAAGATGGTTTCTGACCAAAATGATTTCTTATCTACCAAGTGTCCTGCATACAGTTTATTTACAAACATTAATCGATGAACAATCATACCTCTGGTTCATTCTCGATGACGTTCGATGCGGCTACCTTCTGAAAGCGATTTTAATCATCTAAATATAAACAAAAAGAGTATTTAAAAATAACATTAGCACTTGCCAATGATCCTTGACCGGAGCGCGCGAGACTCACTCTTGCGGAGCGAGGAACAACGATCGACTGAAATTTCAATTCGAAATACTTAAACCAAAATTTTTATATAATTTTTAAAAAAAATAAGACTCACTAGCGAAGTTATAAGCACACGCGCTGGTCTTCCATGTGATCGATCCGGAGAACTTAATGAATGTGATGAGTCAGGAATATTGTGCACAAAGTGGCGAGGCCACTACCCGAGAAGAGAGAGTGGAAATGATCTTTCACAGTAGTAAACAAACCACTGCGATTTATGGGCTAATAAAGTATTACAGTAATTATCCTCATTCGAGCGTTCTCTTAAAAGTGAAAGAGACAGCACAATGAAGATAAGGAACTCTTCATCTTCACATTAATGATGGAATTTCAGTACTGATTCTCTCCATTCTGCACACTCTCTCATCAGCCAGAGCTGCGATAGAGTGTGCAGAATGGAGAGAGCCAACTCCGAAATTATATCCCTCCTAGGCAGTCCAAATATCGACGATAAAGTTCACCTTTCGCCCTCCGTGTTTGAGTTGCTTCGATCCTTACGAGATGAGCGTCTTCTAGTGAATACTTTGCTCCTGATAAGAAGCTGAATTGTTCCTTGGAAACGTTTCGAAACTTTTAGAAAAATATGAAAGTAGCAAGAAACTGGCTTACAAATTGCTCGCTCCCGAGTTTGATTTGCGCTTCGATGTCTTAGGTCGCATGAGCTGAAATATTTAAAAAATAGATAGACCAATTTAGTAAACATATTTAAATTGTAATGCGCGAGAACAGTCAATAATTGGCACAAGAAGGAACGATTCATTACAAAATTAAAAAAAGCAAAAAAAAAAAAGCAAATCAATAAGCATAATCCTCAGAAATCAGTGTTGACATCACAGTCAGCGAGACTAAATCGGTAACAGTTAAACATTGGAGATGCAAGGGGGGCGGCCATTTCAGCAACGGGGCACAGCTCAGAGGGGAGTTGGCCAATCGCAATGAAAGTTGTCTTATATTAACCATTGAGGCCCACTGATATATGTATCCAGCACCATTAGGGCGAAACGCAAACATTTTGTTTTTCGAAAACCATGGCGAAACGCAAACATTTTGTTTTTCGAAAACCATGGGGGGTCATGGTGAGAAAAAAAACTGAAATTTAAAAAAATCTCAGAACTTTCTGATGATAGGTGTTTCTGGTGTAACTTTGCGCGCTGATTCCGAATATTGATATGAGCTCATCAAAAAAATAATGAAAAAAGTTAAAATTTAAAAATAGTCGAAATCGTCATGTTTTCGGACATAATGTCGTGCAATTATTTTCTCCCACCACAGATTTTTCTGATTTCTGGAGTATTGCTAGCTACTAGTACGTGCTCAAATCACGTTTCTGGGATTCTCGAAGAATTGCCGTTTTCGAAAGCTACATGTCATTTGGGAATTTGTTTTGGAAAAGCGACCACCCCGCACCAGCGCAAAATCTTCTCTCTGTCTTCTGATTCGAACGATTAAATCGGAATATATCTAGCATTTTTTTGAAGCGAGTTATAAACACTTTCCAAAATTTTTTTTTGGTTTTTCCCAAATGACATGTAGCTTTCGAAAACGGCAATTCTTCGAGAATCCCAGAAAAGTGATTTGAGTACGTACTAGTAGCTAGCAATACTCCAGAAATCAGAAAAATCTGTGGTGGGAGAAAATAATTGCTCGACATTATGTCCGAAAACATGACGATTTCGACTATTTTTAAATTTTAACTTTTTTCATTATTTTTTTGATGAGCTCTCATATCAATATTCGGAATCAGCGCGCAAAGTTACACCAGAAACACCAATCATCAGAAAGTTCTGAGATTTTTTTAAATTTCATTTTTTTTCTCACCATGACCCCCCATGGTTTTCGAAAAACAAAATGTTTGCGTTTCGCCATGGTTTTCGAAAAACAAAATGTTTGCGTTTCGCCCTAATGGTGCTGGATACATATATCAGTGGGCCTCAATGGTTAATATAAGACAACTTTCATTGCGCTTGGCCAACTCCCCTCTGAGCTGTGTCCCGTTGCTGAAATGGCCACCCCCCGAGATGCAAGCCAAATGGAGAAGGCAGAGGGGTGTTTCATTGCTGCTAGACAATGCACTGCACAACAATCAGTACAGGCTCAGTTCATTTCGAAGCAACGTTCCTGTGAAGCACAGAATCGCCAAGAAATTCGGTGCGAAAATAGCTAGAAATAATATTTTTTTATGATCTCTAGCTCCCAGTATTTTCTACAAATATTTATTGGGTCATTCTTGTACCATTGCGATCTCAGAACAACTCGTTCATTACTTCCCATTTAACAATTTATTATAGTGTATCCAAAAATAATTGAGTAACTGATCAATACAATAACCGTTGAAACGAGTATAGAAGTAAGGCATCGATGAAATAGCGGAATGGGAATGGTTCAGGAAGGGATGGAAGGACGAGTTATCTTCTAACTGGTAAAAATGGTCCGAACGACTAACAAGGGAATGATCTGAGGACACATATCCCGATCTTCACGAAACTTTGAGGGTAGACTAATTCGACTATTTAAATAACAATGGCGTTGTCAGAATTTCCTCACACGGCCTGTGAAGCGAGATAGCATTTTCGGTAGTATTTAACGGGAGTCGAAAGCATCCCTTCCACAGCCACCGATGGTCGAGTGGGCAAGGAGTTTGATCAATAATCGAGGTGACGCTGGTTCGCTGGTGGTTCGATTCCCCCTCGATACTTTTTGTTTTGCTGTTTTTTGCCAATGTTTCAACAACTTGCAAACAATAGTAGTGATCATTTTTATCGGATTAGAAAGCAAGGAAATGGGAGGGAAACATAATTTTTTCAAGATAAAATTTTTTTTAGACATTTTTCACCATGTGGTCACCCCTTTGGTCTGTTTTTCGGTCGAAAAGTCGAATTCTCTGAATGATGTCTCTATAAGAGTTTCTAACGTATTTTCGCACGTAGAAGCCGAATCTGCTAACCAGGGCGCATGAAAGCTCGAAAGAAAAAAGTTGTGATCACAAGTCCTTATACATTCCGCATTTTGGACCATAACTTTTTTCTTTCGAGCTTTCATGCGCCCTGGTTAGCAGATTCGGTTTCTACGTGCAAAAATACGTTAGAAACTCCTATAGAGACATCATTCAGAGAGTTCGACTTTTCGACCGAAAAACAAAGGTGAAAAACCACATGGTGAAAAATGTCAAAAGTTGAAAAAAATTCATCTTGAAAAAATTATATTTCCCTCCCATTTCCTTGCTTTCTAATCCGATAAAAATTATCACTACTATTGTTTGCAAGTTGTTAAAACATTGGCAAAAAACAGCACAACAAAAAAATCTCGAGTGGGAATCGAACCAGTGTCACCTCGATTATTGATCAAACTCCTTACCCACTCGGCCATCGGTGGGTGTGGAAGGGATGCTTTCGACTCCCGTTAAATACTACCGAAAATGCTATCTCGCTTCACAGGCCTTGTGAGGAAATTCTGACAACGCCATTGTTATTTAAATAGTCGAATTAGTCTACCCTCAAAGTTTCGTGAAGATCGGGATATGTGTCCTCAGATCATTCCCTTGTAAGAAACTCAAATAGATTAAACTGAACGATCTTGATGTGAAGTGTTAAAAATTACATGGAAATGAGAGGGGAAAGGGTTACCTTCTAACTGGAAAATTGGTTCAATACTAAACAACAAAACTTGTAATATCCATATTAAGAATTGACCATAGACAAAATAAAGATATCAAGGATATGAGTGAGTATATAATCTATCTTCTAACTGACAAGTAACTCTCGAAATAAAATAAAAAACCTGGTGTACTTTTAGAAATACTAATAAGGTATGGCTAATTGAACAGCTTTTAAAAAGCGAGGATAGTTTAATAAGAAAAGGGAATCGTAAATTAACTGAATAAGGTGATAGGTGGGGATAATTGGTAAATACGCATAAAAACCAAGAAGAATGTTATGGAGAAACATAAAGACGATTGAAACAACGGAATTAGTAAGAAAGGAGAGGACTGCATGAAAGGGAAATACAACTGATAAAGAGGATAAACATGGGTAGATCACTGGTAGATCAGGAGTCCATCACGGGATCGCACTATGGCTCCTCACTGATTTCTCTCTCCTCTTCTCACGGGCGAAGAATCCGCGTCGGATCTTAATGATATTATTATTATTTAAAAAAATTATCTTCAAAAAGTATTGCTCAAACCTGCTAGTGACTACCCAAACAATACCATAACTTCAATCTGCAGCAACAAAACACATGCAATTATTTGTTCTACGCCTCTCTAACGGACTAGAGAGTACGCGAAATGAGGAGAGTCGGATGCCCATTGTCATTGCTTACGTGTCTTCATCCTCCTGGTCGTCTCCCCTTCCTCCTCTCATCTGACTCGTCGATGGACGAGGGGGCGAAGGAGAGGGAGAGTCTGCAATCGACAATTCATACCATCGAGTGATGCCGTTTTCAGCTCTCTCCATTTAGCACACTCTCTAGTCTGACTGAGCAGGCGAGAATGTGCACAATGAAGGCAAAGGTATCATCTCTAATACGACACAACACCTATGTGCATTTAACTTAGATTTCATCACATTCTCAAAAAAATAAATAAATCAAAGGCTAGCCGGTTTTCGAATTTTCTTCTTCTGAGAATCAAGCACCGATCAATGTTTTTAAAAATCTTCTCGGGTCATGAACACGAGAAACCGCAACCATCCTTCTGTTACATTTTCGTTTCGAAATCATTGAAGACCAAAATTGAAAGTAGCAAGAATATCTGCCTTATCAAGACCCCGTAAAACCGCAACTCACCCTCTCTTTCTCCATCATCGTCCGTCATATTCGTCGAGGTGTAACTCGGCTGAAGCGATGAAGAAGAAGAAGAGGCCGAAGAACTCTGGAATGGTGCTACAATTAGTACTACTAGTCTTTCTACTTTTAGTGGCCTAGCTAGTAAAGGCTGACACTAGCAGTACTAATAGCAATCAGGAAACGCACAGTATCAGCTAGCGCTGCTAATAGTGCAACCGTACCAGGGCTGAGCGAGAAATTTCTCGAACTCCTCATCTCTCATGCTATCTCGTGGGTCAGAAAGACGAGAGAACATGAGAAATGAGAGGTGCGGAAACTTTTTTGCACACCCCTGAACCATACCAGGGAAGATGCGGAAGATGAGGAAGAGAGGGATGAGGAGGAGGAGGAGGAGGAGTCGATCTCTCCATTCTCTGAGGAGGAGGAACAAGAGGAGGAGAGAGAGGACAACGGCGAAAATGGACGCGCCATGCGACGGCGCTGCAAACAAATAGACGATCACTCGCCCTCAAAATAAATAAAATTGTGATTTGTTTTCTTTATCACTCTTGAATCGAATCTATCAGCTTCATATCTTTCCCCCTTCATTTCATCACCTAACGAAACTTCACTAGTGTGTTAACCGGTCCGCTAATCAAAGTGTGGGCACATTTTACTCTATATTTTATTTCAACAACGAGTGTATATTAAACGCAGCACTATTCTCACACCAATAAGTCCTCATGCAGCACCAATTCACTAGCTCGAATCCCCGATTCTTCTTCCTTTTTTTCAAGAACGACAGGCTTTAGGTTATCTCTAATGGAAAACAGTACTGTGTCATTTCTCAGACATTCTCCCATCTACAGTACGCCCCTGCCACACCCACACCCACCCCTACCGTAACCCTTCTACCTACAGTAATCCACATCTCACCAGCTCTTCCTGCTCCTCTCGCAATGAAATGATTCTTCCGTTTCTCTTCACCGTTCCTCGAATTCCCGTTCCCACTGCCTTCCGTGCAAGACGAGACGGACCAGGCGATGCCTGAATATCAGTGTGATTACGGTAGATCTATTGGAATACGGTCTGTCGATTGGCATATGGTATAAGTCCTGGTACACCAATTAATACGGCATGCCTCATGACTATCGAATTTTCACAGAAAGCCTATTCGAGTGAATCGAGAGAAAATATTGAAAAGTATTGATATCGATTGGCTGAGAATCGATACCGTAATATACCGTACCTGTCTGGGGGGCGGTTGATCCTGACAAGAGGCAGAAGAATTATTCTTCTTCTCCTCCCTTCCTCTCATCTCCATTCTTCCTTCCTTCTCCTCTTCATCACCACTCTCCTCCATCTTCGGCATTCTCGATTCCTTCAATTTAATCAATGGTGTGGTGTGCGTGATGGTGCGGTTTCCTAAAGGTCGTCATGTCAAAAATTCACCTTCTTCTCATCTGATCCGGCAGGTCTTCTCCTTCTGGGAGAGCGAGAGAGAGGAGAGGCCACCAGAGTTCTACAAAGCACAAAATCACAAAAAGTGTGCTGAATGGAGAGACCAGCACCCGATTGCCCTGACTACAGTATTCCCCCAATACACTCACTCCATCGTATCGATTCCACCCAACTACAGTAACCCTCACCTATCCGAATCCATCCCATCATTATCGTTCTCATCTCTCATCATTCCACCATTGAAATCTTCATCGACAGGCATCCTGAAAGAATCACACAAGCATTATGAGGCCAATATTCTATGAAAGGTTCAAGCAGAGATACAAGATTAGCAATCATTAGACGATTAGGCATGTCTTTTCGGTTTCCGACTTTCTCAACTTCGCGTACTCTCTCTCTCTCGTTCGCCTGACCTGAGAGATAGTGTGCAGAATGGAGAGAGCCAAAAGCGAAAGGGTATCCCAATTAACGACTGACTATTGGGCGAGCCAAGAGATATCATTCTCAAAAGAATAGTTTTTCTCAAACCAAGTCGAGACAAGAAACGAACAGTCAAATCAAGGCCTGACTAACATCAGCGTAGCCTATTTAGTCGGTACTGAATGTGTTGTGCCGATCAGAAAATGTGAGTTGAGACCCTTCCCATGTAAACACTAGAGATGTCATATCGTTTTATCGCCCTCTACACATCACTAGTGACAGAAACTAGAATGGATAGAGCTAAAAGCCGAAAAGACATCCAAACTAAACACAAGTCCCTCCCCCACTCACATCAGATCATCCTCAAATTCGTCTCTTGTTCTTTTTCTTCTTATCTTTTCTCCATCTTCATCTTCTTCTTCTACCTCCTCTCTTATTCTCTTTCTTCCTCTTCTCTCGCTACCTTCACCGTCCTCCTCCTCCTCTTCTTCTTTCACCGGTTTCGGCTCCCATCCGATCTCATGCTCGACGTCGGTACTGCAATTAAGCAAATTAATGATCAATTAATTAATTGATCTAAAATCATCATGAACTGATGAGCTAACAAGATTTATTGTAAGACAAATGGTCAAGATAGATATTTCTCTAATATTAATGTTTAAAAAGTTTTTAGAAAAATTAAAACACTAACGTTTTCCGGGGCGGCCAGCGGCATTGCGACGTGGCACATCTGAAAAGATTTAGTTAAGACTCCCATCACGGGGTGTGCAAACAATTTCACGCACTTCTCATTTCTCTTTTTTTTTCGAACAGGCGAGAGCATGAGAAATGAGGAGTGCGGAAATTTCTCGCTCAGCCCTGCTCCCATCTACAGTGTACTGCCTGATACCGTACTTCAATAAATCAAAACATACATGCATCCGTCCGGGAACATCTTGCTGATATCCATATTGTCGGCAGTATTATCGGGGAAATAGTCGAAGACCAGCTCTTCGCCTGAAACATCAGATGGAAACACTAGACTGGCCCATGCGGTTTGCGTTTCAGCACTTGTTCATAAACAAAGACCAGAGTAGTTCATCAATCGCAGCACGTCTGGTGTATCATATGTGAGATGATCAAAGGAAACATCCATGAAGAAAGAAAAGAAAAACATTTCAGTCTCATATGATTTTTAAAAAATTTTATTAATTTAATAAATACCTGGAAGGATCTTCCTGTCTGTGAAGAAACCAACATGATTGTAGAAGAGGCCGTATCTGGAAAGAATAGGAGGAATACAATGACAATCTAGCTGTTCCCAGCCCACTTATGTTTCATCGTCTGATCTTTTATGAGTATTATATCCCTCTATTCACCTCTCAATGATCGTCGTCATCGTGTTCATGTTGGGCACACACGAGTGATTGAAGTAACGGGACTCGTTGCCCTCAAGAATAAATATTAATTAATAATTAATAAATTAACAATTTTTATGGAAACTATGTCTGAAAGCCCAATAGGACTCACAGAACGATCAATTAAATATATTTACATTGATATCAGCCTATCGTTATTAGAAAAGCTAAAGAGTGAGCAGATGGATCACTAGATGCAGTCATGTTTCACCCTCAACTAATAAGGATCGACGAATTCATTGGTTAATTCATTTTTTTAAACATGCATGCATCCGTTCTAGAAGATCATGATAGATATGATCATGGTTCATTGGCCGAAATTCAAATTACAGTAGGCTCGTTTTTTTTTCTCTCCCCATTCTGCACACTACCTCTTCGGTGAGTAAGACGAAATGGTGTGCAAAATGGAGAAATCTGGAAACCGAAAAGAGCAATGTGGCCTAATTTCACGTCCCTTGCCGAGGGAAACAAGATATACATATTTCTTAAAACGAAATTAAATACAAAAATAAATGAATAATACTCACCATCTTTCCGGCCGAGATGATGAGCTTCTCGTGCACGTACAGTCCATTGCTTCCCATGCACGGGTACGCCATCTCGAAGTCGTAGATCCTCGCGCGTCCCCTCATTCCCTCCTCGTTGACCTGCCAATTGGAGGTGCGCTAGCAATTTTCCGCTCTCTCCATTTACCATGCTCTCTCGCCTGTTAGAAGGACGAGAGATCATGCGAAATGAGGAGTGCGGGAAAGTTTTTTGAAGCAACTTCTGACAATCGCAGTATCATTTCGTGAAACCTAACGCTACCCGTAATCGATTGCCTACCGTAGCCCCCCGCCTAAATCAATATTCGATGGCTACAGTATCCCCCTCTATTCACCTCTCCGATGTACTCCGTGACGAAGCTACACTTGTCGATCTCGCTCACCGCCCTCACTCCCCATCCCTTAATGATAATATGTTTATTGATTAAATTGAAAAAAAATAACAAGTGGCGCAGAACCCTAGATAATTTAATAAAATATTCAAAACCTGAATAGTAATTAATAAATATTTAAATACCTTCTTTCCCGGCTCGCGGAAGATACACAGCACATGCTGACGACCGCGCTGGAAAATTTTTATTTTAAACTTTAGATAATAATTTTCCATTATATGAACTACTCGTTACGTGTTTCACTTCGATTCTTTAGGTGCTACTCATGTCGGAAAATTGATAGATATGTGACTTGCCGTCTAAATAACTGATGTTTTGAAATTCTTAGGTTGCAAAAGGTCACGACAACCAGGGGCAAGCGTAATAATTATCAGAGATAGGGCGACAAAAACAATATGTTTATCGATAGAGCTACAGTATGCGGTTGCTCGATCAATTGATAATTTCTACAGTATACCTGTACAGGTCGATTCTTGCATTCTCTCTCCTTGCAGGCGCAGTTCTCCGTACATTCGAAATGCATACAATTTTCCAATTTGCGGGGATTCTGAACAGATTCCATTATACCGTAATCCCTAGCGTATTTCCGCTTAGATACCACTTAAATATACTCTTGCTATTAAAATTGTCTAAAATACTAGAGGATTAAAAAAAAATAATAATTGAAAAATTGAAACTCGATGCAAGAGTAGGACAACTCGCATTGTTTGAGTTTCAATGGGCAATGATAAGAGAAAGAGTGACTGACCCCCTTCTCGCACCACTTGAACTCTCCCTTGTTCTCGTCGATATCAACGGAATCCGACTGAAAGGAGGAGATATTGTGATCCTGCTGCCAATCCAATCATCCTCCCCATTTTGATACTTTCAACACACAACCCACTTTCTTTTCGAGCACTACCCTCATATACTCCCCTAGCTCAAAAGTGTTCCACTCGGATTTCTTCCTGTTTTGGTTTTCATGACGCTCCATTCCTCTCACAGAATCTAGTCTATCCTATAGAACAGTGTGCAGAATGGAGAGATCCACAAACCGAAAGACACTCCTAGCAACCACCTTATATTTCCATCATTCACCGGTCAACTGATCTGAAAGAGAAACTCTTATCTGATAGATAGCAAACTCTAAAACATCCCCTTCATTTGATCTTTGATCTTTCCCCCTCTACTCACTATTCCGCAGCAGTGCTTGTGCTCCGGACTACGCAGCTTCGCGTTGCACTTGGTGCATGTGGCATTGCACCTGAAAATTTATATTTTAAATAAAAACAATAGTATTTTTTTACAATTACAAATAAACTTCAGTCCTCATATGAGTCCCATTTCCAATTTGACGCAGAATACTCGAGATAACATATTTTACACTAGGTTAAATGCTAGTCTATGTTTTCGATTTCCGCGTTCATCCATGTTTCAAAGGATGAACTAGTATCGGCCGTAGGCTAAGAACAATGATTTCATGAGCTTGCATAATTTGAAAAATAATAACAAGATGGAAGTTTCTGAAATGCTTCAAGAGTGTAACCTGCAGATAAGTCTGGCAATATTGATTTCACGATATTTCGCCAATAAATTAAATAATAAATTGCACAATAATTCAACTGACTTCATGTCCTTCAACTGGTCATAATCCTTGATGAAGTCCTCGACGAACGGCGAGTTCACGAGGTAGATCATGAACTGGAAAACAATTGTGACGTCTGTGAACTAGAGATGAAAAAACGAACTCGGCATGCCGGCATCACCGTTGCAAATAACGCTTTGAAGCCGGCATGTTATGCCGTTTTTTCATAACTACTGTGGACACTTTACTAGAACGCAAGCCCCGCCCCTTTAGGTCAAAATGAGGAGAGTCGCTGCCGTTTTGCCACTACTAGAACTTACTTCCAGTTGCCTGAGGGACTCGAAGTCGTGCGGTTCATCCGTCCAGTCTTCGATGTAGAGTGGGAAGACCCGCACGGACACAGATATACGCCCATCTGATGATGGAAAAACGCATAATAATGCAATTTTATTTATTTTACTAAAATAATATTTAAATATTCACGACTCACCGCGACTCGAGTGCTCGGAGATCGTTGTGATAGAGCGATCTCTGCAATGCACACAAACCATCTTTCAACTAGAGATGCAGAATCGAACATCTCTATGCCCGGTGAGAGAGTGTGCAGGATGGAGAGAGCACTATTCGATTCTCTACTGTCTCACAAAGACTTGTTTAGCTTGATAAAGAATATAATACTGATTTGTAAAAATAAAAATAAAAAATAAGATGATAAAATAGCTGGACTCACCTGGTTCGTGACGTATCCTCCATCGCCCTCTCCCTTCTCCTCCTTTAGATAGCGATTGGGATACGATCTGTAGAGTTCCAAATAGCCACAATCTCCCAATCTCCTTTACTTTCCCATCTTTTACCTTCCAGATTTTCGCAGAACCTCATTATGGAGATGTTATGAGTAAAACTTTATTAAAACCAACTTCTCGAATTCGGCATCGCCGATCTCGATGCGGAGACGAATTTCGATCTGGAAAGGAATAGGTTAATATCGATTTAATTTTTAAACAATTTAAAATTAATTAATTAATTAACTCACGAAATCGAGCTCGAAGCAGCGGATTCGGTACATCTTGATCTGCAATATGGAACGGGTTATTTATAGAATTAAATATTTTATTGTCTAAAATATATCGCAAATCGAAAAAGGACTGTTCCGAAGGCGGATGCACGGGCGTGAACCAGCGCCTTCAGAACCACTAGAAACTCAGAGATACAGGCTTTATGTAAAGAAAGATAATGTTAACGTAAGCGACCCGAGGATAAGGTTTGGTCAAGCCCCACACTATTGAGTTTCGGGTGGTCAAGAAGTGGCTGCTTCAGGTGTGCAGTCGACATTCGATCGGCATGTTCTTGCCGGACTACCGTACATATTATCGATTGATTGAGACTACCGTACATATTATCGATTGATTGAGACTACCGTACCTCATTACCGTCCCTGATCCGCTTTCTCTCCTCCCACGAGCAGACTGGGTACTTGGTGAACTTGATGAGACACTGAATCAGACGAGTTACTCACTAAATATATATAATTCAACAGGATTCAGTTAGCTGCCAATAGTTGGAGTTATTAGCACCCGATGTACAGCCACAAATTAAATAAAAAAATAATATAATAAATCATTAAAAAGCCCACAATCTTCGTGATCTCTTCTCCAATTAGGCGCATGACTGTTCCGACGATGTAATCGATCTGCAGAGAGATAATGACAGAGGACGAGCAATAGGGTTCACTTTTCGGCGTTTGCCCTCTCCATTCTGCACACTCTCCCGTCGGTCAGACCGATGGAGAAGTGTGTCGAATGGAGAGAGCTGAAAACCGACACGAGCTCGCTAGTAAATAAGATCTGTCTCTCTTTATTTAAATACAAAGATAAATGTTTTTTTTTTAAAACACACCTCGTAACCTTCATTAGTGCCTGCCTTGGCGTACATCGCGTCCCAGAATTTGTATCCCTCGCCCTTGCGTGTCTCCACCTGATCAACACAGTAGATATTATTTATGTTTGGCCCCTCTCTATTCTGCACACTGTCTCGCCGGTAAGAAAAACGAGAGTGAGCAGAATAAAGAGAGTGGAAAATCGAAACGACATCGCTACAACAGCGATTATAAACATTATCGGCTTGAGACTACTTTGGTCCACAAAGATAGGGGGTATGACGTTTCCACAACGGTGCGTAACTGATTTTTTTTTAGGAGTCCTAGCATAATGGGATGGGTTTCATTGTGATCAGCATCGCTTCCACTATCATGTACATACACACGCTCATATCATAATGCAACCAAATGAGTTTTGGGAACATGTCTAATCCCCTAAATGCAAAGATATGCAATTGTTCGCCAAATGGGCGGAGCCTACGGTGGGCGGGGTATACCTCCACATCGACTTCGTAGTCTTTCACGCTCTTATCCGGGTCACTTCTCTTGCGCAGCCAGTACTTTTTGCCCTGTAATAAGTTAAATATACTTTACATAAGATCATTTTTCCCTAATATTAAATGTAAATAATGAAACACTGACCCATCTCGAGCTGCACATCGACACGAGTCTCTTAAAGTCTTTGTGTGCCTGCAGAAACAATTAATTTAATATTCAACCACCAGCGGTATTCCCCAAGACTACGTTGGAGGAACACCTCGGGCTGGGTTCAATGCATCGCGCTTCACACATAAGCTAGTAAGCGTGGCTTATTTTGAGGAGTACCACCAAATATCTGGAGGGTCGCTCATCACTGTGTGTGCAAGGAGATTGTCGGAATGGGAAAGGACACCCACCCGCATGGCCTGATTGATCAATCCGAGTTTGCTGAGAGCGCCTCCGGACGATGAGGCCTGCGATTCGCGTTTGTCTCTCGGCTCACCCTGAAATATCTATCGTTTTATTGATCACTAGGGTATATGTATTCAAAAAGTATAACTTGACTGATCAGCATTCCGAGATACTGCTTAGGAAACAAATAAGTTGATGGAGTCACAACGCGTTTTACAAATGAACCAAAATAACCTGGGAAGAGCCACGGATCGTACTGTCGCGTCGGGTGGTCCTCGCTCGCATCGGGTACCGAAGCTCGTTGCTCTGAATTATTTTATTAATTAATAATTGGTCGTTGTCGGTTAATAATTGGATCACAAGCCAAGGATTCGGGCTTCAGAAAAAAAAGCTCAGGTAAATGCCAAGAAACCGGTGGTGGTATTGGTAGCCCGTGCATTGCATTGTGATCAGCGTTCCTTGACATTTGACAAGCGTGGATCGATGTAGAACCCTACCTCAGATTCTTCCTTGATGTCGTTCGATGCGGTTGCCTTCTGCAAATGGCAGGCGTTTCGATAAATTAAACAAAAACAGAACTAATCTACTCAACCTCTATCTATCGTCATTGGCCCTGACAGTTTCAAGCTACTGGTTCACCTTTCGAGCATTTGCATGTTTCGATAAGAATATACTTACCGAGGTTCCTAGCTGGTCAGTCTTCCTTGCGGATCGGACAACAATGATCGGCTGAAATTTGTTTTCGAGATCAATCCAATAATACTAATTTTAAACATGGAAGACAAAATAGGAACCCGACTCTCCTCAAGTCGTGTACTCTCTCGTTTGTCCGACCAGCGAGATATTACGCACAATGAGGAGAGTCGTTTCCGTTTTGTCATCACTACTGACAGCCGCCTTTATGGCCACATGGCAGCGAGGAATACCGCTCAATTTCCCACAATCGCTCGCTTTGCATGACAGTATGCATGAACCTCGAAAACCCTTTTGTCCGATAAATAGCTTAGGGGGAACGGTTTGTCGGCAAAGCCTCATCCTATGGTGTGTGCCGGACAAACGGTTTGTTGAGGTTCATGCATACGGCCTCAAATGAGAAAGCGTGTGTGAAATGAAGAGAGTCAGACTACTCTAAACGGCGCACCTGCGGAGTGGTCGGCGGTCGTCCATTTGATGGCATCGGAGTACTGAATAAATGGGATCTGTCGAGCGATTGAAGAAGATGAAAGATAGGCTAGGGTTGCCAGGATAACGCAAGCATTTCCGCAGACTGCCCTCTGAGCATCGATACTATGAAGTGGCGGGAAACATCTTGCCAGTCCTAATATCGTCGTAGCAGTTCACCTTTCACTCTCACTCTCTTCACTGCTTCTACGCAGACGTGCTGAGCGGCGCTTGACAATTTTCGTGCTCCTGGAAAAATAAATGCAAACTATTTGCAGGAGAACAATGCAAAAGCAGCCAAAACTCGCTTACTCATCGGCCGCTCCCGACTCCGATTCGCGCTTCTCTTTCGTTGGTGGCATGATCTGCAATATTAGCCGATTATCCCAGCAAACGAATCGAAAAGAATCATTAAAATTAGAACAATATAAAGAAAGAAAACAATCGAGCCGCCAAAATCGATAATTGGCGCGAAAATTTGAATATCCCTGAAAGACACCATAGGGATACGCGCATTTAAAATAAGTACCGTATATAACAGATACCGTAACCACTAATGATTCAAATTATAAATCTTTCTTTGCTTCTCATCTTTCAATTTTTTTACAGCAAGAACAATCAGAACCATAAAATATATCATACTTTATCGTTATTTGGAAGACAATATATGGAACATGGAATTGAATGATGCCCTACAGAAATGACTTTTTAAAGCTCAGATATCAGCGCAAATCAATGCCTCTAAAGTGACTAGGTAGGTCTTAGGAAGCATTGCAGTAAAATAAATACATGTGCCAGTTACAGTAACAAACATCTGGTACGATTACAGTGATCAATAATTGACGTGGGTACAGTAATCAGATTACAGTATTCAATTCAATCGATCTTCCTCGATACCGGCTGCAATTCTCATCTTTCTCATCCCTTCTGCTTCACACAACTGCACGTATTTATCCTGTTCCGACTTGATCGCAGCAAGATACTCGGAGTGCTCCTGAATTCATAGAATTGTCGGGGTTTAATAATATTAAATTAATATTAAGAAACAATTGCTGAATTTTTAATTGGCACAGCTTGAGGTAAATTGACAAATAAATAATCAATGCAAAGGGGATCAGCTAGTGTTGCCATATACAATAGTGTCTCTCTCCATTCAGCACACTTTCTTGCCGGCCACAGCGAGTGTGCAGAATAGAGAAAGCTATTAATTGACTCTTACGGTTTCTTCCGTGTATATCACACACATAAATTCTACTACGAATCAGGGATGTGCAAAAAAATTCCCGCACATTTCTCATGCTCTCGTTTCTCTGGTAGATGAGAGAGCATGCGAAATGAGGAGTGCGGGAAATTTTTTGTACACCCCTGCTACGAATTTCGTTTAGGATCTTATCTCTCTCCATTCTGCACACTCTCTCGTCTCTCTTTCCAAAGATATATAGTGTGCAAAATGGAGAGAGCTGCAAGCCGAAATAACATCTGTAGTACGCACCTGTGCATGGATTGGTTGGGTGAGTTGTTCCAGTCGATCGGCGAGTTTATTGACGCGTCCCGTCAACTCGACCAGTCGACCATCTTGCAGCAGTCGGTCGGAGGCTGTCGCCGCTGCCTCCACCAGCTGCAACGAGAACGGGATTGTTAGCAATTAGAATAATTGTGTCATTTATAGTATAATTTTGGGAGACGACGCAAACGGACAGTCATTATCGTGTAAAAGTTAGCGACAAGATATAGCACCTATGGAAACCCAATACAACAACGATGATTTCTAGTATGGAGATAGGAGACGAATAATATCTGAATGTGCGCAGACAGAGATTCCCCAAAAATCCGTCTGAAACGTGATCACGTGATAATACTGACCGAATGCGAGGCTCGGAGGATGCCGTCAAACTCCTTGTGGCGGGCATTCCTCTCGAACGTGTCAACAAACCTGCAAGTAATCATTGTCATTCGAGAGGTTACTTCCAAGAATCTCACATGGTTAATTGGTGATTCAAAGCTACTTCCTATCACTATTCTCTTCCGTCCAACCCAATGCCAATCATGGAAATAGCAAATTGACCAACTTTAGTGTAAAATAGAATAAGAAAAAAGTCTTATCCCCAACAACGTCACGATGGCTCATGGCACTAATCGATAATCAGCTACAGTACCTCTCAATCACAGGAGCGAGAGCCGCTTTGTGGTCGAACAGATTTTGACCGAGTAGCGCAACCTCTTTGACTGTTCCCTCCATAGAGCACTGAAGATGGGAAATTGTTAATCTACCTCCATACTACCACTATGGGGTATAGGGATACTGTATCGGGAATGCCTCTCTCCATTCTGCACACTCTGTGTCAGATCAGTGTGCAAATTGGTGATAACTATGGACCGAAATGGTATCTGCACTGTGATTGAACCAAATAAGGATTTGCAAAAGACTGTACGATCACAGAAAATTGAGTGTGAGTTTCAGACATTCGATATAATAGTGAAATTGGAAGTTGAGATATTTTTGCCGACATCGACGGATAAATAGACAATCAACAGACGTGCTCACTCTTTCATAATTTTATTCTGTACATCATACTCGAATAGGCGATACAAACCCTCGTGATTCTCCATAGCAGGCACCGCAATTTCAAAAGTAGAGAAAATATACAATATCACAGGCGGGAAACAATAATACAATGATCAATTTGACAATGATGGAGGGAATATGATATATTTCTCGTGAGATTATGCAAATCGTGGGCTCGGGTTCAACAATGATTCGCAATAGTGAAGTCATCATGTTTGGCTCTCTCCATTCTGCACACTCCCTTTATCGATTAGAGAAACAAGCTAGCTTGCAAAATGGAGAGAGCCGAGACCCGAAACGACATTCCTAATTCTCATTCAATCACGGGGAGAGTCTCTGTCTTCCCTCCTGGAAGAGACGACGCTCCTCATCACTCAACGTCTCTCTGAAATGATAAGATTCATATGAATAGACGTTCATTCAATCCTATATTATAAATAATTGGCATGGGGGAATACAGATCAGTAAATTTCGATCTGCTCTCATATAGTTCAACGCAATCGAGATTCAAAAAATATTACAGGTCAAATCGGATAGCAATCGTTGAGTAGTCAATACGTTTTTATATATAAAATATATTTTCCCCTAGAATTCCCAGAAAAATCGCTTTTACTCGCCGTTCACCACTTTCAATGTAACTGAAAAAAAAAATTTCTAGCAGGGTGGCATGGCCATAGAAAAAAATTAAGAATATGACCTCGTTCGCCTTATTTTCGAGCAAGGTTTGATACAGCTCAGAAAACTCGATTCTATGAAACTGTATATTTTGGGGTTCTCGATGGCGCTGAACACGATGGGCATATTCATTTTGCCCACAGACCCCTCGATGGCTCCAGATGACATCACGTCGAAATCACATTTTCACGCACTACTCGGCTCTCGAGAGTGCTAATTTTAGTTTAAAATGGCCTCATATCTTTTTTATTCAAATTGTTGTTTTAGCCACACTGACAGCCAAGCATTGCGCTCGTCTTTCTTTCACACCTTTCAGTCTCTCTTGAAACATAGTTCTCGCTGGTCAGCTAAACTCATCTGCAGCGACCCCCACAGCATCCGCCCTCTATTTCCCCTACCCTATCCTCACCTTCTCCTCACGATGATCTCTTCCATTTCGAGGGAGAGACGCCAGAGATGCTCCGATTCCTCGTCTGTCACCTGAAAGACAGAAAATTTTTATTTACACTATTTTTCAGGTAAGTGAATTTCCGTTTCATAACATAATAATAGACATGAGAATTTCACTTCTACAATTTGTTGATCATTTCCCCTTTCAAAAATATTCTTGAACTATCCGAATCTAAATCCTAGATCGTCAATGCAAAAGGTTGAATCTCAAGCAGGTGAACCGCGGTTCCACGTCGACATTACCTACCTAAGAATTTCTTTTCTACAATCCCGCCGCCACAGTTCCCGCGCTAGAAAAAAATCACGCTCCTGATCTCTACGTATTACCATTCGCGGTTTCACCACAACTATACTTATTTGATAATTTTACATCTACGATTCGACAGCCTTCTATTGGAAAACATAAATTTACAAATAAATAATATACTCGTTCTGACCGTTTCTTCATACTGCTCCTCCTTCGCATCGAAGAACAACCCGCCCGACTTCAGTTCGTCTTTCGGCGCCGTCGCACAGTGAATGTAACCAGCGATGCCCTGATGAATATTTAAGTGGTAGATTATCGATTTATATTGTTTGTTAGTGCCAATTTATAAGTGGTTATGCTGTGGATGCTGTAGTGATCAGATATTGTATGGAGGAAAGTAAAGAAATCAACAAGTAGACAGTAATCAATGGCTCAGGTAACGAAGACCTTCTGAAACCTCAATGCTGATCAAAACTTTGGTCAATGCTCATTGAACATTGACCAAATGAGATCAGAGAGGCCTGATGCCTCCTAGAATACTAACATTCCATTCTTGAAAGTATATGTCAGACCGGCAAGGGGCGAGATGGAACAGAAAAACACTGTACATTTTCGGTTACATAAGGACTTCGTTACCAGAGCGATTGGTTGCCGGCTAATAAACCTCAAATTTCGTCCATACAATATCTCATGACAACAGTGTCCTCAATATCACCGAAGATCAAGACATTGATATTGTCGTACTGTACAGTATGACTATAGTATCCATAGTATTACGGTATCTGCTCACCTGATCGAGACTTCTCGACACCATCCATATCAGGGGTGCAGCCACCTTTCGTAGCAGCCAATGCGTCTCCCGACCGAGTTCCGTACCTTAACCATCTGATGTTTATTTGCTCATTTGATACACTCCTGAGAGCGTAACATATCATTTCTGTTCTGGCCCTCTCCATTCTGCACACTCCCTAGTCGTTCAAGCAAACGAGATAGTGTGCGGAATAGAGAGATAGCTAATAACCGAAGGATGCCCCTAGTGTACGCCGATTAGATGATACTATGATGGAAAAATTTAGGAGCAAGGCATCTTTATGCCACATTAACGAGTAGGAAAATGCTGCAGATGCCTATCACATTTTAGTAGCCTGATTGGTCGGGGTTTCACCACAATCTAAAAACTCTGCAATAATTGCAGATATAATAGTTCCCTGAGACCGACGGGCTCACACAACTTCAACAATTTACCGTACCTCTCACGAATCCAGGTCTAATGGCGTACACTGATACGGTAGGCAGCTTCGCTTCGAGACGCCTGAACATAATGATTGATTGATCTACCTATTTTTGCAGCTTCACCCATCAACTAAATGAAAGTATTTTCGATGTTTTCAGTCACAGCTGTATATGGAGCTGATAAAAATGCTTTCAAAAATAAAATAAAAAGGTTAGAAACCGAACCTCGCGAGTGCCTTCGTGTAGAGACAGTTGGCGAGCTTGCTGATCGCGTACGCCTTAATTATAATTTAAATTAAATTAATAATAAAGTAAATATAGATAAATACCTTTCTGCTCTCATAATCCCACGTTGTCTCTGCCATCAACTGCTTGAGTGAAGGCAGTCGATCCGCCTGAAAGACGAAGGTGATCTCAAGCCCTGTTATTTTCACCAGGATGATTTGGACTTCAACTGATCTAGATCTCATCGGAATCCGTTAAAGAAATAATGCGTGTCTTCTTCAGCCTCTAACATAATATAAAACAATTCGATCGCTACATTGACCCGCAAACTACCGTATCCATTTCTCACGAACTACCGTACCCCTTTGTACAGTCCGGAAGTGACGACGAGAACGCGAGCAGAGGGAGAAGCGGAGAGGAGGGGAAGCAGCTGGTTGATCTACAACATTTAATTTAATAATAAATAAATATTTGATAAAAATATCCGGATGAATGATCGACGAAGTAATCCCAGAAGCCTGTTTGGTCTTTGAGATTCTTATCTACCATGTCAGTTGAGTCGATCAAATAGATGTTTGCTCTTTCAACAACCGATCGAAACACAAACTCTCCACAGGCTTACTTTGCCGCAATTTTCCTGGTAACAAAAATTATAAAGTAAATGGTTCGCCGTTGTTGGAAAAGTCTCCGATGGAAAGAAAAATATATAAATATGAGGAGATTTCGCAATGACCTACCATCACGAAATGACTCAGATGGTTCGTGTGGAAGTGACGCTCGACGCCTTCTCTCGACACCTGCAAATTGGTTATCAAACTCTTTTTATCCGAACACAAGCGCACCATGCATTATCTTTTCCGTCAATTTTCAACAATAAATCATGCTCGTGAAAATCAAATCAACAAGGTGTTCCACCATCTAAAACATGACAAATTTGAACAGCTTCCTGGAAATGAAGAAGACAAACAGAATGGGTGGAGAAACGGTGGACGCCATCAAGCTTATCCTAGATCCATTTCTACCGTAATCTTTCCCATCGCTACCGTACCCTACCGTACCTCGAATGGTAGTCCCATCACTCCGGCATTGCAGATGACGACGTCGATCTTCTGGACGGTCTTCGTCACTTCTTGCGTGAAGACGAGAAGAGACTGGTAGTCAGTCAACTCAACCTGCAAATAACACAATTACAGACGGCTTAGAAATGTGCAGATGGGTGTTGATACGAAATTGTATAATAATTTACAAATATATCCTTCATATTCACGTTTTCTCGAACCTCATTGAATACAATGCACCATTGGAATGATCTGTCAACTCTTCATCATTCTCCTCACTCTTTCCACCAAATTCGCTAGGTCTCTCATCCAACTGAGTCAGTTTCTAGAACACCAGTCCGATCCCAGTTTCGTGTTTTACATTAAAACGCTGGTCGAGGTTTTGTTCGATGATGAACCGATCTCGACTTCCATTACTCATACAAATATTTTTCAGCCATTGCCTTTTCTCTCTCTCTTTCTTCGTTCTGTCTACTCTATGTTGGGGAGTGTACAGAATGGAGAGAGTCAATACCCAAAATATCTATAAATATCTTTCAGTCACCAATTTACCTGCCTTACCAAGATTCGCTGACCCTCTCCGCAATTCGCATTTCAGAGATTTTGGAAAACTAATGCAATGGAGTGATCGAGGTTAATTCCCAAGCAGACGAAATTTAAATTATTACAACCATCCGCATCTCAAAAAGATGGCTACCCAAGATCACTTGGCCCTATCAATCCGTGTTTCAGAGAAGTTCTACATCAAACGAAATTGCATAGCCGGGGATGGACAGCTCGTTCTCGCAGAATGAAAAATAATATCATAATCGGTACGAACCGTACCTCAAATAGATGGATCCTCTCCGCTTCTCCTCCTGCCGTCGGGTCCGAATCATTCTTCGAGACGCCCTTCACTGCCTCGATCGCACTTCGACCTCTTAATTGCATTAATTAATTTGTTCGGAATATTGCTATCCGTGCTTCACAGAATATTGAAAATACAAACAACTGCATAGAGGGCTAGTAGTGAGGGGATTCATAAAAAATACAAATGACGCATCAAATAATGCACTCTCTACTCTGAACGCTTTCTCGCCGGTCAGACAAACGATAGTGTGCAAAATGGAGAGCCGATATGTAATCGAGCATCCCCACCACTGACCTCACATGGTCCCTGCACGTAAGCAGCACGGTCGCTCCTCTCTTGTAGAATGCCTTAGTTGCGTGCAGACCTGCGATCGATTGGTGAGCCACAGTAGCTAGAGTTATACAGTACTCGGTTCCTTTTCAATAGATATTCCTCAGCCATAACGACAAGCCAGGCTCGTTGAGTTATTCAAGTTGGATATTCCTCATCAATTGCAATAGAAGACAATACACGACAATAAATATAATCCATGAAACTCAAAACAACATGATATCGTACCCAGTCCGGATGTTGATCCGGTGATCAGCACAACCTTCCCCCGCATACTGTCGTCCTCAAATTAGCATTTTAATCTTGATTGTCTCCTCCCTAGGTAATAATGATGACGGATCGAAAAGTAGCTCTTTATATTTTGCACACTCATTTTTTCAGACCAACAAGACAATTTGCACAACGAGGAGATCTCTATTCCACCCAGTAGTATTACTGGGTGATATTATTTCGATTGCATCATCGCATGCAATATATAATTAAATGCATCACTACGCAATACCTCATCCGACGGCATGTCTAGCAGCCGCCCGTACGAAGAGATTAGCGCACCCAGCTTGGACGGTAGGTTTACGGTGGATACTGTAAGTCGTAAATATGGACAGATCGGTGAAACTCGAACAGATATCACAGCGGATATTTACGCTTCAGCAAGTCTTCAACACCAGAAATGCGCCTAATAATCTTTATCTCGAGTATTGTACACAATATAAACACACCGAAATTTGAGTTAGTACCCGTTGAATATTCACAAACAATCACTAGGGAAAATATGATTTAATTTGCACTCTACTGTCTACTGTACTACAAAGAGTGGGGAGGGTGGGGAGAGGGGAGAGCATCAATCGATAATCGTGTCTTCTCATCTCACGACTGCTCCTCCCCTTGATGGGCTTCAGCACGCTTCTCGGCTTTCTGTAAATAAACTGATTATTGTATTTTAGTTATTATGATATAAAATGTCAAATTGTGACAGCATATTAGTTTGGGGAGTGCTACGCGGCTTCTCAAGTGCTATCATTTACATTTACTTAACACCTATGGCACAGATCGGCCGGGTATGCTGCATAACCCTTGGAAATTCTTTACCTTTTATTTATTCATCGAAAAAAAGAAACATCACTATTTGGCCTACGCAAAAAATCTATTTCAACTTCTCCAAGAGCCACCATTCACCGGGTACACTACGAAATTCCCAGAAAGCCTGAATCACTCAGTATCTACTTTATAATTTTTTTTACGACGGGGAACCCTCCATAACGTCAGATTTAACCCTTAAATTCCAAGATCAACTAACTTGCAAGACAACGCTCCCCCAGGCAAGAGAAGTCTGACAAAGAAATAGTTTTGTATACTTCATATTGTATTTTCAGAGACGGAAACCCGGTCCACAACTGTCCACCGTCATTGCCCTTCAATTTAAACTCCTCCCACAACAGCAAATCACCAAGTAACCAGGATGAGCCCCAACTCACTACTTTCACACCTTTTCATTCAGAAAAATGCAAACATTGTTCCTCTTCCCCATCAACTCCTCTTCCAACCCTCCAATTCACCTGCTGCTCCTTCTTCTCTCGATATTTCTGGTATCGTCCCGCATCTTCCACCGCGCGCATCCATCTGAACAGAGAATATAACATAGCTGTCCACGCCACTGTCTTGCACACAGCCCCAAATTTGGGGCTGTGTGCACCCATGTATGTATAGGGTCATGGGTTTTTGACTTTTTCAAAATGTCTCCAATCGGTTCCAAACTTTTTCGACGGTAGCCTACGGTGACGTTTGGGACCGATTGGAGACATTTTGAAAAAGTCAAAACCCCATGACCATGGTTGCACACAGCCCCAAATTTGGGGCTGTGTGCAAAAACCCCCTCGCCATCAGCCTTCGACAGCTATGGAATAGAATATTAGATGCAGAAAATTATTATTAATTAGGTCGAACCCGTCCATTTAGACTCTCCATGTTGTTCATTGTGTCTAATCAAAAATATCAGCTTCGGTACCCACGAATTCACGGTTTCAAGGAAGCTTTCAATGGCCTATCATTCGGAGTCCACAATTAGACGACCTCGTCTAACAGCTCTACAACTAATACCAATCTGTTACTCTGTCATTTCCCCTCCCACGCCCACTCTTTTCTGACCTTACCATGATTCAATGAGCCATTTCGGTACCTACTAATTCGCAGTTTCAAGGTGATTTTGAATGTCACTATTTTCAAACAATTTTAATAAATGCCACATATATGTATATATCTTGTTTGCAATTATTTCACGCCAATACTACACCATTCCTATCAAGTCATTCTTCCATCTCCAATCCCTTTCTCCTCACCTGTACTCCTCTCTGATCTCATCATGATTCCTCGTTTCTCTCAACTCCTCGCACTTCTTCCGATATGCCTCATCCACGTCCTTCTTCAGCAGAGAAGCGATGTTTTCCCTCTGGAGTAATATATTCTAATAAAAAATATAAATAAAAATACAATGAAAATATATAGTGCGCAAGTTTTCTACGATTCGGAAGCAGTTGTGATTAGTGATGGAGAAAAATTTAAAATTTAAACATTTCGTTGAAACTCAATTCCCACGGGTCATCTCTATTATTTCAAAATCAATCACCTTAAAATCAATTCTACTAGTACTTATGATTATTCATCACGTGATGTAACCCGAGCCGTGCTGGTTCACGCTTTCACTTTCCGTCAACAAAAAGAAAATTTAAACAATTTGCCAACCTCACAGGCGTCCAATCGTTGATTCCTAAACTCTGGCTGTCGCAGGAAAGACTTGGCGATCTCATCCGATTCGATCAATTGGGACAGCTTGTAATCACGCATATGCAGTTGGATACTGAATTAAAAAATATATACAATATTTATTAATTAAAGTTAAAATATCCACTTAATATCCACACTACTCAACAAAAGATTGCATCTTTACATGCGCTTTGTATAATATATTAATAGGAAATGGAGTCGTAGACGTATCAGTGTTTCCACCTGGTCATTGATTTTCTGTCATAGAGCATGAATCATACTGTCTCAGAATCAAATATTTCAAAGTAAAGGTCGTTTTCGACGGCATCTTACTGGGTGTACTGTAGCCCGCGAGAACAAACAAGGATACAGTAACCCCGTTATTCAATGATTACTGTAACCCAGCACCGTACTACAGTAACCGATATAAATCAATAATACAGTAACCCACAGATATCCGGTGTTGTACAGTATGACTGCTGCTGCTCCGATGATCGTCCACTTCATGATGAGCTTCCATTGCTCCTCGCGACGTTTGAAGATCTGCAAAGAGTAGGTTCGGTTCCTACCCTCTCCACTTTGCACACCATTCCCGTCTGTCCATTCGGCTAGACAGTGTGCAGAAAGGAGAGAACCGAAATTATTGATTGACTAATTAAACGCAACTTTCTTAGCCTTAATCTATACAGACAGTTGCTAGCAGATTGATCGAAGAATATTTTTGATTACTTCAACACAATCGTCGTTGATCCAACTGGGAATAATTATGGACGCTTGAAACACTCTATCCACTGCGCAAAATCATATTTGCTTGCTTCATCTTTGATGAAATATTAAATAATTGATATAATGCCGGAAAATCGATAACTACCGTACCTCGCTCTCACTCAGATTCTCCTCTCCTCCTGGTTTCCTTCCGGGCTTGTCGCGGAAGAACGCCTTCCAGTCACTGCAATGCCGATCAATATATTAGCCGGTTACAGTATCCATTGCAAAAATTTTAAAAATCGATAATGAGTGTTTGAACAGAAATTGAGACCCCTCTAACTTCCTCGTTTCAATCGTCCCGTAATGGGATATGATCCGCAAATACAGCAATAAGTGCTTCATTCGATCTCGAAACTCATCTATTCCAACCCAAATGCACGTCTCCTCTTTGCATTTCATAACGTTACGATTTGTGACAAACTTAAACAGGAATCTTCAACCCGGGAATTCTGTGTTTCAATCGCTCCATAATCCGTCACCACTCAAACTGACAGCGATTGTATTAGACTCGACATTCGAATCAAAACGTATAAAATCGTACTCACCACAGAGACTCTCAATTAATACAACTCACCCTCCTCCACCGTAGTAATCCGGTCGGACGCTGGGTCGGTAGGCGTGTCGATACATCGCCCGCTCGCGCGATCGCTCCGCCATCTCATCTCTGTAATGGATGAGTGGTTACTGTATCAGTAACAAAAAGTATTGGTCAATAGATGAAATCCCCTGGTCAATATGAGTCATCAAGTGAGATAGAGAAAAAATAGGTGCGACTCTCAAGAATAAAAAGAAAAATAGAAATAAAGGGAACATAATTCTCTCTATTCTTACAAGGGATGTGTTTTCAGATTTCAAGAGACCGTCGAATAAAACTCGCAAATCAGTGGAACTTTAATCCACTGTGTAGGAAACGCTCGTATACCACGTTTCACTCGCATGCCATTCAGAACGAAACTCAGGTCCGAAAACCATGATAATAAAATAAATAAATCCCTCTCCAACCTGTAATCGTATACCCTCCTATCGGCGGGTCTTCGCAGCGTGTCATACGCCGTCTTCAATTCAACGAAGGCCAATGTCGACTCAGTAGAGGCATTGTGCAGATCGGGGTGCAACTGAAGGGAATAAAATTAATTTAAAACACGGCGAATTTCATGTACATATAGGCATTTCTTAGCTCTCTCCATTCTGCACACTATTTCGCCTGTTAGCGAGAGTGTGCAGAATGGAGAGGGAGATACTATCCAAAACTAATTTCCAACTGAGAATCTAATAGATGACTGTAGGCTCCAAATTTATTGTAAATCGATGAAGAAAATTGCTTATGCTATGATAGACAAAAATTAAAAGATAAGTGATTTAAAAATCAAGCAACTAAGAAAATAAGGGACGATACAGGAGGTTGCCGAACTGAACTAGAGTGTGCTTGATCGCCGAAAATATGACGACTTGAAAATCATAAACTTCTATCAACTAGGACAACTGCTCCTAGGAAGAAAGAAAGAATGCATGAGAAAAATAGTGACGTGAGTCAGCAGTGTATGACGACTAAACGTTTTCCTTCAACCTCAACTCTAGTCACTATATTAATCACGACATAAGTTCTATTTTTGAATCACGATGCGAAGTGCGATGCAACTGATAACAACGTTTGCAAAGAATGCGATGACGCAAAGAACGGACCTTCTTGCTCTTCTCGTAGAAGGCCTTCTTAATCTCGTCTTGGGAACATTTGCGACTGACTCCCAACACTTCGTAGTAGCATCGTTCCCTCTTCAATCGAAGAGAAGTAGAGATTGTTCTAACGGTTCTGCAAAGAAGACATCATTAACCGAACCGGCCACGGGAACAGAGAAACACTTCTTTTCACCTGACGGAAAATATAGTAGAAGTAAGAAGCTCCAAAACGTCGGCGAACCCAGATAAGAAGCATGTGAACTCACCCTCTAATGACGATGATACAGCCTAGTGAAGAAGATGGCGAATTGGAGCAGAGACTGAGGCAGGTTGAGGGTACCCGTGGAAAGTGCATCACATCACCTGATGAGTGAGCAGATTATTATGTAGGAAATACGGCAGAAACAACGAGCATGGCATCAAAACAAAAACAACAAAAACTCTACTTCAGTTATCGATGCGCGAAGGCGTACTCAAATACACGGTAAGTAAAGGAGTCACGGTCAACTGCAAAACACTTTTTTTTCCAATTGTTTTGTTCTATCGCGATAGTTTTATGTTCCCAATCAAATATCGACTCGTTTTCCTTGTCCTTATCACGTAAGATTCACCGTGTACCCTATTTAATGAAAATCATTTGCAAATTAATTTTTGTTAGATGTCGGTTTCGCGGCGTCTCGTAAAGGATCTCATCAGTGATCTGCCTCTGGCCAGCGTTAATTTCGCCTTTGCTTATGGCTCAGGAGCAGTGTCTCAGGTAAGCTAGGCTCTTTCAAAGCTATTAGGTTGTTTTACCTGCTTGGTAGAGCAGAGGTGCGCGTTGATCTACCTTTTGATCTACCCGTGATCTACCTTTTTATGATATTAAGATCTAATTATTTTCAGGAGAATGAGCGCATGGAGGACAAAATGGTCGATCTCGTGCTCTGCACCAAGGATCCTCAGGTCAGTTTTACTGCAAATTTGATACTTCAATTTTTCTGCAATAGTACATCGCTCGAACTGCGAGCGATGTATTGACCATAGCAAGAACCAACCCTCATCTACCGCAGCATCTTTCTCTTCACTTTAGCTACCGTAACCTTATTTCGCTCAAAACCCTGATTTTCAGTCCTTCCACAACGAGAATCTGCAGCTGAACCCTGCCCACTACTCATTTATAAGAGCGTTCGGGCCAGCAACCATCACAAAACTGCAGGTAAACATCACTCTTGATCGTTTCTGGATTCAGTTTTCCATAATTCTCGAGTGCCTGCCGTTTGAAGAGAACAAAATGGACTAGCTTCTTATCGGTTTCACATAGATTACAAAACGATCGAATGATCCCCCGTGTGATTTCTGGGTACTTTTCCTTTCCCACAACAATAATTCATTACCGTACACCTCCATATACCGTGCTCCGTTCAGCAATCGACGGCCAAAGTGTTCTACAACACGCAGATTCGTACGAAGAGCGGGAGGCTGATCAAGTACGGTGTCATCTCCGAGCAGGATCTCAAGGTACTCACCATTCTGCTTCATTGTTGAGTTGACCTACGCCATCCGTTTCTTGATCCAGGAAAGCTCGTCATACCAAATAGGTTATTGCCCATTCTGCACACTCAAAAGTCGGTTAGAGAAACGAAAGATTGTGTGCAAAATGGAGAGAGGATCCTGCATGATTAATTAAAGTTAAAATCGTGCTAGTTTATCTTAAGGGTGATTTTAGGCTCGTTTTATCTTTCCATCAAAACTTGTTTCTAATAATTGATCTCGTCCTCTATTTTCAGATTTTTTCCTTTGGTAACATTTTCTAATCAAATAAAATTATGTTGCAGACGGATCTGCTGGACTGGCGCTGGCTGTACATCGCGGGTCGGCTGCAGGTGAGGGTTGGAATACTGTAGCTTTTATTTATTAAATTACTGTAGCTTTGTATTACTGGTCATTTTAGTCAGCAAGGTAGCAGAAACTACGGAGTTCAGTATAAATCTCCTCTGTTCTAGGCGCCTTTAGCTTATGCCGAATCCCAAAGCATGCTGGCAATTGCGCCTACTTGGAATACATTTTGTCGAAAGTTCCATCACGTGAATGCGTTCAGCCATGAAACGAGTTTTACCAGATCGAATACAGCTTTCTCCATTTTGCACACTTGCCAGACGAGAGAGTGTGCAGAAAGGAGAGAGAGAGAGCTGTGAACCGAAATTACGTCTCTACTATTTATGAGCCCTTCTTTAGATGACTTTTCTATTCTGCAGAAGCCAGTGGTGGATGTGATCGAGCCGACGGCGGATATCGCCACGTGGATCGGGCAAAATCGACTGAGTGCCCTGCAGGTGAGAAGTTTTTGTTAGTAACGGCCACAGAAAATATCGTTCAGCATGATAGATTAAGTGTCAGCGGAATTTTTGTTTATTCTTTTTTATGAAGAATAAGCTACAACAATCTCAGAAAATCGAAATCTGAGAACTTGGTAGCATCATAGAACGGTATAGTACCGGGTATGAAATATAGTAGAAATACTGCTGGTTTGATCTCTCGTAACCTTAAAGAAACCAATGGTTGTATGTTTTATTGTCCATTGTGAAACACATTCGAGAACAAAATTTCAATTTTTACATCGAAAATTTACTAACTAGGCAAGACTTGGTTTATTTTTAGGACTATATGTACGGATCATCTGAGATAGTTAATATCTGCCAATTTCCGTGCCTCATGAAACGGGGTAGTTCCGGGTGGAAAGTGCAGTAGAGATCCTGCTGGTTTGACCTTTACCATCCGTGACGCCGCTGATGATCGACTATGATTTATTGTTGCTGGATCACATGGTGTTCTCTCCACTCTGCACACTCGTTAGGCTAAAAATTAGTGTGCAGAATGGAGAGGGCTACTATGTTATGGCCACGCTGCTAGGTTCTCGAGGACCGATGATTGGTATTTCAATAGTATTAGTATTATCTCTATCGCTCTGGTCCCCAACTTATTGGTGTGGTCGTTACGATGCTTCTAGTGTAAGTGTCATGTAGCCTGGTGTTGCCGGGTGTAAATTGCGTTGTTTGATTTTGTTTGATTCGTCTTTCGCAAACAGGGTTGGGATTTAACGTTAACGGTTTTAACGGTATCCATCCGTAAAATTCACTTTTAACGGATTCCGTTAAATTTCATCCGTTAAATCCGTTAATTTTTTTTTTTGCTGAAATCGATATGAAATGAACCAGAAACAGTATATTTTGATCGAATTTTCGAGGTTCAAAACAAATTTGACTGAAAGTTTGCAAGATTTAGATGTGAAAAAAATTATGTTGTTCCGTCTGAAAACAACATCTTAGAAGTAAAATTCATTTACCCACGAACCCCCAAAAAAAAGTGTAGCGAAAGAACGTCCATTTTCACATTTTGAAATTTTTTAACGGATTTAACGGTTTTGTGAACCGTTAAATTTACCGGTTTAACGGATCCGTTAAATTTACATTTAACGCCCAACGTTGCTCGCAAAGCTGTGATATCTTGGGAATTTGATCACTTTCAAAAACTAGTGATGTATTTCATCGAGTATGGGTAAAATTAGTCTCTATTTAATTTTTTGCTTTGATGATGAAATTAAATGGAATCAGGGCAATATTGCGAAATCCGACTGTTTTTATTTTCTTTCCAGCTCTAATGAATGAAGTAAATACATCACATAATATCTTGCACAGCTCTGAATGGAATCATTTGAGCGATCTGCTTCTATCCTAGTACCTCTAGTGAAACGCCTAGTCTCCAAATTTTAGATTGGAGTTTAATTTATTTTTTATTCGTTCAAATACTAATAATATCCTCCTCAGGCCTCTCTGCTGCTTCTTCCCGACACCTTCACGTACACTCAACTCTTCGAGAAACTCGTGGGTCTCTCGTACAAGGGAGACTTCAGAATGATCATCGGAGAGGATCAGGGAAAGGTGAGATATTAAAAATCGTTGGTTTCTGGACCAAATTCCGACGGTATGAGTCCGTATGGGAATGCGGAAAGTGATGTTGTGGTATATTTTTGTTGTTATTGGCACCGGCAGAAATGGGAGCAGTAAATGGCTAAGTCTGGAATCGAGGAAATGGGTGGCTGAAACGTTGAAGCGCATAGGGAAATTTTTTTCATTGACTGATCACTGTACTCGATTACGGTCTGGTCCATGAACACAACCAGTGACCAGCGCAGAAACTTTATTGTTAAGGGAAATAGGATGCATGCTGACCATTTATCGAATAATTTATTTTCGAAGATGATCGGCTCAATCATTGAGTATCGCAAAGCAATAAAGCTAAAATATGTGCGCTGAAACAGAAATTAACCTGGCGAGGGATTCAGAACGACTTGATTTGGTATGTGATTGTTATTGTCGAGTCGATTATCGAACAGAGCAGAAATCCCGGAAATAGGAAGGAATATTGAAACGTAAATGCGCGTAGTCGATGGCATTAATCCACGGCGTCTAAATTTCACTGGATTATGAATTGTTTTTTCTACGGATCTCATCCTTAAATTGAGAAACCTGGGAAAATGAAGAAGAAGTGAGGGCGCTGAAACAGAGATGAACGTGGAATGTAGAACGAGATGGGAAAGGTAGATTCGTATGTAGTGTAGGAAGTGACAATGAGAGATGTCCATTTAGAAGTTGTGAAACTTGAACATCGAGATTTTGAAAATCGTATTACCATCGCTTGAAAGCATTGATCGATAGCACGTGTTCGGTTTGCTCGCCCCAAATGATGATTGCTTTTAAACAGTATTCCGAACGAACATTGAATATCGGAAAGTAGCAAATGGAAGTATGTGAGCTGAAACAGAAATGAACATAGCGCGGCATCTCTCCCGCAAAACAAGAGAAATTGCCCGTCTTCCACATCTAAATTTAAATTATTATATAATATTTTATTCCTTTCCAGATCGCCAAAATCGCGCGCGGCAACGCGGACCGACTGGAGGAAGTGTACGCACCTCTGCTGCGGGCGGACAATAGGGTGTCTGTTCAGAACGGGAATGTGCTGCAGGTACGGTATAGGATTAGTGAAGTAAAAAATTACGGTAGCTAGTTTCACCGGGATAGCAAGGACTACGATAGCTATGAATGGAGAGATAATATTCGCTGAATAATTAGAGATATCACAACTGGCGAAGTAGTTTATTGAACAGGTCTAGTGAGATTCGGGTTGCGAAATTATCATATATTTCTAGAATCGGATGTTCATTAGTTCCATGCTCGTCTTGACTACAGAATGAAAAAAATAGTGAATGAATACGAATATGGGGAATTGTTGAAATTCATGAAACGTAAGAGTGGATGGACTGTTTATCATGACTAGTGAGTTTCGTGTCACAAAGCCTTGACATAGTATATGAAAGTGACTTGCTAGAATTTCGAGAAGCCATTTTTGAAAGAAAAAAAAATACAAATATCCTCCCAAATGAATCAACATCATTTCCAAGAAAACTTTTATGATGTGTAAAAAAAAAACTAAACAAAAAGTTACAGTATCTCTCAGGACGCATCGACGCCCGCGATCTACCATCGACTCAATCTCCTGCCCTATGAGGTACGGTAGACTGGCGATCGATAGTGATATCGTAATCTACTGATTGAGTTACTGTGGATACATTGATAATATTGGGACGAAGCGTATCATGCAAGATACGGTAGCGATCGATAGTGATACAGTACCCTGCTCAGGTCGTGACGAGACTCATGACCAATTGGAACAAGGAGCACAAGACGATGATCGATGCAGAGGAGGTGCGTATTTCGTGACTTTGTTTGTTGCAGCATCATAATTGATTTCTCACGATACTTTCTTGTACATTGCCCCCATGAAAGGAATAAATGAATGAATGAACCAGATCTCACTCGCATTGAACTAGTAAAACTTGCTTCCTAATGGAACGTAGATGAAACATTCAATCGTTGGTTGTAAAGAAGAAGAAAAATGGAATACATTTTTTTAAGGTTCTCTTCACTCTCGCCAGAAGACACGACGTGGCTGCGCATATTGAGAGGTATCAAATTGTAGCTGTCGTATTCATATTACTTCCCAGGGAAATTCTTTCAACATTGTGTATCGTTGAAATTCGGTTTAATTACCTACTTGTTGAGACGGTAGTATAGCGGGCGAACAAATGAGAATTTGTGAAGAAAATTTCGTAATGATGGATTACAATATTTTCTTTATAAATCATGCGATACTTTTTTGTGCGTGGGGCAGTCTATTATTGCGTGAAGTCGAAATGTGATGTTTTTATCAACTCTTTGAAACGAAATTTTCAGAATGTTTGAAGCTAGGATGGAACAGCTTGATAGTAATTTTTGCCCTTTTATTACTGTAATATTTTCTTTCTGTCTTACAACTCAAACAGTGGTATTAGAGACAATTTCATGCTATTAACAACTCTTTGAAACGTAATTACAGTGGGTGAATTTGAGATAATGCCGTAAATAAGGATCTCACAAATCGATAATATATTTTCGTTCCAGGACCATCAACACCATCGTCAGAGACTCCTCCCTCAAGCAGACGGCCAAGAATGCTATCAGTGCAGGTACGGTATTCATTGGATCACGGTAGATTTCGAGATCGATTGATCACCGCAAATTCCTAGTTTGTTCTTTTACTGTATCCAGACATTTATTAAGAGTGCAACTCTGATTTTTATTGCCTCTGCCCGGACATGCCACGAGGATTTTCGATTCAGACCTCCATACGCATACCATGGGGGCATGTTGGGTACTTGTTTACAAAAGTGGCCAAATTTGGGCGCCGAGTCAACAAAGCGGCGCGCCAGGTGCGCGCCAAGTTTGAATATCGATTTTTCATAATTTCTCAGCCGGACAAGCTAGACTCAAAATTTCTTTTGCATAATCATAGACATGTCGAGAGTGCATGGAAACACTATTGAGATCTGATTCAGGTCGATTCCAAATCAGTTTTCGTGACTTCAAAAATCGGTTTTTCGCCATAACGACCCACTTTTCGCGAGGGGGGGGGGGGAATTAGCCACCTATCACACAATGAAGCCCATGCAATTCTACGCCCAATGGTATATAGTACAGAAAATTTCATTAAACCTCCATCTCGAAAAAATGAACATGAAACCTAAAAATCCTCGATTTCGGAAGAAAAAAATTGATATATTTTAATTTCTTGTTTTCATGAGCTCTAATATCGATTTTCGAACTCTGCGCACACAACTAAGTCAGAAACACCTATAGTCAGATTTTTCTGAAAAAAAATTTTTTTTTTTTTCGAAAATTTGGATCTAGAGGTCGAAATCTGAGTATGTCGGATTTAAATTTTTACCTTATATGATTTAGTGCGTAGAGTTCGAATTTGCAAACTAGAGTTCTCGAAAGCTCGTAAGAAAAAAGATATCCTTGAATTACTGTGTTTTCTCTGATAATATTGAAGTTTTCGCCTTACCGATCCCCTTTGTTCGCGAACGGGGAAATAGTCACTCACCACAAAATGAAGCACATGCAATTCTGCGTCGAACGTTATACGATTCAAAACATTTCACCAAACCTCGCATGAATAAAACTTGGCTCGAATATAGAGAAATTGAATTTTCAAAATTTTAATTTATCTTATTTTTTTTTTTTGTAAGTAACTTGTCTTGTGTATTTTAGAAGATTTGCTGAATATGTATTATAAAGTTTGCAAGTTCGTTTCCAAGTCGACTCTAAAGCACTTATTTTTAATTTCCACAAAACTTGATTTATTCTAATCAGCGAATCGCTATTGCTCTGGAATCGAAACACTTTGGGGAAACTTTTACCTATCAGACGTTGTCGCCCATATAGTCATGCGTGCAACGAGATTCAATGTGAATCAATTTCGATTTCAGTTGAGAATTGAACGGATTTTAAATAAAATAGCGATGTATGTATTAACATGGTGGCTGAAAAGAATGGGACAACTCAGAAGAAAGATTTATAGGAAAGAGATAGACAAAAAAAATAGAGTCGGACCATGCTCACTCCTACACGATGATCAGCAGATCTGCTGAGATGAAAATATAATGCAAGGAGTAGATTACACATTCGTGGCACACAAGTATTCACGTTGCCTCTCTCTTTCCTTTCTTTCTCATCATTTTTGCAAGTGAGAAAACAAGCCGAATGGTCGATGATCAGCAGATCTGCTGAGTTGAAAATATAATGCAAGGAATAGATTCCACAACCGAGAAATTCTGCAGCCATATCGATAGTTTGGAACAGAAAAATGCTAAATTGAATAAGAGAGTTTAATATGCGTGGTGTTTCCACGCATACTAAGCAATTCTATTATGATTCTGAGAAAATATTACAAATCGAATTTCTGAAAATTGCAGGTTTTCAGTATTCCGGTTAAGTTTTCACCGTGTCTGGTTTAGTGAAATGTTTTGAATCGTATAACGTTCGACGCAGAATTGCATGTGCTTCATTTTGTGGTGAGTGACTATTTCCCCGTTCGCGAACAAAGTGGATCGGTAAGGCGAAAACTTCAATATTATCAGAGAAAACACAGTAATTCGAGGATATCTTTTTTCTTACGAGCTTTCGAGAACTCTAGTTTGCAAATTCGAACGCTACGCACTAAGTCATATAAGGTAAAATTAAAATTCGACATACTCAGATTTCGACCTCTAGAAAATTTTTCAGAAAAATCTGACTATAGGTGTTTCTGACTTAGTTGTGTGCGCAGAGTTCGAAAATCGATATTAGAGCTCATGAAAACAAGAAATTAAAATATATCAATTTTTTTCTTCCGAAATCGAGGATTTTTAGGTTTCATGTTCATTTTTTCGAGATGGAGGTTTAATGAAATTTTCTGTACTATATACCATTGGGCGTAGAATTGCATGGGCTTCATTGTGTGATAGGTGGCTAATCCCCCCCCCCCCCCTCGCGAAAAGTGGGTCGTTATGGCGAAAAACCGTTTTTTGAAGTCACGAAAACTGATTTGGAATCGACCTGAATCAGATCTCAATAGTGTTTCCATGCACTCTCGACATGTCTATGATTATGCAAAAGAAATTTTGAGTCTAGCTTGTCCGGCTGAGAAATTAAGAAAAATCGATTTTCAAACTTCGCGCTTCGCGCGCACCTGGCGCGCCGCTTTGTTGACTCGGCGCCCAAATTTGGCCACTTTTGTAAACAAGTGCCCAACATGCCCCCATGGTATGCGTATGGAGGTCTGAATCGAAAATCCTCGCGGCATGTCCAGAAATCTGACGGGATAAAAAAATCGTTGCACTCTTAATATAGTACGTTATCTCTAATTATAGCTGTCTATTGCCTTCTATTCGGATGTTTTTATAGCACATTATATCTCACTAATATTGCCTTGAAATGGGTCGCGGAAAATTATGGTGATCGCGAAACAACAAAAAAACATCAAGCGCTACTTTGTTAGCAGTTCTAAATTTCTATTCGATGCTGTATTACTGTAGTACGGTATCTCAGATTACGGTATGTTCAGGATTGCTCCGATCGATCAAGTACTCCTCCGAGAAGCTGATCAAGTGGGGAAGATCCATTCAGAAAGCGAAGGAAGAAGAGAAGAAAGAGTAGAAATTATCTACCATGTAATTTAGTTCGATAGGATTGTGTTACTTGTTGTTGTTCAAACACGATTATGAAGCCATTTGGATCTAGAACCGAATAGTGTACGGGTAATAAATCTCGATAAAGTTTTAGAGCGGATTTGAAGGTTATCCAAGTACTCAGCGATGAATGCTATACTATTGGAGCTTAGTCAGAGAAAGAAAGGAGACTCATAATTTCTCGCACTTTTTTCTTTCTCTGACAGGTGAGAGGCACTTTCTCCCTTCTCATCTCCCCTCTCCAGTCTAGATTGAGACTGCTAAAGACCTCTTACACGAGTGTAAGTGAGAAGGAAATGGGTCAGATTGAGAGAGCAAGTGATGCAATCCTCTCCATTCATCTTTTCAATTTCATAGTTAGCCTTTTCTTCGTTACTTTATTTCTATGTATGTAACGTCGGCTCTCTGCTCTCTCCATTCTGCACACTCCGCCTGACCAGTGTGCAGATTGGAGAGAGCCGAAGTCGCGTCCCTAGTTCGTTCTTCACTGTTCAGCACTTGCATATCCACCGTATCTCCCATGGATTTGATGATGGTTATTCCCCCTACCACCACTTCTTCGTTGCTCGTTGACACCTCTCCTCCTCTTCCTCTCTCTCTCTCTCCTAAATCCCGGCTCTCTCCCAGAACCGTCCATTGTTCTCGCGAGACGTCAGCGATAGTGTCTGGAGCGGGGGGGGGGGGGGGGAACAGTGAGGAGGAGAGATGCAGGGAAGGGGGAGGGAGAGGGAGGGCGGGAGGAGCTCCGCCCGCCCGAAAGTGTCCACCCCTCCCTCTTCCTTCATCAAACACACCGGAATCCGTTGGGGGGGATCTCCTCCCCCTCCCCTCTCCTTCTCCCTCTCAGGGCTTCTTCCTCCCGTTGCTACCGTTACTGCGAGTTCATAACCACCTCTCGTGTTCGCACACTATCTCGTCTGTCTGACCGTCTGCGCGCTCCAGCCGTTCCATTGTCTCTCGCCATGTCGATTACTCGCGCATAACCGCCACTTGACTCGCAGCTTTAGAAGCATGCCAAGACTCATGCCTCAGGGTAGGTCATGAATCTCCTCAATCGAACCGCCCAGAGAGATCACGCAAAAAGAGGAGAGCCCCTCTCAAGCGCAAGCTTCGCACGTATTACTTTTTTATACGCGGTGTCATTGACTAAGGACACCCTCCAAGCTTCATCACTTACTTGAGCAAGCCTGCCTCTACTCCTTCTCCCTGATCTCTAACGGATCAGAGAAACGAGAGTGTGTGCAGATCGAGGAGAGTCTTTTATCTCTTCCCCCTACTCTTTTTTTCTGACCTTTTCCTGCTAATTCCCGTTCTCGAGTCTTCCATCCATAAGTGTTTCTTTCTCTTCATCCCCTGAGGGGACTTGCTACCACCCTCTTATCCCCTCTCTTTCTTCTAGATATCTTTTCCGGGTGTGTTCATGAAGGGTTTGATCTTATTAGTTGTTCTGGTAAATGAAGAAATTGCATTGAATCACGCCGTTTATTGTCCATTGTTTGTGTGGTTTATCGACAATGAGACAAACATAGTTATGGCGAGTGTTGCCGGATCGAACTGTAGCTCTCTCTCTATACTGCACACTAGGGAGACGAGAGTGTGCAAAATGGAAATAGCACTATTCGATCCGGCCTCACTACTACGAAGCATTGACCAGATTGAGCTAGATTTGTCAAGAAGCTCTTCTCCCTTCCCCCCCCCCCCCCCTTCTCTCCATATCTTTAATGGGATGCGTTCTCCCATCGGGGAGAGATCCTTCCTCTCAGAAGAACTAATTGATAGCGCAAGCACTTCCCGGTTATCAGAGCTCTCCCTTCTCTTCCCCGTCTGGGAATCCCTCTATCAGATCCCAACTCGATCTTCTCCGAATCACCCTCTCGTTTCTCAGCTAGGGGTTGAAATACGGACAATTGTCTCGGGCGAGAGAGTGTGCAGAATGGAGAGACAATTACGCGTATTTTCGAACTTTATTCGCATCCTCATCAGCATTCCCATAAAAATGTGAAAATGTCCTGCAGAATCAAGTTTTTGATTTTTTAAAATCACGAATGAAAGCATAAGAATTGCCGCGAAATGCTTCGCGTGAAATTATGGTGAGCATGAAACACAAGATTGAGAGGTTGAAAATTCAAATAATGTTCAAATTTTTTTTTTCAATTTCTGACAGTCTGTTTGTGTATCTAGTTCGAAACTTGCTGACTAAGCTTGGTCGGACTGTTCGTGCGTTCTTTCCATTACCTTCCGTATACTGTGACAGTAAAAACTGGGTTTCCAGACTTCCACTGCTTCTGTTCCTTCTTATTCGATCAATTTCCCCTGCTCCTTTCCTTGCTTCCGTGATCGTGGGAGTGAGGACACCCTTGCCTTTCTTCTCTTGATTTATGAGCTATTTTATTGATTTTTTTGACACCTACAGTATGAACATCAGCCAGTAGTGTTGCCGTATCGATTAGTAGCTCTCTCCATTCTGCACACTCGTTCGTTTCCCTGACCGGTGAGGGAGTGTGCAGAATGGAGAGCCGACTACATATTCGAACCGGTAACTCTATCAGACAGTAATTTTCATCGTCCATCGATCTCCTTTATCCGTTCTCTCCCCTGTTACCCGATCTCTGTCATACTTCCGTCATCGTGGGATCGTTCCCCTACTTCTTCTTCATTGTTTTGCACGCCACAACGCCATTTTCCAGTTTCGTTGCCTTTCAGAGACCGATTTTTTTCCAGTCCGAATGATTCTGCGAGAACGACGAGAACGATTCAATCGATAATCGTCAGTTCGATCCTGTCACATACATGATCACGCTACTACGGTACTTATCGATCGCTGCGCTCCTCGCCTCGGGGTATTGTATTTTCCATTTTCGAGTATTTATGGTATAAAACAGTTTCATGAGTGAATACATCGCATTTCCTAGACGCGTTAAAGTCTGTTTCATCCGTTCTTCAAATAAGGCAAATATCACTCACCTAGATATCTTGATGCCATTGCTTGAATAATGAACCAATTTTTGCTAAAATATGTCTTCAACTAAGATAATAGTGCGCGAAAACGTCACCGAATCGACTCTTCCCTCTCCATTCTGCACCCTCTCTTGACAGTCATAGACAGTGTGCAGATTGGAGAGATCTAATATTTGCAGCACAGGCAACTAGTGCACAATGAGATGATCGAACAGAAAAATGGAATATAAATGACCCATTAATCAACTGAACTTCCATCAGTGTCTCCCCCTCCTCCTCTCCCTCTCCTTCCTCTGCCTCTCACTGCCTCCAGCCCTTCGTTCCCGAGAATGGCCACGTCATCTTCGCCGAACCGGGACCCTATCCCATAGGTAGGTCAAGAGAGATACATTCAGACATAATCAAAAGGAGGCAATCGCCAGCGCAGATGCAGTAGCAAATTAGCCGAGTAGGGTAGGGGGAGCAAGAATGAAGTAGCTCTATCCATTTTGCACACTTTTTCGGGGTGCGACTAAAGTGTGTGCTGAATGGAGAGTCACTAACCCTCAAAGCATAGACAAAACGCGAAATCTTTTGACCCGCGCAAGAGAAAATCACCTCGCGCCGCTCTGCTGAGCGATTTGCATGCACGTTCGTGGGAACGCGGATTTGAGTTTCACGTGTTGCACGAAACGAATCAAATTTAAGAGAAAATGATAACTGTTGAACCTCTTCTGCCAATAATACCCACTCAACCTTTCTTTTCTCCGCTCTTCCCCTCTGGCGCCTCAACTTTTCATCCATTCTTCTCCTCCCCGTAAAACAGTGTGACCTGTCCTTCCAGGGGGAAAGATACCCCTTCTCACCCCCACGAGTGGGAGAGGGAGAGACGCTATTCTGATTTCATGTTTGATCTACCCGAAGAGATGTTCACAATAGGGAGAAGAGATCGCTGGCATTGCCCCGGATCGAATAGTAGCCCCCCCCCCCTCTCCATTCAGCACACTGCCGTTGACCGGTGAGACAGTGTGCAGAATAGAGAGAGAGCTACTACATATTTGATCCGGCAACACTAGCTGGCATCTAACATGATATGACAGAGCGAAAGAGCACCAGTAAAAGTATACAGAAGTACGGTTCAAAGAGCACACATTGTCTCTTTTCTCTGACCGGTGAGGGATCATGATTCGACAAATAATCCAGGGAGTCAGTAATCACTCTGGCATCATTCTCCCTCCATATCCAGCACATTCAAACATAATCACAAGAAGCCAATAGTCAGCACAGAAGCAGTAGCCTAAGGGATGTAATTTCGGTTTTGGCTCTCTCCATTCTGCACACTCTATCGTTTCTCTGATCGGCGAGAGAGTGTGCTGAATGGAGATAGCAGAAATTACATCCCTAGTAAGTGGAGCAGGAATGGGAGTACGCAAACAACTCTCTGGCCTTTAGTGCTTGTGCACGTCTTTTCCCTTCTTTTCCTTCTCGAGGAGAAAGAGTACGAGAGGTTGCTCATAAGCAATGTGGGAAGAACAAGAGTAGTAGATCAACCTACAAAGATGACCTAAAGGAGAAAAGGAAAAGTCTAGAGATGCAGGGGATCTTCAAGAAACAATAATATTATTAATTTAATAATAAATAGTATAATTAATTCAGGCACGGTAGCTCGCTATTCATGCGCGGTCGGGTTCGAGCGACTTGGACCGGAGGAGCGAAGGTTCTGCCCTTTTTTCTGTTTTATCGTTGCTGATTACATCATCCCCTTGAAACTGAGACGAGCTTGGGAGGGGTGACATTATGTGATGAAACTCAAGAGATCAAAGATCAACGTCTAGAGATCAAAGATCAAAGATCAACCTCTCTCCAGATGCGGGTCTGACGGTCGATGGCGTGGTCGATCTCCGGTGTGCGTCGTTGACGTGGCGAGGGGGCGGCCCTTCGATGTGCCGGAGGCCAATGAGACAAGCAGAGTGAGGAGTAGGATTGTCAATTCAAGGACGACTCTCCTCATTTTTGGTGATATCTCATCGGTTAAAGAAGCTAGAGAGAATGCGAATTGAGGAGCGTCGGATGTCGATTTTTCATCAGTATCTAGTGAATAGAAGTGTTGTTGGATTGAATACTGCTCTCTCCATTCTGCACACTCTTCCGCCGACATGAGATAAGAAAGAGTGCACTGGAGGGAGAGCTACTACTATTCGATCCTGCATCACTAGTAACAGAGATCGGAAGGAAATAGGAATAGCCTGCTTTGGAGCAGCCTTATGGCTTTTGTAGATTTCTAAAGAGGAGGCGAATGAAGGGATCTATGTCGAAATAAAATCTTAGAATAAAAACGAATGCAATATATATCAGTGGCCTCTCCCTTCTGGCGAATGCGCCGAAACACTCGCTACTTTCATTGTGAGTTTCACATTTTCCTCATAATGCGACTGCAATTGTGAAAGACCAGTATTGCGATGATAATTCTGAGAAAAAACTACAATTTTTTATAAATCATCTCTAGTTATGATTACTGAATGGACAAACTGGACAATATCGTTGTTCTTTTGGTCATTCTTCAATGACTTGAGTCACAAGCCTATTTCTATAGAATTAAATTATTCCCTATCAGATCGATCTCGCCGCTCCATCACAGATTCAAGCGGTTCAGATCGGGTTGGGAAAGGCATCGAACAGAGTTAGTTGATCTTCGATCTTTGGGTGTGGTTTTGATCTTTGATCTCCGCCCCCCGCCCCCTGGCTTGATATTTAAAAAAAAATCTCATCTTTCATTTCAGCTGGACCAGGTGGAGCTTTTCCAGGACACGGGAGAGGTCTGCAAGTGCGGGGTAATTGCCATTTATTGTTTTTTTCTCTCATGAAGATCGGGGTGACATCAAACGATGGCCTTTGCTTGAAGTGAAGAAGACAGTCTGAAACATATGAGAAAATTGGGATCTCACATTCAAAATAAGATCGAGTAGACGCCTGATTTTCAATGTGAAATCGCAAGGCAAATAGTGAAGTACTGCACACTAGGGATGAGAAGACGAACTCGGAATGCCCGCTTCGACTAGGGCTGATGCCGGCTTCACCGTTGAAAAATCTGGGTTGCATCCGGCAAGAAATGCCGTTTTGAAATCACTAGTGGACTGGCTATTGAAGAATGTGAAGGGGATGTGGAGCAGGTCGTAGGCTGCTTATAATTAGTGAGAACATGTTTCAATTAAAAAAGGGAAATATAAAAAATATGAATAACAGTTGTGGATTGCAGGACGAGACCCCGCCGCATCTCACCGCCAACGCCACCAATACTCTGCTGACGATGGAGTGCACTTGCAACAGGTGTGTCTTTGGGCAGGATGTGTAGAATCTTTGGGCTGGATGCATTGCATTTCGATTAAGCTAGAGCTATATTATTGTAGTGTTTCTGTGAATTCTGCTTGATATACGGATCTCGTCTGAATGATTAGTGATAACACACAGGTCTGTTTCGAATAGACTATCGGTTTCCACTCTCTCTATTGCGCACACTAGCTAAACAAATCAGACAAACGAGAAGAATGGAGAGAACTGAAACCAAAATTGCGACTCTTCTAGAGACTAATAAGATGGCTACTGTGGTTCTCTAATTGGGCGCGGTGGATACTTTTGTTTGTCTCGATCCCGGCCTGATCAAATAAATTATCACCTGAGGGGGTACGTCAGTGCAAATAAGGACTGGGGAGGAGGAGAGATTGAGCAAACTGTTCAGTTCTTTGAGGAAAAGCCGGACTAAATTTATTAGGACTTTTTTTTTGGACTAAAAAAAACAGTTCACTGAGAGAGGATGTTCTTTAAGCAGTTTTTATTGTTTATTTTTGTAACCAGAGTCCCACGTGAATCAGATGAGAAACATTTCTTGAAGAGAAGTAATGAGGCTGAAACATCAATCAATCAGGCTGGAATCAGCCAGTTCCGAATGACAGATTTCTATGCTAATGTTATTCATGGAAAATCGGGGGATAGAACTAAGGAGAACCATCCGTTTAAGTATGAAAACTGATGCTGAGGTATGCTTCATACCTTATAATAAAAAAAATGAAATGAATATTGACATTAATTAATAAATTAAATAATATTTATTATGTATTTCCAGGGTGGTTCGGATCCGTGTGAGTGCCCGTGGCCGCCTGCAGTTGTGCACGTTGAAGGTGTTCGCATCGGATGCAGGTGAGAATTGCGTCATCACTATGCAATTCCGGAATTTACTCTCCCTTTTGCACACTATCTCCCCCGTCGAGAGAGAGTGTGCGAAATGAAGAGAGTCAATACTTGAATTATCAACCCTAGTCATCAGTACGTGATTCCGGGTTTCGCTCTCTCCATTCCGCGCACTTCCTCACGGTCTGGATGAACGAGTGTGCAGAATGGAGAGAGCTTCTATCCGTAGACAAACTATCTCCTTGACCAGGTTTCGTGACGTAAAAGTATACTTGTCTTTATACTAAAAGTATACTTGTAAAAGTATACTTGTCTTTTTCCGCAAGCGATCGCTTAGTGTTCCTTCTCCATCATCACTACACAATATTCCTCCCTTTCACCCTTTGATCTCGCGTCTCACGCTCTCTCCATTGTCTGAAAAAAGAAAGGGGGTGGGGGAGAAATGGATGCTTTGAGTGTTCGATCAGGGATCGGGTTTTTCTAGCAAACTTCTCACCTTTGACCGTTCGTTCGGGCGAACTTTATCCCCTTGAAATCTGGCTTTGTTTCATGAAATCGGCGCTAAAGTGCGACCGATCATTGATTTCCTCCTCTCTCAAAGCTGTGCGGGTGTTTGATTTCTTTTTAAAATGTGAGATCACTTGATATTGCCATTAGAATCTTCGAGGACGGTTATGGACTGCTTGAAACACAATCGAAGATTGCGCCTTCGTTGAAATGGAGAGATTAGGCAATGAATAGCTCGCTAATAGCAAACACGGAAGAAGTGGGGGGGGGATATCTCATGCTTCACGCGGGGGAAGAGCGATCCCTCACTGTTTGGCTTATTGAGAGACAGTGACACTTGAGTGGCCGTCGGGACTGGAAGCTTTTTTGAAGAGGCAACAATTCTGCCATCGAAAGATCAACGCATTTTTTTCTGCAGATGATCCAGTCTAGACCCAACCTTTGTATGAACTTGGGATGATATCTATGCGTTGACTATCCCCGTTCTGCACACTCTGTCATCGGTCAGAGAGTGTGCAGAATGGAGAGTGCAAACCTGAACCGACTTTCCTAGTCTAGACTGAACCTTTGTTTGCTAACCGATACTGAAACAGGCTGACTGACTTTTTTTATCTATATTTTCATGTGAACTAGCGTCTCGGGTCATTTGAAGAGCCTGAATCTTTTTCGAATAATGCGAATAGTCTTCAAGATAGATTGATGAGTAGTTTCGGTTCGTTGCTCTCTCCATTGGGCACACTCTCTCACCGGTCAGGCAGACGAGAGAGTGTGCAGAATAGAGAGAGCTGAACCGACTGCTGAGTCAGACCAACAGAACATGGAAACACTTCCTCCAATCTCTCCTCTCCTCATCGAGCTTCCAACCGTTCCCACTTCACTCTTCCAAAATCGCCGTGAAGTGTCCGATCGGCGCTCCAATCAGTCAGAGAGCGGCGAGAGAGTGTGCTGAATGGAAAGAAGTAGGCGATCAGAAGAGCGAGAGAGCACGGGGATTGAGGAGATAACAGAGACGAGATGAACACGCGGCGCAAAAAGAACTCGAGAACATGCGCGAATCAGACGAACAAAAAGGCTCTCGACGAAGATCCAAGAGACACTGGTACAGGAAAGAAGAAGCCTGCGCGGAATACGGGGGACTTTAAAGAAAAAGGGGTTTCACAAAATAATAGACCAAAACAGAGGAACGGTCCTTCCACGAGAGAAAAAATTAATACCGCGGCATGTCCAAATTATTCGTCATTGCGCGCGCCACAATGTTCTTGAGCCCACCCGGAGCAGATTTTGCAATACTCATTAAATCGCCAATACTCTTCCAGTTTCCCCGTGGCAGTGTGGCCTCAACGAGTCTCCCTCTCTCGAGCATCTGGGGGTCTTCGAGGGAGCATGCTACTCGGCATCCAAGATAAAGGTGAGCATTGACCATTCCTATTTTCGCTTTTTTCACGTTTCCCTAATATTTTTGGGCGCATTCTCGTGATAAAGACAATCCACGTCAACGTTTTGACCTGCGTAGAGATAATTGTTTTGTCAAAAGAGCATCAAAGAAGCATTAAACATAGCCGCGACCCAACTGACATGAGGTCAGGCTGTTTTATTCCATAAAAAGAAATGAATGAAATGTGAACTTTATCAGAATTAAAATAATGAAATAATATGTTAAATAATACACTAAAGGCGGACTGGGCTCGTGCGGCTCGGGCTTGTGCAGACGCTGCCAATGGAGGAACCCTTCCCATGAGGTGAGATAAGGGAGATGATCATTGATCTCACTTTTTCTCTAAACATCTCTCCTCTCAATTGAGCTCGTGGTCGCACTTTGCGTTCTGATCTCAACCCAGCACAGTAGGATTGACGTACCAAATGGTAGCTCTCTCCTTCGTGCATCTTGTCGCTCTCATCAGAAAGAGAGTGTGCAGAATGGAGAGAGCTACTATTTCATCCGGCAACACTACTTCTCATCTCATTTTCACTGATTATACCACAAGTAGCCGGGCTCTTTCTTTATCATTAGTGTCACAGTTTTTTTAGTCATTAGTGTTCTGAAACTTCACAATACTTGTATCTATTCCATGCCGACAGCATGATGCGATTCTCAAATGATCTTTGATCTCTCCTTTGCAGGCAAGACGAGGCTTCCATGAACTTCCTCGCCACAACACTCGAGGGACTGAGGAACCCTGCGCCCTTCTATTGGATCGGTCAGAATAATAATAATTTAATTATGCTCGAAGATTGACGATTTAATGTATCATACATGAGTTGATATGACTCTCCTGTTTTAATCGGGATTGAAAGAGATCACATAATGGGGTGGCTCTTCGAATGTATTTATTAGTTTTTTTTTACTCCGCATTTCAGTCGTACTGCCATGACCCATCTTCGTGCAATATTACAGAAAGGGTGGAACACAAATCCACCCAGGCGAAAAACTGCCAATGAAGGTCGTCCCACTAACACAAAATCGTCTCGCAGAGCTGCGGAGGGCCATTTGCATGCTCTTTCGTGAACTTCTTCTTGGTCAACCCAGGGTTATTGTGTTTCACACTATCTATAATCTTCTCGAAAATTTTCAAGGCTGTTTATGAATATTACAATAATAGAAGCAAATAACTAAAAAAAACATTCAGGAGTGGTCTCCGACATGAACGAGTGGCGATATGCGGATGGTGCCCCTGTTGGACCGATTGAGATGCATTTCGGAGACAAGTAAGATGCAGTTATTGATTTATTACTAGATTACGGTAGACGTAACGTAGGAATCGTAACCTGCAAAAATTAGTTGATGTTTATCACCGCCCACAGAGACGCCCGCGCCCAGGCGTCTCTTTAAAAAATTAACTGCAAATTGGTTCTTGTGTTCGATGCTTGCCACGACTATTGAAGAGCCACCACTCTTCTCTATTCGTAAAAAAGTTGAAACATGTTTAAACCTGCGCATCGCAGAGTTTTTTTCTAGAGATTTCGCAGTACTTAATGTTCATGGTTACGTGACGCATGTTCAGTGATTGATCCCGAAAAGACGAGTGAGGCCGGCTAGTAGCCGGCGGCTACCGTAACCAACCACCTTGCAGAGTTCACGCGGCCACAGATGGGGAGGCGATTCTCGTGTCTCGGGAGGCGGCCTGGAAGTGGGCTGTAGGCCTGCAGACGGGGTGGAATCAGTTCGTGTGCAGGAGCAGTATGTTTTTTTTTATTGTAAATAATCTAATTAAAGAAAAAATTAGGTGAAAAAAGTGAACGAAGCTTCAGAGTTGGGTTATGTATTATTCATTTCAACTCTTTTCCCCATAAAATAATTATTTCGACGGTTGTAGTATTATACAATATTAATCCCTTCAGAGCCCAAGTTCTGCACATCTCCGGGCGTGGGCGAGGCGGGAAGAGTGTCCTTCTCCTCCCATTCTTATGCTGGTGAGTCGAGTTGCCCGACCGAATGGTGCTCTCTCCATTCTGCACACTCTTCCGTCTATCTACATGACGAGAAAGAGAATGGGGAGAGCCTAAAAGCAATAAGACGCTCCAATATGAATCATATTATTTGATTGCATTTTTAGAAAGTCTTCCAATACGGATAAAGTTTGCAAATCTGCTCAGTTAGTTGTTGAGGCTTTTGAAAGCAAAAACTTCTTTGCTCGAATTTTCGAAATAACCATTTTTGTATCTGATAAGGACTAATTTCCGCGAAACATGAAACAATCAATGTCATTTCAGTGGGCACGACGTCTTTCTACGAATGCGAGGAGGGATACGAACTGGATGGTGAGGATAACATGACCTGGAACATCGATGTCATTACGGAAATCAGCTCTCTCCATTTTGCACACTCTCTCCTCTGTCTCGCTGAGGAGAAAAAGTGTGCTGAATAGAGAGAGTGCAAGACCGGAAAGATATCACAAGACCTTTCTCTGATAGCAGATCTTCGATCTCTAATCCTGTTTTAAAATTATCTTATTCGAATGAACCTTCTGCTACCAGGAAATTCGCAACGAATATGCGGAGTGGCCGGCAAGTGGTCGGGAACCATTCCCTCCTGTCAATGTGGGTTGATCTTTGATCTCTAATAGTTGAATCTTGATCTCTGATCTTTGATCTCTAATATCTCTCAGTGGTTGACTGCGGTCTTCCTCCCTCCTTCGACGGGCAGACTCATCTGCTCAATAAGACGACGTTGTTTGGAGCTGTGGTCAGAATAATTTCTATGGTTTATTTTTTTTATTCCAAAGAAACTGCGAATTTTCATCGTGCTTATCAATCACCATGTCACACCAAGCCAGTTGCGTTGCCAGATAAAATAGTAGTCTCTCCATTCTGCACACTCATTGGTGAGAGAGTGTGCCGAATGGAGAGCGATAGTAGCTATTCTACCCAGCTTCTCTAGTCTTCATACCGGAACATAACCATAATCACAGGTGGACTACGAGTGCCCTCGCGGCTTCCGCCCGGTGGCTGGCGCGTCGACGCGTCGCTCGTGCGGAGCGGATGGCGCGTGGTCCGCGCCTCCTCCGCTGTGCGCGAGGGTCGACTGCGGTAAGCCGTCGTCGGTGGCCAATGGCAATGCCCACTTCACGACGACTAACCTCAACTCGACCGCCGTCTACGAGTGCGGACAGGCATTCAGGTTGGAGTAAATTTACAGTAACCTACCGTAACCTATCGCTCTGTATCTAGTACACTGTACTGTAAACCAACTATCCATTCCGTTGCCGGATCGAATAGAATCAATCTCCATACTCTGGACTTTTCGGTCCCCGATTTGACAGACAACAGAATGAAATGAGATGAAAACACAAATCGATACCGTACCCCTCTCCAGACTGATCGGTCACGACACGGTCTACTGTAGCGAGCGCGGCAGCTGGGAGCCCGTGTCGCCCGTGTGCTATGGTGAGCTACCGTATCCTACAGTATTTTCTATATGATCCTCTTTATTCCGAGAACATGGTAAATTAGAAATAATTCGTGGGAAAGAATCTTGCAGAGGCTTAATTATCTTTTTTTTTCAATTGCGGAGGCTGCTGAGATCAATTCATCCCATTACAGGACGTTCAAATAAACTCGTTGAAACATATTTAGTTTTGTGAAAATGATTCGGAGTGTTTTGTCTTTTTTCGATTCGTGAAACCAATTCAAGAGATGATGTGGCGTCAAATGAACTAGTTGAAATCTGAATGTTTTAATCATATTTGATGTATCTAAAATATTGTTCCAGACGTCTCGGCTCTCCGCGAGATGCAGAGTGGATCGGGAGAGGCGAATGCACTGTTGGCCATTGCCGCCGTCGCCCTGCTTGTGCTGTTGGTGGTGAGTAATAATGGATTACGGTATCTCGAGGGGACGGAATCACTGGGTTACGGTAGCACCAGTGTTCCACCAGTAGCATTATTCGGCTGTTCAAAAAATAGGAGGAATCATTTCCCCTCATAAGTTAACTTCGGTACAAGGATTGATGTATCTGAACGTCATCAGAATATTGATTACCAAGGGAAGAACAGTATCCCCTCCTACAGTACTCCCTCGCTTGACTACCGTATCCCTCTGCAGGTGATCGTAATCCGCCACGCCCGTTCTCCCTCCTTCTCCCTTCCCTCCAAACCGCCTCCTCCCCCGCCCTCGGAGATGTCCATGGGGGCGTCGGCTGGAGTCATCTATGCACAGGCGGCCAATATTAGGTTCAGTAAATAATGAAAAAAAAACTATTGACAACAAGCTCAGGGAAATAGAGTGTTTTTTAGGAAATAGAATATCGACTCGTTATTAGAAAACCTGTCACTTTCCACAATTTGACGACAAGGTGAAACTCACAATCATCGGAGGAATAATTACGGCATTTCTAAATCTGATCGAGTTCCGACTTGGATTGTGAAAGAATGCATATCTTCATAATCTCCCACTGCTCCCGACTAGAGAGTGCGGATACCGGAGAGTAGTGATGTTGTTGTGGTCTTCTGCTCTCTCCATTCTGCACACTATCTCGTCTGTCTGATCGACGAGAGAGTGTGTAGAATGGAGAGAGCGACCCGACATCCCTACCGGAGAGGAAGTGATTCTTGATTTAGACAACTCAACTTCAGACCGATGGCAACTCACAATCACGTCGATAACACTGTCTACTATGCAGCGAGTGTACCGCTCACTCAATTGGAGGTGAGAGATCAAAGATCAACATTATATAAAGTTAGGAATAGGTGTTCTTCCAAAAATGAGGAAACAACTCGGCTGGTGTAGGCGAATTCCAATCAGGATGTGAAACATTGGTCGGATGCTGTCTATAAAGAGTTTGTGCTGCAGGTGCCTCCTCAACTGCTGCAGCTGCAGCAACTTCCCAACGGCAACATCCACATCACTCTGCCCATGGGCCGACCCATCACCAGGGCCCCTCTGCCCCAGTTCAAGTACTGTAGTTTGATGTGTTGTCTAGACGAATACTCTCTCCATTCTGCACACACTCTCTCCATTTTGATCGGCGATATAGTGCACAGCTAGGAGAGATCTACTGTCGATCCGGCAACTCTAGTAGCTCTCCAAATTCGATATTGGCTAAATATCGATTGATTGCAGCCAGCCGCCGCCTACCGTATCCCCGACGGACTCGCAGATGAAGTACTCGTTCGAGCACGAGCCGATCTACGATGTGCCCCCGCAGATGGATACCGTAGTCCTCAGCCAGGACGAGGAAGGTACGGTATTCGATCGAAAACTGATTCTAATTTCTGAACTGTTGTAAGACGAGTAGGATACTGTATCTAGTATTTATCTTTTATGAATCGATACTTACAGAGTTCGACTCGGTGTACGGTAGTGTGACGGCGCCCGAGAGCGACTCTACCGTATGCTGAGAGGTTACCGTATGATCTCGAATCGACAACTGACTGTGCGGGTAGATCAATGGCGAGAGGAGATCGATCGATAATTATTCAATACTGACATATCAGCTCATCCGAAATAGAACGAGTTTCTAGCGTTTCTAGATTTTCTGCTTGTGAAAGATACTAACAAAATTAGTTTTAATCTATGGTCACATAACTTATGCCCCTATCTCGATTAAATTATTGTCACAATCATGCATGAACACGAATAAATGAGATTTTTTGTCAAATAATTGGAAAAGCATCAATGCCGTCGAAAGAGATCTCAATAGATCTTGGAGATGCTATAAGGAAAAATACAGAGTTGTCTGTTCTGATATTTAGAGACCACAGGGTCGAGACCCGATTTCACTCAGGCAATGGAAAAGTAGTCCCAAATAACCCCTCTGGGACCGAATAACATCATACTTTTGGCCGTTTGTCTATATATCAACTCATTGTCGAGAAACGATTAAAAAGGTGTTCTCGAGGGCCCCACTATGCATTACTCGCCTGATCCACTCTCGCACATCCATGTAGCACACGTGAAACGAGCTAACACATAGCCTTGTGGCTCAATCGGTAGCGAGCTCGCTTATTAAACCCGGACCCCCGGTTCTAGTCCCATCCTTTGCAGGCAGTTTTGCTAGTTGTAAAGATAAACAACGGAAGTCGGAATATGAATACGCGCGTACTCTAACTTTTGCCGAGGCCGAGCAATTCAGAGACTTAATATTTTTCATCGAATTTAATTTTAGAATTAGTGGAAAAATTGACTTAATAAATAACGAGAGGCGCAACAAGATCCATACACTATGGATGCTTCATTTTCGCCAAATAAAACTTTGGAAATTATTTTGACCGATTTATATTGAATGGATCATGATGCGCCTCACATATTTCATAGAGGATCCTGAGACCTACAGAAAAATCTTTTGATCGTTCAGTTTGGTTGAGTCTCCGATTTGCTCGGCCTCTCGCCATGTTTTTGGCAACTCTCTATTCCCTCCAAGTGGGCGGAGCCTGTGGTCTCTACTGATATTGCCTATAATCAATAAGAACTATCACAACTTTCGCTCGGCGAGAGGGTTTCATCAATTAGATTTGCATTATTTGATTTAACTTCTTTTGCCTAAACTTCCCTCTCCTCCATCCTCATTCCCTTACTCTCTCCTTCTCCTTCCTTGTCAATCGGTCGACTGGCGCCTTCCAGGAATGAACGAATGGCCCTCCGTGAGGTATGCAGGCCCTCCACACCATCCGGCAAATAGATCGGCAGTGTTACGGTACCAAGTAATCACAGCGCCACTTCAGGCTGCCTCAGTCCATTCTGCAACTCTTCTGACTGATGGTTCAAACGCGGAGTCGGAGGTATACTGTAGCCAGGGAGTACTGTAGCTGCAGTATCGATCTTTCAGGCGGCATCAAATACTTCTTGACCATGTGCACTAGGGAGAGAAATTTCCCGCCCTACCTCACCTCCGATCTCGTACGTGATACTGTACTTTCTGGGCTACGGTATCTTCCCGCAGATTGAAACCATCGTTGGAGTCGGTAGGGATGAATCAGGCCAGCGAGCGATCGGAGTCCGGTGTGTCTCCCGTAGATCAAAGACCAAAGACCAAAGAACAATCCTCCTTCAGCATCGACGCCCTCTGCATGATCCTACATCTCCTGATGGTCGCCTCCTCCGCTGCCGTCCGTCACCGTATACTCGACCAGATATACGGTAGTAGTGTTGTCGTTTCGGTTTTCGACTCTCCAAATTCTGCACACTCTCTCATATCTCTGACCGGCGAGATAGTGTGCAGAATGAAGAGAGTCGAAACCGAAGTTGCATCCCTATACAGTAGATCACCAGGACGACTACGGTATCGAATCCCTATTGCAGAATATGCTCGACCTCTTCGTGAATCGCACTGAGTCGACGGACGATAGGTGAGAGGAGGGCAAAGATCAAAGACCAGAGATCATAGATCATTTATCAATAAGCAGGTTGCGCGAGGGAGGTATGAAGGGTCTCAAGAGCGCTTTCGGCTGCTGTCATAGATGCCGTGTCAAGATTCGAGGCGCAGATCAGGTTGATCTTTGATCTTTGCGCTAGCGTTTTTACCTCTAACTTATATAGTTCGCCCATTTTGCACGTATCCCTCTCTCTTCGTTGGTCTCAATGATTATATTTTGCACGTTCCCATCACCTTGCAGGTTTGCCCCTGAAAGGTGAGGGGAACGTGCAAAATAGGCCTTCCAGCGAACTACCTATACAAGTACCCCTCTAACTATTCTCGCTTGACGAAAGGCAATAGAGAATGGAGAGAGAGTTGAAGCTCATCAATACCACTAGTATAAATAATAGATTGACTGTAACCACTCCAGGCGGTGCTAGCAGCCTGTGCCATGGTTTGGCGCCACCACGCTGATGATATCGATTTCAGCGAGGTAATCTATATTTATCCATTCTGATCCGGCCACAATAAATGCTCCGACTTTTCTAGATAGGCTCAGTGTTTACTGTAGCATATTTAGGCAAATGAAGGTAGATCAACCGAGGTATCGTAATCATTTATAAAGAAGGAGGTTAATCTTTGATCTTCGACCTAATGTGCATCAAAAAATAGACCGGGAGGGTTACGGTACCAAGTAATCACCAATTCAGGCATCCTCAGTCCATTCTTCAATCCTTCTAACTGATGGTTCTAACGCGGAGTCGGATGTATACTGTATCCATGGAGTACTGTAGCTGCAGTATCGTTTAGGCAACCGCGGTAAAGTTCTTCTTCGACATGTGTACTAAGGAAAATAGCTTCCCCGCCTACCTCGCCTCTTCTCTGGTATGTGATTACTATATGTTCTGGATTACGGTATCTTCTCGCAGATTGGCTCCGTCGTGAGAATCGGTCGAGATGCGTCGGGACAGCGAGCGATCGGAGTCCGGTGTGTCTCCCGTAGATCAAAGATCAAAGACCAAAGATCATTCCTATTTCAGCATCGACGCCCTCTTCATAGTCGTCCATCTCCTGACGGTCGCCTCCTCCGCTAAAATCCGTCACAGTCTGATCGACCAGGTATACGGTAGATCACCAGATCGACTACGGTATCGCACCCTATCGCAGAATCTGCTCGATCTCTTCGTCCATTGCGCCGAATCGACGAATGACAAGTGAGAGGAGGGCAAAGATCAAAGACCAGAGATCATAGTTAATCGATCAATAAGCAGGTTGATCGAGGGAGGGATGAAGGGTCTCACGAGCGCTTTCGGCTGTTGTCACATATGCCGTGTAAAGATTTGAGATCAGGTTGATCTTTGATCTTTGTGCTAGCGTTTTACCTCTAACTATTCTCGCTTGCCGACAGGCAATAGAGAATGGAGAGAGAGTTGAAGCTCATCAATACCACTAGTATACTATAATTCGGTGGGTCTCCCGTAGATCAAAGATCATAGATTAAATGCTCCCACTACAGGCGGTGGCCGCTGCGTGTGTCTTCATCTGGCGTCGCCACGCTGAAGATATCCATTTCAGCGAGGTAATCTATATCCATTATGATCCGGCCACAATAAATGCTCCGACTTATATAGGGTGAGCGTTTATTGTAGCCTATCTAGGATTGATAAGGTAGATCAACGAAGGTATCGTCAGAGGGGATTGATCTTTGATCTTCGACCTAATGTGCATCAAACAGGTTGCGCTGAACAACTTACTTCAATTCACTCCCGACACGCAGCTTTCATCTTCCGAAATCGTGGATGGCTTCGTGATTGTATCCATCAGTTTTACGTTCCACCTACAGTACCCCCCCCCCCCCCCCAAACAACAATCTCGCAGAGTCCGGCTCTCCTGCAGAAACTGATGCACATCGTTCGAGCCAATGAAGATAGATCAACTAAGGTACTGTAACTCTTCAAAGAGGGATTGATCTCTGACTTCGTTCAGGCTCATCGTGTACTCTGGGCGATGCTCGACTCTCTGACTAACCGTCCCCGCCCCGCCCTCTCCTCCTTCCTCGGTTACGGTAGGTTTCTCTAAAGAGGCATACCGTAGCTTATCAATAATTCCAGGATGCCTCCTCGTCATCATTGAGCGATGAACCAGGGATCGCGACCACGGGGGCCAAGTGCACCAGTGGGTGCTCAAGGTGAGCCAGGTACTACTCCACTATTCACGCGCTATCTCGTCGGTCAGAGAAATAGTGTGCAGAATGGAGAGAGGAGATCCCTCAAAGCATTGATTACAGAGTGGTTGCACGCAGTGGCTGCAGTTGGGTGCACGCCCGAGAGATCGCCCGAAGGGAGAATACGTGATGGTGGATGAAGAAGCGATGGATCTCTGAAACGACTCCGCCCCCTTCACACACAAAAAATACTCGATTTGACTGATAACTGATAAAGTATGCTATATGCATTCACCGATATAGTTTGCAACATTGAACGTAAAAACGAAGAAAAATTCCGATCTTTTTTGATCGCTTATTGACTTTTTTTTTTAGAGAGATCAAAGATCATGTCATGCGGAATTTGTGGGATAAAAGAGTTTGAAACGCGAAAATCCGTGCATTCTCACATTATATCTCATTTGTTTGAGAGGAGAAGAGGCATTGTTCGATTCGATGATCAAATGAGTGGGATGTTGTTGATGTATTTTTAATATTGTTTTTGTTACAATTGTCACACGTGGATGGAATCTCATTGGTTGAGGTATGAAGTCGCTTTTATTTTACCTTCAAAAATTTGATATTCAAAAAAGGAAAATTAAATGTTAGTTCTTCGTAAATTCCGGAAAGTTAGGCAATGAGCAAGTGAACTACTTCATCCCTGGTGCAAACTATACGATTTAAAAATGGATTTCAGTTGATATAATCTATGTACATAAATTGTCGAAGAAATAAACACAATTTTGAGGCTAAGCAGTCAATTATGATCATAGTACATGGCGAGAATTGTGAAAACATAGCAATCATTATCATAATATGTGAGATGGAAGCCGGAGTAACGACTGTGAGAAGAAGATTCTCCTCTTCCCATCTCTACTTCTGCCCTCCACACAATTGGATCGTCCTCAAGGCGATTCTCTTCTTCATTTCCTCCCGCTTTGCAGCAGCTGCAGCCACCTTGAACTGCTGCAATGATCTCATGAATGAAGTTCGATTTTTTTGTGTGTTTTATGGGGTCATTTCGCTCTCTGACTGGTCGAGAGTGTGCAGAATGGAGAAGCAATCACTCAGAAACTGGTGTCACTGTATCAAGCGAGAACAGGTCAGAATTAGTGATGTCAAATCGGCGTCCGACCTTCCTCAATTCGCCCGCTCTCTCGCTGGTTAGCGAAACGAGAGAGCACGGAAATTCAAAAGAGTCGGATGCCGTTTTTTCAGCACTAGTCAGAATTTGAGAAATATCACCACGAAAATTACTATCGAACTGTTGCCAAGAATATCGTGAATTCTAAATTGTCCGAAAAATAAAGTATTAGATACGTAATGGCCATACCTTCTTCTGCTCTCCATCCACCCTCTCCCAGGCCGCGGCTATGAGTCGAGAGATCTGGCCGAAGGAGGCAGATGGGTGGAGGGACTGAGAAGCAGAGCCATTAGTGATGGCAAGACCCTCTCCATTTAGCACACTCTATCGTCATACTCTACATAGAGGACATTCGGAGGCCAGGTCATGCATGCTCTGAACGTTCATCTTGGGCAAGTTTAGTGCGCTCGAACAGACTGTGATAATACTTCTGTACCCCAATGAAGGTGGATCTGATAAGAATATTTTTGAAAAAAAATATTTCTAATCTAAGCAACATATCCGAGAGATTGGAGATCGATAAAAGTCCATTTCTCACCTTGACAATGGGTTGCTGTTGCTTGAAGAAAACGGCGTACATCGACCTGCAATCGGAGATTATTCTTGCTTGCCGGATCGAGTTGTGCGCTCTCCATTCTGCACACTTTTTCACCGGTTATAGAGACGAGAGAGTGTGCAAAATGGAGAGATTAACAATTCGTTCCATCATCACTAGTGGTTGTAACAAACTTCTGCACTCAATATCTAACACAAAAATAGTGTTCTGAATATGGTCTCTCCACTTCTGGAGAGAGAGTGTGCGAAATTGAGAAATGGCCTTTATTCCCTGTCTCTACGCAAAACACAAAAAATGGCCTCACTTATCTCCTTCGGTCGATTTCCGCTTGCCTTTCTTGCACGGGGCATTATTTTCCTGATCTGAAACATCCTTCAAATTCTTTAAATCAGTCTACTGTAACCTCACCTCTTGATTGCTCCACATTAGTCCAATGTTCTTGGCTACCGTACTCCTGGCACCACGGGGCCAGTACCCGATCGATCGGCGGTGCTTCCGTAAACGTAAACGTATGATCGAGACAGGAGATAGAGGGTTCGATACTTTCTAGGGGCGTCTCATCAGTGCAGCTGTCACCAAGATATTGCGAGAGATCGTCCATTCCTGGTAGGAATAAATGTGTTTCACCCTTCCCATAACCGCTTTTCGGAACGAGACGCGACGATGGTTTCATGTAATTTGGGCTAAAAAAAAGAAGAAAAAAATCAATAAGAAGAAGACGCGATGGGGAGTTGATACAGTACTCACTATTCAGCTCAACAATGAAGATATCACTGAGAAAGAGACAACGGAAATCAAGATCGAGCAATGCCAAGTCATGGACTGAATCTCTCATCTCTAATAACCATGACTTCCCCTCTCTTCCTCTCTTCCCACTCCCTAATTACTCGATTGCGCCACCGTCGGCTTATCCCTTGTTTCCCCTCTAAATAGAGACATGACGGGATAATCGGACAAGCCGGCGCATCCTGAGAACAAGGAACAGATGGTAGCGGGTCGAGAGCACCGCCTGACTCAGTTTCACTACTGTTCCAACTTACAATAACTTTCAAAATATTTAGCCTGTCCTCAAGGCACTGAGCCTGCTGTATGGTAACTTTGTTGTAGGGAGGGAGTCGGTTATTCGATTTCAAAGTGAGGATGTCAAGGAATGAAATCACCTTTGGCTTCTTGGTTCAACTGTGAGAATGTTATGCTGTAATGTTCCCAGTATCCCACCTTCATCCATGTCGAAGGAACAATTCAACTGTAATCCATTTATCTCCATTTTACATATACAACGATAGTGCTACTATAGCATTCGAGTATGACTCTGTTCAAATAATTCTTCACAAGGCGGGGTCGATAGCATTGCACCAAACTACGGTACGTTCGAGGTACGGTAAGACAATTGAAAAGTGACGAGAGGGGAGGAGGGCAATAGGGGCGTGTATTGTACACAAGGCAATGGAACGAATCGAACATCCAATAATTAACCGATACAGTATGCTGTCAAGTGATTACGGTGGGGCTGACTGATTGATTGTTTTTGGGAAGTCACATTTCCTGAGGCGGGGCAATTATGATTACGGTATGCATCGGAAAATCGATGCAACTAAACCACTTCTGAACAGAAAAAAACAAGTTAGTGAAGGGGAGGGGTACTGTATACACGTATTACTGTATTATAACCATAGCATCGAATAGCTTGGTGAGGGGAATTAGAATGGATACTAGGGATGTCAGTTCAGTGCTTAGTCTCACCATTCTGCACACAATCCCAGACAGACGAGATAGTGTGCAGAATGGATAGAGAAGAAAACCGAAACTAAATCACTAGTGGATGCTCATTCCGTCACTGAAGCAGGAGAGCATGCGAGGATTAAAGACAGGAGTGGAATGGGAAATGGATCTGACTAGTGGGACCAAACCTTTTCCTGGTGAATAAAACGACATGAAAATGGGACGATTTACAAGAATGTGAGACATGAGTTACAAGGGGTGAAACTTGAAACTTTTTGTGAAACTTCTATGTACAGGGTAAGCATGCTCTACTCGGCGATTCCCTTCCTTCGAAGGTCATCTCCCTTCGTTGATTCGATGTAGCGCCTGAAAGAGATGGCCTTCAGTTGATACACGGACGATTGGTACATTTTATTATAGATAACCAAAGAGAATGGAACTACTTTTCGTCCCTGCATAGGAATATGAAAATACGCCGAAACTGAGAAGTGCCTAGTGCCGATAGCTAACAAATTAATTGGATCGATGACCACAACAGCTATCAATTTCCTTCGTGTTATTCCTATTCATAAAACAATAAGTGAAGCAAAAGAGTGACGATTCGGCAAAGTTCTCCTAATTTTTTTCTCCATGTTCTTACCAATTCCTACCGTACCCCTCCCCTCTATCCTCCTTCACTCACCTCCTATACTTCAATATCATCTCTCTCCTCCTCATGGCGACCATGGTCCCTCTTCCATTTTCGGCTGCCATCGATGGCTCGGCCAACACAGCCGCCGTCGGAAGGGCGTCAGACTCGGAGAAACGACCTGGAATATATAAGGGACGAATTTGAATTAAATAAGAGAATTGAAACTATACTACATGACTACGCATATTGGAGTACCAGCCGATCGCACGCGCCAAGGCGCGTGCTTCGACTGGTGTATGTCGGGTTACATGTTAGTAGCCTCTCACTCTACCCTCTCCCTCCCCGTTCCCACGGCGTTCTACTGGCAAAACGCCAAGTGAGCTTTCGTGGTGAGACCTTTGCGCACTCTCTCGCATTTGCATGCTCTCTCGCCATTCCACTGACCGCTCTCTCCTCTCTCGCTCACCCCATGCAGAACGCCGTGCGTTCCCTCTCCCTCTCTTCGCCCTCCCCTCCTGCTCCCTCTCTCCCCTTCCCCTCTCCCTCTCTTCTCTCTTCTTCCTCTCTTCTCCCTCTCTTCGTCCTCCCCTCCTCTCCCCTCTCCCTACTCTCACCTTCCCCTTTTCCTCCCCTCTTCTTCTCCCTACCCTCTCCCTCCCCTCCTCATCCCCCTTCTTCCTCTCCTCATCCCTCTCTCCGCTTCCCCTACCTCCTCTCTTATTCCTCCCTTCCCTCTCCCTCTCTTCCCTTCCCCTCTTCCTCTCGCCCCTTCCCCTCCCTTCCCTTTTCTTCTCTTCGCTCTTCTCCTTCCCCTCTCCCTCCCGTCCTCCTCTTATGACATGTCACGACATTGTTCTAACGTGACTTCCCAGGACGCCCATATCAAATTATTGATTTTTGATCCTTCCCAGGACGCCCATACCAAAACAGGACGGGACTCCCAGACCGAACATACAGACAGACAGACAGACGTTTGCCCTTTATTATATAGTATGGATTAGAGACACGAGGGAAACATCAACTCTCCTGTTGGAATATATTGCAACACTTCACAATCACATCGGTATTGCATAACTGCCGACTTCAAGATTCGAAATTGCAATATTTTATCACCAGTGAATTTGCGTGCCACAGGTGCCTCAAATTCTCTAGCAAACGGGGTTGTGTGATTTTCTCTTGATCCTCTTTAGAAAAAAAAACATTTTTGTTAACCGCATTCTCACGCACCTTGTCCCTCCTCGTCTCCCGAATCTCCACCCGATTCCTCGCCTGACACTTCCATGTCACTCTGCAATCATTTATTTGGATTGACCATCCATGTTTGATTAACACTGACTTCGCAGTAATAACCCCATTACCCCATGAATACCGTAAACTATAGGATTTTTCAGCCACACGTATCCGTTCCGTACGCTACAGTAACCTACATGCTACCGTACCTCTTCGAGTGCCGCCATGCCGGGCACGAAACCGACCCGGCCCTCCAGAATGTTCTCGATCGTCGCCTGAAATGAATTCTGTAAAAAGCAGTAAATTAGATTGATTTTCATTCCACACAATTCAACAGGTGATTGACTATTCCCTCTATGATAATTACTAGAGCCACATTTGAAACATGAACCAACGAACACCTGAGACTGACATCAGGACGTTTTAAACAAAGAGGAATACATTTTTGATTTCAAAATCGTCTTCGACTACTAATCAAATTTATCACTCATTTCCAATGAGTAGATCATGTTTTGAAACTCGAGTTGAGCTGCTTCTATCACAATCTTAGTTACTTAGTCTTCGATTTCAAATCTTTGCTACGATCTCTGCCTCTAACCTGGGACGATCCGGATGTTCTCAGATCGTTGAGAATCACGTCGAAGGGAAGTTGAGGGAACATCTCGCGAACCTGAAATAGACCAATTCATGATGAATTCAGATGACCAGATCAATAAATTCATGCAATTTGCCACCAATTTGGTGCAATACAATGTTGCCCTTTCAACTACAGAGCTGATTACATGGTTCGATCTCATTCTTCTCTTTCTTTCCGATAAACAAATCTGCCCACCTGCTCCGCCTGGGTGTTCAACTGGCTATCGTCTCTCCTGATCACTCCCATGTTGTGGCTGAGCTCGATCGAGAACGACGGCAGACGGAGGAACCCACCGAAGCCACTGAATCTGCAATTCATTTATTTATTTATTACAATAAATAATGAATAATACTAAACTGTAAAATATTATTCCCACGGAACATAAACGATTATCATGCCAATAAAATTATTTTAAGCTGTCACTATTCTGCACACTGTGCCTTCTAGTGTGCAGAATGGAGAGAGCTGGAAGCCAAAAATACACAAAAATAATACTTAAAAACTACCGTACCTCTCTCCCGAGAAGTGCCACGTGGTGGTCGAGGGCTGGCCGGCGGTTGCTACTCCTGAAATAATTGATAATCATGAATAAAAATCAGTAATCGATTATCGGAAACGGTGTGACTACCGTACCTCCTTCCGCGCGCGCTTGCTCGTGGGGAGAGGGTAGGAAGCGGCGGCAGGTAGGACACGATGCGTCCTGCTCCAGCCACCACATGAGACACCTGCAGAGAGCGGAATAGTTTTTTTTTTTACGACGAACTATGTATTCCCCTTACATTGCCGCAATACTCCATGGTGCATTCAATAGGCAACGATGAAACTTGAACCCAACTAGGGATCTGCTTAACAATTTATTTGAGTGTGAGATGTGCAAAATAGATGGATTATAGTTTTCACGTGTTCATCCTGCGACCATTACCGGAATCAGCCTCGTTGATTACAATATGCACCGATGAAACTTAAACACAACTTGAGAAACGTGATGTTGCCGGTTCCGCTTGCTCGTAAATAACCCGCACTATTCCCGCTCGTTCAAACCCTCCCTTGCCTATCGTAAGAAGAGCGTTTATTCTACAGATCTCTTCATGAGAATTTAGAATGCGATCGATCATTCTCACGTCCAGAGAAAAGACGTGTGATGGAGAAAAGAAACGATAATTTCCTCACCAATCATGGAATGCGTGCCCGCACTCCAATTTCCTCGCGTCTTCCAACTTCTCCCAGCACACAATGCACAATTCGTCCGAGGGTTCCTCCAGACGGGGATAACTGCAATAAAATATTTTCAAAATTAAGTTTGAAGTGATGACGAATGAACATTAGGAGAATAGGTCTCAACAGTTTTATGTTGCAGAGATGAATAACATGTAGGAATATGTACGAATTTCAATTTTATGCAGACACGATAAAATTAACGAAAAGAACATTGTGAGAGAAAATTATATAACTTCAACATAAGAAATATTATCTCACCGCTGTGCGATGTGTCGGAAGATGGCGCGGTGCTTGAGGTATCTGTATTAGTAATTGGTTGGATATTTTTAAACGGTTGGTATTCCCTGAACGATCAATTGAAAACTATCCACTCTCCTTATCTCACACCGGTGAAACACAACAATCGCTAGACTTCGCAAGTTGCCTTTTAGCTTATTCGAATGTTGTTCTACTTCGGCTACCCCTCGTCCATTACCATTGAATGGCAACGAGCTGATTCATGATGTCACAGGCTCGACTAATCTAGCATGGGAAAATCATACGATCGTGGCAGCTCCACTTAGGCTAACATACATTTAAAAAAAGAAAATATCATTACTGACCTATTGAGAGTGGCGACTATGCTGGAATAAGCCATCTTCATGTGGTAGAAGAAGAAGATGCAGGTGAGATTGAAACCGACGGGAGAGAAGAACATGAGATGGAGGAAGTGTAGGAGTTGGATCAACTGAATGGTCAAATTTATGCTGAGAACGATTTTTATAAATAAGAGATGGGATACAATCAACTGCACAATGCTTATCTCATCCCTCTGCAACATCAGTCTGCCTTGGATCAGAAAGTCGCAATAGTCCACAATATCACCTAATTTTTTCAGACTAAGCCAAGTAATGCTTCACCTCCAATACTTCACACCTCTGTTCCACAGCGTTCAATGTTTTCTTGCCTCGTCGCTTATATAGAAACCCGATTCCCACCTCTTACAATACTGCCACCTCTACTCTACCGTACCCCTTCTCCTCTTACAGTATAACTCCCTCAAACCGTACTCACCTCGGTGGTCACTCCGACCAGCATATCCGTCGTGTAGCTCAGGCTGCGCGCCGTGTTCGAGGCCACATTGGCCGCCGCCAGCAGACAGCGGAACACACCACGGCCGGAGCGGAGCCACGCGAGCACCGCCTGCAATTAGAAAATAAAAATATTATTTAAATTAAAATAAATAAAAGGCATCTAGTTAGATGAGTGAGATTAGGGATTTTCACAGGGAGACGAACGAGAACTGATAGGTTCCGGCTGACGGCGAATAAGATACACTCGTGAAAGGTATTATCACCAGGCTCAAGCAAAAATTCCATGCGGATATTCTAAGATAAATTTAGAGAAGTTGATTCTGGGTATCATGTCCACTGCACTACTAAGACGAGTGCTTTTGAGAACGATATCTGACAGTGGAGAAAAGATAAACAAAGGAACCAACGCGGAATGTCATGCACTATTTTCAAACAATTAAATTTTGGAATAAAGAACGAATCACTCACATCGACGGCGAGGAAGAGGAAGGTGGAGAGGGTGAACAGATCCGCGTGCCACGCGAGACCCACGAGCACACCCTGAAATAATGATAATGATTTAAATATAAATAAATTGATGAAAAGCATAGTGAAATAATTGCCTTTTTACACTATAAATTGGTCCATATTGCAAATTTCATTACTAAGCAAGTGAAAATGAAAAAAAAAACGCTTACGGTGGAAATGGTGAGAATGAGCGAGCAGACGAGGAAGACTCCGGTGCCCGGGAAACCACCCGATGGAGAGATCTGAATTAGGAGTTATGATGCCATTTCTAATCTGATTGTGAGTTGTTGTGGAACGCTACTACAAAGCAGTGGAGAGAGCTAACACGGAAACGATGTCGTGTTCGTATTCGCTCTCTCAATTTTGCATACTATCCGACAGGAGTGTGCAGAATGGAGAGATCCGATAACAAAAACTAGTTACAACACTGCTACAAAGTGTGCATGGACACTTTTACGGATGAGACGGGGATAAATTGTAGGGACAAACATACGTATTTGAATCGCTGGTGCACTATCTGGTTGAGGACGGTGAAGAAGGCAGTGACAGCGAACCAGATCATCCAGAGGAGAACCTGAAGGGGAGGGATATTATTATAAATGTTTATTTATCTATATTTAGTTGACGAATATTAATAACATAAACAGAATTAGAAATTTTAAAAAATTATATTCCGAATACCACCAGGCGGTCGATCATATCGTCGCCGAATTTCCAACTTATCTATTAACTCTGCAACCTCGATTCACCGGGAAAAAATTCCAACGCTTTAAAAACCGATTCGGACAGATTTAAACTTAATGATTAAAATAAAATAAATAATACTGACTCTATTCGTCTGGTTTCCCGACACCACCGACAGGAATACAGCATCGAAGACGATGCACGTGAGAAGGGAGGCACGAGAGACTGCGCGCTCTTGTCTGCAATAATTAAATGTAATGAATAATATTTTTGAACAGAAGCAGGAGTGCATCACTATCCCCCTCGACTGCACAGCTTATCCATCAGTACTGCAGCCGCGATGCTCCTTGAGAAACACGCCAGAATTTAAAATATATATATATTTTATCAACTCTCACTCAAAAAGTAATCACTATTCCCCTTGTAGACCAACTTAGCAACTTCTATAGAAGCCGCTAATCACCGTGCGTATTCACATTACCGGAAATAATGATTCCTCGTCTTCTTCTTCGTCGATCGTATTTTCCCAGGAAGGACAAACTTATCAATCTACTTTGAATCCATGATTCGCCAGGAAACTTTGCATCAACAATAATACTGGCTCTGATGCAGGAAAAATTTCTCAAGAACTTAAACAATATTTATTTCGCAATTACTATAATCCGTCACCTCGTGAGATCTCCAAACGCGTGGTGGACGATTATTTTCCCAGCGAGGGCGAGTAGAGCGTAGAAGGAATTGATTAGAATCTGCAAGGGGTGGACAAATTGTTTTCCCTCCCTCCCTTCCCCTTCCTATCTATTGCAAGTGAGGGAACTAATCGATGCAACATCAACAATCCAACGCGGAATTTCAATAACAAACAGCAGATCGGCGAGGGATTGTTCGCTATCTTTTTTTTATTTCCCTAGTTTGAGCTACAAATCACTACACCCCGTGTGAAAGCGAAAACATGTTTTTGAGAAAGTTCGGAGTAGTTGCCTCACAAATACTAAGAATAACCTCTAGAACACGACCCACTAAAGATGCTGGATCGAGTAGTAACTCTCTCGGTTCCGCACACTCCTTTCGTTGTCTGACAGGCGATAAGGTGCGCAGAAAGGAGATAGCAGTATTCGATCTGGCATCACTAATACCCAAATCAATACTATAGAGACGTGTTACCGTACCCAGCAGTGTGCCTGATTGCTGATCACGTAGTACAGTATCCGGGCCGGGGCGTACTCTGCCAGGATGGCCGTCGTCTCCTGTGACAGCGCCTCAGACGACCGTAGCTCGTCCGCCAATTGGGAGTGTAACTGGAAACGGAGAGGTTGCGTCATCATTGGGCAATAGCAGAAATTACGCGTTAATCACCTATAATGTTACATAAATGGCGTTGAAATCGCCAGTTATTCGCTTCAATTACTAAATGATTTTTTTCCGCGCCATGCGAACTTATATTTCAAAGGTTCCCCAGATGCCATGAATCCAAAAAGAAGTCAATTCCGCGTACATTCGTGTTAATTCATACGAAATAACGAATGGTCAAAATTGGAAAGTGAAGAGGGGTTGGTTGCGTCGCCAATAGTGATGTGGGTTCGGTTCTGACTCTCTCTCTATTCGGTACTCTCGGACAGACAGACTTGAGAGTGTGCAATATGGAGAGAGCAGAAGTCACTCTAAAGATATCACAAGTCATCACTGGGCAATAGGGGAAATTGTGATTCCATCATTAGGCACTCATAGCATCTGAGATTGTTAGAAATTGAGAGAAAGCTGAGATTTTATCGAAAATTTCACCGAAAATGCGAAACAAGTTGACTGTGTTTTTGCGTTTCACAGTCATATATTAAATACGAGGCGCACTCCGGTGATGATATCAGGACCTTCAGTCGTACAAAACAATTTCATTTTTATTGCAGCATTTGGACGTTAAATGCTACACAGATGACAATACAAAATAATTCGCTTCAATGATTAAATTTAAAATATTTGCCATTTCGCACGCCATGCAAGCCTATGTTTTAAAGGTTCCTTAAATGATCAGAATCAGAGAAGAAGTTAATTCTGTGCATGATTCTCGGAGAAAAAAAAACGAATTATCTAGAATATTTCCCGGGTATGATAAATCAATTTATCAGGGTACTGTAGCCCTATCTCAGAGATAGTGTGTCGTTCAAATGTAAAGCTCTCTCAATTTTGCACAATCCCTCGTATGTCTGATCGGCGAGAGAATGTACAGAACAGAGACAGTCAAAATCGCAACGACATCAATTCTAAGCGCCCAGTGGAGATACCGTAACGGAAGTGCTACAGTACCCTGCCGGTCATACCGTACCTCTGGATGGTTGTTGAATGTGTTCCATAGACTGCCCGTGCCCAGAGTGGAGATGAATATGGAGAGGATGATGTAGTGGTCTGGAGGGAGATTGAATTGGGATCAGATGCCAATTACACGTTTCAATTGCACCTCGGCACATTAATGAACCATGGTGATGTTTCAATGACTCCTAATGAGTCAACAATCGACTACGGTTCGTTAATTCAAGCGCTTTTCTCAGAAAATACAAATTATCAAAAATTATTCCGAAAAAAGAATAAAATGCTATCGAATAAATTAAAATCACTCAGAATCGTTTTCGTGCCCCTAGTTGATATACGTTCCAAAGCTCATAAATATTTTCCTTCAACGAGGTTCAATGATGCTTCCTTCTTATCTTGTCGAACCAAACCAAGCTTGTTTATCGTCATTTCAAAGGTTCCTCTAGTGCAGGTTTCGGTCAGGTCTAGCAATTCCACCCACGTTCACGTTCGCCCAATATTGAAACTTAAACGAATAAAATAAAAGCGACTGACTGATGCTGGGCACGGGTGCTCGGTGCATGAGCAGGCCCAATCCGCCGGCCGAGGCGACTCGCGAGTCCATCTCAGCCGTCGTGTCCCCTCGTCCTACGCGGTCCTGCAATTAGTTTGATTATATTTAATTAATTTTTAAAAAATATTTTAAATACATCATTTATCAAACTCCCGATCGATATTCTTCGTTATCAATTCCATTTGTTGCGAGGGATTATCGCAGACAGATTAGTGCTCGAGAAGCATAAAAACGTTGTGCGGACACATTTTTTCTCGCGGGAAATTTCCAGAAAAGATAAGACGCTGGATCAGGGGTCTCATTCTAGCCAAGCGATTAGTGTTTACCCGAACGACGGTATCATTCTCTGTAACGCAGATCTATCCCTTCGAATTGAGCGATTCGCATTGACCTTCGATTAGTGCGGAACACTAACCGGACAGTCGAAAATGCATCGAACACTAGGCGTATCGTAGTCTAATTCTTATCTCTTGTCTAGGAACGAAGTACCAGCGATCTCTAGATCCCCGCGACGGTCAAAGAAATGGAGCGGGAGTTCTCTAAAGGCACACAAGTCTACACATCACACTACGATAGTCTGGATAGGACATTCTCGTCACTATTAGTCATTAACTTGAAATTGTCGGCAGTGAGGTGGTTTTGTGGAGTTCAAATTCAAAACTTTTGTAGCCTCTAGTACATTAAGACTATCCAGTTTGGGCTCTGATTCTTTCCCAGATCGCAAGGTTCTCTCTAGGGTCGGCAATACGGCCTTTGCGAGGCCGCATCCCATGGCGTCTCCAATGCGAGGTCGCACCCTCAACCCGAGAGGAGGGGGAGGGGATGCGCATCGGATGAGCTTTGCGACCTCGCATTGCGCTGCACCTCACTTTATCTTTAGGTTAGGGCGCGCGCAAGACGCGACGGGTTTGGCCAGGAGGGGGAGCGAGAGCGAAATGGGCGGAGTCTCGCACACGAGAGAACAATGCGATGCGCAAAGCTCATGCAATGCGCATTCCCTCTTCCTCCCTTTGCGACCTCGCAATATCGCATTCGCATTGCCAGCCCTAGTTCTCTCGACCGACCCATTCACGCACACAAAGGTTATCACTCACTAGGGGGGAGGCGACCTGGAGGGAATGAGATCAACAACTATAGGGAAGAAGAGACGTTCAATCGTGATAATCGCATGCGATCTGCCCACATATACATTTCCCGCAAATCTCACAGGAAAAAATACAGAATAGATCGGGCTGATCAGGGAACAGATTAACGTCACGATAAGTGTTTACCAGGAATCAGAAGGGCCACTTTTCTAATCGGGCAAAACATGTTGATGAGACAAAGATTAGAGAATCGGGGCTCACCTCCACTTCTGGTTCTTATTCACGACTAGCGAGCAAACTGTGGCTGAGGACCGACGTGGGATCGAACCTGCGAATATGATGAAAGTTATTAAATGAAGGAGGCAAAACAACCACGCGACGCATCAACTGTGGGTTCCAACGAGAGGAAAAGTTGACGTCATATCGAATGTGCTAACCGTCACAACAACTTTCACTGATGATATCGCGCTGGACGTCTTTAGAGGAGCAATAATTAAGTGAATTGTGAGAAAGGATGCAATTCAGAAGACGTGAGTAAGCTCAGACGTCATTCGGCAAGGATTCGTGAGTAACAAAAAGCGTCGTCATCCCGATCTTTGTAACAAAAAACCTTGTTTATCGCGTCTGCTCCCGGAAAAGAAAGCTGCGTCATGCGTTCTAGTCTATTAAAACTGGTGAATGCCTACCAGGAAAGGGACATCGATAAGGGGGTGGATGTTTACATCAGAAACTACATGCAACGGTCGACAATATCAGGGGATACGAGGGGAAAAGGAAGGAAGTGACTCAGAGAACGGACGATAAAGTCCGAGAGGCTGAGTTGGAAGTAGCGCCCTGATTCTTTTTTTCCTTTCTTCGAAGTGCGATGAAAGTGCAGGCCACCTTATCAGTACGATCATGATGACCGTAAGGGAATATCCAAAGAAGGAGATAATGAGAGATAATTCACGCACAATCAGACATTCTAGGCGCCATCCCGACAGGAAATGAAGTGATCATATGAGTGACATGGCGCAATCAACCTAATGTTACTGGTTGACCGTTGAGGGAACACTTTCCCTTAGAAAGGCATAGAAGGAACAATGTGCACTATGGAGAGAGCAAGAAAAGGAATGTGATGAATCGACCGAGTTGGCGCGATGAGAACTCGATTAGAGCGAAGAAATAATGAGGGAACTATTGGTCGGCTGCTAATGGCAGGTCAGGAGTCTCATGATACACCAGTGAACCACGAGATAAAGACTAGAGAACATGCGAAATTGAGAGACTTGACGTGAAAAACCAACCGCGACGAGTACGCGACGCACCGGTTTGTTCGTCCGCGCAACGATTTTCGGAGTGTCAGTAATATTTTCATGCAGTTTTCATTTCTAAAATTGATAATAATTCGAACATCAAATTCAAAATATCTTTATTCGACCCATGACATAAATAAACAAAGTTGGCAAATTTAGAACTAATTTTAGAAAAGATCGAGTCGCTTGCTCGCAACAGGTTCGGGTCCTCCTCTTCCACTGCCACGTCCTCTTCTAGCGAGTGTGAAGGACACTGAAAGGACAATTTCACAAATAAAAAGAGCAATATCTGAGGGAAGGAATCGGAACGTGGCGATAGCGATCTCTTCGTATTTCCGCATGCCAAAATATTCACGTTGTCATACCTTTTTCTGGTTCTTCTCGCATTCTCAAATAGTGTGCACATTGTTTGGCCAGTTTCTGGTAAACTTTGGAAGACGTGGATTTTTCAACGAAATTGTAAATCGTTCGGAGGATCGACATCCACAGTAACTCATAGACTCACAGTATCCTTCCAGACCTGCTCTTCTATGACTATAGTATCCCCTCGGCCGCAGTTGTCCATACTTTCACTATAGACTACGGTAACTAATAAATACTACCGTATACCCCGGATACCGTAACCCTCACCGGCAGCGACAACCAGCAGTCCGAGCAGGACGGCCGACAGGAGGAGGGAGGAGCCGATGGCGGAGAGGCAGAGGACGGGACGAATGGAGGGAAGGGAGGGAGGAGAGTGGAGGGTGGAGGGAGTGGAGGCTGAGATGGTAGGGGATATCGTATTGGTTTTTTCAGCTCTCTCCATTCAGCACACTCTCTCATTTCTTTCAACGGCGAGATAGTGTGCAGAATGGAGAGAGCCAAACTCGAAATTACATATCCAGATCTTACATCGTATGCTGATCTCGAATGGTAAGAGGAGAAGAACGATTTATTATATGATTTAAAAAAATTTTGGACAGGACTCAGGACGAATATCGTCATCCCCTCATGCCTCGAGTATAACAGATGCCCGTGAAACACAAATAATGGAGGGTCAAATTTCTTCGCTTTTCCGATGAAACTTTCTCGATAAAATCTTTTCTTTCCATCCATTTGATCAGGAAAAACTGACAGAAAACTCTACGAACTAGTAAATTAATTGTTTAAATTTTTTTACTAGAGTTGTCCGATCCAATAATGTGCTGTCCATTCTGCACACTCTCTAGTCACAATGACAGGTGAATGAGCAGAATAGAGAGAAGGCTACTATCCAGTAGCCATAAAACTTACGTTTATCCTCCTCGAAAGGAAGGACGATCACATCAACGCTCAGGTCTGTCTCCAGCTTCTTGCGCGCCTCGGAATTCCGACTCGTTCTCTGTAAATGCTCTTTGATCTCTATATTTCCGATCGTAGATAGTTGTTCACTATTATATGGTCTTTTAAAGTTATTTTGCATTGCATGTTCATCATTTATATCTGATTGGAGCAGAGAAACAGAGAGAGGACTATGCATGAAAGATCGGTTGATCTTTGATCTTTGAGAGATGATAAATGAATCCGGAGCTCACATCATTCTCCCAACCGACCTGCTTCTTCTCGGTTTCGTCCTTCTTCTCGGCAAAGTCGGGATCGAAGATGGTCCCAGTAGAGGAGAAGGGATATTGAGTGGAAGAGGGAGGAGGAGCGTCCTATCAAATAGTGAGCTTAGTTATATTAATAATATAATTTTTTTAAACTAGCATTGCTATATCGAAAAGTGCTATCTTCGTTGCGCACACCACTCGTAACGGGAAAGTGTGCAGAATGGAGAGAATAACTTTTAGTAATGCGGGATCGAATACTACTCTCTGCATTATGCGCAATCTCTGTAGGTCAGAGAAACGGGACAGTGTGCAGAATGGAGAGTGTAAATATTCGATCCGGAATCACTATTGTCCACCTTGAGAATCGGTGACATGGTTGACACTCGGATGAGTGGCTCCTCCTCTTCACTCGTCGTCGTTGACGGCGTCTCAGATGACGTCGATGTTGAGGAAGTTGATGGAGTTGTCGTAGAGGATGCATCATCCTGTAGATGCACTCATAAGCTTGCCGATATGTATTGGTATCCTCTCCATTCAGCACACTTACTAGGTTTGAGAATGTGCGTAATAAAGAGAGCTACTTATCGATCCGGTATTCCCAGTAACAATTATGTGGTGTTAAAATCCTGGAAAAGTAAACGGAAAAGTAAAAAAGGGTGTTAATTTTTGCCTGGAAAAGTAAATGGAAAAGTAAAAAGATTTGAATTCGCGCCGGAAAAGTACTGAGATTTGAATTCCTGCAATTTTTTATCTCGGTCACCAGTGCAGCTAGCGACTTGAAAATCGGTTCTAGAGGTTAAAAGGTTCTAAAAAGCTTATAAACCGACTTTCAAGTCGCTGGCTTCAATGGGAACCGAGATACGAAATTGCGGGAATTCAAATCTTTTTACTTTTCCATTTACTTTTCCAGTGAAAAATTAACACCTTTTTTTACTTTTCCGGGATTTTAACACCACATTAGGGGTCGAAATATTCGAGTGACAAGGGAGTGTGCAGAATGGAGAGACGATAATCCGCATATCGAACATCAGTGACAAACCTCAAGTGGAGACAGAGTGCTGGAGGCGAAGTCAGTTCGGTATCTCAGAGGCTCGGAAGTAGCGTCTGATGAGGCGTTCAGCAGGGCTTAAATTCATCATTAGTGTAACCGGATCGAATACTGCTCTCTCCATTCGGCACACTCTCTCTCGAACCAGCGAGAGATCACGGGAAATGCGGAGAGTGGGGGACCGATTTGGCATTTCTAATCCACACCTTCGATATCGTCCAGATCATCACTGTATTCCTCTCTGTCCACCGCCTGGAGTGCCGCGTCGAGGCTGTTGGCTGAAGAGGAGGAGACCGAGTTGCCCGAGAAGACCCGAACGTCCGGACCTGAGATTACGGTGCCTGATCGAATAGAATCTTTCTCCATTCTACACACTCTTTGATTCTGAGAGTGTGCAGAAGGGAGAGTGCACTATCTTTCACGCAAATGTAGCTCGAATTTAATATTCAAATAAATTTTCTGTGTACGAACACACACTACGAGATGCAATACCATCGGTGATCTCACGTTTTCTCTCTATGGTCGAATTGCTCTTCAATCCCAGCAGTTTCTCTCCTTCAGCCGAGCTTCCATCCCGATGGAGGGGAGAATCGAGACGGAGGTCGGAACTGGATTGCAATTTATTTATAGTAATAATATTTCAATGAAAATATCAAGATAGGATGATTTATTTGTTTGAGCTCGAAACTGAAATCTCCCATTACCGTTGCCTTATCTCTCATGTCTGAAACATAAACGTGACTAGAGCTCGAAATGCGTGTTATTGTCGCCTGGCTTTGGGAAGATTACTTAGAAGGAAACACTACGTTATCAAATTGATTATTTAAAACTTAGTATAAAATCAATAACGAACTCTCTATCCATTGGGCCGAAGAATTCCTTCGAGGGAGGCGCGAACTTGGACTCGAAGGAATTTCTGCAAGTGGATTAAGTTACAAAAAAGATGCAATTATGGAGATTATAACATCAATAGTATGTTAGCGGAATTCCAAGAGGTGACGTCGTTTCTATATTCAGGTTTCTTTACGCTCAAATGTTTGACCGGGCAAAGAGTGTGCTGAATGGAGAGAGCATTAACCGAAATGTCTGAGGTTTGAACGAATTAAACATGGCGGATTTCTGATCTCGCAGAGGGTTTCAAAATTTCTTTTCATTATCGTCAGATCGTATAATCGCTCTCCATTTTGCAAACTATTTCCTCACTCTGACCAACGAGAGAGTGTGCAGAATGGAGAGAGTAGAAGCCGAAATGCCATCACTACTCACTTGATCTCATCAGGCAGTCCATCGGTGGGAAACAGACCACGAGGAGGAGGAGGAGGACGCTCCCTGAAAAAAAGAGATACCCAACATATCGGGAATTTCGCAATTTTCGAAATTATAGTGAGAAGAATTGATCCTATTTCAGCATTTGGAAATTTATTGTTTTTTATTATTACCAGACGTCTAAAACCAATACTAGGGCCTCTCGTTACTTTTCATAGAAAGAGTGAAACTCATCGAGGAAATCTTTCATTCATGCCCTCTCAATTCTCACCCATCCTCTTCATCTCTCGGTCCTCCCCTGGGCGGTCCGAAGCGTCCACGAGGTCCTGTGAAGAAACATTATTTATGAATTAGTTTTTTCATAATTATCTCTCGATGAAATCCTCTCCTAACAAGTATGATAAGTTTCAGGCGTTTTATAAAATCTGAAGAACAGGTCAGGTTCAATCGGGCTTGGATTATTTTCCAAGAAACTTCTATACACAATCACACGGAAAGTGATGATGAGTATTAAATTTTACAGCTCAAAATAACTCAGAAAGATTCCCTGCCGAACATTGATATCCACTAGGAAACAGAACTGTGCATTATAATTTCCCTGTCTTTCTGAGAGACGAATGAGCATGACAAATGAGGAGTCCGGAAACATTTTTGCACACCCCGGTAGCAATCACCGTACCCTAGTGATGTCGTTCCTGTTTTTGACTCTCTCCATTCTGCACACTCGCTCGTTTCTGACCGGCTAGTGTGCAGAATGGAGAGAGGCAAGACCCAATTCACTGTACCATCTCTATCTCCCCTCGGGGGTCCATGATTCTTACTCGAGTCGGGTCGATCCTCTCTCGGTCGATGAGGGGGACCTCCGTGTTCCCTTGAACATGATTGATAGATCATAATTTCTAGTTTTTCGAAGTTAATATTCTCAAGTTGTGCCTGAGAAGTGAAGGAACAGTAGCAAATCATGAGAAAATAATGAGATGGCAGCTCCACTTCGAATTATCTCTCCCAAGTAATTAGAATAATTCTCATAAACCTCTCTCCCTTATAAAACTCTTTCAGTCTCTCATCGGTCAGAGCAATGAGAGAGTGTGCAAAATGGAGAGAGCGGAGAACAATCACCACTACTATGACCTACCTCGATCCATCTCTCTCCTCTCCTCCTCTCTCCCTCGAGGGCCCCCTGTGTCTGGGAGGGAAGTACGGAGGTGGAGGGCCTCGGTGCTCGCGAGAGTCTGAATTTCGTCAAAAGTAGGGAAGCTAATTGGGATATTAGTCTCTCCATTTTGCACACTCTTCGGAGAAACGAGAGAGCGTGCAGAATGGAGAGAGTGCTATTCGATCTGGGAATTTTAGTCAGAAGTAAAGACGTTGTGTAATTCTCCCTGTGATGAGAGACCAAATTATTGAAATCGCACATTTCTTCCATCGATTCATCGGCGGAAATTCGGTTGAGTTTCAGCAGTGATTCAAGACATGAAACGCGCGCTCTTATCAATTCTGTTCATGTTCAGCTCGAAAATAAATCCAAACTATCACTGATACAGTCGTGGTAATTATAAATTATCTTATAGTATTTTGTACACCCTGTTCAATTATCAATACTCCTCAGTTACCGTACCCTTCCTGGGTCCTCCCCTCGGGATGAATCGTGGCCGGGGTCTCCTCTCTCCCTCCTCTTCCTCTTCATCCTCATCATGGGGTCGATGGTTGGGGCCATCGGGACGGTGAGGAGGGGGACTGTGACGACCTGATGTAGCCACTTCCGGATTGAATAATAGCTCCCTCCATTCTGCACAGTCAATTTCCGATACGAGATAGTGTGCAGAATGGAGAAAGCTGTTATTCAGCATCATTATTGAGAATTATGTAGCAACTGTCGGAGATTTTGTTCCTTTCTTCACCGCTAATTTCTTGTTCTCTGGAAAGCACAGCGTACAACGTCTTGAAATTGTGTTGGCGATAGAATAATCCGTCTCAAACACATTCCTTACCCTCTAGTGGCGGTCCCCGGTGTCCCTCGGGTGGTCCATGAGCAGGAGGAGGCGGTCGATCGTGATGATGCTCCTCCGGGTGCTGGTGATGATGGTCTTCGTGCTCGGGAATCAGCAGAACGGGGTGATCTGAGGGAATGAGAAGGGTGAATGGAGTGGACCGTTCGAGACTACGAAGTCAGCTACCTTTCATAAGTGTACACCCTTCTAAAGCTTATTGCCTACCGTAAGCCACCGTGATATACCGTCACAGTGACCAGCTGCGCTTACCGGGATGTGGTGGATGAGGATTCCCGTCACAGAGAGGCGGCTGAAAGTTGAGATATATTTCGCAAGTAGTCATAGACAACGAAGTTCCTCAACGGTCATCGACTATCATTATTGTCAATGCGTCTGATCTCTATTCAGCACGGTATTTCATATCACTGATTGATGAGGGATTAGCTGTAATCTACAGAGACACTGGTCATTCTGACATCCTGATCGGTGAAATCAAGTATGTTTCACGGGGTAAATAAAGACTCAGCTCCTTCGTTTTGATCGATTCCGGTGGTCTTGCTAGGAGAAATAGAACAAACCCGTCTAGATCTCCCTCACTCACCGTCAATTCATCACAACCTCCGTCCTTCTTGAAGCAGAGCTGGACAGTGCACGTGAAGAAGACTTGGATCTGGAAAGATATCCTCGTTCTCTATCGACTAGGTCATTCTTCCTAGCATCGCTGCACATGAATGCTACTCATGTAATCACCGAACATCCCTTGAAGGGTAGTACTGTTTCTGACTCCATTCCACACACTCTCTCATCTCTCTGACCGGCGAAAGAGTGTGCAGAAAACTACTATTCCACACGGCAACACTGAGGTACGGTAGTTCGATGGTTCACTTACCTTATCAGCATACTTGAAGATGCTGGATTTGGCGGAGGCAACGAGATTCTCTCTGTCGTACTCGATCTGGGGTAGGAGCACCCGGTCGACGCCGCATCTACAAGAACAATTGATTAATTAATTAAATTTAGCAAATTCAGAGTTGTATCATCTTAAAATCGCTATTCTATTTTTGTTATTTTGAAGCTGGAAAGGAGAACGAATCAACTCGGGTAAGTGTGATCACGAACTAGAACTACTCTTGAAACATATCAAGAATTATAAGATACTTCAGGGATTCTCTACTCATCTTCGCATCAGATGTCAGTACAATTGCTCAATTCGGGTAACCAAGAATTAGAAAACAGGTTAATGCTGTACAATTTGTGTTGTGGGCGGATCACAGAAGACTAGCGTATTTCGAACTGGATCAGAATTTTATCTCACCCCCTATCATCAATCAACTCGAATCTCTTCCCCGCCCCGTCATCCACGTAGCAAGAGTGGATGAGCATACCGTACGCAGGAGCGGCTTCTGAATTTCATTATTCATGAGGGATGTCTGCTAAAAAAATAATCAAAGATAGTGTTGCCCAATCGAATAGTGGCTTTTAGCACACTCCTGCGAGTGTTCAGAATGGAGATGGCTACTATTCCACCACACGACATCAATCTCCACCCACCTTCTCCACAATTCCACACATGGGCAACGGCATCTCCGACTCGAGCGTACTTGACTGGAGGACCAGTGGGAGAGGTCTGCAATGATTTATCAATGCTTTATAAAGCTGATCAGGGAAGGATGGGATAAGCAAAAGGTTCATCGAAGCTTTGAGCCTGTGCTCGCGGGACATATCTGCTTGGATTAAAGTAATAGGAGGACAAGGTATGGGATGATAGCGATTGTTATGATAACACTGAGCAGGGTGATAAGAATGGCGGAAATGGTGGAAATGAGTGCTGACGAATAGGCATCCGACTCTCCTCAATTCGCACGCTCTCTCGTTGGTCAGAACGAGAGTGAACGAGAAATGAGGAGAGTCGGATGTGGATTTGTCATATCCAATGAGCACTTCATGAATGGAGTAAGTGCAGGATGGCAGATCGAAGCTCTTCTCTATCACGGACGTCGTAAGGCGCCTGGAAGTGCGTAGAATATCGTCTTTTGTAGGAATTTTTTCAACACTACCGCGGGAGAAGTAGCGTTTGAGGTGAAAAGCCTCGGTTTTAATTTACTCCATGAAACACACTTTTTCTCCGACTTTCGAAGATGGGAAAGCCATTGCGATTGGATTATATTATTTTCACTCCCAAAAGACTCACCCTATTCATCACGCGATGTAATTTCACATATTTTCTTTCTCCACTCTGCACACCCTCTTACCGGTTAGAGAAGCAAGAGAGTGTGCAAAATGGAGAGAGCAGTATTCGATCCGTCATCACTATTGCTCACCCCACATCCACCTCTGCTTCGAGACTCTTGACTGATTCGAGAAAGAAACAGCGGACGTTGAAGCTGCGATCCGTGCCCGTCACGAAGACCTCAATTTTAAAATAAATAATATTGAAAAATAATATAAAAAATTATTTCGATCATAGCAGGTAGATCTCCATGTTTGAACCGTTCGCTGAGTACAAGCCAAGAGGAGGAAAAGAGAACGGCGACCGAAGACATTCCCGCTTGCAAATTTAACCGCACCGGTTAGCAATGCGATTTGCATTTCTATTCGTTGCCGTCTTCCCTACTCTAATGGTCCGTCACTTCCATGTTTCACTGGAGATACGAAATCGAATTCGATCCCAGGGTTCGATTGCATGCGGGTTTCTCGTACAAGAAAAAAAAATCAATCGTTGTTGCTCTATCTGAATGTGCTGCCTACTTGAGGACCCACGGAATACTTTTTCAAATATAATCAAATAATAAATTAATAAAAAATACCGGATGAAATGAGACGACGAGTGTGAATGAGTAGGTGACTCCTCTTGGACTGAGTGTCCTCTGCCTTCTCATTCCACACTCGCCGAAGCGAAGCTCGAATTCTACGTAGTCTGTGGCCCCCTGGAATGATTTTTCGATTATTTGCTTCCTGGTTGAATACTGCTCTCCATTCTGCACACTCTATCGCCGGTCAGCGAGACGAGTTAGTGTGTAAAATGGAGAGAATATTGTAGGCTTGAGAGCGTCCTTCTAGTGATTAGATCGGATCCAAAAAAGTTCCAGGTGACATGACATACTATTCGAGAGTTTTTCTATTTGGTAGATTCGCACCTTGGGTCTGCTCACGCATCCCTCTGTCTCTGCCTCTCCCTGCACATACAGCCGACCAGCGAAGGGAGCTGCGGTGTGGGTGAGTACCGTAATCGAGTTGGGGCCGCATCTGCGATTATCGATTGATTACCGCAGCCTTGGGTGGCCAGCGGTTACTAAGCAATACAGTAATAATGCACGATCTATTTCTCTCTACATTCTGCACACCGTCTCGATATTCACACAATGTGCAGAATGGGGCGAGAAATATTCTATTCCGTATCACTCGCCTACAATACCCTACCGTAACATAGCGTTAGATCTACAGTATCTCACCTGACTTCCGGTTGTCCTATCACACCATTTTCCAACTCCGGATTAGCCGCTATCCTCTCGGCGAGGAGAAGGAAGATAAGAGTCGCCAGCCTCTGAAATCGGCATCCGTAGCCTACCGTAATCTCCAACCGAACACCGTACCCTGCAGACGGCCATGGCCATATACGACCAACTATTCGCAGCAGTAATCTAACCTTATCCCATGGTCCTACAGGCAGCTGATAAAACCTGAAACAGAAGTGATAAGGGTCTACCGTACCATTGGCAGGGGCGAGCTGGAGGATGTCTCTGAACTGGCTGTAGTGATGGGTGAATGATGATGCTTGGCTGTGATATCCAGTCTCTTCCCTCTCTCTCTTGTTGTATCTCTGAATGATGCAGTCGGCGTTTTTTGCCTGCGCCGATCTAAGAGAGAGAATGAGTGGGCGCGTATTGTGCAACTACGGGGGGCTAATTATCTGGTCTGGAGGATATCTTCCTCATCTCGGTGCAGCGATGGCAGAGTAATTGAGCGCGGGGAATTCGTAGGGACAACGTCTACCAAATTAGAACGGCAAATCCAAGTAGAAATAGTGGAGAAAACTGGATGAGGAAGACGGCTAAATTCAAGAAAATGATCGCAAGGCAAGCAAAATGAAGCAGATTCTAGAACGAGTAATAGTAGGGAAAGAAGGAAGACGGGATGATCCGAGACACTGCCCGATTCCCTCTCTCTTCCTCATTATATACCCGAGGGGTCGCTCAACGGCATGCCTCCCCGCTTTTTGCTCCATCATTTTAGTAATGAATGAGTACCATTGAATCGGAGGTAGAGACACACGCCCTCCATTGTGTAGTGGGCAGGAAAACGGGAAATTAGCCCGTTTTACTCGGCTCATTGATGACGGAAATGAAGAGAATGGCTGGAATGATGTAAGATATGCTCTGAAATATCAACTTTGAGTTTCAGAGTTTCCACAAAAGTCAAGAGAGACACACGACCAACAGTGAACAATCGATTTCCTGCTGAAATAAACCCTACAACTTTTCGGAACACATTTGTTCAGTCTCCTCTCTATCTCAGATCTTCGGTTTCTCAAATGAGACTTGATTCATTGAGCTCACAAGGGCGAGGCGCAATCAGGCGCGGAAGTTTCCCTGAATAGCTTCTGTTATTACTGAAGTCGCTCACTGCCAGACTCTCATGGTACGGCGTCTATTTTTCGACCAGCTACCTATAGTATTTCTCAGGCGCAGTATTTCCGGTTTTAACTACAGTACTAAACAGTATTTTAGATTCTTCAGAAAACTAGCAATGTTTCGGGATTATCAAAACAGTGATCTACCCCGATTTCGTCTTCGATCTCCAATTCGTTCGAGGCCAGGAGAACAACTTTTTCTCAATCTTGTGATAAGGGAAACTGAAGCAAACATGCCTGACAGAGGGGCGGAGTCTCTTCTAAATCTCGAAACTTCCTCAACATTCCTAGCTTCAGACTCTCTGTCACACGTATCACTAGGGCAACGACGAATTTCTTCTCAAAATTCTCTCCATTCTATACCCTGACATGCCCCCAGTATCTCCGTCTTTACTCTACACTCTTTATACGCTCGTTATAGTTTCGCGGCAATAGCTGTATCAAGTACTTCTTAATCGTTCTCAGAATTACGCCGACGTACTTCCATTCCATCTCAAGTCCTTGCAGGTAATTGGAATCGGCGACGGAACTCAGTCTGCCATGCAGCTCTCTTCCCTTCTCCTGCTACTGGGTGCAAGCGCACTCGCGACCGCCCAAAGGTACAGTACCCCTCACTTATCGAATGGAATTATCGGCATTCCGTAGTCCCGATGAGAAAACTACAGTTTGTTTATTGATAGCAATAGAAGACGAGATAAAACTGGCGGCATTACAACGGAGAGAACTTATCCGCATTTTGAAACGCACTTGAAAAAAGCGAATTTTCAGCTCCGGCGACCGCACCTCGCTCATCTTCGCGCCTTCCGCCTCCCCTCTACCGGCTACCACGGCCGCGCCCGGCACCAATGATACCGCCGGGTCCGGAGCCAGCAATGGTACCACGATGACGGGCACCGGCGGCCCGATGATCCTGCCTATCATGCTCAACGGCACCTCGCCCACCCTCCCGACAATGGGAGTAACCGCTCCGAATCTGAACCTAACCCGTCCCTCAGTTTCGAATGGAACCGTCTTTCCGATCTTCCCTTCCTTCAATTGGACTATGCCTAACCTGAATCTCACCAACAATCGCACCTTCGTATTTCCCACCTTCCCACCTTTCAACTGGACGCTCCCGGGGCTGAACCTCACTCATAACGGAACCCTGGTTTTCCCTACCTTCGCCCCTCTCAACTGGACCCTTCCAGGATTGAACCTCACTCGTCCAGGCCCCAATGGTACCATCGTCTTCCCCACCTTTTCTCCAATGAACTGGACACTCCCAGTGTTCAACTTCACTAATAATGGAACCCTCGTCTTCCCAACTTTTCCTCCCCTCAATTGGACATTCCCTAGCCTCAATCTAACCCATCCCAGACCGAACGGAACCTTCCCCTCCCTCAACTCGACCGTGACTCCTCCCCTCAACCTCTCCCTGCCCCTAACGACCTCGAGATTCGGCTCCAACTCTACCGTAGTCTTCTCCTCGACTACTACGCCTCGGCCCTTCTCGGTGCCTGGATTCACGTCCGGTACCAACTCCACTGGCACCGGAACCACGCAGCGCTGGACCCCTCCCGTCTGGTCCGGATGGAATCGGACTACCACGCCTCGTCCCGGCACCAATCCGACGAGCTCGGGCACCGCTCGTCCTGGCACCATCGGGTCCCCGTTCGGTTCCAGCACTACTCGCTCCCCTCTGCCACAGTTCTCTATTGGCACCAGCACCCAGTCCCCATTCTCTGGCTCCACTACCACCCGGTCCCCATTCTTCACTGGTAGACCGGTGTTCGGAACCACGACTACTCGGACCCCGATCACCGGCTTCACTCGTGGTATCACCGTCAGAGAGCCCTTCCCTCAATCAACGACTACCCGTTCTCCCTTCTACACCGGCTCTCCGTTCGGAATCACTGCCCGATCCGGCGTAACAACCCGTGCCACGACCCGACCCGGTTCCACGTCAGGCACCGGCGCCACGACCCGGTTCGGCACCACTTCCACCCATTCGCCCTTGTACACTGCAGTGCCCAGCTCGCTGTCCGACATGCTGCAGAAGTGGCGATCCAAATTCGCCGAGGACATGGACGCAGTGAGGGCGAACATCACCCAATTCCTGCTGCATTGAGAGAACCAGGCTGGTTCCTGGTACCGATCCTGGCACCGATTTTCCCTATAATTACCTGTAGCACCCCACCACACCCCCTTCCATTTCCAATCGACCACTGTGATACTTTCTCTAGTACAATTCACATAGTACAATTTTTGAAACCCTGCGATCTCCTCTTGGATTCATGAACTATCATTCTTCTCACTTTTCTTTGCACGATTCGTATTCCAACTGCAAATGGAGCACATTGCGTTTATCTGAACCACCTTTTCATTCGACTATTGTGATGCTTTCACTACTTATGAAACGATTATTCTCGTCAAGGTAAAATATTTGTCTTTAGTAAAATATTTGAAACGATTCAGAAATACTCGGGTAATTGGACTTTCCATACTGGCAATTTCGGCTTGCTGACTTCTTGATTTCATCGTTTCACCGCTTTCCCAGAAGAAAAGAAACCAGTCTCTCTATTTCGCACACTTTCTCATCTACTAGAAAAAGCCAGAAAGCGTGAGATTGGAGAGATTTTCGCCCGTGTCACCAGAAGGAAGTGTTTCGTTGGCCAAATGAGAGATTTCGGAAAGGAAATTGTAGGGAAGAAGGGAGATAACAAGTTTCCCCGTTTTCGCCGATTGGTGAGATTTTATGCGAGTGTGAAAGTTATGAATCAGCCTCAGTCATGTGGGGCAATGTTGATACGGATGTTTCCGTGAGGATGGAATCAATGCCTCGAGAAAAGTATGAGTAACGTCCTCTCTCCCTGAATACTCTAGTAATTTCGTTGAGAGAATTAGTTAAAAGATGTTAATATTGCCCACAAGTCTCGAGAGGTATTTACAGAATTAGATAGTGCGGTATCATATGCGTGTATTTCTTAGGCGGCCGTTATTCCGAAGGAGGGAATCTCAGATTGGCTGACTCGAAGGAGGAACATCCCTTTTCCCTGCTCTTCTTCGTCGACGAAGGTCTCATTCGGATCAGTTTCCTTTACTAGAATGAAAAATAGCAAGATGATTCCAACAATAACTTGCTTACAGCTTCAATAGGAAAGAACTGACAACGAGGAAGGCGATTAAGTTTATCACAATCGAACAATGAATTTGTTCATAAATACGGCATTTGTGCAGCAAACTAATGGATGCGCAATAACTGAACTATGCGAGCTACTGAATCCACTGGTAACAACGTACGTTGTAACTTTAGAAAAAATACCCAATAAGCAAGGGAAAAGAGGTAAGAGAGCACTGTCAATTAATTTCCCAGATTGAACTTCTTCTTGAATTCAGGAGTCAGAAATTCATAAGCTTCCTTCTTCGAAATCTCAGTAAATTTTTTCGAAATCTCAGTGAAAATCTGCAATAATTACATTAGAATTCGTACATACAGTTTTAGTCTTGATTAGTTATTATAAAAACGTTCAAGGTCATTATCACTATTGCACATGCGATACCGATCACAGCCGCTACATAAACACACTTTTTTTACTCATGCAGTTTTTAGGATTTATTTCCATCGAAGACTATATAGTCTTCGATGGAAATTAATCCTAAAAACTGAATACATATATGTATTAATAAAATTGTGTCCTAAAATGTCACTGTGGGAGTTATTCTGCAGAAGTATGAAAGGAATCTTTTATCTGTGTAAAACAAGCAACTCACCCCCTTGTCGGGGACATAGCTGATTTCGCACGCATCTTTCGTAGCCAGAATTTTCTCAGCAGAGCGAAGAACAGAGAAGAGAAAGGCCAGGGCCTTCTCATCCTCCCTGTTAAGAGATTCCTTGATTTATGAATTCGCAGGGTTACCACCTGATAATAATCGAAAGTAAAAAGTTATGAACAAAATCCAGTGAAAATTTTTTTTGAAATTTTCTTTATGGTATAACTTTTTTCTTTCGATGTTTGATGAGCTCTAGTTAGCAAATTCGTTTTCTACGCACAAAAATAAGCCGGAAAATCCTATAGGGACATGATTCTGATACAAAAAAATTTCGACCAAAAGCGGACCAAAGAGGGGACCACATGGTGAAAAATGACCAAAGTCGAAAAAAAAATTATACCGAAAGTCTATAGGATTTTCTAACGTATTTTTGCGCGCTGATTCAGAATTTCTATACGAGAGCTCATGAAAACGTTAATGAAAAAAATTGCACTTGAAAATCTGTCAAAACCTGCGATTTTTCCTTTATTGTGGCAGTAATAACCCTCTTCTCACCCCTGGCCACATTGAGTCTATTTATCCTTAGACTAAGTCGAGTGCCTAGATTTCAAATCTGGGCCCAAAAAGTACTAATTAGTGGAATCACATTTCGAGGAGATTTTTTTTCTAATTTTCATCTCACTTTTTCATTTTTTTTCAACATCAAAATCACACGATCGCTTTTTGTCGTCAACATAAAAGTTCCTTAGATTATTTTTCCGCACATTTTAAGCTCAAGGGCGTCCTTGTAGCTATTTTGGGAGCTGAGATTCGATAGAGCCGGTCCCAGAGTCGGAAAATGACTAAAAGACGGTTCTGTGACAAATCGTCGACGTCAAAATTTTTCTCGTCCCCAACATACTCTAACATAAATTTGGCATGGTGATTGCTGAAACTTGGGGCGTCTAGTTCCTCAAGGGGGTCGATTTCCTGCAATCTCTCAGAAGACGCGTGATATGTACAAAAAGGGAAATTACCGACGATAAATTAGTTTTGTTGATTTACTTTAGCTTCTGACTTTATTGGATAAAACGGTATTTCCACATACTAAAGCGACTTCTTCAACAATAAAGCAATCGTAGCTTCTGAACATACTGATAAAAACGGCATCATACAGAGTACAACAACAACAAAATACAATGATAACTTCTGAACACTCGAAACGAGAGGAAAAGGGTTAGATATAAAGAGCGAGAAAACTACAAAATTAGTACATGGGATGCGAGTGGTAAGGGAGTCTCTGAATCTTTCAGATTGAACTTCTTCTTGAATTCTGGAGTCAGAAGATCCATAGCTTCCTCCATAGGACTCTTCATGAATTTCACGATCTGCAAATAACCACAAGATAATGATAAACAACTCAATCAATTAATTTATCATATACCGTAACAACACTACCGTATTCGTTAGCTCGGTTAAGAGACCGGCTCGGTTATTATGGAGCATTTTCGACCCTGCCCGGAACCGTTCCTCTAGCAATGAGAATTTCAAGCCCATACACGGGTGTTAGGTAGGTCTTGGTCCCATAATATGCACCATACCACTTATTTGTCATTCCTGCCACGGAGCAGGGAGAAAAAAAGAGGTGCCATGAACGTCTAAAATATCTGTTCTGATCAATTACTGCTCATTGCAAAAGTCCCTTTTTCTATATGATATTTTCGTTTTTTGCGCCAAATAGCTCACTTTTGGCTAAACTACCAGACACCACTATATACATTTTGTCGCAAGTGCTTTTCTACATCGGAATTATGAAATATCTCGTTCGTGTACCAAGGCACCGGTAGGAATCGTTTCGATCGTAAGCGAAAAATGCTTGATTTCAACCGTTTGATGGTCCCATCTTTTTTAGTTCTTGTTTTCACGAGCTCTTATAGCCAAATTCGAATTCTACGCACAAAGTTACGTCAGAATAAATTATAGTTAGATTTTTCCGAGATGAAATTTTTGAAACGTTTTTCATGACCCACGGGTCATGGTCATTTTTGGGCCAAAAGGTTCATTTCTCAGGATCATGTGACTATATGTATTTCTGGTGTATTTTCTCACGTAGAAGCAGATTTGCATGTTAGATCTCACCAAATTGCGAAAGAAAGGTGTTATAACCAGGTAATCTGAAAGTCGAACTCTTTCGAACATAACTTGTTTCATTCGCAATTTGGGCAGCTCTAACATGCAAAATCTGCTTCTACGTGAGAAAATACACCAGAAATACCTATAGTCACATGATTGTGAGATTTCGACTTTTTGGCCCAAAAATGACCATGACCCGGAGGTCATTGAAAAAGTTGATTTTTTTTTGTCTCAGAACTATGTGACTACACATTTTTTGACGTAACTTTGTGCGTAGAATTCGAATTTGGCTATAAGAGCTCGTGAAAACAAGAACTAAAAAAGTTATGACCATCAAACGGTTGAAATCAAGCATTTTTCGCTTTCGATCGAAACAATTCCTACCGGTGCCTTGGTACACGAACGAGATATTTCATAAATTCCGATGAAGCAAAGCATGGGCGACAAGATGTATATAGTGGTGTCTGGTAGTTTGGCCAAAAGTGAGCTATTTAGACCGAAAAACCAAAATATCATATAGAAAAAGGGACCTTTGCAATCAGCTATAATCGATCAGAACAGATATTTTAGACGTTCATGGCACCTCTAAATCGAAATTTATGTTTCTCCCTGCTCCGTGGCAGGAATGACAAATAAGTGGTGTGTTGCATATTATGGGACCAAGACCCACCTAACACCCGTGTATGGGCTAGATATTCTAATTGCTAGAGGAACGGTTCCGGAGGGTGGGGAGTGATCCAAAATAACCGAGCCGATTCGACCGTTCTGATTCATTCCTTAAAGGAATCAGATTCATTCCCGTTCTTTTCTCTCATCCTGATCGGTCGCTCCCCACTTCTCTCTCTCCCCTCTCCCTCTCTCCTCGTCTTTCTCCCACGCGATGGCCACTCCCTCCACTGCTGCAGCCAAGACACGCCCTTCCGACCCTGTCCTCAAGGCCATCCAGCTGCTGGAGTCTCTCCACGCCAAGTTCGACGCCATGCCGAAATGTGAGTGTAATGCTCTTCGCTAAGAACTCGCAGATATCAAGAAGGCCATCGAGACGCCTCTCTCCTCTCCTCCTTCTGACACGTACGCTGTTGTCAAGAAAGCACTCTCTGATGCCACCACCTACGCTGACAAGACATGCCGTGCTGTGTGGATTGGGCGCGAAGAGGGTCTCTCCCCGACCGAGACTTCCTCTGTCGATTAGAAGGACATCGAGGAACTGTGCAAGCAACTCAATGATGACGTCATCACTCAGGCTCTCTCTGACGGCACTCTCCTCCATCATCGTCATCCCGAGATCAAAGGAGATCGTAAGAAACGACAGCTCAAGATCAAGTTCGCGTCTCCGAAGATCAGAGATCGTTTCCTTTCCCTCGTCCGCTCCACCTGTCATCTACCGTAACCAAGTCAGGAGGAACGTTCATTCGACGCGACCTTAGCCCGTTTGAACTGGAACTGGAGAGACAGGCCAGAGTCGAAGCATGGACAAACAATTGCAATCTCGGAAACCTCCAGTTCGGTGTTCGTGATGAGAAAATGATCAAATTCACCGGAACTCCGCGCCCTCTCCCCAATGGATACCAGACTCGCCCTGCCCGTGGATTCATCCCTGAGATGAACAGCCCCAATGGATCTGATTCACTCGGTACACGCCATCTGAACCTTCCAGCCACAACCAGAATACGACCAACTCCGTCCTCTCGTCTCTGACTCCGATGCAACAAAAATCTGCTTCAGCAAGTTCAATCAATGGAGGGGTCAAGGCCTAGGACAGGAGCAGTGGTGAGGTACTTGTGTCTACTCCTTCCTTTGTGTCGGTCTCTCCTTCTTTTGTCTATCCTTGTCTTTCCTCTTCCTCTTCATTTACAAAATCTTCTCCTTTTCCCGAATCTTCTAATATCGAGCTTTTTTTTGACAAATGCGCGTTCCATCAGGCGTAAAACTCATCTTCTCTCTTTTGTTAAATCCCTTAGCTATCATATTAATCTGATAAGTGAGACCTGGTTGTGCGATTACGATGGTGATGCGTTTCTTTTGGGATCTAACGACGATTATGTGGCATTTAGAAAAGATCGTGCAGACTGGGATTCAATCAATTTCCATATTTATTCTCATGATTGGACCCTAGCACTCTCTCCTTTTGATATAGATGATTCTTTCAATTATTTCAGTAATTTTGTTAATTGTCTCTTGGACACTTTTGTGCCCAAATCAACCCCCTCGCCGTTCTCCCGATATCCTCGTCACTTGAAAATCCTTTATGGTAAATCTAGGAGAGCAACTTCCATTGCACGAAATAGTGTGCTTGCCATCACACTTGCTAAACGATTCGAAAGAGCTTTGAGAGCGCACCAAGTGAGAGTTGAATCCCGCATAGTTGACTCCAAAAATCCAAAAGCCTTCTTTAGATATAATTTATGATTTGGCATTCTGCACACAGCCTCACCGATTAGATAAACGAGAGAATGTAGACAAAAGAGAGAGCTGAAAACCCAAAATGGCATACGTAAGGACTGTTCTGTTTTCCTCAGCATTCAGCATGATTTCATTGATTGAATCTTAGAGAAAACGACTGAACGGTCGAATAGAAAAAATTGCGATTTGCTAAAAAAAAAAAGACAAATATGATTCTATAGCAAAGATCTGGCACTAATTATTCTCACCTGCGCATTTGGCAATTATTACTACAATTTGTTTCACTGAACTTCAGAAAATCTGTGGATTTACCTGGTGATAAGTGCCATGAGTCCAGATGGTCGAGGCAATAAGTTTCATCGTTCGTCGATGAGCAGCGAATTGGGCCCCAGAGCAGATCTGAATAAGAAACGGTTGAAGAAAAAATAAATACGCGCTCACAATAAATCAATAATAATTTTGTTGATTGCAAATCTTTGTAGCACTACAATAAATAATTATTAGTATTATTCCACCTGCTTGAGATCGTCTCCCTTTTGAGCACAAGCCCAAGTGCAGAGGGAATGGAGTCCATCCTTCTTCTGGATATCGTCAGTATCGGACTGAAAAAATAAATGAATTTACCCTTTCATAACAACACTATATTCACAAGAGAAAAAGCGGAGCATACACAAAAAATCGAGACATCCTCGATTTAATTAAGCGTTACGAATTTTTTTAGCAGCTCTGTAACATAGTCGATTAACCAGCGATTAGAAGAAAAAAAGCATCAGAAAAAGGACTGGAAGGATAATAATGAAAACAGTTCTAACCTTGTCGATGAAGGTGTAGATACCCTTCTTCAGATCGAAGTACACATTATCACGAATATTCTCTACAGCGAGATATCGTGCATGAGTACGATCATTGAGCACCTCTCGATCGATAGTTACCTGATGAAGATTTACTATAGACAAGGAAATATTACTTATATACTGATAATAACGTTGAAACTATGCAATACATATTTATGATATGTTTTCTACCTGAATATATTAATAAATATATGTACCGAGTACTCGGAAATAGGCTGAATATTTTCGAGGTGCGCGTAAACCATCGAGAAAGCATCGCCGTTGACCGACAATTCAGGCTAAAAAAGCGGAATCACGAACCATTTCGTACATTAAATTCCATAACACACTGATAGACTTACCATGGTTTCTCCTATCTGAACAAGTTTACCTTCGGAATATAATGATGGATGACTTATTTAAAGAGGATAGCATCGGTTTTAAAATTTTACGACGTAAAGCATTAATTCTTCAACAACTGAACAATGCTAGCTTCTGAATAGAATAACAGCAACAATGAATTAGGTCGCAACTTCAAAAAAGACACACGTAATAGGCGCATTATGGTAAGGGAGTACTGCCATTCAATCTCCCAGATTGAACTTCTTCTTGAATTCTGGAGTCAGAAGGTCCATCGCTTCCTTCTTTGGAATCTCCGTGAACTTCACGACCTGCAATGAATCAGAAATATGCAATACAATATCTTTGTCCAAATATTTTGTGCATTTTTTTCAAGCCCATCGTAATCTCAGGAGAAGGAGAAGATGTTGTGTGGAAAGAGTCATTTTAAACTACCAAACACTGTTTCACCTATGGACTTTAAATGACCCTCTCTATATGGAGAATACGTCAGAAACAGATTCAAATTTGATTAAATTCATTTAAATTGTGAATAATAGGGAAGTCATTTCGGGGTTGAGCTCTCTCTATTCTGCACACTATATCGCATAACATTACGGCAAAATAGTGTGCTGAATGGAAAGAGTGGAAAGCAAAGTGACCTCTCTAGTGAATCGTAGATTGTTCTTGTTGGTCATCATTATTGTATTTTCTACTGCTATTGATCTACATAAATGATGGAATCTATCCGATTGCTTTACAGTACAGTACCTCGTATTGCTCGAATGGTAGATCATTGATCGAATCATGGTGGAAATCATTATCGCCTAGACCCCAATCGTCGTTTTCGTCCTGATATCAGCATAGAGATAAATGGAACAGTACTAGTCCTACTTTTAACGTAGTCTTGCACTAGTTGTGTTTCTACTATTGAATAGAATGTCATCTTATTTGTTCTCACTTGCTCATTCCCTTCATATGCCCCTTCTCCCTCTCCATCCTCGAAGTGATCTATCACTTCCTCCCCCGGCTCACCAATCCTCCGCCGTTTCTATGAAAGACAATAAAAAGGGCAGACCTAGTATCACTATTACCTATACTGTGCCTGTATCTCTGTCATCGCTAGGACGAACTGTTTCCTTCAAAATAATGGTTACTCGTCAAAGCGATAAATAGAAGCAAATGCTACCTTTTTCGGCAATCCATCGACTCCAATGTGAAGGTGGCACCACCGAACATCATCTTTGGCAGTCAACCTAGCACGCATAGCCTCTAGTTCGCGTGAGGTTCCGGATGAGTCTAGTCCGAGAGAACTAATCCATAGTCGTTGAAGAGCTAGCTTCGAGTTAGCAGGGAAAGTGAACGTGGTGCTTGATGGTTTTCCACATCGCGCACACTTCCTCATCCGCCGTTGTACAAGCGGATTCGAGCCGTTTGTCGGGTTTTTGAGCATAGCTAAGTGAATAATTGGTAACAAAAATCGCAGAAAATATGTCATCCCAGTCATTCCGGCGGTGAGATCTCGCCGGAATGACTGGCAAGATAGTTTTCAGAATGGAAAGTGGACAATAAAAGTCAATCACAATGAGCTGTTAGATTTCCGCTCTCTATTCTGCATACTCTCCCACGCGCGACTTTGAGGTTACACATCGAGCAAAATCACGTCAATTAGCACCGAATATATTGAAGAACTATCGCACTACGCATTAGAATGAAAATAAAAATGCGAAATGATAAAAGGCAATCACAATGAGGGTTAGCTCTGCGCTCTCTCTTCTGCACACACTCCAAAGCGCGACTTTGAGGTTACACATCGAGCAAAATCACGTAAATTAGCGCCGAATAGATAGAAGAATTATCGCACTACGCATTAAAACGAAAATAAAAACGCGAAATGGTAAAAAAAAATACTCAACCAAAATAAGTAAATGCGCAAAAAAAGAAAATTTCGCAGCCGAGCCACTTTGAAAAGTCAGTTCACAGTTCGCCGGTCGACTTTTCAATTCATGGCTGCCCGCGCATCGCACCACTTGATCCACCGTAATCACACCATAAATTTCTTTATTTTTATTGCAACCGCAGGATGTTTTTAATTTTTTAATTTTGTAAATATTATTAAAACAGTGTGATCTTCAAAATAAGGTCACATGTTTAATCTCTGCCAGGTCCCTTTAAACGGTGATTTGGAAAAGTTATGGTCGAAAACCCGACTTTTTCGGTCGTAAATCGGTGAAATCGTGCAATAGAAAATTCCGATGTCAGATGCGCACTTTCTAACTGTCATATTCAGATTCTACGTCAAAAATTAGGTCTAGTTAATTTTTTTCAGGATTTTGAAAATGTGGTACGGTGGTTTCCTCATGGCTCAAAAGGCCTTTTGAGCCAATTGAAAAGTCGACCGGCGAACTGTGAACTGACTTTTCAAAGTGGCTCGGCTGCGAAATTTTCTTTTTTTGCGCATTTACTTATTTTGGTTGAGTTTTTTTTTACCATTTCGCGTTTTTATTTTCGTTTTAATGCGTAGTGCGATAGTTCTTCTATCTATTCGGTGCTAATTTACGTGATTTTGCTCGATGTGTAACCTCAAAGTCGCGCTTTGGAGTGTGTGCAGAAGAAAGAGCGCAGAGCTAACCCTCATTGTGATTGACTTTTACCATTTCGCGTTTTTATTTTCGTTGTAATGCGTAGTGCGATAGTTCTTCTATCTATTCGGTGCTAATTGACGTAGTTTTGCTCGATGTGTAACCTCAAAGTCGCGCGTGGGAGAGTGTGCAGAATAGAGAGCGGAAATCTAACAGCTCATTGTGATTGACTTTTATTGTCCACTTTCAATTCTGAAAACTATCTTGCCAGTCATTCCGGCGAGATCTCACCGCCGGAATGACTGGGATGACTTATTTTCGCGATATTTGTTACCAATTATTCACTTAGCTATGCTCAAAAACCCGATAAACGGCTCGAATCCGCTTGTACAACGGCGGATGAGGAAGTGTGCGCGATGTGGAAAACCATCAAGCACCACGTTCACTTTCCCTGCTAACTCGAAGCTAGCTCTTCAACGACTATGGATTAGTTCTCTCGGACTAGACTCATCCGGAACCTCACGCGAACTAGAGGCTGTGCGTGCTAGGTTGACTGCCAAAGACGATGTTCGGTGGTGCCACCTTCACATTGGAGTCGATGGATTGCCGAAAAAGGTAGCACTTGCTTCTATTTATCGCTTTGACGAGTAACCATTATTTTGAAGGAAACAGTTCATTCTTATTATGCGTCATTTTGAAGGAAAAAATTTCGAACGTCGAAAATGCTACTATCCGTTCAAAATAATTTCAATATTGCCATCAGAACGGACCCACCAGCTGCAAGTTCAGCGCGAGATGGGAGAGGGAGAGTGATTGAAGGAGTCGTGAGGTACCTCAGACACCATGCCCATTAGGCCAGGGCGGCCAATGGAGAGAATGTGGCTAGTGAATAGGAGAATGGGTCTTAGTTAGGAGCGTAAGCCTCTTGCAAAACATCACCTGCGGGCGGGAGTCGAACCTGCCTGCGTCGGCATGCCAGTCAGACACCATGCCCATTAGCAATGACGCATAATAAGAATGAACAAACCGTATAGCTTCAGATATTCCATCAGTTTATGACAACTGTTTCCGTTTCAGAAGAATAAAGTGATCGAAATTATTTAAGCAAGCAAACAATAAGGTAAAGGGTTCAGCTTCAAAGTAAAACGTGAACTTGTAAGATCAAGTCAATACGCCGACTCGAAACGCATAACTGAACAACACACAGTTATAATATTACAATTTACTAATTTATCATTCTTCTGTCCAGTAATTTCATCCATATTCTTGACTCCATACTCATTCGTCTTCTCCGCTTCTCCTGAACAAATGCATGACAATTAGTAGTACAAGATCGAATAGTTGCCTTCGAAGCACGCAACTACTACTTTAGCATATTTGGACGTGTTATGTCTTCATTCATAGTCAATAGTGTTGATGCAATTTCGGAGCCAGAGCAAACAAGAAGTGGTTGTGTGCAGAATGGAGAAAGCCAAACATGAAATTACCTCCCTAGTCGATAGCCATACTATATCACCAAACAAGCCTTGGCCCTCTTGGGACATTCCTTTCGATGCGTCCTGCAGTGGTGGTGACGCAAGAGATGATCGCATCGTATTTTCTGAGAAATCAATATTTGGATATTACTCGTTGGTTCAAGACAAGATCCGTACAGAATAAAATAAACGAGAAAAAATGCTAATAGAGATAGGCGATAGATATTACGTCTGCAGAATGAGCTAAATAAAAATAAGAAAACACGGTACCTGTGACCACGAACTGGGCGCCGTGCACAGATCCACTGCACGAATCACGTCTGCAGAAGGGAGATACTGTAGGTTACAGAATACTACACCATCAATGATATTGAATTCACGGTGAACTGTCCTACTGCAGTCTACCGTCCGATTAAAAAAAAATCTCATTTAAGTTATTCATCGATCGATCTTTCTCCTACTGTACCTCTGCCGTACCCTTGAAGATGGCGAACTCATCGATCTGTAGCAGCTTGAAGGCGCTCCTCGCCCTCCATCCCTCCTCCTTCGCCAGTCGGTAGTAGTCCCGCTTGTCCTTCGATGTCTTTCCAATCTGCAGTGAGGGGTACTGTATGCTGCTCCTGGATACGGTATAGGCCAGGTTTGGTGGGGTACTGTAGGCTACGGTAGAGATTCTGATAATATCGCACAATTATAGAACAGACCTTGTGCTTCTTTTATCCTTCTCTTGCAGGTGATCCTTTCCTCTTTATGTGGTGCTCTTTTTCCATTTCACGAATTGCGAGCCTGAAGTATAACCAATTACAATAAGTATTTAATAAGAAAATATTTGGCACGTTCGGGGGAACTAAGAAACCGAAAGAAAATATTACAGAATTATACACACCTATCCGAACGTGAGTTCATCTCCTCCACCAGATAGAGGGACTACCGTATCCTCATCCTCCTACAAATATGCTACAATTTTAGAAAGACGAATAAATGAAAATGTAATATTGAACGTCCCAAGCATTCCCGAACAGGTAAACATTTAGATGATTTTGCACATTTTACACCCCATGAAAACATGAAACCATCAAATACTTTGACTGAATGCTTATTTGATCGTTCTCATTGAGTTCTCGGAAGCTACATTTACTTGCATGTTGAAACACAATTTTCGTAAAACGAATAAAAGATTGCAGGTGGATTACGGTTGCGAGGAAATTTAACAGTGGGCACTTACCGTAATCCACCTATGTTGTTTTCTTCGTTGTTACTCAAATTCTATAACACGTTGCATGTCCGTGTGGATAACGGAAAATTGATAGTGACGATCCAAATAATCATTCAATCATTTTATTTAGTTGCGTATTCAGCGATTTAAAAATAAATATTTAAAATTCTCATCTGGTCGGGAAAGCTAGGGAAGTACGACATTATATATTGAAAAAAAAAATTTCCAACAGTTTATTCGTAGAATAAGCGATAGACTCACGAGATAGGGGTCGAGCCAGGACCAGAGATCTCTTGGAGGCTGGCAGAATCGAATGAACATGAATCCCATTCCACGAAGATACGCAGAGTTGATCATCGATACTAGCTGCTTCCTACAAGATCGTTGGACAGTAAATCATAGTCCGAGAACCGAGAACAGTAGTGCTAGTCACCGAAGCGTACAATTTATTTGTATGATTTACGATAATATTATATAATTAGAAGGAAAACGGGACTCCCAGTTCCGTTATTGTTTTTTTTTTGTTGCAACCAATAAAACAAATAATATAGCCGAACATCACTCACTCCACCGCGCATTCCAGTCATGCCTTGTATTTCGCGAGTTCCCTTCTCCCACGACTCAAGATGTCGAACCTAGATTAACTCCAATAAATCACAAAGAAATTGACTTGTAAATTTAATCGACCCTTGCTCATTTATGGAGCACTCAACGAGAACTTGTTTGAAAATAAAACGGATTAAATAACGATCGAAAAGCGTAAGCCACAATTAATGGTACTTGTAGGACATTTTCCAAGACCAATCCATTCAGGTCTTCTGATTTCCCCATACCGGAAGCGTATTGTTCTTCTTGGCGACTTTCTGGAAAAGGATTTTCCAGATAAAGAACAAGGTGTTTAAAAAGGACCTGGACGTCAGGGATGCTGTTATCGTAGGCCTCGGCTTCGTAAACTGTATCGGCCGGACAATCGAATGCCGGTGGCATCATCATGACTGGCTCTGGAGCCTGAGGAACAAGTAAATTAGAACAGTAATTAACCGTCAAGGCGAGAACGATTAAATTAAACAGCTATCGAGTAAAGCGACGAAAAAATTAACACAAAATGTCAGACTGAGTACGAAAATTGAGGGAGGCTGCCGTCAAAGTGCGAATTAGAGGTTAGAAGATCGCTCGTGTAAATCGCGCACAACGAAAACCGGGTCACAATTGGTTAAAACGTGGTCACTAAGCTACTACCAAACGGTGAATGCACAATTGAAGAAGCAACGACTATAGACGACCCACTTACACGGGTCATTCAGGAGTTAGCACTGCTCTATACGTTCTGCACACCCTTCAAAGCGCGATTAGAGGTCAAATATCGAGCGATATCATACCAATTTGCCATGAATAGATGGAATAGCTATCGCACTACGCATCAGAATAAAAATAAACGCGCGAAATAATAAAAGTAAATCACAATGAGGGTTAGCTCTGCGCTCTCTCTCTTCTGCACACACTCAAAGCGCGACTTTGAGGTTACACATCGAGCAAAATCACGTCAATTAGCACCGAATAGATAGAGGAACTATCGCACTACGCAATAGAATGAAAATAACCGCGCGAAATGGTAAAAAACTCAATCAAAATAAGCAAATTTGCGCAAAAAAAGAAAATTTTGCTGAAGAGCCATGTTGAAAAGTCAGTTTCCAGTTCGCGGACGACTTTTCGATTCAAGGCTGCCCGTAGATCTCACCACACACTCGATTCAACCGTAATGACTCCATAATTGTTTATTTTCTCAAATTAAATTTAAAAATATTAATAAATTATTAATAAATTATTTTTTCCGCCTAAAATCTTGAATTATTATTCTAAACGCAATGCGTTCGGCTTTTGTTTCTATGTCACATCCCTTTAATGAGTTCTATTATAGAAATTCCTTCTTTACGCGTGAAAACACGCCAGAAAAACTACTATTCTTATACTTCTGTGATAGTGACATTTTCGACCCCAAAAACTGTGGGTTACTGTAAGTCCACTAAAACCGACCTGAGGCCTTGAATAGTAATGGCGGCGATCAGCATCGGGACGCTCACTCCAAGAAAAAAGTATGGAGAGATGTGATTTTCACCATCCGTGGACCTTTTTCACTATCTCTTGGAAGGTGTGTTAATAAATCTTCGTTGAAAAGTAGACAGAAAAATCGTTAAAATAGGTTTGTATAAAAATAACATGAAATGTTAAAATATTAATTCTCACGGTTTGGTCATCTCACACAGAAGAATGGCACCGTTAGTCTTCACAGCGATTACAGTCCACGGCTCCTGAAATACAATACATATATTGGCTAAACATTATGTTGAATTTTTAACAAAAGACGCAAATAAATTAGTTGAGTAAAAAATGCAGCGCCAGGGCAACAAATACTACGAATCTAGTTCTTCGTTGTGAGTTTGTACCGCTTTCATAAGAGTTAAGTACATAGTTCATGACCATGATATTTCAGGGTTTCAGGCAACTTTATGAATTGAATTTTTCGAGACTTTTTTCAGATTTCTCTGAAATTTGCCAGATGAAATTTAAATTTTTGTAGCTAGTTTTACTTTTTTCCGTACGCGAAACTCATGAATTATTCTGAAAATGAGGTGTCGATTTTGTGGTTCAATTAGGCGGTACTTTTTGCAATTGTCGATGGATCGGGGCTTTGGAAAAGCGGGAAATTAAAATTCCTCAACAATCTGTGCGAAAAAATAAGAGAATATACCTCGAATTTTGTGTTATGCGACCAGATGGCAATGGCGATATTTTTGATCGTTCCTCGACGGCCAGCGAATTTAGCACCAGAGAAGATCCGAAAACAAAGATACAAGAAAATAATGTAATATGTTATGTACTAACTGGGATTGGCTAAACGATAACGAGATAGCGAGCCCGCTACCTCGAGGGGAGAGGTAGCGGGCTCGTTATTATAGTTACGTTTATCGCGTGCAAATTCCGCCTCCAAATCGGCACCCCTCTCCCTCTTCGCTAAACCGCCGGACCTAGCGCGCGCCCTCTACTCATTATGAAGTTCTGTTCTCGACGTTGCGAGGCATAGCAAGACGTAGCGGGCTCGTTATCCTCCCTCTCCCTCTCTCAGAGGTAGCGGGCTCGTAAGAGAGAGCGCTCGTTAACCCCCAATAGCCATCACTAGTACTAACATTCCAAGAAGATTTAATAGTCTAAATGTTTCAAATTGTTCAAGTTCAATAATAAAATCATTTCCCCACCTGCTTGAGATCGTCTCCCTCCTCAGCATATGCCCAAGCACAGAGGGGATGCAGTCCACCCTCGTTCTTCATAGTCTCACTATCACACTAAAAAAAATTAAAATCACTGCTTTCTGTGCACTAACGGCCCGATTTCACCAAAACATAAAACACATATTCTGATACCCCTCCGTATACTGCATCGATTTTTTTAATTGTTATGCCGCAGTCATGCAGTTATGTTTTTAACACGAACACAAGGGCAAGATAGTTTGTGAAAACTCGAGAGCACAGCTTCGCGAAGGCGCTCAGGAAGTGCCGGAAATCCAAAACAAGTGCAGGACCATAGAAGCGTATTTAGAAGAATTCCAAAATCGATAAGTACGCGAACGCACTGATTTACGCTATAAAAACAGCTGAATACAAAATGCATAGTAGTATCTGTGCTACTGTGTTTCAGGGGAAACCCTCGCCATAATGCCTAATGCGGGATGAGCGGTAAAGAAAAAACTAAAAAGTAACACAATAAGCAATTTGAAAAGTGATAGTAACGCAGCTAACCTTGTCGATGAAGGTGTCGATGCCTTTCTTCAGGTCGAAGAAAACGTTAGCACGGCAACCATTGTACTCATTAGCAAGATATCCGGCGTAGGTACGGTCATTGAGGACGTCTCGATCGACAGTTACCTGGAAAATATATGATTCAACAATCAACTATGAAATATACATGTAATTTAGCACGGCCGTTTAGAGCCCCAGAAAAAGCCGGGTTCGTCTTAAGGGAGCGAGGGCTCACACCAACCTGCGCACCACGGCGTTTAGTTTATGCGGCGCTTTGCAAATTAACGGTCGCAAGCAACTAAAATACCGTGAATGTTTGAATGTTGACTGAGTATCATTTTTCGGTCGCACAAATACCGTAGCTATCTCTCGCTGTAGGGACCACCAAGTAAAATTTTAAAGCCACTCTAAAATTTCTTTTTTTATGTGCATTTGGGTAATCGAGAGTGCAGAATTCATTAAAGTAACTCAGATTTTTATGAAAAAATTTAATCAGCGAGTTCTGATCTACCCGTCTAAGCTCCGCCCCTCTTGGTGCAACCACGAACGAATTCGGTTCGGTGGGTCACACCTTGATAAATGTGTCATTGTTCGCTAATTTCAAACATATTTTTTCAATATTTTCCTTCGTTTGTTTATGTGAAGCACTAAGTTAAATACAAGAATTGATAATTTAAATGGCAGTGTTGACCTTTCAGCTCTTTTCTGAGGACATATTTGCATGAGGTATACGGTATGTGAAAATTGATCTGTCAATATTAATTCAAATGAGCAATTCACTATTTGAATTTATCGTTTAGATATGCTGCTCGAACATGGAAACTGAAAAATATAAAAGAAATAATTAACTAAAATCTCCTGGTGAAGTTGTATGCCTCTTCTCCATCAAAGTTCGTCGTCGATTTATTAAATTTCGGGAAAACAGATTATTCTATTTTTCTACAGAGAGTATTATAATACCTCAATAATCAATTTAATAACAAAACAAAATGGCGGCATCATTTCAAACTCTTGCTTGTCAATTAAGAACGGCTGCACCCCAAAACTCCGCAAATTCATTTGCGAAATTTAGCATGTTCGGGTAAACAGAATTATTCCTATTCTTTTTACACGCATTCCTTTTCAATCAGATCTCTTATTAAGCTAAAGAATGGAGGGCGGCACTCATTTTTAATCAATAAATCTTGAAAAAACAAAATCACTGTGTTATATTTGAATTCCCGCATTTCGACGTTTCCCACGCCATGACAGGACATTTGCCGGCTCTGATTCTAACTTTTCCGGTTCGGTGGTCCCTACTCTCGCTGCATCTTTTTTCAAAAGTTACAGTATCTTACTTCTGATTTTATTGACTACTTCTGTTTTTAAGTAATTTTCTATTTTATTTATCTATAAAATTCGCAAGAATTGTGATGGTGCCGACCATCTTGAAATAAGGTGCCAGAACAATCGAAGCATTTCTTCGAACTGAGTGCAGATATCATATGTGACTATCCAGAGTCTGACGAATCCCTCATGGGCTGTGTTTTCCTTTGCCGAGCATAAGACCAATCCAACGATGATGAATCCGAGCCTCGCTATTTCCATGGATACAATATCCCTATCTCGCGCTCTGTCTTTCTCCTCTCCATGATCTCTCGATGACAGAGAAAAGGCAAGAGAAGGGGAAGGATGGAGAGTAGTATATGGTCTGTCAAGGGAGACGAATTTGGGAGGCAAGAATGGGAGAAAAAGAAGAAGGAGAAGACAGGCCAATTCATTCGTCTCCCTCTCTTCATTTCATTCGGCAGTTTCTCTTCTATCCCTTGCAGGAAAAGAGACATAGAGACATACTATCAATATCTTGATTTTTTTATAGTTGGAGTTCAATTCTTTATAAATAATAATAATAATAATAACATCTTATGAGCAATGGACTGGCCTATGATCACAGGGATCGTTGGGGGCGTATGTGTGGTTTGTGTGCTACTCATCAAGGTAAGATTGCTAATTAATAAACAAATTAAACAAAAATTGATTTAGCCTTGAATTTTTCGAAAGCAGCATCCAAAATGTATATTTTTAAAAAATATGTTTTCTCCACAGATTGGCTGCTACTGCCTCACATCTCGCGAGCCAAATGGCCGTGAGTTTGATCAATCATTTAAATAAATAATTCAGAAATATAAATGGTGTGCTTCGTATTGGATCAAATAGTGTTTCATGTATTCACCGTTCTGCACACTCTTTCGTCTGCCAGTGCGACGATGGAGTGTGCGAATCTTCAAATCGACAACGATATTGTGCATCAGTTCTCTTTTTCAGCTTGATGACCACACACAATGATGTCTCGCGTGAGGCGACCAGCGACCATAGAACATCATAAATATGTCGCATATGTAATCTATTCAATCATCCGTAATAAAAGGAATTGTTGCATCTGTCCTGGGAACTTCACTGTTCTTTGATCTTCTCTTTATTCATCTGCTCTTCCTTTCATCATCTGTTCTCTCATCACAGTTTCCTCAAAAATGATTCATTAAGAAACAACTTTATTTTTTCTCTCGAATCCGTGCAATTATTAAGCAAGAAACAAGTGGTCGATATCTCAAATCTGGACAAAGTAGATCAACGAGAGGGAGGCAGCTGACCTAGTAATGAAGGGGGAAGATTCTCTGTGAAGGGTCTAGTATGTCTATTCTCTTCTGTTTAGCAACAAGGAAACGATGAGCAAGTGTAAGTCTGCGTTATTGACTATCCTAGAACAATCGAGAAACTAAAAGAGCAGCCTGAATCAGTGAGAAACGAGCCAATATGGGTGAAAAGAGTGAGAGGTTCTACCTTTCTAAATGAAATCCGTTGCGAATAAGATCTACAGCACCTAAGGGCGAATCAATATATTGATGGTATCTTACTGTAAATATGAGACAACAGATGCGTGCATAGACAATATTACTGGTCGAGTGTAGTAAATAATCTCTGTTTAGATGCAACTTCCAAGTTGCGACATATATCGAAATAAGGCACGTAATGTGTGGTATTCAATATGCTTGCATGTTGAGTGAGGAGGGGGTGTGGTGTGGGGCGGGCGAGGTTTACGACGACCGTTGACACGCGGGCTAGACTTGTGGGAGGGAGCACCATTAGGAAAAGGCGGCTGCTGCGAGCACGCACAGCACACAAATTACGGTGAGAATACACACGCAGAAACGGGAGGAGGACACGAGATAAACGAAAGGGGATAGTAGAATCGAGTTGAACGAGGGTAGTATGTGCTTACACTAAGCGAGTGCACTCGGGAGCGACATTTCCGAAACGTCGTCGAGCGAAAGAGGAGAAGGCACCTGCAACAGGAAGGAGGTTAGACCATGATACACTATACACCTCCAGTTATGTTGAGCTACCGTAACCTCCAAAGTCAGAGTGAACATACCGTAATCAGTTCTTGTAGGGATGGTTGCGAGTGGAGTCGAGTACCCGTCTTTGTAGCATGGCGCCTAGGATGATCAAACTGGTTAGTCGACTGTCGTGCGTTAATCAATAGTAGTATTGTTGGCTAGGAGTGCGAGATACTCACGAAAATGACCGATATTATTCACGATAGGTGGTTTAGGGGAGGAGATTATCCGATTCATCAACCCGAACTGAGACTGATTAGCTATAGCAGCGAGAAGGTAGAGACGACCACTATTGATTAGCCATCACAGTTACCGTATACCCCCTACCGTACTCGCTACCCCCGGCACAATCGATCGATCATCACGCCGTTCAGACAATCTTTCTCTGCTAGTGTGCCTTAGTGTGTGCGATCGATACGGTAGTCATGCACGCATCTACGGATCTGGTTACGGTAGCATTAGGTTATTGATTGATTAAAAGATCGCGCCGCCTTGCCTTGCCAGGACCAGAGAAAATCAATCAGGAAAGAGAGTAAGAAGGTGGGAAATGGAACGGACAAAAAAAGGTTTGGGAAGGGGGAAGGAATAGGGTCGATAACATCGGGGTGAACATGCTAAATAGAGATCAAAGATCAAGCTGAGAAAGGACATTCACCGATAGTTAATCAATAAGCAGTTATGACAGTATCAATCGATCATTAAAAAGAACTAATTGGCAGGGGTCTTGGGGCTCTCGAGGTCGTAGGTTACTGTGGATTGGTTGATGGGAAGTTGGCTATCAGTGTACAACATCCAAACGACAACACTTGCAATTAGCTCAATCGATGATAAATGATAACAGATTAGGTAGAAATGAAGTGGATGTCGTTATTTCTAGCCGTTCCGGGGTTACGGTACTGTTGTGCGTAGGGTTACGGTACTGGGGGTTACATCGATTTCGGATTGGGGTTAGGTGAAATCGACTATCGAAACTACTCGAAAGATATCGAATGATAAGAGGTATTCGATTTATTAGAATTTAATAAATAAATACAAAATTAAGTCAGATGAACCTTGTCTAGAGGGGGAATACCAGAGATCTCAGTAAAGAAAAGGGATGATATTGCAACAAGAAAGTCATCACATGGGGGTGGGGTCACAAAGTGATATAGAGCAGAGATATGTCTACTACAATAGAACTATTAACAAACAAATCGGGACATATGTAATAGGCAAGATAACAGGTGAAAGGCAAGGGCTTCTATTTCTGGCAAGGATGATTATATCATAAATATTTTCGCGCGCTTAATATCACGCTAAAGTTCTCTAGTTTTAATATGTCTTAGGGTAAAAAGTATAATAATTTACTAAGGGCTGACTTCTCAATCCTATCTGAGGGTATGAGACAATAAATAAATAATAATTAATTGATTAAAGTGGGTCTCTGCTTCAGGCCCATCGTCGGTACCCACCTCCGGCTGCTGCTGCAGCAGCTGCAGCAAGGTCACCCGAGGAGGCGTATGCCTCTTGCGACGCCTGGTATGCACTGGCCGCCTGGCCCAGCATACCTGAAACGATGATGTTTGGAGGAGTTGAAAGTAAAAAAACCATCAATCTGTTAGGGGCTATGCGAGCACAATAACTAGAAACTGCCAGGCTTTTAACGCGCAAACGAGAACGAGTTGGCTTAGTAATTCAAGTGGGTTTCATCATTGAAAAATAAACGTATTTTATACTGTTTCAGATTCATCCAAAGTCTAATTTGTTTTAACAATCAATTTTTAAAAAAATAACATACCGTAATCGGCGCCGATACCGTATCCCTGTCCGGCTGCGGCCTGTTGCTGCAGCATCGCTGCGAGACCCCCGTCGTAGCCGAGTGATTGCCTGTAAGCTGCGTCGTAGTAGTGGCTGCTAAACGATAAAGGGAACCCGTCTTTGAGGAAGCAATTGGCATATTATATGCATGCTATCTACTAGACTAATCGCCAGATCTAAAATATTCTAACGCCCTACTCCACAAGACAAGATCGCCGAAATCCAGCGTCATTGGGGTTTCAACCAACTCATTAAAAATTGTCAGACACGGTTTGGCGATCTGATTGTGAAGGGTGGCCTATAAATCTAATTCTCCTAACATACTAATTCGGACTAGTGCGTACCCGAGGAGCAGCTGCTGGTAGTCGACGGCCTGTTGATGCTGCTGCAGGAGTGCAGCTTGCTGCGCAGCCGCAGCCTGGTGTTGCTGCAGCTGCTGCTGCATCGAGGAGGAGGCGCTGCCGCCTCTTGCAGCTGCTGCAGCCGCGGTCGACGGCGACAGGATGATGGGAGCGCCGGCGAGGCCGGGCGAGCGGAGCTGCGACTGTAGCTGCAACGACTGGGCGGCCAGCTGGCCGCGCGCCTGGGCTGCGACGGCCGCAGCCTGGAGGGCGACCGCGGTGGTGATGCCGCCGGTGGCCTTGCCGGCCGCAGCGGCTGCAGCCAGCTGTGCGGCCACTTGCTGCTGCTGCTGCGTCGCGGAGCGGTAGGTGCCGTTGATGATGGCCAGCTCCATCAGCTGCTTCCGCTTCAACTCGTCCTCGCCTTCGGGAGCAGGCACCAGGAGCTTCTTGACCTGCAGAGGAGGATTATTAGGCACCGTTAGTTTCGACCTGACGGAGTCGTGCTACAGTCAATAGTGATATCTCGCCACTGTCTCATTTTCCAGTATACATTCGTTGTCATCTAATTCGAATGCAAAACAAAATTGTTAATGTCATATGAGAGTGCAAAACTATACCTAACTGTTCACGCGCATATCTCAAGTTTCAATGGTCAATTAAATCATCCAGACTCCACAACTTATTTGATCATTAGTTCATTATCCAGTCAGAAAAATATATAATTCTTAGCACATGTGCGAAACAAGTTTCAGTGCCTATAGCATTCCTTCGAAGTTTCTCATTCTCTATTCACAATTAGCTTCTCGAGAGAAATTTAAGTTATACCAAACCACGATTATAGTCATTCTCATGATGTCAAACAAATACCATTCTATTGTTTTTCTCGACCCAATACCTACTGGTATTGGACCCAAGGTATTGGGTTTTTGGAAAGGCATTTGGTATTGTTTCGTCATCAGTCATTCTCACCTCATCGACGGCTCTGATCAGCTTGACTTTGGCGCGATTGGGCGTGTCCTCGCACTGGATGAGCACGTGCAGCTCCTCCGAGAGATGCTCCCAGTTCGGCTTGCCTCTGAAATATTTTTATTTTTAAATTAAAAAAAAAAAAATATTTTTTAACATGAACGAGCAACAATATTCAATTCAATTATTTATCCACCAGGGGGGTATCATGAGATTGGAACAGCGGAGATCTTCATTAGTGCTTTAACGGAGGTCCGTCGTCTTGATGGCGAATCGGTGGTTGGGGGAGGGGGGGGAGGCTTCGGGAGGAGCAGCAGGTCAGAAACAACATCAGAGTCGCAAAAGCGATTCTTCAGAGAAAGATATAGAGGGAATAGAGAGAATATGAGATCGGAATATATGAGGCGAGCTTGTAACTATTTCAGCATCTAGCACGTTCCATCTTTCGATAACCCTAATCACAAAACTTGAGTGAGACTTGGGAGGTAGACAAACACTGCGCATTCTCGCTTCACGATTGTCTTAATTACACGAGGTTTGGGCTGCTTTTGATCCAACGACCAATGGCGATGAAAGGACCTAATTTTGGACGGCAGAGTGCCTTGAAGAGGCTAGTCCTCGAAATGAAACTCATTTTGGGGCGCAATTTCGCGAAACGAGTCCGAAGAGTAACGCGTAAGAAACTCGAAACTGGATCAATTCGAGATCTAAATATTTCTTAATCTTTGCTGTTTCCGCTAGTAATGGTCATAATGCGAAATGATTCGCTAGGTGAATTACAGTTCCACTGCTCATTGACATCAATCTATGGTAGACTTGATCTAATGGTTAATCGAGTGTTTACATAAAGAATAAAACCGAAACGGAAGTCGAATCTCACCTGTTCATTTCCTCCTTCTTCTTGTCCCTCATCGACCCTCTTCCTCGCACCATGATCTTGCAGCCCGTCTCCTGCTCCAGCTGCTTGGCTGTCATGCCGCGCGGCCCAAGGATACGACCGACGAAGTTGTACTGAAGTGTTATTGTTATATCCTATGTGATCACTCAGTATGGAAAAGTCGAAAAATGAGTAACAAGAGCCGCAGCGAGCCAGATTGAATTTCTTGGAAAATTTGAGTTTCACCATGTGTATTTCACTGCATACGACAAGGTGTTTCAATGCCGTGCGTGGAGATGGATCAAAACATTCCCAAACCATTCTCAGGTGAAACAGAATCGCATTGTTAACTACTTTGGTACCGTATCCCGCTATTACAAAAATAAATAAATATTTGTATTTAAAAATAACAAAATAGTGGTACTCACATCGGGATGCTCCTTGGCGGGCACGAATACTTTCTCGGTGATGACTTGCGCCTCTCCCTCGGCCTCGGGCAACTGAAGAGCAATTAGCATATGATTTGGTCTGGAGAAGAGCTATGATCTCACTTTCTTGAACCCAGAAAGATAGGACGAAACTATTACTGCGGGCAAAGTATAAATCACATTATAGTTCTCCAACATAAAATAAAACAAGTAGAGTGACTGTATCTGAGTAATTCTTATTCACTTGCGAGCATCGTCAATGGGGAGAATCAAATAAATAAAAATTAATATTGACCTGCATCTCCTCCTTCTTCGTGAACTCGAACTGGAAGAGGGCGACGCGAACTCGGCTGATCTCTGGAAAAAAGTAATTAGACAGCTTTTAAAATGATGACAAATTCACAAAAATAGAGTCTAGTTTGTTCTTTGAACCTCGAAAAAAGATTACATACTACCGTTTACGTGAAGGAGAAAGGTAGACGTCGACTTCTTATAAATCAGAGCTAGCAACAGAGAAACAATTGAGAGGAAAAGTAGCGAAATGTAAATATTGCTCACCTTCATCTGCTAACCGCTCCAGATGGTGGAAGACATTGGGGAAGGCGGCTAGTTGCTTCTTGTCCTTGAGTAGTTGTGAGAGGTAGTCGATCGAGTACGTCTGCTGGTTGGACGATGACCCGGCCACGACGCCAGAGAGATCTGCGAGAAGAATCATTAGCGACGGGTATGATCGATCAAACCTTTGCCTTATTGATCCTAGCGTGCAAGGTTAAGAACTTGATCGAGTTATGACTGAACCCGACTAGAAATCTAAGAAAACAGGCGCAAATAAAGCCAACACAAGCAAATTACAATTCTCATCGTTGAAATACTCCGTGGATTCAGGCCTAGAGCCAGACGACATCGACGACGTATTGTGCAAACCGGGGCTAACCGGCACCCACTGCTGTTCGGACGTTTGGACGTAACCGTATCGTTCCATCGTGGCGAGGAGGGGAAACTACGGCGAAAAAGCGCAAGAAATCGCAACAAGAGATCAATCGATAACCGCGAAAGTTGTGCGCACCCCTATTAACGCCGCGCGTAAAGTAATATCACCGGAACACTTTGTAACTACCGTAATCCACAGATGATTTTGTTTCTTATAAATTCTCATTTCAGCTGAAATTGCTTTTTCTCGCAAAGCCGCGCGGCGTCTAATGAAACCGCCCTAAGCAAACACCCCGATTCTTGTCTCGTGTCCAGATTTCATCGATTTCTACCTTTTTCGCTCGTTTTCTACCTTTTTCTCTCGAAGAATAGATATTCACCTGCTACGGAATCTTGCTGTGCGGTCATTTTATCCTCCGCGGCCTCACTCGATGCCGGACTGTTCGTGGTGTCGCTGGCGGAACTTGATGGACGACCCTGGAAAGATCGATTTTTGCATTATTTTTCTTTTTGCGATAAAATACTGACAAAAGGGCAAGAAATGAGAAATGTAATTCCGTGAAACAGTGCAAGAGAGAATAAGAGGTCGACAGGGAGCTTCCAACCAACCCCAGCGAGAGAGATGAGACAGCGCTTTCTGTGCAAACATCATCTCAGAACACTCTGAAGAGGAGACTCCCTCTCCTACCACCTCCCCTTCCCCCTCCTCCTCTCATCCCATCTCAATAAGCTCCTTCTCCTCTCTCGAGAGTCTACCGATATTGGCTCTCTCGCATCTACAACCTCCGACATGCACGAAGAAACCAATGGAATCTGTTGAGTTTCAAGACATCTTCAATACAGATTGACAGTGAAGATCATGATAGGCGACGATGCGGCGAAAAAATAATTCATAAATGTAGATTTTTCAGAATGCAGTAAGATATTGAGCGAGAGTAGCGCCGCATTTATGGATGAAGTGAGTTAAGCGCGTACAAAGTGTCTGACCCCCACAATCCACCCCACTCCATAAACTTTTTACAGTCTCAGAGGCCGTAAAGTGAGATTCTCTTTCTCTAGACATAATGCTAGAAGGGGAAAGTCATAAAGCTGCAACCTGATCGAGGAATAGGAGAATATTAAGCAATAAGCAATGAGAATAAATCAAGAATCTTTCTAGTTCGGTTGAGTTTCACGCGTTCCTCAAATCAGATGGAGACGAATATGGAATGATTCTATTGGAATAGCGATGGAAAACAAATACTCATGAACTCCCGCAGCGCCAGGGAAGATTACGGTAGATCAGGGTGAGAAGTTCAGGGTAGATTAGAGGGGGGTGCCAAACAGCCCCTTCCTCATTGTCAATCAGTCAGTGTGGATAAACGAGGACGAAGGGCGAGAGATCAGGCGAAATGGAGAGGGCTGACAGAGAAAAGGAGTGATGGCGACGCAGCAACTGGCTCTAGTGAGTGTAACATCACCAGGCATCCATCCACTACTTCCCCCCTTTTGATCCACCCCGATCGATACGTACAGTACCTACAGAGAGTCAATCGATACAGTAACGATCACCAGAACAGTCGAGTCGAGACAAGAAAAGAGGAGCAAATTACAGGCAGAGATAAGTATCTGAGTGCCCTCAAAGGAGAGTAGAACGATCTCTCTCGAGATCACTATCGCGTCATGATTGCCCGTCTCGATTACGGTATCGATCGGGTACGGTCTACGATCAGTTATCGATCTGGGTGTGTATTAGTCGAATTGCCATTGCTTGTGGGAACAAAGCTCGCACAAACAGGAAGCAACGGCCGCTTTATGGCTTGCGGCGAACCCCTCATCGTAAATCAGCAAGGCTACGGTACCCGATTGCTGAGGAAATCAATACTCGATAGCATAATACAGTAACCAAGTGTGATACAGTAACCGAGTCTATCAATCGATGCTGGAAAGGTCCGATCCTATCCGATCTGAGAGATGAGGAGAGATAGAGAGAGACTCAGAGAGGGAAAAAGAGGGGGTGAACGACCTTCACCTAACGGTTGATTCGTAGTAGGGGAGAGAGAGATTGGGAGAGAGATCTGAGTGATACAAAGCATTCCCCCTCTGACAGTGAACTATTGTGTGATAAAGCCCACTAAAGCAATTGCCGGCCGTGCTTTTTTGAGGTCTTTGTTCGTACTACCATTAATTCTAACAAGTCGTTTGAGTCAATGAAAAATTAAAACACAGTTCAACAGAGCCTTTCTCTAGGTGGAAGCCCACATTCTCAGGTTACGGTATCTAGTACGGTCCAACCCTCCAGCGTTTCTATTTGTTGATGCCGGGTTAGGGAGCCGTGGCATCTCAGATTAGGCTCCTCTTAGGGGGAAGGAGGGGAAGAGCACACAGTGCTAGTGCTCTATCCCTCTCGTTTGTCTCCACTCACAATTGACAGTAGGGGAACTATCAGGCTACATGAAGGAGAATTACCGTATCGATCGATTGCTGCAGACAGAAACTACTATCAAATAAACCAGAAATCGATACGGTAACCTCCCCGACTCAGGGATACGGTAGGGAGTGCGAGGACTACTCGAGACGTTTTCCGTTTGTCCTCTTCGGCACAGGGATTATCTACGCGATGCTGACGACAATCGCTGTTGTACTGGGAAAGAAACAGTTTCCCCTCGAGAAAACAGAGGAAAGACAACAGAGCAAAGCGACTGACAAAAAGCGTGGAATACGGTATTGAGAGAAGACTAGGTAAAGGTCAAATATCTAGCTATCACCTCGCGAATAAGGACACTTTTTGCTGCCACATCGAATGATATCTCTCAATTCGCGCACTCTATCCCGGGATTGAATGATTAGAAAGTGTGCAAAAAAAGGAGAGGCGTGTTACACTGTCTGGCAACATTAGGGACTGTCGGCTACTGTCGGAGGATCTCCGCTAACGATCTCGAATTTCGATTGGCCACACCGACGAACAAACAGTGTCTGTTTCAAGAGAGATCGATGATGGGAAAATGCCGATAGGGTTCGCATTGCAAACTATGCTATAGATGCCACAATGTGGCAGGTTTTGTCGCGAAAATACATCAGATCTTGCCTATGCGGATAAATTTAGTTTGACCGGCTGTAGGTGCGATATCCAAAGCCAATCGAGGAATGCGCAGGCGTTAATTTCGATTTGTGCACTGAGTTATTTCCTTTGCTATTCGCCCAAGATGTGATCAGGGTCAATCGAAAAAAGGTCAGAGCACGTAAAAAAACGCGGCCGTAATTGCGATGGCACCTTTCCCCTTCTAGGCGTGGTGCGGGTGCCGAAAACCCGTTCGGAGTGAGGTAAGGGCAACCGAGAGATTCGATTGGCAATAAGAAAAGCAATGGAGAACGGTTTAGTTCAATGGCAACTGTCAGATTAGCTTAAATTCCCCTGAATGGAGATTCACTCTCTCCATTCTGCACACTCTCGTTTCTCGGACCGGCGATAGATCAGATGGTAGCCATTCAGCAACGGGAGAATGCGAGAATGAAAGCAATAGATAGCTAACGGTGCTCGTTCCACTGAGTTAAACTGCCTCTAAAGAATCACTCAATCTCATCTCAAACGGGGTTGCGCAATCACTCCAGTAACTCCTCTCTAACTTTTATTAATCCTTCTCTCTGACTGCTCCCTATTCTTATTCCGTTTCACGGCTGAATGATTAAATGGACAGGAAGCACGCCCAGTTACCCCAGAATTATGATTGACTTGATCTAAGAATGATTCCAACAGAGCAAGCGTTAATTCAACTCATGACTATCGAGTGTGATTGAATCTCGTGATTAAAATCGCTCCAGTGACAAATGTTCTCTAGTTCATCGACGCTTTATAAAGCGATGAGTTCTCAAACATTCGAAACTAATGGACAAGTAAAGTGCAAAAGCAATTTTTCCCTGTCCTTTCATAATCTAAGAGGTTGAACGGGAAGAAGAAGGAGGTAGTAACAGTGAGGGAAGAGAGCAATGAGGAGAAAGGGGAAGGGGGAGGGAGGGGGAGGAAGGAAGAAGGGAGGTAACCGGAATCAAGGTACACCAAACAGCGCAAGGTCGTCTCCTCTTAGTGATGCAAAGTCAATTAGCGAACGTTAACTTAATCCGGCCTTAGATTATCATTTTATTTATTGATACCCGAGATCTACTGTTTTCTAGTGATGCGTGTTCGAATCTATGACTGATGAGATAGTGCGCTGAATGGAGAGAACACTACTCGACCAGCTTTAGTGTAATCGCTCAAGAACTGACTGAAATAGTAAATGTGTTCCTGATCAGCGTCCTTCGAAAAAAAGTGAAGGGGAAGGATCAAAGAAATAGCGAAGTGTTCAGTGGCGGGATCTCTCCTTCTCTCTTCCAGACTTGACTGTTACACTTCACTCTTCTCTTTTCTCTCTTCACTCTATCAATCGATTTGATCTCGCGTTTTCCTTCCGTTTTACAATGTTGTCGCAATTCTTTCCATCAGGTTCAGAGTTGGATATGCACGTATGGACTCTCCTCATTTCCCCTGTTCTCTCGCCTCTCTAACCAACGAGAGAACATGCGAAATGGAGAGTCGAAGATCCCTAGTCGTCTGTCATTTCCAGACTCGCGTTCCCTCTTGAGACTAGCTACTTCTAGAGTTAAGAGACTACTCCCGTCTATCCATTCTGCAAACTCCCTCAGTGGTCAGAGACACGAGAGAGTGTGCAGAATGGAGATACTGGTTCATCATTCTGCGACATCCCTAAGAGAGATTCGAAGATACTCGTCCCGAGATTTCCTCCCTCCTCTTTTCGCAGCGACCGAATATATTATGTATGAGCAGTGGCGAATTCACACTCTAATCGAGCGAGAGAGTGAGAGAGCGCAGAGAAAGAGGGGAAGAGAGAAGCGAGAGTCAAGGGGAAGAGAGGAGAGGCAGGAGAAGGCTAATGCGCATTATCACTACGCTATCCAGCTACCGTAACCCCTGATGGGGAAACACATTTATAAATAGGCAAAGTAGTGACAACCTGTTGCCCATTTGATACTGATTGATGCAGTACTTACTACGCACTGGCTGTTCTTGTGTTTTTAGGGAATACTAGTCAAATATGATTACACTTTTTGCAGAACTAGCTACTCAAGTATTTTCGAGCCTCTAAGAGGAGTGATCTTTACAAAAACTGATGACAAAAATATTGCAGAATCTAAGGTAGAGGTAGCATATCCGAACTTTACATGGGAATTTATTGATTTTCTGATTGATGCAACTACGGAAGGATGCAGGGTACGGTAGACTCACCGTGGTGTCGATCTTGACAATCGTAGTCGTCGGTGTGTAGTGCATGGTGGAGAGCATCGTGAGCCAGAGATCAGAGATCAAAGATCAACTTCTTCCTTCACTCGCTCGTCTGGAGTAGTGGAGCGACCTGCAAGAGCCACACATTGGATCACGGTTGGACGCACTTTCTCGCGTCGGTTTAGGAAGGGGAGTGAAATTGGACGGAGGAAACGGAGGGTCATGAGAGGAGGGAATAAGCAGAATCGGACGGTATGGAAGGGAAAATCAGGAAAGATTGTGACTGAATTTTGAAAATTCTGTACAGTTTGCGGTCAAAATGAGGCTATAAACTATGAAAATACGAAAATTGGGTGGAAATTCGACGAAAACGACGCGGAAAAGAGTAGGCGAGAGCTGGAGCGAGCGGAAACGAAACGGACAATGAGTCTAATAATGACGCCGCCGCTTGCCTAGAGGCCAGTGGCAAAAACAAGAAAAAGAGGGGAATATGGGGGAGGATATTGGGCGAGGATTCGGGATTGAGAAGGAGGGAGACAATTAGAGGAATCGAATGAGACAACAGATGTGAGAATGAAGAATCTGACTCTTGATTCAGCATGCGAGAGAGATCTTGTCGAAGGAATACCAAGAAGCAAAATGTTTTAATAATAACAATATTAATAACGATAATTAGACCCGGAAGGATATTTGAAGGAAGAAATGATACTCATTCCTGAGAGGGACGAGTGAAGATGAATATGAAGGAGAAAGGTAGTCTAAAAGGGGGAGGAGGGGAGGGGGGAGAGGTCGAGTCCTAAGTGGATGAATATTGCGGCGAAATGAAGTGAAAGAGACAATGGAGAGGCGGAGGGAGGGAGAGGTGACCTATTCCAAGAAGAAGGAGCGGTTCTCACAGATGAAAATAGAGACAAAGGAAGAGATGATTAAATTAATATTTTTACAATTCACTCAAATCTAAACATTGTTTATCTAATTCTGATGAAAAAATAACCGATTTTAATGGAATTTCCCGATATTTAGACTACCGGCCTTTTCCGTCGACAGAAAAAAACGTCGAAATTGGTTCAATCAAAATGGTCGGGGCACAATAGGAATGGATTCTGTGCGTGGTGGAGTGGAGAGAAGAAGAGAGAAAGGGAAGAGGAGTGCAAGTGACGCGAATTCGAATGGCCAGTCGAAATCTCACTGAGCGAAGATAAACAAAAATCCACCCGACTGAGTTTATCTCTGGCCACTCTCTCACTCTCTCGCCACTCTTTACTTGCACGAAATCTCACTATGTTTGGCTAAATTTCATATTTTTCATATGTCAAAAGATCCGACAAAATAAACCGGGTCACTTTACGAAATGCTCCTGTGAAAGTTTCGACTATGCACTGTTTCAGTATTTCGCACTCCAAAACCACACACTCTCTATTTTATCTATTGTATTCAGAAGCAGCACGTGTGAAATGGTAGATCAAAAGTGGACAGCACACAAAGCGGGGATTCCTTCTTCCCTCCACCCCCTCTTCCTCTCTCCCTCCCTCCCCCTCCCTCCTCCCTCTCTCCTCTCCACCACCATTTTACCTAACAAAGAGTCACTTTTGGCAGATATTCGCTCCGTTCACTAGACATCAACAGAGAAGAGGAGAGAAGAGGGGAGAATGAATGAATCCGGGGTGTTTTCCGTTTACTCAACAAAGTGTGTGTGAGTGAATGCAACTACCGTCAATCCCGAACGGTGCCCGACTTATGATATTACGCGCGCTGCGATTGGGTTTTGATGACGCAAGGCACTGTAGAAAAAGAATAAATCCAAAAAGATACAGATTCAAATGGCCTGTTCGCCTGCATAGACATTTTTATTTTTGATGTCAAAATAAATTTAGACAATTGTTTCAAAATATGTCCATAAGTCTGACAAAGTCCAGAATAGGCAAAATCCTCGTATTTACTATGCGATGATAATTATGCACTTAGTGATGACGTAACCCGGCCACTATAGTACCAATGCATCAGCTGACTGGGGAATTAACCAAATCGGAGAGAAGCGGCGATGATGGGAGAGGTGGTGGAAGAGGTGAGAGGAGAGGGAATGGAGTGGAGGGAGGGAGGACGGGGGATACTCTTATATTCAACCACTGAATGCATTACCGGAGAGAGAGAGAAGAGATTCACGATTGAAACGGATATTGAGGAGGCTGCGCGTGAATATATTTGAATTATTATTCTTTTATTATACTGTCTACCGCGCACGAATTAGAATCATTCTCTCTTTTTGAATATTTCTGTAGCTTAATGAAACAGATCTGCAAGACAGTCGACGAAATTGTGCGAATGTGGATGAAGGGATAACAAAGCCACAGAGGGCGTGCGTAAATATTTTGCGCTATTGAGAGACAAGATGGTGAAGACAGTGGTGATTTCAGATCGAATTTATAATTCGAATTAGAACATAATCAGAAAATTAAAACATTTCGAACAGTCGTGCATATATGTTTCAGAATTACTAGAAAGAAGGAAGGTCGAGGGAAAGGTTGATTGCTATAACACTTTGTTTTAAAATAAAGCATCTGAAGATAGTTTGAATTCTCTTCACACATAGTTCACTTCAAACCCATATTTCAATCAGAAATGCGCACAATTTCATAGGAATGCAAGTAAATCTCGGAGACTAAAGATAGTTCGAATTCTCCCCATAGTTGCACTCTCCCCTCCCCCCCCCTCTCATCTTCCTCCTCCTCCTCATGTCGCTTCTCTTCGTGCCGGAAATCCGCATTGCGGAAGGCGCCGTTTCCGGAAAGAGAGCACGCGAAATCGAGAGAGTACCAGGGACGAAAAGATGATCGATAATTGGAACTTGCTCTAATCAATAATCCAGCAGTTAGTGCGCATTAACTTTCTCACATTATTCAGACTGATATCACATTATTCAGACAGACTTATTCAGACAATAGAGATCTAATTGTCTACCCGACGAGCGTAGCCGTACTAAGTCCCTAGAGCGCTAAGTTCATCTTGCCTTAGGATTGAGGACTAAGGTCAGTGAGATTGAGTGAGGGACGAATCAGTGATTCCCCTTCCTTCTCTTCTCGCGCTTCCGTCAATTGCTCGAGTCTTGTTTTCACTCCTCCTCCTCTCTTTCTTCCTCCCCCTCTTCCTATCCTATTATCCCACCATTCTTCTCTCGCTCGATGCTAGTGTAGCATCATCCACCAAATCCCGGAAGAAGCCACCACATGCAGACAATCGATTGGGGAGGAGGGAGAGGGATACGGTAGGAGGCGGAACTACGGTGGGTGATAGCGAGAGGAAGGCGCCGCCCATGGCGATAAGAGACGGGAGCAGGAGAAGAGACGGAGACATATTTGTGAGAAATAATTGAGTGCGGGAGTCTGAAGTACTGTAATGCTAAATTAATTTCTATAGAAACAGATCCGTCTGACCCATCAAAAGTTTCTCGCGCTCAATCATTTCTCAACCTCGTGAAACATAACCGTGAAATCTCAAAGAATGTATGCCAAATGTATTAGAATTCGCCTGAATTTCTACTTACGCCAACGAATGAAGCGGCAAGAAAGAAAGAAAACGTGTGGAAATAGGGAAATTGAACTGGCCAATGATGAAATCTAAATGGGTGGGATAGACGAGTGAGTGAGAGAAAGACGGATCAGGCTGGCGGGTGAGGTTCTCACACAGAGTCAGCGAGCGAGCAAACAGTCAGACAGAGAGGAGGGTCACCAATCAAGGAGTTGAATTGAGAAGGGGGGCGGAGGGGGAAGGAGGATGGAGAGACAGAGGGGAGTGGCCAAGAAAAGAGTCTCAAGTAGAAAAGGGGATGGGACTGATCGAGAAGAGGAGAAGGTAAAGGGGAGGTCGTGGGCATTATGGTTCTTTCCCCTCTCAATCTATTCTTTGACTCAAAGAAAGGTCTGAAGAGTTCAATTTAGAGACTGATGAGTACCTAAGATGACGAATGAAGTAAAAAAGAAAGAAAAACTAGTTTGATTTCTAACAGTAATACAAGAATATAGAAAAGAGCAAATCAAGGTGATTGAAAACAGATGCTCGGATGAAGGTCTCATTGATTTTGAGGCATCTATGTATTCAGATCGGAAGCACCCATTTGCTTCCAGATAGGTAAGGGGTGTTATAAATCTCGGAAGCCCGAATAATTCCATCACTCAGCGTCAGAATCACTAAGTTTATTCCCTTAGGCTCCCAACTGTGTTTACATCACTATTTTCGAATCGATGACTGGAGGGTGGAATAAGCGATTGTTGTCGATTAGAATCCCGATCTTAATTCCCTCAGGTCCCGACGAGACTATGGAAGCAGGATAGCCAAAAGTATGAAGTAGTGATGACAAATCTGCATTCGACTTTCTTCAATCAGCAAGCTCTCTCGCCGATCAGAGAAATGAGAGAGCGTGCGAAGATAGGAGAGGTGGATGCAGATTTGTCATGACTAGCATGAATGGATTGAATGTAAGCATTCCCTCAGGGTTCCGACTGCAAAGACATCGATATTTTGAAGTCAAGGATGAAGAGATGAATGGAGGAAGAGGAGGAATAACCGACAGGCCCTCCCTTGGGTATGATTCCCCAGTTGAGGAGAGAGGGGAGGAGATAAAGGGTGCCGGCCATCTCACAACTGGAGGATCTGACAATAGGCAGGGAAGATAAAAGACAATTCTTCGATTTTTGGGTCGCGTTCGGGTAGCGTACAAATACTTATGATGTGAAGGACTAAAAGAGAACGAGTAAAAATCAAAGAAATAACGAAGGAGCCAAGGGCATTACACTCAACGCACTAGATCAGGAAAAATAGGAAGACGCAGGTCCAACGGAGAGAAGATGGCAAAGGATACCATCTAATTGCGTCACCTTCGCATTGTAATGGATACTGAGAGGAGAAGGCTTTGAAACCCGACTGTGAACGTCTCTCTTTGAAGGATTGCGCAAGATCCATCGGAGACTCTTCCAGCTCTGGATTAGGCTTTTTATTTGGTGAGAAGAGAAAAGTCGTAATTACTATCGTTTCATCAAAACGTTGTAAATATAAGATCATCTCGAAACATAGCCGAATAGTAATCGAATATTTGCCGAAAATGACTCAGATGAAAAAAAGACAGATGAAAATACCGATGGTGTCTAAAAGAGCAGAGGTCAATCGATGCCTCGGAACGAGGAAAAAGTGACCGGATCATGGAGTAATGAGATTAGCGGACAGTATCAAAGGGAGGATAATCCTCTCTCCAAATCCAGTGAGATTCCATTGAACGCTAGGACAGCTTCATATCTCTAATTTATGATCGGTCTCACATTAAATCGAATGGGAGCGATCATAAATAATGAGCGAATGAGAAAATGAATCAATCATGGCCTCTTTTCTATACTAGAGATTGACGCATACCGCTCTAGCAGACGAGATAGTGTGCTGAATGGAGAGAGTGTTTCTTCCTATGGCTATTCCCCAGGGAGCGATTCCTCAGTCTGACCTGCGAAATTCCCGAGAGGTTTGAGCAGGAAAGCGGCTCGCGAAGCGACAGAGTAACGTATTCGAACTGACAGCAGATCCAAAAAAGCGGGGAAGGTCGAGCAAGATTTCTGTTGAAAGAACACACATAATGAAGGGATTCTTACATCCGAAGTTTTGACAGAACTTTTGAAGAAACGATGCGCGGAGATCAAAGTTGGGATGAGTACGAGAGTGGGGGCGAACCTAGCCACGCCGCTCTGATTCATTCACAGGTCAAATACGCAAAGAGGGCGAACGTGATTGACCCTTCCCTTGCTATGAATGCTCTCCCATGAAAGACGGGCCTTTCCAACCGAGAAATCGTAAGCAATTGATTGAATTTGAGCAAGTTTTCAAGGAAGAATACTGAAAAAGAGGTAGGAGCTCATAAGAGCCACCTACGATGTTGATGCTTCTCTAGTAGTGATGTCGTTTCGGTTTTAGACTCTCTTCATTCTGCACACTATCTCAAAGGTCAGGGAAACGAGATAGTTTGCAGAATGGAGAGAGCCTAACTGAAACGACATCACTAAAGGATACAGTAAAAGAGATAGGAACTCAAATGATCGACCTACGAAGATGATGCTTCTCTAGTGCCAGAGAAAATCGGGAAGGGATCCATTCGAATGAGCGGTCCGACACTTGTAAATGCTAGTCTGTCAAGGCCGTTGTAATACTGTAAAATTTAGCGGCTTGGAGCGATCGTGGGATCGGCGGAGGGAGCACGTGAATTAGAGAGACGACAGAGAAAGAGAGAGAGGCGAGAGACTGGACAGAAATGAGAGAGCGACGGCATCTGGCAATAAATCAGTGGGGAGGAGCGAAGAAAAATTCCGCTGGTCCACCTTCTAGAACCACAGGATCATGGGCCAATACCAAGATAGTAGCGATCTCTCCATTCCACGTGTTATCTCGTTGGTCAGACAGACGAGAGAGTATGTAGAATGGAGAGAGCTACTATTCGATCCTGCAAGATAGAAGATGGACCCGGATCCACTCTGACGGGTAGAGCTCTATCTCATAGAAGACCGGAGGATCGTATTCTGCCGCTATAGGAGCCAAGGAAGGAAAGACCCAATGTAATTCTAGAAGCCGGAGGACGCGGATTTGGCATCAGCCCCTCCCCCCCCCCTTTCCGAAATTTGATAGTGTCTAAGAGAAAGGGAGAAAGCTGAGATTCGATGTGGAAGATTGAGAAATCGAGTAAAGCGGAACATGGGCATACTGTGGTTGACTGAATTTGATTTTTTAAAGATTCATCTCGCACTCACATCAACTTTACATCGATATTGTGAAAATAAATGATCCCCTTGAAACATATCGGAATTTGTGATCGCGAAGTGAGACAGATAGTGATAGTGAAGGAATAAAAATAATAAAATTTAGAAAATCATCAGAGTGTTGTGCCGTTGGAAAAATGGTCGGACCAATATTGTGAGAAAAAAAATTCGTTGTTCATTGATCCCTGCCTAGATCGAACCGACAGAACGGCTTTTACTCACTAGAAAATTCGTCTAGCCAGTTGCACTGTTGGGAAAACTGTGGTAGCGCATGAGTAAAAGTGTCAGAGTAATGAGAAGACAAAGGAAATGGCGCGAAAGTGCTCTTCCCAACCAGAAATGGGCAGGAAATGAGTAGGATGGACGATTCAGAGATGCCTCCCACTCACCGGTTAGAGATACGAGAGATCATGGTAAATGCGGAGACATCCTTGAGTTACCATGCTCGGAAATGAGAGATGAAACTAAGCAGTCACATGTTAGGGGAAAGAGACAGTACTTTACACAGACTTTTGTTCGCGCAAGCATTCCTCAAACGTAGATTTGGATAAGTTTCAGTCGTCTCTCAAATTTAGTTGAGCGATTGGCCTGAGATGACTTCTGGGGTCGCTCATCAAAAAAGAACAACTCACCAGACAGGAAAGGAGACCTGTTTGCGCCACGGAACAATGACGCCGGGATTGTTTGACTTGGGATTGCGCGACACGGCACAAATGCGTGTGTGTTCGGGGGTTCTGTCGAGGTCATTCGAGAAGAGCTAGAAGCGATCGATTGAAGAGAAATATTCAAGGATGTGCAAGTCGAATCATCTGCCACTGAGGTTGAACCAAAAGATGTGACAGACAAATGAGAGAAAATATTGAATTTCAATCAACGCATGCTGGCACTATATCGAATGAAAATATCCGGATGAAAACTATTCCGTAATAACGTCTCTTACATAACAGTTGCCTTTCGTATGTAAATGGTGCTCATCCAGTAGGTTATCTACCGACTTGGTGTTCGCATGCTTTCGAGCCCTAATCTGCATAGAAAACAAAGAATTGGTTGGAGAATCCCTTCAGATCGATCGATCAAGTCGAGATAGATGCTAATTATGACCCAGAGGGTGAAGAGAAGAAGAGGGTCGATTGAGATAATTATGGATGGGTGGAGGGTCTGAGAAATACGACTAATATGAGCCTCTGGCTTTTATTAGTCTCCACAAGGGATATCCGACCCTGAGAAAGGAATGGAGTGCTTTATCACCAATCATAGTTGGTTTCGACACATTCTATTCGTATACCGCTCTTTCCGATTTACCCCTCGCTACGGCTCATTTCCCACGGTAGGTCAAAGGGAGGCGTAAGACTGGATAGTGACCAACTTCCCCCTCTCTCTCAGTTCTGACCCGGCTAAGCAGATAATTGTGCTAAATCAGCACTATTTACTATAAATCACGCGAGGATTTGCTTGTTTTGATCTGAAAATTGCGTCACGAAACTGCAGTCTAGTTTGCAGAAAGGATACGATGAGGATGGGAGGATACATCATGTTACATGTTTCGGATCTACATTATGGATAGCCTAGTTAGATTCTGCGAACTTATGAGGAATGTGCATCAAAACAGGGGGATGACCGGACTAACAAAGGAACGTCAGATTAATCCGGGAGACTCTGATCTGGCTAATTTATCGCGACAGGATGAACAAACGATCAAGGTACGGTACGCGATCAGACGAATGAAACAAACGTGATGATTCAAATCAAACAAGAATGAAACTATAGAGGTAAGTCAATCGATGAACCATCGCGTGTGAATGTGCCAATCGAAGGTGTGACAAGTGGAGTGGAGAGAGGGCCACTTGAGGGTGAGGAGGTGAGGGAGGGTGATGGAGGGTGGCAAGGAGAGGGAGGCGTGGTTTGACCTACCCAATTAGAAGGTATTCAACCTTAGACAGACTATGCCAATGAACGTTTCAGCGAATATTGCTTGACCAAAAATAGTTTGCACGAAATTTGTCTCACAGTTGCGACAAATCAATGAAACATTTTGATGCGCGAGAAGAATGAAGAAGGGAAAAAAAGAGTCTGAAAGAAGACAAAGTCAAAGAATAGGACATAGCGCCAGGATGGGAAAAGGAATGATTGAACAAAGAAAGTCCGATCGCACCCCTGCTGGTAATGCCCTTAACTAACTGGATTACATTGCTCGATTATCCAGAAGCAGGAAATATTTCGGTTCAAAACAATCCCATTAATATCTTTTGTGAAATAAATAGTAATTTCATTTAAAAAAAAAGATCATTCCAAGTTCTGCCCAATCCCACTCGTGACAGTAGAACACACGCAACAATCCTTCATTCCAGTGCCCACAATGGAAATGAGCCGACTCTGTACAAAGAGGGTTAGAATGACAGTGGACCTCTCCCCTTTCACTGATTTTGTAGTCAGAGAACGCAAGAGAGTGTGCTCGATGGAGAGAGCGCAGAAAAGGGAAGGAGGGGACTAGTTTGGGTGGGGGGGGGGGAGAGATCAGAGTGGGAAGGGTGAGGGCAGACCGACTGGCAGTAGTTTACAAACGAAGGAATAATAAGTGGTTTTTTTTTATTATCAAAATAGTTGTCTTCCGTAAATACAAAGTTCTGCGATTGTTGATCCATTTACTGTTGTAATCTATACATAAACCCAATTGTTGATAAAATGAAGACGAAATAAATGCAAATAAATAGTAATTTATGATATGATCTCTCCAGCGCTGATGTGTGCTCTATCATTCGTAGAGTGAAATTTCATTACGCCGACCCGTCTAAATTAATTCCCGACGTCTTCCTCAACGACGGAGTCTTGCATAATCGTGGCGAGAGTACTTAGAAGAACGTTCCACTTCATTTACCGTATATCTCCCCATCCCGATCATTCGAAATAAAGGAGTAATTAATAGATTCTTGATTCTCTGTGTGAATAATGAAGCTCTTCGAAGAGCCATCCCTCCACATTGCGCATATTCGCTCATTTTTAAACCATTTTTGTGCAGAAAAATGTACTTTGTACAAGACAAAGGAGGTTAGTTTCGGTACTTTTTCTCTTCCCATCATTTTCATATTTTCGAAAGGTTTTCCTCCTTTTGGGTTTCTCAGGAATTATTCTCAGGAATAATAATTCACTCAAACGTTCTTAGTGTGACGGCAAAAACAAAACAACGTATGATATTGTGTTTTAGATAACGGAATCGCTACAAGCTCGCCCGATATATTCCGATCTCATATTACAATTACAATTACAATTATTTATCCACCGGGATATAAGATGAGAGGGGAATAGCGGACATTTTCCCTCTATATTTGTCTCTGCAGAATCGCTTTTGCGAATCTGATTTTGTAACCGACTTTCTGCTCCTCCCTATGACACATTCCCTTCCCCCCAAACACCGATTCGCCATTCAAGACTACGGACCTCCACCAAAATGATGTTGAAGATCTCCGCTATTCACCTTTAATTTTGCATCCCGGTGGATAAATAATTGTAATTGTAATTAGAGACCACAGCGTCGAGAGCCGATTTCACTCAGTCAGGCAAAAAGTAGTGCCAGAGTACCCCTCTGGGACCCAATAACATTGTACATATGGCCGTTTGTCGAATTTTCAACTCATTGTCGAGAAACAATTGAAAAGGTGATCTCGAGACTCCCACTATGCATTACTAGCCTAATCCACCCTCACACAATCATGTAGCACACGTGAGAAAGACATTGTCTTGTAGCTCAATCGGAAGCCCGCTCGTCTATCAAACCGTGAACCTCCGGTTCGAGCCCCATCCTTTGCAGCCGGTTTTGCTAATTGTCAAGATAAACAACGTAAGTCGGAATATGAATACGCGCGTACTATTACTTTTGAACGTGTTCGGCAATTCAGAGACACTTCTGATGTTTGATTTTTCTCCTTTAATTATTCTCAAAAAATCAAATGAACGACCTGCGAGCGGCGCATCTGCGTACGAACACTAGAAACCCATATTTTCCCTATCCTTGACCCTTTATCTCGAATTTTGACCTACTTAACGTTGATTAATCATGCTGCGCCTCGGGTCATTTGTGAAGGATCCTCAGACCTACAGAACACGCTTTTGATCGACCGATTTAGTTGAGAATCCGACTTGCCGGACTTCTTGCGGATTTTTGGCAAATCTCTATCCCTCCTAAGTGGGCGGAGCCTGTGGTCTCTAATTGTAATTGCAATTGTTGTTAGGAAGTCCGTGTTTTCCTCTCGATATTTCTTGATTCTTGAGTTTTCTTATGATCTGAACTTTTCTGAGGTGGTTTTCAGTGCCAAATCGAGCTTTCTCTGTAGATTCTTATAATGTCCGCTGCCCCCTTCACCTGCTCTCTATTGTTTTTCCCTATCCGCTCTATGGTCGAGTAGACTTTGATATGTAACAATACAACCAGTTACGTAAGGTAATAATACCAAGTACTTCGTATATTTTTGAAACCGTCATAAGAGACTATTTATTTACCTTCTTAGATACATTAGCGGGCCAAAAAATATTAGATTCAAAAATATTTTTTTTAAAACAAAATTTCATAATCTTCACAGTCCATGCGTGCTTTTTTCATAACTTTTTACTCTGTCTCATGCTAATTTGATGGTTGCTCGAAACACTTCCTTCTTTAACTACCTGTTCGCATTTTCCCATCTACCCGTGATTTATTCTCACTATAACCACACGTCAACAACTAGCAATCTAACAGACCTCAAGAGTTCGTGCTCCATTCCGTCCCATTCTTGCAGCGTCTCTTTTCATCGTCACGTATGATTGTATGGCGAGAATTCAATCGATAATTCATTAAATGCTTAAAAATACTCTCAGATGGCTTCTGAATTCGAGCCGACTCCATTGGAGAAGAACCTTCACCTAGCGCATTACGCACTGGGAGTCATCTCGTTGGGAATATCACTCCCGCCTATTCTGTACCTTTTCTCCAAGGTTATTCAATGCATTGTTGCTTTTAACTAAGCTTATATTTTCAGGAAGCGAAATCGAACATCAATCGCTTCAGATGGATACTGTTCGCAATTGTGGTGAGCTGGAGCTAAATTATTTTAAAATTTTGATATTTGATCTTTGATCTCTCTCACAGATCTCGGGATTATTGATGGATTTACAATTGTCGCTGGGCATCTCGCCGTACCCATTACTACCTCACATTGCTTTCTGGTTTGTGGAGAAATTATTGAGTGAAAACGAAATTTTAGTTCATCATTAGGAGTGCATTCTCGCTGGTAAGATAATTCAAACGAGAGAAAAAATGAGCAGATGAATTCTTCATGTCCGCTCTAAGTCAGCTGAACCGAGTAAAATTTTGAGCGAGAACTAAGCGAGAGACAGAAAGAGAGAGAGTTCAATCAGTTCGGAAAGTACGGACGCACTAGAACATAGTCACTAACGTGCAATTACGAGCAGAAAATAAAGCAATCCCTTACTTTGTTACAACATGAAATCTGCACTATTGATATTCGGAGAAAATCTTGCATTTCTGGAGATATCCTTTCAGGGCCGATGGATTGTTGGTGCAAATCCATCGCCGAGCTATTGTCTACCTAATGGTAGGTAAATTTTTCACGATGAAATATCTTTCACACTTCTCAGTGCATCTCAATTTAGGCTTCGTAGAACATGCTTTTTTAAAGATATAGTATTTTTATTTCATTAAATAAATAACTTGAGGCTCTCGTTCTTCTGTTCATCTATCTATGGGTGACGACGATGCTTCTCGCTTTCTTATTTCGTCTGGAAGCAGTGGTAAGTGGGAATAACTGAATGAATTTGGAAGTCTCATTATAGATGGAAAAGCAATATAAGAAAATAATCAATCGCTTCTCTTACGTGGCCATTGCACTGTGCGCTTTTAACACAAGCATGTCGTGAGTTTTTCGATTTTTCTTTTCACCAGAAACTACGTCAACAAACCGTAAAACTCACATACGCATTGCCAGTGACGTTAGTAGCTCAAATTTTTTGTTGTTGAAATAAATCAAATCTAGATGCGGCATCCTCCTTCTAAAGTATCCCTCGCAATCCCGCATCGATGCTTACTTAATGGAGAAAATACCGACGATGAAATTCCTACTGGAATCACCAGGATTTATCTATTTCGCAAAGGTAAGTAAATACTACAGAAAAATTTAGTTAAATAGGTAGAATCCCATATACGCGAAAGCTTGCAATCTTATATTTTACTTCACTAGATGGATCAATTCCACTTCGCACAGATCGGCATGGCACACCTTATCGTGTGTAGTCTGTTATACTCAACTGCGTTTGTGGGGATTTTCGTGATCATCAATCTGGTATTGATTTGTTCGAATTGAGATAAAGAGAAGACATAAAAGTTAAAAAATTAGATCATCACATTTGTTGGTCTCTGATGTCTCTAATTTCAGTCGCTTTTCCGAGTTCGCTACTTGATGAGTAAGAACACTCGCAATTTGCACTACATGCTGTTCAAGTCACTCGTTGCGCAGGTAACGAACTGGTTACGCTACCTTCTATAATTTTCCCCATACAATAACTATGCTCCAAGTGCGAATTGATTCATTTCGCTTTGCGTGTCGCCCAGCAATCGATTGGGAGAATAATTTATCCTTAGAACTCAGTAATTCTCAGATGCTCCTTCCTCTCTTCTCGATGGTTATCCCCTTCATCCTCACAGCGCTGAGCATCCGATTCGGAAGAGAAGATGACGGTATCGACCATCAATGTGCGCTCTCATTCTCAAATTTACCATGTTTTGGAATGATTTGGAATTCGTATCCTCCCGCTCAATCATATGTTGAAACGCAAACGTTGAAACCGCGATTCGAAATAATTCATTCAGTAATCGGCCATTTCTCGATCCTCTTGGCATCCCTTCATTCCATCCTCAACACACTCTCAATGTTCATGTTTGTGCTTCCGTTCAGGTAAGCCCCATATTAGGGAAATAATTGAGATTGGTGTGCCCTTTCTTGTGATTCTTCATTGTCGGAGACGCTCAAGCGGAAAAAAGAGCGAATGAATATCTTAAATTTAAAAATTCTCAGGAGGTATCTCTCTTCTCGGGTCTCTCCGATGGGAACGGTCGCTACTCAAACACCCTCGAAGACTAACTCGTCCTCCGCTGCTATTGTTGCTCCAGATACTTTATCAGTACAATAAATTTGCTGTGTAATGATAAAAAGCCTATGATCTTTGAGAACTACTTTATTGAAAATGGTGAACCAGTCAATTTTCAATCAGTGAAATGCTTTATCACGACGCCATGAAGTTATAAAACAGTACATTAACATTGTTCGAAGTTCACATTACAACCGTGCTGTCTTCCATAAATTCACCATGGAAAGAAACTCGCCTTCCTTTTGATATGAATCGACTTGATAATGAAGTCGCCTTCTCTCTCCGTGTGAATTTGAACAAACTGAAATTATATGATTCTACTAGGCTCTATGATTCTACTAGGCCCGTAATAGACAGATAAGTGATAAAATCTAGAGGAAAGAACTACGTGATATGAGAATGACTGCTTCGCTTACTCTCCGATCGTTATGCGAATCGCCAGTATTATGAAGGAATTAGACGGATACCTTTCTACTTTAAAGTGCAGGTTGAATCAGATCTCGATCAATCTTCCTCGTTGTACTAAACGAAAGAGAGCCTTTACTTCGCAATTCGAGTCAGCTCTGAAATCCGAAATTGTTTCGAATATCGATCGTTTATTTTACTCACCGAAACAATTACCATCGGCCGGTCGACATCGACGATGAAGCAGCGAGTATTGAACACATTGACTCTCGCTATTCCATCATAGAGAGACACTGGCAGAGGCGAGAAGGGGATCTACAATCAATGAGAGGTCAAGTGCGACCCATCGAAGAAGCGGCTCACCTTTTCTTTCCGATTTCTGAACATCAATGATATCTCTTCACAAATTCCATTGAGAGTGAGGGCATCCAAGAACGAAATGGGCATTGGTTCCGTGTCTGAGAATTGAGCCACAATGTTCAGTTTCTTTAGTCTCGTCAATCCAATCCAATTCATGAATCTAAATATTCATTCAGATGAGTATAAAATAGTCGATGAACACTTACAATGATCGCTCATTGCTGTCACATATTGACATATTACACGCGAATTCAAAGTTGGTACGATGAGTGAAGGCACTGTCGAAATGGTTGATGAATTGACGATTTATTACAATCTGGAGAGATTCTGATGAAAATGGCCTTTATTGCCACTCACCGACGGTAGATGAAGTGTTGAAATGTTGAAACGAACACACAAATAGTGAATTCGCTCCCCGAACGAGCATGGGATTTCTCGGCGTAGTTTAGATCTCAAAGGCTCATGCAACTCCTGAAAAAGCATATTTTTCAATACTAAATTCGAAAATTGTCGAACCTCCTGATTTTCTTGGCATTCATCGACGTATACTTGTAGCTCGTAATCCATTTTCTCACAAACGAAGTAACTCTTGCTCTATGCTCCACTCAACGTCGCGCAGATAGTCCCGTGCTCCTCCTGACCGATATATTTTGATTTGAAAAGAGGCAAATCACGAGCACAGCCCGAGGACGAGAAAAAAGACAGTTACGAACACAACGGGTCAAAAAACATTTTCTCAGGAGCAACTATGACTATCTTTTTCAACGTTTCTAACCCATTTTTCCAAAGAAGAGACATATAAAATGCCTTGAAACTTGCTTGAAAGATGTTCAATTCCTTCGCTTCTTTTCTTCTCAATTTAAAAAAAAATTTAAGCCTTGCATGGCTCGCGAGGCGTTTCATCGTTTGGCTTACAGACGCTGTTCGGTCTAAGTGGCCATTAAAATCGAGCTTGGAAAGAGCAAATGTGAGGTCAAAATAAATAACTGATCGAGGAATTCGAAAATGGACACGCGACAACCGAGAGAAAGATTCGAAAGGAAGTCCTGAATGGCTATAGTTGGATGTTTCAGAATATCTTCGGTTTACCTGATCACTGATCGATGGAAGATTTTTGAAAGATCTCTCGTTGTTCAATAGGTCGCAGCTTTTGTGAAATCTATGAGCATCCATCGTTGAGGAGAGAGATCACAGGTGAATCCCTGCCTGTGAGGGAGTAGAACCGGCATTTGAGAGGAAGGAACTACGCGAAAACGACGCGGGCAATGCGCACCGCAGAGAAGAGAAGGAGAGACAAGAGTAGAAGCTCTGCTTCCTCACGCCCACTCGCCCCCCCCCCCCCTTCTTCCCGGGCTCGTGTTGCAGAAAATATGTGAAAGATGCATGAGATGCATGAGACGATGCATGAGACGGTGTGGGGATGTTTTGAACTTAGTTGAATAAATTTGCACGGCTTGAGTCGACGTTGCGGCTATTTAGATAGATTTGCCTGCACTTAGTGTTACGAAGTATGGGTGTGGTGGGGTGGCTACACTCATACCCTCGAAAATCGCGTGAAATAGCTTTTTTTAATAGTAAAATATAAATTGTAATGGGTAAGTTGTATTAGAATCATTCTGGTGGTCATATCTTTTAAATTTTCCATTCATCATTCGAATACAAACATTTCGTTGATGACTTTGTGAAATTAATATGTAGGTAAAATTAATAATGCTAAATTGATTCAAAGTCATTCAAACTTCGGAAAACTTCACATGGACGAAAGTATGCAAGTAAATTGGGTTAAGGGAGAGACAAATGGATGCTGCCAAATTCAGATGGAATACTTTGAATTTGTAGCACTGATCATCTACTAGATTTTCGTGCTGAAAATGAAACTGTTCTTGAAACGCAATCAACTTGAGAAATTTTACCTGTTTTTTCAGAGAATGCTGCCTTGATGAACACAACATTCACTTCAGCCGTGGTGTATATCCACAGATGCCCTTTGGTATCAAGTTCGAGTCGGTTCGGAAAATCACTTATCATTATTTATTTTGTGATACAAAGGTTACTCACCCAAACGAGGTCAATCAGGCTCTCATGATCGGTAATACAATTTCCGAGTCTAAAGTGGCAATAAAAAATAAAATCCAATAAAAGTAAAGGGAAAAGTAGAAAAGTAGGGTTAATTTTTGCTGGGAAGTAAATGGAAAAATAGGCAAATTTGAATTCCCGCCACTAGATGGAAAAGAAGGGAACGGAAAAGTGCTAAAAGTGCTAAAGTGTCTCTTCTTCGCGGTCATCGATTGAAAATGCCATTCAAAATTGGTAGTCTTTCTAAAAAAACAATGAGGGTAAACTATGAATGGTGACAAATACTTAGCGAAAAGATTCCTATCGGGAATCACGCGTGAGCAGAATGAAAGAAAATTGACGAATAAAATATAAATGTGGGAGTGATAAAATATAAAGGTAAAAAGTATTTATATTTTATGAGAATAAGATTGAGGTTGCATAGAATTAAAACGCGTTCTCTGTACTAGTGGGATAGTCGACTACAAGGGGGTGGCACAAGGATTCAAAATGCTCGTATCGAGCTGATACTTCGAGGGGATGATGATTATGACTCGTAAATACATCTTACAAATTTTTGGAGAGGTGGGTCACAAAATTTTCGAAATTTTAACTCGCGATTGTCAGGCAATTTGTTGTATATTAAACGAAAGAGCAGCAAAAATTGTGCCTAAATCTCGGTTTTCATTAGGATTCATTATCGTAGGCCTGATTTATGACTCGATATGTAGTTTTTTCAGAAGTTATTCAAGGGTGTTATCATAAAGATCTCATTTGTGTAAAAAAAAAAGATTTATGGCTCGATATGAGGCCGTTTGCGGTAGGATCAACAAGGGTCCCATGGGAGCATGGAAGAGGTAGAAAAACCCCATATACCAAAATGATCAGCAGAACATTCTCTTTCTATTACATTAGTGCCGGCTCACATACTTCACATTGACAAAAATCGACTTTTTCTCGAAAACGAAAAATGATAGAGCGTTATCCAAAGTTTCATTTTGTAGAGAATTGAATTCTGGTCATGTTCGCGAGAATTCGGTCAATTTTGCTCTTACCAGACCAGTTTTTATCGCAGAAACAAATTTTGATCATTTTGACGTCGCGTCGTACCGGGATTCAGAAGGCTCAGATCGAAAAACGGAATCAGCCATTCGATTCAGAATCGAAAGTTACCCCTAGGACAAACTTTAAAGCATATCCGTTTTTCTACCTCTTCCATGCCCCCATGGGACCCTTGTTGATCCTACCGCAAACGGCCTCATATCGAGCCATAAATCTTTTTTTTACACAAATGAGATCTTTATGATAACACCCTTGAATAACTTCTGAAAAAACTACATATCGAGTCATAAATCAGGCCTATGATAATGAATCCTAATGAAAACCGAGATTTAGGCACAACTTTTGATCCTCTTTCGTTTAATATACAACAAATTGCCTGACAATCGCGAGTTAAAATTTCGAAAATTTTGTGACCTACCTCTCCAAAAATTTGTAAGATGTATTTACGAGTCAAAATCACAAACGGACTCCACAGGTCGATTCAGAATAAAAAGTTACCCCTACGACCAACTTTTGAGAATATCCGTTTTTCTACCTGTTCCCGACCCTTGTTGATCCTACCGCAAACGGCCTCATATGTAGTTTTTCAGAGGTTATTCAAGGCTGTTATCATAAAGATCTTATTTTTGTAAAAAGTGCTTATGCTCATTAAATTTCTTTTCCAATTCTGCACCCGAGTGAATATTTGAAAACATGAAAATATTGCCCCTAAGGGGTAGATTATCGCGCTTTATGTAGCGAACACACCCACGCGGGTTCAAATCCGCCTCGCGACGGACTTTTTTGCAGCACTTCTTTTCGTCTGATTTGGTCCAAAATGATAATTTTCACTTCATATGAGCCCCTCAAAGTAGTTTCTTAACAGGAAGTTTCTTAACAAGAGCTGCAAAAAAGTTCGACGCGGGGCGGATTCGAACCCGCGTGGGTGTGTTCGCCACAGAAAACGCGATGATCTACTCCTTAGGGGCAATATTTTCATGTTTTCAAATATTCACTCGGATGCAGAATTGGAAAAGGAATTTAATGAGCATGAGCACTTTTTACACAAATGAGATCTTTATGATAACACCCTTGAATAACTTCTGAAAAAACTACATATCGAGTCATAAATCAGGCCTATGATAATGAATCCTAATGAAAACCGATATTTAGGCACAACTTTCGATGCTATTTCGTTTGATATACAACACATTGCCTGAAAATCGCGAATTAAAATTTCGAAAATTTTGTGACCTACCTCTCCAAAAATTTGTAAGATGTATTTACGAGTCGTAATCATCATCCCCTCGAAGTATCAGCTCGATACGAGCATTTTGAATCCTTGTGCCACCCCACTACCACGAGTACAGAGAACTCGTTTTAAATCAGTATCATCTACACGCTCCGGATTTTACAGGACGAATGTGCTATTGGTGTGCATCTGATTGCTGGAAGTCCTGGTTTGCGTAGCAGTGATAGTATTGATGCGGACACGACGAATGCCAAGTAGTTTTCTGGAAGTAAAATATCCAAGTATACTCGCTCTTTTATTGTTCATTTTTTACATATCCTTATAGAGAGGATTTGATCAATAAAAATTGGGAATATTTGATTGATGAAATCACTTACTTGCATCGCTCCTGCACGGTTTTGTTCAGCAGAAGATAGATGTAGGGAGGAGCTCCTGAATTGTTTTTTTTTTCAGTTATATATTTGTTTCTGATATCTATGTATCATAGACTATGATAACTAACCGTGACTGAGCTGCCAACTGAGGTGTCCGATCTCCACAAGCGTCTGAGATGCGGGGAAGAAGTTCATGTAGACATATCTGAATAGAACGACCCTCACTACATCCTCACTATTCGCATTGGCTTAGTAATGATTATGTAATATTCACACTGGACACTGAAAGTTATGATCAAAGAATCTAGTCTGAGCTTTGTTGTTCACTAGCACTGAGAGATTAGAGGACATACTCCAATGATGCGACGACGTTGAACACACAGATTAGCGTCGCTTGAATGAAGATCTGAGAATATGATGATATTGGATAGATGGAATTGTGCCCTCGTACTACGAAAAGAGACTTATTGCAGATGAACTCGGTGTATTCTAGAGCCAGCTCTGGTTGATCGAACAGACCGCAGAAACTTGAACATATATTGAAAGTAAAGTCCGTTGAGTCTGCGCAAAATAGAATGAGATTTTTTTCGATAGTATTTAGTGAGAAATATTTTTGTCACTTCTTGATGTCCATCATGGAATGAGGAACAAAACTAACCGCTTTGTTCGCCCGCACACGCTTCCGATGCCCGTCGCTTTCATTCCCAGTACCCTTCTGGAATGCATTCAATGAGTAGGATAGATAAGTCCGATGGATTGAGAAAACAGAGACAATTATCCCTACTTTCTTCATCACGGAATGGCACAAGATTCTCAAAAGATTAGTCGAAAAATTGGATTGCCTTTCAGTCAAAACACATTTCTCGCTTCTGATGAGATGAGGCCCAATAGACAAAGCAAACCTGTTTCACCACCAGAACCACACACAGGAAGAAGTAGAGAACGGCAGTAGCCATGACTATGAGCAGATTGTTGGCCGTGTGAGGCCAGTTCACGAACTGAAGGACAGATATCATCAGATGTTGAACGAATGTCAATATTTCTACATCGACCCTCTTTTCATATTCTTGAATCAATCTAGTCTTTTCGTGTACCATTTTCTTCAAGACACAACTTCCCCCTCTCTAATCACGTCTTGAGATAATCTTCTCGTACCAGCAGCCAGACAGAAACAAGTGTACGTGCGGAGTTGTGCGAAAATTCAAAATGAGCTGAGTGAAAGCGCTAGTGCTGTTGCTCCTAGAGTTCCTTTCTCACAAGAGGCTACTGTACTGATAGAAAATGATAACATTTTGCTTCGATCTCAAGTCTTTCGCCAGAATAACGCTATTCTAGTGCGAGAACCACTGTTTTTTCTACAATGAATATTTATTCGCACCTGTTCAGTTTTTGCCTGCCCTATGAAAGGATCGAGGAACATTCCTTTCTCCTTCGAATTAGTGAGGATCGGAGGAGTGAGGAAAGTAAAGTAGAACATGTAGACGGAAGTGAGAAGAAGGTAGAGGGTGGTTCGTGACTGGAAATTACTGTATAATATAATATTTTCATTATACAAAATCAGGGGTATTTTGCAAATGGGCGCGATCTTATTGGTAATCTTACCTGAGTGAAGTGACCGTTGTTCAATAGCTCGCAGAGTCTGTTTGTAACAAGTAAAAGACAATTGATGCTCGCTCCACACCACATTCCTGGAACATTGGCTATGTTAATCGCTTTTGAAACACGATAGCTCGCATCGTTGTTGAAAACACCCGTCGACCTACTCTTCAACAAAAATACTCACCAAGCCCAATGCATCCGACCATCCAGACGAACCATGGATCGGTACAGAATACGTAGCCTTTTATCAGCAATATTCCTGATGATGGATTTATTTTTAAAAAGATTTTTGAAAAGAAAACTCACCGAAGAATATCGAGTTCGCCAGAATGGCAACGATGTCGATAACCGCGAGCCAGAGCATGATCTAAGAATAATTATTTAAAAAAAAATATTTTTTTTAAATAATAAAAGAATATTTTGAGTTATGAAAATCAATTCACCCTGTAGCACGAAATCGTCTTCGACTCCTCGTACAAGGCCACAGTAATCGGGAGGTATAGAAGCTGAAAAGAAAGCATTCATAGTTGACATTACTCTAAAATATTCTAATGCTCGATAGATCTTGCTGTTAAAACGAACCTCGCACACGACTCCCCACGCAATCGACCACCACCCAAACACCGGCTGTGGCACTCCGTATTCTCTCGTCCACCAATCGCCCGGAGGGTGGACCGCACTGAAAATTTCAATATCACTTAATTGTTATATTCAGGGTATGCGAGCTGCGATACAATTGATAGAAGGTACTTCTCGTTAAATTTTCAAAAATATTTGTAAAATAACCTGCAATCGTACTCCTCCTGCTGCAGCGCCTCCCATATGGGCAGAATCTGATTGACGATCGGCATCGATTGAATATACCACCGGGAAGTTGAATATGTGATTTTTTTTCGAAGAAACAATGCGAAAGTGAAAAGTACAAGAATGATATTGTCTACAAGTTATCAGAAGAAAGCGTTTCTGAATTGCCTAAAGGTGTCCAACAGACCGATATTTATATGCTTCCCATTGCACTTTGCTTCCTAAAGGAATAGGCTAGGGAAGAGGAGCGATTGCGGAGTCACAATTCATTTGCGAATCGCAAATGTTATGATGAGCAGAGGGCGCGCGCTATGCGAGACGGGTTTGGCGAGACTTCGCAATGTCGCATTCGCATTACCAACACTAGTCAGATACTCTCACTCTTCGTAATGCACATTCTGGAGAGAATCATCGAATTTGAAGTTTATTCTGACGTCACGGAATGAAGGGAAGTTCAAAGCACTTTTACGATGCATGAGGAACTGGAAATCGACCAGAATCTGAGTAAATTATAATTTAGACTATATATTTCTCAGTGACTCTCAGAATCAAACCGGAGTGAATAAATGTCGAAGCGATCTCTTAAATATCGAATCTGATCGAAAACACAACACTGGATATCTTGGAGTCGAATATTTTCGCTACAATTCCATTTACAAACCTTAGAAAAGTATTGCAACATCAAATAATTACATATTGAAATACGTACTTCCCATTTCGGATTTGAAGCCCGATATTTTACAATTTTTTTCGTATGATTCTCCATGCGCATGTAGTAATTTTGTCTGTTCGGCATAAGCAAACTAATAATTTTTTTTCATTTGCTTTCTGAATACGTTTTCAACATATTAATATTTGAAGCAAACATCTATCGCTCATAATCGTGCAACTTATTTGATAAATATTCAGTTCATTTGCAACACGTATATTTTCTCTTCTCTTCTTAGATCTCATAATCATTTCAAAAGCACCCATCTTTTGACTCACATGAGAGATAACGTCCAAGCCATCACTGAAAGCAAAAAAAACACCTGGGTTGGCTAAACGAATGTGAATCTGCGACCGCGCGATGAGAACACCCGATGGCGCAACGTCTTTGCGTGGTCGCAAGGCAACGCAACTACTTTCTCTCATGCAGACTCCGCCTCTTTGGCGTCCCGCTCTTTTTGAAAACACGAAGTTATAGTTTATAGCGTAGTAACTAACTGATCAAGGTAATCGAACACAGAGTAGAGGCAATCGTCAGGAAAAATGGAAAGTAAATCCTGAACGCAATTCAATTGGGTCCCTATCTCTCTCTCTCTCTTGAAATAAATCGACTGCTTACCTCCTCACTAATCTTGGTCTTCATATTGAAGTTTCTTTGACAGCCGTATGTGTAGTGATATAAGTAAATGTCGGACGAATGCTTTCCAGTCATTTTGTTGAATGATTCGAATGGGAAAGAGCTATGCTAGATGAGATGGGTTTGAGTTAGCCTTGGCTTGTGTTGCGAACGCGTGAGACCTCGCTTCGCGGTCATCGATTGGAATTGATCTGCCTTTTATATCGCATGCTACAGTCTTTATCCAAGGTTGTCATCATCAAAACATTGTGAGGGTGAAAATAAATAGATGAAATACTGTGCACAAATGTGACAGCCGAAATTATGGTGAAAGTTGTATCGGAAAAAATGCTCCGTATGAAGACTAAATCATTCCCCAAATAAATTTTAAACAGTTCTTGAAATTTTGAATAAATGGTTTAATTTGAAGAGGAGAATCAGGCAAACTATTCTATTTCCTATTCACATGACGAAGGTGGTACTGGTAGGATGCTGGTGGCTGGAAGTTCCAGTCTGAGTTGCAGTGATAGTATTGACTCGGTGGCGACGAATTCCCAGTAGTTTCCTGGACAATACATTAATGAAATACAATAATAATAAATAAATAAGATTTATAGGTGACAGTGAGGGTCCCATAGTCTTCGGGATTACTGTTAATTCGAATTTTTATTTTAAAACTACTTACTTGCATCGCTCCTGCACGGTTTTGTTCAGCATCAGATAGATGTAGGGAGGCGCCCCTGAGAATGTTAAATTTGTATTGGTAATGAGATTCGACGAAACAAACCATGACTGAGCTGCCAACTAAGATGTCCTATTTCCACCAGTGTCGCATTAGCGGGGAAGAAGTTCATGTAGACATATCTGATGAGATGGGAAGCTATGTAGGTGAGTGATGCATTTTCAAAACACTGATCAAAGCACATGAGACTCGGTACGGTTCTGTGGTCCGAATTCACTAAGAAATTAGATGACATACTCCAATGATGCGACGACGTTGAAAACACAGATTAGCGTCGCTTGTATGAAGATCTGAGAATATTAGGAGAGATTAGTTTGCATGTCCCAGATCTTGGACTCCGGTATAGAACCTGTCTGATGAAATAACGATCCAAAATTTCAAAGAATGTTACAAATCAGTAGAAGATATATAATAGCTTGTTTGGACATGTCTTTGCTCTGTTCTTTCATCTGACAACTCGAAATTACTAGAATACGAACCGCCTTATTCGCCCTCATCCGTTTACGATGACCGTCGTCGACCGAGGCACCTCTCTTCAAAGGATTTGTTACGGACAGTTAGAAACATTTTGCAGCGTTCAGTGATAGCATCCGACTCTCCCTCACTTCGAACACTCTCTCGTTTCTCTGAGTGGCGAGAGGTCATGTGAATTGAGAAGTGCCGATGCCGATTACCAGTAGAGTTGTGAAAACAAACACAATTCCCCGGCATCACAGAATGTCACGAAACTAGAAGTGTTCAAAACAAATTGGGCACGATAACATATTAATCTCAAAGCCGCCCGGAGACTAAACGATCATTCTCTACTACTTCTCCATGGTAGATCAGCTACCGTAATTTAGTGATATTCAACGAACCTGTTTCATGACGAGTACCACGCACAGGGATATGTAGAGAGCAGCAGTGGCCATCACTATGAGCAGATTGTTGGCCGTGTGAGGCCAATTGACGAACTGAATGGCATCATTCAGCGACACAAATATCAATGTTACAAATATAGTAATAACGGTATGATTAGTTTTTAGCTTTAAGAGACCGGCTCGGTTATTTTGGAGCATTTCAGCCCCTGTTCCTCTAGCAATGAGAATCCTCATTCCATACCCGGGTGGTTTGTGGGTCTTGGTCCCATAATAGACAATATACCACTTATTTGTCATTGCTACCCCGACACAGGGAGAAACATGATTTTCAAGGTAAAATAGTCGAAAAATCAAATTTTCACAACCGATCGAGATAGACCCAATTTCTTTTTTGCGTTTATTTAGGGGTGACCTGGTGGTCTGAAATAACTGTTCTGATCGATTACTGCTCATTGCGGAATTCACTTTTTTGACATCATCTTTCGATTTTTTGGACCAAATTGCCGATTTTCGCTAAAACTTCCTGTGACCACTATATACGTTTTGTAGCCCGTGCAATTCTACATCGAAATATCCTAAAAATGGATCCGGCGATCGAGGATTTATAACTAAAAAAAAAAAAAAATGATCGATTTCAACCGTTTTTAAATCATAACTTTGTTCTTTCATGATCTGATGAGCTCTAACACCAAAATTCGAATTCTACACAAAAAGTTACGTAAGAATAAAATATGATTTTTCGAGATGCAAATTTTTCAACTTTTTTTATGACTTTTTTCAACTTTTTCAAATTTTTTTTGTTCATGGTAATTTTTTGGTCAAAAAATCAAAATTCCAGAACTATCTGACTATAGGTGTTTCCGACGTAGTTTTATCCGTAGATGTCGAATTTCTATACTAGAGCTCTCCAAAATGCAAAAGAAAAAAGTTATGTTCTAAAACTCAAAAGTATTTCAATTTTGTAAGTTTTTCGAGTAACTTTTTTCTTTTGCATTTTGGTGAGCTCTAGTATAGAAAATCGACATATACGCATAAAACTACGTCGGAAACACCTATAGTCAGATAGTTCTGGAATTTTGATTTTTTGACCAAAAAATGACCATGAATGACCATGAAGGTCATGAAAAAAGTTGAAAAATTTGCATCTCGGAAAAATCTCATCATATTTTATTCTTACGTAACTTTTTGTGTAGAATTCTAATTTTGGTGTTAGAGCTCATCAGATCATGAAAGAACAAAGTTATGATTTAAAAACGGTTGAAATCGAGCATTTTTTGGAGTTATTCGAATAAATGACAAATTTAGCCTCGATCGCCGGATCTATTTTAAAGATATTTCGATGCAGAATTGCACGGGCTACAAAACGTATATAGTGGTCACAGGAAGTTTTAGCGAAAATCGGCAATTTGGTCCAAAAAATCGAAAGATGATGTCAAAAAAGTGAATTCCGCAATGAGCAGTAATCGATCAGAACAGTTATTTCAGACCACCGGGGCACCCCTAAATAAACGCAAAAAAGAAATTGGGTCTATCTCGATCGGTTGTGAAAATTTGATTTTTCGACTATGTTACCTTGAAAATCATGTTTCTCCCTGTGTCGGGGTAGCAATGTCAAATAAGTGGTATATTGTCTATTACGGGACCAAGACCCACATACCACCCGGGTATGGAATGAGGATTCTCATTGCTAGAGGAACGGTTCCGGGGGTGGTCCAAAATAACCGATCTGCTCTCTTAAAGTGCGACTAAAAGACTAGACAGTTCTCTTCGCTCGTTTCCAGGAGATTATCTGGGAGTTTGACTTGTGCGTGTGAAATCGTGTGAAAGTCTACGGCAAGTGGTGTGAAAATACGAATGATGTTATTCCGAGGATTCATCTGTCGCGAGAGAGATCAAAATGGAGCCAAAATGGACCAAAATGGAACTCATCTCTTCTCAGGTGGTACGAAAAACGTGTGTCACAAGAGTGAATACATTACGACAAGGGCCATCCTCACCTTCTCTAGATTAGCCGGTCCGATGAATGGATCGAAGAACATTCCCTTTTCCTTGGCATTTGTGAGGATTGGAGGAGTGAGGAAAGTGAAGTAGAACATGTAGACGGAAGTGAACATGAGGTAGAGGGTTGTTCGGGACTGGAAATTATTTGGAAAATAACTTTTCTCCGGAGTTGAGCGCATCATAGCAAAGTATAATACCAACCTGAGTGAAGTGTTGATAGTTCAGCAACTCGAACAGTCTATTGGTAACGAGTAGAAGACAGTTGATGCTCGCCCCACACCACATTCCTGGAAACGTTTACAATTCTTGAATTTTTACTATGATTCTTCATTCTTGTTCTTTATTATGCTAATATATACTTAGGGACCACCAGCCCCGCCCCTTTTCCCTCGACACTATTTCCCTCAAAAGCGAGATCGAAGGAGCACAAAGCTCATTCGCAACTAAATCGCTCGCCCAAAAGCGCGATAGATATTAGGGTGTCCCAAAAGTCTTGTCGCTGTTTTTCTTTTTATTATTTCAAGAGAACCGTAGGTCGCAATATCTCTCACTCGTTGTTAATAAGTGCAAGTACTCCTGCACTAATTTATTCGACTTCGATTAGATCATGAGATTGCCTAATGGTGAAACAATAATATAAAATGTATGTTTTTCGACCTTGTTTTAAAATATTCATAAAACAGAGGCGGTTGACATTCCGAAGCCCAAACAAATACCATAGTGGTAGTAGGAATCAGACTTTTAAATGCAATTTTCGAACTAAAAATATCACTTGAGAACTCAGAAATAATCAAGAATATGTGAAAATCATGACCATTTTTCAGGTCGATTTTTGAGTTATCTATTTTTACCCCCTTCGATTGCGCTCTAATGTTAATTTTTCAACGTTTTGATTTATTTGTAAATATTTTGATCGATTTCCGGAATCAAATTCGAAATTTTTTAGAATAATGTGTGGGAAATGGCAAGTTTTATAGTGATGATGCAATTCAAGGGAAGTCGGAATGGTGCGCATATTGAGTATGGATCACTTCCTATTTGTGGCAAACATTAAACTGATTTTTATCTATTCAAAAAAAGGAGAACGGATTTTTTGAACGAAAACTGAACGTGGGTTTTTTAGTGTGGTCAGTTCTACATACCGTAGCTCCTCGGAATTGTAATGATTTCACTGGCTCAAGTATTGAAACAGAAGGTCAATAGTTAATTCATCAATCGCCGCTTAGCAGGATTCGATAAGGCTCTTTACAGTTGAAAAAATATTTTTCAAAAAAAAAACGAAAGGACTTTTGGGACACCCCAATAGCTCTCGATGTCCTCTATCAATGAAGCACTGGCGAGCCGATATCTGACAAGTCTGAGTAGATCAATAATCGATATTTAGGTTGGGAATAGGGTGATTAGGGCATTTCCCATGGTCGAAACATTGCTCGCCAGTTGGAATTCCATTAATTAGTATTTTAGAGGAATTTTAAGCACAAAATTGGAATTTTAATATTTCCCCCCGAATTGTGCTTGAATTAAATATGAGCGCGGGAGGAAAGTGACGAGAGAGCGGGGGGAGGGAGAGAGACACACGCGAGAGAGGCTCAGCCCCTTTCTCTCTCGTCTCGCCTCCCTCTCCTCTCTGGCTGGTGGAGTCGCGCGCGCTTCGAGAGCTCTCGTGGGCTTGAGAGAAGAACTATCGACATACGTCCAAAAGCAAAAATGATGTTGAGACCCTGACGGTTACATTGAGCCTACTTCCGACCAGATTCCGTAAAGTCGACTCTCAAGCTGGTGGTCCCTATATACAGTCCTGTTGTGTCCCACCGTGAACATGCATAACCCGGAGTAACTCGGGGTTGACTCCGGGTGACTCCGGGTGACTCCGGGTGACTCCGGGTGACTCATGACTCAAGGTTGAGAGCCGTACCTAAAAACCGGGAATAATACGTTGACTCAGTGTACTCAAATGGTGTGTTTTCCCAATTGCGCGAATTCAATTTTATACGGGCAATTTTGATCTTTTCTCCGTTATTGCTTAATGAGCGTTTCCTAATCTTCCGTGCTATGTTGGTTTGGTTGGAAATATATCGTGCCTTGCTCATTTTTCTTCGCTTGACGTTTGAAATGTGAGAAATTCCGCTATCCTCTTTTTCCTGGAACACTGTTTTCTCAAAAACCATGTTTTCCGAGCTTAACTTTTGAACGACGCTTTCCTAATTGCCAAATCGTTTATATTCATTATGAGGACCTTGATATCCGTTTTGTGGCAAAGTCTGATACACGCGGAAATGTGAGAAATGTTTCTACACTCGTTCAAACTAAGGTATGTTCAGTGCCTATTCTATTTTTCGTTCACGGATTATTTCTACCTCTATTCTCGAGCTTATTTTTCAATAATTATTTTTATTATTCGCCTTTGCTATGCGAGTCAACCACCTTAAAATATTAGCTTCAAAAAATTTCGTACTGATTATTTTTATGGCCGTTTGAAGTATAAGATGCGTGAATATCTTTTTTTTATTTCCGAACCCTCCTGTCCTATTTTTTGTCTAAAACTACTGTGGGCATTATCACAATTATTCTGACAGAGTTTGAAGAAAATCGTGAATTCCAGATATTTGCTGTGTCCATCGTTAGTGCGGTATCTTCTCTTTCTATTTCTAGTATTCTTTCTCGATGCATTTTCTCTCTATTCCCGAGTATGTATTTTATTCTATTTTCACTCAGTGTCGCCTATTATTATTACGAATCCCTCACATAAAAATCTAAGCTCGCAAATTTTTTTTGCAAAAGTTGTGAACATCTGAACTGTAACCTCTTTGAAAATTTTAGTTTTCGTCCCACTTTTCTATATGTTACTGTAGTTTATTCTACTCTGATGTTTAATATAATCGGTTGTCATTATGTGATGACTCTATACTGCAAATGTGCAGCTACATGTATTCGTTGAATGATCGGTAGGACTGTTTTAAGTGAATATTTTGCAGTACTATCCGGTTGTGAATTATCTAATGACTATTGTGATTGTGCTATTAGTTTTTGTTCTCAGTTGAGTCAACGTCGTCGTTTAACCTTTCTACTACTATCTTCAGAACTATAACGTCGTGATCTTATTTAAGATCGTTTCATTGTGAAGTGAATTATCCTATCGATACAACTATTTTGTTCTCTAAGTGACAGTGCCGTAGAACATGCCAGCCTTCGAGGACATGTTCTGGAAAGAAAGAGGAGTATTTCACGCGCTGAAAACTTCTTGAAATATTGATTATTTTCGGTCTTGAGTTACGGTAGTTTGGAGTCGTCTGAGTTCATGAGGATAAAGAACCATGAAAAAATACTCAAATATGTTTACTTTCCTACGTATGTTGCTATCTATGAAAGAAAAGAGGAGAAAAAATAAGTTTGAAATTATAAAATATTGACAGAATCGAAATTGCTGACCCGAGGAACAGCGCACGCGACGCGTTCAAATGAGCGCGCTGCATGCGTCAAAAACTGCGAGTGGGCGGGACTTTGCTTGACCCCTTCGCTTTCGATAACTTTTCACTAGAGAATTTTTTCTCTTTATCATTCTGATGTCCAGCACGCATCAGTAGTTCAATGAAACAAGGCCTATTTTTAGGACGCCGCGTTTATTTTCCTTGAGGGTCCCTAAATTTTATTTTTATAAAATCAGTTCGCCAGCAAAATTTGTGATCCTCTTAACTACGGTATTCCACGATAATTATCTCACTAAAATTTAATTAAAATTAGCGTTTTAAAAGTCGATATTTAATTAATAAAGTATATGGATCGATACAGGACGACGTGCTGAACAAGAATATCATAGACGTAGTAAGACGTTGATGTAGTAAAATCCATGAGTCAAGATGAGTCACCCGGAGTCACCCGGAGTCACCCCGAGTTACTCCGGGTTACGCATGTTCACGGTGGGACCCAACAGGACTGAATACTCACCAAGCCCAATGCATCCGACCAGCCAGACGAACCAGGGATCCGTGCAGAATACGTAGCCTTTTATCAGTAATATTCCTGAGAATAAATTTTTTTCTAAAGTTTCATAAGATTAAACTCACCGAAGAATATCGAATTCGCCAAAATGGCCACGATATCGATGACCGCGAGCCAGAGCATGATCTAAAATTTTTATTTTTTTTGGTTTTGCAATATATTAAACTCAAAACCTTGTAGCACGAAACTCTCTTCGACTCCTCGTACAGTGCTATGGTGATCGGGAAGTATAGAATCTGAAATTTATTTGATATTTTTCACTGATGCGATAACTGAAAACGACTCTTACGAGCTTATGATAAGATGTGTTTTCGTTCAAAAAGTCCTCACCTCGCAGACAACTCCCCAGGCGATCGACCACCAGCCGAATACCGGCTGCTGCATCCCGTACTCCCTCGTCCACCAATCGCCCGGAGGATGGATCACACTGAAAACAGGAGATTTGTGATAATTAATTGATTGCTCGTTCCGATACGGTAATCTGGATACGGTAATGCGCCAATGGGATATGGTAACGAACCTGCAATTGTACTCCGCGTGCTGCGGCCACTCCCAGATAGGGAGAATCTGATTGACGATCGGCATCGATTGAATATACCACCGGGAAGTTGAATATGTGATTTTTTTTCGAAGAAACAATGCGAAAGTGAAAAGTACAAGAATGATATTGTCTACAAGTTATCAGAAGAAAGCGTTTCTGAATTGCCTAAAGGTGTCCAACAGACCGATATTTATATGCTTCCCATTGCACTTTGCTTCCTAAAGGAATAGGCTAGGGAAGAGGAGCGATTGCGGAGTCACAATTCATTTGCGAATCGCAAATGTTATGATGAGCAGAGGGCGCGCGCTATGCGAGACGGGTTTGGCGAGACTTCGCAATGTCGCATTCGCATTACCAACACTAGTCAGATACTCTCACTCTTCGTAATGCACATTCTGGAGAGAATCATCGAATTTGAAGTTTATTCTGACGTCACGGAATGAAGGGAAGTTCAAAGCACTTTTACGATGCATGAGGAACTGGAAATCGACCAGAATCTGAGTAAATTATAATTTAGACTATATATTTCTCAGTGACTCTCAGAATCAAACCGGAGTGAATAAATGTCGAAGCGATCTCTTAAATATCGAATCTGATCGAAAACACAACACTGGATATCTTGGAGTCGAATATTTTCGCTACAATTCCATTTACAAACCTTAGAAAAGTATTGCAACATCAAATAATTACATATTGAAATACGTACTTCCCATTTCGGATTTGAAGCCCGATATTTTACAATTTTTTTCGTATGATTCTCCATGCGCATGTAGTAATTTTGTCTGTTCGGCATAAGCAAACTAATAATTTTTTTTCATTTGCTTTCTGAATACGTTTTCAACATATTAATATTTGAAGCAAACATCTATCGCTCATAATCGTGCAACTTATTTGATAAATATTCAGTTCATTTGCAACACGTATATTTTCTCTTCTCTTCTTAGATCTCATAATCATTTCAAAAGCACCCATCTTTTGACTCACATGAGAGATAACGTCCAAGCCATCACTGAAAGCAAAAAAAACACCTGGGTTGGCTAAACGAATGTGAATCTGCGACCGCGCGATGAGAACACCCGATGGCGCAACGTCTTTGCGTGGTCGCAAGGCAACGCAACTACTTTCTCTCATGCAGACTCCGCCTCTTTGGCGTCCCGCTCTTTTTGAAAACACGAAGTTATAGTTTATAGCGTAGTAACTAACTGATCAAGGTAATCGAACACAGAGTAGAGGCAATCGTCAGGAAAAATGGAAAGTAAATCCTGAACGCAATTCAATTGGGTCCCTATCTCTCTCTCTCTCTTGAAATAAATCGACTGCTTACCTCCTCACTAATCTTGGTCTTCATATTGAAGTTTCTTTGACAGCCGTATGTGTAGTGATATAAGTAAATGTCGGACGAATGCTTTCCAGTCATTTTGTTGAATGATTCGAATGGGAAAGAGCTATGCTAGATGAGATGGGTTTGAGTTAGCCTTGGCTTGTGTTGCGAACGCGTGAGACCTCGCTTCGCGGTCATCGATTGGAATTGATCTGCCTTTTATATCGCATGCTACAGTCTTTATCCAAGGTTGTCATCATCAAAACATTGTGAGGGTGAAAATAAATAGATGAAATACTGTGCACAAATGTGACAGCCGAAATTATGGTGAAAGTTGTATCGGAAAAAATGCTCCGTATGAAGACTAAATCATTCCCCAAATAAATTTTAAACAGTTCTTGAAATTTTGAATAAATGGTTTAATTTGAAGAGGAGAATCAGGCAAACTATTCTATTTCCTATTCACATGACGAAGGTGGTACTGGTAGGATGCTGGTGGCTGGAAGTTCCAGTCTGAGTTGCAGTGATAGTATTGACTCGGTGGCGACGAATTCCCAGTAGTTTCCTGGACAATACATTAATGAAATACAATAATAATAAATAAATAAGATTTATAGGTGACAGTGAGGGTCCCATAGTCTTCGGGATTACTGTTAATTCGAATTTTTATTTTAAAACTACTTACTTGCATCGCTCCTGCACGGTTTTGTTCAGCATCAGATAGATGTAGGGAGGCGCCCCTGAGAATGTTAAATTTGTATTGGTAATGAGATTCGACGAAACAAACCATGACTGAGCTGCCAACTAAGATGTCCTATTTCCACCAGTGTCGCATTAGCGGGGAAGAAGTTCATGTAGACATATCTGATGAGATGGGAAGCTATGTAGGTGAGTGATGCATTTTCAAAACACTGATCAAAGCACATGAGACTCGGTACGGTTCTGTGGTCCGAATTCACTAAGAAATTAGATGACATACTCCAATGATGCGACGACGTTGAAAACACAGATTAGCGTCGCTTGTATGAAGATCTGAGAATATTAGGAGAGATTAGTTTGCATGTCCCAGATCTTGGACTCCGGTATAGAACCTGTCTGATGAAATAACGATCCAAAATTTCAAAGAATGTTACAAATCAGTAGAAGATATATAATAGCTTGTTTGGACATGTCTTTGCTCTGTTCTTTCATCTGACAACTCGAAATTACTAGAATACGAACCGCCTTATTCGCCCTCATCCGTTTACGATGACCGTCGTCGACCGAGGCACCTCTCTTCAAAGGATTTGTTACGGACAGTTAGAAACATTTTGCAGCGTTCAGTGATAGCATCCGACTCTCCCTCACTTCGAACACTCTCTCGTTTCTCTGAGTGGCGAGAGGTCATGTGAATTGAGAAGTGCCGATGCCGATTACCAGTAGAGTTGTGAAAACAAACACAATTCCCCGGCATCACAGAATGTCACGAAACTAGAAGTGTTCAAAACAAATTGGGCACGATAACATATTAATCTCAAAGCCGCCCGGAGACTAAACGATCATTCTCTACTACTTCTCCATGGTAGATCAGCTACCGTAATTTAGTGATATTCAACGAACCTGTTTCATGACGAGTACCACGCACAGGGATATGTAGAGAGCAGCAGTGGCCATCACTATGAGCAGATTGTTGGCCGTGTGAGGCCAATTGACGAACTGAATGGCATCATTCAGCGACACAAATATCAATGTTACAAATATAGTAATAACGGTATGATTAGTTTTTAGCTTTAAGAGACCGGCTCGGTTATTTTGGAGCATTTCAGCCCCTGTTCCTCTAGCAATGAGAATCCTCATTCCATACCCGGGTGGTTTGTGGGTCTTGGTCCCATAATAGACAATATACCACTTATTTGTCATTGCTACCCCGACACAGGGAGAAACATGATTTTCAAGGTAAAATAGTCGAAAAATCAAATTTTCACAACCGATCGAGATAGACCCAATTTCTTTTTTGCGTTTATTTAGGGGTGACCTGGTGGTCTGAAATAACTGTTCTGATCGATTACTGCTCATTGCGGAATTCACTTTTTTGACATCATCTTTCGATTTTTTGGACCAAATTGCCGATTTTCGCTAAAACTTCCTGTGACCACTATATACGTTTTGTAGCCCGTGCAATTCTACATCGAAATATCCTAAAAATGGATCCGGCGATCGAGGATTTATAACTAAAAAAAAAAAAAAATGATCGATTTCAACCGTTTTTAAATCATAACTTTGTTCTTTCATGATCTGATGAGCTCTAACACCAAAATTCGAATTCTACACAAAAAGTTACGTAAGAATAAAATATGATTTTTCGAGATGCAAATTTTTCAACTTTTTTTATGACTTTTTTCAACTTTTTCAAATTTTTTTTGTTCATGGTAATTTTTTGGTCAAAAAATCAAAATTCCAGAACTATCTGACTATAGGTGTTTCCGACGTAGTTTTATCCGTAGATGTCGAATTTCTATACTAGAGCTCTCCAAAATGCAAAAGAAAAAAGTTATGTTCTAAAACTCAAAAGTATTTCAATTTTGTAAGTTTTTCGAGTAACTTTTTTCTTTTGCATTTTGGTGAGCTCTAGTATAGAAAATCGACATATACGCATAAAACTACGTCGGAAACACCTATAGTCAGATAGTTCTGGAATTTTGATTTTTTGACCAAAAAATGACCATGAATGACCATGAAGGTCATGAAAAAAGTTGAAAAATTTGCATCTCGGAAAAATCTCATCATATTTTATTCTTACGTAACTTTTTGTGTAGAATTCTAATTTTGGTGTTAGAGCTCATCAGATCATGAAAGAACAAAGTTATGATTTAAAAACGGTTGAAATCGAGCATTTTTTGGAGTTATTCGAATAAATGACAAATTTAGCCTCGATCGCCGGATCTATTTTAAAGATATTTCGATGCAGAATTGCACGGGCTACAAAACGTATATAGTGGTCACAGGAAGTTTTAGCGAAAATCGGCAATTTGGTCCAAAAAATCGAAAGATGATGTCAAAAAAGTGAATTCCGCAATGAGCAGTAATCGATCAGAACAGTTATTTCAGACCACCGGGGCACCCCTAAATAAACGCAAAAAAGAAATTGGGTCTATCTCGATCGGTTGTGAAAATTTGATTTTTCGACTATGTTACCTTGAAAATCATGTTTCTCCCTGTGTCGGGGTAGCAATGTCAAATAAGTGGTATATTGTCTATTACGGGACCAAGACCCACATACCACCCGGGTATGGAATGAGGATTCTCATTGCTAGAGGAACGGTTCCGGGGGTGGTCCAAAATAACCGATCTGCTCTCTTAAAGTGCGACTAAAAGACTAGACAGTTCTCTTCGCTCGTTTCCAGGAGATTATCTGGGAGTTTGACTTGTGCGTGTGAAATCGTGTGAAAGTCTACGGCAAGTGGTGTGAAAATACGAATGATGTTATTCCGAGGATTCATCTGTCGCGAGAGAGATCAAAATGGAGCCAAAATGGACCAAAATGGAACTCATCTCTTCTCAGGTGGTACGAAAAACGTGTGTCACAAGAGTGAATACATTACGACAAGGGCCATCCTCACCTTCTCTAGATTAGCCGGTCCGATGAATGGATCGAAGAACATTCCCTTTTCCTTGGCATTTGTGAGGATTGGAGGAGTGAGGAAAGTGAAGTAGAACATGTAGACGGAAGTGAACATGAGGTAGAGGGTTGTTCGGGACTGGAAATTATTTGGAAAATAACTTTTCTCCGGAGTTGAGCGCATCATAGCAAAGTATAATACCAACCTGAGTGAAGTGTTGATAGTTCAGCAACTCGAACAGTCTATTGGTAACGAGTAGAAGACAGTTGATGCTCGCCCCACACCACATTCCTGGAAACGTTTACAATTCTTGAATTTTTACTATGATTCTTCATTCTTGTTCTTTATTATGCTAATATATACTTAGGGACCACCAGCCCCGCCCCTTTTCCCTCGACACTATTTCCCTCAAAAGCGAGATCGAAGGAGCACAAAGCTCATTCGCAACTAAATCGCTCGCCCAAAAGCGCGATAGATATTAGGGTGTCCCAAAAGTCTTGTCGCTGTTTTTCTTTTTATTATTTCAAGAGAACCGTAGGTCGCAATATCTCTCACTCGTTGTTAATAAGTGCAAGTACTCCTGCACTAATTTATTCGACTTCGATTAGATCATGAGATTGCCTAATGGTGAAACAATAATATAAAATGTATGTTTTTCGACCTTGTTTTAAAATATTCATAAAACAGAGGCGGTTGACATTCCGAAGCCCAAACAAATACCATAGTGGTAGTAGGAATCAGACTTTTAAATGCAATTTTCGAACTAAAAATATCACTTGAGAACTCAGAAATAATCAAGAATATGTGAAAATCATGACCATTTTTCAGGTCGATTTTTGAGTTATCTATTTTTACCCCCTTCGATTGCGCTCTAATGTTAATTTTTCAACGTTTTGATTTATTTGTAAATATTTTGATCGATTTCCGGAATCAAATTCGAAATTTTTTAGAATAATGTGTGGGAAATGGCAAGTTTTATAGTGATGATGCAATTCAAGGGAAGTCGGAATGGTGCGCATATTGAGTATGGATCACTTCCTATTTGTGGCAAACATTAAACTGATTTTTATCTATTCAAAAAAAGGAGAACGGATTTTTTGAACGAAAACTGAACGTGGGTTTTTTAGTGTGGTCAGTTCTACATACCGTAGCTCCTCGGAATTGTAATGATTTCACTGGCTCAAGTATTGAAACAGAAGGTCAATAGTTAATTCATCAATCGCCGCTTAGCAGGATTCGATAAGGCTCTTTACAGTTGAAAAAATATTTTTCAAAAAAAAAACGAAAGGACTTTTGGGACACCCCAATAGCTCTCGATGTCCTCTATCAATGAAGCACTGGCGAGCCGATATCTGACAAGTCTGAGTAGATCAATAATCGATATTTAGGTTGGGAATAGGGTGATTAGGGCATTTCCCATGGTCGAAACATTGCTCGCCAGTTGGAATTCCATTAATTAGTATTTTAGAGGAATTTTAAGCACAAAATTGGAATTTTAATATTTCCCCCCGAATTGTGCTTGAATTAAATATGAGCGCGGGAGGAAAGTGACGAGAGAGCGGGGGGAGGGAGAGAGACACACGCGAGAGAGGCTCAGCCCCTTTCTCTCTCGTCTCGCCTCCCTCTCCTCTCTGGCTGGTGGAGTCGCGCGCGCTTCGAGAGCTCTCGTGGGCTTGAGAGAAGAACTATCGACATACGTCCAAAAGCAAAAATGATGTTGAGACCCTGACGGTTACATTGAGCCTACTTCCGACCAGATTCCGTAAAGTCGACTCTCAAGCTGGTGGTCCCTATATACAGTCCTGTTGTGTCCCACCGTGAACATGCATAACCCGGAGTAACTCGGGGTTGACTCCGGGTGACTCCGGGTGACTCCGGGTGACTCCGGGTGACTCATGACTCAAGGTTGAGAGCCGTACCTAAAAACCGGGAATAATACGTTGACTCAGTGTACTCAAATGGTGTGTTTTCCCAATTGCGCGAATTCAATTTTATACGGGCAATTTTGATCTTTTCTCCGTTATTGCTTAATGAGCGTTTCCTAATCTTCCGTGCTATGTTGGTTTGGTTGGAAATATATCGTGCCTTGCTCATTTTTCTTCGCTTGACGTTTGAAATGTGAGAAATTCCGCTATCCTCTTTTTCCTGGAACACTGTTTTCTCAAAAACCATGTTTTCCGAGCTTAACTTTTGAACGACGCTTTCCTAATTGCCAAATCGTTTATATTCATTATGAGGACCTTGATATCCGTTTTGTGGCAAAGTCTGATACACGCGGAAATGTGAGAAATGTTTCTACACTCGTTCAAACTAAGGTATGTTCAGTGCCTATTCTATTTTTCGTTCACGGATTATTTCTACCTCTATTCTCGAGCTTATTTTTCAATAATTATTTTTATTATTCGCCTTTGCTATGCGAGTCAACCACCTTAAAATATTAGCTTCAAAAAATTTCGTACTGATTATTTTTATGGCCGTTTGAAGTATAAGATGCGTGAATATCTTTTTTTTATTTCCGAACCCTCCTGTCCTATTTTTTGTCTAAAACTACTGTGGGCATTATCACAATTATTCTGACAGAGTTTGAAGAAAATCGTGAATTCCAGATATTTGCTGTGTCCATCGTTAGTGCGGTATCTTCTCTTTCTATTTCTAGTATTCTTTCTCGATGCATTTTCTCTCTATTCCCGAGTATGTATTTTATTCTATTTTCACTCAGTGTCGCCTATTATTATTACGAATCCCTCACATAAAAATCTAAGCTCGCAAATTTTTTTTGCAAAAGTTGTGAACATCTGAACTGTAACCTCTTTGAAAATTTTAGTTTTCGTCCCACTTTTCTATATGTTACTGTAGTTTATTCTACTCTGATGTTTAATATAATCGGTTGTCATTATGTGATGACTCTATACTGCAAATGTGCAGCTACATGTATTCGTTGAATGATCGGTAGGACTGTTTTAAGTGAATATTTTGCAGTACTATCCGGTTGTGAATTATCTAATGACTATTGTGATTGTGCTATTAGTTTTTGTTCTCAGTTGAGTCAACGTCGTCGTTTAACCTTTCTACTACTATCTTCAGAACTATAACGTCGTGATCTTATTTAAGATCGTTTCATTGTGAAGTGAATTATCCTATCGATACAACTATTTTGTTCTCTAAGTGACAGTGCCGTAGAACATGCCAGCCTTCGAGGACATGTTCTGGAAAGAAAGAGGAGTATTTCACGCGCTGAAAACTTCTTGAAATATTGATTATTTTCGGTCTTGAGTTACGGTAGTTTGGAGTCGTCTGAGTTCATGAGGATAAAGAACCATGAAAAAATACTCAAATATGTTTACTTTCCTACGTATGTTGCTATCTATGAAAGAAAAGAGGAGAAAAAATAAGTTTGAAATTATAAAATATTGACAGAATCGAAATTGCTGACCCGAGGAACAGCGCACGCGACGCGTTCAAATGAGCGCGCTGCATGCGTCAAAAACTGCGAGTGGGCGGGACTTTGCTTGACCCCTTCGCTTTCGATAACTTTTCACTAGAGAATTTTTTCTCTTTATCATTCTGATGTCCAGCACGCATCAGTAGTTCAATGAAACAAGGCCTATTTTTAGGACGCCGCGTTTATTTTCCTTGAGGGTCCCTAAATTTTATTTTTATAAAATCAGTTCGCCAGCAAAATTTGTGATCCTCTTAACTACGGTATTCCACGATAATTATCTCACTAAAATTTAATTAAAATTAGCGTTTTAAAAGTCGATATTTAATTAATAAAGTATATGGATCGATACAGGACGACGTGCTGAACAAGAATATCATAGACGTAGTAAGACGTTGATGTAGTAAAATCCATGAGTCAAGATGAGTCACCCGGAGTCACCCGGAGTCACCCCGAGTTACTCCGGGTTACGCATGTTCACGGTGGGACCCAACAGGACTGAATACTCACCAAGCCCAATGCATCCGACCAGCCAGACGAACCAGGGATCCGTGCAGAATACGTAGCCTTTTATCAGTAATATTCCTGAGAATAAATTTTTTTCTAAAGTTTCATAAGATTAAACTCACCGAAGAATATCGAATTCGCCAAAATGGCCACGATATCGATGACCGCGAGCCAGAGCATGATCTAAAATTTTTATTTTTTTTGGTTTTGCAATATATTAAACTCAAAACCTTGTAGCACGAAACTCTCTTCGACTCCTCGTACAGTGCTATGGTGATCGGGAAGTATAGAATCTGAAATTTATTTGATATTTTTCACTGATGCGATAACTGAAAACGACTCTTACGAGCTTATGATAAGATGTGTTTTCGTTCAAAAAGTCCTCACCTCGCAGACAACTCCCCAGGCGATCGACCACCAGCCGAATACCGGCTGCTGCATCCCGTACTCCCTCGTCCACCAATCGCCCGGAGGATGGATCACACTGAAAACAGGAGATTTGTGATAATTAATTGATTGCTCGTTCCGATACGGTAATCTGGATACGGTAATGCGCCAATGGGATATGGTAACGAACCTGCAATTGTACTCCGCGTGCTGCGGCCACTCCCAGATAGGGAGAATCTGATTGACGATCGGCATTGAAGACGAAATTCTGAATGGAAGGTATGATACTTGGACATCGGTAGCATAGGATAGCAAGGTATAGTACATTACATTGGCGCAATGACAAAAAGTGTGCAGAGGAGACCATATAATATGGTCCATGTTGAGTGGAAGAAGGCTTTGCTCGCCAACTTGATGATCGCATAAAGCGATGAGTTATTCATTGAACAGACGACAGGGAAAGTGTGTCAGATACTAAAAAAAATTATATATATGCTCTGCGCGGGTTCGTATGTGAATATGATAATAATTCGACGAATGGATAGCAGATGGGCGGGCGGGTTCGCATGGGTCTTCAAAGGACATTTATTCTCATATTCTAGAAGATTAGTGCGCGGGTGGAGTTTGACGCTAGCGGCGTGGGAATTTGATTCAAATTCGAATAATCATCATTATCCTATCTATTCTGCATACTCCCTCGGTTACCAACGATCGCGGAAGACAAGCTACACTAGGGAAGCACACGTCGAATGATACTGCGAAAATCGCTGAGAATAGAAAATCGGAGTTCAGAATCTGACGAGATTGGAATGAATGATTCGACGAAGAACTCTCGTCAGTCTCCTCACACGGCTTCAATCTTACGAATCCCAAGAAGATCCTCGGCCAATAATGCCAGGACTGATGAGAACTGAAAGCAATAACACTGAGACCAGGGACCAGATTAGTGGGGAGAGATCTATCATATGGGGGAACGTCCCGAACCAATTCTGACGCGTCCGAATAATTAAGTTATGGTGTTTGTTCACGTCGACGCCGTCGAGGGTTGATGAAAGTTAACGCAATTTACTGCAACTGAATGTATGGAGCATGGAGTGGGAGCGGAATGAAATCACGTGTTAGCAAACACCGGATGAACTGAGAGTGGGAATATATGTATCTTCATTTGAAAGTTTATATTAGAAACCAGTGCCAATGACGGATACGGTGCAATTATTATCAGGTTGAACCCAAAGATCTCGCGGATGTTTACTTTTTCAGTTTCTGCTTCTACCGTTCTTCGTATGTGCCCGATCAACCAATGGCTTTTCATGTTCGACGAGGGCTTGGATACTCTTTATAGCGCACATTATATCGTCTGACCGATCAGTAAGACTGACACAATATAAAGCACAAGTGGCCGTGATCGACCACAAGATACGTGTCTCTAGCAACTTATTGCGTAGTGGAGTGCAGTACCGTCAAGCGGGAGCAATATGAACGATTTTGCAGTATTTTACTGTATTTTACAGGAAAAAACAGTAAAGCCTGGCATTTCGCCCAGAGTTGATGAAAAGTTGTGATTTTTTGGCTTTGGCCCTTTAAAGTGATTATCTCAAATGTATCGCGAGGAAATTTCGATAGCACTTTTCTAAATATGTTAAATCAGAAACGCGATTTGACGGAGTTTTGTGGCAGGCAAGGGCGGTGTTCTTGAATTCTCCGAAGGGACGTTGTAACATGCATTAGAAAATAAAATAGAACGTTTGTGACTTGGTGATGCATTCAATTTATGCTCTAACACTACAACGCAGTGAAATTGAAAGAATTCAAGAACGCCGCGCTTGCTTGCCACAATACCCCGTCAAATCGCTTTGCCGATTTAACATATTTAGAAAAGTGCAATCGATATTTCCTCGCGATACCTTTGAGATAATCACTTGAAAGGCCCAAAGCCAAAAAAATCACAATTTTTTATCAACTCTGGGCGAAATGCCAGGCTTTATTTTTTTTTTCCTGTAAAATACAGTAAAATACTGCAAATCGTTCATTTTGCTCCGGCTTGACGGTAATATACGTTTGTAAAGCATGATCCTTGGTGTTTAAAATAATACCAATGGTAATGACCTGCCACTTCAGACCTAGCAAATATAAGGTTCAACCTAATATCGTTCTTCGTAAACATTTCCGAACAAATTTACATTTTGTAAATTATTTACCTTTTTTGCATTTTGCTGGTTCGCAACTAAAATTTATAATTATTGTTTCTTTTTTTTATCCACCCCGAATTCCGGGCAGATACAAAAATCTGATGGTGAAATATTCCTAGAAATACGATTAAAAAGAGAGCAATTATTATATAAATTGAAAAGAAACTGAGATTACGGTAGGGACGAGGGTTTTAATCGATACTACCGTGATCTTTACTATTTTGCTCTCTTTTTAATCGTATTTCTAGGAATATTTCACCGTCGAATTTTTGTATTTGCCCGGAATTCGGGGTGGATAAAAACTAAGAAACAATAATTATAATGTTTAGTTGCGAACCAGCAAAATGCAAAAAATGTAAATAATTTACACAATGTAAATTTGATCGGAAATGTTTACGAAGTACGATACCTTGCATTATGGAGAAAAGGGGATTGTTTTATCAGCAAATAACGATCATAAAATGCTATTGAAATCCGATCCTTGGACGATTTTCAGCTTCCGGGAACGCCTGGCAAAGGCTGGCCACAGATGAAATTGTGGATGGGAATCGATAGAAACCCGGAGATCACGATTCCGAATGAATCTGAAATATCATTGAGAGAACTGTACTTTCGAAATTCATAATGTGAAAATTTCACATTAGCTCCGAACTATGCAAGATTTCTCGTCGTTTAGAACTACATGGTTGTGTGAAAATGGAGAGAGTGATCGTTTAATTTACCACCACTTCTACTGACCTGACATCGAAGCGACGGACATGGAGTATTCTCGGACATCGGGGGCAACCTACAACAATTGATCTCAGTCATAGTCGAATGTTCGAGTTTTCTGGGCTTAATTTATAAATACCATTATTCAATGATACGGACGAACAAACCTCCTTGTGGATGTTATTGAATGTGTTGACGTAGGATGCTCCTCCTAGTAGACCCTGAAAGGAAACCATGAACATTCCTGATGACACCAGGTTCATTATCTAAAGGTCGATTCGACTCTTGGTAATTCTGTGTGACTCGTGCAGAAATTCGTTTAAATTTGAACGTTGATTTTTCCCCACACTCTTTCAACTGTTCTGACAACGAGAATGTGAACGGAAAGAAAATAACTATCTTGTGTCATATCTTTCCGCACTTTCGTTCTGAATGTTACGTGAATTCTCACCTCAACGATGATAAGAGCGAAGAGAATTGCGATGTGAGGCACGAAGAAGTAAAGGGCATCAAAGAAGAAGAAAATGGCATTCGCTATCTGAAATTAGTTCTCGACGTATTCATCACAGTAGTTCACATGTTTTCTCTCAGGTCTTAGTTAATCACGGCATCATGTCTTGTGTTGAACTTGGTGATCCGCTACTAGCTTGTATTCACTAATCTGAGCGTGATGTTGACTCACTTGTAGCACCGGAAGGATATAGAGGACGACGCGAGGGAGAGGAAGGATATTGACAGAGGAGCGGGAGATGAAAACTCCCACTTGGTAGAGAACCTGGGCAAAACATTAATGAAAAACGGATGAATCATATTGATCATTATATTAATAGTGAGACTGATATAGAGTGCACGCGTATTTTTCAGTGAACTCCCCAATTCTAACAGAAGGACTAACTTGGAATTTTTTAAAATTTGCACATATCTTTAAGACGCAAATCAGTACCAACCTGATACCACCTGTACTGACTGCCCTTGGAGAGTCCGAATCCAGTGTCGCAATTGAAAAAGATGAGTTGGACCTGATATACTCTTTTTCGGGAAAGTAAAGTTCCAACTCGTGTCCTCGCAAGACATCGAGAAAAATTTATAATATTATTCTCAAGCACGCACAATTCCCTGATTGATGATGTACTCTCCAAAGTAGACGAGAGCAAGAGGAATCATGTACTTGAGAAGAGGCTGCAATGGGGGAAATGATAGGTGAACTGTCAATTCTCAAGCTTTTGCAAGATTTTCTCATCCTTCTAACTGCATAGGGAGTGTGTGAAAAGACTTGTTCTAAAAGTAAGCGAAACAGTCCGCAATCAGACAATTTTAACATAAAGTGCATCACCAGTCGTATCTAACACATCATCAAGAGATGGTTCTTGAAAGAGAAAATTAAGGAACTTACCGGAACGAGAGTCATCTTTTCCTTCATGCTCAGAGCCCTCTGGGGCACCTTCTCACTGTCCATGATTGCAGTGCTGGAGTCTGTGAGATCGTACGTCGATTTCTCGTCGTCTTGCTGTAGTTCTTATTATTTTAATTAATTAATATTGTCATATTTAAGTACAATAATATGTGAAAATCTCTGCCTGACCACAAGTTCATTAATTATTAATATAAAAGCATGCGGAAGTTAATCACAATGTAGTCCGACTCGCCATCTCGCACTGCGATTCGAAGCACGCCGCTCTTCTCTGATTCAGAGCGCTTTTCTGAGAAGAAGTGCCATCATATTATTGAGTTTATATTTGCTAATATTTCATATACGAGACAATTCCCATCTTTGGAATAGCTCAACTGTGATCAGACAGTTGTTCTTGTGTTTCACTCACTCTCTTTCTCTCTCTCTAGAGTGCGAAAAGCCAAACCTTTGGGTGCATCAGCATGGTTGAGGGGGACGATCCAGGTGGTCGGATTGAGACCCGGCGAGTAGACTGTGTCCGGCATCTTGAGGAGCAGCCAGTATCTGAGAACAAGCTTTCTTATTCACTGCCCGGCATCGCATTATCAGATTTTTCTCGATTTTAAATCACCGATTTGTATTCTCTAAACAGAATCTCGAAAAGTGCGTTCTGACAATCAATGTTATCATTTACAAAAAACAAATTTGGAAATCAGCAGCTCACGATATGGCAAACAGCAGAGGAACGACCAGCATGACGAGCAGGGCGTTTGTTGGAGTGAGACCGCCGAGGGACGGCTCGGTGAGGGCTGAATAAATATTTTGAAATTAATTTATTCTAATTTTTGTCTATATTGTTAATCTTCGCATATTTTATTCCCGTAGGTCTGCAAAATGTCTCTGATGCTTTTAGTGTCTATCAAAATTTTAATTAAAAAATATGCGCAACGCTTGGCTTCAGGCGTTGCGTGCAAGCCGAAAGCGTCCTTAACGCCATTATTTTATGGGTCATTAATTCAGGTTAAGTCTACCAATGAGTGAGCTATCACTAGGATCTTCTCTCAAATGCTGCGACCTTATTGGAGAACGGAGAAGATTTAACATGCAGCCGAAGCTTTGTGATGAAGTACGTATTCAAAATGTTATTCCACCACTAACAGTTTTCAAAGTATATCATTCTTTTTCAGGATTCATTTTCAAATCTCCCTTACGATTGTCTCTACTCAATTTTTGAGTATTTGAACCAGTGAGTGAAATGAATACAGCTAAGATTTAAAACTGATCCAACTCAGTATTTTTCAGTGATGACTTGGACGTCATTTCGTATGTAAGTCAAATGATGCAATCTCTCACTACTGATGCAAGACCGAGGACAAATAAACAACAAATCGAATCAATGGAGTTAGATCAAGTATCTAATTTAGTTATTTCATTTTATCATATACATAAAACAGTGTCGATAATAAATCCATTAAATCCATGGTAACTTAAACACATGACGTTTCCAGGATGATGCGACCGAATGGAAATTGTTTTGGACTACTCTTACTGGAGACCAATACAATAAAGTATTCAAGAGCAAAGACGCCGCAATGACAGATATTCCTTGCCGCGCGTTCAAGCTTATTCGCCATCTGACGAGGCGATATTTCATATACAATCTGAGCATATCGAAAGTGCAAAAATAGCCTTATCGAATTATTCAAACAAATCTTTATTTTAGATTCAAAGTAATCGACAATTTCAAACACACTGTGACGAAGCGTTCTGCCGTTGTTCGATTATGGCACATTCTATCAAGAATTTAACATTCAAAGACACGCTAAACAGCCATGAACGTAGACGGTGACTTTTTTGTTATTGTTGTGTGGTGGAAATCACATTTACATTTTTTAATGAAAAAAAAACTATAATTTTGAAATTCTTCTTGGCGAATATTTTTTCTCAGGTTTTCCGATTGGATCGTATCGACCAATGCACAACTCATTGCGATTGACCCGAATTTCATTAAAAATTTAGTAACAGATGATATTTTCTTGAAGAAGCTTATCCGAAATGGAACTTGTAAAGACATAAGTTTGTATTCGGATCCTGAAGAAGAAATAGAGGTCATACATAACATATTCCTTTTTAGTTTCCATATTATGCACTACCAGATGACCTTCATAATAAAATAGAAACATTTAAATGGTTCCATCTTGATTACTTCATCATCCATTCTATTGGGGTGTTTCAAAAGTCCTGTCGCCGTTTTTCTTTTAATTATTACAAGAGAACCGTGAGACGGAATATCCATATCTCAGTGGTTACTAGTGTAGGTACCCCGGTACTAATTTATTCGACTTCGATTAGATCATGTGCTTGCCTTGGGGTCGATTTCTAAGATTTCTATTTTTACCCCCATTGATTCTTCTCAAATGGTCATAGTTTAACGTTTTGAATTATTTCCAAATATCTTAAACCATTTCCGGCATCGATATCTGAAAAAAATTGAAAAATGTGTGGGAAATGGCAAATTTCGTAGTGATGACGCAACGAGAGTTGGGAAGATGGAATGACACGCATATTGAGTGTTGCCCACTCCTCACTTGCTTGATACAATAAAATGATTTTTATCTACTCAGAAAACTGAGTACGGATTTTTTAAACGAAAACTGAAAATGAACGTTTTTAGTGTGGCCTGGTCTACATAGTGTAGTTCATCGAAATTACAATGAGCTTATTGGCTCAAGTGCTGAAACAGAAGATCAGTGGTTACTCCATCTCGCCGTTTAGTTTGGATGCGACATGTTTCCTGACAGTTGAAAAAATAATTTTTGAAAAAAAACGACAGGACTTTTGAAACACCCTAATACGAGACTAATGGATATCGTTTGGGTGAGTTTTTTTGAGTTTTTTCTTAGTATTTTTTTTATAAATAATTTTATTGTAAGAAAAAAAAGATATCTTCCAGAATCGTCTTGAAAGTCAAGCTTCTGGTTCTCTAACTTTTTTGTCTCTAAGTACACATGAGGTCGTTAACAAAGAGAGCATTGAAAGAGTGCTAGCTGATAGAAAGGTTCGAAAATTCCTTCTCCTCAATACAATTTTCAATCTTATAAATTGCTATAATTGTTCTCGAAGACTCATTATATATTTGCCGTTCACAGTATGCACCCCACACTGTATTTATAACTTTGCTTTCAAGCCTGCTGCCATTGATTAGAAAGCATCATTCCGTTTTTGGCAGAGAGAAGGCCTACCCGGAGTAACAGTATTCTTCGCGATTTGTCAATAGACTGCTTTTTCTTACATACTGAATTCACATACTGTTATGTAAAAAGCTATAATCAACCACTCATATTTATCTTGAAGTAAACTTCGTGTTTTAAAAATGTCCGAGAAAAGATTCCACCTATTTATTTTGGCTAATACAAATCTTGATCGAGGAATATTCGCAAATCGTTCATCATTGCGAAATCAAAGAAGTGTGAGTAATTGAAAAAATATATACCTGCATAGGCAAAGGATCCAACGACTCCTGCCCCTCCCGTGCCAGATGACCATGCAGAGATCATGCTCCTGACTCATGTGTTCAAAATTAATTATTAAGATAATTAATGGTTAATAATTAAGATCACTATTAATTATCTAAACGCTTTCTTCGCTTCTTCCGAATTTCGACCGATTTACAACACTCTACCTACTTCATCCGAAATAATCCATCTAGACAACTATTTTTTGAATTTCTTTTCATTATTTTGCGCACTTGGGATAGTAGGATGTGAGCGATAGCAGCGTGATCTCTCCGAGTCCAGAACAGACACTGGCGAAGACCACTCCTGAAATGTCCAGTAATCTTTATCCACCATTTGTTCTTCTGATATGTTTCACAAGACATAACATATGTGTACATATATGTACATATACATATTTTCTGTCTGAATGACTATTAAAATATAACGATTTTGAATAATTATATTGTCATTGATTAAGTTTTGCTTACCCGCGATGGACATGTACATGTTGAGAGAGAAGGCGACCATCAGATATGAGCCCGTCTGGAAGAGAATCACGACGAATTGACGGAACCTGGAAAGAATGTCTCGCTTCGTCTTGAGTCCGAAGGCATCATCTCTCCATCAGCATTGATTCTTGTTAGGACATCAATCAATTCTATGACGAAGTGAAGCATATTTGAGAGGTATGGCACTCTTGCTAGTCGTTGGCAAACACAATATTTATATTTCACTCTTTGATGAAAAAGTGCGCAAAATAGTGAAAATAAATTTTTAAAATATTTTCCTTGAGCTTTCCGAGAGCTCACCCGAATGGGATCCTCTGCATGAAGAAAGGGAAGGTTGCCTTGATGACTAGGGAGGGAATGATATCCGCCAATAGAATGGCTCCAGTAGAGATATCATCGCAGTCACGACCGGTGATCTCTTTCTGAAATAAATAAATTCTTCTGTGTTCTTATTTTCTGTCTTATAGGTTTCGTTCTAGTCTCTAAGATCGCCAGTCTGCCCAAGCAGATGCAATGTTTGTGAAAAGCGAACACTTCGCCCCATGTGCTAGCACCTCTCTGACGATAAAAGGGCGAATGTACTATACGAATCGTATTGCGAAGAACCTCTCTAGCATCTAATGGATCTCTTACTCATACAAGCTCAAACACCTCGGACAATGTGAACACGAGGAGGCAAGTTTATGCAAATTCCACCCACAAGTGTTGCCAGATTGATAGTCACGCCGTAAAAACAACTGGTGAAAATCCCGGAAGTCAACAGGAATTATGTAAATATCCGGCAATATCTCCTGTTGTTTTTGTCGATCTTTACCCCACAACTCACCACACATTGATTCGTGTTATTACTGGGTGCGGGGGAGACGCCAGTCTGCTGATCGATGATATCCCCGGCGGCTGAGAGCATGATCACGTACGCGTAGTTGTTGCAGAGACCGAACAGCCTGAAATAGATGTACAGTAACTGGGGGTCAGTGAAGGTTACCCGGAGCGTAAAATGTTCATGGGGGGGGGGGAACCAACAGGACTGTAAATGCAATTGAAAGTGTCAGAATGAGATAACTCTGTGTGATTCTATTAGGGTGTCCCAAAAGTCTTGTCGCTGTTTTTATTTTTTATTATTTCAAGAGAACCGCAAGTCGTAATATCACTCACTCATTTTTAATAGAAGCAAGTACTCCTGCACTAATTTATTCGACTTTGATTAGATCATGAGCTTACCTAGTGGTGACGCAATATAAGAAAATGTATGTTTTCGACCTAGTTTTTGAATTTTTATAAATCAGATGCGGTTGAGATTCCGAAGCCCAAACAAATAGTAGTAATATGTATCATACTTTTAAATAAAATTTTGAAACCAGAAATATATTTTGCGATCTCCGAAATAAGCCAGAAAATTTGAAAATCAGAGACATTTTGGAGGTCGATTTTTAATTTTTTTAAATTTTACTATTTGTATCCCCTTCGATTGCGCTCAAATGTAGATGGTTGAACGTTTTGATTTATTTTAAAATATTTTGATCAATTTCCGGCATCAATATCGGAAAAAAATTGAAAAATGTGTGGGAAATGGCAAGCTTCGTAGTGATGATGCAATTCGAGATGGGAAGCCGGAATGCATATTATTTGATGACCACGCCCTATTTACTTGAGACAATAAACTGATTTTTATCTATTCACAAAAAAGAGAACGACATTTTTGTGTTTTGTGTGCTCTGTCATACATACCGTAGTTCTTCGGAATTGCTATGATTTCATTGGTTAAAGTATCACAACAGAAGGTCCATAGTTACTTCATCAATCACAGCTTAGCAGGATTCAATTAGGTTCTTGACAGTTGAAAAAATATTTTTCAAAAAAAACGACAAAACTTTTGGGACACCCCAATAACAGAAGAAGAAGAAACTTATTCGGATAATGGAAGCAGGAAATGAACACTAGGATGTTTGTGTGATAAAGTATTCCTTACCAGAAGGCTATCAGATTCCGCACAGTCGTCGCGTCAACCATCTTCTTCTTCTTCTTCTTCTTCTCCTGCTAGGTTCCTTCACCCAAGCGATATGCTGAGAAAGGCGATATTCCACTAACTGGTACAGCACAACAAACAACTCGGACAAAGCACTCGGAAAACACGATTTCTGGAGCGCGAACACGCAAGAAGGCGGGATTGATTCGAAAGTGTGCGGGGAATCGAACCTTCCGCTTGCTCGAAACGCCATTCATATGAGAAAAAGATGCCCCAGACGCGCTTATTGTGTGAAGAACAAATAAGGATGATGATGCGAGTGAGCGTGAGCAAATCGCGATGGTGCATGTTTTCAGATTATTGAGTCCACGCAGATGATCCGCACTGCAAAACAGGTGGATTATCGACGAGTGGATGTGAGTTATAGTGTCAAATCTCTATTCAATCTCCTCCGTGCTTCGAAATATCATGTAATGGTATCTTCATCATGAACGCAACATGGGTGAGAAACGGCGAATGTGAGCAAACTTTGAAACGCATTTCGATCAGCAGATCGAAAAAGTGTGCAAAATTGGAAAGAGACCGCAATCACTAATCGCACTACTATTGAAGGTGATGGGGACGAGGGAAAGAGCGTGAACTGCCGATTATCAGTACACGATAGTGGACATGATAGCGGGGGAATGGCGCGTGGCGGATCGTAATGTATGCTCGGGAGCTGTTGTGCCCAACTGTATGCGGATATGTTTCAAATCGGCATTAATCAGCTAGAAATCTCACCTGAATAATATAGTGTATATGTAGAAAATATCAATTTTAACGATTTCTAGAGCTAGGAGGAGAGTCGCAGGATATAAATGTCAAAAAGTGTCATCGGCGCAAAGCGGATTGGCACTTGTGAGGATCAATCACGAATGAAGGAATGTAACACGCGGTGATAGCGAACTGTGATAATAGGGAAGAGATCGAGAGAGAAGAAGGAGGAGGGAGAGAGCAAGATTCAATCTCTTATTGCCGATTGCAAAGCATGACCACAACTAATAGACTCTTGCAAAGATGGTGAGATAGTCAGTGGTTCATGTACACTTACATTAACTGTGATCAGAGGAAGATATCGAGAGAGGGAGAGAGGGGAGGAGAGAGGGAGGAAACCGTTTGTAGAGCATGAACACTGTCGGTAAAGTGCATTGAAAAGAATGAGAAGATGAGGTATTCAGCGGTCAACATCAACCTGCACTAACTGTGTGAAGAGGTAGTGATCGATAGGAGTGGTGAGAGGGGGAGAGCACCAATACAAATCTCTCGCTGGTTGCAAAGCCTGACCACTGCCAGGGTGCAGCACACTCTGAACTTTGCAATTCTTCGACGAATCACTATTTTTATTGGTTTCTCCCCCCAATTTGCAGAGTAGTCAGAGCTTGATTCATGGTTAATCTAGAACGTCAGTGGCAGGTTTAATAAACAATTATTCGCCGCTCCTTCGTCAGTCAGAGAAGCGAGACAGTGTGATGAAGAGAGAGGTCCTCCTTCATTCGCCATCGACGGACGTATATCATGCCATTATCAGCTCCTCGTGTCTCACCCCCACGCAGGGGCGCATTATTCTTTCACTTGCGCATCGCTAATCTGGGATTATCGAGAGATGAAATCATCGAAAATTGGGACAACAATAACGATATATTTTTGGTGTATTTCACAGATAATATTTTCTGAGATCTGATTTTCCAAGCCTGATGCACAAAAGATGCACAGATGCACAAAAGCAGCATACCGAACTTTTTCTAGAACTCGAACTTCATGGAATTACCCTCTCGTTTCACATGATAGCTGGATAACATAATGAAATTGTCGCCCCTTTTTTTCAGGCACTGCTTCATTTATCAACCACGCGGAAGGGCATTCCTTCTCTGAAACACCTTTAGAAGTTGCGTCTCTATTGAATTCCAAGGGGGAAGTTGGTTCTTTGTTGGCTGCTGGTATAGCGTCCGACTCAAAACGTTTTTCATTCAAGACGTATGATGAAGCAACCATAAATCAGCACAAAGAAAGGCCTCATTATACCAGAAATATTATCCTATCTCCATCCCCTCATTATCTAACCACTGATTATGTGGGGACAAAACATGCGTATTATTCCACTGCCTTTTCTCTCCCCAGTCAATACCTTGTCGACGCGAGCTATTCATAGCTCTTTTCTATTCATCATAACCTAATCCCAGTCAGTACATATTGTATATTCAAACAAGAGCATTTATCTCATAACCCCCTTGTCGATACCTTCCCATTCCCCTCTAGCTATACATAGTATCTCTCCTCTCATTTCCTCTCACCATCCGCCACCTGTGAAGCCATCCTGATTGGATTCCTTGACGTGAGAGTGCGTGTGAATTGGAGAGAGCGGCAATGCTCTGACTCTCCTGTTTTCACCTGCTATCTCGCTCCATCTAACCATCGAGAGACAGTGGGAAATTGAGAGACTCAAAGCGAGTCGGATATGGGGTGAAGCCAGGGAGTAGGGAGAGGTGCGCGGAAGGGGAAAGGCGGCATGGCAACAGAAGCGGAGATTACTGCAGTAGGGGAGTGTGGATCCCACGCCAGTTCCAGTCATCCCATCCCGGTTCCCTTTTGCTCATTTCACTTGTGTTTCACGATCTCCATATCTCCTATTGGAATCAAAATTGCGAGTTCTTTCCGGACTCTCAATCGCAATAAAAAAACCATCACCACCTAACATTTTTTGTACCTCACCTTCTAGAAATTTTGATTCTATGAAAGCTTTATCATTACCGGCGCGCGCTCTTCATTTTCTCTGATTTATGAGAACTGCAACCCTTGTTACCTCCATCCCTTCTAATTCATCGCGTGTTTCGCTTATGTTTCACGCTGTTCATTTATAATCAGACAAAGCTGCTTGAGAGTATTGGCTTCGAACCGTGTTCGAATAAACAACATATGCTGCTCTTGTCATACTGAAACGATGTTAGTCAACTTAAATCAACGTGAGATTTGACTCTTCGTTTCACCTTCATCCATGAGTCAGTATCCCTTCTAATCAGCCCTCGGATTGTATTCCACCTTTTTTGTAGCTGCGCTCAGTCACCACGACAAGATATGTCGTTGTACTAGCCAGTGGGGGAAGACCACGAGCTTCCCTTCTCCCCCTTCTTCCCCTCTCCCCTTCTCCTTCTCCCAACCTGTGATATCTCATTTGTTATCCTATCCTTGATATCTTAGAGTCTCCGCTAACTGCCTCGGCGGTAGGTAAAGAGTTCTTTCGCATCGCTTTTTGACAATGGAGCCCGAGGCCTCTCCCTCCGCTCTCTCCTCTCACTCACATCTGTGATATCTAATGCGCTATTTAAATTATGATAACTTGTTTTTAAAAATATGAATATGATTTCCCACGTTGGGAAGAAAAATCTTAGTTGCATTTTGTGAATTGGCAACACTAGCCTTTGGTCTCCTTCCTCCTTCCCCCCGCTCCAACCTGTGATATCTCTCCCCATTTGTCTCTCACACCTCTCATTCTCTCGATCTCGTGAGAGAGAGAAAAGAGACGTGGACGTGAGCGATAACAAGTCTTCTTTCTGCCTCTCCATCGATCCAAGTTGCGCGACACTTTGTTTCTCAATATATTTCTTGATTCTCCATTCTCCATTCTTGCGCTCGTGACGGGCGGTCGGTCCCCTTCATTCGTCTCACCCCGCCCCATTCCGACCCAGTTTGAAGAATCCTCACCCGTCAGCTTGGGCAACCCGGTGAGAATCGCCCACTTGGTACGCTTCAAGAGGAGACCCCGGATGGGTATCAACCGACTCAAGTGATCTACCGTCAAGAAAGGCCCAGATCGTCAAGTCTGCCTCGTGAGTCAATCAATAGTCCACGTCAGCACTCACTCGCCATCATCGGAGGCTGGATGATCTACTTCAAAGCTCAATGGAGATCGACCAAGACCATTCCAACAGTTGACCCAACCAGCCAAAGAAGATTCCCTCATCCCTTGACCCAGACACCTTGAAATCGAAGATCCCACTCCCTCCCTAACGAAGCTACCATCCTGCAGGCCCAGTGCCTTGAGGACAGGATAAAATCCATCTGTAAAATCCATGGGGGAGTCGAGGCGCATTCAGCACGTGGAACTGTAGTATCTGAACTGACATTTATCGGAACAGTAAGAAGCCTTCTTTCTGCATTTCCCCATCATCGATTCACGCGATTTCCACCATGAACCACCATCACTGTGAAATATCAGTTTGAAATGCACAATATCATAAAATGTCTCTGTCATTAATCACTTGTCAACAACAATTCAGGTTTGTCGAAGTCCTATCATCTGAGTGACCTACCAGTATGGCCGAGGCGCCCCCAACCACGCGAGTGCGCATGGAGATGTGGAAGGCACTGTGCTGTAGACCCACCAAGGTTGGTGGAAGAAAATGTATTTCGGACCCAAAGATGCGAGAAATAAACATTCTCTGATAGATTAGATAGTGTAAGGTCTAGACATTTTCGTTGTTGTTCTCCCCAATCAAACGTTGGTGAATAATCGCGGGGCGATTTTCTTTGGCAAAGCACTCGGAAAGTACTTCATCGCACAAGATAGAATGCGTACTAACGTGCGTAATGAAGTCTTGGAATATTGGTGAGAACAGCTCAAAGGGGAATGCGGACTCGTTGTTGACCACAAAACTATCGCGTGAGATCACGGGGATAATTAGCAATGCGGGTAATTGCCAATTGATGTTTAGTTGGCTGAGAAGAGGGCACGTGAAAACATCCATCGCTCAGAAGGCCATTCTTACTCATCGATCTTGAGAGTCGCGAAAACATGCGGAAATTGTTTTGTATAGTGCAAGGCACAAAACCAAATCTCATGGAACGCTAATGTAAATCAATGATGATTTGATTTGTTATCCAAAATACTAGTGTTCCGAATCGAATTCTGCACTCTCCTTGTGCTCATTCTTTCACCTGTTAGATTAGCGAAGGAGTGTGCAAAATGTAGAGAACGGTATTCGATCCTGCATCATCACTATCAATTCCAGGTGAATGACCAATCAGCTGCGAAACCGCCAGAGGAGAATGGAGGAGAGGCAGAGAAGCCGCTGCCAGTCCAATTGACTGTGACGAGACAACCAGGAGCAAAGGATGATGAGGTGGGAAGAAGGACACCTTTCAGGAGTTGGGATATTTATCTTGAAATCGCTTCTGCTTCAATTATTTCGAATTTGTCTTCATTTATTATGCTCGCACGAAGAGTTCGCTGAAATACAGAAACAAATCTTGCACATTATGGTAACAAAGATGATTATGAGGATGGTGTCCGTTCAGAGATAATGAGCGTGACTGCCTGCATAATTACCAGCTTTTGCACGTGGAGAGAAGTATTTCTGGGTTTGAATAGACACGAACAATAATATCCGACAAACATTTGTTTTCTGATACTCGGCTGATGTGATGGTCTCTGGTGAGTTGTTTTTGCAAAGCTGAAAAGGCGACGTATCAGAGCGTCACTTACTGAATAACCTACAAATGACGTGTTTTTGTATCAATGCGAGATTCCGACCTTATTTTTTCCCCTGTTTTCTGATTCTTCGACAGAACTTAGTTACACTTTGTTGATAATGTGAGGATTACCGAGATGCCCCGATGGGAATGGCAGCTGAGTCACATTTGGCTTACAGTACTCGCCTCTATCAGTGTCACTTTTCATTTTCTTGGAATGTCCCTTGGAATGGCGCGCTGCGACAATTCACTGTACTTCAGTCCACTAAAGGGCAGATAAGCGGAACTTCTAGGTCATGCAAAAGGCGCATTCCTCAAAAGGCTATAGCCTTGCAATGCAAATGTCAACTCGCAGGTGTGATATTGATTCGGATACAAATTTACCGAGACGCTAATGCTTCTTGTTTTTCTCCCACCCACACGATTTTCCCACATAAGATTGCTTAGAATCTTACACGATGAATGGCGATTAGATTGCTAGTTAGGTGGGGGGAAATTGATTATTGATGCAAGAGAAGTGAGGAGAAGAAGGAAAAAGAGAGAATAACAGGAAATTGAGCGTCTGGAAAATCAAATTATTTTTTGAAGATGATACTTCACACTGGTTGTTTTAATGATAAGCGGATAAGTGCATAATGAACGCTTTTACGATAGTTATTATGAAGCAAAGCTAAAATTTTCCGCGTAATCTGTGACAAAGTTTCAGATGAAGAACAGGAAAAATAACTCTGAACAACAAAAAAGGGTATATTTCCAGGTTGTCCTCTTTGTTTCACCCCAACTCCTCGCACGTGGTTTACTCGGAAAGATCGTCAAATCAGTGGAGAAAAAGCAACTGCAAGTTCATCAAATGGAGATGAAAGTCATTCCGAAAGCTGATTTGGATGTGAGTTTAATTTGTTTTAAAATTTAATTGCTCCCATTTTACATATTACTTTCACATCAAGAATTAGATACCTTTTTGTTAATTTTTTTAATTAATGAAAAAAAATTCAGAAATTTTTCTCTTCTCGCAGGCTGAAGCACACACAGGATGAGAAGGTTAGAATTTGATTTTCAGTCGAGCGAAAATCGTAAGAAAGAGAGGACACTTGATGCCCTTACTGTGCCCTTTCTTGAGAGAGAAGAAGTAGCCAGTCATGGAAAGATCTCAGAGGACGAGAAGTGAGGGATCGTTCGCTGTATTGGGATCACTAATGAGTTAATCGATGCTGGGCCAAATTCCGAATCTCCGACGTTATGATAGATGAATTTGATGTAATTAAAAAGATATTTTTTTCAAAATCAATCAATACATTATTTTTTCATCGTTCAGGCGCCCTCAATGGTTCTCTCTGTGAAGGGCGAAGACGCGATGAGGAGAGTTGCCGAGAGCTGTGCTGATATTGGAAAGCAACACGCTCTCACGAGATGTTTGTTTATTATTATATCTTTAATCATCATTGAAAATTTGGTTCTCTTTATGGGGTGAAACTTTTAATTTTTTAAACAATTTTTTACCTCTCAACTATTTTTAGTGGATCTCGTCTGGAGCACTACTTCGAAGGAAGCAAAGAAGGATCTTCAGTTGTTGTTTCCGTATGTTTTGATCATACTATTTCCTCGCATGTAATTGTCTGATTTTCAGTTCTTTTCTTTTAAATAATGCTGAAACATGAATGAAACAATTATTTCAGACCGAAACCGCAATTCGTTATTCCTCCTTCTCCAATCGTTCCTCAGCCTGAACAACCGCAGCCGGTATAAATATTAACGATGTTTTATTTAATTATGTCTTTAAATAAAACAATTTTTTAAATAAAATAAATTTAAGGCAGCAGAAGTGGACTCGGAAGACGCGGCTGTTGGTGCGATGGACGATCCGGCCCAGGTCAGACCTGATTGAGAGGTTATTCGATGCTCAAAGTAGTGTTTCCGTTAGTGATAGAAAATCGATAAGAACTCTCCTCATTGTGAATGCTCTCTCGCTGGTCGGAGTAACAAGAGATAACGCGAAATGAGGAGAGTCGAGTTCCGAATTGTCATCACTAGTTGCCACATTGAACAGTGATCTCTCCATTCTGCAAATTATCTCGTCTGTTAGAAAGACGAGCATGGTTAGAGCTACAAATTGATCCAGCAACCAGCTCATAAATTTGTCAAAAAAAGTAAAACAAAAAATTGCAGGAAGTCTCACTAGAGGAACCAAAGGAGAGTCCGAAAGAGGCAGCTCCTGCTTGAAGGAGCTTTCGTCGTTGAAATTACCCCATCTATCTGTTCTCCAAAACCCGAACCCTGTTTTCCTTTATTTCTCAACATCAGATGACAATGCATTCTGCAATCGGATCACATGTATTTCCAATGTAACGAAATGATTCCTAGTGCATTCCTTCCACTTCCTCTTCCCTTCTTACACTCATAATGTCACATGTTCTCAATATTCGATCTTTATTCTGGAATCCAGAGTATCGAAACTTCTTGCATTTGATCTCTATTCATCATTCAGTTATTAACTCTTGCATTCATATTCATACCAAACTGTTGATATTGAGTCCAAACAATATTTCAATATTCATTTGCTATGTGTTCACTCACTCATTCAACGATCTCATTAATCAGCTTTTCCATTTTGTGTCCATTCTATTCATATTCTAATCAATCTCAATCACCAATTCACAGATCGTAATAATAACAATATTTATTGCAATCTCCCCCCACTGATTGCCTCGTCTTTCCATCGCCAGTTTGCAATGTCTGAATACCTCGGATAAATTATTCTTTTCGGATTTATCTCGGTGACTTAGCAGCATGTGTTGATAGCTGCGGGGGGAGATATTTGAGCTATAGAATATCCTTTCAGAACCTCTTGGTCCTTAAAAAGAATGAATGCCAAATCTCTCTGTTCTCATTGGGTCTCTTGATATTTTAAATTATTCTGAGGACGAAAGTCTTGAGATTCTGATATGTTGCCAGAAATTCTAGAGCGCAAAGTTTGCAAGCGGCTGTCCGCATCATTACTGCAATTTAGTGATGTCGTGTTGGCTCGGGCTCTCCCCATTCTGCACACCCTTTCGCCGGTCAGAGTGACGAAAGAGCGTGCAGAATCGAGAGAGCTGAGAAACGAAACGAGATCATTACTGCAATTTCCCTGAGTCACTCGAGGAATGGTCGGTCTCTGTCTTCTTGATCATAAGACAGGTGTCTCTTCATGACGAAGTTTCTAGTCTTGCAACTTGACTTCTTGATTTTCTGGGCTATGAAAATGTTAATTTTACAGTCATTCGTGTTGCACAGTCTGATTAATTATTATCTGGCCGTTGCGTGACCCCTGACTGCTATCTATCATCATTCACAATAATCACACACTGCAGGAAACAACAACAGACAATCTTTGTGTTTTCCAGCTACCGAAAACAATGGAAATCGTACAGTTGATATGGTGTTGTGGGGGTAGATCATCGAGACAATGAGTATCTACATTTGCTCGGATTCCGTGATCAAACGAGCAGCGGACAAATAGAGATATAAGGGATTTTGGTGCTAGTGATCCGTTCCCTTCCATAATCTTCTCCCCCATCCTTGTACTCTCCGTACATATTTCAAGACGAAAAACTCGCTTCATTAGGCTTCAACAAGGGTCCGGTGAACGGTGTGAGTGGTATGATTTGAATTGATGGCTTTCTGCCAGCTAGCCGGTTAGCCCGAGAAGGATACATCAAGTTTAGCGCCAGAACCAAAGATTCAAACAATCCAAAGTGTGCTCGGTTCCTTCAATTTTGTGTGCCTCCTCCATCAATCACAGGTCACGACAGTTGGTCTATTTGCAGTCTCATACCTCTTCATTCAGTCGTCTATCTTCTATTTGTTCTGGGTTGATCACTGGTTTCCCCTCTTTTCATGTTTATAACCCGGTTCAAAGTCGCGCTCTTGTTTGTTTCTGCAATATCACTTCCTCATTGCATCCTCGACATCATTTCCTTGCCACAATTGTTATTTTTCATGATCCTTGTAGTTTGTAGTAGACTAGTAATTTCAGTTTTACCTTATTCTTTCTACACGCTGTCTCGCTGGTTAGACAGACGTAAGGGTGCGTTGGAGATAGCCGTATGCCGAAAGACTTCATGAGTATTGGGAGGAGGAAGCAGTGACGTTAGATGAATCACATCTCCAATATCATAGAATAAATGAGCAAGGTGTCATTGCAAGAATGCAATTACGTCTCTGCATATAATATGAGAATATCCGATGACAAAGCACGTCATATCGCAACCCTCTATCATTGGTAACATCTTGAGTTTCTTGGTTCTAGTTTATATCTCGGATCAAAGTCACGTTTTGATTTATTTCCACATTACTTCCTCATCACAAGTGTTATTCTTCCTGATCTGTGTACTATCAATCCCAACTCGTGATCGTTCATCATCATACTTTCTATCAGAATCAGCCCTTCTCTAATCTAGGTTGATAGCACAGTACAACAGTTTTTTTAGATCATTGGTATATAATCACCGGTTGATATCACTGTCTATTTCATCGTGATCGTGATACTGTAGTCATCTTTTGCGATATTGTACATTTCAAGATGCTGACATTTGCCCTCTGCATTGTTGTTCTACAGATCAGTCAAGGAGGTAATTACTATTTAACTTTATATTTATTTTATTAACGTTAAAACTATAATTAATGTATTACTTATCAGAATATTAGTGATCGGTGTTTATTTTTTTTTAAATATTGCACATGACACACCGTGCGCACACTCAGGACTTACCGTAGTTAGCGAGCAGATTTCGTGAGTTTTGTAGTTTGTAGCCGCTGCTCATTTCACTTTTATTGAGGATCATTCCCTACTTTCGCTACTGTTTACTCTATTCTGCTTCCAAATACGGCCATATTTATAGTTCCTACTATTGCAGTAGTGTTTACCTGTCCGCTACTGCCTAAATCGGCGATAACGATCACTTTTCCCTCTTTTACTCCTTTATTTCACTCGGTTGCTTCACAAATTTCTGCTTTTGCAGCCCTCGCCATGACGTCCGTCACCTTCCATGGCATCACCGACACCCTCAAGCCCGAGGACGAGAAGGTGGCTCCTTTGTCCCATCGTCTGTTATTTGTTTGCGATTATCACCCCTTTCCGTTTCTGCACCCCCTCTATCCTTTGTTGTTTTCTGTTTTTCTGAGGACGTATTTCGAACCCGACAAACTGTTTGCTCTGCAAACGTGACGAAACACTAGTGCCCTGACGTTATAGTTAGAGAATAGTTTGTCGAGGTTACTGTATAACTGCTCTGTTCCTATATTTAGCACTATATTCATTAATACTTGTCTTTTCAGTACGCCAAGGCGCTGAACACGGCCGCCGACGCGTTCAAGGAGGCCGAGGCCCTGTTCGATGATGAGGGTTTCGTCGCGAGAAGAGGATGGAAGAAGGTACTTTTGTTGGATTACGGTAGCTGCTGATGTTTTATATTTGCTAGCATCTTTGATACACCCCCGAATTCAAGCGAATTTGAGCATCCGCTCCAATGAGCTCTTCATTTTGAACCCCCAGCTTTGCTTGTAATACCGATACTATTGTCTTTCACTTTACTCTCTATCCTCCTGCGAAGACACGCACATTTATCACTGTTATCACTCCCCTCCTAGCCTCTGATAAGACTGATAGCAGTGATGGGGTCGAAGTTCTCATTCACCCATGACGTAATCTTCTAATCAGTCAGGAAGATTATTTATTATCGATCGATTTATAATATATAAATACATATTTTAAATAATATTATTATAATAGGAAACCGAGACGGATGGCGGCGATGTCGTGTACGGCAAGCACACTCCCAACGGCAAGATGGTCACAGTATCGGTTAGTTTACATAATTTATTCATTTCAGTCAAGACCTTTTAGTTATGTGTTTCATGAAAATATCATAAACGATGCATTTTGTGTCCAGATGTCTTACTGTTGTCTCGTCGATTAAAAAAACATATTAAAAGGTTTGTTAACTCCAAATGTATATGCTCATTGTTTTGCAATCAGACGATCCTGGAAGGCCACGTGGACGCTGTGATGAAGGAGACATGGACGGTGAGTCGATTTGATGGTTGGATGGATTACGGTAAGCGACAGGGAAGACAAAGATAGATTACTGTAGATTACGGTAGTACGAGAAATATTTGAGAAGCGATTCCAAGAAATATTAATTTCAGAGTGAGGTAGTATGGTGTATACATTCGTATCACAATTAATTATTTTGTGAAATATTTATTTATTTTTTATTTTGTATTTAAAATCCCTACTCCAGGGTATCGACACGCTCCCCGGCTGGAACCCTAACATCAACTACGCGAGTATCGTCGTCTCACTCACAGAGCACTCTGATATCGTCACGGTACGTTTTAATTATCTTCTCTTGAATTTATAACAGAATAGGCGAAATCCATCAACTACAACTGCTCAGCGCCACTGTTTTTCGTCTTTTTTATATTGGCAATCAGAGGGTTCCTTCTTCTAAAAGATATGAAAGATTAGGAGTTGCGATTGTGGTTCAGGTACCGTTGTTTTGGAGTTTTGTTGTAAAGCTCGAGCGCCTCATATACCAATCACGTGCACTTCTCCCAGGTCACATAGAACTAGTGAAACAAGAACTTCGTTGCCTAGAAAAAATCAAGGGGCCCCGTCTGCTGATATCCGGACCTGCTAGTTTATTTGTAGACTACAGGTGCATCTATGTATACCGGGCTTCTTTTTAGAATAGACGTTAATTTCATATTTTTTTTGTCAAATTCCATTTCTTTCCAGTACGGTAACAACGACGTGTTGATCGTCTCCGGCCGTGACTTCGTCTCCTCCAGACTGTACCGACCCATCCCCGATGGTTCGTAGTTTCAACTCCTCAATAGGTTGATAGAAATTTAGCAGTGTTGTTCGAATCAAAGTTCTGTCTAGTCGAAAACAATTATTAACTATTGAGCAACGAAAATGGATTTGAACCTATTGTAATGTTTTGAGTTTAGCTCAATAAAATTTTAAGTATTGAACAATTAAATTGTAGGTGGCTACCGTATGGTCTCCCGATCGGTCGAGGTCGATTCCAAGCCGGAGACCAAGGACAAAGTCAGGTGAGATCGCTTACTCCGTCAATATTGATCTCAAATCAATCTATGCTTGAAACAATGATTACTACATATATATTTGAATATGAATAGTAATAGAGCTTGATGAATTTAGCTACCTATCATTGTTTTCTCTCCTGTCAATTTCCAGTTTCACATGCCCCATTTGAATCGGGCAACTTGAAGTGAATGTTAGTACTTGCGGTTGATGCTGTAATTTTCCATAAACATAAATAATAATTAAATTATGTTGTAATTACTAATAAAATTAATAAATTATGCTTCCAGAGCGTTCCTCCACCTGGCGGCGGTCCAGTTCCGTCCCCATCCCGACAACGCGAACCGAACCACTTGTGATGTGGTGATGCTGGTCGATCTGAAGGGAATGCTGCCCAGGATGCTCGTTAACCAGGTACGGTAGGAGTACGGTAGCGAGGGAGATGGATGGTAACGGATTGGAGAAAGTATGAGGTGCGGTGTGAATACAGTGGATTAGTAAATTTCGGGTTATTATTGGTATTTGACAGTGTGAAACTCATCTTTTGAATTTATCGAAGCAATCCTCGGTTGAGTGATCTACGAAAAAAAAGTTATGCGGCACGAATTTTCCATGACTATATTTAGCTGCGATAATTAGATATTTTTACAACTAGGACCCTCGACATCGTCGAAATTTTATAGAAGACTGAGTTGAAATATCTCAGGATCGCAAATTCAACGGGTTCAAGTCAATCTGAATTTCCCTCATGCAGGTCATTCCGAAGATCATGGTGATGGATACTGAGGAGAATGTGAAGCATTTCAAGGAATTGGCAGAGAAGGCCAAGAATCAGTAGAGGGTAGGAGGAGAGCAGGGAGATTAGACTGGATCAATTTGGCATGAACTTTCGTTTCTCTAACCAGCGATAGAGTATGTGAAAACTGGAGAGTTTCCTTTAGCTTTTTTCCCACACAAATCTTTGTATTGTCTGTGATAATAATTGTTTAATTTATCACAATGTTTAGTTGTTTGAATTGGTGCGACTAAGCCATATCTCTAGTCAATTGCCGTTCTCTTTATCAAAAATTGTCCAAATTTTGGTCCGTTTGTACTCGATATCCGATTGTAGATGTTACACGTGATAAAGTACATATTTGTATCAGCAGAGAATAAATGACTTACTTATTCCGAAGATTACGGAAACTATTAAAATATTACTTATCGCTCCGTTCCTACAGTCGTTCCTCCTTACGTCACTACTCGATAACCTCAGTTTTGTATCATAACGACTTAAGAGTTCCTGGTTTATCGCATAAGGCAAAAGCCGAACTGCAGAAATCCAAAGGCTTGAAAAACTGTTAAGGTTTCAAATCTCCCTTCACTGATGGAAAATAAACGTACCATGCACTCAGGCACTAATCGATACTCGCCCTTTTAACTCATTCAAAGTAGGCCACAAAGAGAAGTATATCTAAAGAGAAGAAGCAATGTCATATCGATCGGGTTACAGTAGGTATCGATTGATTGATCAAATGGATGCCACAATGCCACATATTCTCACCCCCGAAATACACTCAACGAACCTGGGGACGTGCACTCTTAGTTTTCGAGACTAACCTTTACTCCGGAACTCCTACTTATTGTTACCTTATTCTCTCAAACACCGATGGAAACTCAACCTCGAATCTGCAAGACATCTTTAGCACCCATTACACACTCAAAGAAAAGGGATGTGCGTCTAAACGGACGTAGATTCTCACTCTACTAATCATACCATCTGGGGACGACGAAAACCAGTGATGAAATATAGCACGGCACGGCGTGACTTACCCATATCTTTCACTCACCGAGACAAATGACGAGACGATCATCAGTGACGAAATGACGAGACGATCATCAGTGACGAAATGACGAGACGATCATCAGTGACGAAATGACGAGACGATCATCAATGACGAAATGACGTGACGATCACCAGTGACGAAATGACGAGAAGATCATCAGTGACGAAATGACGTGACGATCACCAGTGACGAAATGACGTGACGATCACCAGTGACGAAATGACGTGACGATCACCAGTGACGAAATGACGTGACGATCACCAGTGACGAAATGACGTGACGATCATCAGTGACGAAATGACGTGACGATCATCAGTGACGAAATGACGTGACGATCATCAGTGACGAAATGACGTGACGATCACCAGTGACGAAATGACGTGACGATCATCAGTGACGAAATGACGTGACGATCACCAGTGACGAAATGACGTGACGATCACCAGTGACGAAATGACGTGACGATCACCAGTGACGAAATGACGTGACGATCACCAGTGACGAAATGACGTGACGATCACCAGTGACGAAATGACGTGACGATCATCAGTGACGAAATGACGTGACGATCATCAGTGACGAAATGACGAGACGATCATCAGTGACGAAATGACGTGACGATCACCAGTGACGAAATGACGTGACGATCATCAGTGACGAAATGACGTGACGATCACCAGTGACGAAATGACGTGACGATCACCAGTGACGAAATGACGTGACGATCACCAGTGACGAAATGACGTGACGATCATCAGTGACGAAATGACGTGACGATCATCAGTGACGAAATGACGTGACGATCATCAGTGACGAAATGACGTGACGATCATCAGTGACGAAATGACGTGACGATCATCAGTGACGAAATGACGTGACGATCATCAGTGACGAAATGACGTGACGATCATCAGTGACGAAATGACGTGACGATCACCAGTGACGAAATGACGAAAGTAATGACGATCATCGAGTGAAGAAAAGCTGACGATCCAAATGACGACAACCTGCGCAAAGTTAGCCAACGCGACGCAATAATCACGAAATTCGAAGGAATTGTAACATATATACGGGAGAATAACGAGGAACCTTCTATTTATACCTCACAGACGACAATAAAACCTCAGTAATGACGATATACGACGAACTTATATACATATTATCATAAACAATGAAATTAAAAATAATATTAGAAGACGCAAACTACTATCTTGTGTTGGGCATGGTGTCTGACTAGCATGCCGACGCAGGCAGGTTCGACTCCCGCCCGCAGGTGATGTTTTGCAAGAGGTAGAGAAAGGCGCGCGCCCCAACCACTAGTCTCCGTCAAGCGTTCCCTGCGGTAGGCCGCCCTGCTTTATTGTTTTTGTCACTCATTGTCCATCACCCCCGGCTCGCAAACAATCAGCTATCCATCCCCAAATCCATTCCCAAATCCATTACTAAACACCACCTATCTTGTTGCCTAAACGAACCAGAATGAGGAACTTCGTTCTTTCGCCCCATTTCGCTTTCGCTGAGTATCGCACAGCGAAACGGGGCTGACGCACAACTGCGATAAACACCGGAACTCTTAAGTCTACTTATGCAAAACGACAAATTTAGTCCAAATCAGCACACTTACAGCCCAAGTATCGATTGAGAATTGAAGAATGAGCTTGATTGTGTGGTGGAGGAGGTTTAATCATGAAGCTATGAAGGCACTCTGATTCACTTGAATGAACTTTCTCTCAGTCACTGGTATAAAAGAGAATGGGCTGACTAACTTCCCATTTGGCTCGTTAATTGATCTCTTCGAGAACGAGCATCAGACAATCTCGATCGATGCTTACCGTAATCCCGCTGCTCCTATTCGGAGTGGGATCAGCGCTTGAGAGGTACGGTAGATATTAGGGTGTCCCAAAAGTCTTGTCGCTGTTTTTAATTTTTATTATTTCAAGAGAACCGCAAGTCGTAATATCACTCACTCATTTTTAATAGAAGCAAGTACTCCTGCACTAATTTATTCGACTTTGATTAGATCATGAGCTTACCTAGTGGTGACGCAATATAAGAAAATGTATGTTTTTCGACCTAGTTTTTGAATTTTTATAAATCAGATGCGGTTGAGATTCCGAAGCCCAAACAAATACTGTAGTAGTAATATGTATCATACTTTTAAATAAAATTTTTAAACCAGAAATATATTTTGCGATCTCCGAAATAAGCCAGAAAATTTGAAAATCAGGGACATTTTGGAGGTCGATTTTTAATTTTTTTAAATTTTACTATTTGTATCCCCTTCGATTGCGCTCAAATGTAGAAGGTTGAACGTTTTGATTTATTTTAAAATATTTTGATCAATTTCCGGCATCAATATCGGAAAAAAATTGAAAAATGTGTGGGAAATGGCAAGCTTCGTAGTGATGATGCAATTCGAGATGGGAAGCCGGAATGGCGCGCATATTATTTAATGACCACGCCCTATTTACTCGAGACAATAAACTGATTTTTATCTATTCACAAAAAAGAGAACGAAATTTTTGTGTTTTGTGTGCTCTGTCATACATACCGTAGTTCTTCGGAATTGCTATGATTTCAACGACAAAACTTTTGGGACACCCCAATAGCTGGTATTCATTCACTTTGACGCTTTAGCGCTCCGCCAGGCTACTATCCCGTCGAGAGTTACCCGCTAGAGGAGGCGAGGGTGCGAGAGAGGTTTGACCTACCGTAACCTGATTCAAGGATAATAAGCTCAATAATCGTAGGTGTGCCGTTGGCACGCGGCGTCGCTTCGACTACACGCAGTGCTCATCGGTATTTCATAATTTATTTTATATTTATTTATTGATTTCCTTTGAAATCTATTTCACAGTATGAGGAATGCGTCTCCGACGGCAAGCAAGTGAAGTGGGAGCAGAAGAAGTGAGTTTGTTTCCTCGAGGATTACGGTAGCTTTCTTTTGCCTCGATTCAGGTAAAACGGTATTTCAAAAGCTCTCATTTCGACTATTTCCTCTTAAAAAAAAGCCGAATTTATTAACAGTATTGAAAAATCATAATCGGTTCCAAGAAAACTATTCTATTCAATAATTTCGCTCGATCGACTTTTGCTCTCTCCATTCTGCACACTTCAACTCTCCTCTCGCACATGTGTGAGAAAGCGCGCATGGAATGAATGATTCCTCATTCTGACTGTTACTTATAATATTCTTCAACGCTCCAGATGCCACGATGGCTACTCCTTCAACGACGGCAACGGCAACTGCGAAATCGATGAGAAGTGCGCCACCGTGGAGAATGTACTGGGTTATTCCGTTACTCGCCAGTGGTCAGAATGAGAGCACAAAGATCAAAATTGATAGTTTTAGAAGGCTCAGAAAGGCACGATCAGTTTCAACTCGCCGCAATACGTTTTTCGCGTGGATTTGAAACTTATCTGATTGCCTCACTGTCGACAGAAGAACGTCTCATTTTTTCAAAAATTTCGTGCGTATATTTAGGGGCCACAAAGTGGATTGCCAACTTTTCGGAATCAGGTCAAAACTAGGCTCAATGTGACCGTCAGGGTCTCAATATCACTTTTGTTTTTGGACGTATGTCGCTAGCTCTTCTCTGAAGCCCGGACAGCTCTCGAAGCGCCCGCGCCTCTCCCAGTCAGAGAGGGGAGAGAGGCGAGACGAGAGATAAAGGGGCGGAGCCTCTCTCGCGTGTGTCTCTCTCCCTCCTCCCGCTCTCTCGCCGCGCTCCTCCCGCGCTCATATTTAATTCAAGCACAATTCAGGGAAAACGATTAAAAATCCAATTTTGTGCTTAAAATTCCTCTAAAATACAGATCAATTGATTTAGAGGGCGAGGTTTTGTGTGCACCTCCTCAAAATAGCATTTTGAGCTGTTTTGACTTGCTTCCTTGGAATTTGACCTACTGGGAGAAGTGAGGCACAAAGTCTCATAGCCTCAATCGATAGAGGGTGCTCATAGCTACCTATCAAGCTTTTGGACGAGTGATTTGGTTGCGAATGAAGGTTGTGCTCTCTCGATCTCGCTTTTGAGGGGAATCGTGTCGAGGGAAAGTGGGCGGGGCTTGTGGCCCCTACGTATATTGCAAATGACTCAGGGTTCATGAAGCCGGACGTCACTTCACTGAGTGACTTGAGGCGCTGTCCATTCTGCACCCAACCTCGACTGCCAGAGTCGCGGTAGTGTGCAAAATGGAAAGCGCTATTATCCTTGATCTACCGAAGACATTGACAGATGGCATCATTCCATGTGTAGAAATACAAATGCAGAGCGATTCCCTTCTCACAGAATATTCTCCCCACGTCAGAGTGACCAGGAAGCATGCAAAATGTTAGGATGTTAGAAAACAACGTTTTTGAGCACCTCCAAAAATGATGCTTATGATTGCGCAAGGAATAGACTATGTAATTTGTTTGAAAAGCGAACCGGCCAATCAGCGAATCTTGTTCGCATCGTCTTTTTTTTAGTGGCTGGTGAAACATAATAACATTAATTTTTTTTTTAAATTATTAGTTATTTTTTCTCGTCACAATCTCATCTCTCTCATAGAACTCACTAGGCGCAGGGGGCATCACTGAGTCATTGTCTTTCCAGAAGTGTTTCATTCCCTTCTTCCGTCTCTCCTGCTCGGAACTCCTCGTGTGCGCCCCCCACAACGGCGCATACATCCGCACGAACTGCGATGATGGATTCAGGTAGAGTACGGTAGCTGATGGGGCGATATCTGGAGAGTACAGTATTTGATTATTACGAGAGATTGCCGTGTCCATGATAGATTCGATCCATTTCATCATTATCTTCCGATGATTTAGCATTTTTACGCTATTGTGAAATCATCTTCGATTCAGGAATGAATTCCACGGCGGCTGCGTGGCGGACACCCGCTGCACCACCAATTACAAGGTGAATGATGATCTTTGATCTCTATCACTGCCGACTCTTCTCACCGTTATGCCATACTCAGTCTTCCCATGATATTTTCTTCGATTTTCTCGAATTGATTATCAAAAAAAATTTTCGCGCTCATTCATCATACTCACTGTCAGGATAGCCGAGAGTAGTGATCTTTGATCTCTCTACAGTATCTATTCCAGAACGAGACGTGCAAGACGGGCCAGGCCCGTCCCACTGCCAATTGCCGCACCTACTCCATCTGTGATGGAGGGCACTGGAGAAGGGAGCAGTGTGTGAAGGAGGGAAGATGGGCGGGTGAGGGTGGTGATGGGATGCCGTTGAATCTCTCATCAGCAGGGCCCAATATGTTAAATTTAATTGTTGTTATTCACCGAGAATCTGTACAAATACATTACTTCTGGCTTTGATGGTAATAAGTTGCTTGTGAAACATAACTGAATATGTCGAGATTTGATATGTCGCGGTTTTTATGAATGAACGATCAGTCGGAGTAAATGGCATTGATCGATGTTCTTTGATCATTGATCTTTGATCTCTTCTTCAGTGTTCTGCTCCGAGTGCGATCCCGAGTACAAGCCGCGCGAGTGCAAGGAGGCCGATTCGCGACCGGTAAATAGGCAGAGCTTGAAAATCAAGTCATTTCTCGATCGCAGACTAACCACACCGAGCCCTTCGATGGGTACGGTATCGACATCAGCGAGGTCATCGACTGCGCCCACTATCAGGCGTGCAAGGAGGGACGCTGGATGCAGGCGAGGTCAGGGTTACTGTAAGATTACTGTACAACAAGAATAACGGTAGGGCTACAATATCATATGAGTGCATAGGAGTAGATGCAGTGGCGAGTGTGGTAGATTGAATGTTGAGTGTATCGTGATTTGATTAATAGTTTGTTCTGAATCTGATATGTTTCACGGTGACGATAACACTCGTTCTGGCTTGGAAATTCCGATATATGAAATTCCGATTTTCATTTCCAAAATTCAATATTTCGAATCCATTATTACAGATGCGCGGACGGACTCGGCTATGACCCGTCTGCGAAAAGGCTAGTATTGCCTTTGTATTATACCGTATCCTAAAATCAAAACTATCAGAGGTGCAGTAGTCTGGTGAAGTATGTAGAAGCTGCCCATTCATCATACTCTTTGAACAAGGAAGCTAGTGTAATGAAAATAGAACCGTGGACTCTCGAATGAGCATGAGATCAAAGACTAAAGATCAAATATTAAAGATCAAAGTTCAGGTGCACAGTCTCCAGACTTCACGCAGCCGAGTGCAATCCGCCCGTGACCGCGCCCCGATGCGAGGAGGGATCGGTTGGTGTTTATTAATTAATTAATTAAGTTTCATTACTTCTTTGTATTATTCATTGTGTTTTTCATGTGAGCAATTCGACGATTGAAATTCTCGGGTTAATCGAATTCTCGAATGCTCGATGAAACACATTCAAATCGTGTCTAATTCTACAAAAAAAATATAACTGGCATTATAATGGAGAAAAAAATCACCCCTCACCTTCATTATCATGGTTACAATATTTAGATGAATAATTATCGAATTCCCAGCGCCTCATCCCTCCCCATTCCTGCTCTCGCTTCCTCCAATGCGACAGGGGCGAGTGGAGACAGATGGCCTGCCCGTTCGGGTCCAGATTCGGTAGGGAGATTTCTCATAAAATACATAATATTTTTGTAATCATTTGAAAATAATCATAAATAATTGAGTTTGAGCACGGATTTTGCATGAATTATTCGATGTTTGTCTGCTTACAACAGCGTGAGACTGGATCTTTCTCAGATGCGAAGAAGAACAAATGCGTTGAGGGCACGTGCAAGCACAATCATCATCATCATCATCATAAGGAACAGGAGAAGGAGAATGCGATCTACGGAAGAGGTGAATGGTTAACGGAATTGTATTCTTATCGGAAAGCTCGTTCTACTACGCTATTGATTTCTTCCAATCCACACTATTCAATTGTGAGGACGAATCGAATAGTAGCTCTCTATTCTGCACACTCTCTAGTTTCTCTATCCGGCAAGAAAGTGTGCTGAATAGAGAATGACATATTCGATCCGGAAACACTACTATTCAGGCCACGGCCACCATGGATCATCTGAAGATGACAGCTCATCCGAGGAGGAATTCGACGATCAATTCCCGCGCAACCAGCAGTTTTTCAGACAGGTATCGTACATTACGTAATGACGACGTGGTGGTCTTTAAATCTATCAAAATTAATGAATCTTCAGGAACCAACGATGATCCCTGCGCCGTTCCCGACGCAGCCTCGTCGCCTCAATGGAGCCCCTGGTCATTTAAAAAAAATCACAATTATAATGTTTTAAACTCGATATACGAGCCGAGCTAAAGGTTTCGTAGTACAATGAAACTGTATTTTAGAGCCTCTGGCTACCTCTTCTGGCTTCAACCCCTCCCATCGTCCTGGCTACCTCGGACAGCAAGAGCCGGTGCCTGCGAGTCATCATCATCATCACCATCATCACCAGCACCAGCAACCAAGCTACCCAGTGAGAGAAAGGGATTCTAAATATTTTTTGGAAAAAAATAAAGGAAGATCACATTGAAAGATCGTCATTGGTTGGTCCCTTGAATGTTCGGTGAAACATATCATAGATCTATGTCTATTCGAAGCGAATATGAATAAGAAATGAAACGGAAAATAAGTGCTGAACATGGGCGATAATCAGCTGAATGCTTAAGCCATCGATTTCCCTCCCAGGTACCTCCTCCACCGCAGCCGTACCCTGTCCGGCCTCCTCGTCCCCCCACACCACATCAGGTCAGATCAAGAGATATTCGCTATTTCCGATACCTAGAGACTTCGTCACATTGAGTGTGCCTTCATTTCTCCTTCCGGCAAGATCCAATAGAAACGATCTTTTCGAGTTGTACACACAATTCGCGCGGATACTCGGAAGTGCCACCTAGTGCATCGGCACACTTGAATATGCATCCCGCGATCATTCTCTCTAGCGCTAAACATACATACTTCAGTAGTATGGAAATTCTATGGAGCAGTCTAGAGCCATCAAGCACCGTGTTAACTCCCTCTTTTCTCTGTCTTGTCTTAATTTCTCTCTTTTCTCTGTCTTGATGTTAAAACTGTTTGCACGAAGATAGCTCATGTTCGTCAAATTATCGACTAGACTCATCTCTAAAGGCCACCATCAATCCATTCTATGAAAGTCTTTTGATGATCAATCCATTCTATGAAAGTCTTTTGATGATCAATCCATTCTATGAAAGTCTTTTGATGATCAATCCATTCTATGAAAGTCTTTTGATGATCAATCCATTCTATGAAAGTCTTTTGATGATCAATCCATTCTATGAAAGTCTTTTGATGATCAATCCATTCTATGAAAGTGAAAACTCGTCGAGAACGAGATTTCAGTTCATTCTTGTATATCACGCCTCTAACCTAATACTCGACCTGAATCAGTCAGGGAGTAAATTTTCGAAACCAAGTTTTCAACGGTTTTATTCACTACTAGGGTCTTCTAGGACCCCTGTTAAAGGATTAGTGCCAGGGATCATTCATGGTCGCGCGGCTACATCGCTCATGTGCAGCAGCGAAACTTGAGTGATACTAAACCACCTTTCAACGTAGTCCCTGAAAAAAGTTTTTTTTCGTGAGCTAGAGCTATTTTTCGATGCTCTATCGACCTAACTGCTTCTCGATAACTATCTCCAGAACATTAATAGATATATTCGAGCTCTATCTTTCGAGACGATAGAAAACCTATTGATGTCTCTTATTGGGCTGATAGAGGATGTCACGCTGATTCGAACGATTGGTCTGCGCTCCCATAAGAGGAGGAACCTGCCGAGTTCTATCCCAAAAACTTTTCATCGAACTTTAAATCACCCAATTCAACTGTTTCTTACAGCGTCATTCCGCTCTCTCGCCAGAAATGACCCGGTCTCACTCGCGATTTCACGATTTCACTTTATGTTTCAATCTCAAAATCGATAAAATACAGTTGAAAATGTCGTTCAAAAGTAGATGACACAGTTTTTGGAATGGAACTCGGCCGGTTCTTCCTCTTATGGGAGCGCAGACCAATCGTTCGAATCAACGTGACAGCCCAATAACGTGACCTCTATCAGCCCAATAAGAGACATCAACAGGTTTTCTATCGTCTAGAAAGATAGAGCTCGAATATTTCTATTAATGTTCTGGAGATAGTTATCGAGAAGCAGTTTGCTTAGGTCGATAGAGCATCGAAAAATGGCCCTAGCTCACGAAGACAATTTTTTTCAGGGACCACGTTGAAAGGTGGTTTTGTAGCACTCAAGTTTCGCTGCTGCACATGAGCGATGCAGCCGCGCGACCAGGAATGATCCCTTGCACTATTCCTTTAACAGGAGTCCTAGAAGACCCTAGTAGAGAATAAAACCGTTGAAAACATTGTTTCGAAAATTTACTCGCTGACAAGAATCAGCGGATCTAGGTCGAGTATTAGGTGAGAGGCGAGATATCCTCTCATAACATTGAAATCATAACCAAGACCAGTTTAGGGTTCAGAACAGGCAAAAACTGTCCTAGAATGCTGGCGCTCTGTGGATCCTTGTGTTTTCAGTATCCATCACCGTCGTATCCCGGTCCCGCTGCTCCTGGAGTGAGTTCCTTCTTCGTATTCATACCAACAGCATTCGTAGCCTCACTGGGTTATGGTTCAATGGGTTATCATTCATTCACGTCATCTGAACTAGAACGTTAGAGAAAAAGTACAGCAAAAGGGGTGCGCAGCGATAACAAATTAAATGTAGATCAAACAAATCTTTGATCATTTCATCGATCTCTTCCCAGTATCCCTCCGTCCCCTCCTACCCCGTCCAACCCGTGCAGCCAGTCTACCAGGAGGGCGTCCAGCCTCCCAGACTTCCAGGACTCATTTGCGAGGGCGATTTCAAGGTACAATTGTGGATTTTCTATTTGCGTTAAACGACACTAGAAGGATGTATCACAAATGTTTCGACGACGAGACATTATAGACGTGGTGAAACGTATCGCACGTGCTTTATGTGAGGAACAATTTAAGGCAGCGTTGGGGGTGTTTATTAATGATTCGAGCAGATTCGCGGAATTGTCAAACCGACGGAGACGAGATCATATCGACGATGACAGATGACAGAAGATAAAGACGATGACAGACTGAAATATTAAAATGGTTTATTGTAGGTCGCTGATGCCTTCGATGCCGCCTTCTACTATGACTGTGTCCATGGATACCTCAGGTGAACAACAAAGTTATTCAAACGACTGTATAATGAAAAAATAAATAATAATAAATACTGCAAATAAATAAAAATTGATCTGAAGAATGCGCTTAAAAGGTTTTTGTTCGGTTTCACTCGCTTCATGAAAGCGAAGACGAAGGAAGAGAATGATTCATTCATGATACCCAGTCCGCAAAACATCAGTATTCTCACACTTCGAATATTGTGAAATTGGACTTTCAGACGCAAGGCGTGCTCCCATGGCAGTCGCTTCGACCCGCAGCGCAGTCAGTGCATCAAGGAGTGAGACCCTTCTTCTCTTCTTCTTCTCTGTCTAATCCTTTCTGAATTCAAACAATTATGTTATCGTTAGCTGATTTTGTCCAAACAACGGAAATTTATGAGCTAATTCAGCTACGTCTGGCAACCCGACGTCCTCTGCTATGACAACCAAGTGATGCCAACGGCCTATTGTGGAGAGTACAGGTGAGAAATATTGATGCCAAGAAGGAAACTAATTTCCTCAAATCGAGGATTCTCTCGCCTATCAGGGAAAAGAGAGAACACGCGAATTGGGGAGAGTCGTTTCCGATATTCAATCACTATCTAGTGGGGAGTAACAACAGATCGATGGAAATGAATCGTCTCTGAAAATGTTTCTCCGACGAAGTGATCATGAAGAGACTACACTTCAAACTCGAGCTTTCAAATCAAGCTTCAAAATTATTCAGAATCTGTCGCAACAACGAGTGGCTCTCCGGCATGTGCCCGCACGACTGGGCATTCATCAATGGGCAGTGCGACAAGAGAAGAACGTGCAGGGAAATCGGTGAAAATGGAGCTTTTGTTATTTGTTGCTGAGATTTTAACGTATTGAAAAACACAAAAAGCGATTCGATAATGGAGAATGTCTATGGAGATTGGTGATTTTATTATTTTATTATTACATAGTTTCGTACGGCTTTTTCACTGATAGCGAGTGGAGAGTGTGCAGAATGGAGAGAGAGAGTGATAGCCGAGATGCGCGAAATTCGGATGAGTTTCACTCAGTGATTGAAAGGTGAAGATGAAGGGGGAGAATGATCGTCTTCACTCTCTTTGCTGATCAAAAATAATATTATCTTTCCAAAGAAAAGGCGGTTCAAATATGTTAGCAATGTTGCAGCCACTCCTCCGTCTCCTCCGGCCTCTCCCGCCTGTGCTCCGGGCTCCGTCCGACCGGACTTCGCCAATCCTCATGGGTGCGAGAGATTTTGAGAGAAACTTAGAAGTTTCGAGCGAAAGCAATGAGGATTTCCGAAGATCCTCAAGACATGAAACATGTCATCGTCGTCTTTCAGATACTTGGAGTGCGATTACTACTACAAGTGGGTGAAGAGAAGTTGTGAGAATGGCGGAATCTTCGATAAGAGGGTGAGGGACGTTAATTAATTAATCACCAATTAGCACAACATATCATTAATTCGCCTGTAGAGCGACGGGAAATGATGACATTAAGACCCATATTTTGGTCTAGATGACAATGATCAGATACGAATGGAATTGGTTTCAGTGGATGTTTAAAAGTGCTAACGACAGATGTGAACGATTGTTGGCCGATCAAGGTGATAAAAAAATCAATTACAAAAATGAACACAAAATCAACTATTTCATGATTTACCAATTAGTAGTTGAGTAGATAAATTAGTTTAAAATATGCTAAATTCCAGAACTCTCGCTGCGTCTACAACTCACCTTCGTATCCATCGCCCAGTGAGTAAAGTTCTACGATCCTCGTTCCAGTTAATTTATCGTCGACATATTTAAAATAGTAATCCAAGAAGGTGTTTCCTATTCTCCACTGTGTTCCAAAGGTAAAATCGCACCCTTGAATACCTCCGTTCCTCCATTCTCAGACCCTCCCTCCTACCCATCCCAACCCGAGTATCGCCCTGCCTGCTATGAGGGAGAACTGAAGAAGGACGAGAAGTACTGCACCAAATACGAGGTGCGATGTTCATTTCAGCAGAAGTTTTCCTACTATTTCCTTGCAACTTTCAGTATGGGAAGATCCGATAAAATTTTTGGTTATTGTTATTACAAAGAATTTTCAAAGATTTGTACAAAGAACATCTGCTGAGATTGGTTAAATTTCTTTCAATTTCAATTATTTATCCACTAGGGGGGAATCAGTAGATTAGAAGAGCAGAGATCTTCATTTGATCTGATCCTCATTAATAAATCTTCCTCAGATCTGTCACTCTGGTCACTTCGAGCAACGCTACTGCCCCTACGGCTCCGGCTTCAATGGCTACCACTGCGAGCAGGGATACAGATGTCCTGGGGACAACAGCGGACCCGGGGGATCCTGCCAGGCGAGACCTTTGTTTATTTAAAAGTCCAGATTTTTGTGAAAGATGAACTGTCAGTTCGACGGTTAGATTTGAATAGGTTTCACAGAGTATTTGAAAGGGGCTGAAGATGGAAGAGAATGATAAATGATATCTTCGTAGTGTAAAACATACTAAAAACATATTTATCTCCAAATCTCCATCAAGACGATCCGATATTCTCAGGAATCGGCCGGTCTCCGTGGTTATCTTCCCGACCGTACCGACTGCGCCTTCTTCTACCAGTGCGCGAGCGGACGATGGGTGAGTTTGGCTGATCTTTGATCTTTGGACGACGTTCATGACTACACACTTTGATAGATATGAAATTGATAATATGACTTTTGATCAGCTATATTTAAAAACAAATAAAACAACAATTCTAGATCCGCATGCCGTGTGCCCCTGGTACCCACTACAACCCGCAGATCGGAGTCTGTGATCACATTGGGAATGTGCCCGGTTGTGGATGGAATGGACAGAAGCAGACCAATTATTGATTATCGATCGAGGAATAGTCAAAACTGTTGTATCATCACATAATATTGTATTCGTTTCTTCAGTATAAATCACCTCATACGTAATATACCTAAAAAAAATTTTCGTGGAAGTAAGGGAAAGTGTGTGCACGAAATTTGAAAATGCGTTTCCAACAATGATTGGAGAAGAGGAGCTTTATAAACGAGAGTGGACAGTATAGGCAACAAGCGGGTTTAAATCTAACACAGGCTGCACGAGCGATGTAATAAGCGGGAGTATTGAACTATATGATAACAACAGTGAATAAATGGTATCGGATTGACTAGCAAGGATGATTAGAATGATTGAAGTTATGAGCAATTCTCTCCATTCTGCACACTTAGTATGTGATAGGAATAGGAATTGCTCGGACTCTGTTGAACGACGCATGAAAAATAAAGAGACTGAACGGGCGTCCAAAATATATTCATTGTTTGTTTGTGGTTACAGAAAGCGGTCACCGGCCATGAGAAATTGTGGAAATAAAATAAAATATGAATCGGTACAGGCAGCTAAAAACTTACTGAAAGATACTGCCGTTGGGTCGTGAAAAGGGGGAAATTGGAAGGGAAGCTAACGGAAAGATTGGTTACGGTGTGTTCCAGACTCGATAATCCCGTGAGGTGGTGTGGTGCGCGCGTGCGATTGGCTAGCGGCGCCGTTTCCGAAACGTCGTCGTCGCACCACCATACGCACACGGCCGCGCACAGCTACTACTGCCAAAATATATCGATAATAATGCGAGGAGCGGAGGAGCTATCGATCATAGGTGCGAGATGGGGAGGAAGAGGAGAAGAACAGTGGGGATCGTTCTACAAACCGGACAGAGGGTAGAGCTAGCAAGATCCGGAGGGTTACTGTGGATGGATAGTTACGGTATCCAGGGGAGGATTACTGAAGCGAGCAGCATCCGCACTTCTTCTTCTTGATGTGAACCAGCTCGACCTGGAAAGTATTGATTTCATAAATAGATTCTAGAAAGAGATATTTTAGGTTCGTTTCAGAAAAAATTACGTTTCAAAAGAGCGATAGAAAACGAGCCAAACAACCGATTTGATATCACTCCGCTATTTTTCAGAATAAAAAAGAATGCTGATTCTGTTCTACAGTTGATATCAACATCAATGGCACTGATATATTTTTTGAGATCAAGATCATTGCTATTTTGTCTCACAGTGCTCTCTACGTTCTGCACCTCATCCCGTCAAAGCGACGAGACAGCTTACTGATTGGAGAGATTGCTAGTCCAATTATGAATACTAGTAGTTCAGTGATTACTGACCTGTCCTGCGGGTGGGAGGTTATCGAAATCGTCCTCCTTTCCATCGATCATCGTCGCCCCCAGAGGCTTGTCTGACTGTCTGAACGCAACAGATTGAGTTGTGTTTCAGGATCAATATGGATAAGGTTCTTGAAGGGACTGAATTGATATTAGTTGGTAATCTTCTTCAAAACAACTTATTCTTTGTGCATTATGCAGTCTACGTTTATTAAAAGTGTTCCAGTGAGATCAACAAGTCAGCATCAACGTCAGCTCGAAGATCGAATCACCTCCTGACTGGGGTCTCTGGTGCCTCCGAGAGCAATGGTTGCATCTTCTCGTTCTGCATCAATTGCTCTTTCGAGAGACCTGAAAGCTGATTCGTTAGTCGAGATTATGGATAGGGAGGTAAGACCAATCATCGTTCTGATGAACCCATGAACGCTGGGGATCGCATTTTCTCAACCAAACAACAAATGAGGTTGTCTCACCATTCTGCAGGTACGAGGGCGATGAGGAGACTGCGTGGCCGTTACTGAAATAATCACTGTAGTTTCAGAATTGAACTCGTTATTGTCGCTGTCTTGTTCTCTATGAGGAAAATTCTGGAGTTTCGAAAGAATGATTAGGTAGGAAAAACTGGTATCAACCAATTGTCTAGACGAACAAACTATTATCATATTTAAATTTCTTAAACGTACCCATTTGCCTTGACTGGCGTTCCATCGGCTGATCCTGGATGGGAGGGAGGGAAAGGCTTGTGAAGATACGCCTCCACGATGGGGTCGACCTGACAATGACTAATTTCAGAGCCGGTACAAGATTCAACACTTATTCATACTGTTTTCAAAAGATTTCATGAACGGAGTGAGTGTCATGTTCTGATTCTTTTGTTGAATTATGTTTCAACCAATTAAATTCAATTCAATTCAATTATTTATCACATCAGGCAGTAATGCTCAGGTGAGGATGGGGCCATATTCTTCATTGGGCACGTTCCACCAATGGGGTCCGATCGTACGTCTGAGGTCATCGCGCCATCGAGTATTGGGGTGGCCAATTGGGCGCGCACGGTTGTAGGGCCTCCACAGGGTTGTCGCGCGTGTCCAGTGATTAGTCGGCATTTCCCGGATCTTCAGTGCCCATTTTGCTTTGCCTCTGAGGACCTCCTTGTTCCAGTCGCGAACTTTGGTGATCTCTCTTATTCTCTCGTTTCTGATTCGATCTCTGAGGGTCACTCCGACCATTCTCCGCTCCATCTTTCCTAGTGTAACATCCAGACGCTCCTTATCGGCCTAAAGCCCCGCCCCATTCCGACCCAGTTTGAAGAATCCTCACCCGACAGCTTGGGCAACCCGGTGAGAATCGCCCACTTGGTACGCTTCAAGAGGAGACCCCGGATGGGTATCAACCGACTCAAGTGATCTACCGTCAAGAAAGGCCCAGATCGTCAAGTCTGCCTCGTGAGTCAATCAATAGTCCACGTCAGCACTCACTCGCCATCATCGGAGGCTGGATGATCTACTTCAAAGCTCAATGGAGATCGACCAAGACCATTCCAACAGTAGACCCAACAAGCCAAAGAAGATTCCCTCATCCCTTGACCCAGACACCTTGAAATCGAAGATCCCACTCCCTCCCTAGCGAAGCTACCATCCTGCAGGCCCAGTGCCTTGAGGACAGGATAAAATCTGTATCAGAGTACGGTGGTTCGGATGCAGCTGTCGAAAAGACGTCTCTTTGTCTTCATAGGAAGAATCCGTGAAGCGAGCAGATGATGTAGCTTGCTCCATGCAGCCCAACCCAAGCGTATCCGATGTTCCAATTCAGCCGAAGGATCAAGGGGAAGAGAGATTTTTCCACCAAGATATGTTGCAGTGTCGGCAAAGTGGAAGACTTGGTTGTCGATAGTGATGGGAGTTCGGGTGGTCGTGCAGGACGTGAGGAGGACGGTCTTGGAAGCGTTGACCTCTAAGCCGACTCGCGCGCAGGCCTCCACTAGCTTCTGAAGCATCTTCTTGATCTCCGGACGAGACTTGGCGACGATCGCGATGTCATCGGCGTACTCCAGATGACAGAGATGACGACCGTCAATCTTTAGTCCGCAGTTCTCCCAGTCGATGTCGTCCATCGCGAGACTAAGGACAGCGTTGAAGAGGCGAGGAGACAGAGTCTCCTTGGCGGACTCCTCTTCTCACTTGCACAGAGACAACTTCGTCGTTCACTCGGATGAAGGTGGACGAGTTCTCGTAGATTCGATGAAGGAGATTGACGAGTGTTGGGTCAACTCCAGACTTCCAGAGTGCCTGCCAGACAGCGCTCCACTCCACTGTGTCGAAGGCCTTGGTGAAGTCGACGAATCCAATGTACAGGGGCACTCTGGAACTCCCTTCAACCACTGCACTCCAAATGCAGTCACGGCGGATATAAACTGATTATTCGGCCTGACTTGATTAGAAAACAGCTGAAGATCAAATTTATGCAGTAGCAATTATAGTGAAAGCAAATATTTGCATAACTTTCGAGAGTTTTTTTTAAACGTTTTGTACACTGGATTTTATCGTTGATTTTCACTCCAAATGTTGCTCACTTCATGGTAGAGATGCTCCTCGGGTCTGAACGGGTTCTCGTGCTCGTTCTCCATTTTTCTGCAAAGAACAAATTAATGTTTTATTTATAACATTAATGTTTTTATGTTTTGAAACAACGATTCGATTATGTTTCACTCGGTATGTGAATGCACGGATTCTAGCAGATAATGATAAAGAGCAGATTGCCGAATACGATGAGAAATGCTATATATATTATATTAAAATATTCACTCATCCCGACCTTGCCCAGGGTAGTGGCGGGCTGACCGGCCTCCGCTGGTCTCCTTCGATGTTCCTGTAAAATATATTATGTTTACGTGGTACGAGATACTGTCTTTCATAAGATTATGAATGTAAGAATATTACTCTCTTTATAATGTGCAATGGAGTGAAACCTTAGGTATTTTCTATAATTATTTATCTATTTATTTATATTTATCTTCAGATCCATACCTCGGGGGAAGGATGGGCGCGATGGGGATATCCACGGTTTCCTGCTCGAACACGGTCACACGAGCGACCGGAGCGTCAACACTGCAAAATATATTTATTAATTACGTAAATAGTTTTATAAAACATTTTTCACATGGCTTGTTAAAATCTGCTCAAATATTGGAAGATAATGGACAGGTGAGGTTGTTAAAAGTGCGAAATGTGGTGAGAAAGAAGCACTTTGGGTGTCAATCAACGCTGGAAGAGAGAGAGTCCATCCGGACCCCATTGGTCCAGAGAGGGAAGAGTACTCATTCCAAGACATAGAATGTCCGGAGGATGAGGAGAGAGAGGGGAGGGAGAGAGGGAGACTCAATCGAATTAGCGTGAAGACTGGGGGCGCCCGCAGGCCATTATTGCACCCCATCCAGACCCCATATGTGTCCTCATCTATTCCCAGAGAGGCTATTTTACGAGATGTGTTTTCGTGATGATCGGGGGCTAGACTATTGCAGCGTCTCAGAAAACGAGATAATTAGTGAGCGATATTCCGAGATTTTTTTCAGATTTGCAACAATATGGCTTGTGAGATAGTCAGAGATGACGATGCAAAAATGGATAAAGAAGATGACAGAGCGATTCGAAAAAAGCGGAGAAATCACTAGGCAAACAATGATGAAAATATCTCTAGAACAGCTCAGTTCCTCTCTCTGATTCATTCTCTTCTTCGCTGTGTGCAATCACGATCAAACAAGCAGAGAGGAAGGCGATCGAGACTCTCCTCGTTTTGCATGTTCTCTCGTCGGTCAGAGACGGGAGAGAACAGGCGAATTGATGAGAGGCTCGACATCACAAGAAGGAGAGGAAATTGATCGAGAGAAATTGAGAGGCGGTGAAAGAAAGATTGTTGCGAACCGAAACGCTCCATTCATTGAGCATGAACTCTCCCAGCTCTCTAATCAAGAGACTATTGGGTAGCGCCTGCCGAAGTTGAATAAATCTGCACACAAAAAGAAACTCGGGTCGAAATCGAGATTGATTGACAAATCGATTTGATTGATCACGCTCTTTGAATCACATGAAAGAGATAAGCGAACGAGAAGAGAAAAGAGAGGATTCGGAGAAGAGAGAGAAGCCCCATCTAAACTGTTTAAGCTGCGACGTAAAAAAAACGAGAAGCTGCTCTCTCACTTTCGCCTGCTATTTATCCTCCATCTCTAAGGATCTGCTCCCTGCTCACTTTGCCTGATCCCTCGCCCCTTTGGCTCCATGCATTTCAAATGAGATGTGAGAGGACTGACTGACTCGAGCCCAGACCAGTTCAGTTTACTGCTAACGAGGGAGGAGATTGATGGGGGAACGAGGATAATTAGGAAATGCGCAATAAACTCTGGCTAAATCATCACTAAAACATCTGTGTTAAAGCTCACTGCAAAAAAACCAGGATCGGCGAAGGAAACATATTATCTCTAACTTCTACGCTAATCGCTTACCCTAAACTGCTGTGGACCCTAAGCGATTAGTATCTAACGACTAGCTATCTGAAGGGGCAAACCACCTGTCCGAATGGCATATTTCACCATTAACCAACACTAAACTGCTCCCATTCTCTTCGAAGCCAGCAATTAGTCGTTTACTGGGTATCTAAGGGGAGATGAAAGGGGTCGCAAACACCTGCTAGGCGGCGGAAGGAAGGAAAAAGCAGTGGGCATGCATCTCCATGGGGGTAATTAGTCACTTTAGAAGGGGTCAGCGAGCCCGAAAAGCAGTGGGGAAAGAGAGATAGGGAGGGAGAGGGAGGGAAGTCAGAACCCAGCTGGCAGTATGCAAATGAGCGCTATCGAGCCCCACGCTGAGTCAACCGAAGCGGAGCGAGAGATCCATGCCGAATTCATGCCAAATCACTCTAATACGAGAGCCTCATTCTTGAACCCTAGAACATTCCTGAGAGGTTTCAGCATCATCGCCTTTCTACGCAAGCGTATCCTTTTACTGATGAGGTTCGCCTTGCAAAAACAAGAGGCGCTGGAGCCTATCGGGAATGTTTTCCGCTTCTCTAGAAGATGAAGCTGCAGAACGCGGTGGTTCAGTGCGGGCCGGCAACAGAAAACAGCGCCTGATTACGCCGGGAAGATGCTGAAACGGCGCCCCTTCCCCTTCTTCCCATATTTCCCCCGCCCGCTTTATGTCGCTCGTCTTCCAGAAAAATATGCACAAGAAAAATAGCCCCGGGGGCGTTCACAAGGGCCCGCTATTTTGGACTGGATTCACTCTCCCTTTTGGACTGAATCTCTCTCTCTCGCGCGCTCTCTCGGTCCTATCAGAGATGCGAAAATGGAGAAAAACAGCGCCGGGGAGGAGATGTAACAAACAACAGCCTGATTTAGGGGCAATAAGCGGGTTAAAAGAGGCTTGGGAATGAGATAAATAGGAGCGTGCGTGAAAAATAATCGGAAAAGCAAGAGAAAGATACTGCGCAGAAAGATGTGACTTTTCGTCAAGCCTTCAACGCTAAAAAAAAATAAGCGGAATTATATAGTCAGAAGTGACCGTTTTGTGCCGAAAAGTTCAGGAAATAAGACAGTCGGGAATAACTCGAGAAATGGAGCGTATCGGGACTGGAAAAGGGAAAGGCTACAAAGGTGAGTAGAGTGAGTCTAGTCGCGTGCCTCTCTCTCTAACCTATCCCCCTCTATCCCACGCACTCTCTCATTTTCCCACACTCTCTCGCCCATCTGTCTCGTCTCTGTCATCTCTCCATCCTTCCCTCACTCTCGCCCCCGGATCCTTGACTGTTCCCGGGGGTAGAGATCGATCACTAGAGGTCAGGAGGGGGAGGGAGAAAGGCAACAAAGGTGAGAAGGGCGGACTTACTAGTAGGCTAAACTAGAGATAACTCGCTATATCTCGGCGCGTCATTTAGTGACGAAAATATAATTTTTGTCCTCAATGTCGGAGAAGGCAAAAGTTTATGGTGGTGCCGATCACGGGATTACTAACTGGCAATGAACTCATTAGAAGCGCCCTCTAAAGCGTGACAGAAAGAGAAAGAAAACTTCAACAATAGCAGTGAATGTGCTAGATCAGAGAACTCACAGACTCGCTTGCCTTCTACTAGCGCGTGCGGTTAATCGAGCATGAAAGGTTATGAGATACTCGGTCTTTCGTTGCTTTACGCTTCACAGCAAACACCCGCATAATCGGAACTTCTTCGGTTTCAGGCCCAGATTGCAACCGCATAGATTGAAATGAGAGGGGTGGAATGGAAATCGAGATAGAGGAGGAGAGATAACAATCGAATATTTGAGAAATTTGGCATTCGATAATATTTTTGAAGTAAGAAATTCCTGAACCTTCTCAGATCTCTTGCTCTCGATTGTGGTCCTCAAACTAGGGGCCATTCTCTATCCTCCCTCCCTCTCTCTATCCCCCATGGGAATGCCCCTCCTCCTCCGAGAAAGGGACACAATGCCCTCTCCTTCTAGTAGTCCAAACCCAATTTGGAATGGAAGCCAGAGGGAGAGGAGGAGGACTATGGAGGGATAATCAGTGAGTGAGCAAACATGAATCTTTTAAGGATTCACTACGTAACACGAGGATTCTGATGAGGTTTCAAGACATTTCTCTTATTCGCCGCTTGAATTCTTAGCGCTCAAGATCTTCGAGCAGTATTTCTTCGGCAGGAAGAGTTTTGGTAGACGGAGACAAATGGAGGAGTGGAACCAATAGCTCAATATTATGAATGACTGAATGTTCTGTCCCTCTTGGAAGCATGGACCAAGACTCATGTAGAGTTAGGATCTCCCCATATCCATCGTCAGGACGAACAGAAAGTATTGGAGGGAGAAGAGGACGGATGAATAAGATGGGGAGAGAATGGGTCATTGGCCTCAAAAATGGGTTCTTCTCCTCTCTTCTCTTCACGGTGACGTCCATCCATCTCCTATAATGCACTTTCCCCTCCCCTTTCTCTCATTTGGAGGAGAAGAGGGGCAAAAAGAGGAGGAAATGAGATGAACAAAGCGAAATCGATAAGGTTCCCATACAATGCACTTTCTGACAATCAAAACTGCATCATGCAATTTTTTGTTGTTGCGATTATATTAGAACGCAATGCGGCATCATTGCGAAAGTTTTCTCGCATTCAAAACTTCTCCGTGAAATCTTTTTTTTTCGAAATCACACTTGAGCAAGATAATTGTTGGTAATCATGGAGGTGATTCCCCCCCACAAAGTTCACAACTGTCAAGAACTTCTCACAGCTCTCGCTAAATTGATGAAACGAGTGCACGTTTCAACTGGAAAAGCGAAGCGACGAGTGGAATGAGAAGGGCTTGAAAGATATTCCGAGAGCTTTGGAGGCACTCGCTTCAGCGGGAATTCGAGAGAGAGGACCAAGATGAGATGGAAGATAGCGGAGGAAGCGCGGAATCCCCTCTCTTTGACAAGAAAGCACGCGAAAATGGGAGACAAAGTAGAGGCAAGAGAGACTCGGATTGAGGGAGGAGAGGCCTCCGAAATACCAGAATCGCCTCTCTGTCCCTCTCTTTCTCTACCCCGTTGCAACCCCTCCTCTTGACAAGACTCCCATCGATTAGAGGCTTCCGTTTCCCCTTCCCTTCCCTCGTCCTTCGTTCGTCTATCTTCTAGTCGACGACATGATTGTCCGAGATGGGATAAATAGAACAAAAAGCATAGCAACAAATTGCATTTGATCTACTGTTATGAAACTTTTCTCAAATATCACTCGTCAACAACTTCTTTATTCACTCTTTCGATCTCGAGAGCCGAACTACCTCGAGAGATTCGGGGATGGCTAACTAAGAAAGCGAGGGAAGAATAAGGAAGCAGCTTCCGTTTCCTTCCCTCGTTCGTCTTTTTCTCCTTCTCGACGACAACTCAAGATTGTCTTCGAGAGACGAGAGAAGAGACTGTCCGAGAGGGAGAATGAGGCCTATACGAATACGAAGAAGGATAGCCATGGACCGACTCCGCTTAGATGATGAACGGGCTTAGAACGCATAGTGGTTACTGAGAAAAAGCTGCAGCGTCCACTCTACGAAGAAAGCTAGGTGCTCATCTACTCGTTTCTTGAATAACATACACTGTTCGTTGAATAATGGAAAGGCTAACTGAGAAATACGATGAAGCTTCCACTCTCTCTTGTACTTATAATATCTGCTCAACCGCTTATTTTTCGAAGAGCAAAACACTGTGGGGAATAGTGAAGTGGAAGGGTAAGGAAGTAAGGATGTTTTCCGAGCTTTTACGGTAAGGATGGATAAAAGCCATTCGAAAAATAAGGAACGAAGAGAGAGAGAAAGTAAAACTTTCATTCAATGTTTTTTATTTGTTCCTTTCAGTTATGTTTCAGACAATGCTCATATTTGTAACTTTTGAAGAATCCGTCGATTTTGCTCTTTCATTTTCCTAAGGAAAAAATAAATAATTAGTTGAAACAAGGAATTGTATCGAATCTATGCGCCTTTTGATTCAGTGCATTTTTGAAGAGCCGAATCAAGATTCTTTTTGATAGCCCTAGTTTCATTCCCTCTCTCGTTCATTCGTTCAACCCATAACTTTCCCAACACCTCTCCGCTCTCTCGATTCCCTCCTTTCCCTCGCTTCGCTCAATCAACAAACTAGTTCGATTCGAGGCGGCGAATATTTGAGGGAAGTACACAGGGAGTGAGCAGAAAAAGCGATAGAAAGTCGGAGAGAGGAACAATTTCTCTAGAAAATATTCGAAAATTTTTGAAAATTCAGGTGGACTTGATCATCAGAATGAAACTTGTGGAGACATTAGTGATTTTTAAAAATCTCGTAATTCGTCAGAGTTCATGAAAACGCCAGAGAGAAGGAGATTTTCGACATCTGGACAGGGAGCAATGCATATGGAACGCGGCTTCTCTCGGATGAGAAATGGGACGAAGGGGAGCCATGAGACAAAGAGACGCAGAAGCTGACTGAGAGTTGGGAGATGATTGATACTTTGCGCCAAGTTTCGTCGTCTAAGAAGGAGCGTTTTGCGCGCTAGAAACACCTAACTAATGGCTGAAGACGCTAATGATAGGATGCCGTTTTCTAGACGATAATAAGACGTGTGTGCTAGAAGAAACCTCTCTTCTCTAAAGGGAGGATAACAAGCGCAAGAAACACGTAACAAAAAGCAAAATAGCGTTTTGGACGTCGAAAACATCAGCTTGCTCACTTCACTTTGCCAAATGAATGCGAGAGGAGCGAGAGAGAGAAGCGACTGAATCAACAAGGAAAAGGATGTCACCGGATACGGAGGAGGCAATGAAATATGGAGCCCTATCAATACCGTACTTCCTGAATCAGGCAACATACACAGTATGACATTCGTGATAGGACTCAAATCAAGCCGAACTTGATAGAATCCTCGCTTCTCTTTCTCAGAGTGAGCAAAACACGAGAAGCTGGAGGTAATTTGAGAGGACTGATGTAATGAGTGGATATCGATCGGAAGAAACTTTCAAGTGATGTAAGGAAAATAAATAACTCACTCAGCCATGATCCCTGCTGAAGTTTCAACTAGGAGGGAGAGATTTGACGTGGAGAACTGGGAGGGAATGAGAGAGATGAGAGGGGTACTGAGTGAGTGAGGGAAAGGGAGACGGGGGGATAAGTGAGAGATCACGGCGCGAGAGAGCGCCAGACGATCAGAGTACGTCTTCTTCGAGAGCTACTTGCTGCTTGAAACTTTGGAAGATCATGGCCTATTCTCATGGCTACTGCATTCGAAAATACATTCACGTATCATTGTTGTTCACACTACTACTGTCTGTTGTGCTATGCTGTGCTTCGAGAGTTATGTGGTGAAAGTGAGAGATGGAGAGAGATCTTCAGCCACCTGACCATCGCAGCAGCTTACACCGCGCAGAGTGCAGAGACGGAGAGGACGAGCGAGAGACAAGGGAGATCGAGGAGAGTCCAGAGAGGGAGGAATGTGAGAGGGGATATTCGGGATGCGAGTCAGGTGTCGGAGAGAAGAAGCACTCAGGAGGAGAGAGAAGTGTTCAGAAAAAAGATGGAGAGAGAGGATGAGGTGAGGGGGTGGCACAAGTTCGAGGTGATCAGTAGTGAATCACTCTGACCGGCGAGATAGTGTGCCAAAACCGAAACGTCATCCCTAGTGATCATTGGTTTTGAAAAGGATCGCTACTTAAAGCATGAAATAGCGAACATGAAGGAAAACAGTTATTTGATCTTTGATCTTCATGTCTGAATTTCAGGTTGATTTTTGATCTTTAAAAAATAACTCACTCTGTGTAGGGTTGCCGAGCAAGGATGGGTGTCGAATCATCCTCCTTCTCATAGAGGAACGTCTTCACGGGATTCTCGCCGAAGGAAACTCTGCAAATATCATAATTATTTATTATTTATTTGGCCGTCAACATTTGCTGCTCCCTCCATTGGCTGTTTGAACTATTGTTAAATTTTTTTAAACATTAAACAAGCTTTTATTTGTAGAAAATCGCTTGAAATCGATTTGTCATCAAGCAAATACCCCACCCTCCACTCTCGAATTCCCCACTAGAAAAAGACTCAAGACAAGGTCACTTCAATCAGTGTTCTTCTCAATCGTGCGCCCCCATTACCGCATTTTGACTCGATTGATGACCGTGACAAGGCAAACCTTTTGGTTCCAGGAAAGAAAACCCTTGATTTTAATTAATTTTAAATTTATTTATAATTACTTCTTCCCAGTCGATCGCTTCCTCTGCCGAACGTGCTCGATGACTCGGTTCATCTACAGGAAGATTAATGGGTACGGTAGGCTACGGTAACTCGATCGCGAAGTGAAATACAGTAACCAGCAAAGAGCCTCAAATTCAAGCGATCGCGAAGCGAAATGGAGAAGAAGTTTGCGCGTGAAGATGGAGTCCGGTTCGTCGCTCACACAAAAAGAGAAGTGGAACGTAATCGAAAGCCGAAGAGGGGCAAAGACCGGAGATGAGCTCTCTCTCCATTCCCCACACTCTCTCGCCGGTCAGGGAAACTAGAGAACACACTGAATGAGGAGGCAAAGAGAGACCAGAGATGGAGTGAGAAAGAACAAGAAACATCTCGGTATTGGAAGCGAACATGATCTTCTTTTGAATGGACATGGTGATCGATTTCAGCGCATGGACTGGACATTTTTGGACTGGATCGCATCTACCTTCGGAATCATCTTTCCAGAGCGGTGAAATGGAGAAGCGCCTTCGGTCAGCGCTCAGGAAGAGAGCTTTCCTTACAGGTGAAGAAGTGATAGGGATACTATGCAATGACCGGGGGGTTATCCCCGGAGAGAAAAAGGCTCCTCCCGAAAATCGTCAACCTCGAAACACGGACAGACAAGGTCACTTCAATCTTGTGTACACGTGCCTGCCTGTCCACTTTACCGCAAGAGAACGGGACGTGTCTGTGTTTTCACGGCGGACCAAGGAAAAACAAGGAAAATATGTGGGATGTGGCACTTCTGGAGTTCGCGTACTACGAAAAGTACCGAAATGGTAAATATGCTTCACGTCATGCGCACCTCCACTAAGCTACGACTGCGCAATATGGGAAAGACGGGTAAAGACTGGACTGCTTGATTGGACCACTTATTCCTGCCGTATTCAATCTCTGCACGAGTTGCAGATCGTAAAGCATTTGATGAGAGAGGAACGGGCCTAATCTATCTCCCAGGAAACCGGCTATGATCCGAATACGCGTCAAGAAGGTTGGTCCGATATGGTCTACACCTCGTAAATCCTGATGTTTTTCTGCATGATGCTCGGTTCTCGCTGGTAATTAAGGCTACAACAAGGAATACTGGCACCGAGTTGAGTCTCTAAGGTTTTTAAAGCGAAGCATTTATTATAGCGAGACCAATCGCTTCTACAGCCTACCACGAGTTGTATCGCTGCTTTCTGGTACTTTTTTCGTCAGAGTTTTCGGACTATATGGCCATTACGATCTCGAAAGTGAGGACTCAAAAGTGACGGATGGAGGCCGGAGAGTCTATTGTCTGTTTTGATGATGGAAAGAAGAGTGGAGGATGGGGATAGAATGGGCGATGAGCCCCACCAAGTCCATAAGTGAAAGGGAAGAGGGATGGAGTAGGGAGGAAGGTGGGAACGATGCAAATCGGATAGAAACGGTAGAGAGTTATCGACTTTCCCGGGCGAGAGACAGAGCAGGAAAGTTCTACCTTGCCTCTTTTGATCTGTTGCCTACTACAAACCAGGGAATGAACAGACTAACAAATTCAATGAGATATAGTGCTTGCATCTTTGGGTATAGGTGGTCATTTGTGAACCCAGATAACAATGAATATTCAAAAAAATCTGAATGGTAGTGAAGCAATAGTGACAATATAGTATAGTTAATGATACGAAATCCCCCAATTTCCACCGGCTACCACGGATTTCATTGAAGTGAAACAGTGGCGCCTGTGCAATATGCGGGAAAGAGAGAGAGAGATCACTGGAGGATGGGGAGGGAAGAGATCAGAGAGATAGAGAGGGGAGAGACAAGGGAGAATGGAGAGATGCAGAGAGCAAGAGACATGGACACAGTCCCTCTAACCGGCTGGGAATGACACGGCTTTCACCTTGTCCTCACACACAGCAGCTCACTCCCATTCAATTGACCATCCCATTCCACCCCTCGCCACCCCCGTGCAACAACTTTGTGGGTGGTCCATCGGTTGACATGTTTAAATGGGGAAAAGATCTGCCCCAGACCTACCGCACACTATTCTATGAGAAGGTTAGAGAATGAAGGTGGGGGGAGGGAAAGAACAGAAGAAGAAAAGACATATGGAGGCAGGTAAATTGTAGCTGTTTCCGAGGCAGGAAAGACAGCTGAGGCAGTAATCTCAGGAAGTCACGGAGACATGATTACTGCATGTGACCTGACTAAAAATGGTCTCCTGCACGGATTCGCAGAGAACATTCATTACATAACCCTTTTTCAGCTTTCTACGTAGCACCAGGCTAGCAGAAGAGTTTTCGGAATGGGCCCGGCCAAAACAGAGAACAGAGAATCTTCCCGTTACTAGAGAACTCATGCGAATGATTGGGGCCAGCTGACCTTGCGTGATGATCGTCAAAGAGAAAAGGAGGGGGGGGGGGAAACCACGGCAAAAACAGCGCTAATCGGCGGCTTGACGGGCGCCGAATTAGTCTTTTGCGCCGTCAAGCGATCGCAACCTCGCATGCCGTTTGCGATATATTGGCAGAATGGTAGTTGTTCGGCAGAGCGATTATTGGTTGCCCGAGGCAATTCGTTTTATTGCCTGGAAACTACCCTAGAGATTGCAGGAGCGCTGCAGTTTCCATGGTAGACTTGTTCGAATGAGATGGAGCTATCGAGATTGAGAATGATTGAAGAATTGCATCGAAAGGAAATGAGTAGTGCAGAGATGGTCTGATGATAGGGGATTCCCACTCAACACCACTAGATAGCGCAAACTTGTTGTTTCAGCGTAGAGATAACGTTGTCTCAAGAGTGAGAATGATTGATGGGAGAGGAGAATGATGAATGAATGGATGGGAATTGTCAACTAGTGATAGGAGAGAGGGCAGGTGACAAGAAGGCCGATGGTCAGCTGATTTCGCATGCATGAATATCAAATCTATGGATTGGAACACTTTTAAGTGAAATCGCAGCTGAGCTACGCGAAATCAAGAGAAATCACGCGCCATCCGATTCAAAACTAACAGAAACGATCGTGGTAGGAGGAAAGCTATGATGATTGAACGATCAACAAGATACATCCTCCCGTCCACCGCACATAAAGGAGCTGTTCAGCAGCCATTTTGTTCCTCTCCTTCTCCTCGTCTCACCAAAATCCAATATCCGCTCCTCGCCGCTTTTCCCTCTATTGTTAGCAGATGTGGTCGAGGGAGAGTTTACAGGAGAAAGAGAGGATACACTTTGAGAAGCCACGGCCAAAACAGTGTGATGGCTTGGTAGTTCTTAGAGTTCACTGGATCGAGTAGAAGAATGGTCGTGTTTTCCCCCGACTCTTTGCCCATCCGTTTGATCACGGAGGGCCATTAAAAAAATATCTTGGCAAGCGAAAAATTCACTGAACTTGTAGCAACGGTCAGTGAAGAATTTAACCCTTGATGATTGTTTCCTTCGTCCATCAACAGACTATACAGGAGTCAATCAAGCCATTTTTCTCCCTGTGCGGGCCCTCGGCTATTTGTATTACAATCAAATTACGACCGCTCTTTCATCTCACGACATTCTGGAGAGATCGAGGGACATTTGGAGAAAAATGTGTACAGAAAGATATTTTTCTCCTCATCATAGATCGAGAGCAGAGAATGGAGAGAGAGAGAGAGGTGCGATGTGGAGTTGTTTGAATTTGCATGAGCCCTCGCCCTCTCCAAATTCCCCTACCAAACAAACACTCATCGAGCGGAGATTTCTATTTGACAACAATTGCGTGTCACTAGCACGCTAATTTTCATGGATCGTTATTTTCACTTTTAGGGGGTCTACCAGTACGTAAAATCTACATTTTCTGTCAAGTAAATGCCTAAATTATTATTTCTAATCAGTTCATCGTTACCTCTATAATTGTCCGAGGCTAAACATATTTCAGTCAATTTTATTTTTCGCTCACCTCTTCTGATTTGCATTGAAATTGTGCGCCGCGTTCGGCGAGATCACTTCGGCCATTGGGTACGGTAGGGTTTCGATAGATCAGTCAGCGATCAGCAGTGCATCTGAATTACAGTAATCAGCTCTGAATCGCTGATTCAGCGGAAAATGTGCGCGAAATGAGGAAACAATCATCTTTTAGAGTAGATTTTCTGCATGAATCAATCCATAGTCACTCTAAATCGGGAGTAATATCGGTGTAAAATCACGTCAGTGGTGGCCGGGAAGTGGTCATTGCGCAAATCGTCTAGGGGAAATTGAGATGGGGAGTAGATGGGGAAGGAGAGAGACGACTGAGAGTGGTACAGATGTAATATTCATGAAACGGATTGGACCTCCAGGCAACGAGATGGTCCGGTGAAAGGAAAGAGTAGGGATGTCGTGTCGGTTATTGCTCTCTTCATTCTGCACACTCTCTTGTCGGTCAGAGAAACGAGAGACTGTGCAGAATGAAGAGAGTCGAAAACCGAAACGACATCACTGGAAGAGAGAAGGAAAGAAAAACGGGAGAAACTATGAGGAAATGAGAGAGATCCCGGTCGGCCGAGAATATTAATATCCATCTTCCCTCTAAATCAAGATTGTGATCTCAGTACAAGTGACGAGATCTCTCTAGAGACAGCGAGCAACACTCATAGAGTGTGCAAAATGGAGAGAGATCTATCCGAAACGACATCCCTACTATGAACTAGATGCAATTTGAGAAGGCGATCTCTGAGATTGCATCTGACCCAAAAGTTCTTGAGGTCAAAACAATAGGTCCAAACGATCCTACGAAAATTCTGAGATGACAATGTACAAAGGAAAGCAATCAAATGATTTTTCATGAATGCTACATTGGTTGAAGAACATTTGAGAAATGTGATAATGAGCGGACAACGCACAATCTCTCATCCAATTTGGGCAGTTAGTGAGCTGTTTTCCGAGTCGGGCCAGTGCCGGAAGGAAAGCGAGGGTGGGGGCTGACTGAGACTGCGGATTTATTGTCTAATTTACGTCACTCCCCATGGATCTTTCCATCGTCATACCATCAATGAATAATGGGTCCCGACACGAAATTTTTTTTCAGAATATGTGGGAGTGAAGTTTGACAATTCCCAAAAGCAAAATGTGTTCAATGGGAGAAGCCTTATTCGTGAAGATGGTGTCATTCAAAAACATTTTCTGATCGCGGGCACCTTGATATTTTGGGAGAACGGTCGAATACAAAAAAACATTTCAATTTCATGAATTTTGATTGCGTTCGAGGAGGTTGGTGCACAAAGAGAGAATGCACGAGGACTGGGGTCTTGTTGACAAATTGAACAACTACGCCAATAGATCTTTCCCCTCTACCGATGAATAATGTACAGATTTGAGTACGTGAGAAAGTTGTAGCGGATTGAAGACGGGTTAGAGTATCCAATTTAAAAGATGTCAAACTGGGAAAAAGCGAGGGTGGATTGACTGAGACTGGGGTCTTGTTGTCTAATTGACGTCACTCCCAATAGATCTTCGTCATTCCATCAATGAATAATGCGGCCATCCTTCACTCTGGGCGGCCTTAAACTTCGCCTTTTTATCGAGGATTCGAGCGCTCTGTTTGACAAGGATGCGTCTCTCTATTGCACACACTCTCTCGTCGGTTAGAGAGACGAGATAGTGCTCGGAATCGAGAGAGATTGGCTCCGAGTGTTCCCTCCAGTAATCCGGAACCACGCGACAAAACAAAGAAGAAGAAAACGAAGAAAAGAGGAGAAAACAGGGGGCGAAAGTCTCTTCATTCAGCGTTATCTCTATCAGATCCCATGGTCTTTCTTGTTGTCGGAACATTCTCCCCGAATCAGGGCCCGCTTTGTTCCCAACGCGCAAATCCCAGTGAAGAGGCGCTCATAAAAATAAGATTTGTTGGTGGAACAGCTCCCTCGGTTTGCACATTCTGGAAAACGAAGTCGTGAACACACAAAATTCTAAATCGGGCTGCTTCTGGAATGCTGAAAATGCAGCGAAAATAGCTGCTGTTTTGCGCATGCGAATTCGCAAAAGCTGCGAAATTGGAGAAATGAGAATGAGGAGAAGAACTGTAAGCGCGAAACGACACGTCATTATTCCAGAAGGAAGGAAAGGAGGAGAAAGCTGGAAATTCGGAGAGAAACGACCGCCGTTATTCATGTGCGAATCCGCGCTCTCGAAATGTAAACATGCGAGCCGTGAGTGCTATAACATTTTATGAGCAGAAAGAAAAAAAAGTAGCAAACCAAAATAGTAGGCAAATCTCGTTCAATTGGATTGCTTTTTTCTATGGTTCCTTTTGAATCAAAGGGACAAGAGAACGCAACACTTCACTCAACAGTAAAGTAGCGGCAAGTCGTTGCGCAATATGCATATGTGCATGTCGACTAGAGAAGGAGAGAGGGACCCGAGAAGACCGAGAGGTCCGGAGAGGAGATAGAGAGAGAGGGAAGTAGAGAACCCGTGGAGGATTAGAGAACGGGCAAAGTGGAGAGACTCCCACGATCCCCTCCCTTCTCTCATTCTCAGTCCATTCCCATTCCACGCACAGATTCGCGCGTGCTTGGAGATGGAGGCGACAACTCTCCTCATTTCGCACGCTATCTCGCTTCTCTGACCGATGAGATATCATGCTGAATTGAGAGATTCCCAATGTCTCCCAATCCCCCGCGCTTTATGCGTTGCTCTAACCCCAGAGAGGACACCACGGATTCATACTCGATATGTCTCTTGGGAGAACCATGAGAGAGAGTGCGAAACGAGGAGAATCGCGGACACTTGAAACCTCTCGCGAGCAGAGGGATGACCCCAATAGTAGAATTCGAAATACGCGTTATGGTCTCATAATGATGTACAATATCCGGGAATGAGTTCGTACCGTAGACTGGTTTTCCAACCATGAACGTAAAGTCTTGTGCATGGGAATTCGATACACGTGCAAAGATAATGGAATTTCGTATGAAATTAGGAGATCTTTGTATGATATCGATAGATTGCCAACAAAAAGAACGTAAAACCACGTTTCGAATCCTGCATCGGAAACGCGAAGTTTAGGGCGAGGGATGGCCCCTGAGGGCACACTCTTGTTTACAAACTATCACGTAATGAGAAGCGTAAGCAGAGATGGAGTGAGAAAGAGCGATGGAATCAGACACTATTTGCTTGAGGGATAACGAGTCATCACTGTCTCTGAGATGGTGGGCTCGTCGGAGGAGTTTCGAAATCGTATAACAACCCTTTTTCACGCGACAAATACCGATGAAAAATTGATATTCAATTTATTTTTTATGTGATTCCCTGATAGACCTCAGTGTCATAGGAGTTAGATCAGTCACTAAACTAGTATGATGGGGTGAAACTTATCATCAACAAGGCTCAAAAGAGAATAAGAGAAACGAATGAAACCTGATTCTGAATATGTGGTCAAGATTTGATCGGAGAACTGATCTTAGAAAAGAAGAAGACGAAGAAAAAACGCCGCAACCGTAATTGAACTGGCTCTGGTGCCCGGAAATGGAATTTGGCGGCGTAGTAAGTCAATTTCGCAAATGGTCGCTTCGAAAGTTGCGGAGTCACGCTATAATTCAATTTGGGAGAAAAAGAGAGGGAGGGAGAGAAGGAGAGAGGGAGAGAGGGGCGCGTGAAGCTTCCCAGGGTGAAATGAAGCATACTGCACTTCACTCTCCCTCTCCCGACCCCTCTACATTTCTGTTTGGACTAACTCTTGGACTAACTCGAGTGGCATGTTGTGCTTCTTTTCACGCGCAATGAGAGAAAGTGGCGAGAATTTTGTGGCATTTGACTCGCCATTGAGAGGAGAGCGCGCAGAGTTAGTTGAATTTACAGGAGAAAATAGAGATCCAATCAGAATGGCACCGACACTAGACTAATGAAAAACTAATGAAGCATATCCAATCGTCTCGTCGAGATTATCGTTTTGCTGCGAACTCAAACAAAGAAGATTGTCAGTTGATAAGAGAAAGGAACGCGTCGAGAAAAAAAGAGGAGGAAAGCCCGACGAAGCGCGGAAATGGAATGAATTGGACTTATCCCGAGGAGAAGCTGAGAGAATTTCGAATTCGTCAGACAACTCTGTTCGTTTCTATTCAGTGCAAGAAAAGCGCCTGTGATAAGGGTTGACACATGGGGTGAAAGAGAGAGGTTGGAAGGTGTGAGGAAAGAGCTTCTAGATTAGTGATAAGCGGGGCGGGATGTTTCACCTTTCTAGGATGGTGCACACTAGTGATTTCGTTTGAGCTCTTAGTTCTCTCCATTCTGCATGATCTTTTATCTGTCTAACAGGTTGTGCGAACCGGAGATTTGTTGGTGTAGGACAGTTGCTTTTTTTATAGGAAAACGAGAAAATATCAAACCAAAGGCATACACATGGCTATTGCATGACTAATGAAACATAACCAACTCACGTGTTGCAATTTGATGGGAAATCATGTCATTTCGTGTTTTCCGATTCAAAGGCATTGCTCATGCCCTTGGGTAGATATTGTAATTTGAACAAAAATTCAGGGCCGTACATTCACAGGTCATGTGATGCAGATAGATTTCAAAAAAGGAGACTCGCGGGGTGTGAAGAAAGCGCTTCTGGATTAGCGATCAGCGATAGGCTGCTGGTTCATGGTTCGATCCTTTGGCCCTCACTTTCTCACGATTAGCCACAGAAATATTCAGAATTTGTGAGAATCACAGACATCAAAAGTGTTTTTTAAAACAAAAATCAACCTTGCGTCGATCAGAGTATGAGCAGACACATGACTAATATCAAGCGCATGAAAAATAACCGATCCGCTTGTTGTAATTCCGATGGCCCGTCAGATCTCGTGTTTCTCGAATCAAGAAATCCGTTTTGTTACACAGCGATCTTGTTCAGCAGTACAAAGGAGAGAGTGCATGTGTAATGTGGTATTATTAGACATAGAAATAGATTCTCTGGGGCATAATGTCTATTCAAGCACCATTTCCATCGAATTCCCAGCAGTCTCTGAGACACATATAATCAAAAATCTCACAAGAAGGGAGGTGAAAAGGAAGATTGAATAAGTTTTTTCCAAGTTCGTTAGCGTTTTTTTCCTGTCTCTTTCCCGATTCTCGCCTATTTCCTCCGAATCCGTCCCTTCCTCTACACTACTACAGCTGCTTATTCACTCTTCTCTCTCTGTGATGCCACAATGGTCATTTCTATGTGTCTTGTCCACTCATTGGGACGAGAGAAGGACTCAAGATGTCTTCCCCCCTCTCTCTCGCCATAGAGGAGCTCTCGGCATCTCTGGGTCTCTCTTGTATTCTCCCTTGTTAGCTGCTATACTAAGCTAGTAATTATCGGGTTTGTAGTTGCGTTGAAAAACGAAATGAGCAGGATACTTGAAAGAGCTCATTCCCATACACTGGAGAAGAGTCTAGTGGATAATTGTAATTTAGCATGCTCAAGGCGATGATTTTCCTATTAATGATCAAACCTCCACGTCAATAGGGCGCCTCACTCTCGTTTTCGTTTCTTTTCGCGCTCTGCACCCCTTTTTTCTCCTTATCTCGGAGTGTAACGCTCTTCTGCTCTCGATAAAAAGAGAATGATGAAGGAAGGGGAAGAGAAAGGCTGAACGAAACTCTCCGAAACAAAGCGAGATGCAAACTTTCGAAAAGGCTAGAGACAAAATTGGGAGTGTATTTCGCGGAAACTAGGAAAGTACATTCGGAAAGAAGTGATATCCGGAGTGGATGAGAGAAGCAGAGAGAAGAAGAAAGAGAAACGACAAATGACGACAATAGGACGGAAGAGAAAACATCGATAGTGCCTTGAGGAGAACTCTCCGTATCTGAGTGGAGACTGTTAGAGAGAAGGCTGGCTAAGACGGAGAGAGAGACAACTCATTGCTCCCGTATCTAAGCAGCGCTGTTTTGAGCAGGCGCTAGTGATGACAAAACGGCATCCGGCTCTCCTCATTTTGCGTACTCTCTCCTCGGTCAGAGAGGCGAGAGATCACACAAAATGGAGAGAGTCGGTCTCGAATCGACCTCACTATCATTCATAATCTGCCGAAGACCGTAACAGATGTGAACGAATCACAAGCTTAGACGATATTATATGTCTAGCATCAGGCTTCATCTCTCATTCCCCATCTCACAGGCTATTCAGAAGCTGACTGCAAAATCGCGGGGATCTAGCCATCAACAGTTAATGACCGCACGATATGGCGAGAAATGTGACGGTTAAAAAGAGACACGAAAAACCCGGAAATAGTCATCTGCGTGGTAATTTACAGATGATTAGATAGCGATGATTTACTGAGCGCGCGCAACACCTTGATAAAACAGACGAGAATGTGCGAGGTGGAGAGAGAGGGAGGGGCTCGCTATCAGCCCTTCCCTTCCCTCCGTCCGATTCCCCTCCCCCCTCTTCCCCTCAGGGCAAAGGGCAGTCCTCCCTCTCCCATCCCATCGAGAGAGAGGGATGGCCGAGGAAGATGAATGAGGGGATGGGAGGGGATTGGGAGGAGGGAGAGGGAGGAGAGATGAAAGAGAGACGGGAGGGAGAGGGGGGGGGAGTGGGTGTAAGGAACGGTAATTGGTTGATGGATGGCGCCTTTTGCTGAGGCGCGAGAGAAGAATCTCACCTGCTATCGGCCATAATATTATCTGGAGATGCTCATTCGGGGAATTGAAAATGGTCAGAACAGATTCGGAAGCGCCGTCAATCTTGAACAATTCTTTCAATATTGATGGCCCTGAATTCATGATGACAAATGTTATTTGCAAAGGAGATCTTCCTTTGGAAAACGCTGAAAGAGATAGTTATGATATAAATTTTGAAAGAAAGACCCATGTTTATCAAGCTCTCGGGCGTATCTTCCCATGGCTGGGAGTGGAAACTGAAACTGACAACGATATGATACAAAAACAGGGGGAAATAGATCTACTTCTCAGGAAAATCACAGAATCATGGAATACTCACAATAGAAAATAAATTAATTCGAAGTAGAGAAAATTGGTCACTGATGAATCTCAGTGTGTGTGTTTGCTTTCGAAAATTTCAGATGAGTCGATTGCAAAAATGATAAGAGTATCATTGGTGTCATTGGTAGTGTAGAGTCATACTCTTTCTTTGGTCAGATAAAATAGTGCGGGGCGTGAGGAGGATATACATTGAGAACAATAATGATTCTAAAAAGTATTTCCTCAGTGATTTCTCTTTCACGCCTGTCATTGCTATCATTCTTTTGGTTTATGTGAAAGGGATGGGGAAGGGGAAGATGAGGACGCATTGCCCATCGGTTCATACTCGGGAGCTGAGGAGATCAGATGGGCGGTGATGGCGGCTACTTCCTCTTAATTTGTATTAATTAATTAATTAATTAAATATTTAAATAATTAAATAATACCCTTAGTTGGCGGTTCCCACTCCCTGCCTTCTATCACGATGTCAGCAAGGCAGAGTTCATCGAGACTCTGCTTGCGCTGAAAAACAATACTATTTTAATGAATAAATCGGTCTTGATGCCATGAGTAATTCGCCCTAGGCCTCGCAACCGGAGATTCTAGATTCCTTCGTACGTGAGAAAGTACAGAATGATAAATGGATTCATGATTTTTTTCCAATCGTCACGCTCCATGTTTGTGCTTCATATAAATTGCTTTCGAATTTGATATAAATAATTTGGTGTCACATCTCTATTCTTGGCCGATTCCTTCTCCATCTCTTTCATATCTTGGGCGATGGACACAGAGGATGAGTTCATCCGACGACGGGAGATGGGAACGAGACCAGCCTCAAGAGAGAATCATCATTTTATAGTCATCAAAGTCTCTTTGACAGTGCATTCGTTGATTGATCTTTTCTGTAGAAAAAACAACTGATATCGTTAGATTTGAGCCGAGGCTCTCATTTCATTCGCTTGAGAAACATATATTATTCATCTTTCAGTTTTACAATCAAGAGGGTGGATGAAATTCTGTTTCATGAAGCTGATATTAATTGCGTGTCTGTTCTAACTTTGATTTTTCCGAGAAATTCATATCATCAATTATAATTCCTCGTTCACCTCATCATACTTTCGCAGTGTCGCATCTATTTGTAAGTTCTTCAACAAAATGGAGGAGAGCGGGCGTTTGCTGGAATGGGATGATGGAGAAATTATTAAGAATTGGCTTTTATAAAATAAATCGTGATACAGATAAACATTCGTTCGCTAGATCGTCAATAAAATAGATAAGAACTCATGTGCTTCGGTAGTCACAATGATAAATGAGCAGTAGGGACGTAATTTCAGTTTCGCCTCTCGATGTGGCATCTCTAATGTACCCCACCTCATGAGCACACTTGGCATCAGTCGGATGTTGTCCGTGATCGAGGTATACTCGGTGTAGTGACGACGGAGATAGTCCCTGCAATTCACAAACAATGTACAGTATTTCTAATCAGCACATGCACATTCGGGATTGATTCAAATACAAAGTGAGGAATATCTTGATATTACTTGGATTCCTCGATCTTCTCAGGCAGCGACTGCGTTGATTCGCTTAGCGATGATTGCACTACAGCACGGGGTTCCTACAATTGTAGAGCAATGGTACTAAAAGTACCCTGAAATCTCGAACCGTACCTCTACCGGACGATTGCTCCGTATACCCGCGTAAAGAATTTGCTGCCCTGAAACAGTTCAATCGTTGGTATTCCCGATTAGGACGTTAAAACTGGTAGTAGATGCATATTTTTCGTCTGTGGTTGTGTCATGAAACCAGGGTTGTTTGTTGATGAACTGCTTATTTTAAAAATTTTTTAAACCTTTGACGAGATCCGAGAGTCGCGACTCCATGTCCCAGATGCGATTTCGCAGTGAGAAATTCTCCTGAACGAGGTCAGAGACGCGCTGAGACATCACATCTGTCCTGAAACTCATTTAAAGTAGAAAGAATGATTATTTGTGCTTTAGAGAGGCAACGGAACAACCAACAAGACTGGACGGATTTGTTGCGTTTTACACAGTCGATAAAGCATAAACCAAACCGAAATCAAATTTGAGAGTTTTGTTTGATAATTTTCAATTAAAATCGAAGTAGTACTCACTGTCGCACAGCCGCCGACCAACGCTCCTCGCCTGACATGTCAAACTTCTGAATATTATTCTCTTGATGTAAGCAACAAGATAATGTGTCTGCATATTGTGATATTTTGTTTAAAAAACATGCAATGTACATCTAAATATATTCTTTAGAGGTTCCTTCGATGCTCATTGATAGCTACCTCCGCTCTCTTCCTGGTCAGTTCATCGATGCAATCCTCCTCGAAGTCATGCAGCACGCGAATCTCCTCCTCCGAGAGATACAATTCTGCAATCCATGATCATTTAGTGTGATCAATTTTTATGGGGAGAGTCTTTCCAGTCGCAGTGACCAGTCAGATCCTTTCAAACTAAATGCGCTGATATGTTTCACATGCTATTGAAACGAAATCCGAAACTATAATCTGACGATTTTCTTGGGATGCCTCAGAAAAAATTAATGATCTCATCCGAAATTAATTATGATGAAGTTGAAGAAGTTCTTTGAAATATATCGAAATATTGAAATACTCACTCATCGACACATCGAGTATGCCGACTCTCCTGTTTCCGCGAATGCTCCTCGTCTTACACGTCTTGCAGCATCTCTAAAATTGGTCGTTTGATTTTCTAAAGAAATAATATTTTTTCTTCTTGTTTTTCAGTTTTGGTGTATTATAGCACTATGAGCTCAAATTTAATAAAATAAAAAAGGAGAAAAATACAACTAGAAGTTACCTGCAGTATGAGAATGCCGAGTTGCGTGAGATGAGTGACGAATGTGAAAGGAGGAGGAAGAGTAGGTGTCTCGTTGTACTCGAGCAGCTAAATATGAAAATGAAATTATAATGTTTTTAGTTGTTGGTAATGGAACCATAAATATTCCGATTTGCCTAGGGACGGCAGCGGTGTAAACGGATGAACGAAACAATGCATAAATTGGTGCGCAAATGGAAGCTGACCTTACCCCATTCAATGTTTTCAATTTAGTTTTTGCAAAATAATGGTAAAATAATGATAAAAACGCTTTGAGTCTAACTGGAGCGCATCGCATGTCATTCTTCTTATCATGCTATTGTGAACTGAAATCACAGGATTATTTTTCAAATGCTTCAATAAATTACGCTACGCTCGTCTCACGCTACCAGTGTCAGGAGGGACGATGACAAAACAAAATTGTAATCTTAATAATCACAATTTAACAAGAGAAGTGGAACTAAGGTTTCGAATACGGTTGTTCACTGTGTCACAATGTTGTCTGGATCTTTAAAAATCGATTTCTCTTTCAGCCAGAATAGTTTGAGATTTTGCGGCAAAACCATTTTCTTGTCGTGAAAATGCTCAACTGTCGCGGCTGATATTTCGTGAAATATTCTTTTAGCATTCTTTTCATTTTGATAACTATTTTTTGTGCTGCAGAATCTATCGATGGTGTGAAAAGCTAGACAAGACAATAAATTTTAAAAACACCCAATTTATTCGTTGCCTCGTGCGACTTCAATGTAGCGTATTCCCTCTTCATGACATGCTTCATGTGCTTTCACTCTGTCCTTTTATTCATTCCAATCAACGGAACAGCTTGAAAATCAGTATAAATATTTTTAAAATGCTTCCCAAAAATATTAAAGAATTTGAAAGCCAAACTACGGTAGTTTGAGGGGAAAGCGTCGGTGGGTGTAGCCAAATATTTCGGACTCAAATATTCCGGCTGCCGTCCCTAGATTTGCCAATTCCAGGAGAACATGAAATGCTATCATCACACGACAAGTATTCATTCAATCGATTAACGTTGACTCATGTCACTGGTTTATACGAATGTTGCCTGATCGAACATTATTTCTCTCAATTTTCTGCACTTTCTCCTCTCTCTCACAGGTGAAAGAGTTCGCGGAATGGAGAGCACCATTCGATCTGGCATCACTAGATTACATTCAAACATTAGATCACACAATGTATATAAAATAGAGGTTCATGCCAAGAAATCCCAAGTCATGCGCCTCTCTCTCCTCTCCATTCTGCTCTTCACCGCCTTCCATCATGCTTCTGGACGAGGAGTCTGCAGGGAGAACCAGGAGCTCGCGGTACCCACTTGATCCCATATCAATCAATACTTCTACCGTATTCAGTATGGCGGTGCCTGCCCTCCAAGATGCCAGATCGCCTCCATGATGTGCATCCTCCCTTTATACTATAAATGCTACTGCAAGGAGGGATTCATTTGGAATTTTCAGATGACGGAATGCATTCCCCAGGCAGACTGTGATGGTGAGAAAAGTGAAATGGTTTAAATCCCGATTGGAACGCTTTTGGATTCCGCCCATTTCGAATCGAATAAGATTTTTGGCTATGATGAGTAAGAGAGACGTAGGCGCTAACTGTTAGGGTAAGTAATTAATAGAAACCCTTTACAGCAAAATGGGTTGATGGAGAATACAAGTTTATCATCGAAAAAGTGAACGACAGAAATCGTGGATACGAGATCAGTTGCGATAAGATGTCTGTTTGTGACCTATCCCAGATTGAGAGGGATCCCAATGATCCCACCAAGATTATCGATCACACCCCGATCCCCAGCAGATACATCGAGTCTTATCCCCAGTGGGGAGACAACTATTAGAACTGATCGTCGTTCTCATAAAATTATTACCTTTGATAAAATAAATATACATCTCGATGAAAATTATATGCTATTATTGTTATACAACTAAAATGTTTCTATTATAATTACAAAAATGTTGTGAAAAACCGTATTCCTGATCTCCTACCTGTCATGTGCAACACCAGTAACATCAATAGTCGTATAGTATTCCGTAAGTTGGTCATTTCTAGGCAGAGTCATAAGCGTGTATTCCGTTATGACAGTTTCTAGATCGAAAACTACATACTATCACACCATAAATATTCGGTCAATCGATTAACGTTGACTCTGTCAATGGTTTATACGAATGTTGCCTGATAGAAAAGCATTATGCTCTGCCCTCTCTCGTCTCTCTGACCGGCGATAGAATTTTCGGAAAGAAGAGATACCTATTCGATCAAGCATCACTAGTTTATACATTCGATCACATGATTTATATAAAAGATAGGAGAGGTCAGTAAAATCCCAGTCATGCGTCTCTCTCTCCTCTTTACTCTTCTCCTCACTATCTTCTATCATGCCACAGCACGAGGCGTTTGTAAGGAGAATCAGGAGCTAACGGTGACCCATTTGCCCATTTATAATCCTCATCTTCCGGCGACGAGACGTTTTCGCGACCCATTTGACAGTTTGTCAATGTTGACCATTATCAGTCAAATGTTATATTTCGTACAGAAAACATGACCTGTATATTTTCCGTAGAACATAAGTGCCAAAACGACGCATCGTATTCAGTCCGGCGGCGTATGCCCTCCCCGCTGCCAGATTGCATACAAGTTTTGCATCCTACCGGCATTCTATGGATGCTACTGCAAGGAGGGATTCTTATGGAATTTCGAGATGACCGAATGCATCCCTCAAGCGGAATGTGATGGTGAGATAAGACGATTGTTTTCCTCAGTCCGAACAATCCAGTCACTCGATCAAACATCGATGAATTTCCCACCCCCTATCAATGGAGAGACAACTATTAGAACTGATCTCTTTATTATCAGTCTAAATAAAATACGTTTTCATTTCAATTATTGTAGTAATCTAAGTAGCAGCTGGGGATAAGATTTTTTGTTTTGATGTTGATGATTCTTTTCATTATGGTTCGCAATTCAAGGCTTCTATGACCGATGCAGGAGCGAGAGAGAAAATAATAGTCGAATCGACAACTCAAAATCTCCCACCTGACTATACTGCCGGAACAGCCAGACCTCTTGCGATTGTGCGTTGATCGTGTTGAAGATATTACTGAAAAGGGATGGGATATGTTTCAACAGCTATTGAAATGCGAACCGAAACCGTGATCAAACGATGATGAAGTGGCTTCTGATTAAAAAAATATATAAACCGATTATGCTCAATTCCGTAAGGTTATTATTCTCAGGTTACAGTAACTGTTCTCCTTACTTGAAAATGGCGATGAGCATGTTGATCATTAGAATATTGGCGACGAGAAGGAAGATCGTCATGAGAATAGGCGGGACAAATCCGCCCGTCACACAGTTCACATCTTCAATTATCATTATTTCCAAATATCGGTTATCACGAAAACACCATTGAGTTCTCCCAATAGCGCCATCCCAAGGATAAGCGTGAAAGTATCCTGCACATCGTTCTCCCCGGTCTGAGGATACTGGATAAGCTCCCATTTCTCTTCTGCTCCACTGAGGTAACCAGGGCCGCCGAAATACGCTTCTTGTGACCGATCGAACTCAAGCTGGGGCACCCCGCTCTCGCCTACGCGATCGACTGCAAGGGTGATACGACAGTTGAGAGAAATGAGTTGAAACACTTTTTCATAACGCGATATTTCAAAATTCTTTGGTTTTTTAAACTGTCGTATCATCTTTGCATACTGCGCGCAGATACTGCGATCAAATGCGAGATTCACCAGTAGAAAATCGTTGTCCACTCCATAATTTCAGTAAAATGCGTATCTTCATTCAACGCTTTTCTTCTCTGGACAAGCGTTTAAAAATCAAATATTCTAAATCCAATAACAATCTAAATAATAATCATAGATACTGTATATATCACCTTCATCATTGCACGTATCGATCTCTCCGGCGTACACTTCTCCATACAGCATGAAGTACGGCTTGTAGAAGATGTTTCTAAATGTTAACGAGTATGACATGTAATCGGTTTCGGTGAATTTTTCATAGATATTCTTAGGAAGATCGATTGCCCTGAATTTCCATTCACAATATTCACAATTTTTGTCAATATTAAAATAGGAGCATGAATAGTTCAGACATCTCATAATGGCTGTCGAAAGCACACCTGACAAGTTCCCATTTGAACTCTTTATATTGGGACGGAAACGTAATCGACTGTCGCACCACTCCGAAGGCACACATTGGAACGACGAGAAGGACGATGACGTACATCATTGCGATTACCTGTTTAAAATTGATGTATTAATTGAATTAAAAATTAAATTAACATGTTAAAATTACTGTTTTCTGTAATAAAAAATTTCCAGAAGCTAATCGAATATTTTTTTCAGAAAATAATGTTTAAAAAATACAGACAATCCCGCACCATCTGCCCTGCCATCGTGATGTATGGGCCGAGTTTGGGATGGATCGAGAGATAGTCCAGAACCTCGAATACGGTAGAATTAACAAAATAAATTATGAAACAGCAGCAAATACCTTGATGTGCCAGAGGACGTTGCTGCAGCAGAGAATGACCCTGCCGTGTTGATAATAGAGAGGGAGACAACTGCAAGGAAGCTTCCAATTCTCTGGCGAGAATTGGGATGTTGGGTTTCTAAGAGAAACCATGCGTGAATTTGGGCCGCCCTTCACCTATGCCTGTGTTCAATAAAAGCTAATGAATCACCCACGAGTGATCCTGTTCTGTTCCCTTCTGTTTCCCCACCATAATGCCTAACTCAATACAAAAAGAAGAAATCATGTATTTCAGTCGCAATAAAAGTGATGGAATCACATAAGAATCAGGGACCAAATTCGAGCCTGTCGTTTCTCACATGCGCAAGTCAAGACACCATATCTAAAAACTGACTAAACAACGAGATATATATATAAAAACAATAATCGTTACAAAAAAATTGTTCATTGTGACACAATGTGCTCATTTGTGAAATGAGCCATAATTCGTTAAAAAATATTACAAAAATACAAAAATATTACATTAAAACATGCATTGTCATTTCCTTCTGAATTTTTTGAAAGATCATAACATGATTTTCAACCGAGATGTTAAAGTTTTAGTTGATCATACTTATTCTTCTCTCTGGGGGTTATAGCTCGAAACAACAGGCTCGAATTTGGTTCCTGATTCTTATGTGATTCCATCACTTTTATTGCGACTGAAATACATGATTTCTTCTTTTTGTATTGAGTTAGGCATTATGGTCCTTGGGGAACAGAACAGGATCACTCGTGGGTGATTCATTAGCTTTTATTGAACATAGGCATAGGTGAAGGGCGGCCCAAATTCACGCAGGGTTTAGTGTTTCTCTTAGAAACCCAACATCCCAATTCTCGCCAGAGAATTGGATTTCGTCACTTTTATTGATGCGCAGCAATTGAGATATTTAAATTACGAGCAAGGCTCCGCCCCCCTTGAACACCCCCCCCTACCGTGTTTGTGCCCTGCACATTCTATAAACGATATATCTTTGTTCTCCGTGATTTCTGTCACCGTGGAGGCAAGTATCACGATACTCGACCGATATTTACGTTATCAACGAAACCTGGTTCCAACCTGGTACCTATCTCAAACTATAGTGATACCAACCTGTGAGAGCCTGATTACATCTGGAAATAACCATGACCAACTTCGGAACAAGCTGTGCGAATGTCCTGCTAACCGGGTTTCTACTTGGTACCAGCTTGGTACCAACCTGATTCCATCATGGTACAGTCGTGGTTACGCTGATCGACACGAATCGAATGATATCGTACTCAACCTGTTTCAACACGACCAACAAAGCCTGGATCTGGCTTGGTTCCGACCTGGTTCCATCAAAGCACAATCCTCAATCCTGTAAAGCCCATTGCTAATCCCGAACCACCCATAATCGATTCCAGAACAACTTGAAACAAAAACCTTCCGACCCTGTTTCCCCCTCCATCACTTGGTTCCACCCCGGTTCCGACTCAGAACCATCTAGCACCGATTCTGGTATCGCCCTGAATCCGCCTAGTTTTAATTAGGATCGAATCCATATTCATCTGAAAGAGTAACCTATCATTCGTAGTAGTTCGACCACTTACGCAACGAGCTTTCACATTTCACTGTACCGTCACTACAGTTAGAAGGACTGATTGACAATAGGTGTACTATAGCTAGTAGAACATCTCACGCAATGTACTAGACTCCTGCGCTCAATCATATGCTAACTCGTACACTCTTTCCATCGCCACTCTTAGTCAAGTGGATAACGTGCTTACTTTCTTTTTAAAATCTTTTCTTATCTCGCAGGGACTAAAAGCGTTTCTTAAATCGTGGAGGCTAATCGAACGACACCCTACTCGACCTATATTATCGTGACCAATTAAATATGATTCTGATTTGGTACTCTTTTGGTACGATTTGGAACCGACCTGATACCATTATGGTATCGCAATTTGCGATTGGAAACCCACCTGTAACTAGCCCAAATCAATTTCGGAACATTCTCTGAGAATGATCTACCGACCTTGGTACCACCATGGTTCCGACCCAGAATCACCGAGTATTGAATATCTAGTATTGTTAAATTTCCGTCTTGAAACGATGTCCTCTTTATCAAATACACTCCGAGCAACGACTAGCACAACACCATGCACGCTTCTACTCACTCTTGTAGCGCTCGCAGTTCTCTTGAAACAACTGGTGGCGTTTGGGTGTCACTCCAAAAGTAGTGGGTTCAATCCCTCTCTGCGGAAAGTCTATTGCCGCTTCTTCCTCCGATCTTTTTTTGCCATTTCTAACCCATATTAGGCAAGAACCACTCTTCTGATTCACTTGAGATAAGTGAACCTTAGATATGACCCAAAAGCTTATGGACAGGTTTTCGTGAGCTTGGGTCAATTGCCGGGAGATGATGGAAAATAAGTGGACGGTGAAATGGGCCCTATCGAGGAACCCAAAACTTTGCTCCCAGATGAACTAGCTACACGATATTTCGACTACACCATCTCCAGACCATGGGCACGAAGTGTACAAAGTTTCGTGAGCTTGGACACACTTTGAAAAAATTTCGTCTGCGGCTACCCTTCAGGGGCCTAAAATATTGAGGGGGAATTCTGGGGTGAGACCCAAATTACGCCGGCGCTACGCGCCGGCGTCAATTGTAGTGAACGGGAAAATGTTTCCTATTGCTATGATGAGCCTCTGTGTATAGTTCGAGAATTGTTTTTCGTGGCAGTTCTAGATACAAGATGCACGAGAACTAACCGGACTCCGAATCCAACGAGGTAGGTCAAGAAAGCGAATACTGTAAGGATATTCCAATATCGACTGAAGAATACGTTGAACTTGTCTTTCAACGTAGGTTGGTCGCAAATGAGAAACTGAAAATGTTCATAACGTGTTTTAAAAATATTTTTATAATTTATTGACAGTTTGCTGTTCCGGTATTCTCACTTACCTTCCTCACGTACTCCGCTCCATAGATGGTAATATAGAATAGCAAGATGAATTCGAGTCTGGTTGGTCTGAATTATATAAATTCGGCGGGTGAACATTATTTTTATCCACCTCATCGGGGTTGCTATCAGCAGTGTGTAGATTGTTGCCAGTAGCCAGATGTGAAAGGAGATGCACCTGAATTCGATACGATTGTGATCTCCTGCACATTCCGAATCATGTATTCAATGTGCAAGAAAACTTTGGCTCACCATGTCCAGAATTTGCATATTGGTGCAGAGTAAAATGCTCGAAGTCTAGCAAACTTGGACATTTTGACCTGTGGATGAACCATTGCTGAGTAGGTAGTAGAGATGCTACCCGTGGAATCGAAGTTGACCTGAATACCAACTCTTCGAGCTATGGATCGTTGATAATTGGTAAGTTGCAACGTTTTGCCGATCGACTTGGTGTGCCTCAGTTGTGCACTCTTACCCGCTTCTTCTTCTTGAAGTTTCCCTCCATCTCAGAGATTAACGATATTGAGCCGTCCCGAGAGTTGTCCGTCCATCGCGAGAAGGGATTTGAAATGAACTGAAGATGTATTTGTTTGTTAACAGACGAACGACCGATAATTGAATCGCAATAAAACTAATTGCACTTGAAGTATCATTGAAACATATCGAATTTTTAATTTTTTTATGGAACCGATTGCGAACAGAAAGAATGAAATAGTGGACCAAAGGAGATTTAAGATTACTAAATTGTTATAAAGAGGAAAGAGGCAGAATTTATTCTTAGAAATATTACCTTCACAACTCGGTTCATCAACGACGCTTTGCTCTGAGCACTCTGCCGGCTACGGTAGGGATTGCTCTCGGAGTATCGCGAGCACTGTAACTTATTATTATTTGTTTTAATTATTAATATTATTATTATTTAATAATTATTAGAAGATTTTCGGTTCAAAGTAATCGCTTACATTGGACTCATCACTACTGCTTTCGGAGGAGTGGTGACGACTCCGCGAGGATCGATCACGCATCCGTGGAGTGATCTGTCCGAACAAGCATCAATAGACAGGATCTCTTTTCGATTTTTTTTTCAGAAATCGAAGCCCAGAGTTACTACAGAGAAGAGAAGTTCAATGTAAATATGTGAGTTCAAAATGAAGCACATCCGACCATGGTTGGGTTTTTAAGCGGTTCACTCTCAAGAATATGCGTTTGGCAGTACGTGAATGTAGAGATATTTGACATTTGAAAAACTATCACGATCTGATGCTACTCACTGTTTCCTCTTCACTCTTGTATGAAAGAAAGAGCGCAGTGAGTGGGAGGAGAATAGCTGCGACGACGCGCAAATTTGAATTGCTAAAAAATATTTTAATTTTAATTTTGTACGATGCTAGGCATGAAATCATGGATTTACACATTCTGAAAACTCGTTCGCATGTTTGCATTACGAGACAGTGAGAGAACTACAGACGATTCGATCCAGTCACACAATCGCATAAAATGTACCTCTTCTTCCTCAGTGATCCGTGCCATTGCTCCGCTAACAGCATCTGACAACTGGAAATATTTTTTTCAACCGCAACCCCGAACACCATCGATCGTGGCCGAAAAGAAACTATGATAAGAGCCCGTTCGCCTAAGAGTCAGCAAAGGTTCAACAGGGCCTGAAACATGAAAATATTCCCATCTGAATATTCCCGAAAAGTTGGTCCTAGGGTAACTTTTAATTCTGAATCGATTGGCCTTTTCCGTTTTTTGATCTGAGCCTTCTGAATCCCGGTACGCCACGACTTAAATTTGGCCAAATTCTGTTTTTGCGACAAAAACTGGCCCAGAAAGGGTAAAATTGGTCAAAATCACGCATACCGACCAGAATTTGTAGCTCTACAAAATGAGCGTTTCTGCGAGGCGCTATCTCTGTTCGTTGTTGAGTTATCGTCATTTTGTGACACAGTGAATGGTAAATGAGTTTAAATGATCATTTTCCGCTGATCATTTTGGTGTATGAGTTGAATCATTATCGTTTACATAAGATACATTTATATTCGATTTTCCGCTTCCAACTCGTTTTTTGCTATTTTTTGATAATATCTTTTTTGTTTCGTTGTTTCATGACCTCGTATATAAAAATTCGGTTTCTACGTGCAAAAATACGCCAGAAAAACCTATAATCATGTATTTTCAAGATTTTGAGTTTTTTTTCAAGATTTTGAGCCCGACCTGGATTTCGAAATTAATTTTTGGGTCGAAAAAGTCATATTTTCTAAAATACATGACTATAGGTTTTTCTGGCGTATTTTTGCACGTAGATACCAAATTTTTATATGCGAGGTCGTGAAACAACGAAACAAAAAAGTTATTATCAAAAAATAGCAAAAAACGCGAGTTGGAAGCGGAAAATCGAATATAAATGTATCTTATGTAAACGATAATGATTCAACTCATATACCAAAATGATCAGCGGAAAATTCTCTACAAAATGATCATTTAAACTCATTTACCATTCACTGTGTCACAAAATGACGATAACTCAACAACGAACAGAGATAGCGCCTCGCCGAAACGCTCATTTTGTAGAGCTACAAATTCTGGTCGGGAACGCGTGTTTTTGACCAATTTTCCCTTTTTCGGACCAGTTTTTGTCGCAGATACAGAATTTGGCCAAATTGAAGTCGTGACGTACCGGGATTCAGAAGGCTCACATCAAAAAACGGAAAAGGCCATACGATTCAGAATTAAAAGTTACCCCTAGGACCAACTTTCGAGCATACATTATTTTTTGCCTGTTCTCGAATTTGTCTGACTCTTAGGCGAACGGGCTCATAAGGTCTCTTTGAAACATAACAAGAATCCAATGATACAACTCGAAATATAAACATTTACTGACCATTCATGAGCGAGGAACTTCTTGTTGTTGGCGAGTACCGCCAGTGAAAGACACGTGTGGTTGCCCCAGTCTGCTTGCTCTGCTGTGAGGAGTCTGGAATTGATTTGAGTAAAGATTCGCACTGCGTTTTGCTGGAAACATGCCAAAGTGACTCACTCCTGGTCTCTCACTTTCGCGTGATATCTCGCTACGATCCTGACCGCTCTCTCATCTCTCGCTTACCCATGTAGAACGCAGTGATTCGGGAGATCAGTTAGAGGTATCATTCCAACAGCGAACTTGTTTCTAGTTTTCATAACTAACATAAACTTGAGCTCTAACAAAAACAAGAATGCTGAATTTCAGGTACCGTAACGTCGATTCATCATCCGCTTGGTAGCAACCGTCCAGTAGGGCAATAGAGTCATCAGTGAAGATTCTGAATCATGTTTTTTTCCCGCAATTTTCTTATTTGATATTTTAAAATTTCCTTAATCGACAAAACAAACAAAACTCACTTTGCGTGCTCTCTGAGCATCGTCGCTGTGTCCACCTGCAATTTATTTTTTATTTTTAAAATTTTATTTTAAAATTTAATAAATTATATTAACCTCGACATACTCCCTCTCCGCCAGATTGGCGATGCTCTTGTACAGTCGAATGGCGCAGAGACTCTTCGCCATCGAGTCCTCGCCGTGCAACCACATGCACCTGAGGATTGCATGTGGATCCACATGTCATTTCAAAATTTTCAAAATTAAGTCCAGACAAGCATGGAATTGCGATTGAATCCAGAAAACTCTCTTTCCACCACACTCATGCATTCATTACCCTCTCGCAAACAAACGAAGCTATAGGGGTGTCCCATAAGTCTTGAGAATTGCTCCGTAAATCATTGTTGCGCAATCGAATGCCCCGATTTCGAAATGCAAATTGTAAACAAACTATTGTATCATGCTGACGTCGAAGGGGTAATGGCATTGCATCAGTTTAGAATTTGCCGCAGTCATTCTAGTGATGGAGACTTATCACGATAAACGCGCTGTCTTACTTCATTCCTTCCGCCTTGGTCCTACATCCAAAGAAGCTCATGCGGACCTGGTGCTTACGGATGGAGAGGATGCCCTTTCCCTTGCTACATGCCATCGTTGGTACACCCGCTTCAAGAAAGGAGATTATAACCTCGATGACCAACCCCGATCCGGTCGCCCAATTTCTCGCAAACCCACTCGAGTTCTCACTGCGCTGAAGAAGGATCCGAAGAAGAGTGTGCGCATGTTGGCGGCAGAGACTAGCACTCCCAAGACCACCCTCCATCGGGCGGGAAAGACAGCGAAGCTCCCCCATGACCTCTCCCAGGCACAACTCAAAAAGCGAGTTGAGGTGTGTCGGGAATTGCTCTGTCGTAGGTCGAATCTGCGATGGGTAAATTCCATCATCGCAGCAGATGAGAAGTGGATCACATATGATAATCCGTAGAGGAGACTGCAGTGGTCCGACGTAGATGAAAAGCCCCAGCCCACCCTGAAGAAGGAGCAGCACGAAAAGAGGGAAATGCTGTGCTTCTTCTTCTGCTCCCTCGGTCCCCTCTATTGGGAGATCCTCGCCCCTAACACCTCGGTCACTGCCGACCTCTTCACTCAACAACTGGAAGAGGTCGCCATCAGGGTCCCTCCCGAACTCATGAGCGAGGGAAAAATCCTGATGTTGCGCCCCCCCCCCCCCATCACGCTAAATAACCCAGACCAAACTGGACGAGCTTGATATGGAATGGCTTCCCCATCCACCATATTCCCCTGACCTTAGCCCTTGCGACTACCATTGTTTCCGCTCACTGTCTGACTTCTGCAGGGGAAGGAAGTTCAAGGACCGAGACTCACTCGTTCGGGCATTCACCGAATGGATCTTCTCCAAGCCTCCCGAGTTTTGGAAGAGAGGTGTTAACACCCTGCCCGAAAGATGGAGACAGGTCGAGGGTTCGAAGGGGGCAAACATTGATTATTGATTATTGTAAACTGTTGAAGAAATAAATAAAAACAACAACAAAAATTATCAAGACTTATGGAACACCCCTATAATCATTTTTTTACTCCGTTCAATACTTGTTCAGTGCGCTAATACTGGTATAGTATTTTCCAGTATCAGTTCCTCCTTTTTTTAAGATAATATCACTTCACCGAACACCATCACTGATTATCTGCTTCGAACTTTCCCTCTAGAAAAGGAGCATCTGAAACCTACCTCGCCATCTCCGGCCTTCTCGTGAGGATCGACCAGATCATCAATTCGTTGAATGGATGGGCAAAGTCGAAGGTGTTCGCTGAAATATCCGTCTGTGAAGCGATAGGTCGTTCGGATGGACTAGCTATTGGTGAAGCTGTGCAGCACAGCAGATATCCTGTCGAGGACGATTGTTTCCAGTCATTATAAAAGCTATTTCTATCAAAACTGACAATCTTCTTGTTCCGACACCGATGTCGTTCTCTTAGATTTCGAGGATATTTTCTTCTTAGCAGAGCCGTTGAATGAGTTGCTCGAAGCTGATTTCTGAAAAATAATTGTCTATTTGAGATCTAGTGATGTGAGGTCGGTCTTGTCCGTTTTGCACACCGCATTGCCGGTTGGACAGACGAGAGAAGAATATGGAGACAAAGAGACAAAAGAACAGACACGGCGTTATTAACGCGAAATCTTCCAATCGATACCGTTATGATCTTCTCCTTGCTCTTATTGTACTTATTTCGGAAGTTTCTCGAGTTGTAGTAAGATCGGTAGTTGCCTCCCATCAGATTCTCCACGATTACTCCTGCACGAGAGAGACTCTGGATGCAGCATTCCACAATTCAAGATTTCCCGACAATTACACACCCATTGATGATCTTCCCGCATACATATTTATGGTTTTGAATCTATAGACTCACCAATAACCGGAATGGTGACTTTCCTCCTGATGATTGCATTCGTAGACAAATATCGAATGCTGTGAGAGGTCTTGTCGTCGAGATTGTACAGTTGCTCGAGACGAGCGAATGTGAGAAACTTCTTCATGTTTACTCCTGTATTTTCACTCGATTAATACTACCAGTAGGCCATTAGGAACTGTTTTGTTATTTTGTAATCGAAAGTGAAAACAAGGTAAGAGGAGGATGGCTTAGGTTTCACTTGCAAAATATAAATTCGAGCTGATGATGAAGGGCTTATATTGTCGACGGTGTTGTTGCCTAACAAACAATAAAACATATTTCAAAAAAGCTCACCATGCTCAAGCAGACACTCGAGGAAGTCCACTCGCTCGAGTCGGAGGGCTTCCACCATTGCGGGATAGAGGTCCTGTGGGGAGTAATTATTTATAAATCCATCTTCGATCTAATCACTCTCTCTTTCCGGGTGTAGATACTCAAAAAGATTCTAGCACAGACCGTATATCGCTGCTTTAGAAACTTATTTATGCGGAAAAGTTTTCAAATAACGTAATTCAGTTTCACGAGAGTTCGAAAAAAAGAGAATCCAACGAGGTTTCAAAATATTATTCACCACAGTCTGCAGATGTTCATTGCTGGTGGCGAAGCAGGCACGGGCCACATCCACGCGATTCCACGCGAGACAGAAGGAAAGCTGCAACAGAGGCGTATCTTTATTGGAGGACACGTAAACTTGCGAAGAAATTGACAAATAAGAAACCACGGTGATCGCAATATGTTTCAAGAGTTACTCATAGCCTACTTGTTTTCTGAGACATTGATGTGCACCTGATCTCCAGTTGAAAACATTTAAACCGACTCTACTTCCTCCAACAACCGTACCTTATCGGGCAGGGCTATGTTCTGTCTCCTCAGAATGGCCGTGAGGATGGCATGGTCGACGTCCTCCCTCTGCTGCTCCTCACCGTATCGGAAGATCGTGAGCTCAAGCAGAATGGAAATATCGATATACTGATTTACCACGCTATCTCTTCCACGACTACTTTAAAATGCATACATACCTGATTGGGTTTCTATCTATTACAACTAGGGAACATCACAACAGTGCAACTACATCTGCTCATCAAAACCGCCATCGAATTTCCAAACGAACCAGATCGATCTGGGTGGCGCACTCTACGATCTGGTCGAGTACTTGCTCGGCCGATCGGGGAGAAGCGGGGAAGACGGAGGAGATGAGGGCGAGGATTTGGGCACGGATCTCGTCGGGAAACACCCTGAAAAAAGACCCATCTGTCTTGTATTAGGTTGGTGCATAAGTCTTGTCGCGAGTTTTCTATTGAAGATGTCTAGCTCTTTCAATTTTGACCGACCAACTCTAGGTTTTTCATATATGTTGAAACTTTCAATGCTCTCTTCAGCGCACGTTATCTCAGATCTCTCCGATCGTGAAAACGGGAACTGTGAAAAATTACAATGGAATCAAATGGACTTTCGTCCAGTTCCAGGACGATACGGAGTTGAGCACTTATCCCGTTTAGATAACACATAGAGCACCTATAGGGCTTCTCAGTTAACTTTGTTTCAATCCGCAAAACTATATTTTAGCTAAGTACAACGATTACAAAATTTGGACAAATTTTTTTTCGAGACCTAAAATTCTCTAACATGCATCAAGCTTGGCGTAATTCCAAACTATTATTATGAAGCCCGAACATACCTCTATATGAGAGGAATCGCGAGAGATTCGAGAGCTTTGGGCTATTAGCGGACATAGGACAAAGTTTCCCCGATTCCGCTAAAAAAATAAAATAGATTGAAAGAGCATCATTCAAAGTACTTCTGCGTTTGCCGATTTATGATATCTGGTCTCATCTTCGAGTATTGTTAGGTCAAAGTAGGGACACTACGAAATTTACAACCAAAATTGCCTCAGTCAAAGAGCCATAACTCGCTTTAAAATTACGCTAGAGACTTTTCCAAAGAAGAATTTGAATGAGAAGGCAGCGTGTAACATTTCTTATGTTGATGATGTCATTCGCCGTCCATGAGCTGGATCGGGGCGGTCGGAAATTCAAAAAAGTGATGTAACTTTCCAAATACAGATTTCTCCAACAAGCGCCGAAAAGTGATTTGAGAAAAACCATGTACCTAACACCACCTCCAATATCAGAGAGATCGGAGGATGGAAAAAAAAGGACCCGTCATTTTGTCCGAAAAAGTGACGATTTCGGCTGTTTTTCGAGCATAACTTTTTTCGTTCATGCTTTCATGAGCTCTAGTATCGAAATTCTGAATCAGCGCACAAAAATACGCTTGAAACTCTTTTAGAGATATTTTCTCGAGAGAAATGTTTTTTTCGACTTTTTCATTTTTTCACCATGTGGAAAAAAAAATTCATTTTTTCATCCCTCCTTTAGTCCGTTTTTGGGTCAAAAAGTCAAATTCTCTAAATAATGTTCCTATATGATTTTTTCTGGAGTATTTTTGAACGTAGATTCTGATTCTGCAAACTAGAGCTCATGAAACTTCGAAATAAAAGAGTTATGATGAAAATATCGGGAAAAATTGAGGATTTCTTTTTGGAGTATGGAATAATCGACTTATTGCGATAATACCAATTTGTGTACAAAATATTCATACACGCGATATGCAGAGGATACTTGAAAGAGATAACGCGATAGTGCAGAAGAAGCAGCGTGCTGACCGTGCATGGAATAACCGACGCCCCCTCTGTCATGAAGGCGGAACTGATCGGATGCCTCTTAAATTGTGAACCGAAGCACCCTTAAAGAACGGATGCTATCCTAAATTGAGAACGGGTGCGTCTTAAGAGATCGGATGCCTAGCGTCTAATGCAGAGAGTCTAATGCACCATCATTTCAAAGACGAAGCTGTCGAGAGCTGTTCTGCTATTTTATTTTGTTTATTTGATTAATCTTTATTTGTTTTTGTTTTTTACTCGAAAGAAATTAGTTTCCTTTTCAAGCAATGACTATTGTGAAAGGCATATCTTCTCTGGAAAACATAACTACGAGCTCGAACGGGAGACGATGCACGACTACGTCGTTGAGTTCTCGTCCCTCTCTATCGCCAAGAGTGTGGTGCCCTCAGACTCAGTCGATCGTGCAGTGTCGAGTTCAAGATCCATCACCCATCTCAAACGAAAATTGAAGTATTCCCAGTATCAGCCTCATTTTTCCTGTTTTAACTATTCGACTCTGATGATTCAATAAATTCCAGGATGGGCGCTTCGTGAGACAAAACAGAAGAATGCAGACGACAAGCCGGCACGAGAACTGATCCGCAAATTTTACAAACAAAAAAAAAAAAAACGAAAAACAGGCTGACGATCAGTCAAATCAAGGCTATGATCAGTGGACTTCTGAAGAAAGAGGTATGTATTCTTTGTCGCCTAGATTGGTTTTCGTATTATCAGGTTTCTAATTCCATCTATTTCAGGCGCCAGCTTCATCACCGGTCCAGAAGCCCAAGATGTCTACCCCTGTCTCTGTGGCTCCTGTCGATTCCTCGGCGAATTGAGCGACGATGATGAGGATGATCTCAATGAGGAGAGCGATGATGAAGATGCAGTGAGAGAATACATTCTCACTAACTACAAGGATGATTTATTCATCAAAGAAAAGGAAAATCCGTCAACAAGAAAACGCCCGAGTTCAGGCCGTAAATAATTTAACATGTTTCCCTCAGTTTGCTCCTGTCTTGGTATTGTGTCTCTAAATCTACCACTCTTCCCCATGCTGTAATTGTACAAATAATATACTACTAGTAATGCAATAAACTAAGATTCAACTACAATGCGACTGAGTTTAATAGGGAATACAGAACAATATTCCATCAATTATACGATTATTCCACACTCGAAAAAGAGATCCTAATTTTTTTTTCGAGATTTACAACATAGCTTTTATATTTCGAAGTTTCATGAGCTCTAGTACAGATTTTTGATTTCTACGTTAAAAAATACTCCAGAAAATCATATAGGAACATTATTTAGAGAATTTGACTTTTTGACCCAAAAACGGACCTTTTTCATTTTTCACATGGTGAAAAAATGAAAAAGTCGAAAAAAACATTTCTCTCGAGAAAATATCTCTAAAAGAGTTTCAATCGTATTTTTGTGCGCTGATTCAGAATTTCGATACTAGAGCTCATGAAAGCATGAACGAAAAAAGTTTTGCTCGAAAAACAGTCGAAATCGTCACTTTTTCGGACAAAATGACGGGTCCTTTTTTTCCATTCTCCGATCTTTCTGATATTGGAGGTGGTGTTAGGTACATGGTTTTTCTCAAATCACTTTTTGGCGCTTGTTGGAGAATTCTGTATTTGGAAAGTTACATCCCTTTTTTGAATTTCTGACAGCCCCGATCCAGCTCATGGACGGCGAATGACATCATCAACATAAGAAATGTTACACGCTGCATTCTCATTCGAATGCTTCTTTGGAAAAGTCTCTAGCATAATTTTAAAGCGAGTGATGGCTCTTTGACTGAGGCAATTTTGGTTGTAAATTTCGTAGGGTGACCTAACAATACTCGAAGGTGAGACAAGATATCAAAAATCGGCAAACGCAGTTTGAAAGAGAATCATTCAAAGTACTTAATTTCACTTTTCAGAGGAATCGGGAACCTCTCGCGATTCCTCTCATATAATGGGCGGGTGAAGATTCGGCAACGAAGATTCGGCAACGGGACACAGCTCGCAGGGGAGTTGGCCAAGTTCAATGAAAGTTGTCTTATATTAACCATTGTGGCCCACTGATTACCGTACCAAGGTACATTGAGACGAATCGTAAAATTAGTTTTCTCCAAAAACCATGATACAAAAAAGGTCATGGTGAGAAAAAAACTGAAATTCAAAACAATTCTCAGAACTTTCTTATGATAGGTGTTTCTGGTGTAACTTTGCGCGCTGATTTCGAATATCGATATGAGAGCTCTTCAAAAAAATAATCAAAAAAGTTAAAATTTAAAAATAGTGGAAATCTTCATATTTTCGGACATAATATCGAGCAATTATTTTATCCCAATCCAGATTTTGCTGATTTCTGGAGCAGTGCTAGCTACTAGTACGTACTCAATTCACTTTTCTGGGATTCTCGAAGAATTATTGTTTTCTAAAGTTACATGTCATTTTGGAAAAGTTTTTGGAAAAGCGACCACCCCATACTAGCGCAAAATCTTGGAATGATATCATCAACATAAGAAATGTTCCTCTCTGTCTTCTGATTCTAATGATGTAATCTGAATATATCTAGCATTATTTTGAATCGAGTTATAACCGTTTTCCAAAAAAAGATTGTTGATTTTCCCCAAATGACAGGTAACTTTCGAAAACGGCAATTCTTCGAGAATCCCAGAAAAGTGAATTGAGTACGTACTAGTAGCTAGCACTGCTCCAGAAATCAGCAAAATCTGTATTGGGATAAAATAATTGCTCGATATTATGTCCGAAAATATGAAGATTTCCACTATTTTTAAATTTTAACTTTTTTGATTATTTTTTTGAAGAGCTCTCATATCGATATTCGAAATCAGCGCGCAAAGGACACCTATCATAAGAAAGTTCTGAGAATTGTTTTGAATTTCAGTTTTTTTCTCACCATGACCCCCGTATCATGGTTTTTAGAGAAAACTAATTTTGCGATTCGACTCAATGTACCTTGGTACGGTAATCAGTGGGCCACAATGGTTAATATAAGACAACTTTCATTGAACTTGGCCAACTCCCCTGCGAGCTGTGTCCCGTTGCCGAATCTTCGTTGCCGAATCTTCACCCGCCCCATATAATGCTATAAGGACAGGCCGGGGTGATTTAAGACAGAGAAATTATACAGGCTCAAACTTCAAACCCAAAAATGCGACAAGACTTATGCACCAACCTGATAATTACAGTAATCTCAATGCGAATGTCATCTGAGCTACCGTACCCCTCACTGTCCACATATCTCGCCGCGAATGAGATGATGTCGGATGCGCGTCCACTTCCATCGCAAACGATCACGGGGACGCGAGGCTCACTGATAATTTATTTAAGAATTTGAAAGTATCTATCGAAGATGGAGAAACTATCGAAGAAAAAAATCAATTTTTCGAGCAAAATTGGAAAGGAAGAAATTATGTTTCACATTTTAGATAAGGGACTATTCTGACAAAACGATCATTCATCGAATTATTGCAAGAAAATAATTGCAAATAATCAAGGCACGCGAGATGATTTGAAAAAAATACATTATTTCAATTGTATTTCCCGAAATTGAAAATGGAAATATTTCGGCTGTCCAAAGCCAGACTGTATAATGAGGATGACTTACGTTTCACGTTCAAAATAAGAATAAGGCTACTCTGAATAATCAATTGTTCTCGGCCATAATGGTTAAACAATAAACAATTACTCACTTGGTGAGATACTTGTGGACGCTGTTGATCGTGTGAGTGCCGCCTTCGAGTACAGCACACACGATCGGAATTCCTCTGGAAAATAGTAATTTTCTAATGTTTCCTATTCAGTGATAGAATATGCGAAATGAACAGGCTACTCTCTAGTTTCCAGTTCCCTGATATTCTACTACCAGCGAACATGAAGTAGAATCCAGTATGAATGAACAACTCACCGCGTTCCATGGGCCATCTTCAGACTCGCTAGATACTCCTCGAAGCGAGTACGCAGTTTGAGATCGGCGCCGTGCCTAAAGGAATCTCTCATAGATACTAGAATTCATTGTGGTGATGACTATTACCTTCCAGTGGTGCCGTTATCAGCGAGCAGGAAGTAGGAGTGATGGCCGTTGAGGCAGGACAGTCCTGAAAAGTTATATGTTCAGGGCTGTCCTTAGATGCAGGAACATAAAATGAGTTACCTTGTCGTTTCGAGAAAGAGTGCGCATCGTAGTTGACGTTGATTCCCATGCCCACAAGACGCTCCTTCAATTTTTTTCATTTTGATGTTATTTTCCTCAACAGTTTCGGCGTATCTCAAATCTGCCATTTGGTGTGTTCTATTTTCTGCCTCCCACGAGAATGCGATTCTGTAAGCAAACCTTTCTTCTCAATGCACCCCACGGAGCGATGCCGATAGTGACGATCTTCGAACGCATTCTGGAAGAAATCAATCATTTTATACGTCTAATATTCAACAATTTAATTGTGCGAGGTTCGGGGTTCAATTCACGTATCAAGGCACAATCTCAATGTTGAGAAAACTCCAAATTATTGGTCACACCTCGCCGTGATTCCGGCCTCGTCGAGTGCCATGGCCACGTGTTTGACCACTCCCGAATCCACTCCAGAGGTGATGATCCATGCACCAGTGGTTTGAGCAGCCTAAAATCGTATATATTTTTCAATATATAATTCAAAATTAAGAAAAAACACGGAACAAATGTGATTCCAAAGAAAAACTCAGATCTAACGGAGCGAAATATGTGACAACCTTGAACAGTCCTTCCCTGAACTGCTTCCCGAGTTTCTCTTGGATCCTGAATGGAGTTCATAGTTTTCCAGATATAAGGAGTATGTTTCAATGTATATTCATAATAGGAAGTCGCTGGCGATATTTGCTTATGCAAAAATCTGTATGAAGTAAAACAATCATACTCAAAATTGCTCATCCCTCCATGCACTGTGATGATCAGACGAGGCGGTTGCAGACCCCAGATCTGAAAAGAGTTAACGTTTCTGTGCTTAGCATTTTCTCACTGTGATGGAATGTTTGAAACAATAAATGAAATAAGCAATATTTTCTTAATTGCATCAGCGAACGTGTGAAGTTCGCTAAAAACTAAATTTCAGAGCTGATAAGAAAGCTGAATCTGAATAAAACTCACCTTCTCGAAGACGTACATAATATCCTCGGGAGCAGAATCGTAAGTGAGACGGAGGTAGTGCGCTTTGTGAGAATGTGCGCCGCCCTTAAGGAATAATTAAAAAGATGATACAAACGATATTGCCAGAGCAAAAAAATAGGTTTTCTAACCAAAGGATCCGACTTGATAGCGAATTGTACTTACCGCCTCGAATTTGAAAACGAGTTGAAACATAGTCAAACCATCAAGAAAGAAAATAATTCAATCTAAAATTTCGAAGAGGAAAAATATTAATCACCTGAAAACTGATTGTTCCGAAAGCGTCGGTTGGATAGGTTCGAGTGTGTGATAGAATCGACCACTTTTCGGGACCTTTAGGCGTACCTTGAAACCATCTTATTATCGGATCTTATCATCTTACTATCCCGCATTATTGAAACAGTGATTGTATTGTGAAATTATTGGGGTGTCCCATAAGTCTTTTTATTTTAGCATTTTTATTTTTTTCTGCGAACTACAGCGCATTATCGTGATAACTTTTTCGTATTTATGGCAAAATTGTTATCTTCTGGTGATGAAATAGCCTCAAGTCCGAGTTTTTCAGACCCACATTCGATATTTTCTAGCTCAGTTGAAAGTAACGATGGGCACCTCCGATTGAAAGCAAAGTAGGAGCTGGTGTTGTAGTGCAAGCTAAAAATTGTAAACAGAAAATATCTCAAGTGGTGGAAAAACTAGGTCAAAAAAATTCCATTTCTGACATGCATTGAGGGTTGATTAAAATTTTTTTGCTGTTATAAATTTCCGCATAATTCAATTTGGCTCAAACAATGTTCTTTCTTTGTTTCTTTTCATCCGGCCTTATGAATAGTTTTTCCACACAGCGTCGCTAAGCCAATCTTGTTTGGATTCAAACAGACAGAGAAAAAACCAAATTATCAAGACTTATGGGACACCCACACCCCAATACTTTGAAGGCGTACTTTAAGTTTTGAAAAAATACGTTTGAAAACAAGGTAGAGTTAACAAATATTACTTTTACTGGATCCATCGGACGATCCTCTCTGATGAGTGACGATGGCGAAACGTGAGAGGGCGAGCTGACAGTGGAGGGCCATTGAACGGCCACAGCCGCATCTGTGAATTGGCATTTACATTATAACAATACAAATCGTTAAAATACTATTCTGTCTGTCTGCATGCTACTCCGTCCATTTCTGTCATTACTGTGATCATGCTATTAAATTTCAGAAAGTATTTATAATCGCCGCAATAGATTGTCTGATGAAAGAATAATGAATCAGTTGTTCTATTCTCACCGATCCACGCATCCCTCCACGGGCACATATCTGATGCACTCACGACGCTTGAACGTGTGCTGTAGCCAGGGACCAGTGAGACTCTCCGCCTGATACGTTGACAGTTAGTGAGCAGACATACCAACTCAATATCTATAAGCGTCTATCTCGAAGCGAAGGCGTTGGAGTTGTTTCGGTATTGTACCCAAGGTGTGGCAATGCAGCCAAATTTGGGAATTGTTTAGAATTTTTTTCTAGGAATGAGTATCTGCGTCACTGATATTTTGCAAGAAACCCCTATTATTGTAGAGATAAAATCTGGTTCATTGTAGGATTTCGTGTTATGTTTTCGAGGCAAAATCTGCGAATTGCTTACCAACGCTCGAGCGAACATGTCGGGCGTGTCGAATTGCCGTTCTGTCCTGAGTTTCCGACCGTTTCTGAAATAAAACTAGTTTTAACTACTTCCGAAAAACGGTATTCTTGGAGTTGTTGTTGACTATGATCATTTCATTATTCTGTATTTCTTTCACTTTATGATCGTCGGGAGCAACACATCTAACATTCTATTACAAATAGTTAATTGTTCTGGTCCAGAAAATTCACTTGATGAATTCGACACTGGTTTCGCTCTGAACCGTGTTCTGCGTCGCTCTTTCACACACGGAATTGCGAGGGACGAACATCGTCGAGGCGAGAGACGCCTTTCTTCTGGAAGTAGAAACTATTCGAACTTTTTGATCACTTGATCCCCGCATTTTTTTCTCCTAGAGATGATTAAAGGAGGAGTGACAGCAATATTTAGTCAGGGAAGCTGACACGATAGCCTGATTGATCCCTTGAACCATGATGGAAATCCAAAATTTTGAAGGTCGTAGGTATATTTTGGACCGAGTTATGGGCGCGCGCAGCTTGCAAGATGATCAGGGAAAGGGCTGCTAAATGTCTCCGAGAGATTGCGCAGCGCACCCTCTCTCCCTCCGCACTTTTCGGCCCTTCCCATCCTTTTTACCATAGGCTAGAGCGGCAGAGAGACCAGAGACCGTAGGGAGAGGAGGGCAAAGATCAGGTCAGAGGGCAGAGACGGATAGATCAAAGGAGGATTTCTCTCTCACTAGGGAATGGACCCGCCCCCTTCACTACTATGTTTAGCATGGACATGGTCGTGTCCTTGCTAAACGCAGTAGTATGATCCGGCAAATCGTGGTGTGAGTCGCTGGTTGTCATTGCTGACAGTACTTCTTTAAATATGACTAACACATCAATCAATTAATCTCTAGCACCGATTATCTATTGTTGGAACATTCTGTGCAGGATCATATTGCTCAGCACCCTGTGATCTACTTCTCTTTCTCTCTCTAATCGCCACTCACCTTTTCCTCCTCTCCGAATCATCATCATCCTCTTCATCATCGTCATAATCCTCATTCTCGATCGGACTCCCTGCACGAGAAACCATCATTGAAGAGCAGTAGGGATGTCTTTTCGGTTTTCAACTCTCCTCATTCTGCACACTCTCTATTTTCTCTGATCTGCGAGATAGTGCGTAGAATGGAGAGAGCCAAAATCGAAATTACATAATTAAAGAACAGGAGAGTGCGAAATACGGGTCGCCCTATCTTCTCTTCACACATTCTCTACAGTGCACGAGTGGTGATAGAGTGAGCGGAATGAAGAGACTGCGACCCGCATTTTGAACTCTAGTCGATAATCCCATCAATCGCCGGTTTTCCATTGCAATTCAGCAGAATCATGCGCCGATTGTGGATGAGTTCGAATACCGTATGCAACACTCAATCATAATAGAATATGCTGTGATCGTGTGTGATCGCTAGATGTGTTCTTTCTATTCAGACGGATAAATTCTACTGATGTGCGCGAACATTAAACAGTGAGTTTGTATATTTTCATGAAAAAGAGTTCGTATGAAGAAGAAAAAATCAATAAAAGATACCGTATCCCTCGACGGTGAAGGCGCCTGCCCTTGATTGGAGTAACGCCTCGTCCGGCGACAGATAGTCGCCATCGTCATCCATCTGGTGAATGAATTTAATTAATTAAATAACTTAATATGATAAAATAATCGAAATTGTCAATGAAAACCATCGACATTGCACTCACAGTGAACTCGCGTCCCAGCCAATTTTAGGAGATCAACGAAGGGGGGATCGTTATTTGGGTAATGGTACGATCATCGAATGTGAGTGTGTGGCAAGAAAGAACCGTTCTCGAAATAAAAGCGAAGTAGGTAAAGATGGTTGAAAACAGCTTCCAAATTGCAACGAGACAATAATCGGCCGAGAATTCGCCGTTTTTTGGCAAAACATGGAATAGAAGAAGTGCAAACACGCATAAAGTCAACAACACACACCCAAAGTAGCCGCGCACTGGACGAAAGTTAACATGCAATCGATCTGCTCTCTCTTTTCCACACGATGACTCGCCGGTCAGAGAAACACAAGAGGATTTTATTTGAACTATCGGTCATAGTGCGGAGTTAACAATTCATCAATCACCCATTTTTTGGTCGATAACCTTCAATCGACTCTCGACACCGATAAGTGAGGAATTGTTGAGTGCAGAGGAAAAGTTACACTAAGCAAGGACGATCTGGCTTGTGATTGACACGTTTGTACAAATCGGAACCCGAATCTCCCCGATTTTCGTACTGTCTCGTTTGTCTGATCGGTGAAAGATCATGCGAGATGAGTTGTGTCGGCTCGACAGCACTAATCGGCACTGAACTCTTGAACAGAGAAGCGCGTTCCATTTGGATGATACATCCGCACCACTGCTTGAGCGACAAATGCTTGCATCAAAACGGATAATTCAGTAGAATCCCCTGGGAAACAAGCTGCATCCTAATCTGATGAGAACGAATAGTTGAGAAGTACAGATCATTGGCATCTCGTGTGCTAAAGATAATATTTTGACCTCACAATTGAGCACGCGATGCTACTGAAACTCGCCTGGCGAAAACGGAAAAGAGATGACATACAGCAGAGGCGGAGGCGAATTGATAATAGCGGGCAGCGATCAATCGGGAGTAGTGGAAAGAAGTGATAGCAAGGAAGGTTTGAGGGAGGGACGGGGGAATGCCCCTCGTCTCTGTTCAATGTTATCGGGAGAGTTCGGAGATTAGAAGGTTCTTTTTAAAAAATTAGTTTTGATTTTTGACTGAGAAACGATCTGATATCATCGATTGTTTTGAGATTCACAATTAAATCAAATTGTTATGAAACATATCCGAAATCGAGATGGGTTTCTTTCTTCGATATTATATCAAAATTGCATTAACAAAAAGTAGGGTCGTTTCAAAGTCAGTTGATGGTTTGATCACCGAGCTCGTGTGTAGCATGGTGAGACCGTTCCAATTAGCAAAAAGAATCGGAAAAAGGTTTTAGAAAGTTTCCACTCGCTAAGAACTCTCAGCTAACGACAATGTTCACTACCATTGAGCTGAATTTCACTGTTAGCAGATCATTTGAAATAAATTGACCAAGTAAAGGAGCGATAGTACTCGATGTAGACGATGAACAGTGTGAATTCCGAGTGGGCAGAGACGCAGAGGGAGTAATCCCATTTGCACCTTCTCCCTTCCATCAGGCGCTAAGCGGATCATCATGAAACTCCGGGGATCACCTCCCTCCCGACACTGCCATCTCTGCCGCTCTCACCCATGCCGATTGTGGTGATCGGCATCACCTCTCTGGTTACAGATCGTGGACATGTGAACGTGTTGGAAGCAGGACTGGGATTTTTTGAAATAAAAAAAAAAATTTTTGATTAAAATATTCAAAAAATAGTATCAAAAATTATTTTAATTCAAAATTTTTTTGAAATTTTCTTATTTGGCTAAAATTTCGTCCAAATCTTTTCAGAAACACATTTTCAATTTAGCATGATGCAAAGACTTGTTGGACAGATGATCCATCACTCTTGTACAGAGGTATTGCGCCCTAATCAAATGTTCATTTTCTCTCTCCAGTTGTTATTCTCACTACGATTATTGAATGTGCTACAACAGCTCAAAATCCACAAAAAACAGATTAAATAATTTGAATTCGGAATTTTCTGTTACAAAATCGTGCCTGAAGTAACCGAAAATATACAATAAAATTTATTGAATTTTTTTTGGAAAAGATTCAAAAAATATTTTTTGATTTTAAATTTTTTGAATCGGTCAAAAATTCAAAAAATTCAAAAAATCTCAGCCCTTGTTGGAAGGTCAAAGAGTATGCACTTTATTCGATTTATTCAATAGTAGAAAGTACGCGCAGTGAAAGTGATCAGCAAAAACACCATTCGAGCAACATGAAAGCGAGATAATAATTTTCCACAGGGACCGGGAGAATCATCAAACGTTTGCTTCTAGAAGTGTACTTGAATTCCTTGTGAAACATATCTGAAATCAGTTGAAATATTTGTTGGAAAAGTCAGAAAAATAACAGGTCAGCGTTGTCGAACCCATACTTCGTGTGTCATAGTGACCGACAAGAACAATCCCATTCACAAGTGTTCAGAAGGGATGCCATTTCGGTTATATCTGACTCCATTCTAAACGCACTGGTCTAACCAGTGAGAGAATGTGCTGAATGGAGAGATCGGAGTGTCGAAGTGCCATGTTCACCTCCGGTCTCCCGCAGCGATCGCCTCTTTTCTTCACATTCCACTGTTGCGCGTCGTTTCACTGTCTTCTCTCTCCCACTTTCCCTTTCACTCGCCAGTTTATAACTGTATATAAAATTGATTAGCGATGCATTTTGCCGTAATTGATACTGAAACTTGTGCTCGGTTCTAAAGTAGAGACGGTTGGCTTCCTCCTTCCTTCTCTGTGAACGGTGGCTGAGGAGATAATTGCTCGAACTGCCACTCATTACCATCTCAGACCGTTCCTTCCCTATTGTTGTAAGTGACAACCCTTCGCCCAGAGCTCCATCCAGAGATCTCTTGAACGGTTTATTCCACTTCGAATCAGTTGTATGCCAGGTTCACTCTGCATGAAGTTCCTCTAACATATCTGATTGTTAGTTGAAGTCAACAGTTCACTGGAAACAGCAACGCCCTCATAAACTGACCACTGACCAGTTCATTCTCTCCTCTTTCCTATCTCTTCGCTAATCAATCGCTCGCAATCCCTCTTTCACCCGTTATTTTCGCTATGCGTTTCGGTGGTTGAACTCGGGGTTTCCCTTTCTAGGGTCAATCTATCATCATTTCCTAGAGAAAAATCTATCCGAATTTGTCGAAGTTCGCCTTTTTCGATCATTTTCGTTTAGCGCAGGACACAGTTACTTATGTTCCTTTCACTTTGCATCATTCAGCTCTTGCCATGATTGAGAAGGAACCTCCAAAAGATCACTCTCGCCACTTCCTTTCCGTTCCCTCTAATGACCTCTAATCTCAGCTTCAACACTAGAAAGGAGTGAGCAGTTTTCGCTTTTCTCGAAAGCCGTTCCACTCTGTACACATTCCCTTGATAATTCGCCCTTGATCTATCTCATTACTTATTTTTAGGCATCATCTCGAGATTATGTTGCGGATTGTGGAAATGCCCCGTTTATGTTATAACACTAGGGTTTCTTTAATGCTAATCTCCGGAAATGGCTCATGGTTGGAAATTTTCGCGAACAGTAATGGTTAAAAAAAACTTTGTAAGTAGGATCTGCTTCTGTTCGACAACCGTTCCACTAAGTCCAACTCTCCGTCCACATTCCTCCTTCGTCTCTTGATAATTCGCCCTTGATCACCTCCAACTTCTCTCCTCTTCCTCTTTTTCTTCTTCTTTTCGCCCCTCTCCCCCTCATCTCCCACTGTGCTCTAAAACTCTAAGCGTTCGAGTAGCTTGAGCCACTCCTTTTTTGCGCTGCCGATCTTAGCTTCCATTTTTATGTTAATAAAACCGAGTTCAAACGTCGCTTACTCGCCAGTAAAAGATGCTGATCGTTAGAGTTTTCTCCATGCACTATTACCGTTCAGTGAAACAAGAAAAAAATCGAAAAAAGATGGGAGCATGCTCATGATTTGGCATTACTAAACGTTAGGGTCGCACTGATTCGTATTATCTTCGTATTTCTCGGTCTACTTTCAGTATACCACTTTCCCTTGTAGTTCGCCTTGTTTTCACTACCCTTTTTCTCAGGTGTTCGTATCGTAAAGTGCTCATATATTGTGCACACTATTGCGAGTTCAAGGATGCTAGCCTTTCTCCGCGATACTATCGGTTCCCATTAGCTGCCTTTTTACAACCAATAATACTTTCATTGGCGCTTTCATTGGTTGAAGATGAGTTGAAGAAGAAATCTGACGAATGAATAAGCCAAACCGTTAACCTTCACCCTTGCGCTCCCTTTTTCCGGCACCTTCCCGAGGTTGTTGACCTAATAATCCTTATCGCGGCTAGGAAAAGCCCCCGCGGGGGTAACTCCTTCCCGCGTGTATCGCATTGCTCACTCTTATTCCCAGCACCCACGACCTTTCACCTATTCGTCTTCCTGCTTTCGTACGGTTTGTGTAGGGTTTCCCTGACTGGTAAAGAGAGTCTATGCTGAGACATCAAAACAACTCTTTTGCTTCCTTCAATCAATTCTTCCAATATTCGAGTAATTTCGGTTAGACTATGAGAAATAGGGACAACATCATCTGAATGTCTCAGATGGTTCCATTTTCTTCTATTGATTCTTATTCCGTAATCGTGCCACTTCAGTTCTCGAAAAAAACGTCTTCAATCACGATAGCCTCAATGCTAAATGCTGATTGCTTGCTTCATGATCCGAATCTTTTTGATATCGACGAAGAGCTCTTTGATATTTTCCAACTGCTATTAACGAGCATCATTCCATTTTCTGAATCCCTAGAGAATGACGTAGTGATGTTTCAGATTCTTCTCATACCTGAGTAGCGTAGAAGTGAACAATAAACCCTCATTTCTGTGTCTTAAATCTCTCTCATTCTCCCTCCTATCTCACATTTCCTTCTCATAATACTCAGGAAGAGAGTAGTATAACACGATGTGTATTACTACCTGGTCATCACCATTCCCCCTCGGCTAGACAGATCAACATATGGACCACCACCGTCTCTCCATTCCGCACACTATCTCGTCACTATAGCAGCGAGAGGTCATTGATAATGAAGAGACGGTGACTGGGCTTGGCTAGACCCCTCGTTACCACTGCCGACTATCGGATTTCATTTCCTACGGATCAGCGAAATTGATACGGAATAGGTGCGCCCTCTCGGTGCCACATGTTCTCTTGTTACTGATCATTCCTCATTACTCATTCTTCTCATATCCGATATCTCTTCTCCTTACTCAGTTTTGCCACTTTGGGGTAGCCGGAATACTGGAGCGCTGAGTGGGGGCATTTCCTCTTCTTCTTCTCATATTACTCACAATTCATTAGTCAGTGGGAGAATAGAAGAGGCATGAGCCACTTAGTGTGTGTGTTGCTTACAAATTGTGGCACGGGTCAGTAGACGCGCGCGGATGTTTTGTCAACCGACTGTCCCTTCATTCTTCACTTTCGCTCAATTCTAGAAATTTAAGAGATATTCTGAAGAATGTAGGCCCTGGTCTCTTCATTCCGTGCACTCACTCATCACTCTTACCGGTGAAAGAGCGCACGGAATGAATAGACGATTACCCTAATTGCGCACTCTAATGCAGAGCCCCAGACGCTCGTTGATCTCCATTTTCTCTTGCCGGTAGCTAAAAACAGTGCTGAAGAGAAGCATCATTCCTTGCGCCCTAGAGTCTGCTTTGCGAATAGTCGTTGTTGATTCATGCTTAGGGCAGCAAGCGAGAAAAAAACTGATTATCGCCTCTATTGTGACCTCACTTTTACTCGTCGAAGATTGTGTGAGTAAGTAGAAAGTTTTGGCACCGCGCGTCGCAACCTCAACCAGTTTGTAGCATCATCGACCCTACCCTCGTCCCCCGATCTATCATTGGAATTGGATCGGTTTTCTCCTCTCGTTGCCAAGAATGAGATCGAACTGCCATTCCTCGAACTACTTTCTCTCGTTTTATAGAGATCGGAGAAAGTTTTGCCCCACACGTACTTCTCTTATTTTTGCTCGGCGCTTTGAAAGTGAAAGTTGAACGGGAAAAATGCCAGAGTTTCGCTGATAAAGAGATGCGAAAACACCGCGTTCCGACAAAATGATTAGATCCGATAACATCCTGTGAGGCAATTTTTCGATAACAACAGTTGAATCACTGATCATTCCGTCTTTTTTATCAACTAGGAAGACACACTCCAGGAGGAAATCAAGTTTTGAATAGACGGAAATCAGGAATTTGCTACTTAAAGTTGCCAATCGCTTCTCCCCCCGGTCGCCCACCATAACATGCCATGCTCAGTTATCAATCAACATTGTAATCGTGTCTTCCCCGTGTTTTTACGATCTTCCCCCTGTTGGTTATTACTGGCGAAGTTAATTCAAAGCGAGTGGCAGTAGCGTCTACGCTTTTTCCGAGCTGTCTTACTGGTCGGAGTGGAGAAAGTGAGCGCGAAATGGAGAGAAAGCGATTACTTTCCCTTTCGGCTTCAAGAAACGGAGTGCTAGTAATGTTGCCGAGTTGCTTATTCTCTGCATGTCTCCTCTGATCAGCAAACGATCTCATAATCAACTATTTTCTGCTGCAAATTTTCATATGAAAACACGAGCAAAAGGAAATTGCTCTTTGATTTGTTTTACCCTGACGTCCTTTATTTGCAAATTTACCAAAATCACGAAAATAGCACGTGCTTGTTCCGCCCCCCCCCCCTCGTATCTAATCGAGCCGCCAGCTAATCAATAGATTAGAGAAAGGTCACTTCATCACTTACTCTTTCATTACTTTGTCTCATCTCCCTCCCCTCGTCTTCCCCATTCAATGAACAACCAGTTTTTGTATCATATCGATACGTAGATCGCTTACGACCGTGGTTTTCGCTTATTTTCGCGCTGGATGCTGATTGTTGATCTTTGATGATTGATCTTTGATCTCTTCAGGGATGCAGCCGCATCTCTTTCTTGCAGCAGTACTCTGCACTACGATAGCTGCAGAGGAGTAAGTGATTATTTTCATATTTTCCCCTCACTGTAATTTCTGAAAGCCTCTGTCGAGTCTATAATGAGCTACTCGAGATGGTAATAATTAACGCCTCGTGCAATATACATTTCGAGATGTCAGTTTCAGATGAAGGGCCTGCAATTGGTTGAATGAGTGTGGTTCGAAATCTTCAAAGAGAAGAGAATTTCGGACCTAAAATGTATTTTCGAAAACATGAAAACAATAATATTCCAGTGTCTTCACGGTTCTCCGCACGACTCCGATGGACGAGCAGCACCTTCAACTCCTGAATCTCCTGTTCAAGGAGGGACACAAGCAAAATGTATGTTTATTTCTAGTCTTTTAGTGTTTTATAATGGTAGTGCTCGAATTATTACGGGGGAGTCATACTCAATGAATATGAGCACATGGTGAAGCACAACTGAGAATTTGTTCGTTGCCATTCTTAATCGCATTGCCATCTGAAACAATTGAGTTTCACTCTCTGACTAAAGCTATGAATCACCTAGCTCGTTCGTTCAGGAACACAGTCTTCGTTCACACGAAAATAATATTATTATAATCATTACCAGAGATGATCGTGAATATTTTGATAATCATTCTGTGAGTTTTACTCTTCCAGCTGGATTTCTGGAAGTCGCCCACGGGAATTGGTTACACGGTGGACATAATGTCGACCAAGGACAAGATTGATGTGCGTATTCATATTTTATCATTTATCATTGACATTTGATACCTAAAATACATCGTCTTATGTTTTTTAATGAAACACTGAGTTTTCCAATCATCAGGAACTGCAAGGTCTCTTCAACTCGCTGGAGATGCCTAACAACAGGACAATTGAGGACGTGCAGAAGTGAGATATTGATGGAAGTGATTGAGAAATAGAGATGACATATTTATGAATCACTTTCCTACATTGCGGCTTGGAGATTGCAAAATATTCTAAAGCGAGATAAAGGAAACTAATTTGTTTCAGGTTGATTCTCGACCGCGAAGTCAACGTAAAACACCGGAAAGATGGATTGGGCTCATTCGGCAAGAGGATGAGAGACGAAGCTGGAGTTGCTAACAAGGCCAAGGTCTCCTCCTTTTCAAAATTGCGAAGAAAAAACCCAAGCAAAGTAATCAATGAGCAATCGACGAGAAAGAGAGGGCGAAAGAGTGATGCCGATTATTTATGGCCCTGGTGATAATGTGTCGGGAAGTAATAGGAAGAACTGGTATGGGCGCACGTTCCGGAATGATTGGATTCAAATCACTTGCATGTAATAAATAAAAATTGATTTCAGTACCAATTCGGTGAGTACCACGGCTACGGAGAGATCGTGCGGTGGCTCAATGAGATCGCCCAGGTTCGGCTGTTTTTCATCGATATTTTCCCCATCTCTTTGAGCTTCTCATTCCTAGTTGCACAGTTTCAAAGATTACGCTGAAATAATCTGTCAAGAGTGGAAGACGGGTTGAATGAACGCTTCTTCAGGAATACCCTCAATACGCTCGTGTTCTCTCCATCGGAACCACTTTCGAGGGCAGGAACATCATCTGCATCAAGGTACTATCAAATCTGCTTCTTTACCCTGATCCGTCGTGCATCGTGACGACTCGTGATCGCATTAGCTTTTTTTGTGGAAGGACTAGAGACTTCCGGTCTAAATGTCTCGACTCTCGATCTTTTTTTGCACCGGAAAAAATCAGTGTGGAATTAAGAAATAAAGGCTTTTGCAGATCGGCACGAACACATCTCGAACGGACAAGAAAGTGGTGTGGATCGATGGAGGAATTCATGCGAGGGAGTGGGGAGCCATCCACACGGCGCTACACTTCATTGAACAGGTGAGTTCTTCTCTCAAGACGCAGCGAGAAATGGAAGCAGTTATTAATCGTAATTGAGCTTAAAGAAACATTATTTGTTTTACAAGCTGTATTTTTTAAATAAATATTTATATTTATTTAATATTTATTTATTCCATTTAGTTGATCGTCGGCTACGAGAACAACGACCCCGTCACTCGCTCATGGGTTGATTCCCTCAATTTCTACATAGTTCCAGTGCTGAATCCGGACGGATTCGAGTACACCAGATCGGATGTGACGCCCATGGTTAGTTTGAGATAAAAGAAATTTTTAAAAAGTATGAAAAACAACAACAAATGAAGAAAATTATTGTTTTTCAGAAGCGATTGTGGCGCAAGAACCGTGCGGGAATCACGTGCAACAAAGATCAGTGGTTGGTTTCTGATTCTGATCGAATTCTTGGGCAAGATTGATTTGATCAAAAAGCTGTAAATAGTAAAAAAAAATCATTTGATTTGTAGAGACATAAAATTTACGAGCTTCTTCAGGTTCCGCGACCGATGCTGCGGTGGCATCGATCTGAACCGAAACTTCGACTTCCACTGGGGAGGTTCGTCGGAAGATTTATCCTATCAGTATCAAAAAAATGTCTAGTATTGATCGGCAACTGATTCGAAGGGACGCCATGAATTAATTTTTTTGTTTTTCACACAGAAGTCTTTCAGGTTCGGGCTCCTCCGACGATCCGTGCTCCGAGATCTTCCAGGGAACCTCCGCTTTCTCCGAGATGGAATCACAGTGAGATGTTTGCTTCAAATCAACTAAGTTTAGAAATTAAATTTCGATATGTTTCAAGTCTAGAATATCCATCGCTAGTAACAAAGTGATTCAGTGACGTTTCGAGATCCTGTTCAATCAAACAAATTCCAGAGCCGTGCGAAACATGATGCTCGGTGCGGAGCTCAGTGGCAAGGTTTGACCACGATTTGAAACATCCAAGATCAAAAGAGAGAACAAAGATCAACTCGCTCTCCTCAGGTGCAAGCCTTCATCACTCTTCATACCTACTCGCAAATGTGGATCCATCCCTACTCGCACGCGAGAAAATCGGTGCCAGAGGATATCGCCGAGTTGGTTGGTGATTTGATCACATAATTTTGAACTTTGTTTCATACTAATTGATCAAACTTGAAGGAACTTTTACATCGGAATTCACAATATAAAACAAATATTTATTTAGCTTCACTTCTGTTATTTTGTTAAAAAATTGACTGTGTCATGCTAAGTAAAGGCATCTTGATCTGTTTGCGGATTAATCTTGTCAAATCAGGATTAGAATCGGATCTTCCAGAAATCAGTGGGAGCGCGGGCAGTGGCTGCGCTTGAGGGTGTCTACGGAACCAAGTATCGATTCGGAACTGGAGCGGATATCCTTTGTGAGCCCTTCTAGACTTCTTTTGAAGTTCAATCAAATAAATTTGGATTTTGTTGAACGATGATTGAACGAGTTTTGCTTAAGAGACGTTCCATGATATTCTGCACCTATCCAACGGATGACTTTTTTGCAACCTTTGCCAATAAGTTCAGGGTGAAGTTCCCATACATAGAGCTGATAGCTAGCCCAATTTGAAATGTTGGGGTGCACTCTCCGCGAAATGCTGTGCATGTCCCAAAAAAAGTCGAAAATTTCATCCCTGAAAAAAGTACGTTCTGATGGGTGTTTCGGACGAATTTTTCGATAAAAATAACGAAAAACATAGTTTGGAAGCGAAAGGAGATCGATAAAAGGTCGAAAAATAATAATTTGGTCATTTTTGTATCACTCTGAAACATTTTTTTAGCCGTCGGAAATTTTTTATTGCAGATTCGGATTCTACGTGCAAAACTACCCCCATGTGAAATTTTAGCCGATCGGACTTATGGCTCGGATGCTGGGGTCTCTCGGGGGCTGACGAGAGAACGATGATGAGCGATTTCGCAAATTCGGCATGATTTTATACTAGATTTTCATCCCATTATTCGTTATTGAGCATTTGTGTCGATGTTATGGGGTTGTGATATCGATAAAACACGAAAAAACTGAAAAGTCGAAAAATTAATTTTTTAAAATTTCAAAATTTCAAAAATTCATAAGTAATGTATCTGAGCTTATAATGGTGAATTTTCAACGGTAAATCACTTTGATATGAATTTTGAACAATATCTGAGCTTTTGGCACGGTTTCAAGAGAAAAAGTTTGGGTCGAATTTTTATCCAAAAATGACATATTTCAAAAAAAGTTCGCAAATCAGCTATAACTATCAGATATTGTTCAAAACTCATATTGAAGTGATTTTCCTTTGCAAATACACGCATTGAAACGCAGATACATGACTTATGAATTTTTGAAATTTTGAGTTTTCAAAAAGTGATTTTTCGACTTTTCACTTTTTTCGTGCTTTATCGATATCACAACCCCATAACATCGACACAAATACATAATAACGATATAAGGAATGAAAATCTGTTCGAAATTGCGAAATCGCTCATCATCGTTCTCTCGTCCCCGAGAGACTCTCTCAGCCCCCGAGAGACCCTCGGGCGGGAAGCTGTAGCATCCGAGCCATAAGTCGGATCGCCGTGAAAATTTTTCACTGGGGAGTGGTTTTTTTAATTTTTTTATCGATATCACAACCCCATAACATCGACACAAATGCTCAATAACGAATAATGGGATGAAAATCTAGTATAAAATCATGCCGAATTTGCGAAATCGCTCATCATCGTTCTCTCGTCAGCCCCCGAGAGACCCCAGCATCCGAGCCATAAGTCCGATCGGCTAAAATTTCACATGGGGGTAGTTTTGCACGAAGAATCCGAATCTGCAATAAAAATTTTCCTACGGCTAAAAAAAGTTTTCACGGTGGTACAAAAATGACGAAATTTAAATTTTTCGACCTTTTATCGATCTCATTTCGCTTCCAAACGATGTTTTTCGTTATTTTTATCGAAAAATTCGTCCGAAACACCTATCAGAACGTACATTTTTCAGGGATGAAATTTTCGACTTTTTTTGGGACATGCACAGCATTTCGCGGAGAGTGCACCCCAACATCTCAAATTGGGCCAGCTATCAGCTCTATGTATGGGAACTTCACCTTGAACTTATTGGCAAAGGTTGCAAAAAAGTCCTCCGTCGACCCTTCCCAAAAGCTTCACTAAACCGTGGAACGGCTCTTTAAAAAAAGATCTTTAAAATAATTTTTGCTTTCCTCAGATCCCTCGTCGGGTGGATCTGACGATTGGGCGAAGGCGAAGGGAGGAGCGAAGTATGTGTACCTGATTGAGTTGAGACCCGGAGAGGAAGGTCAGTTGAAGGGAAGAGCACGCGACAAGTTGTTTTTATGTGTGTTTTTAAGAAATGAGATGTGTTTTTTAAAGAATGAAATAGTGCCCGAATCGGTTTTGGGAGACATTCTAGTATTAACGCACTGAATGAAGCACAAGCGAAATCAGATCTCTAAATTTAAATGGAATGTTAGAAAAACTAGATTATTTGCAGTGTGGGACGGATTCGTTCTGGACGCTCGGCAGCTGATTCCGATGGGGAAGGAGACGTGGGAGGGAATCAAGGTCCGATCCTTCGATACAACTTCATTTTCTATTAATGCTATTAATTAATTAAAATTGCATAAGTTTAATTCCAGGTGGTCATCGGTGCAGTTTACTCGACAGAGCAGTCCAATCTGCAGCGTGATCAAATCACCCAGGCACAGATCGCTCAGAGAACCAGACCCGGTAAGTATTCTGATCACCCAATTCTACTCCAATTTCACGCATCACTGTGATTCATAATGATGCCTCCAACGATCCCGTCGAAATTCGTCTTCATCATTTCTATCAAACTCACCATGTCCTTCCGAGAGTGCCCTAGTATTCCCTCTAATCAGCGTTTATTAATCTTTAATCTTTCAGCACATTCTGTTGGAGTTATCTCAGAAATTGGAGAAGTTTGGATTTGCTTTAGTAAAAACATGTTTGTGCTACACTTTAATTTGTGAACCTTAATATTATGATCCACTAATATTACGTCGTGTCTGAGGGACGGCGGACTAACATCTCTCAGGTCGCCCAGTCAAACATCGCGGTCACGCGATCATCGGTCGTCGTCCCAAGCATCGAGTGAGAAGACCAAAGGAGAGGAGAAGAGTGAAGATCGTGAGATCGGGAAGAGTCGAGGAGAGTCTGTCCAGTGCCCGATCGGTGCTCCATCGACCCACTCACAGACTACGATCACGTAATTAATAATATTAATAATTATAATAATATTAATAATAATCTACATAAATTCGTTCCAATGATTATGTGTGCTACTAAGTTTTGGTTTGACTAAACCACTAGGTCATGTCTAAACTTCCGATACGCAGCCAGAGCGAATCAAGGCCCTCTCCATTCTGCACACTGTCTGATAAGTGAAAGACATGTTGTAGGAAGAGACTAGTTGCCAAATCTGACCATCTGGGAGTGATACATCTGCCATACAGAACCGATCCGCCCTCCGATCGCACGCATCATCACTCAACGCCCCATCGTCTCCGAGACGACCGCGCAGCCGGTGCAGCAACCAGCTCAGCAAGTAGAGCAGCCCCGACGACCCGTGCAGCAACCCCAGCAGCAGCAGCAGCTGTCGCAGAGTGAGATCAGCTTTTCCTTCCAGAGATCATTTTAGCGCCTGAAATCGATGTCAGTAGCGGTTATTGTTGAAAACTAAAACATTGAGAATAATCACAAAATCAGGGAAAAGGCAAGGCCTCACATCAATCAATACAACTAGATATCGTCCTGACTTATCCACAATTATTTTAAACTATATTATTTTCAGATACCCGACCAGTGCAGCCCGTGCAACTGACCCAGCAGCAGCAGCAAGCAGTCTTCCAGCAGAGACAACAGCAGAACTTCGTGAGTTACTGCAAGAGTATTTTCAGCATTTGTTTCATTGGAAGCAAAAACGAGGAGTTATCGACTTGACATACGATCTGGAGTATTTCTGAATTGTATGAAACACAATTGAATCGCAAGCATCAATATACACACAACAACGATTGCTGTCTCAAAAACCGCACTAATTGCAGCAACAGCAGCAACAGTCTCGGTTCCTGCAGCCCGCGCAGCCCCAGCAGCAACCTCAGCAGCAGCAATGTCGGGACACCTCGCCGTGGTGCCGTGCCTGGTTGCGTCAAAACGCGGATGTGTGCAGGGTGAGTCAATAAGCGTCAGCGGCGATATTTGATCTGGAAAGGAGTTTAGATCCATGCTTCCTTATAACTCGATAGAGTAGCGAACGAAAATTTGTGGAAAAAATTCGATTGAAGAACGAAGTCGTGCAATGAATTGGAATGAGTTTCAGAATTCATTCATATTCAAGTTGGAATCGCGAAACTAATGAGTTTGTCTTTGTATACTTACTAAAAAAAATACAGTAACTAACTGAGAATTGTTTAACTAACCACAGGAAAATGCAAATTATGATCCAAAAACTCTCTTTGCAGGTCTCCTCCATCTACATGTCTCGCGAGTGCCGCTTCACTTGCCGATTCTGCTAGACTGTATCACAATCGATCCATTCCAGAATACGGTAGTCACACGACGGGCGCCTGATCTTACTGTAGCGTATTCAGTTTATCGATTACTGATCTTGTTTTTACTGTTGTCTCTCTCTCTTTTCTCTCTCGGAAGTCCATACGGGTTCAACATAGGATCATTCGATTGGAAATTAGCTTGAACTTCCGGCGTTTGCCTCGTCACTGAAATCTCCGTCTCTCTTCAGATCTTTTCTTTCTCTTTATTTTGTCTGATTTATTTGATAAATTGCGTATCATCATTGGCGTTTCGTTATTGTATGATTCAAATGATCAGCATGAGTAAGCATTTGAGCTACACTGGTCATCAAATATGTCCCTGATGATGTCTGAACGCTCTCTGCTTAATGTCGACAAAACATCGAGTGACTTCTAGAAATTTTCGTAGAAACTACTGTAGATATATTTTTATCTTGATAGATTCAGAACGAAGAATATGTTTATGGGCATTCAAGGGTGATTTTTCTTTCTTGATTGATCTTACGAATATGACCATCGAAATCGATCTGCGTCCAAACCTGAATATTTTAGGTATTCCTTAAATATGTAACTACTCATAAACCTTATCGGCATCGTCCCCATAATAACTGCTTTTGTCAATGTTCACCGTTTCAACGTATGTGCACTTTTCTGTTCCCTTTTCGCATCTGAACTTGTTAATAGTTGGTCAATTCGGGTGAGAAAACTCACTGATTGTAGCCCAAGCATTTGTCAGATTCGATCTCGGAGCAGCGAACGGTGAGGCGAAGGTAGAATGTGGGTGAAATCAGACGCTAGAATAGATTAAAGCGCATTTTCGAACGTGAAAATTATATCTTTCGAAGCCTTCCTCACTCACATCTGTCTCTCCTGTATGCATGTAGCTGCTGGAGACACCCGTTGCTTTGATATCGTCATCAGCTGAAACATCACGGCATGGATTCCATAGAAACAATATATAATTCCACATATTCCTTTATGATCCAAACTGATTCGTTTTCGAAATTTCAGCCTCTCGCGGATGTTCCAGTGTGAAACTCCCGCTTCATTCGTGTTTGCGCATGCATTACGGTGATGGAAATTGCCCAAATTTTCGAAGATAAACATTGATGTGCATCATACAGTAAGCTCTCGGATTGCCAATCGATATTCAGGGTCATGCTATGTTTGGTCATTCTTCTTTGAATGAGTAAACGAATTCTTTAAGCCTCAAAGACTGTGATTTCGCTGCTTTCGAGAGGCAACACTACCGTACCAAAGCAGGTTACGTCCAAAAACCGATAATAATTGCTACTGTTTTACTAAATTTCTACTGCGCTCATCTCATACGGCTACCATACTGCGACCGTATCTCTATGCTTATACAACCGTTTCCCCATGGTCCTTTACTGTACTATCATGAGATGTCTACCATATCGTCTATTGTACCTTGTTGTGCTCATCAACAGCCCCTATCTTTCTTTGAGAGATTTACATGGGATTCCAATGCAGCATTGGCAGTGAAAAAACATAAGTTTCACATTGAAAGCAGCGTGAAAGATAAGAAGTTCCATCCCATTTCCCTAATCCTCTCACAAAGGAATGAGAGAGACGTGTACATTCCCCTCTCTCTCACCCCATTTCCATTTCCAATCCAATCAACGATCTCCCTCTCTCTCCCCTCTCCTCTCCTCCTCCCCTCACTCGTCTCGTCTACTCTCGCGCAGAGCGGTAGCTATGTCGGTACGTGTTCCTCCCTCCTCTCCTCCCCCTCCTACAGTATCCCCTGGAGATCGAATCGAGACCCCCTTTGAGGGATACATTAGCTCTGGTCGATACTCTGATTTACTGTTGTTCGTCCCGGATATATCAATCGATACGTACTACTGATCTACCCGATCGATACCGTACTCCAATCTTACCGTATCCCATTGCAGCAAGAGGGAGGCAAGCCACCGCCCGAAGACGCCGACTACTTCGGCATCAACGCCGAACACGGTATGGAATAGCCGGGACCTACTGTAACTCGCTGTAGAACCCCTCCCCACCATACCGTACCCCGTGGACTCGTACAGTAACCCCAAGCGCTGACCTCCTTCCCACATCATCAACGCCTTGTTGTTGACTGCACTGCGCTCTTTGTCCAACGAAACTACAAACTACAAACTACGAAGATACCGTACCCCACTCGTCCTGACATTCACCGACCCTTGACCACGAGGATTAAAGCACTGTCATGTCCCCACTAGCCGTACGCCTGCCCTGCCAACCGTATCCTACAGTAACTCCTACATCTTTCCAGATCATGGCTCCTCGCCGGCGACGGGCGTCGGCTCGAACTCGGGACCGCCGGCCTCCGCCAACTCCGGGACCGCCGGAACAACCGGAACCGCCAACACGAGCGCCACCGCCACCGAGACCGAGAGGTATACGGTAGGGAAGTTGGGGGGTACGGTAGATCACTCGGCTTCCGTACCCCTTTGCAGAGGCAAGGATCAGGCCCAAGCCCACAAGGACCGGGACGACTCGCGCCGTGGCCACAAAGACTCGAGCAAGCGAGGCCACAAGCACGGCAACTCGAGCAGAAGAGCCAGGGGTACGGTAATCGGAGGGTATGGTAGTCGGGGTACGGTAGTCGGGGACGGGATCGATCGCAAACTGGCGTGACGAAAGAAGAAACTGCTCGGAGCGAGCAAAGATGCTCGAAATGAGCATGGAAATGAGCGCCTAGCACGTTAAACAAGTGAAAACGTGTCCTTAAGTGAGGGCTATGATAGAGGGAGAAGGGGGGGGGGGGGGGGTGAAGATGATCGATGACGCACCGTAACCTACCGTACTCCAGGCGGCCACAAGGAGTCTGGTCGCGATCACCGGGACAGTGACCGGAGACCTAGCAAGGAGCACACCAAGGTACGGGGAGGAGAGATCGGTGATCTTTGATCTCTTGGTGGGAAGGGGTACCGTAGAAACGACTGACTTTTGAGTGACGATATGAATATGTAAATGTTTGATCGTTGATCTCTGATTTTTCATCCAGTGTTCGCTTAGGCACAGAGTACGGTATCTATCGTACCCTGATAATATTCCGATCAGGACATGAGTTATTGATCTCTGCAATGTAGTAGGGGTGCGTCCGAAGTACTGTAGCTGGTAGTGTATCGATCGGCTACCATATCCTCACCCCAATCCGCTCAGGACACGACACGCGACCGCGACCAGGCCGACGAGCACAACCGCCGCCACAAGCCCAAGAACGCCCAGGCGCCCCCGGACACCGCCGCCTCCGTCATGGATGTGAGCATGGATGGGGTCATGGAGGGGGTACTGTAGTCTGAAGCTACTGTAGGACCAGGGGTCCTGTAGGTGGAGGGGCACTGTAGATGGAGGGGTTACTGTAGGACGGTTGGTACTGTAGGTACTGTAGGACGGTTGGTACTGTAGGTACTGTAGGACGGTTGGCACTGTAGGTACTGTAGGACGGTTGGTACTGTATAGTAGACTACGGTTGAGGTTACTGTAATTCGTGAATAGTGTATCAGTATCTGTGCTCGTTCAGGATCTCGAAGAGATGGAGTTCTATCACGGCAACATCTTGGAGGACGAGATTAAGTGGGTGCTACCGTAGTCAGTCAGTTATCGATTGGTCTTATTTTCAGGCAAGTACTGAACAAGCACGGAGACTACATGCTTCGGATGACGGTGGGACCGGAAGGCGGCAAAGGGGTACGGTATCGATCGATTGGGATAGCGGTAGTCATACGGTATCGATCGATCAATTGATGATTGCAGATCTTCGTGACTATACTCTGGAACGATGCGGCCACCGGCTCGGCCGATCTAGTCAATCTCCCGATTCGGTGAGGTTTACGGTAGTGGATGGGATTACGGTAGTTACTGTATCGATTAAACATCAAAGATCAAATGGTCGTATAGCCGATAGTATAGTAAGAGCAATCGCAGTTCTACCGTTGAACTTTGATCTTTGCTCTTTAGAGCCTGATTGATAGTCTATGGGATTCTGTATCGATAACCATTCGATAATGGTCAGAGCCCAATTCTTCGACACTGAGGGCGGCAAGGAGTACCTCTACACTCTGGACAGCAAGACCAGATGTCCCACCATCAAGGACCTCATTCGGTGAGGGTTATGGTAGTGAATGGGGAACGGTAGGAGAGGGATTGGCAAGTGATGCATCAACAAATTTCAGGAAACATACCATGATGGCGATCCCTGTAATACGCAACAAGTGTGAGGTAATCGAATTACTCAACTAATTACTTAATTAATTAACTAATTAAGGTCTGGCTGCTGAATCCGATCGCCAAGCAAAGCTGGGAACTGAGGCCCGAGAACCTCGAGCTGATCAAGAAGCTGGGCGAGGGCGCCTTCGGAGGTGAGAGGATACGGTAGGATTACGATAGTCAGTTGTCGATTGATCGATGGATACGGTAGATCAACCTAAATCGATAACCTTGCAGAGGTCTACTCCGGCAAGCTGCGCCTGCGCTTCAAGAAGTTCTCGAACGTGGCTGTTAAAGTGGTGAGCACAGCTTCCGTAGCCCTTGAGACTACCGTAACCCGCAGCGATCGACGACTGATTATTTTTCCGGCGTTTCTCAGCTGTTCTGTCACAACTATTCCTACCGTAGTACTAGTTGTCGATCGAGATACATGTTATACCGTAGTAGCTCCTATTAGTGTCTACCGTACTCCGGGAGCGATCGATGACTGACTCTCTTCTCTGCAGATCAAGCGCTCCGCCAACACCGAGGCCGCCACGATGGAACTGCAGAAGGAGGCGGCGATCATGCGCAAGCTCAAGCACATCAACATCGTGCGATTCTTCGGAATGGTGAGGATTACGGTGGGATGGAGGGTTAATGTAAGTGTAGAGGTACGGTAGGGATTCTTGAGGATACGGTGGGGTTACGGGATGGTGACGTCAGGAACTTCATCGATATTTGATCTTTGATCTCTTTTCAGGTGGTGAAGAAGGACACGATCATGGTAGTGATGGAGCTAATCAACGGCGGCGGCCTGGACAAGTACCTCAAGAAGTTCCCCGATGTGAGACGATGAAGCAAGCAAAGATCACAGATCAAACATCCGTGTCCTACTACCCCTATGCTCTCCCTTTCGTATTCTGGCATTGCTAACGCTGATCTTTGATCTTTAATCCTTGATCTTTGATCTCCACTCTGATCGTTGATCTCTCTTTTTAGACCTCGGCCAACCTGCGAACCGGGTTCGCTGCAGATATCGCCACGGGACTGGCGTACCTCCACGACCAGAAAGTGATGCATCGGTGAGGAATACGGTAGCTCCTGGATGGGTACGGTGGCTGGATACTGTATCGACGGAAGAGCTTGACTACGTCATCACTAGTAAATATCCCTCTCATCTCAGTGACGTGGCGTGCCGCAACTGCCTGCTGGATATGTATAGGATTGTCGCAAAGGTAATTGATAATTTATTAATTATCAATTAATTAATTAATTAATTAATTAATTTCAGGTGTCGGACTTCGGACTGGCGCGCACTGCGGAGGAGTATCGACTGCGGGCGGAGGAGCGTATCCCGATCAGATGGTATGGATGATATGGATTGATCTTTGATCTCTGATCTTTGATCTTTGAAGGACAGCTCCCGAGGTCGTCAAGACCTACGTCTACACGCGCCAGGCAGACATCTACGCCTACGCTGTCCTGGTTTACGAGGTATACGGTAGAACGGGAATACGATAAAAGGGTACTGTATAGTGATGGCAAAACCGAAACGATCCAAACCATCAATCCACCTGCATTCCAATTTGCGATCACTTGAGATGGTTACTGTATTAGCAGGGTATTGGGTACTGTATGGTACTGTAGCCGGGCACAGTAATCAAGATGGTTAGGGATGATGCAATATCTCTGCAGATCTTCTCCAACGCTGCCCTGCCCTTCGAGGGTTACACCAACGCGCAAATCAAGGACCAGATCCATGTGAGTGATGATCCATCGGTGATCTTTAATCTCTGAGGCATGAGATCAAAGATCAAAGATTATTGACGTCACTGACGTAGCTATGACGCAATCATCTTGCAGAACAACGACTTCCGTCCCAAGTTTCCCGACAGCACGCCACATAAGGTGGTCGAGGTACGGTATCGATCGATCTACCGTAACCCACCGTCTCCTGTTCAGATCGTATCGAGATGCTGGCACGGTGAGGCCGCCCAGCGCACGCCACTGATGGAGGTGTCGAAGGCTCTGCGCAGCCTCGTGCCCAAGTAAAGATTATTCCAAGTCCAAGCCAAGAAACTTATGCCAAATCCATACCAAAGCTTGTGTGGAAAATGAGTGTAGCCTGGACTTTATTAATTAATTTATTATTTTTAAGGGGCGACGATGACGCCGGAATAATCGCTCACTCGCGCGAGAAGGGCAACAAGGGAACGTCCAAAGAGAACAACAAGGGAACATCTAAGGAGAAGTGTGAGTTCGAGGGAGGTACAGTAGGCTACGGTACGGTACTTGAGGAACTGTAGCCTACAGTGACGGATTGCAGTCGCATCAGTTTACAGTAATCTAAATTCACTTTCGTTTGATTACTGTGGGCTACTGTATCTGACGTAGGTCTTGTTAAGTTTAAATATTTTAAAGTTATTTAATTAAATGATTAAATTGCAGTCTCGAAGGCGAAGAAGCCTCCGTCAAAGCGATCGAAGGAGCGGCAAGGAGGAAAGTCGAAGGAGTTCGTGAAGAGTGTGAAGAGTGGGGTGAGTGAGGGGATTACGGTAGGACTACGGTAGGATTGGTCATTTGCATTAGGCTACGGTAATTCACTATGGTGACTGTATTCTCAAAGTACCGATTGCAGCGCACGAAGCGCGAGGGCCGCGGCGGAGGACCATCGCGCGAGCGCGCGGAGTGACGCGCCACGGGCGGATGCCGCCGCGATTGTTGCGTGACTCTGGTACGTTGGGATTACGGTAGAGACTTTAGAAATAAAACTGAACTACTCAAGCAATACACTGTCGCATCTGATCTTTGATCTTTGATCATTTATTGATTCCTTTCAGATTCCATGGTCGATTTGCGCATCTTCAGTCGCCGCCTGGAATCAGTTTGCATTAATTACTTCTGACTGATAAAGAAAGGGTCTCAATTTGAACTCGCATTGAACAGTGAATTAACATGCACCTAAAGGGAGGATAAAGATGGGCTACAGTAACATACATTTCTGAAGTGAACACTAGATATTGACAGAAACACTGTGATGTGGTCTTTGATCTCTGTTTACCTAACCTTATTTTGTTATCTTGTTGTTTATCCTTCTTCCTGATCATTTGCTGACATTGCACCGGGTTAGCGCTAGTAATGTCATGCTGGAACAAAAAATAGTGAATAAAATGTAAACACAATTTTGCAAAACATTCGATCAGGATGAGATTCGAACTCACGCGGGCAGAGCCCATTGGATTAGCAGTCCAACGCCTTAACCACTCGGCCACCTGATCATGTGGGGAGCAGACGCTATTCAAAGTATTGCAATGGACATCGTAAACAATAGCGGAGTCGAATATCTCCTCTTATTGTCAGTAACGTACCCACGGAAGAAAACTGTCTTAATAGGAATGTAAAGATACCAATGTGGCGATGGAAAATCACTTTAGTCAATGACCTAGAAAGAAATCATAGAAATCGATGACTGAAATATTTTTCTGTAGTGAACGGTCTCGATTTTCCATCAAAATTAGAGCAAATTCGTGCTATTATCATGCATTATCAATTTCCAAAACACGAATCGCTCAAACGATTTGAAAGAGAATTGAATCTTCCTATTATTTTATGGGGTGAGATTGGATCGACGTACCCTCTGGCATCCCTTATGCACGGTTGAATGGTGATGAGGTAAATGGATATGACTCGTGATTGCGAAAGTCGATTATAGAGAGATACATCAACAGAGAAACGATACTATAGAAATTCACAGGTTTAATGTGTATGCCCTTGCTTTCTTTCACCTACATGAAACGTGGTTGCTGTCATGTTCTGATATATGAGAAGAATCGCGAGAGATTCGAGAGTTTCGGGGTATTAGCGGACGTAGGAAATAGTTTCCCCGATTCCGATGAAAAGTGAAGCCAAAGTACTTCGAATGATGCTCTTTCAAACTGCGTTTGCCGATTTTCGATATCTGGCCTCATCTTCGAGTATAGGTAGGTCAAAATAGGGACACTACGAAATTTATGACCAAAATTGCCTCAGGAAATCAGCCATAACTCGCTTTAAAATTATGCTAGAAACAATTCCAAAAACGTTTTCGAATGAGGAGGCATTGGAAAATATTTCGTATGTTGGTGATGTCATTCCTAGTTCATGCGCTGGATCGGCGTGGTTGGTTTTTCAAAAAAGTAATGTAAGTTTACGAATACCGATTATTCCAATAAGCGCCGAAAAGTGATTTGAGAAAAAACTGTCACCAACCTACGATCCAAAAATCAGAAAGATCGGAGCATAGAAAAAAAAATGGCTCGCACTTTGTCCAGAAAACCTGCGATTTTTACAAATTTTCGAAAATTTTTAAGAATAACTTTCTTCATTCGTATTTTCATGAGCTCTCATATCAAAATTCAAATTTCCGAAACACGAAAAGCTCAAACGATTTGAAAGAGAATTGAATGTTTCTATTATTTTATGGCGTGAGATTGGATAGGCGTACCCTCTGGCATCCCTTATGCACGGTTGAATGGTGATGAGGTAAATGGATATGACTCGTGATTGCGAAAATCAATGGACGGGAGAAGTTTACAACCACTTATAGAGAGATACATAAACAGAGAAACGATACGATAGGAATTCAAAGGATTCATGCTATGTCCTTGCTTTCATTCGCCTACGTGAAACGTGGTTGTTGTCATGTTCTGATATATGGTAGTGATCCGTGTTTTGGCAGAAATTTATTATCAGCAATAGATAAATATCAATTATGGACAGTGCCAACGTAACTAGATAACCGACATGACAACAAATCAATTACTCATAATAATGATTAAAATAAATAAATAAAAAAGATATTTGAAAATGATCTGGGCGATTCGATAATGACGACGTATCTCTTTTCTCTTCTTCCTGGTGACTTCAGACCCGAGTTGGACAACGAATAAAACGAGGGGCAGTCGTGCTAAAATAGAAACTATTGGCTATTGTGTACTAGTAAGTTCATAATTTTAGTTTGCACTATGCTCGGATGGTTCATATAAGTGAACGAAAAATCGACAACCAACCTCATGTAAGTCTGCCGTAGTTTCGTGAGATGAGTGGCTGAAGCGAGATGCACTCTGAGAATAAATTTATTATTATTTGTTACTAAACTTTTTAATGGCCATTTATCCAAAATAGTTACAAACTCACTTCTTTTCGATCTTCACTGGTTTCAGGAGCGACAATAGAACAGCAGCAGAGAAACATCGAGTGACGGTAGGAGCGACAACGCGTGACGTTTCCTCGAACTCGCGGATCGGCTCGAGAGTCGGCGTGAACCGCGACGCAGGCGCGTCCCACGTGGACGGGCGAGGCGGTCGATACGCTACCTGGAGGATGGGACGCGGATCGCAAGCGGAAGGCTCTTCCTCGAGCTCGAGGATAAGCTCGAGCGCCGGGAGGCGAGCGGGACGCGGACGAGACGCGAATGCTGCGCGGATTGGGCGCGGAGGGCAGTCGGTGGGTTCTTCCTCGAGCTCTAGGAGCGGCTCCAGCGGCGAGAGAAGCGCGCGGCTGCGGCAGCTAGCGGAGAGCGGAAGGCGCTCAGTGCTTGAGGATGAAGAGGGGCAGGCAGGCATGGTGTGTAGGCCGATCAAGACTGATGAAGAAAGGGTCGAGGGCAGTTATTTATATGCATCTGTAGAATGGACGCGGCAATTATTGCCATCCTAATTGTTACCATCATTAGCCAAACGGAGGCATCGATTGGATGAGGGGTCCCTACCAAAACGTCCCCCTCGTAAAACTTCCCCACTGGCACTCAGAGGCTAAATCGAGAGAAGGCTAATTCCACAGCCGTCTGAGAATTTTGACGTCAACATCAAAGTTGTAGAGCATGAGACGACGGTCCTTTCCACATATTTAGTTTCTCGAAAAGTTAAATTTGAGTATAGATACGAAGAAAAATGTGTAATTTCGTAAATTTTCACATTTTTCTTCGTATCTATACTCAAATTCAACTTTTCGAGAAACCAAATACGTGGAAAGGACCGTCGTCTCATGCTCTACAACTTTGATGTTGACTTCAAAATTCTCAGACGGCTGTGGAATTAGCCCTCTCTCGATTTAGCCTCTGAGTGCCAGTGGGGAAGTTTTACGAGGGGGACGTTTTGGTAGGTACCCTTGGATGAGATTCACGTTCAGAACGGAAGGCCCTTCCGGTTTACGATCTAGAGAGTGTGGGAGGAGAGGAGAGCGCGTGTCCCGAATTTGCCCTGAGGGCATAATCATAATCAGAGGTAATGACCGTTCATGGGAATTATGGTTATTGCTGGATCCCACTGTTTGTACAGGGGTGATAGATGTGATTGATTTATGGCCCAGGGAAGTCCAAGAACGAAATAATGAGGATATTTTTTGATGTTGATGCTGGCTACCAGATCGAAATGCTGTTTGATTCCCCGATCGAGACGCCTAACAAAAAGTCTCTTCGATAAGTAAATCATGCGATGCTCGATAAAACAGCCTTCATCCATAATAAAGATTTGTGATACTAATGGAATGAACTCGTATTCAGGCAATATTCGTCACATTTTGTACGCATCTCGTTATTGAGTTTCATCTATAACTATGTAACAGAGCTTCTGAATAGATCTATCAGAGATATTCTGAGAATCTGCATGAACCTGAGACCCCTTATTTACAAAATGTTCAAAATGCTTCGATTGCAGCCAAATTTTGGCAGTAGATGTACCATAGACCAAAGAGTTTTTTAGTACCAGATGTGGGGCCGTAAAATCAAAATTGCCTATTTACCGGCTCTGGAAATTTTGAGAACTCAAAAAATTGTAACTTTCTTAATAATTGAGCGATCATGTCGCTCAACAGCTCAAAATGACCGGCGTGAGGAGCTTAAAAACTTTTGTGTTGTGCACAAATCTGCAATTTAACCGTAAAGTATTGGAAATTTTGAAAATTCAAAGTTTAGTTCGACCAAATGCTATATCAAAAAAATTTCCCTAGCATCTGCACGAGATCTCATCAGATAAAAATTCTACGCACTTTTTCGATATGGGTTACTGTTGACAACTTTTTGCCTACATGTTGATTTTTTCCACCTCAAATGCTGTTTTCTGAGTTTGAAAATGAAGGAAAAACAGGTTTTCCGACTACAATTTTTTTCTTTCTTGTTTTCATGATCTCTCACATAGAAATTCGGTTTCTACGCGTAAAAATACGCCAGAAAAACTACTTGTAACGTCATTTTGTGAAATTGACTTTTTCGTCCATTTTGCGACTTTTTTCGGGATGTTTTGAGGTCCATTTAGAGGTCGAAAAGTTGATACCTCGGAATTTTCGAACAAGTAGTTTTACTGGTGTATTTTTACGCGTAGAAACCGAATTTATATGTATCAGATCATGAAAACAAGAAAGAAACAAGTTGTAGTCGGAAAACCTGTTTTGCCTTCATTTTCACACTCAGAAAACAGCCTTTGAGGCGGAAAAAGTCAACATACACGCGGTGTAGGCAAAAAGTTGTCAACAGTAACCCATATCGAAAAAGTGCGTAGAATTTGAATCTGATGAGATTTCGTGCAGATGCTAAGGACATTTTTTTGATATGGCCATTTGGTCGAACTAAACTTTGAATTTTCAAAATTTCCAATACTTTACGGTTAAATTGCAGTATTATGCACAAAACAAAAGTTTTTCAGCTCCTCACGCCGGTTATTTTGAGTTTTTGAACGACCTGATCGCTCAGTTATTAAGGAAGTTACGATTTTTTGAGTTCTCAAAATTTCCAGAGCCGGTAAATAGGCAATTTTGATTTTACGGCTCCACATCTGGTACTAAAAAACTCTTTGGTCTATGGTACATCTACTGCCAAAATTTGGCTGCAATCGAAGCATTTTGAACATTTTGTAAATGGGCACCTGTCATATCTCAGAATATATCTTCTATCATATGATCGCACAATATTTTGAAAACTAAGAATCCGTGAATCTCATGAATCCGCATAAAACTCTATATACTTGTTGTCCAACCATTCTGTAATCCAAATGAATCACAACATATGCATTGAAGTCGGACCGTTTCAAATAATATGTGACTCCTCTTATTCCTCTTTCGGCTTTTTACAATTATAAACATCTATAATTACTGTCTTGCATATTGATTCTCAACTGATCTCTCTACTGAGATAACTGTGCACCAGTCACCCTAAAAAATCTAATTAATTGATAATGCCTACCTCAATATCGAATGTTCCACTAGCGGTGATAAGATTATGAATTTCTTCTTTGGTTCTTAGCTTTATTTTTCCAGCTCTTCTATCACGAAGTCTCTTCTGGATAGTTATCATGAATGAAACTTAATCCTCAAACAATCGAATGCCCATTACCGAAATTCAGGTTGTCTATTTCAAATTTTCAAATTTGCTGAATGTTTTTATTGTCAATTAATTACCAATTTCCCGTCCTCGACCATAACCTTCACCTTACCCAATCAATTACCTTGATGATTTTAACCAATGCGCGAGCATCGATGAGCACTTCTGGAATTTTTATGATCAATTTATTTATTTGAGAGAATGCGTCGATCAGAATCTTGTTCGTGGTATTGCTGAGTACCTGCAAACGTAAATCGCTTGAAAATTTTAGTTTTAAATTTATCGCCTATGCCATTGCAATAATATTGAACCTATGTACCTCAACGAGGAAAGTGGTGCTGCTGTCGAACTCTGCCGTATGCCGTTGTTCTTCCGGCTCACTGATCTTGAACTTCTCTATATTGATAGATAAGAGCCAGAACAGGAATCTGAAACAATTATAGATTCTCGAATTATTAATTCATCACCAACCGGTTCATATCATTCTTCAAAATGGGAAACGTGTTATAAAAATCGATCGGAACTTCTCCCATATTCGTAGAAATGGGTTCAAAAATCTATAGGAATACGTCATTTACCCGAATCTGATATTAAAAATTAGTATTTAACAAATTTGAGATAGACTTACCGAATCGAACATAATTTTGCTAAATGAGTATCTATCCAAAAGAAATCTGATCGCACATTGTATCGTCAACATAACGCTTCCTTTCTTGCAAAAATATTCATCAAGAAAAACTGACTAAAACATGTGAATGTTGATATTTAAAAAAAAAATCAAACAACCTCCTCCTCAGAAATATATTTTATGAATTGTCCGCTGTCCAGTGCCTCTTCATTTGCTCCAAAGTTGAAGAAAGCAGTGTCTCCCTCCAAACTTTCCATTACGATGGAAGCGTTACCGTTATCATCCTACAACAAGTAAAGAGGTTCAAATCCTCCACGTTGTTCGTCATTGATCCAACCTGTCGGAATAGTAGCTTATACATCGAAGCCTGTTCCCTCTTTTTAGCTTCGGTAGCGAAATGTAGCATCTTTCTGCTCGTCAATTGGATTTTGTCGAGATCGTCACTAAAAAATCAATCTTTCAATCAAAAAATAATTAAACCCATTAATGGATTTAAAAAAAATGCTGAACTGTGAGATAATACGACTCACAAATCCAATTGCTCAAAGACCAATATCATCAACTCATCAGGAAGATTGGACAGATAATCCTGAAATAAAATATAATTAGTTGAAAATAAATCCAGTTAAATCCGTATCGCTGAATTTGAAATATTTCGAGGAACGAGTGGACATGGAGTGCATTCTTTTCACTCCGCGAGCATTTGCTGAAGCCATTGAGGAGTGAAACTGTGACTGAGCTAGACTGGAAATTTATGGAAGTAGATACTGGTTGATGGATTGAATGCAGTTTGGGCGTGAACGCAAACGTTTGAACCGTCCCGCCTTCAGCTCGAGTCGAGCCCGTGGTTTGCTAGGCCCTCTGGCAAGGATGCTCAAGAACTCAAATACAACAAACAATGCAGTTTTTTTGTTGTTGTTTTAAATTGTTGTTTGCCATGAACACACTCCATTTCATACTTGGTTTATCCAAACAGTTGAACAACTTCGTCGGAACAGTGAGTGTAGAGGGTGAATCAAGTTCAGGATAGAGTATCTTCGGCAGATTCAGTCGTATTACTCTCCAGAACTCCATGCCCATTGCGCAGTTCGCCCCTACAGCAGCACTCGTATCCACCCGTCCAACGTTTACAGCCTTCACTCTGAAAATTATGCATTGATTATATTTTATTTCAACAGACTTCTAAAAAAAAAGTTCGAATAGTATGCTAGCGTTTCATCCGGCTTTTTATAACTAAGTCAGCTGTTCTTTTAAGAGAAAGTATGATGAAGGGTTTAAAAGTTCACAATCGCTTACCACACAGACAATCGCTCCACATCCCCTGCCTTCCATATGGCTTTCTTCCACAATCACACCCCACTGAAATTTCAATTTCTAACTGAGAAAAATGCAGATTATTTTGAAGAGAACTAAAAAAAAAGTCACAAGAGAACTGAAGAAGTAATCGGCGAAAAGATCGGATCTTCTATGTTGGGCCTGTTAAAAAATGAAAAGATCCGATCTTTGATTTGAATTCCTGCATTTTCATATCTCAGCTCCCAGTAGAGCTAGAGACTAGAAATTGTAAAAGTAGCTTGATAATGCTGAAAGAAGTCCAGAAACGAAATTTCAAGTCTCTAGATATCCTATTAGCCGAGTTATTCGTAAATTAAGATTTTAGGGATGTTATGACCTCATTTTTCGTTTTTTTATAACTCGGCTTATAGGATAGCTAGAGACTTCAAATTTGGTTTCTGGATTTCTTTCAGCATTTTCAAGCTTTTTAAAAATCTCTAGTCTCTAGCTCTACTGGGAGCTGAGATATGATAATGCGGGAATTCAAATCAAAGATCGGATATTTTCATTTTTTAAGAGAGCGGATCGGTAATTTTGGACCACCCCCCGGACACGCGAATCCTTGTATAAGAGTTCCGTCGTTTTCAGATTCAGTGTCGTTTCGGATTGTAATCACTCATGCGAATCACCCTGCTCATTATTTTCTCCGTCCCTTCATGGCATTTCAATGCTACTACAGATCGGACGGAAAATACGTGGCGTGGAAGTGTCCGGACATTCCTGCTAATGCGATGTTAAAAATCGGCGAAAAGATCGGATCTACGATGTTGGGCCTGTTAAGAGAGCGGATCGGTAATTCTCGACCATATTCGCCACCCCCCGGACACGTCCCCACGGAAAAAACTACAGGCCCATACTTCGTGCATGTACACCCCTTGGCCCCGTATTGCACATAGTACACTGAATTGCTTGTTTGGGCTTTACATGGAAAAATAATTGAGTGCAAACTTTGAAAATCGAAAAATCATAATTTTTGAACGCGACAAGCTAGACTCAAAATCTCTTTTGCGTTGTACTACTAGGCATGACCAATGATGAAAATTTAACCACCCCGATCGATCCCCGCATGATTGGAAAATCGATTTTTACATCTCAATTTTCAGTTTTTCGACCACCATTTTTCCATGGCGAAAAACTCCCGGCTCTCACTATGTGCATTTCTCTATCATACCCCCCATAAGTCAAATGAATTCGTTTTACTTATGGGACTTTTCGCGGAAAAGAGTGTGCCGGACTGCCAATTTCAACAGTTTTTCGAGCATAACTTTTTTCATTCGCGACTTCATGAGGTATCATGCCGAAATTTGAAATCTACGCGTAAAAATACCCCTGAAAAAATTATAGTCACAATATTCTGAGACAAAAAAAATTCAACTTTTTCAAGGTCATTTTTGAGCAAAAAAGTCGAAATCTCAGAAATATGTCACTATAGGAGTTTCAGACGTATTTTCTCACGTAGAAACCGAATTTCTTTACTAGAGCACATCAAAGTGCGAAATAAAAATGTTATATTCGAAAATTCGAAAATGTTCAGTTTCATGGTCATAACTTTCTTCGTTCGAACTTTGAAGAGCTCTAGTATATAAATTCGGTTTCTACGTGCGAAAATACGTCAGGAACTCCTATAGTTACATAGTTCTGAGATTTCGACTTTTTGACACTCGATGCGGGGTCGTGGTCTTTTACCAGTATTTTCGAGCAGAACTTTTGTCTGTCATGATGTCATGAGCTCTAAGTAAAAAAATTAAACTCTCCTCACGAAAATACGTCTAATACATTTATCGTGAGAGAGTTCTGAAACATTGTTTTCCCAACTTTTTCATGAACCCGGTATCGAGGGTCGAAAAATCGAAATCTCAGAACTATGTCACTATAGGAGTTTCTGACGTATTTTAGCACGTAGAAACCGAATTTCTATACTAGAGCTCTTCAAAGACCGAACGAAGAAAGTTATGACCATGAAACTGAACATTTTCGAATTTTCGAATATAACATTTTTATTTCGCACTTTGATGTGCTCTAGTAAAGAAATTCGGTTTCTTCGTGAGAAAATACGTCTGAAACTCCTATAGTGACATATTTCTGAGATTTCGACTTTTTTGCTCAAAAATGACCTTGAAAAAGTTGAATTTTTTTTGTCTCAGAATATTGTGACTATAATTTTTTCTGGGGTATTTTTACGCGTAGATTTCAAATTTCGGCATGATACCTCATGAAGTCGCGAATGAAAAAAGTTATGCTCTAAAAACTGTTGAAATTGGCAGTCCGGCACACTCTTTTCCGCGAAAAGTCCCATAAGTAAAACGAATTCATTTGACTTATGGGGGGTATGATAGAGAAATGCACATAGTGAGAGCCGGGAGTTTTTCGCCATGGAAAAATGGTGGTCGAAAAACTGAAAATTGAGATGTAAAAATCGATTTTCCAATCATGCGGGGATCGATCGGGGTGGTTAAATTTTCATCATTGGTCATGCCTAGTAGTACAACGCAAAAGAGATTTTGAGTCTAGCTTGTCGCGTTCAAAAATTATGATTTTTCGATTTTCAAAGTTTGCACTCAATTATTTTTCCATGTAAAGCCCAAACAAGCAATTCAGTGTACTATGTGCAATACGGGGCCAAGGGGTGTACATGCACGAAGTATGGGCCTGTAGTTTTTTCCGTGGGGACGTGTCCGGGGGGTGGCGAATATGGTCGAGAATTACCGATCCGCTCTCTTAACAGGCCCAACATCGTAGATCCGATCTTTTCGCCGATTTTTAACATCGCATTAGCAGGAATGTCCGGACACTTCCACGCCACGTATTTTCCGTCCGATCTGTAGTAGCATTGAAATGCCGTCATGAAGGGACGGAGAAAATAATGAGCAGGGTGATTCGCATGAGTTGTTCAAAAGCGTTGTTCACCCATCAATATTTGTTGAGGAGATGGGACTCTCTATACAAGGATCTTATACAAGGATTGGTATCGTAAAATTTGTTATTCACCTTTCAATATTTTTGAGGGGACTCGAAATTTAAAAATTCTGGAACTTGTCTCTTTTCTCTTTCGAAACGCCTATTTTGGATACATTTCGAAAGACTATCTATGTTTTAAAAATCTTCTTTCGTCACATAATATTTCAATATTTTTATTCAATAACTTGATTGATAAACCAACAACATTACAGAGTGAGATCATCGGGAGATTAGGAAAATGTCAATCGGTCGTAGAAATAATGGCGTGTAACAATGAAATAGCTCATTGACAACATAACCCGCGCCTATAGATTACATCAGAAGCTAGTTTCAAGAAGATAATAGAGTACCAAACATTCCACCGTTCCCTCATTTCATCCAAGCTCGCATTCATCTGATTGAACAGAGCTTTTGTTGAATGAAGATAAAAGGATAAGTATTTTGCACTATAATAAATGCCCCCACCCGTCAATGAAACCATCATTGTGATACTTACAATATTGCTACAAGATTGTGTCTATAACAAGATGGGCCGGAAGTCTGAAGTCATCAGAACTGGGAATTTCCCAGACTGAGATCTTGGAAGCGAGAGATTCCCTCCAGTTGACCGACTGAGGCGCGAGAAGATAGCATCAGCTTTCGCTGAATGAAATGATTACCAACCCAGTCGCATTACCCAATAAGTTACTACCAATGTCAGTAAAGAGTTACATTTTATCAGAAAACGGTTGCACCGTCTTTATTAATTTCCAAAACGATTACCTGTTCATGATGTCCCAACTTGATCTTCTCGACCATGAAAGCGATGATGAGCGCCCATGCCTTGCGGACCGTCTCGGAACGACATCTGGAATTATTTATGATATCTCTGAACGAATAGTTTTGTTAATTTTGTTAATTTTAAACACCTATTTTAAATTAATAATTAATTATAATAATCACCTCTTATCTCCCCACTCGAGCGTGCAGTCGATGAAGGTCTCCGCCACTAGATTCCAGAGTTTGCCTGACAAGATTCGTGATAATTACTAATAATGTTGCATAGTAATCTCGAAAACTCGGTTCAAAAACGTATTGTTCTAGTCATTCGACTTTCCGTTCGATTATCTCCGCAAACAACGCACCAGTGACTCCTCCTCTGGTCATCTTCGCATGAACTCTTCCGATTCTCATCAGCTCCTCACTCATGTTGTCGAGACTGTCGAGATTCTCAACAACCTGAAATCAATGATATAAAAATCCATTCCACATTCCATTCGATTCGACTTATTTCTTGCAGGGGATACCGCTCTTACAGGCTCGCTCCAAACATCTATTTTCTCCCCGTTGCTGTTGTTTTCCAGACTACAATCTAGCAGGTTGCAATGACTAAGAGTCGAGACACGATGATATTAGCGCGTTGAACATTGGTCGATTGTCTTTCCCTGAGAGAGTTGTCGAGTTAGTAGACTGAAATCCTCAAATAGATGTCAAATGTGAGTACAGTTATGGAAGGCAAGGAGCAGTCCAAGGCCTTTCAGAATTCGAATTCCTGTTACCTGATCGACCAGCTCGGCGACTGCTTTGCAGTGGGCCTTCACGAATTCATCGTGATTGTTGAACTGAGCTGGGAGGGGAGCAGCTCGGATCTGGTCTTTGACCTACAAACAACAGATATTGGATTGGTATGAGGGATATTGTGAGGTTTCAAAAGCGAAAAAAATACGTCCCTGATGCGAACGTGCTTCTTGTTTTCTCATTGAGTCATGAATTAGAAATGCATTGAATAAACCACAACATCCAAAGCGGTCTTTTCACGAATAGAACAATGAATCCAACTAGGAAAACAGTGTTTGAATAAGCATCCCATGCATTTATCCCCCTCCCCTTAGTGAAGCTGATCTTAGTTTGCGAAAAAAATACGGTTTTTTGGGGTGACTTGTCAAGAAGTAGTACCTCCGGACTCTTGAAGCACAGCCGATGGAAGAGCGTCGTTCCAATTACGGTAGGTCCCTGGAAAAAGCACTTGATGAGACCGAGGGAAAGTGCATTCTCCTATTTCCTCCAATCTCTCCGGACTTCTTACGTCCGTCTAGGCGCGATTCTCCCACAGACGACGGGGGGACCAGGAACTTCTAATGAACTTCTCACGATTTTGTCGTTTTAGACCACCCAGAATGGAAGTCGAGAAATTGGATGATGATGGAGATAAAGGGTTTACCAACAATTTCGGACCAAAACTGAACTGATAAGTTCCGAAACCCTTACTTTAGTCATGTAGATCTGTCGCCACAGTGTGCGAATGAGGTGGATCTGAGGGAAGGTGAGAGGGATGATCGTGGTGGAATTGCGGCGGCCGGACATTAGTTGCGCTGTCTGCAAACAAAAAACTTTTTAGTAACGAGAAATTAGTAATTTTATTAAAATATGATCATCGACATTTCGACATGTAGGCGACATCTTATTCAGATACCCAAGAAATTGAATCAAGATGTGAAGGAGGAACTTATCAAGAAAATTGTACATTATCAGTGAACAATTATCCCTAGACATGAGTAGGTCACACCCCCGCTTCCGAGAAATCATTGTTATTCACCCGAGTCGCGAGACTCTATGTGGGAAGCGATTATTTGCGCGATATTTTGGCGGATCTCTCTGACCTTTCCGTCTGGATGGATTCAAAAGAGAAAGGAGAGGTCAATCGTCACGAGACTCTTTCAATTCATTCATCTTCCTTGAAGGGGAGAAGCGTCTCCAGGGCGATGGGAAGAGGAGACAGGGAGGGAAATGAGACCCGTCTCTGCTTGTCAGATACGAATGTGAAAGCCAGTGGACGTCAGCAAAATCTCGTCTTTGAAGAAATCAAATGAGCGTCGATTGCCAACAATCGCGCTTAGATTATGGGAGAAAGTTAGGCTGGAAGGAGCAAGGAGGAAGTTACCAAACTACGCATGCCGTTTGCAATTTGATAGGCACTGAAATATGGGGCGCGGCTTAGCCGGATATTAGATTCCAAGTCTTCCCCAATTTCCTTCCCGGGCTTCGTGCGTTATGAGATTTTCTCTACGACACACACAGCTCTTCATAAATAGAGGCAGCAATTGAGATTGATTGTTGGGGGATAAGGCAAGCGACGTCTGTGATTGAGATCTATTTCGGGCGGCTTCGAACGGTTCTCCACAATCAACAGTTACCACAATTGCTAAGTTAGAATCGCTCTATCTGAACAGGAATTCACCACGGAAAAGAGAAAGTGAACGGGGTCGAGTTTAGTATGCCTATCTAATAAGTATCGTCGGCATATCTCACCTGGATGGTGCTTTGTCTCCTTGCCATTGTGAGTGCCTGAGAGGGTCGACGCGGTCGCTCGCTGCCTGTAAGCAGAAGGTATTATGGACATGAAGACTGAATAGAACGTCAGTATAACGAGACTGTAAAGCATGTTTCACTATGCTCTCTGGAGAGACCTTCTCTCTTCACTATGAGAGACTGTACGTGAACTGAAGAAGGAACAGGCAATGATAATATAGAGATGGAGTGGAAGAAGAAGGATCAACGTCAGTGGAACGAAGACGCTTAGGATCTTGCACTATTTCACTAGAGAACTTCATTCCGAACAGTATCGGAGACCGTGAGAGATAGAAAGAGTACGCTGGGATTATGGTCGGTAAGGAGAAAGGTGCTAGCACGCAAAGCATCAATCTTCGAGAGTGACTACGCATGGTAAGGCTCTCTCTGACACGCCGTGTTTACGCCCCCTCTCCTTCTATTTACGTGCGCGAATTGCATGATTATGGATGGTCACGCGTGGCTACTATGCAGCGGACGTCTCTGAGCAGGTGGGCGAATCATTCATTATTTATTTAAATAAATAATTAAAGCGATACCTGTTCGCTGCACCGGGCAGAGGATCTCGTCGGATTCGAGAGAGACTGTCTGGTAAAATAACCGTTCCCATCTCAATATCGTTCCCGAAGTTCTCTAACGAATTTACCAGTACTCGTCATGACAAAAACGAAAACATTCTAAGTATTCCGTTCCGTGAAGGATTTCCCATCAAGATGAGATTTGCAAGAAACGATAAATACCTGGAGGGTAGCCTTCATCATGCCGTTAGACGTTCCTGCGGAGTCTGAAATATCGATATTTTAACAACCACTCTGATAGAGTACTGACGAAGAATAAATATGCTGCTAGACTGTCATTCATGAGTTCATACCGTTGGCTGAGGCCGACCTAGGAGCTGATGACCACTCGATTTCTGCTGGAGGCTGAGGAGAAGTTGATCTGATAACAATATCGATTGTTTTCTACCATATTCACTGATCTTGATAGACATTATATTTTTAGTGGACTACTGGAGAAATAGGTATTCATTCGGTAGGTCATGCAAAGGCAATAACTCTTCTGTAATGGTTCTCACCTTTGCCGAACTGTTTGTGCAGGGGCAGCCGACAACAATTGACAACGCTCGTCGTCTTCGTTTGAGACTTGGACCTGAAATTAATTAATTAGCGAATAATAAAATCGTTGAAGCATGCTCAAGTATCGAAATGATTCGCGAAAATTCTTCATAGGCGCTCGCTATGTGGGAAACATAAAATTGCCTGGTAAGTGAACCGATAAAACGTGTTCTTTCCAATTCCCCGCCCTTTTATGTGGGTCGAACAGCTGGGCGCAGAACACATCTCGAACGGAATGGACAAACAGTGAGAATGATCGTTTGAGCGTTTCGCCTTCCGAGAAGTAGCAATTCTCCCTAAGGAAACCAATAACAATGTCTGTGCTATAAACCAGCTGGCATATCAGAGATAAGTCCGACTCTTTCGACTCTTCATTCTGCACGCTCTAGTGTTGGCAGTTTGATTCTGAACCGACCGATCCCTCACGCGCGTTCAAGAATGGAATGACTCTCAAAAACCGCTCCTCTCTATTTCGCTCGGAATGGAATGATTCTCAGTGAAATCGATTTGGGAATCCAGGATTCTCAAATTTTCCAGCGCGTATTCGACGAGGAAAATGGCATAAATGGCACAAATTATTTATCGCATGTTCATAGTAAGTCCATAAATTACATCTTGGCACTATTCGTTTTTTTTTCTTTTTTTTCTGGGCTTGCACCACCTTCTTGCACTTTGACTTTGTGCTTTCAGCAACGGTGATTGGTACTTTTTAAACAAATTTTCAATTGAAAGAGTCACTAGTGTAGAACCGGGAAAAAGATGAAACTGAATGTGTGGGATGGGACCGGGGAATGAGACTGTCTTCGTGACGAGGGAAGCAAAACAAGGGGGTGGGGAGACGGAAAGTGGAAACCATGAATGAGCTCCAGGAAGCAATTCAGAACACGAACCAGTTCGGAGTGGGATATGTTTCGCCTTCACTTCAAGTTCAGAAGAAAATCCACTGGGGTGTTTGGCAGTGTTTGGGGATGTGTCGGACGAGGGGGAGGGCATTTTAGAGGAGGATCTTACAAGGGTGGTTGGCCGAGGTTTGGGATCGGCATCTTGGTCACAATAGATGAAAAACAGCATGAAAAAACACTGAAAAATTCGAAAAATAAAAATTGTGCTTTGGCTATGCAAATTTAACCATCTGAAGCTACCACTCTGAGAAACATACCCTGAAATTTTCAATTGATTTGGTCCATTTTGAAGCGACTTGCGACCTTAAGAATCCGGGATTCTGAGAATCCAAAATTCTGAGAATCACCGATTCTCAGATACAAACTATCCCGAATGAAAAGAATCGGTTGTGTCTCAGAATCGTCAAAGAATCAAATCGCCAACACTAGCACGCTCTCTCGCAGGCAGAGCGGTGCAGAGAGTGTCTAAAATGAAGATAGCGGGCACTTGGTTTGTCAGCCCTAATCACGAGTAGTACGAGGAAATCTCGCTGATTAATTGTCGCCTCAAGGGGCGCTAATCAGCTTTGCACGTGTGGGAAGGAGACTAGAGATTATTCAAGAAACTGACTTCCATGCATTGAATAGGAGGTAATTCATGGTCGCTTGTTCCGACCGAAAACCGCTTAATTACTCTTGCTCAAAGTTCAGAAGTTTGCAAAGAGGAAGTTAATGCATAAATGCGAGCTTCTCGCACAAACAATCGGAAGTAGAGAACATTTGAACGCTTTCTTGAAACTGGGTGCTGGGCTTAATTGCTTCTTCTGGGAGAAACAATGCCCAAGCTATAAAACAGCTGTCGAAAAGAAAGCGGCTAGGCATAGAACGTTCTCAAACAATCATGATCACCTGATTGTTTCGCCTTAGGGCTAAGATCCATTACAATGAACATCTTAGCGAATCAATCACCGTGTTTCGCTATAGAACATCTGGCGAAAAGAGGCTAGTGGATCATTGAACGTTCTCAAACAAGCGTGCGCTCCTAAGACCGAGGACCAAATAGGAAAGCGTCAATCATCCCGGAAAGCCCGTAGCAAGGACAACTCGCCTCTCTCCCTTCTTCTTCCCTAGCATGTGAGAACCCCCTTTGTTTAGTATTTATGAGTGCGCGTTGAGTAGTCATGAGCCCATGAAAGCATTAGCATTAGCCCCAGGGAGGGTGTCAGCGGAGGAGCGTCAACATGGTAATGAAGACAAAGATGTGTTCATGACCTCAACGAACGTTAATCTCAGATACTAGACAGTAGGGTTTGGATATTAGGGCTGTCGTAGCCTTCATAAGTTGCTTTTTTCAGAAGTTCAGAAGTTTAGGGGAAGATCGAGGCAAGCCAAATAACCAATAACCAATGAAGATCCAGCTTCGACTAGCCGAATAACCAACCCTACTAGACAGGCGCGTGTCCACACACATGATAGTTATGGTCAACGGGGAACGATTCTAGGACCTTTAGACCTCGACAGGAAAATTACATCCGCCTATTTCGAAAAGGTTCAGGCCTTCAAGCGAGCTCACGTGGCTACCACTCAAGTGTGGTGGTGGGAGAGGCTTAGCAGGTCTCGGAAACAACTTTCGAAGTGAAAATTCTGCTGTCACACTCGGCGGCTGATTAGAGAGAGTTGTAGGAGCGAGTTAGCGAGGAGATGAAGAAAAAGAGGAGATTGTAGCTGGGGAAAGAGGCTAAAAACAGACGGCGTCGATGTCTAGGTGAGATGGGGAAATGAACAATAAAAAACCTCTCTTTCTAAAGTGCAGAACTTGGTCAAACGTGAATAACTAGACATTTGAAAGAATCAGGCGGAAAGTCAGCAAAAAGAGACACTGCGAGCGCTAAAAACAGACGACGACGCAGAGGTGAGATGGAGGAAAACGAAGTTACGAGAGAGATGTGAGAAGTGAGAAGGAGTGAATTGCAATTCTCTCAACTGGATAAGCACGTTACTCGATTGGCTAAGTTCTCCGAACTTTCGAGATGAATATTTTGTTGTAGTCAACAGCTAGAAGCATATCGAAGAACTGTGAGAAGACTAGAAGAAATATGTAGTCACAGTGAAACATAACAGATATTGAGCGGGAAGAATTCTTTTTTTTTTTTTTGCAGAGCAGTAAAGAAGGGGCCCCAACTATTCAGAGATTCCACCCGAGAAGAAAGAGGAGCAACAGGAAGTTGAGAGGCTTTCGAAAAACACACACACGCAGCCTCGATCGGTTCGGAACTGTTGATAGCGCGTGCCGTGTGCAATTATTACTATAAATAAGCGCGGGACAGAAATAGGCGTGTCACGTCATCATACACTCTAATAAAAGGGTGGTAAAAGGAGATATCACGTCAATGAGACGAGAGGAGGAGAGCAAAATGACGAGCTCGTTGCATTAATTGCCGGAAATATGAGTAATCTCTCGTTCAATAGTACAATTATATCTTCCACTTGCACTGCAAAAGATCTTGGAGTACTTATCTCCGATACTCTTTCCTTCCGCCCTCATATTGTCGATGTTGTTAAGAAGGCTTCCAAACGTGTAAATTTTCAATTTGTTGCCATCAAATCAGCCAACCCACTCGTGCTTATTCATGCTTACAAGACCTATGTTCGATCTATTCTTGAATATTGCTCAATTGTCTATTCCCCTCATATTCTCAAGGATCGCAAGCTTCTTGAGAGAGTCCAACATATATTCCTTCGCAAATTGCACTATCGTTGTAAAATTCCATTTGTATCTTACTCGCAGTCCTGCGAGAAGTTCGAATTACCGCCGAACATTGTCCTCATTCAAATTTGTGCGCCAATTATTCTCCCCTCAATCAACTATATCCCCTTCACTTTTGTATGACTTTAGACAATCCCGAACAAGAGGAGCACCTCGAAAATTGTTCCCTCGGTTCCGTGCTTCCGACAACATTTCTAAAAACTTTATCTCTCATCGCACTTATTCCATTTTAAATTCATTGCCTCAAGGAACCTTCTCCCTATCGTCCAAATTATTCCTCAGATATCTTACCCCACAATTACCCGTCTCTTATCTTTTATGATTTATTTCCCCCCTCTCTTTTAGCCATGTTCACTCCGGGTCGTCGATGGCGGCGACAAATAAACTCAAAAACCTTCTCAACCACCAATATCGTCATTTTTATTGTCCATACCAGTTCCAAGCTACTGGTTTATGTTTCGCACAGTTATATGTTGCGATAAAGATATATAATCCCATTTTCATTTAGCCGATCTATTCAGGGAATCTTGCGTTAAGGGACTGCATGGGAAGATAAAACCTGTAGTTAGGAGTATTTCAAATAGATAGTACTTTTTCTTTAGAAAAGCGTTAGCTCAAACTTGACGATCTCACCTCTGGAATGTTGAATCGGATCATTCGCGGACTCCGGGGCGGCAAAGGCGAGGCGTTCGGCGTTTTTCGAGCTTCGCGATGGTTTTCTCGCTGAAACATGAATGATTGTTGCAGGATTGAATAACATCTACTCCGCACCCTCTTTAAAAGGTCGCGAGATCTAGTGTAAAGACTGAAGAGATCCCTAATGCATCTGGCAACACAACGTAATGACGACTGACTCTGCAGCTTGCAGCTTCTCTGCAAGGTAAGTGCACAAGGGCGAATAAATAATCCGATTCATATGCTTTTTTTCAGCGTCGGAAACCTCACTAATACGATTTGTTGCAGAATCGCACATGCAAATGCCATCATGAAGCCAGATTCTAATCAGGATCGAGTATCATAATGATGTCACGTCATCGCCGTACCAATTACCAGTGAGCTGAATAACTTCTGGTAATAGAAACATTTCGTGGAGTTTTCGATGGACATGTTTCACAAAGACTATTAATGATCTTCGTTCTGATTTGACTCAGTGATTCTCACCTCTGTATGGGATTAAAATTTATTTTCTTTGAATTTTGCCAAGGTATTCTATTAGTTTTCATTTTAATATCCTCCTTGAAATAGGGTAATTGTTATTGTGATGAAGTGGCATCATTATGATACTCGATCCTGATTAGACACTGGCTTCATGATGGTATTTTCATGAGTGATTCTGCACACTGAAAATCTTAGTAGTGATGTTTCTGCCTCACCTGTTCTAGCCACTGCGTGGTCCCGTTGGGGTCCTCTACGTCTGGTGGCAACACGGGATTGTTCGTCGACGTCCGGTTTGAGTGCCGTCGATGCTGAAAACGCTTCATTTTATCATGATATTATTATGAGTAAACTAAAAGAAGAAAACAACGGAAATTGCTAGAGATTCCTGATAAGGTGGAAATGGAACATTGACTCTCCGCGTTTGCTCAAGAACCCGTGAGAAGGTGTGAGGAATGATTCATCCCTAAGCTACCAATTAGCGCGGTCAAGATGAAAAATACTCCCCTTCATGCTACGAACGTCGCACTAACAACGATGAGAATGCGGAAACGCATTCCCATGTATACGCCTAATGTCATTCCAACAAATGTCAGGTAAGCGCAAGTTTGGAATGACTCAGAAGGAGACAAGGAGGAAATGAAGATGGATGAAGCCCAATCAAGAGTGGGGGCGGTGATAATGAATCCCCTCTGGTGCTTGGTGGAAATAGATCCAAGATCGGCATCTGGTCCGAATTTCAGAAGTCACGCGTGAAATTAGAGAGAAAAAGGCGGCGCGAGACAGAAATTGGATGGATTTCAGACTATTCCGGGAGTCGGAACAACATCTTATTTTTGCAGAACACAGAAGCCCTTTTTGATCTCTAGATAGATATTTCAAATAAACAACTAAATTAAATTTCATCGCGTCCTCTCAGCCCGATTGAGATATCGTAGCAAGAACTTCAATCGATTCATGCCATAAGACTATTTGATAATTATAAAAAACTTACCGGAAATAACGATCGATAAGGCATGTTTGGGCTGTGCCGAGCAAAAGAAGAGAAGTTTGCGGGTCTCGTCCTTCTAGACGCTAATTCGAACTGATATCTTCTTCCCAAATGTTCTCTTCCTCTCCCCCTCCTCCCTTTCTCGAATGGGAATGGATTGGAATGGATGATGAGGAGAGGAGAGAGGGAGGACTAAGTAAGTAGAGAGCTCGTTTCGGGTCTATTCATGATCCCCAGCTAGATTGTTATTCTCCGAGGACTAGCGAAATTCGATTCGCCAAGAGAAGTTTGTTGACGATTGATGGAGAGGCTGAGTGGAATCGTCCTATGATTTTAAGAACTGATTCGAAAGTGCGAAATCGTCACAACACGTCTAGCCAAGAACCCACACTCCTCAAATAAAGCGTTTTAAAATCCTATTTTTTCTATTTTTTTTGTAAGTATCTGCACAATATTTGTTATTTTCACAGGCTGGTCACCAATATTTTCTGATATAAATTGTCTGTGTTGATTTGCGCGCTGGGCAAGAGATAGTCGTGTGTAAAGTCGCCCCTCTCGTCCTTCCAAATCTCTCCCTTCTCCCTTCTCTCTAGTCAGTTCTATGCGGGAGAGAGAGAGGGAAAGGAGGAAGACGCTCTAGCAAAATAGCGAGTGTCATAGGGAAGACTGAGAAGTTCACTCCTCAGGAGAGAGGTGACGTTGGACGGAGGAAGAAGTCATGTGATCCGCCCGCGTTTCGGGAAGTTTTGAACAATGCGGAAAGAGAATCACGTTCGGTTCGAAGCGAAACGCATAGTTGAAAGAGAAGCAATCAGAATGCTCAAAAATACATTAAACACTCACCAAACTGATAACGGGCTCGCTTTCCTTGAAGAAGTCTTCGTAGTCTGAAACCTGAAAACTCTTTTTGTTTTCTCAATTTTTTGAATTCACTCAGAAATTGTATTCAATTGTGTTTCAAACAAAATTTAAAGGTACAACTGAATTTACCATCTCAGTCATTTCGTTGTTCATTCTTGAAAATAACAATTTTAAATATTTCATCACACGAAGATACCCCATATTCAATCGAAATTTGTATAAAAAAAATCAGAGAGAATAATAATGCCCTACCTTCCTCGCCGTTTCCTCCATCGTCGGGGGCAGACTCGAAGTGGAGGGCGCGTGAGGAACGTGCAGGAAAGAGGTATCGGGAACGGATGTCTTCTTTTTCCTGAAGAAAGGGCATTCGGGTCAACACAATGAGCGCAAAGAAAGAACAGAAGCGAGAGACTGCACGATAATCGATGAAATTACCCTCACTCTACTTGAGAATCGAGTTGGATTTCGTTGTTCAAGATAACATCAGAGAACGGGGGGACATTTGAGAGAAACAAGTCTCAGATCACAGAATGATCTCCTCTGATCTTTTGTGATCCTCTAAAGTGCGAGTTCGCGAGTAAAAATAACATGAGCAGAACAAGAATCACAACTTTTTTAAAAAACAGATCAATGAGCTCGTCGGATCCACAGAACAATGATGTACAGTCCAGTCACATTCCTCCCTGAACATGGGCCGTCCCGGGCGGCCCGGGTCGGCCCCCAGTGGCCCCTGCCCTTTTATAGCCAAAAGAAAAATATATTTGATACAAACTCGGTGCGTTTGAATACTAGAAGGTGTTCCGCATTTATTGACGTTTTCAGAACTTTAAAATTTAAATTCAAAAGCTGGCAATAGTTGAGTTGGTTCGACCAAAACGAAAAGGTACGGTAAGTAAAATGTTCAAACCCCGACCAGGTTGAACATTTTACTTACCGTACCTTTTCGTTTTCGTTGAGCCAACTCAACTATTTATCTATTATGCCAGCTTTTGAACTTAAATTTTAAAATTCTGAAAACGTCAATTAATGAGGAACCCCTTCTAGCATTCAAACGCCCCGAGTTTGTCTCAAATATATTTCTCTTCTGGCTATAATAGGGCAAGGGCCACTGGGGGCCGCCACGGGCCGCTCGGGACGGCCATGTTCATGGGGGAATGTGACTGAACTGTATGTACATTTTTACATAATAACAACAATAAGGAATAAAATCAGTTTTAAAAAATCAATTCTCACTTCTTGCTTTCCCTTCCTGCTCGATTCAACGTCGTGTCGCTCGCGCCGTTTGCACTATTCATCGGAGCACCCGAACTGCGCCATTTTCTGAAATTATAAAAAAATATTTCCATGAACTTAGAGAGCTAATACATTCAAAGACAAAGCTGCAAATGTTTTCACTAGATTTAAGTGAAGATAAAACAGTTGATCAAGAAAACAGACCGCATTGTGTCCCGTTTCCGCTCTCTGACCCAGTGCCACAGCTTTTGCATCGCACCCTGAAACGTAAATAATAATTAAATAATTAATTAAATAATAATAATAGATAACTAGCGAGCAAACAATGTGCACTGAGCAAGCTCTCTTCTCCCTTCCTTCGCTCTCCTCTTCGCTTGTCATATCAATCAAGGAGGCGTCAGAGCATCTCTGACTGAGGCCCGAGCCCCTATCAATCAGAAGAGGCCTCTATGATGTATGAAATGGCGAATTAGCCGATTCTTTGTGACTCAGATGATGAATCAAGATCAGGTTTTCCCGCACTCCTTATTTTGCTTTTCTCTCGCCGGTCAGAGAGACGAGAGATCATTGGATATGAGGAGTGCGGAAATTTGTTTTGCACACCCCTGATCAATCTATCCATATCCGTTGATCCGTTGAGTTATCACTCAGCGATCAGTGCAAAATTAGTAGAATGAAGCGCGCTCTAGATGATCAGAATGATCCAAAGGTAAGCGGGAAATGGGGATGAAGAAAAGGACGAACGGGCAATAAAGCGAATCTCACGAGATGCCGCTACAACAATGCGTGCACATCACATAAAAGTGAGTGGGTAGTCATCCCTTCACACCTGATCTCTTCATTTCACACACTATCTCGTCCATCTGCCTGACTAGAGAGGAGAAGCCACTAACAATCACTCGCTGATCGGAACACAAAAGACGAGTTAGTACCGTTTTTGGAGCGTTTGCGGATAAAGTATCGATTCTACTAAAGGAATCGAGATTGACCGAAAAAGTAGGATGGAAGGAAAGCAAGGCATCATCAGATTCTGTTCAGAATTAGCGCACGAATCTTGCGCAAAAGTACACGCATTGTTTGACTATTCATTATCGGGCACTTCAGAGGGCAATCCCCCTTCGCCCTCGGAGATGCGGAACCTTCTCTGACTCAGCACATCGTCGAACAATTTCTATTCGTTCTGCCTCTTCGTTTGAGGTATTTGAAATGCAGGTCAAGAGAAGTTGTTCCAGAGATCCCTCGAAGAATGTGGAGAATCCCGGAACCTAGCACCTCTGAACTTCAGAAGGAGGAAAACACGCAGAAAGGGTGAGAAAGCTGAGAATACTGAACTATGAGGATAAATAATAATGACACGTGAGAATGAACTACCTTGTTGTTGCTTTTATTTTCAGTAACTTTCAGTGACGCTCAGTCCCGTTCTCCCTTCTCTCACTGAGTTCCCTCTCTCTCTCTTAGTTTGACGCACACGGCTGGATTACTTCAAAACGTCAAGAAAAGAAGCACGAGAAAAGAGAAACGTTGTGGTCCACTCCAGAGTTCGAAATAATAATATCAATAATCTAAACATTTAAAAAGATGAAACAATGATATCGAAATCAGCTTCGAAAACCGGGTGAAAATATTAGCATTTTCACACGGAGATATCACCTTCCATCAATGAGGAAGTGAGAAGCTTACCATCATCTTACAGTATCAGGGGTCGTTGAGATCAACCGTGAACCGACTATGAGGATGATAAATGAATGAGCATAAACGTCGGATCGGAGCCCGCGAGATTCGGAATATCTCTCTAATCAAATATTTGATAGAGCTCGTCTCGTCACAAATCCGCACTTTCACTGATCAGACAATCTGATCAGTTTCTATAAGAGGCATCATAGTTCTAATCACGTGTCTGATCTTACATTTCCCAACATCCTCAAAGTATTCTTTACTTGGGTAAAATGGGAAAGCATTCAATACAGACATGTCCTGCAGGAAATGAGGATGCGAGTACACGCCAGTATGCGTGCCCCCACTTGGACGAAAACTGTTTAATAACGCATCTTTCAGTAAACAATAACCCTTGCAATGTTCTAAACTCGAGCATTATGAGCAAGCGACACGCTAAACAAATTGGTCTAGAAACGCATCAATTTATGGTATTGTGGCTACGAAAAATAAGAAATAATAGTGAGGAAAATCGCGTGACTTCCGCGAAATTTCCTCACTAGCGATCTACGCGCGCGAAAAATGAGAGAGAAGAGAGGGCCGCACTCATCGTTTGATGGATTGCCACTAGTCACCGCAACGGACCATTATGGAAAACCAGCTAAGAATAACTAATCCTGCTGAAGGAGAAAAAAAAGGAGCAGAGCGTAAGATGCATTTTCTACGCTCACTAATGAACCAACAAGTTATGCTTGCATGTCTTGTGATGAAGTTAATCATTGAAATATCCTGCGAAGATGCACGGAAAACACAAATCGTGACGTTTTGAGGAGATGCTGCGAATTCCGTATTAAACAATGAAGGAATGAAGCGAAATATAGCACAATTTTGAAAAGCTGTGAAGTTTTAGCCCGGAACAATCAGTAAAGCGGGGACTGCCTGAGGGAACAAGAGGAGAGTGGAGTGATCTCCTTTGCATCGAATTTCAGAGAAGAGAGGTGAAAAGGGGAAGAGAAGAAGAGGAGAAGGATCGGCATTCCGGACCCTCACAACTCATGAAAACAGTTGCCCCTGGCCATCATAGCAGAAAAGGTAAACTAGGGAAAGCTGCAGCACATTGTTTGTGCTCGAAACGCCGGAGCAATAGGTGAAACGCATACATTATGACGCTAAGCAAATTTGATTTATGGCGAGTGACGCAGTTCGTAGCAAATAAAGTGTGAGTAAGAGGGATTTACTATGCGTCCTCAACCCAATTCTGACATGAGAATCGACAATCAGCTCTGAGGCTCGAAATAGCAACATAACACAGCGAGGGAAAGGGGAAGTTCGTCGGCCAACCCCAACATCCGAATCTCCCCTTCAACGTTGTCTCTCATCCCTCATTCTCGCTCTCTCCGGTCTTTCCCTGTGTGTTGCACCCCCTATCTTCTCCCATCTATTTTTAATGATCTAAGACCTAGTTTCTGGGACTTCACGAATTCGAGAAATGTGATGAAAAGCAATACCTTGGGCCGATCTCCCTCACTGCTAGCGTACTCCCACTCGGTCTGCTCTTCTGACAAGTCCCTGAAATTTAAGTTATTTGAATTTTAAAAAAACTCATTTATCGATTCGGAACTCACCATAAACAGGGGCATTTCAGCGTCAAGGATGACATAAATAAGGAGATCAGACCATCAACCTATTCACTTTTTATGCACACTCAACTGTGTTGAGAAGGTATCGGGAGATGTTACTCGATCCCGGCGGGAAACGTCTAGTAGAGAGGGAGGAAGAGGGAGAGCAATCGGGGGTTCATTCGATGACTAGGGAAACGAACACTCTCCCATTCCACGATATTCGCAACGAGAGATTGAGATCAATGATTTGGAATGGAAGAATGCCGAAACATCAAAGGTCATGGTTTGAATATCTGATCAGTGTGCCAATTCGAGAGGGATCGCAACTTATAAGTAATTCAAATTTATAAAATATAAATAATTCACATTTCACTGTACTCCTCGTCATCAGACTCTTCGGGCTCTGCCGTCCGTCCATCCGGATCCTCGACCTCCAAGAAATTAATTAAATTATTTTGAAAAATCAATTTCAGATATAAACGCTACAGCAGTTATTTGTCGCGAAGTTACGCTGTTTGTTCAATTCAGATGGCAATTTTTTTAATCGTGCATTTTTTTAAAACATTTTTTTCTTCATATAAATCATACCCTAATGGACACGACATCGGGCAGGTCTCGCATGGTGGAAGATGTTGATTCGGACGCCCAACGAACTCTTGATTGCATCAACTGGCGACTCTTCTGACGATTGAAGAGAGAGGTCACAGATGTAACAAAAAACAAGCGAAAATCACGAGACACCAGGGGGGAAATGAGGTCAATGACGAGCGAAATCTTCACACGTACACAATGTGGGCCATTCAGTTCACCCTTTCTCCTCAGTAGAAATAACATCATTCTAGACTAATATCAGCTATGTCACGGAGTCAGAGATGGACTACAAATATAAGCGAGGCCTATGGCGAGTCCTCACACCTATGATGTCAGACCGATGTAAAGTAGGGCGGAAGAGGTGGCTCATATGATTCTCGCGAAGGGAATTAAGTTAGCCATCACAAAGAAGTTGGTTAAGCAGGTGTTCTCAACGGACACAAGGGCCTTGATTATGAGGTGTTTTTGAAGCCGAATGGTAGAGGAAGTGTGATAAATGGACCTAAAGGGACGCGGATTTCGAGCTCTACTTGCTATTGAGGCTAGTCTCTGACAAAGTGTTCGATCTCTGGCCCGTCAATCAATTGGGAATTGTAGGAGGGAAGGGACGAACAACAAACATTATAAAATATTATCAGATGTAGGGTAGAGTGAAGAACAAAAGCTTGAGCTTCTTTACACTCAAGGGGTTACTCATGCCAAATATTTGAGCAGAATCATCTCAAAATACTCGATAGTGATATCACTTCACGGTGGAAACAAACAGAGGCGGGGGATATCCGAGAAGAGACCAATCTCGTTTCATTGGGTGACTTTGCTTGAGCACCGAATCATCTGGGTCGCAGTATTTCCGAATACGGGAATTTGGGAATTTGGGAATTTGCCATTCATTCATCGGTTCGGTAGAAATGGTGTGAGACTATAGCCAATTTTAGAACGCTAGATCAGCGAATTGTGAACTTCGCAAATCAGATAGCGCCGGATAGGGATGCCATGAAACCCATCAACGATTAAGAATTTACAACCAGAGAAAACCAATGTCTTGTAAAATATCGAGTATAACGACAGCGAGATGGAGTCAATACCACTAGACTCCCTCTCTCTCTTGTTTTGATTGTCAATCGAGGTCCCATCACCCCCCCCCTCATCTATCTCAGACTTCTTTCTCTCCCTCTTCTCTTCCTGATCCGTTCCCCTCTAAACTCATCATCAATCTTGTCTCTCTTCACTCCCCTCTACTCTCCAGTCCACTCTCGAATTTTTCGCATTCTTATCCCACGACAATGTGGGGGAGTGCATGTGTTTCAAGACTTTCATAAAGCTTGACATTCTGCAGCTGAAGAAATTTCTCTCATTTTTGCATTAGTGGAAAAAAAAATTCAAACATTTTGTATCAAGCTTGACATTCTGCAGCTGAAAAAATTTCTCTCATTTTTGCATTAGTGGAAAAAAAAAATTCAAACATTTGTATCAGGCTGAAATACATGTGTTTCAAAGCTTTCATAAAATCTGCTAATCAGTTTAGAAGCGATTAGTCTTCCCCCAGCTTCTCAAAAATGTTATAAAATGGAAACATATTTATGACAAATATGAGTGTGCAACGAAGCGGTGGCGTGAGCAGATCAAAATAACAATTGTCAAGTATTGAAGGCTAAACCCGTTGTCTCTAGAGTACATACAGAAATAAAAATACAAAAAAGGTGATACAAACATAGGTGAACCTGGGAAATCTGAGATACGATAACGATAGGGATCTCAAATGAACAGTCAGGACAATAATGGCGAATCGAAAAGCAAGAAATGTGATTTTGATCGAGAATGCAAAAAGAAACGGTCTCATAGGTAATTTTAAAAGCTATTTTTCCTATAGTCTACTGGACTGGGATAGCTCGAGAAAGTGCAGAATCTCCTCAACATCCTTTATCTCCAATGAACAGGCCTGGTCTATCCTCCCGTCCTCTCCTCTCGCGATGGCTACCCGTAGAATGTGTGCTGCGGCGGCTGAGTCGTGGCTCCGATCGTCCTCAAAACTGGGGATGGATTCGAGGAGAACTTGGGATGGATCGAATGAAATCATTGTTCTGCCCAGTCAACCTCAGAGCTGCGAAATAATGAAGAGAGAGGTGCTTAATGTACTCATGTCCTTTTTTTGCAAAGGGGCTCAAGCATGCCTTCGGTATTTTTGGACTTGCATTTTTTTTACGTAAAACGTACTCAAAGGGGTCAAGCAGAGGCCAATGTGAATGGGGGAGAGCATGAGGATTCAGGGACATTGATCTTTGATCTCAGAAACTAGCGCACCTCAACTTCGTCGGGGGCAGAATGCCCATGGCGTCATGGTGCACGAAGCGAGAGGCCGCATCGTCTGCCAGGATTCTAGGTAACGATTTATTATATTTAATCGTGGATAATACTGAACGTGTTAATGAAGAGTCAAAGCACTGTCTGACAGGGCTGTGCTAGAATTAGTAGTGAGGAATCGGAGGACTTTTCAAATGATCATTGAATGTTCTAGCTCTGGAACTTGTGCTTGACATCATTGGAGTTCATAAAACTGGAAAGAGTGGATGCCACATAGTGTATACCGTACATGGTCTCTGGGTTCTGCCCTGCAACTGGGGGCTTGTGTCCACTTCCTCGATACGGCTGACGACCCCGACTGCGAGTGCTCGTGGTCATCACTAAAACAATTTTAATATATTAATATTAATTGAAAATACTTTTAGCGATCAAAGAAGATTCATAGACGAGTGCCTCAGGATAACATGTTATGATCACTACTTCATATTTTTGACAAGGCATCAAAGTAATCAATCATCCCTACAACCCACCTATTTATATACAAAGTACAAAATCTCAGAAATGGAAAAAACGTTTAGATGACGGTTCTGATAATAGCGTACAAATAATCGGCGTTTGCGCGCTTCAAGGAGGGGTGGCACGAATATCTGGCTTGATGACTTCGATAGGGGATGTTGTGGGGATTCGTTACCCGATCACACTAGCGAAACTCCCATGTAACCAATTTTTGTTTAAACCTAGCTATGAGCCTTTTTGCTCTGTGCCAAGCGGGCCTGATCGCTCAGGTAACGAGAGAGAGATTAGGGGACAAAAGAGACCGCGCATGCAAATCGGCGCGCGCCTCTCGGCTCTGCGGATTGCATACGCGTTCGTGCCTCCTCTTCTTTGAAGTTGTTTTTTTCCGATGACCAAGGTATTTATTCGTCAAATGGATTATTTTTTGTACGCGGGCAATTTATTTCCAAAAGAATGCGGTCTAAACAAGAGCAACACCCACCGCCAGCTCTGTTATTCCTCCTCTTTCGCCTTTTCTTCTTCTCCAGTTTTTTCTTGAACAGCATACAGAAAATCAAAATAATGAACAGGAAAATCCCTCCAGAGAAGATGAAGGCGGACATGATGATCCAATTGGAGTCGCTCACTTTCGTGTCGCCTGGATTACGGTATAATATTGGACACCATCAATCGATAAGTGACTTTATTAGAGTCAAGCAGTAGCAAAAGCACGACAAAGAGTTGATCAGGGCGCAGACATATACAAACAAATTGGGGGGGGGGGGGGTAGTTAGCAATGAACACAAACGTGGAGATACAAGTAGAGAAGTGCTGAGAACCCTCATTCTTCACCATAATCTCTCTCAAGTCAGTGATAAAATGAAGCATGTGCAAAGAGGAGAGTTCTCAATAATTGGCTGGGTTTGGGGGGAATAGCAAGGGAGTGTATGGCTGTGTTAAGGGTTAGGCGAGGAGGCAGAATATCAATAACGAAGACGCCACGAGTAGCATGTTACAGTAGCCACACGAAGAGGTTTGCCGAGCGGCCGTAGTGTTGCAGAACCCTGAGCGGTGGATTAGTAAGCGGAGGGGTGAGAAGGCGGCTGGGTTAGGTTGGGATAGTGTTCGCGCCTGCCTTTCAGTAATTATTCAATTATTGAAGCAAAGAAGCCAGAGGTTAGGTCGGCAATTGAGCATGAGCGAAACGAGACAGGGATCATTAGCCGGGACGTTAGCCGGAATATTAAATAAAATAATTAGTTATTTACAATGCGTCTCATCGGTGTCATCTCCGTATCCACAGTCGTGCTGCTTGCCATTGCATCTGTAGATAACAATTAATTTTAAAAATTATCTAAATATTCAAATTATCACGAAAAAAACATGTAACTAGGCAGAAGTCAGCACCACATTCGAGTTTGTGAAGTCAATTGCGAATTGATCTTTGATCTTTGACTCTACCTTAGTGCTGCTGCAATGCACAATTTGGAGTACGTGCAGAGATACTGCGTGTCTGAAGAGCACTCGGAGTAGTCTGAAACACTTTCTAGATGTCACATGTCAAGTGAATGCGCACTGTACGCGCTGAATATGGGACTTAGCAAAATCTATGGCATATCGTATCTTGCACTGCCCTATGGATCTCACTTCGTCATCATATTGTTTTCATTGAGCGTGATTATGCTTGTAAAAAACCGTACCTTTGGCTACTTTCGTTTCCGTCCACGAGAAAGAAAAGCCACTCAGTCCGTTCACTTTATCCGGTGCAGTGATGAAACTGAAATCAATTTACGTTTCTGAAGATGAAAATACAAAGATCCAAAATCTGAAGATCCAAAATGGACTAACGGTGAAAGATTCACCTCAGCCTTATGGAGCCATTGTAGCTCAGTAGCGGCCTGAATGACTCCATTGACTGGCCTGCAAAATATTGAATTAAGGAGGAAATTGCAGAAATTGTGTTATGTTTCACGACCAAATCATAAAACATAAATGAGAATAGCTTTGACTATACAGTATCGGAACTAAGTCTTTGGCCACTATTTCAAAATGTTTTGGCAGATGGTAGTACAAGTACTCCTACATATGCTCACTATGCCGGACCGTGATACGATTTCGCAATATTGGGTAGTGATAACGCAATCATAACATGGTTGTTCATGGCTGATTATATACTCGATGAATTTTCTTTCAGCTTTACTGCTTAGTGTGATGAAAGAAGGACTCAATACCATTTCGATGAAAATATGTACTCATGGGAGGATTACGTACGGTAACTTTAGACTGGCTCAAAGTAGGGTCCCGAAAAAATGGATTTTCGTTCATAGACATGCTAGAGACTCGTTCAAAAGCTCAAAATGATCCTTACCACAATTCCTGATGATCCCAAAAGTTTGACAACGATAGCTCTTAATTTGCCCTCAGGGCACGAATTTTTCACTTTTGCACATTATTTTTTTCCTCCCTATTTTGGATGATCACATTTCCAAGGCCGATTTTTGTTCAAAGGTCTTTCCTGGACAGGTTAATTGAAAATCCATGGAATATACGATTCGCAACGTTTTAGAACATTTGGATACCTTTCCCGCCCGCAGCAATCGAAAATCCGAGGTCAATCGATTTTCAACCTAAAAAATGACCATGATACCCCCATCATTAGTCGAAAATTTTTATCTCTCAGAACTTCCTGACTAAATTTGTTTCTGGTATATCTCTGTGTGCTGAATCCGAATTTCGATATGAGAGCCCATGATATCATTTATGAAAAAAATTCATTATGTCGAAAAATAGCCGATTTTAAAAATCGATTGACCTCTGATTTTCGGTTGCCGCGGACGGGAAAGTTATCCAAAATGCTCTAAAAAGTAGTGAATCGTATATTCCATCGATTTGCTGCGATCGTGTCTTTTAATGACCTTTGAACGAAAATCGGCCTTGGAACTGTGATCATCCAAAATAGGGAGGAAAAAATAATGTGCAAAAGTGAAAAATTCGTGCCCTGAGGGCAAATTAAGAGCTATCGTTATCAAACTTTGGGGATCATCAGGAATTGTGGTAAGGATCATTTTGAGCTTTTGAACGAGTCTCTAGCATGTCTATGAACGAAAATCCATTTTTTCGGGACCCTACTTTGAGCCAGTCTAAAGTTACCGTACGTAATCCTCCCATGAGTACATATTTTCATCAAAATGGTATTGAGTCCTTCTTTCATCACACTAAGCAGTAAAGCTGAAAGAAAATTCATCGAGTATATAATCAGCCATGAACAACCATGTTATGATTGCGTTATCACTACCCAATATTGCGAAATCGTATCACGGTCCGGCATAGTGAGCATATGTAGGAGTACTTGTACTACCATCTGCCAAAACATTAGAAAGATTGCCCATCTGGTTCGAAAGTTACATCACTTTGAAATAGTGGCCAAAGACTTAGTTCCGATACTGTAGATGGCGAAAAGAAATAGTTTCCTACCGCAAATCTCGATCTCTTCATCGTTCTCGCGTTGCACTCGAATTACTGCCTGAAAATGAAGGATATTGTCCGTTTCTCTCTCAATTATGGTTGTGAGGAGGGTTTAATTATGGTCCACGGTATCATGAAGATCCACTCACCTTCTGACAGTTGATCACGCCATCCTTCATCGATCCTTCGACGTCGAGTTTGATGAGAGTCAGAAGAATCTGCAAATGATGATTCCATAAATCTGATTACCTTATTTCTCAGAGCTGCTGGTGGAGGATAAGATCCCCCTATAAACCTGATAGCCGGGACGAGCGATGATCTCCCAGTCGCACATCGTATCCTTCTTGTAGTTCGCACCGTAACCGGGAGATCTGGAAAAACGAATGTGGTGCCCACACATTCAATACTAGCATTCGCTTTGCGATACGTAACAACTTCTAGTGCGGTTAATTGAAATATGATAGAAATGATGCCTACTTGCAAATAAACTCACAAAATGTATCCATAGGTCATGTCGTCCGTGGCCACAGTTGTGTTGCCGCAGTGTCGAGGATCGATGAGAATACCGTCTGCAAGGCGAAAATTAACAAATTCAGCCCATTTTTGAAAAGTTTACTAACCTTCTCCAGGAATCTCCTCCTTCAGTGCTGCTCGCATCTCGTAGAGCAGCTGAGAAATCTCACATAATCATGCCCAGGACAACCTTAGTAATTCGCCCTTACAAGTTCACCCGAGCTTCCCAAATACCACCTATCATACACTCCCCTCGCTCTCCTAATGCGTTGGTGAATAAAGAAAATGAATCCGAATATAATAATAAGTTATTGAAATAAGATGCTTGCCCACCTTGAAACCGTTGCCGGTGCCAGCCGAATTCGATGAGAAGAAGACGCGCATTTGGTGCGAACCGAAGGCGGAGAAGCGGGGACCGGGGACGGCGTTGGCGCAGTAACGGGCTGGAAATTAAAAAAAAATAACATCATCCTTAATGCCGTGAAACAACGGTCTGAATATTTTTGCCAGAAACATGCAAGTGCACTCCGAAGTCCTTCTAAAATAATGCGAGGAATCATGGGGTTTTCTAAAGAATCAATGATCACACCTTGCAGCCGAGTGTCCTCGTGTCCTCCCTCATCGTAGAAGATGTCGTGTATCTCGAGGAAGTCCTTGCAGCTGCAAGATTCAACATCTTCATTTGTCAATTAAAGAAGCTCATTTCTCTTTTAAACGTTAAGAAACAAGTTTAGGCAGCGTGATTTTATAAGTCCTTAAAAAGTTACAGAATCAATTGAAAACCGTTAGTGATTTTTGTTGAAAAACAAGCACAACCGTACACACGATCACTGTTCCACTTGGGCAACTCCTTTTGAAAAGTAAGTGAAACTCAAGCAAATTGATCCGGCAAAATCATTCAATTCCGTTTCTCCATACACGGAACAGTCAATAATTGATCATGCAAATGTTCACAAGATGCTAATTAGATAAACTCCAATTATGTTTATGATGCCCTCACCTCTTATCATCCGGTTCCAGTGCGAACTGCTCGAAGTGGATGAGGATCATCTGCCCGGGTTGACCGATGATGTCGTAAGTGCAATTCGTATCGAGTGGATACTGAAAATTAAATAATAAACATCGATTAACACTCTTCTAGAGTTGTTATTGTACATAATTGTTTTTTCATCAAAAATCCAATATCCATCAATTTTCAAGTTTACCTGGCCCTTTCATAGAAGATCTGAAACATATGAGAATTGGGCAGATCAAACCATTCGGCACCCACATTGGCTGGATATCTAGGTGAGTTGAAGAATCCCGTCTTGCTTCGGAATCGGAAGGCGCACACGTTTGAGTCGGCCACCGGCTCGCCAGGAATGCCGAAATCTGAGAAAATATAATATTTTCAGTGAACGCGCACGATTTTTTTCTTTCAAAAAATCCGTATAGCATCTCTTTGAGAAGGGATTTCAAATGCACCTGTCTTGAAGTCGATTCGCGCTTTGAACCCGAGTGGATGCTTTCCGTCCACACTCAATTTCTCCGTCGTACCGAATTGCAGCACCATCCTCGGACCCGATGAGACATAGGGACCGGCGAGCGGTTGATCTGCAATAAACCCAACTAATATTTTTTTTTACAGTTTCGTAAGATTTAGATAACATCAGTTAATGGCTTGATATAGAATTGAATCAAAACAAGAAATGTTCTAACTCTTATCGAATCGCTCGCAGAGCGTGTGGTCGAAGTTGCTCTCGTCAGTGGAGGACAGCGTAGCCTTAAAAATGACAAATGTCACCCTACAACCCTCACAATTGAGCATGTGATAATATATACAAGAAGGGAATACGGATAATGTTCAACACAGTGATATTAACGGCATACCTTCATATTCCCGTCATTGATGGCGATTCCCACGTATGCATTGGGACACGTTATGAAGTCGGGGTCATCGTCGTCCATCATCGAGCCAGTCGTACTGAAAGTGATAAGGTCATCCAAATGCCTATGTAATGTCTTGAGATTCATGATCGAATGTTTTTATTTTACGTCACTTCCAACTAAACATAGAGCAAAGTCTTGTTTCATTAATCACTTTTGTGAAACGAATATATATTTCTTTAAATCAGCTCAAATATCTCCGTTTTCTTGATGAAAACATAACTAGAAAGGTAATTCAGGAGCCGTCCGCCGTAATGCTTTGTTTTGGAGGAACGTTTTTTTTCTTCGAATGTTCTACTGCTCAATAGAAATGTCATGACAATAGGCATTGCTTATCTTTCTTCAGTCAAAGAGGGGCTCAGCAGAGACATAAAATAAAAATTGATTGCATTAAATGCTCACCTCATGATGCCAAGCTCGGAGATGACGGCGAATTCGACGAACGTAACTATAACCTGAATATAACTATTTGTTGCTGTTTTTTCAGAAAAGGTCTTCATGTTATTGAAATGGAGAACGAATCCAGTGCTATTGAAAAGCTATTGAAACATATCGAAAAGATCATCAAAATAGAGAGCTAAATCCCTATTTTTTTCAATTTTTTGTCGTGAAGAAAAAAAACTGACCTTCTCCAAATTCTGATCGCCCTGTAGACCATCCAAAATGTACGTGCACGTCGTGTTGGCAGGGTAGAGATCGGGGTACTGTAATTTGTGGATATCAAACTGCCCAAATGCTGAAATTCTACAACCATCCATAAATAAGTTTCTCGAAACGCGTCTGTTCTGAATATTACCAAAGACAAGGATTGCGAAGAATCTTTTTGGAATTTTTTGAAGAGCGGATCGAGCACAAAACTATTTCAATCGTGAACTTCGATGATTTAGAGTTGAAACGTATTCAGAAACAGCAATGAGAACTTCAATACCTTGGGCGAGTGAATGAAGTGAGTCGTCTCTCTGTTGCTCTCCACACGCACATTGCATTCGGTGCCGCGCATATGCGTCACGCCTCGCTCGCCTGAGAGTACGGTATAGTGTTACGGTAGGCATGGGAGGTTACGGCAGTGAGGAGAAGTACGGTAGGTCACCGCAGACCATGATTGCTAACTTACCACTCAGGAGCGCAGCAACGTCGACGAAGCGTGAGGAGAACTCGTACTCGATGACATACCTAGAAGGAAAATTGTCAACATAAAATGTTGATTTTCTACATCATTTGAAAAAATTACAGGTATTCTTTCCCACCTGACTCAGATACTGCCCTTTTCGCCATTTTTCGTGTACAAATTTTCGAATTTTTGGCAATTTTTATTGCCTTTGAAGAATGAGAAATAGCGTTGCTTACTAACCCTCTCGGATCGGCTTTGGGTGGGTCTGTCGCATTGAAGTGGATGAGCAGTTCGGGGCCCACCGAGAACTGCTCCATGCGTTGTTGGAGACCGCACACCTGGGATTTTAGAATAAAAAAATAAATCATTTAAATAATAATTTTAAAAAATACCTTTTTGATGATGGGCGATGATGTACTGTCCCCGTCGTAGACAGTGACGGAGTCGTAGGGGCAGCTAAATGAGTTCGTTGTTAAACTTTCAAACAGATTTGACGAATATAGATACTTTCTCAATTGTTATCTCTCATTTTTTTATGCCCCATGAAGAAACGGCACAGTATCAACACTAATTTCAAGCTACAGTTTTTGATAAGCAATTGAAACATAATAGGAAAATCGAGAAAATCGGAGGAGAGTTCCCAAACATTCGAAGAGCACAAATGAGATCCGTATGACAAAAGTGTTTTGGATATTATCGGTATGTATCAAACTGCAGAAGGATAGTCTTGGATTTGTGCACGAGAAACAAATTAACTCACTGCTCGCCGCCAAAGTAGATGTCAAAGTCGCGGAACATGAGCCGAATGCGCTGCCCCGGCTTGCCCTTGAGGAGGTAGGAGCAGTGGAAATTCTAGAAATCGCATATTTTAATGTTATCTGTGGCTGTATCCATTCAGTTTTATGTTGTATTGTACTGGTTTTTCCAGAATTTGATCTATCCAGAAACGAAAACATGAATGTTCACCTTGGGATAGGTGCCGGGATAGGTGGGAGAGTAGATTGTACCGCGTTTTCTTCAAAGATAGAGATATTGGGTGATAAAGAAATGCGAATACCGTTGAGAGGATTCGATAAGGAAGGAGCACTTTGAGCCAGGAGGAAGAGGCACACCGGGAATGTATCGGGCTGAAAATAGTTTTCGTGTTGTCAAATCACACGTTTTAAGTGACCATTTTGAGGCACTGGCGCCTACTAATTACCGAACTCGTCAATGACAAATTGAGCTCCTGCTACACCAATTCGTCTATCGTTTAGAGACGTGTTGAAAGTACGAGCTCACCTTCAGGAATAAATGAGTAGTTGCCCTTGAACCGTAATTTGGGAACAGACGCGTCGCCGACGCGCGAATGAAAGACAAGAACGAGAATATTGTGCAAACTGAAATTTTTTTTTATCGTACTCCATTTGAGCAAAGTTTCCCGGATAGACTTAACGACGCTAATGATATAATTCAAAAAATTATTGAAAATCAAATCTCACTGACCTAATTCTAACATGAGGCGACACGGAGCCGCAATATCTACCACCGAGCCGAGCGAATAAAAGATTCTCATCGGCCCTCTCCAACTCGCTATAGATGTCCACGTATTCTGACTCGCAACTGCAATATTTTCAAATTGTTGGAGTGTCCGTCTCGACTAGTGATGACAATTCGGAAAGAAAATCTGCTCAATTCTCACGCTCTCTCGTCGATCAGATAAACGAAAGAGCATGCGAAACGAGGAGAGTCGGGCGCCGATTTGTCGTCACTAGTCTCGACGTTCATATTCGCTTTTAAAGTCTACTGTTTCAAGTGAGTTTCAGGCGGATCTGATTAGATTCGAAACTCTGACTAACGACGATATCTTTGGCTTGTTTTCTCATTAAACCATAAATAACACGATTTCTCACTTCTCCGAGGTACCCGCAAGCTGGAACTGCTCGAAATCGAGCTTCACACGAGAGCCTTCTCCTGCGACAAACGTGTATATACACTGAAATGGAGGGCGATTATAGATTTTAGCTGATAAATAAATGTTTTGATCTGCCGTAGAAACATTTTTTTGTCTTTTAGGTTTACACGATTTATCAGCTTCCCCGAATTCCTGGAATAGATTGCCCTTATGCAACTCCGAAGATGTAGGCGAGACTTAGAGACTGGCTATTCTGGCTATGAGTGAGTTTCACTTTCCCAGTACTGGCTATGAGTGAGTTTCACTTTCCCAGTATTAGTTTCACCAGTCGAGATAAAGTTGATAATGAGAAGACATAGTCTTTGAAAAAAATATAGAAGAACACTAGAGCGTGTCACTTCACGGCCTGTTTTCGGACCTGCATATTTCTGGAAATGACCATGGGTCTTGGCGTGGTCTCGGTCTCATCGTAGATCGAGGCGATCGAAGGCTGAGATTCAGCTGACGTCGGTGATTTGGGCAGAATCGGGAAGGAGAAGGGGCCCGTTGGAGATGAGGAGTCGAAGAGATGATCGCATTCTGGATACGGTCGCTGATACCGTAATCTAACTTGATTGATTTCTGATTTGCATCGAAAGGATTGTTTTCTGCGGTCGAAGACGCTCGTTCAAGAAGGGGGAATATCTAATGGGAGGATTGCGTAGGTAGATCGTAAGAGAGTGAGAGAAGGAATGAGAGAGGAATGATTGGGCATGTCATCTTGTGTCACTCACAGATGTCAAGAAACGCTGCTCAGGATCAGTCAAATTTGATTTCGATCTTCTTTTCTCTCGCTTCTCATCGGAAGCATACAATTATACTCTAATATGCAATGAAAATGGTACCGCTGATCTTGGATATGGATACGTCAGCGATCAATGGTTGCTCTACTCAGCCACTGCCTATGTTTGCGCAACAGGGAGAAAGCGATACTTTGAGCAAGCAAATGACTGGGATGAGCTGTGATTGTCTCTTCACCCAGACAGGCCAGAGAACCATATCACAGAATTGATCACACAGTACTGGCTAATCGCATTGGGTATCCGCTGTAGAAAAGGAATGTCCTGTCAAGGTTAGTTCGTTGGGTCAACTATTGTTCGCTTGGTCAGGCATAGTGATTTCGATCGGAAATGGAATGCAGATCACGAAAATCAACCCCCCGAAGCGTGAAAATGTCTCTACAATGCGCCTAATCGATCCGCGGCTGTGGATACCCAATGCGAATAGCCAGTACTGTATGTACAAGAATGTAGGCAGAGACAGTCCAGCGATCGCGTGTAGTCCAGTATAAAAATTGCTCACCTTTGCTTGTCGTATTGAGCACATCGTCGAATCGCAATTTGCAAGGCAGAAACTGACCATAACTTGCCTTATCTAACCACCACATTTTTAACCCTGAACAAAAAAAATTTGGCATCGACACTCACTCCTCATAGCTCATGACTCCCTTGAGCCAGAAGACCATGATGAGGACGAGGAGACAAGCGATGACCAGAGTGAAGAGAAGGGCGAAGATAATATCACAGTCGAGAGAGCGACAGAACGGGCAGTCTTCACGAACCTAAATATCGTAGGCCTTACTCTTAGGGAATGCATGAAGCGTAGGTGAGATCCTAACGAACCTTGATAAGACCTAGACCTTTCACCTTACCAGAGTTGATGCAGATGAAGTCTCAATGTTGCGCGCAGTTTGGAGCAATGCGAATCCCTATGTTTTCCAAAGATGGGCTGTCTTTCTGATTCAAAAAACAAAATTCAAGCCTTTCGCGGATTCGGATATTTTTCACGCTGTTCGGAAATACTATACACATGAGTGAAAATTATTATGCGCTGGTTATCCTATCCAAAACTTTAAAAACAATCAACTACAAGAGTTTCCAAAAATGTCACTCGTATTCGAATATCCTAAGATATTTTGATAGCAGTGCTCGTACCTCATCGGCTCTCTCAAACTCGAGCATGTCGATTCGCGTCTCCACTACTCTCTCCAGTGTCCGCATCCTCTCCATCTCCGTCCCCTTGCCGGCGGTTCGATTCAAAGGGGAGACTCTCAGTCGATCCATCGAGTTCTGGGACTGAGACGAGGTTCTGGAGTCGAAGCGACGGAGATTGCAAGACATCGCGAATGAAGGGGGAAGGAGCGCGACATCGATTGGAGGGAAAAGTCAGAAGACAAACAGATGAGGAGATGGAACAGATTAGTTATTGATAGAGGCAACTGATAGGTGAATCAACTAAAATATATGGTGGCTAATTGTGAAGAAACGTTCCACAAAAAATATGTATGATATTGCAAGTCAAATCGAGGATATCGTTTGGCGCTGAACAGAGGGATTGAACAGATCGAGTGGATGACAAGAGACAAGAGATAGGGTGAGCTCATCTGTATGCTCACTCCCCATATCTCTGTGATATGAGGGAAGAAGAGGAGGGAAGTGATCACAATCGGAAGGAGAAGGAAGGGGATTAGAGGCAGTGAAAGTGACTCTGGGAAGTGTCCAGTCAGAGACTTTCGGCCAAGATTAATGCCCATGATGGGCCTGGCGTGTTGTCCAGAGATAGACAAGACTCTCCCCCTCCTCCCGCTGTCTCGTCGCGAGGGGAGAGGGGGATTAGGCAGAGGCTCCATCATAATGGCAATCCCTTGGGTGGAGAGAAAAGCCCCACGAAGCGTAGCAAGCAGAGAATGAGTCATGCACATAGCGTAAGGAGAGTTGCGACTGATTTAGGGAGAAATGCCCTATAAGTTCCGGCATACTTGGCAAATATATCAACTATCTTTTACAAAATTGGCAACTGAGAAATGAATCTTTTTTTTTAGAAAATGACTAATGAATTGGCAAAGTACGTAGAAAGACAGGAAAAGTTAGGCTTACTCCACCCCGGAAAGGAATGGAATAAGCTTCATCCTTCAGTGAGGGTCAATTTGAAATGGGCCAAGGATAGATGGAATTCAGTTAGAGAATAGAGGAGGGAGATGGAGTTGATATATAGGGAGAGGGATGTGTGGAGGGAAGGAGAAGGCCCTTGAGGACCGGAAGGGAACGAGCAACTCCGACCGCTTTTCATTGGCTTATTATTATTTTATTATTTTTATTATTTCAAATTCAAAAATTACTCACGGAACACTGTCTCCGATCGCACCAGGGAGAGAAGAGTGACGAGGACATAGCGGAATATCTGGAATGGGCATGTTGCAGAGAATACGACCCATCGGAAGAAATCCTTATATTATAGCAACATCTTCCAAATTAGCTATCTTACGGTAGATTCTGATAACATGCCACTGTTAAAATTAGAAAATCGTAATCAGCAAAGATATTCACGATTCCCGCGATTCGGTGCCTGCCGGCGTCGCGAAATGTCGACTGCATGCGCTCTTCGATGGCATAGACGCCCTCACATCGGCAGACTCACACTGGAAATAAGTATTAAAAAATATTATACAAAATTGTAAAGAAATAGGACATTCTACAAGGGAGAAATGCGAGTAATGACAACTTTGAACTTCTCGAAATAATCATACTGCAAGCAAAAATCGCCGGAACCGTGCTAAAAGTAGCCAGTGGTAGCCGCTCGTAAACAAACGCGACGAAAGCGATACGGAATGCGACTCAGAAGAGGAACGTCTGCTTATTTTGTGAGAGTGAGATGGAGGAAGGAGGAGCAGAAAATGGGACAATATTGACCAAAAAACCCATTGTACAGAAATTGTATCAAAACACGGTGATGACAAAAACATGATCAGATGTTGTGATCGAGACACGGGAAATCAGTGGAGTAGATCGATCGGATGGGGGTCGCACGCGTTTGAGTCTTCCCCCTTCCCCCCTCTGTCTCTCCTCCCTTCTTCCCTCTCTCATCGGCATTACAACTTGGAGTGAAGCGAAGGAGGGGAAGAGGGGCTCAAGTGCCGGCCAGGCTGGCGCTCCAAGAGACACGAATGGCGCTATTCAGAAGAGATTCAACCGCCGGGATTAACGTTCGATCGCACTTGAAGATTGGGGGCAAAAGCAATAACAAACGAGGTTGGGTTAGTTGCAATTTCCAGATCGGAAGAATACTGCATGATGCAGATTTGGCTGACGCGTCAAGCTAACTCTTCAACAGAGAATGGCACGATTCCCCTAGTGAACCCTAGTGAGAACGAAGCAGTTGTCCTTCCCTTCCTCCTCTCCCTCCACCTGCACTCTCACTTCCGACGTCAATAAGGGTTGAAATCTGAGAGGACCGAGGTTGACCCTCCCAGTCAACCTTATTGCATAGCGCTAGCAGGAACAAATAATAAAGGCCAGTTGCACATTCCTAGAAGAAAAACAAACTGTACGTATTTTGCAAGGTCTCAAATCGAGAAGACCCCTTGTTTTGAAAGTTTTCATGTATTAGAAGAAAAAAACATCGAAGAATGGTTAATAAATAGCTCAGAACGACTAAAATATCTCATTCGGAAATTGTGAATAATCGGCTCAATATAGGAAAGAAATATGGATTTCGAAGCGGAAGGCGGGGAATGATTGAGGGTTGCGGGGCTCTAAGCGAGAAAGAATTGAGCAGAGGAGAGGGATTAGGAAGGCGCATTGCCAGATGATGGATTCTTGCGCGTCGCAATGCGTTTGGAAGAGACGGAGACAAAGGCTTTTTCGGATGGCGAAGTGTTTTCGGCAGAGACGGCACTAGAGAACTCTAAGTAATCCGAGGTCCCCGGGACTCTCTATAAACTCGCCTCTCCTCGGGCATGGCAGCACAAAATGCATTAGTGAGAGAGAGGAGGAGAGGGGGGAGAAGGGGCAGGCTCTGCTTGGAGAAGTGGAGAGTGGGTTGGAGAAGAGCTCATCGAGATCGTTTCATACGTTTTCAATATTCGTTCAGAGATCGCAATGAACAACGGATTTTGTGAAGGAACGAGATGATACATTCCTGATTGGTAATTCTAAGTTTTTTTTTCATAAAAACTAAAGAACTGACACCTTCTACCTCTCATATCGACCTCGAAACTTACCTGATAACAGCTCACATTTGCGTTCTTGATTTTCAGCGTTCGAACACATGCATGTTCAAATGCTTATCGAACCAACTGAACAAACTATAAACATTTATTTCATCAGTTATCATAATTATCTTTCACAAATTTTCTCAAATTCTGTTGAGTAAAGGGTGAAACTCAACCCATTGTCAATCAAAAGAGCGCTTTCCTCAATCCGTAAGAACTATGTGCATAATAACTATCCATTGAGACAGGTTAACTAGTTTTCATGCAAATGTATTTTTTATCACAATTTCCAATTAGAAATTGATTAAATTCTTTCTGTTGTTTTGCATCCAAAGAATCACATTTCAATTCATTTTGCAGCTCACTAATCCTCCTATTCGCCTCTCTAATCGCTCAATTTGCACGTCTTTCTTGGGTATAAAATGGCCCTTCATCGGTCGATCTTCCATTCGTGAGCGATGAAACTCCTCCCTCTTCTCCTTCTCTCCGTATGCTGTTGGATCTCCGTTGGAGCGTTTGGTAAGTGACCCCAGACCCCGACCATGGCGCTACCGTACCCCTTCTCCTGGCCTCGGGGTACTGTATCCGTAGTGGGACCACCTTCGATATCCCTTGGATCTACTGTAGACATCCCATACTAGGGTAAATTATCTGCCGGGGAGGAGGGAAACCTTCGATACCGTACTCGGCTACAAGAACCTCCTGCTTTGAGTGTCTCCTAAGAAGCGATCGGGAGATTGCGGTTCGTGCCCTCCATCCTGCGCGACCGACTGCCCTAACCCTGAGAAGTGATCGACCGAGGAAGAGAAGCGTGAGTTTGACAAGTCGGACTACCCTACCTTCTGCGTCTGATACCGTACCCGTGGTGGGACCACCTTCGGATACCTCTAGGATCTACCGTACCCCAGGGTCTTGAGTGCCGTACCTGTGGTGGGATACCTTCGGTAATCACAGGGTTTACCGTACACTCAGGGATTCATGTTACCGTATAAGTATTGGGACCACATCTTTGCTCTACATTAACCCCTGGTTCTTGTGTACAGTATCTGTGGCGGGTACCTCTTTCAATAGTCCATGATCCTACAGTGCACCGACGGCGCAGGGCTACCGTATCCGTGGTTGGGCCACCTTACCCCCTGGCTCTACAATAGTCTCTGATATCTGGGCGCCGTACGCGGGGTGTCGACCACCCTCGATAAACCCTGGCCCAACCGCAACCCATGATGTCGTTGTAGCATGGGGGGGGGGGGGTACCTCGTATACCTTCTCTCTACCGTACCCCCTATCGTTGGTCAGTACTCTTATACGGTAATCTTTCGCTTTCAGTGAAGCGATCGGCCGAGGAAGTGAACGGAGGCTGCATGGATACGTGCAAGGCCGGAGGGAAGGATGACACATATTGCAGCAAGATGGTGAGACACATTTGGCTTGTTGATGGGATGGCCCAATCACGCTGTTCCTTTCAGTATTGCGGTTCGTACGGAAAGAAGCAATCGGCCGAGGATATCTGTCTTGAGAATTGTGCAAAGGCGGACATATCACCGGATGGTTGTATACAGGTCTGTTATTAGGGCAGTATTAGGGCAGTATTATGGAATAATGATCTCTCTTCAGTTTTGCGACATATCCGGCAAGAAACGATCGGCCGAGGAGCAGCCTATGACCTACATAATTCGCCAGCGAGAGGGAAAGAGGTGCAGCGCCGAATGCAAGGATTCTGAGCAGAAGAAAGTTTGCGAAAGGGTGAGCTACCTAGAGCAATATGGTCGAAGGGGTGGCTCGATTAGAATCGTTTTTGCAGCTGTGTAAATGACGGTGAGATAATAAATTGATTTGAGGATTGCCGCCATGCCGCGGGAGTCGATCGGCCATTGTTCGGAGGAGGAAAGCGATCGGCCGAGCAACATCGCCCTTTGTCGAAAGAGGAAGCCAAGTGCTACAGGAAATGCACTGGAGATGGAAAATCGGAGCAAGACTGCATTAAGGTAAATTGATATATACTAGTAGTAAACAATGGATTATTTTTGCATCACAGTATATATTTAAACACGCGATGAATATTTGAATATTTCTATTTAATATTTATATTTCTCTCTTCAGGAATGCATTGGTCTCGAGAAGCGATCGGCCGAGGAGCAGCCTATGACCTACATAATTCGCCAGAGAGAGAGAAAGAGGTGCAGCGCTGAATGCAAGGATTCGGAGCAGAAGAAAGTTTGCGAGACTGTGAGCTATCTCGACTGATTTGATGAGTCTAGGAACCTTTTCAAGATTTCTGGGAATACAGTGAAATAATGAGCTGATTGCAGGAATGCCGCCATGCCGCGGGAGTCGATCGGCCATTGTTCGGAGGAGGAAAGCGATCGGCCGAGGAGAATCGCCCATGGGGGAGAAGGAGCATCGCCCTTTTGGAAGGGGAAGACGAGTGCTACAGGAAATGCAGGACAGCTTGGAGACCGGAGGACGAGTGCTTTAATGTAAATCGATAGGACTGATCCATTTGAATAGTATGGTCAAGCCACTTCGAATTCGCTTAGTAATCCAGAAAAGTTGGGTCGAGAGAAACAATAGGCATACTTTGGTTTCACATTTTCCCTACTGCTATTCTAGGCCAGATGACTATTCGAATCATATTTCTCTCTTCAGGAATGTGCGGAAATTTGGAAGCGATCGGCCGAGCAGCATCGCCCTTTGTCGAAAGAGGAAAGCAAGTGCTACAGGAAGTGCACCGGAGATGGAAAATCGGAGCAAGACTGCATTAAGGTTAGACGATAGGTCCGATCCAGTTGATTAGGTGTGTCAAGCCAGTATACCACTGTAGATATGCAACCAAGATGAATATTAGAACCATTTATCCCTTCAGGAATGCATTGGTCAGAAGAAGCGCTCGGCCGAGGAGGGAGACTGTCTGGAAGACTGCAAGACGATCGAAAAACTCCCTGTCCAGACCTGTCTTCAGGTAAGTTATCAAGACTGCCCTCCAAAGCTTTACCGCACAACTCACATCGGGGTACTGTGACCGTGTGTCCAATCTAACCATTCTTCCCTTTTCAGAAGTGCGGGTTCCATAAGCGATCGGCCGAGGAGGAAGACTGCATGCAGGACTGTTGGAATGAAGGAATTGCGTGGAATGTCTGCTATAGCCTATGCCATTTCAAAAAGAGATCCATCGAAGAGATCCTGATGAAGGCCTAGTGATGATGATAATACAATAAACGCAATTTAAATTGTCTATTGGTTGAACAGTATTATGGCTCGAGAGCAGTGGATTATGGGGAGGATTGGGTGTTCTGTTTCTGGTTTGACCATCTATAACATTAAATCACGGCACTAACTTAGTCTGCCCTTGCAGACCTCCACCTCTAATATTCCTCTTCTCTCTATGGATCGATGGGTTGCGAATGCACGACGGTCAATACGATTGACCCCTGCGGCGCCGTTCTTCTTTCAAAATTTGAATTTCCAACACGCGTCTCTTCCTTCCCGATTAGACCACGCTCCCCTTTTATGCAACTCTCTCCTTCCAACTCATTGTGGGTATCATTGCCCCGACCGCGAGGTCACCTATACACCGCTCATCCCGTTTTGTGCGACCGTTTTCGCTGGTTTGCTCCCGTAGTGTTGAGTGTATTTTACCTTTTCCTCTCGCCCCTCCCCCATGCAAATTGTACAGAGTTTATGGGCGCATCTTCTGTTTGTGTAATATACATCGGGTCGCATCTAATAGCATTGGGTATTAGCGGTCGCGGCGGTCCGCTACGGACCGCTGTTTGCACCGATTGATTTGGCGCTAAGAGGAGGTATTTTCAGGCTTAGAGGTGTTAATTACGTTTCCTCTAGTCCATTTCGGATCAGAATAACTATAAGATCATTTTTTATTCGTCGATTTACGGGTTTGAAACTAATCACTGAAAAAGCCTGACCCAGCGAACAATACTTGACCCAATGAACTAGCCATGGCATGATATTCCTTGTTTAGAGACAAACATATGGTATTGATTATAGCGAGTTTGAGAAAGGATTGGGCTTCTGGGACGACTTGTTCAATTGGGCCAAAAAATTTTCGCTGTGGCACGCTTTTACAGTGAATAATTTCAGAACCCGTAAATCGACGATTAAGAAATGATCTAATTAGCCCCGGCGTGTAGCGCCGGAGCAATTTTGGCTAAGGCCTGGGCAAATCTAATGGGCAGAAAGTATCTTTACATACCCTAGGTAACGACTACCGGTCAACTCAAATTCAAGTATTCAGCGTTTGGGGATCCTCGGTGGGAACCTAGAAGGTGCTAAATCCGAAATTTCAAGTCTATTACAACCGGAAGTATATCAGGCTGACCTACTATTTTGTGCCTTTCGTGGCGTCCCGGTTTTTTGAGAGTCAGGCGGAGCAGTCGTAGAGAGACGTGCTATAGCTCATTCGATAAAGCGTATGCGATTTAGTACAGGGAGTGTTTTCAGAGTTTTGAAATTCCCTCTGCGAACCGTAGATATCGGCAGTTGAAGTCGCGAAATTCCGCGCCCTCTGGCAGTTTTCCACTATTTCTGAAATTCAAGCTCGCAGAGGAAAATTCAAGGTCCAACCGGTATACCATAGATACAGAATTCCGCGCTGAATCGAATAAGCTTACTTTTGAGAAGATCGGTTTCCATGCGTAGGTGCCAACTCTTGCCAAAAATGCGCACCAAAAATCGTTCCGTTTGCAGAACTGCCAGAGGGAAAGACCCTCGCCTCGCCTCTCCCATTCGTCAACAGGGTCGTAAACAGGGGTGCCTCCAGAGGTCGGACAACAAAGTTCACGATCGAGAAAAACTAATGTCAGATTCGGAATCAGCGCATTCAGATACCCCTGGTGATGTGGTTTCCTGGGGTCGAACAGGCACTTCCGGTTTTGAAGTGCGAGTTCGCATGAGAATTTAAATTTTCAAAAATGATACGGCGACATCACCCCTATTGAAACAGGCTAATCGCGTGCTTCAAAACGATATATTTCACGAGTCTGTTCGATAATTTTGAATCTGAAGGTATTTGTTAATTTTTAAACGTAATGTGAAATCAAGTTGAAATTTAAGTTTGAAATTTGAAATTTTTATAATACTCCTCTGTTATGGACAAGTTATATATCAATCGAATCATAATCTCGCGCTGCGAATGATGGTGCTATTTATTTGAAATTTGGAAAACATAAATACTGATTTCATTTTTCGAAATGATGAGTATATTCGAAATGATGAGTATACTCGTGATGAGTATATTCCATTCGGCAGGGGATATGCCTAGAGACCACAAGGTGGCCTACTAAATTGATCACACCGGTTCAAATGTGTGTTCAATTTGTTGGTATGGTGTTGAATAACATTTTTGCTTTTTAGAGTTAGTATCTATCTCATCTCTGCGCCGAGTTCTCCCTACGCGCGCGCTGGCAAGGGAGAGGAGAGGGAAATCAGGCGAAAGAGAAAAGGGGCGGAGCCTCTCTCGCGTGTGTCTCTCTCGCTCCCCCGCCCTCTCGCTCGCCTCTCCACGCGCTCGCCGACAATTCGGAGAAAATTATTAAAATTCCAAAAAAATATCTTAAAATTCTTCTAAAATACGAAGGAACTGAATTTGAGTTGCGGAGCTAGCGGCAATCACTAGAAAGCCTTGAAATCACGTTTTTCGACTTTAAAAGACGCGTTTGACCTACTTAGAATGCACCAACCACATTCCGCATTGCATGCTTTGTAGTGGCTTGTGAGACCTACAGAAAACGCTTTAGAGCGTCCTGATTGATAAAGAACTAGAATTGTTGAGTCGCGCGCTAGTTTTGTGCAATTCTCTATTGCACCCAAGTGGGGGGCGACTGCGGTCTCTAGCTATATCAAACAATTTTCTTCTGAATTCTGGTCATAACTTTTTTATGTCGATGTTTCATGAGCTCTAGTTCTACGCTCAAAAATGAGCCAGAAAATCCTATAGGGACATGATTCTGAGACAAAAATATTTTCACCAAAATTGGACCACATGGTGAAAAAGTGGTCAAGGTCGAAAAAAATTTTATCCCGAAAAAAACATGCCCATAGGAGTTTCTGGTGTATTTCGGCGCGCTGATTCCGAATTTCCAAATGAGAACTCACGAAAACATGAAAGGAAAAAGTTATGCTTGAAAAACTGTCAAAATGGGCAGTTTTTCGGACATATTTTTTTTTTTATACCTAGCCCGATTCCTCTGATTTTCGGATATGTAGTAGGTACAAGTATAAGTAAAATCACCCTCGGGAACTTTTTGTGAAATAAACTTCTAAGAAAGTTATTGCACTTTGTTGAAAAACCGACGCTCCAACGCATTGCCCAAGAATGACATGTTCTACATATGAGCCCGTTCGCCTAAGAGTCAGTAAAAGTCCAACAGCGCGTGGAACATCAAAAATATCGGACATGCTCAAAAGGTGTTCCCAGGGGTAACTTTTGCTTCTGAATCGGATGGCCTTTTCCGTTTTCCGCTCAGAATCTTCTAAATCCCGGTACGGCACGACGTCAATTTAGTCAAATTCGGTTTCTGCGATAAAAACTGGTCCGGAAAGGGTCGAATTGGGCACAAACCTCGCGTACCCAACCAGAATTTAATTCTCTACAAACTCTATCTTTTTTCGTTTTGGAGTTATGGCCGTTTTTTGACAAACAAAAAGGTAAATGAGATCCCGATACCGGTTTGTACAGAATTTTCTGCTGATCATTTTGGTATATGGGGTTAAAGTGAGTTGGCGGTCGAAAATTTATATTTTTAAATTTTTATTATTTTAATTCTCGAGTTTACTGATGCACTCTTGAAATTAAAATAAAAAATAATTATAAATTATAAAAATGTTTGAAGCAACTAGTAAAAAGGTGGTGTAGAAGCTGGTGTTAGCGGTATACTGTATCCGCTTCCCTTCGGCTGCGAAAAGACTTGCGTCGTTTATGCGCTGCAACAAGTGGCCGCGCACGGGCGCGTTCGCCTTGACTCCGCCCACTCCCCGCTTCTCGTTCAATTTCCTTTGTTTCGAGCTTCTTTTGTGGAGTTTCAGCCCAATTTTATAATAATTGGAATGCTTGTTCCGTCAGAATACCACTCTGTTGCAAGGCGCGTAGGATATTCACATCAACGGACCTCTTTTGCGCTAGAAAAATCCATTTTACACTGTAATTTTCGCTGTCGTCACTCGTTCACGTTTTAGTCGACTGTTAACTCACTTTATGTACTCCATTCACCTTCTTTGACTTTCCTTATCGTATGTATATCTGATTACTTCCAGGAAAGCGCATACAAGCTGTGGGCTGACTGGACGTATCGAGGTAAGAAGCTGGGAACATTCGAGGTCTACGCGACCTCAACAGGATACTTTACTTTTTGTATTAGACTATTCTCCACGTATTTGTTTTATTAATGGTTAATTACTTTAACATTCTCTCCTCGCTTTCCGATAAATATCGTCCATTTGTCTGTCAAACCTCAATAACATCGCCCGAGGACAAGTCCTTGACCAATCGAACCACCGAAAACATCTTTTTCAACATCGATAAAAATTTCATCACCAAATATTACGTCATCCTTACGCAATAATTCGTTTTTCGCGCCTAATTCAGCTCAAATTTGTCCGCAAAGATCGGGAACAGTGTCAATCTACTCAGAATCATCAGCGCTTCTAACTGGCAGCAACTATTATGCAATCTTCGATTTCGTCATCATTATGAAATCTTCACGTTTTTGATCATAACTCGCTTCAAATTCATCGGAGAGGCTCGGGAGAAGTGTCAATCCACCTCCCACCTCTTGCTCAAATTTAGAAATCTACGATTTCGTCATCATTACGAAATTTTCGAATTTTCGCTCATAGAAAGCTTCAAAATCATCGGAGAGACTCGGGAGAAGTGCCAATTGACATTTTATGATCATTTATAAGTTTTTTTTTAGGATACTTCGGCCATACCATTGTGAAAAGCTCGTGAGGCAGAGAGCGTGGATGAAACGTTGCGATGTAGCCACGGAGCGAAGCGGAGTGGCTACATCGCAACGTTTCATAGTTCAACATACTCAACTGATTATTCATTAAAATCCATCCTTCTCATCATCACAACAAACAAACCAATCGAGAAAGGATGTTTTCAGAAGGTCTATCAGTAACCCTTCCTCTTATCATTCTTATCAGTCTCCTTCCTTCCCGGGGTCACTCTATCCATTCCTTTCTGATTCCATCCCTTCTCTCCATCCCTTCTCGCTATCCAATGAAACCCCTTTACCTTATACTTCTCTTATTCGCCATTTCTCAATGTCGAAGTGTGAAGAGAGGCCCAATTGTCGAAGTGAGTCAAAATTCCTTTTGAATATCGGATAATAATCCCTCATCCCAATTCTCCCCCGTCAGTATAATTTCTGCACTGATCGAGATGGCTCCTCTCCCTACTTCTTCAAACTTTCATCTGCTAATGAGAAGTGTGAGATTGATGTGGCTAAGATCCAATACATAAATGCAATCAATTCCACGGGGCTCGTTCCATTCCTTTCCTCTCTTTATCCTTCTCTTCTTTTAGATGGGCTTCAGTTGACATTGAGATATCATCAGAAGGAATTCCAGAATGGCAACAGGCATATGCTGCTGGTTTCCTTGAAGGTCATTCCCCTTTCTCTCGCCAATCTCAATCTCCTTCTCCTTCTCCTTCTCATCTCAGGCCATTCCACTCGTCATCTCATATCTGACCATGCATATAACATTGTCTCCCATTACTGTAAGGGGGCCAGGACATACTGTGATAGAGTATTCGACTTCCTTCTTCGTCAATTCCAATTCATGAGATTATCGATCGATAATCATCCCAGAGATCCTTATTGGAAGCAGGTGTCTATCACTTTGATTGATTAGTCTATGATGAACATTGAGGTTAATTTCACTCTGACTCATCTCTCTGGAATGATTGACGGATACGAGAATACTCTGATGGAATCAAGAACAGATGAAGAACTGGTGAGACACAAAGTATTGTGAGTTAAGTCTAATTGTTCAGTCCAAAGTCCATCATTGCAGTCTGATTCAATTGCAAGCAGAAATATGGGATTTGGAGGCTAAATTCAATCGTCCGAAATGGATGAGTAGAAGGAGAGGTCACTGCTCTGCTCTAGTCAAGGTACATTGAATGATCTTCATTACATATATAATCTCTATTTCTCCATCGCAGCTATTATCCGATAATTCGGATATACTCTTTTCCCATACTACATGGGATTCCCTCTCATCTCTACTAAGGGTTCAGAAGAGACTTCGCTTCAAATTGTCTCATTTGGCAGGGGGAGAATATTCATACACTGGATATCCTGGTAGGTCTTTCCTCTTCTTCTTCTTTTTCGAAATGAGAATACACAGGAACTCTCGCTTCCATCGATGATTTCTACTTGAATGGGGCGAATTTGGCCATAACTGAGACTACTAATGAATTGTATACCAAGAAATTGTATGATAGAATGGAATCAAGGAGTGTTCCCACTTGGATTCGATCACAGGTGGAATAGTGAATGCATGATATTCTAATAGTGGTTGATGGCATAGGTTGCAACAAGAATGGCTTCCACTGGGGAACAATGGGCACTTATCTTCGGCAGATACAACTCGGGAACGTACAATAATCAAGTACGTCAAGAGAATATCAATTGTCGATAGAAGACAAATTCAGTGGATTATCGTGGACTACAATAAATTCGACCGTGGATTGGCCCCTCTCCTTCCTGGAACTCTGACTATTCTGGAACAGATGCCGTTAGTTCTTTTTCCCTTCCTCCCAACCGTTCACTCGTATCAGAGGGGCTCTTGAGTATGCTGATATGTCTTCCCATCTCGACCAATTTGGATTCTGGTCCAGCTACAATAGACCGTTCGTTGAAAATGATTGGAATGCAGTCTAATATTCACTTCAGTTTCTTTCCTAAGATGTTTTCACTGGGTGGATTTTCTGTGATGGAAGAGAAATACGGAGAATACTTCAGTTACAATGAGACTGCTCGATCAAGAATATTCAGAAGGGAACAAGACAAAGTGAAGGATTTGGACTCCCTCCATTCTCTCATGAGGTCTCTTCTCTCCCATTCCTTCTCTTCTATTATCTCTCTCCAATCCCCATTCAGACTTAATAATTACCAATCTGATCCACTCTCTCAATGTCAATCGTGTTCCCCTCATGAGAATGCCGAGTATGCCATTGCATCGAGGAACGATCTCAATCCCATTGATGGGAGATATCCATTCAAGGGAATGGAAGTGAGAGATATGGTTGCCACTGATGTCAAGGTACAAGCACTCTTCCATCTACAAGAGGGGTCATCATCCATTCCAGTATACTTCCTCCTCTCTTCCTCTTCTCTCCTTCATATCTGAGTGTGGTCCAACTCATGAGACTCTTCCTCCCTTCGATTGGAGTCAATCTGATCTGAGTGATTCAGTCAGACACAGAGGACAACCACAAAGATGGAATTTCCATCCCATTCACAATATGTGGATTGACCACAGTCTATACCATTGACCAATACCACCGTGTCTGTCCCTTTGCTGAATCGTTTCTCGTTACGATGATCAATGGAGGTCTTTAAATCATTTTATCGTATATATAGTGAAAGTTAAAAACATGAACATAAGTGTGTCTATCTCGGGATGAAGTGTAATTGATTAGTGTTTCGTTGATTGATATTCTTCTTCTTCTTTCTTCCTCTAGTACATTCTTCTATTAGATGCATTCTCCATCCAAGATCATTAGATGGAGATACTTCAGAGCCACACAGAAGACAACGAGTACAGTGAGGAGGAGAAGCTGAATGGATGGTCCGGGGGGGGGGGAAGGGAGGAGGGAGAAGGGAGGGGGAAGGAGGGGACTCACGATGGCAATTCCTCTTCCCCACATGACGATGGTAGTCCTTCCTCTCAATGGGTTCATGGCACGTCGGACACAATTTGTACAATCCCTGAGAGAGAAAGATATTGCCCCTCCCCTTCTCTATCCTACCTTGGCTCTACATTCTTCCATCAGATGATTCCTCATATCAGCCACTTCAATAACCTGAATGGCCCATTATTCCATTGTGGATAGAGATGGAAACCTCATTGCAATGAGAGCAAGAGACGAGCATGGGACAGTCAGTGAGATAGTGGATATCAAGTTGAGATGGAGTGAATGAATCACTCGTCATTCCACAGAACATACACATTCTGGAAAGACGCGTATGGAAGGATGGGGAGGGGGGGGGGGGAAAGGGGGGGGGAGGGGGGGGGGAGGGGAGGGGGGAGGGGGGAGTACTCCTCACTTGTCATAGTCGATCTCATCCGTTCCTTCCTTTGCATCATCTCTTATCCTCACATTCTTTCCACTCTTCACATTATTCCCTCTACTTCTTTCTCCCTTCGATGAAATCAGCGATGGACTATTGAATCCTTTCATTCCATCATCATTTCTCATCTCATTCCCTACCTTTTCCCCTCCATCTCAGCATATAATTGTTTGTAAATTGCTCCATTTGCATCGTGCGTTCCTTCTTCTGGTAGGAATTTACGTAGTCTCGACTGTAAATGGAGAAAGATGAGAGGAATGAATGGATGGTTGGACTGACTCTATCGGCTGATGGGACTGAGTATACCAAGAGGAATAGATCCTTCCCGATGAGACGAACCTTCAATCGAAGATAGAGATGAAAAGGAAAAGGAATCTCACCTCCGAATCAGAGCTTTTCAAACAGGCAGCACCAAATCTAGAGACGTTGAGAGAAGAGAGACCACTAAATGGAAGGATTGATGGAGGGGGGGGGGGAGATCATCCACTCACATTTCATTGTTGGGTGCACTGTGATCTTGAGCTGCTTCTTTTATTATCTTCGCTCTTCCCTCAATTTCCTCTCAATATTCTCCATCAATGACAATCTCTACACCTTCTCAGCCCTAGTTCCTTCTCTCTCCTTTGATTTGATTAACTTATTCATGAAGACTTTCGCGATCTTCCCGTCTCCTCCGAGTATTTTCTTCACTGATTTCATCGTTTCAGTTGCTGATCGACGATCCTTCAATTGATTGATCAAATTGGAATGGATTAGAATGATCCTCCTCACATTGATTGCATCTCCTGCCTTGTTCACAATGGTCTCATGAACTGTCTCTCCCAATGAAGAGGAATGAGAATAGAGATCATTCTTAGGGATGAAGTGAATGCAGGTAAACTCTAGAAGAGATAGAGCCTCTGAGTAGACCTGAGAAAGGAGAGATCAAAGATCAAAGAAAAGACAAGAGATCAATCCTTACATTGTATAGTTTATCCCTCAGAGATCGGGATAGGATAATTTTCAGCGGTTTTATCGCATCTTCAGTTGATAGTTTGTTTCCTTCGATCTTCTTGAGATACGATCTAATTTCACTGAAAACTCTCAATGATCGCGGAAAGATAGAATCGATCCTACCGTAATCCTTCTTTGCGTAATTCCCACTCTTTAGCGTATACTTTGGACATCTGAAGGGTGATGGTAGAATGGATCGATAGATGTCCTCCTACCGTATTCTCTCCAAAGACACGAACTCCCTGATTCAGGGCAGATTTCTCATCGGGATGGACTAGATCATAGATGTCTTCTATTCTGCGTGAGGGAGTTCTTGTCTCAGGAGAAGGAGAAGGACGGATGGAGAGTTCAGAATCAGAGGCACGTCTACTGCAAGAAATGAAGAAGATGAGAATGATCTTTATCCATGGAGAGAGAAGATCCTCTCTCTCTCTAGTGAATACAAAGGAAGGAAGAAGCAGTGACACATAACACAAGCGAGGGGGGAGGGGGGGGGGGAGATACTCCATCTACCAATCATCATCATCAGAATCAACTCCCAGATTGACACTTCTCTCATTCCTTCTTCCCCTATCTCTGGCTTCCCTCTCTGCTCTCTCCTTCTCTTCTCTTTCTCTATTGGTCCTATCCAATTCTGCTTGCCTTCTCATCACAGCAGGCACAATCGTATTCTCCTTCTCAAGAAAGAGATTCCGATTGGTTGACGAGGGATGATGAGATGATGAAGATGAAGATAAGGAGGATGATCTGTCATTCCATTCATATGCAGAGGGGAGAGAGGGGGGGAGGGGGGGAGAGGGGGGTCTACCTATGGGCAGAAGCGAGTCTCTTCTTCTTCCCTGATCTATCCGTTGATCGAGTAGAAGAAGCAGCAGATGAAGGAAGAGGAGAAGGAGTCCGATGGAGTGATCTGGAAGTGGGGGGGGGAGGGGAGGGGAGGGAGAGATACCCCTTCAACCTACCTCTCCGATCGATCAACCGAGAGAGGACGACGGAGAATTCCCTTGAGAGTACGCTCACCCGGAGAATCCACACTGAATGATCAGTAATAATTAATTAATTTTATATTTCTTCTTCGGAGAGTCATCAACGAAGAACTGAAAGAGAAGAAATTCGAACTGGAACTTAAAATTTTATTTTTTATTTATTAATCCAAAATCATTAAGCTGACCGATTCGAAACATTTTTCTTAGGGATGGATGAGTGAAGAGGAGGATGGATTGGAGAATGAGATCGATGGGAAGAGAATGAACCACGAGGAAGGGGAGAGGAGAGAGAAGAATTAAGAGATACCCACTCAATTATATTATTATTACGGAAATATTCATCGCTTTCTCACAGATCGTGTGCTCTCAGCTGAGTTCTCCCGATTCTTCGATGCTTTTGGAGGAACAAGAAAATTGAGATCGAGTGGAGCATATTTCTCAGTGGGAGATAACTCTGATGAAGTGAGTCATTGAAAGGGAGGGGGGGGAGAGAGGGGGGGGGGAGAGACTGACTGATTGGTTCGAATAGTTTGGGATGGGGTGGAGGATAGACTTCCACTTGATTATCGAAGAGTTCGCGAGGTCGATAGATACCCATGTTGTCATTAGGAGTTGTCTTTGAGTGGAGAGGATCATTCTGGAGAGGGAATAGTCAGAGGGGGCAAAAGGAGGGGGGGGGGGGGAGAGAGGGGAGGGAGAGGGGGGGAGGGGGGGGGAGAGGGAGATACACCCACCGGAGGGAGATCATCGATCAACTGGGGATCCACCGATGACAGGATATTTGCACGGAATGTTTTCATCTCTTGTCGAATATCGTGAGCTCGTTCGAAATCGTCGTTTTTGACTGCCTGAGAGAATATCTATATGGACTCCCCCCTTACCCCCTCCCCCCTCTTCCCTCCCCCATCCCATCTCATCAATCACTAACTTCTCCCTGATCTTTCTCCAATTCCTCCATTTCTTTCTTCGCTTTAGTTAACGTTCGAATTCCAAATTGAGCTGATTTTGCCAATTGGAAATCCGAGACCTGCGAATAATAGTGATGAGTGATATAGATAGGGAAGATAATATAACCTGAATGGCTCTCTCCTTACTCCTCTCCATTGCTTCCAATACTCCTTCTATTTCGTCTGAGTAAGTATGGTCGATATCCCGTTCTTTCTGTTCTTTCCCTTCTCTAAGAAGAATAAATTGATCATTCCAATAAGGGGAATCACTCACTTCTTCTTCATTCTCTTATCAATATACTTGAATGCATCCATTTCATTGGCCATTGCCAGATTCCTTCCGAACAGACGAAATTGAACGATTCCCACCTTGAGGAAGAGACTATCGTTGAGAGAGAGGAGGAGGAGAGACAGGGGGAGGGAGGGAAAAATGAAATCCCCACTTGATTATGTGGATTGGCTAATTTGTGTTCGTAATTGTGATGTAGTTTTAGTCTGAATGAATTGCAGATTTCGTCAAGATAAACAGTCTTCAATTCGTGTTTTGTATCAGACGACTTCACTCCTTTCAGTGTAACTGTCCTGAAATGGCGAGATGGAGGATACGGGATAAGGATGTCTCCTCTCTCTTCATATCACCCCAATTGTTTCCAGAATTCCTTCTTCGTCCCATAGGCACGCCCCGCGAATAGATCGATTTTATGAGCTGAAGTAGGGACTAGATGAATAAATAAATCACGAAGATACTTACCGATGAATGAATTATGAGATAGAAGTTGGGCCTTCTCTATGTTTGATTCTTTTCTCAGGACGATTGTCAACTCTTGAGGGTACTTACAGCTTCTGAAGACAGAAAGAAGAGAGAGAAGGGGAGGGGAAGGGGGAAGGGGGGGGGGGGGGTATACCTCAGTATGGACAAAAGCTATGGTGATTCACACGAGTCTCTCAAAGCAAACGGAAATCAGGTAACGAAAGTCCATTGAAACAACGGGTGAATGTATATTAGTCAATAAACGGCGCTTACTTCTCTGAAATCCATGGTTCTTCTACTAGGAGATTGAGTTTAATCTTCTCTAGATCAGTCTCAGTGGGGGTCCTCACTACTCGATATTCAATGTCTTCATGTGCTGTTCCCATGATTAATATAGAGGAGAGGGGAGAAGAAGAGGGGGAGAGGGGGAGATGGGAAGAGGAGATGGAGCAGGTCAAAAAAGAATCGTAACGTGAAGTGAGTAGAAAGGGAAGGAAGAATTGGATGGATGCGGACACAAACCGCACTAGGCAACAGAAAGAGTCTCTACTGGTGAAGGAGGTTGAGAGGGGGGGAAGAGGGGGGAGAGGGGGGGGGAGGGGGGGGGGCTAATTACTCTATCTATTATAAAGTCAGAATATCGGTTTGTCAGTTCGATCGTTCGTTCGTCCGTTTGTCTGTCGCACTTTTCAAACCTCAATAACTCGCTTTCTAGGCATCCCCCGAGGACAAGTCCTTGACCAATCGAACCACCGAAAACATCTTTTTCAAAATCGATAAAAATTTCATCATCATTGCCAAATATTTCGTCATCTTTACGCAATAATTCGTTTTTCGCGCCTAATTCAGCTCAAATTCGTCCGCAAAGATCGAGAACAGTGTCAATCGACTCAGAATCATCGGCGCTTCTAACTGGCAGCAACTATTTTGCAATCTTCGATTTCGTCATCATTATGAAATCTTCACGTTTTTGCTCATAACTCGCTTCAAATTCATCGGAGAGGCTCGGGAGAAGTGCCAATTGACATTTTATGATTATTTATAAATTTTTTTTAGGATACTTCGGCCATACCATTGTGAAAAGCTCGTGAGGCAGAGAGCGTGGATGAAAAGTTGCGATGTAGCCACGGAGCGAAGCGGAGTGGCTACATCGCTACTTTTCCGGAGCGCTCGAAGCCTCACGAGCTTTTTTGCAACGGTATACGCCCCACTCGCAAGCAAGCGGTGTTTGGCTAATGTGTAAGAGAGCGAAACGTGGCAAAAAGGGGATACGTGTTCATGAAATTTGCCTATGCTCCGGCCATGCCGTTGTGAAAAGCTCGCGCGAAGCCTCACGAGCTTTTTGCAACGGTATACAGTATTTGTATTTGCAACGGTATTTGCAACTCGCAAGCAAGCGGTGCATGGTTAAACTTTGCTTACGACCCGGCATACAACGTAGCAGCCGCAGGCTGCTAGTTTGATACTACTCCTTCCGCATTAATTATATTTAGTTGAAACTTCATCCGACAGTTTTATGATAAACGTGAACGCACAAGCGGAGAGAACCGCCCCGGATACAATGGAAAGATTTCGAAGAGAAACGAGGAGAGATGAAACTTGTCAGACAAGCCGAAGATAAGAGTGATTTGTGATTAATGAAGAATTCCTCAATAAGATCATTTCAAAACTCGTAATGACACTTTGTCGAAGACCGTAGGTGTTTATCGAGCATACTTTTAAAAATTGCAATCAATGTGAACATGATAGCTGCAATCAATGCTTTCTATCAACATGTAAGAATGGCTTCGAGCGCTCCGGAAAAAAAAATAGTTACACTCGAAAACTCGAAAATTTTTACTTTTTCGAGCGGAACTTTTTTCTTTCGCATTTCGGTGAGCTTTAGTATGGAAATTCGAAAACTACAGGTGAAAATACACTGGAAACTCCTCTAGTGAGGTAGCTCTGAGATGTCGACTTTTTGACCGAAAAGTGACTATGACCTGGTCATGGAAAACGTTGAAAAATTTTCGTTTCGAAAAAATATGACTATATGAGTATCTTGCGTAGTTTGGCACGTAGAATTCGAATTTCGGGATTAGAGCTCATGAAAACGCGAAATAAAAAGTTGAGTCCGACAAACAGTCGAAATTCTCAATTTTTCACATAAAATCGAACAAATAAGAAAAAGTAAAGAATCAATGGACACAATTTTTGTTGTGAATGATGCGAAATGGGAAGGACTACACAACGTATATAGTGGGGTCCAGCACTTTTGGAGAAATTGAGCTGAGAGGTTCGAAAAAACAAAAACCGAAGTCGAAAAAATCGTCTTCGCAATGAGCAGTAATCAATCAGAACGGCTATGTCAAAGCCCCGGGACACCTCAAAATTAACGCAAAAGTGAAATTGGGTCTATCCCTATCGGTTAAGAAAATTTGATTTTTCGACCATTTTTTCGATAAAAATATCACCTCTACCCTCGCAGCGACAGTAACCACAAGTAAGTGACGGTTTATCAAATACGGGACCGAGACCTTACTAACACTCAATTGTGAGCCTGAGATTCTCACTGCTAGAGGAACGGTTCCGGGCAGGGGCCGAAATGCTCCAAAATAACCGAGCCGGTCTCTTAAAGCGAGTTATAAGCAAAAAACGAAAGCGTGACATTCAAGCGGACAGACAACGTCACACACAGACAGACATTATGGTTCGTACCCTTTAGTAATGAGTATTTTTACAGTGTGTCGTTCTGGTGAGTGAATGTAGCCGTGCATAGATCAAGTAGCTGTAATTACATCGATTATTCAGCATAGTTGGCTGCCATTCTTCTTCTGAGCATCATCTCTGCACTCCGAGCGAAGGCATTCATCTGGTCCTCGAGCTTTTCTCGATAGTACAGAGAGAACGGCACCTGAAACACAGTCGAGCTCGATACTGTTAGCCTCCCATCCTTGATTAGGTTGTGTTTCTAATGAGCACCAGAACTAAAAATTGCTGATGCTCCGTTCTTCCCTCAGTTATTCATACCCCATTCTCACCTGACATCCTTCCTTCAAACAGTCCTTGGCGTGGACGCAACACAGAGCAATCAGCTGTTTGCATACTGGACAAGAGGACTGCGCACGCTGAAGAATAATTAATTAATCAAGTAATGCTAAATCGTTGGCTGATCAAAAACAATCTAGTTATCATCCATACAAACTAAACTCCATATCTCCGAAGCAAATATCTTCCACAACTCACTCGAGATATCCGAGCAGAAGCTCGTAGTAGACATCAGTCCTGAGTTCTCTCGGTTCGAAGTAGAGGACTGAGTCAAAGTATCGTACCGAATTAAAATTCCGGAACGAATTTGACAAATTTCACAATGTTTGTTACATTTGTTACAAAATTTGATGACACTCAAAATACACTTAAATAGCACATGCTTGTGCTTATTCAACGCAGAATCACGTTGCGCAACTTATTTTATCATTTAAAAATAATATTTAAATTAAATGAACGAGCTAATCGATTTTTACAAATTTCAAGATTACGGTAACTGCGTGTGGTGTGCACATTATCATTTACCCGTGGCATGCCCGAGCCAGTGACGAAATGTTTTCATTTTCTGCTGCATTTTCATTGAATTTATTGTGTTTTAACGCCAATTTTGCCTAATCTTGCATTTCAGATGACGTGCATTATCGAGGAGAATAAGAGGGACGCTTATTTCGCGCCCCTCCTCGTCAAATGAAGCTGTGAGTCGGTTTTCAAGTTTCCTAATTTCGTTTTCGTGTTCGCTTTCATTTATCTTCTCACAAAATCGTCCGAACGAGCTTCAATGCTCATAAAACGGTCGCCTATTTATTAGAGATGAGTTTGATGGCAAAATTCCCTTAGTTTAGTGCGTCTTTCGATAAAATAGCGTCGATTTCCTTATTGTCTGGTTGTTTCTTTAAAGTTTCGTGTCATTGCTGCTCTAAATCAATGCTACCAGCTCCTTTCCGGCTATTACGGGCGAAATCTTTCATTCCCATCGCTGTATCGACCAAATCAGTCTATTTTTGCTGCGTTGCACTACACTGAGGCTTCACACTTAATAAGGCTCATTTGTTATTGTTCAAGCTCTATTTTCAGTTGTGGACGACACCGGAAGAGGGGCACCTCTCGCCATCGTCGAGTTCCGTTGCCCGCACAAGTACAAGAGGACGAAGAGCACCATGATCGCAGAAAGAAGAGTGCGTTTTTATTTATTTTACTGCTTATCTAAATGTATTGTGTGAATTATCCATTAACCTTTATTGAAACGAATCCACCTGGCCATTTCTATCGCTGAAAACAAGGTTATTTATATTTTGGCCGTAAAGTATTTTTCAATGGGATGGAAGGCGATTCACTGTTTCTCTTTTACCGTAAAGTACTCTTGTATCCTTTTGTCGACGATCAAACAGTAATTCGTTGGTCTTTCCCCCCAGTTGACACGTGTCCTAATCATGGCTATTATTCTTGCAGTCAGCACACCAGTGTACGGGAACAACGGAGCGAATGTGCAGCTTCTTCCTCTCAAGAACCACAGACGACCCTTTCAAGCATTTCTCTCGCTGTACGTTTATTATATTCTTTCAATATCCCCTATATTCTTCCTTAGACCATTCAATCTAATTGCTTGTTATTCAAGTACCTAGTGTCCGTTTAATTTCACTATTCTCGGGATGTATTGACTTCCGTAATGAATTCACACGCTGACTCCATCGTGTTCCAGAAGCCCTCGTGCAATCCGTCGTTTGTGTGCCTTGTAAGGAGCGACCGGACAGAATGCCCATCTCAACAACTTCTGCCCAGTTACAAAGAAGCACACTTCTTCATATTGAGATATCTACTCTCAATCGATACAAGGTAAGGTTAGCACTACCGATTGACAGTTTGTTGCTCGAAACACCAAGTTATTCAATATTGAGTGCATCTGTAACTCAATCAACAAACTGAACAACACTTCTTTGTTTGCTTTCCATGTGTTAGGGGAATTGTCTGGTGAAACGGTAATGTCAATGGCTGCTTTTTCAGTTATCGTGTAACCCTGTCACCGAGAATACCCGCATCCGCCTTCCCTCAGGAGAAAAGAAGGTCGTCCAGTCGCACAACCGTGCCATGATAGGTTAGTCAATATTTTGTTGCAACCTAGCATAAATTCCAACAATATTTTTTGTCAACGTGATTTTATTTATTTATCAAATAATGTTGAAAACAGTTTTTAAAATGTCTCTCCTCTTTTTTCTCTTTCCGCTAATTGAATGAATGGGGAATGCTTCTACTATTTGGTGACTCGTACCAAAAAGAAAACTAAACTGTGCAATGGAAATATCAAATAATATTAGTTTCTGCTTTCAGATCTCTTCTGCTTCTGCCATCCTTCGATCGAAGCAACAAGCCGCTATTTCCAAGAAAGATGAATTGGAAGTATCAATGAGTGAGAAGTGTTTTTGTTCTATTTATTTCGCAATGTTTTGCTTCAGTTGTAGAGAAAAGTAATAAAGCGACTTTATTGGTCTAATTGTGTATTCAACAAGGGACAACAGAAAGAGAAATGTAACGACTTCTGGGGGTAAGCAACAATTAACGGGGCAATGTTTGGATTGATTCAAGTTACTAATCATACACGGGTGCGCCCTGTGCCTCCACTACCTTTTTCATTTGACTCTGCATACGCAGAATCAGATTCCTACACAGGACAAGATTCATTTTGGTACTCCACCATTCCCTAATTTTATCCTCCAGTTCCTGCAGTTTAGTGTCCTTGTTGTTGTTAGTCTGCAGCCACTGCTTCAGGAGAGCCCAAACCATCTCCACGGGATTTAGATCAGGGCTTTCTGAACACCAATCCAAAATCTGAAATCATATTCGATCTCGCAAGTTCGAAGTAAGTGTTAGTACCTCGATATTTTCCTTCATCAAGTAGGAACGAGTGGAGTCGGAGACATGGCAGGGTGCATTGTCCTGCACAAGAAGCACCTTGCCACCGTACTTCCTCCTGAGACAGTCATAGTGAAAAGATGAACAGCGTTTCTTAAACTGACTCTGCCCAATCTAGGTAAACCTTGTGTATCATCGTTTGATACACCCCTCCATCCACTTTGGTTCCACGCCGAATGATCACTAGTGGAGTCGCACCATTCCAGCTGATCCCTCCCCAGATCATTAGCTGAAAACCTTTCATATTTCATCCGTTAATATCTCCGGTAACGTACACATGCTGGATGCTTGTGGCGGGGTAGCACTCTACGGTAAGCGTCTCCTCTGCGCACGAATACAAATCGGCCTTTCGAGTTCACTTGTACCATGGACTCGTCTGTGAAGCAGTGGGCGGTGAACATTGTGCCCTTGTCCAGATGGAATTGACAGAAGCCGATACGAGGGGCACGATTTGCCAACCGAACTGAATGGCCGTAGCGAGTGAGGCTCTTGATGAGTCCGAGTTCCTTCCGGATTCTCTTGATCACTGATACCGAAAGCTGAAAATATAACAAATGTTGATGCAAGACTACGGTAAGAGATTGTGATTACGGTAGGCGAGATTAAGGTAAGAATTGTGATTACGGTAGCCACGAGAACACGGTATTCATGACAGGAATGTTTGTACATGCTCACATTTTCGTTGAACTTATCTTTGATCTCCTTCACGAGCTCCACGACTTTCTTCTGGGTATCATCTAGATAAGAGTCTAAGATGTGGTCGAAGATCGGCTTGATGTTGTCCTTGTTGAGGATAGAGGATGGAATGTAGGCCTTGAGCTGGTCGTAGTCCTTGTTGATTATATGCCAAACTCGCGATTTAGAGATCTGGAAATCCAGAAAACTGGTCAGAAAGAGACGATAAAATCACCTTAGTTTTTCCAATTGCGTGGCATCTGTCTACAATCGCCTGATAGCTGAGACCTTGATCGCCCCATGCAATCACTTTATCCTTCCAGGTCCTTTCTGCCATCTTAACAAGATAAATTACAGTAATAATGGCCAAACAAAGGGAATAAAATTTTGAAAATGGTCTCTTATCCCGCTCTTCTGGATAAAATCATCTGATGAAATGATTTTCATCATCAGCTGTCATGAGCTGTTCAGTTGTTTATTTCTCTTCTGTCGTTCGTCCCTTCTCTTTTATTTATCACCTTCCTATTTATCTATTTATATTTTTCCTTTCCAGATGTTTTATTGTCTTCTCAAAATAGGAGATCTCTACGAGATCTCAGATCGATCAATGATCACCGGTCCGGAGTTGGCGTGGGGAGAAGTGGAAGTGAAGAGAGGTCGCGGATCGAAGGAGAAAGCACTGTATGTGAATGGAGGGAGCCAGAAAGAGATGCTGGCTGAGAAGAACAAGTACGAAAACGGGATCTTGAAGCCGAAGAGACCCAAAAAGCATCCCTTGGTATGTCATTTTCGTCACTTTTTTATGTATTCAAATACTGGTCGCAGATCAATGATCTTTGATCTTTCCAGTTTTCGGTAGTCGACCCTCCTTCCGAGAATGATGATGGTGAAGAGGAGCTGGAAGAGGCGGAAGAAAACGTCCTTCGAAAGGGTCGCCCTACTCGGCAGGCTGCCCTGCAAGTCAAGGTAGAGAAGACCACTCCTCCCCCTCCGCCCAAGAAGGGAAGGGATAACTCCCTCCCACCTGCTGCGCTCCCCTCATCTACCGCACCCTCGGCCTCGGGACCTACCGTATCCACCAAGCCTCCTTCTCCGACTGTGCCCTCTGCTGTGACTCCATCAACCTCGTCTGCGTCTGCAGCCACTCCAGTCTCAGGTAAACAGTTAATAGTTTTTAGTGAATTCCTTGAGGAATCGAACATCCCCAGGTACCGTAACCTTGGACATAATCTACGGCCTACTCTGTGATGTGAAAAGTCAAGTGGACAGACTCTCTGCACGCCAGGATCGCATGGAGGACCAGCTGAGAGATGTCTACAACGACACTGTCGGAATCAGACATGAGGTAACAATTTAGCATTATCTAGAGTCTACTGTAACTTACTTGTTTCAGAGCCGACAACTGGTGGACTGCACGAAGGAGGCAAAGGAGAGGATCGGAGAACTAACTGTGGTAGCGGAGAAGATCAAAGAGCAACTCCCTCGTCCCCCGAAAGGTCATCTTTTCTCCATTTTACTCATTTTTTCGGTACTCTTTCCTATGAGAAAAAAAAAAGGAACGCTACGAGAGAAGAGGAGAAAATCTACATCGATCGACAGATGCAGGCGTTCGCTGGATCCAGGATTAGAAAGACCTTCACTCCTCCTGTTCACCTCTCTAGTACCCCATTGAGCAGACACACTCCTACTAATGTACCTCGTAGACGTTCCACCGCAATCACTTCTTCAACCCAGTCTGGGGGCCCTATGAGATACGGTAGAATGATCTACTCTCAAGACCTACCATCCTCATCGATCATTATGAACGATATGGACATGTTCGAATAAGGAAAAAGTCCGAATCGTCCCGTTAATTGTTGCTTACCCCCAGAAGTCGTTACATTTCTCTTTCTGTTGTCCCTTGTTGAATACACAATTAGACCAATAAAGTCGCTTTATTACTTTTCTCTACAACTGAAGCAAAACATTGCGAAATAAATAGAACAAAAACACTTCTCACTCATTGATACTTCCAATTCATCTTTCTTGGAAATAGCGGCTTGTTGCTTCGATCGAAGGATGGCAGAAGCAGAAGAGATCTGAAAGCAGAAACTAATATTATTTGATATTTCCATTGCACAGTTTAGTTTTCTTTTTGGTACGAGTCACCAAATAGTAGAAGCATTCCCCATTCATTCAATTAGCGGAAAGAGAAAAAAGAGGAGAGACATTTTAAAAACTGTTTTCAACATTATTTGATAAATAAATAAAATCACGTTGACAAAAAATATTGTTGGAATTTATGCTAGGTTGCAACAAAATATTGACTAACCTATCATGGCACGGTTGTGCGACTGGACGACCTTCTTTTCTCCTGAGGGAAGGCGGATGCGGGTATTCTCGGTGACAGGGTTACACGATAACTGAAAAAGCAGCCATTGACATTACCGTTTCACCAGACAATTCCCCTAACACATGGAAAGCAAACAAAGAAGTGTTGTTCAGTTTGTTGATTGAGTTACAGATGCACTCAATATTGAATAACTTGGTGTTTCGAGCAACAAACTGTCAATCGGTAGTGCTAACCTTACCTTGTATCGATTGAGAGTAGATATCTCAATATGAAGAAGTGTGCTTCTTTGTAACTGGGCAGAAGTTGTTGAGATGGGCATTCTGTCCGGTCGCTCCTTACAAGGCACACAAACGACGGATTGCACGAGGGCTTCTGGAACACGATGGAGTCAGCGTGTGAATTCATTACGGAAGTCAATACATCCCGAGAATAGTGAAATTAAACGGACACTAGGTACTTGAATAACAAGCAATTAGATTGAATGGTCTAAGGAAGAATATAGGGGATATTGAAAGAATATAATAAACGTACAGCGAGAGAAATGCTTGAAAGGGTCGTCTGTAGTTCTTGAGAGGAAGAAGCTGCACATTCGCTCCGTTGTTCCCGTACACTGGTGTGCTGACTGCAAGAATAATAGCCATGATTAGGACACGTGTCAACTGGGGGGAAAGACCAACGAATTACTGTTTGATCGTCGACAAAAGGATACAAGAGTACTTTACGGTAAAAGAGAAACAGTGAATCACCTTCCATCCCATTGAAAAATACTTTACGGCCAAAATATAAATAACCTTGTTTTCAGCGATAGAAATGGCCAGGTGGATTCGTTTCAATAAAGGTTAATGGATAATTCACACAATACATTTAGATAAGCAGTAAAATAAATAAAAACGCACTCTTCTTTCTGCGATCATGGTGCTCTTCGTCCTCTTGTACTTGTGCGGGCAACGGAACTCGACGATGGCGAGAGGTGCCCCTCTTCCGGTGTCGTCCACAACTGAAAATAGAGCTTGAACAATAACAAATGAGCCTTATTAAGTGTGAAGCCTCAGTGTAGTGCAACGCAGCAAAAATAGACTGATTCGGTCGATACAGCGATGGGAATGAAAGATTTCGCCCGTAATAGCCGGAAAGGAGCTGGTAGCATTGATTTAGAGCAGCAATGACACGAAACTTTAAAGAAACAACCAGACAATAAGGAAATCGACGCTATTTTATCGAAAGACGCACTAAACTAGGGGAATTTTGCCATCAAACTCATCTCTAATAAATAGGCGACCGTTTTATGAGCATTGAAGCTCGTTCGGACGATTTTGTGAGAAGATAAATGAAAGCGAACACGAAAACGAAAATAGGAAACTTGAAAACCGACTCACAGCTTCATTTGACGAGGAGGGGCGCGAAATAAGCGTCCCTCTTATTCTCCTCGATAATGCACGTCATCTGAAATGCAAGATTAGGCAAAATTGGCGTTAAAACACAATAAATTCAATGAAAATGCAGCAGAAAATGAAAACATTTCGTCACTGGCTCGGGCATGCCACGGGTAAATGATAATGTGCACACCACACGCAGTTACCGTAATCTTGAAATTTGTAAAAATCGATTAGCTCGTTCATTTAATTTAAATATTATTTTTAAATGATAAAATAAGTTGCGCAACGTGATTCTGCGTTGAATAAGCACAAGTATGTGCTATTTAAGTGTATTTTGAGTGTCATCAAATTTTGTAACAAATGTAACAAACATTGTGAAATTTGTCAAATTCGTTCCGGAATTTTAATTCGGTACGATACGCGATGTAGACTCGTCTAGCATTAGGCTCAGCACAATCACTACCGTACTCCTGCACGTGCATGCCGGAGAAGCACACCTGGAAGGTTACGGTAGTTGGGATACGGTAGTTATCGTATGTTGAATTAAACAGAACTCCAACTCCATCGATGACTTGGAAGGCGAAGATGGCTTTGGAAGTGTACGGGAACTTGTCGTATACAGGGAAGGCATATTTAGCATTTGTACCGAATCTGAAAGCAGCTGTGTAATCAGTATTAGATCACCTACGATTGATATAGAAAGACTCACTCCGATTTCATCATCTTCTTCACTTGGGCCTTCCTCCGCACACTTGGCAGAACTCGGACGATCACCTTCAGTCAAGATTCACATCATATTTTCAGTAAGACACCGTACCTTCTTGTCATGTGGTTTCCCATCGAACTTTCCATCGATGAAGGCGTTCACTCTCTCCTCCATGTGAGTGCTCAGCTTGCAGTGAGGAAGATTCTTCGCCAGGAATTTGTTTTCTTCTTTGCGGGACGGGAGGTTCTTCTCCGTTCCGCATGAAGGACGGACGAAACCCTCGGATAACACCTGAAACAACTAGTTGATTAATTAATTAATATATTTATTTGATACATCCTTAGACAACATGTGAATAACACAGGATTTTCGATATAATTGAGATTCTGACAGCAGGGTCCGTACAACGATTTTGCAACCTTTGTCCAAAACTAGCAGCCTACGGCTGCTACGTTGAAAGCCGGGTCGCAAGCACAGGTTAACCATGCACCGCTTGCTTGCGAGTGGGCGTATACCGATGCAAAAAGCTCGTGAGGCTTCGAGCGCTCCGGAAAAGTTGCGATGTAGCCACTCCGCTTCGCTCCGTGGCTACATCGCAACTTTTCCTCCACGCTCTCAGCCTCACGAGCTTTTCACAATGGTATGGCCGAAGTATCCTAAAAAAAAACTTATAAATGATCATAAAATGTCAATTGGCACTTCTCCGATGATTTTGAAGCGAGTTATGAGCGAAAAAGTGAAGATTTCGTAATGATGACGAAATTAAAGGTTGCGAAAATCTGAGCCCGGGAGGTCGTTTGACACTTCTCCCGAGGCTCTCCGATGATTTTGAAGCGAGTTATGAGCGAAAATGTGAAGGTTTCATAATGATGACGAAATCGAAGATTGCGAAATCCGAGCACGGGAGGTCGTTTGGCACTTTTCCCGAGCCTCTCCGATGATTTTGAAGCGAGTTATGAGCAAAAACGTGAAGATTTCATAATGATGACGAAATCGAAGATTGCGAAATCTGAGCACGGGAGGTCGATTGGTACTTCTCACGAGGCTCTCCGATGATTTTGAAGCGAGTTATAAGCGAAAACGTGATGATTTCGTAATGATGACGAAATTGACGATTGCGAAATAATTGCTGTACGTGAAAAGCGCTGACGATTCTGAGTCGATTGACACTTCTCCCGAGGCTCTCCGATGATTTTGAAGCGAGTTATGAGCGAAAATGTGAAGATTTCGTAATGATGACGAAATCGTAAATTGCGAAATAATTGCTGTCAGTGAAAAGCCCTGGCGATTCTGAGTCGATTGACACTGTTCCCGATCTGTACGGGCTATTTGCCGTCGAGTTACACGCGAAAAACGACGTATTGCAGGACGACGAAATGTTGCATAATGATGACGCAATTGATATCGAATGTTGAAAAGCTCTCCGAGAGGGTTCGAATGGTCAAAGACTTGTCCTCGGGCGATGAGTTTAAAGCGAGTTATGAGCAAAAAACGAAAGCGTTACATTCAACCGGACAGACAACGTGACACAGACAGACATTATGGTTTGGTAATCTTTATCTTCAAAGCCTCATTCCCTGTGGCGCACTTTACCCTGTGCGGTCGTTTTTCATATCTCATGAACGGATCTTCGACCCACAAATATATGGTAATTCTGAAAGATCTCGACGAGATAAGACTTTTTACAATTGGGAGTGAAGAGCTAGCTCATATGTGAAAAAAGTTATGTCCAGCGAATTATTTCAAATTGTCACCCTGAAAAATTTTTGTTCCTGCCGTGCAAAATAAACCTTTTCATTCGATTCCTCATGCAATTTTACCCCCGGGTGTATGTTTTCGCAAAGATCTGATACAGGCGTTCGGATTCAGCGTTCAAAAATACGCAAGAAATTCCTATAGACACATCGCCGCCACTACTAGTTAAGGTCTCAGGTCGACTTTGGCAGACTTACAGTAACTCACAGTTTTGGAGGTCGAAAAAGTCATTATCTCAGAAGTACATGAATAGTAGCTTATCTGACGTAATTTTGCGTGTAGAAAACGAATTTCAATACTAGATATCATAAAACCGTGAAGAAAAAAATTATGCTGGAAAAACCTAAAAAAAGTGACATAAATAATCATAACTAATTTCAAAAAAATAAAATTTTGGGTGATTATGTTTTTCGAAAACTACATCATATAGCGACTTTATGGTATTTTTTTCAGAATTTTAAAAATCAGGCATCTGTCTTTTATTCATGCATGAACTTAATCCTATGAGGATAATGCTCAGAATTGCAGGTCAACAAATGATCTAATGGTTGGACACGTCAGTTTGAATTGTACTCTAAACTGATTTGCATAGAATATGGAGCAACTTTCAAGTTGACAATGTAGAGCTAAAACTGTCAAGCTCCATGGAAAATCGAAAAGAAGAAAAACTGCTGTTCTGAAATCTGAAAAAGTCTGCATCCCATAAGTTCAGAAATAATGCCCCAAGAGTGATATTTCGAACTTTACATCACTCCACTAAGGTACCATTTCATTCCATAACATTTGACAAGAAAAAATCTTTCGACTGAAATTTTTTTTTTCGAAAAATTATGAAAATATAAAGCATGTCCAAAACGTCTAAGACTAACAGAAATTGATGTTTTAGTAAATATATGTCATTTTTAATCAAAACCAACGGTCTTGAATCATTAAATTTCGATTTATTAGATTCTGAATTTTTAAGATTTCAGAACAGCAGTTTTTCTTCTTTTCGATTTTCCATGGAGCTTGAAATTTTGGTATAATATTCGCTGAAAGTATTTAGCACTTTGACACATCAAATCGCAAAACTCGCAAAGTTGAAAATTTTAAAAAAGTTGACAAAACTTCAAAAGTTAAATTTCCAGCCAGGGAACAGTTTTCGGCAAATTTCATTTACGGGAAGTTCTTAATGGCGCTCAGTTATTTCGTTAAATATAATAAAAAGAGGGTGTAATTTTTTCTGTGAACAGGTACTTTAAAGATGCTCAAGCTTCTGCTGGTTAGTGCTCTTCTTCTATGCTTTGTGGCCGCTGCTCCGGAGGTCAGACAGGGAAAAGTGTTCCACATCGAGACAAGATGCCATCTTTCTCAAGCAGAGAAACTGATCAGGTATTCAACCTTTTTACCATTTAATTTGGGCTGATTCTGGAAACAGTGCGTGTCTAAAAAAAATCAAACAAAGTGGTAACCAAGAGTAGGATGGTGCGCGCTTGTAAGCAAGAAGGATTCAGAGAGGGACGACTGGAAGAACTCGTGGCTCTGCGTCAGTCACATGGCCATTCGCTCGATAGATTGAGCGCTCAAGTGAGCGATCCTTCCTAAATCGATTGCTATGCAGAATGTATCCATTAGAGAGGTTTTTTTCGGTTTTGGATATCTCCATTCTGCACACTACCTCAACGGCCAAAGAAGAGACCAGAGAAGTGTCGAAATGAAGAGAGTCAATCTTTGAATTAACAACCCTAGTATCCAGTGGTCGATACGATCATAATCTAGCCAATTCTTCATATTCCTCATCCCAGGGGGGGGGGCACCAACGGCATTACGGCCACACAGTGGGTGGGCACAATCGGATATGATGCTATTGATCTCGCTGGAATGAAGGTGAGGAAAATATAATAATAATATCGATATTTTTCAAGATGATAGTCAATATTTACTTCCGTAATTGCTGTACTTATCGGTTTCTCAATCGGCATGATATCGATCGAACCATTAAAGGTATTTCCATTTCAGTTTGCATCTCAAGGCTTCTTCGTCGCTAAGGAGGTCTCACAGGTCTTTGGGTTTCAGCCGATCGACGGTACTTTCGTATCAGTACTTTTCATTAAATGATCGAAGGAACATCCATTTTCGTTCTTAGATTGTAGGTTAGCGTGTATTTAAAAATACCGGGATGGGTGCACGTTCTAATATGAATAATAGCTCGAGAAGTTCGGCAAAGAAACACTGGCTTGGGTATCTGTTACATCTACAGAATGCTGGTTTTCAAAGCGTTCTCGGTCTCGGTTGGCCTGCTCTCTCTCAGAACAAACTCACGCAAAAATTTTCTTCAGCATTTGGATATCAGCCCTTGTTGGCAAAGACCAGTACCTGTAAATGATGCATTGATTCAGCTCAAAGGATATTATCTGAGTTATACAATGCTACAGCTTTGACTAGTACATGCATAAATTAGTTATCTTCTTCCCAACATCTTTCTATTCAGGAATCAGAAGCGAATCGATACGACTACTGCCATGGATGGGGGACGCATCACTTTTGGTGGTTTGGACAGCGAAACCTGTGAAAGTCAAGCGAGTTTTCAAATTACCTTTCATGTAGCCTACTTACAATTGTGATGAAAAAATCACGAAAGAACTATTTTTTTCCTTTCCTAAATCATTGATAAGTATCTTGAAAATTTTGCATTCTGGTTCAAAAATCATAGGCGAGACTAATGGACCGTAAACATTACATGTGAATTACATGCCTAACAACTCTTATAAGTATTAGCAGTTCAAGATGGACTATTTCTCCATTGGCAACTGGCAAGCACATCGAAGCTACTCCGAGGTACTGTTCTGAAGCAGTTTCCATCGAATTCAGGAATTCCACCACTTCTCTTAAAAAAACATCAATATCCGTTCTCAAATTTTCCCAGTGCTCATTAAAAAGTGGAATAAATACGGATACCTTCATAGGTGATTCTGACCACGGGTTCATGGTACATCGCCGGCCCCCCGAAGAAGTGAAATACATCCTGGCAGGGACTGGAGCGTCGTGGGACACAACATACCAAATGGTGAGCCCGAAATGTTCTAGCAATCTTTTTTTCTGCATAATATTCTTCGATCAGCTCTCCTAAGTTTTCTGCTGCAAAGTTTTGCAAGTCCCGAACACGTGTTAAATAGCAGGAACGCCTATGTTTGCGCATTCCATACGAACCACATCCATCACTTACATTCATAGATTCCCTGAATACCAATCTCCCGATAAAGTACACCCTCCCCTGCAAGGGGAGCAAGCCGGACATGGTCTTCAAGATCGGCGGCATCGATTATCGTGTGCCCGCTTTCGAATACATGCTCGATGTCAGAATTTATCAATTTTATAGCGATTTCGATACTATCAATATCATTTCGCAGATGTTTTACGAAATTAGAAAATATTTTTCAAAAAGAGAAACGAGAAACGTCTTCATAAATCTTTTTTTTTCAGTACGGTCTCTCGGATGGCAAATGCGTACTGGCAGTATCGGTATGTTCATGCTGTTTGTAAAAAATATATTTTTTCAAACATTATTAATTATTTTTAATCGCCCTTAAACAATTTTTATCTGAATTCATTGAAGGGTGCGGCGGAGAATAAGGACAAGCAGACCTGGTACCTGGGAGCCCCTTTTATGAGGCAATTCTGATATGGCAAAGGTTAGAGTCAAGAACCATGACCGGTGTCTGTCTAGCAATAACGAATACGGACAGAAATTGGGGAAATACTTTATTTCCTAATCGAGTTCGTGAATTATGCTACCGATTAAGGCACGAGTTGGATTCGTACGCTCCGTTAATGTTGACACATCGACGGACACGTCTTCGGGTGCTTCGAAGATTCTTCTGGTGGCATCGATACTCCTCGCTCGACCACTATTGTAATATTTGAAGACTGAGCAAAGATTGAATTTAATTAAAGATTCCGTGCTTAAAGAAAAAGAGACAAACGAGCTTAAAGACAAACGATGTAAGACCATTATATCAGGGTGATGCATAAGTTTTGGACTTTTTTTCTTCAAGTGTTTAAAAATTCTTTCTAAATGGGAATTATCAAGTCAGTATAGGGGCGTTTTAAAGTGCATCTAATGTGCTTTCGATCGCACACTTTGATATTCTGACGGCACTCTGGACATGCACATTATGAGTCTTCAAATGCGGTCGATTCATGAATGTCAGGATCGGGTTTCCATCATTACCCTTGCCAAAGGGGTTGATCTAATTGATCAATTTCAGTATTCATTTTGAAGATTGACCCTTTTGGCACATCTCACAGTAAGATTTCAGTACAGTTGTCGACGACATCGATCTGGCACAAATTCTTTCAGGCCACTATCCAGCGATTTTTATGCAATTTTCTGCATATTGTATGCTTTTCAGAATTTCAATATGTTTGGCCTGTGAGTGACAATGAGTCTATTCTTTTCTATGATATTGTGGTCGTAACATGTGAGAATACAGCGCCCCACACTAGAACCTTGCCACTATTTTTATACACAATTGAGCTCAATTGTTGAAAGCATCAATGCTATGAAATTCACGTCGGTTTGCGAGTCGCCACTACTAAAATAGTTATCATGGACCCTAGATCTCAAGCGAATTCGAAAGAGAATTACACTAGGTACTCACTTATGTATGATAGATACCCAGCGAAAATTTCCCCGATGAGATCTGGAGGTTCGGAAAGGTTTGTGAAAATCGAGTCTTTTTGTAATGCCGACTGATGAAAATATCTCAAGTACCCAAGCTAAAGGAAACCATCTGAGTTGATGATTAATAACGCAAAGTCCATCCATAAACGATGTATTGGAAAGATGGCTGCATGCTCTCTCGGCTGAATGCCAGTATATCAAACTCACCAATGAAAAAAGTCCAAAACTTATGCATCAGCCTAGTAAAGAAAAATATAGTGAGGTGAATTACAATGAGGTGCACGAAAAAATGTGAAAGAATATTGTGAAACATGAATTTAAACCGTAAATAATTTTGTATCGAACGCTTTCGCGTCTATCGTAAAATTAATTGGATACAATGAATTAATTCGTCCGGTTCTGCGCAAAATCTACATTTGCTGTGTTCAGAAGATTGATAAAGAAAATTAGACATGTGCGACTCGTCGATAGGTTTGTGATAACTGTGATAAATATAAATAGGGAAATTGTTCACAAATTTTTGTACTGTTACATGATCATATTGTACATTCGATCTTATCTGATTCTCTTACGTAAAATTCATCTAAAAATGTCAAACAAATGAGTAACCCACCTCAGAAATGTCTCTGTGTCATCCCACTCTTTCCGTGGTGGCGTGATTGTTGTGACTGTCATCCCGTATTTAAGGAGGAATGATGACAAAAGTCTTCGGACAGAACGAGATTCCCCCTGTTTCTCGCTTTGCTCGTGTGTGCTGTTCACGTCGAAGCATCGTGTAACTACACGGTAAGGCTTTCACAGCTTCAACCATGACTTTTGGTACCATCCACTCTTGCTCACAATCACGTACAGGAAAAAAGGTGATTTAAAAAAATCCTGCTTTCAACATTTTCAAATTTACGACAATTTGCATCACATTATTAATATCTGAACATGTGAACTAGTTAATTTTCCTTTGTATATTGTTAATTGTAATAAAAAATATGGTCAAATACAAGAACAACATGTTTCAGAACGGAAAGGTGCTCGAGGAAGGCTATCCACCTCGAGAGATGACTATTGATGAGAAGAATCAGCTGATCGAATACTCTCGGGAATGGGATGAATGGGGAGTCAAAGTGAGGGATGCATACACGTTTAACGACAATACGTTTAACGACTGCTTTCTAAATACCGGCCCACTAAGTGAATGCAATTCCAGCTAGAACGATACATCCTCCGTCAAGGTCCTAAGCCAACTGCACCCGTCATGCCCTGCTTCTGTCATAATTGCAATGGAGTAATTATCTCAAATTAACGATAAATGCATCATTCTTACTTGTGACTAGACTTATGAGAGACTGTCTAAGATTTGCGAGCTATTTCGGCTAAGAGAACACATGGAAAATGGATTGTCATTAAAACTTTTCCCTAGTATCAGCATTTCACGTAGAGAACGATAATAAGCCTTTGGATCGAATCTCCAAAACTGAATTCCCGAGTTGGGACCTGGATATCGGCCTGGTGCCAATTCGCGGTCAGAACCTGGATATCGGCATGGGGCCTGGATATGGGACTTGTAATAATCAGACTTGAAGAAAGTGTCACTCCTCTGGGCATTTCTTCAATTTCCGAAGACTATGTGGTATGCGGAGAAGCGTTGTTACAAGAGTTACACAATTGCACAAAGGGTCACCAAACCATCTTGCCAATATTTCCACATAAATAATTTCAGACGTACACACCATTGATTTGTTCGAAAAAATCCAAATTGCGCTGGATCCTGCGCATTGTCAGTCAGATCAGGCATACTTGAGCGAACTCAACTGTTGCTATAGCCATCCATACTGCGAAATTCAGATTGAGTCGCCATTGCAAGACGGTTGATGAGGTACCCATTTGTTTCGCATAACTTTACGTTGTATAGAAAAAATTTCAGCTTCATAAAATGCTTTATCGGGGGGCAGTGTTTGATAAAAATTTGGGATTTCAGTTCATTGACACAAGTGATTCGAGAGAGGTAGTGTTGGAATGAGTAGAAGGTCGATACATCGTGCTCGTCTTGTATGTACAGGAAATTGTTGATTGTTCCGAGACAAATCGCTGGAAACATGTTTATGAAGGAGGGGATGATTTACATAGTCCAACCAAACGACTGGAGTAGTATACATATTCACGAAAACGAACTACATCTACAACAGTCTACGAATCGTTCAAACTACCGTGGTAACATCAAGGTATTCGAATCACATTATATCAGTTTGCAGGATATTTTCGACAGATTACTTACCTGAATGCTGCATCTCCTCGTGATCTTTCTTATTGCATCGCGGCTCTTGCAGCTGCTGCATCACGAATACGCTTCTCCTTCTTCTCATTCACTTCCTTCTGCATTTTGTCGTGCTTGACCTCGATAAGATGCGTGTATTCTTCCTGCAAATATATCATTGCATAGTGACTAGTGATTCTATCCTTTAATTCAGATACAAAATTGTAGCAAAAGTTCCAAAGAAGTCATCAATTCAGTCTTCCATAACCTAGTGATTGTGATTGTGATATTGTCAACTTACCGCACTCGCAGCATTCTCATACATCGCCTTCTCAATCTTGTACACGTAATCTATGAGGGCCTTGATGGTCGGATCAACGACAGCAGCCGGGTTTGGATGGGGGAAGATCGCACTCACCAGTCTCTTTACCTAAATAAACGATGGTCATTCTCAAGAAGACTTCGGAATTTTTAAAAATAGTTATTCCGCGAGGATACAGGTGTAGTTCAACCGACAACGGTGCACTTGTTTGGTTGAAGGACACGTAATATCGGAATCCTATGTTCTTGTTATGCACAGTTTCTACATGCTGTTGCTTGTTTCTTTTGATGCAATAGTTGAGAACAGCAACTCACACTCTCATACCGCTGGTCATTGTCGACCTCAGAATGCCACGGATTGTTAGTTGTGGGGCTCTGAGGACGCGGAAGAGAAGAGACACTATAAAAATACCACGAGTCGTTCGGATTCCGTAATCAATGTCTGGATCGTTGCTACAGAATGTCCCAGTAAAATGATGTTTTTTTTACTTCAGTGAAATCACATTTTTACGAAGTAGCTACGGTACTCACCTCGGATTGTTGTGACTACTCGAAGCTGCTGACTGATCCATGCTAAAAAAAATTTAATAAAGATTTAAAAAAAAAAACAAATTGTTGTCACAACGATCATGACAGAATGAAAGAAAGAGATTTTAAAGTATTGAGTGGCTCGAAAATACCACACTTCGCTCCCTAGCACACAGTAGAGTGCGCGAAACACTGGAAATCGTGTAATGTCGCACTCTCTCTCTCGTCTATCCGTATGATGAGAGAGAATGTGCGAAGCAGAGAATGTGAACAACTCGAAAGCTTCGTTCCTTTGAAAATCTGGAGCCACATTTGAGGAATTGGCTCTGTTTTTAGTCGATTATTAATAGCTAGATGCGATAGAATAGCACACAATGGTATAAGCAATGGCGAATAGCCAGAGTTTCAGGATTTTCAGTCCCTTCCCCCAGCAAGAAAAACTCCCAGGTGAAGCCATTAAACATTTCTGTACGAAACTTTAACTAATGTAACAATACCATAGAAATCGAACAAAGGCAAGGGAAATAAACAACGTAAGAAAGATGCATCCTTCAAAAGCACGCGGGACTGGTGAGAGTAACAGAGAGACAGAGACGCAGATCAGCTGACTGGAGGGGTGTGGGGTTGGGTCAGGTTCATTACTCGCCTACCCAGAAAAAAGATAGATTAAGAGTTATTGACAGTCGGCATGAAAGAGAGCCTCGTTCATTTCTCTCGTGACCTTTCAGTTTCTTTCTAGTGAGAGGAGAGATAGTCCCGATATCCTTTGAACACACTGTTCCCTCTCTTTATCTGTATCTACAGCATTCAGAACGGCTCAAAACTCAAGCCTTAATTCAGTCCTAAATCCTCTTCTCTTGTTTACTTCTTCTTAAATCTGCAAATACCACGGGCAGGTGGCAATACACGTGGCATCAAACAGAGTACACGTGGCGGTTTTGCTCGGTGCTGCTTCAACCCACTTATCTCTCACTCCCTTCGGACCACACATCATGTCTTTTGCTTAGATCGTTGCCCAAACTATCTTTTTTAAACGAAATTGCCATTCAATTCTCGAATTATTTATTGGTCTCTAATTCAGCATGGACGAATCGACGACGGACACGGAAGAATCAATCGAGCGGATTGAAGGTCTAATGGTCCAAAATATTCTTAAAACGTTTTTTTTTTTACAAATGATTTACTACTTTAGACGACATGTCACTCGGCTCCTCCTTTTCCGATCTCGGAGACAGAAGAGAAGCGGCACTTTTGCAGGTTAGTCAGAAGTGAAGTGAGTGAGTTTTCGCCATTATGACAATTTCAGGGCAGAATAAAATCACGGATGGAACAATTCTAATAGTGAAAATTTCATTCAGAGGATTGTTTCTCTCGAATTGGATCTTCAAGAAAAGGAGGAGCGATGCCAAAAGAGGAGATAAAAGAGCTCAAAGCAGTGAAGAAAATGCATGAGGAAGAGAGACTTCAAGCAGTTAGTATTGATATTATTCAGATCCTCCTCGATTAGCGGTGCATTTTCCTTTCTTTATTATCCCCACTTTTTCATGTTTTAGCGCACATCACCTTGTTACCATGATACGTTTCATACACACCTTTGATCTGGGAAGATAGTTTCAATAGTGCATTTATTGTTATTTTCAGCTCAATAAGATCGGAATAATGAAGTGCGGGCTGTCCGATCGAGAGGCTATCATTATAGAAAAGACCATGAAAATTTACGAATTGGAGGACCGGCTGGATAGTATGAAACAGATGAGTGCTCTATAGAAGAATAAACCAAACATTTCACCATAATTTTCCTATTGTAATGTTACGCATTGATTTATGATTTTCTGAAACAGATTTTTTCAGATGAGATTCCAGTGCAACGATCCAAATGGCAAGGATGGGCGAAAACGCGTGCCACCAGCCGTTCCTGTCGCTCTATCAACGAAGGAACTGGAAGAGTGGGAAGTGAGCTATTCTTCTCAATCCACATAGGCCAAAAGATAATATTTTGAAATGAGAATATTTTGAATTTTTCAGCAGATTCAACGTCCAGGTGAGCTGTTAAATGTCATGAAGAACATTGGATACGATTTGTGATGTTCTGAGATTGCTTCGCTAGTCTTTGACAGATGACCTTATTTCTTCAGAGCGTTGGATTATGCTCAATTTTTGCCGATATGTTCCTCACTGGCTTCATTCTCTACCTCTGCGAGGAAAAGGATCCATGGAGGCATGCACCCATTCTGGTATGTAGCTTGTCAGAGCAGGAGAAACAGACATTGATCGATCTCTGGTGTTCACGATGATTAATCAATTCAATTCAATTATTTATCCGCCAGGGTATTGGTGTAGGGAATGATTCGGTGACTTCGTGATTGATTGGTGGATTGCCGTCTTCGTTGTAGCGAGGAGACGGTGGGGGGTTTGGGTTTTGGAGGATGCAGCGGGTAGGTACAATAGTAGAGACGCAGAAGCGACTCTTGAGAGAAAGAGACAGAAGGAAGAGACAAGATATAAGAACGGAATGCATTCGGTGAGCTTGTTACGATTTCAGAAGAAAACGCGTTCCATCTAAACTTGAGTGAGATTTAGGAAGAACGAAGGGGACAGAGACGCGCAATGAGTGAGCTCCACGAAGACAACGGGTAAGGGGGGGGGGGGGGGAATTTTTAAATAGATTAGTGTGATCGTAAGTGTAGAATCTATGTACTGATTTAAAGAGAAACAGAAGGTCAGAAACCAATCGTCTATGCTCAAGAGTTTGTAAGGAAAGAATAGAAATCCTATCGGGGTAAGAAGTGTACCGAATTTGACAACGCGCGAAAAGACGAAGTGTGAAATTGCGTTGAACATCTTCAACGTGGTTTGCGAGGTTAATTGCACGTGGAGACCAAACAACAGAGCAGTACTCAAGTAAGGGCCGGATGAAAGTGATGAATACCGAAACATAGAATACATTTATAATCAATAATAGATGCCGAGTTCACTCATCGTATATGCTCTCGCCCTTACTGGATCTTTGATCTTGCACGGTAGTTGGATCGCAAGGATTACTCTGGATGTATACACCTTTTTCGTGGTCAGTCTTCCACACAAATTCTGAAAGACAGAAGTATCATAGAAATGTAATGAATTTTCGATTTTCGCAAGACACGAAACAAGCAGATCCAGTTTTTTTTTTAAATTGAAAGCACCTAAGGTTGAACAGCTAATACATTGTTTGCATCGTTCGTCTCCTGATATCAGTTGGACTCTTAGCCATCAGCTCCTCCTTCCTTCTCGGCTGCACGATCCCTCTGATGGCAGGACAGTTGTACATCGCTTGTGTGTACGCTTCGTGCATGGACCAGTAAGTCATCTGATCTTCAGCTTTACTTTTGGATATTCAAAAGTTTTTTTCTTTTTCAAGCGAATATTTATTTAAAAATAATACTAATTCGCAGGATTCTTCCTCGCATCTGGGAACATAGAATACATTTACCGACTTCAAAAACTTATCGGTGACGGAGCAATCCAATAACTAAATATATATTTGGAACGTTTGAAATTTCCAGTTTTTGTAACGAATTTAGAAGATACTCTGCAACGTTTTTGTACTGACTACCTCATTTGTATTTGCATCAGGTTTACTGAATTCACCATTCATAATGATAAAATTGTACAAACAAAAAGATAAATATCAACAATATACGTTACAAATAATTCATAAATACATAATGGTAGGAATGTCAAAAAGCATAGTGATCTGTCTGAAGAGTCTCTTACACACTCGTGACACTGTAGTTCGATTGGACTTCGGAAAAATCAATAATAGGAAGGGTTGAATAATCTCTAATACACTCGTATCCTGCATCGTTGTTGTGTGTATTACTGCCGTACTGAGGCATGAGAGGAGTGGGAGGAAGGGAATAGGAGGGAGGCCCGGGGAGGAAATCAACAACGACATTTCCCTTACTCGTTTTGACAATACGATGAGCAACGACAAGCATTATTGTCAGAACAATAAGAAGTAAAATAATGAAGATAAGGAGTACGGTAATCTTTGTAGAGGAAAACTCTTCACGGACTGGGATGGGAGGAGAAAGGTCAGATAGGAAAGAGGAATCCGTCACTTCCTCAGACGATTCTTCATGGAGACAATCGTTTCCGTCATAAAGGCACTCGGGAGTGTTGCATATCTGAAAAAATAGGATATTGAATTTCTTTTGATGACGCTTATTCCCTCACAGTATAGATTTTCCCTTACCTCCTCGCATTTTCCATTCTGAAATGACGCCTCGCAGAAAGTAGCGTTGTTGCATCGAGACCATGGTCGGTGTTCGCCGCTGAAACAAAGGAGCTATAAAAAAAAACTACTTTTTTTGCTAAGATCACCAAGTCGGTATCGACATTGAAAATGGATATTTAAAGGAATCAAATTCTCACCTCTGCAGTTCACAATTCGATCCCACTCTGCCCTCCTCACAGTGGCAAATCGGTCCTTGGAGGGTGTTCTCACAGATTGAGAGACTCCCAAGACAGAAGAAATCGTGACAGAGGAGAATGTCACAGTTGTCGCCACTGAATCCCTCTTCGCAGATGCAACTAAAGAAACGAAATCGAAGAACTCCAATGTGGTTTGCTGGGCATAGGACTTAGGCATATGACTGAGGTGTGACTTGTTTAGAGTGCTCCGAGGTTCCACTATGTAGTGGATACGGGTTCATGAGCCGAGACCACATCCTATCGATATCGAAATGCCTTCCAAAACTCTCAAGAAAGCAGACCTACGTCACTGTATTTTTGAAAAGTATAAAAGTATGAATACTCACCTAGTATTTCCATCCGAATCGAAGACGCATTGCGATTGGGCAGGACAGAGTTCACATTTGGAGATGGGAAACGGTGCAGTGAAGGACAGAAAAGAGAGAAGGAGCAGAAAGAAGACCATCTCTGATGAACGGAGGACTGATGACTGATTGAGTGATGGGAAAGTGGGCATCCGGTCTGGAAGGCTGGGGGCATCCGGCCTTATGGTGGTTGGGGGGTCACGTCGGGGTGATGACAGGTGATCTACCCTTAGGGTGATGAAGAGTATGGGAGTGGATGGGACCACTGAGACGAACGGATGCGGGGTACGCCCGCTGGCATGAGAGTGAAGATGGGGATTAAATTCTTTATCATTATTCGTTCAAATAATTTAAAATCTGAAAAGATACAACATGAAGACATTCTGCCTAAATTGAACGATTGGTTCCAAATCGAAACATCCGACATTTTTAACCTCAAGACGATATGTGTGTTTTCGGCAGTCATCACTATTAACAGCTAATATGCGGTGATATTCGTCATGTTGCTCTTAAGCGGTAATACCGGTCACTTTGCGAGCAAGCAGACTACCCAATTTCACCACATTGCCGCCACCGAATCCGATGGTGCAATTGAGCGGCCGAAAAGTGCTTTCAACGCAAACCAATTCTGATATTGAGGAACTAGTTTTATTGCTGATTTCGTAACCATTTTAGGTCTCACTTGTAGCCGTGTGATTGATTTCTAGTGTACCAAAGGTTTCATTATGTATCGGAATATGCTTCAAGAGCCAAGTTCCCTACATGACTTCACTACATGTGTCATTTAGACGCCGAATGGCGAAAATTGCTGAAACAGTTAATTTCTAAATCGTTTTGGGACGCATTTTTGCATCTAGCGGTGTGACTTGTTTAGAGTGTACCGAGGCTCCATTGTGTATTGTAATAGGATTCAAGAGCCGAGTCTACTACATGAGCACACACAGGTAGAGATGGAGGGGAGAGTATAAAAGGATGGAAGGAGAGGGGGGAAAGTATCACAACCAACCAGCATGGCGACCACAGTTGAGCGTGAGTTGTTGTTATTGTTTTTATCACTTCATTTAAATTTTTATACCAGGGCATCTAAGGGTAGAATTATTAAGTAACTTCAAAACTATTTGGTGCATTTTCTTTGTCGTAGTTGTGAAATTTCGATTGCTGTAATTATAATTGCATTTTAATTATCATAATTAATGATCAAAATTCAATTTCCAGAAGCAAAGAAGATTCTGGAGCCGCTTCACGAAGCGTACGCAGCCAATCTCGCCGCGGTTCGACGCATAATGACATTTCCTCATGAAAAATAACTATTTCAGGGAAAGATGGATGCGGTCGCGGAGTTTTTCTCCGTCGATGGCGTTATGGTGACGAAGGGCAAGAAATGCTCATACGGAAGAAAGGGTGAGCGGCATTTGAAGAGCACGAGTCCCTGAATTTTCGCGAACTCGTCGCGAAAAGCGACGATCCCTCATCTAGAGAGACTGCCGGGCCTCAAAACTGAAGAAAATATAATATTTTTGCAGAAATCAAGAAGGAACTGGAGCCGTTGAAGGGTGTTCCCGTCGACACAAAGGTCAGTTACTGTAGATTTTCACAGGTTAGGAAGAAGGGCACAATGTATGCTAATGAAGATGTATCTGCTAATTTTGATTCTATAAATAAAATAGGCAGCAATGTTGTGCGATGTAGATGAAGTGGAAGTACATGTGTGATATTGGAATCAGTTTGCGATCTTCTACCCTTATCGGCCTCACAGTTCCGACTTGGTTCCGGCTTGAAAATAGGCAAGAGTTCCTCCCAAGCTCGCTTCAGCGCATCTAGAAGGCTTCAGGCTCAAATCGGCTTTAAGCTTTCTCAAATTTCCAAGTTCCGATTCCAATTTGTCATCCTAACTAGGTGTCCAACGAGGTCTACGAGACCACATCCGACCACATCATCTACAGATCAGTGTTCAAGACCAAGGTCAAGGGACTTCTTGGAGAGGAATTCGGAGGTGAGAACAGCGAATGATACAGCATAATGCATTCGTCTCCATTTTTATTCGTTTCAATAAAAAAATTTCAGGTAAACTGGAGCAGATCTTCCGTAAGGAGGGCGGCAAGTGGCTGTGCATCCACGAGGAGTTCGAGGAGTGATCTGTCGTTCCCGCTGTTCATTCCCTTTGAAACACACAGTATTCACCACTGCATTGTATCGAGCTTAAATTTTGCACAGTTTATTTATTACTTCTAGAAATAAAGTATTGCAAAAGTGTCCCATGTGCAAGAATGACACATCTACATACCTCCTCCATCGAATCGCACTATATTTGCCAATAAAATGTATCGATCGTGAATGTTGCAAAGTTCAACTAACCCATCAACCTCTATTACTGTACATTTTATTGGCAATATTTTATTACATGCTTTTTTCACTACAAAGCCAGTCGGCAGAGAAGAACAAATTCCACGAATTGCAAATGAAATACATTTCATTACGCTTGCAAATCATTACGCGTCTCTGTCCCCTTCGTTCTTCCTAAGTCTCACTCATGTTTTGTGACTAGGTCAATCGACAGATGGAACGCGCTTTCTTCTGAAATTGCAACAAGCTCATGCATTCCGTTCTTATATCTTGTCTGTTCCTTCTGTCTCTTTCTCTCAAGAGTCGCTTCTGCGTCTCTAATATTTTACCAACCCGCTGCATCCCCCTAAACCCAAACCCCCCTCCGTCTCCTCACTACAACGAAGACGGCAACGAAGACGGCAAATCCGTTTTTATATCTTGTCTCTTCCTTCTGTCTCTTTCTCTCAAGAGTCGCTTCTGCGTCTCTAATATTTTACCAACCCGCTGCATCCCCCTAAACCCAAACCCCCCTCCGTCTCCTCACTACAACGAAGACGGCAATCCACCAACCAATCACGAAGTCACCGAATCATTCCCTACACCAATACCCTGGCGGATAAATAATTGAATTGAATTGAAAATTGAATTGAATTTATTTCTTAACTCTGGTGTCTAGGAAATGTGAAATTGCAAGTGGATAGAGTTAGTAAAACCCTCAAGTGGCGGGCACATCACTCCCATCACAAGTGAGAAGGACGAGGCAGAGATCGAAGCTCGGAAAGCATTTTTTAGCCCCAATTTATTAATATGAGAAAATGCTAATCTTACTTGGCGCCATCGTAATGCCCATTTGCAGCAGCCGACATCACCCGTCAGTATTTCCATGTCACATGTTGGTCCAAACATCCAACAGTCAGTAGCAGAAAAAGTATCAATAAAAATGATTTGTATCTACTTTTCTCCATAAATTAATTGTGATTCAGCTACGAAAAGTGACAGAATTCCCTACCCTCATCCGTACGAAATTCTCTAAATAGTGAAATATAAACAGTTTGAACCGATATCAGACGAACGAAGATAATCGCTTTCGTTTCTACAAGCTGATCAATCAACAATTCTCGTACTCAGAACTTGTTGATACTACACTGAGCTTTGCGCATGATCGTTCATTCTCTAATTCTCTTCACTTCTGCGCTCTCTCCCCTAGATTCCTCTCAATTTCCATGCGGAGGTGGTGGCCACGCGATCCCTCTTTCCGCGGAGTATAAGAGGGACGAAATCGTGAACTGAATGCATCAAAAGCATGATTGCTTACTTCTTCTTCATTCTCGTTCTCTTCGCTACGGCAACAGCCCAGCATTGCGGAGGCGACTTCGGACGTTGTAAGGTTTTCCCCGCTCAATGCTCAGTTCATGTGCAATACTTTCACCTTCGCGGTGATCGTACAGCAAATAATCACATTTATCCCGCACGACCGCGTTTGACTGCTTTATGCTGCACGACCGCGTTTGACTGCTTTATGCTCGGATTTGGCAGCACCTGCGACGGCGGCCTTGATCAGATAACTTTTTACGTACTTTTTATAATATTAATGTCAGAGTGGAAGAAATTTCGGTTTAATTATGCAATCCAATGCAGGTTGCCTAGCTGCTTGAGGTCGACCACTTACCATGACCCCCGTATCATAGTCCAAAAAAGTGATTTGTGAGGTCGACTACTGACCATGACCCCTGTATCATAGTCCAAAAAGGTGATTTGTGAGGTCGATCACTGTCCATGACCCCCCGTATCATGGTCCAAAAAGTGATTTATGAGATCGGCCATTGACCATACATGGTCCAAAATGGGTATTTACCAGGCCTTACAAATATTTGAAAATGGCCATGACCCCCTATACGTAGGGACCACAACGTGGATAGCGGACTTGAGGGATTCGTGTCCAAAGTCATTTTTGCTTTTGGACGTATGCCGCTATCCTTCTCTCAAGCCCGGGAGAGCGTTAGAAGCGCGCGCGACTCCCCCAGCCAGAGAGGAGGGAGAGGCGAGACGAGATATAAAGGGGAGAAGCCTCTCTCGCGTGTGTCTCTCTCCCTCCTCCCGCTCTCTCGTCGCTCTCCTCCCGCGCTCATGTTTAATTCGAGCACAATTCAGGGAAAAATAATAAAAATCCAATTTTGTGCTTAAAATTCCTCTAAAATACAAATGAATAGAATATCTCGGGCGGAACATTGTGCGTGTACTGGAAATGCCCTAATAGCCGTATTCCCAACCTAAATATCGACAATTGACCTACTCAAACATGAAAGTGCAAGCTCCGCCTCAGGTCAATAATAGAGGAGGTCAAGAGCTACAGATCAAGCTTTTGGGCGAGTGATTTGGCAGCGTGTCCGAGGTGTGCTCCCTCGATCTCGCTTTTGAGAGGAATCGGGTGCGCCAAAAGTGGGCGGGCTTGCGGACCCTAGGCTATACGGGTGATGACCGGGAGTACAAAAATCTATGGCACCCCCGGTCATCGAACGTATGCATCGAATTTGCGGCGTGGACACCTTTGCCCCCGGTCATGGTCATTTTTAGGACAAAAAGTCGAAATCTCAGAATCATCTCACTATAGGAATTTCTTGCGTATTTTTACACGTAGATGCCGATTTTCAATACTAGAGATCACCAAATAGCCAAAGAAAAAAGTTATGCCCGAAAAACAGAAAACTTTTTCCATCATAACTTTTTTCTTTGGCTATTTGGTGATCTCTAGTATTGAAAATCGGCATCTACGTGTAAAAATACGCCAATTTTTTTGTGTCGGAACAATATCACTATAGAAGTTTTTGGAGTAGTTTTTTGCGCTGAATTTGAATTTCAGTACTAAATTTCATGAAACAAAGATAGAAAAAAGTTGAAATCGAGGATTTTTCGGGTTTTCGGCTCAATAAAACCTTATCGCACCCCAACACCATCGGGAACTATTTTTCTAATACTAACTCGAGTGCGTAGATTCTAAATATGCTGTAAAAAATTCACAAAATTATAGAGACTTTTTCAGGAAAATGTATTTCTTTGATTTTGCTGAAAGTTTTCGATGTTTTTCAATAGGAAGGTCAACTCTACAGTATTTCCTCTACACACAAAAGTTTCTTGAAATATTTTTCCGCACATTTTGAGCTTAAAGCCGTCTTTGTAGCCCCACTGGGAGCTGAGATACGGCAGAGCCGGATCCAGAACCGTAAAATGCCTAAAAGCCGGTTCTGATAAATTCTGTCAACGTCAAACTTTTTCTCATTCACAATATACTCTATCATAATTATTTCATCAATATTGGATCAAATTTTGCAGGTTGTTCCTCTGGTTCATGCAATCGATCAGAATATAGGTGTTTCCGACGTACACCTATAGTCAGAATGTTCTGAAATTTCGACTTTTTGACCAAAAAATGACCATGACCCCGGGATCATGATAAAAGTTGAAAAATTTGCATCTCGAAGAAATCTGATCATATTTTATTCTGACGTAACTTTTTGTGTAGAATTCGAATTTGGATGTTAGAGCTCATCAGATCATGAAAGAAAAAGGTTATGCTCGAAAAACGGTCGAAATCGAGCATTTTTGGAGTTAATCGTATAAATGACAAATTTATCATTGATCGCTGAATCCCTTTTTAGGATTTTTTGATGTAGAATTGCACGGGCTACAAAACGTATATAGTCGTCACTGGTCGTTTTGGCGAAAATCGGCAACTTTGTCGAACAAATCGAAACATTATGTCAAAAAAGGTAATTTCGCAACGAGCAGTAAACGATCAGAGCAGTTATTTCAGACCCCCAGGGGTAATGGGCATGGTGTCTGACTGGCATGCCGACACAGGCAGGTTCTACTCCCGCCCGCAGGTGATGTTTTGCAAGAGGTAGAGAAAGGCGCGCGCCCCAACCACTAGTCTCCGTCAAGCGCAGGTGATGTTTTGCAAGAGGTAGAGAAAGGCGCGCGCCCCAACCACTAATGGGCATGGTGTCTGACTGGCATGCCGACGCAGGCGCGTTCTTGATCACGCGACGCATCACCTGCGGGCGGGAGTCGAACCTGCCTGCGTCGGCATGCCAGTCAGACACCATGCCCATTGCGGTAGGCCGCGCCATACCGTTGTGAAAAGCACCATGCCCATTGACGGAGACTAGTGGTTGGGGCGAGACTAGTGGGCGGTGCCCATTGTTTTGCATGCCCGCGCCTTTCTCTACGTCTTGCAAAACATCACCTGCGGGCGGGAGTTGAACCTGCCTGCGTCGGCATGCCAGTCAGACACCATGCCCAGTCAGACACCATGCCCATAATGGGCATGGTGTAGCGGGCATAATGGGCATGGTGTCTGACTGGCATGCCGACGCAGGCAGGCTCGACCCCGCCCGCAGGTGAAATCATGTTTTTCCCTGTGCCACGGCTGTAACAACAAATAAGTCATGGTTTCTGCACTATGGCACCAAGACCCTTCCAGCACCCCAGCATGGGCTTCTGATTCTCATTACTAGATCAACGTGTCCGGGGGGTGGTCTCAAATTAGCGAGATATCGTCTTAAGCTTTGTTGATTCATCATTTCATTTGCGGTGTATTGCTGTTATCTATTTGCAATAAAGCTATGATTGGGTAGCTGTATTGGTAATAGACTGTATGTGTAATAACATACAGTATGTTCACATTAATCATCAATTGTCCAGAATCTCAACAAATGTTGTAATAATTCTTTCCACGATGAGATGTTCTGTGTGGTATGCGCCTAGGGATCAGATTCGGTATTCTGGCAAGTTTATTTCCAAGCATTTACAAAGTTTCTGCAAATGCGAATCATTGCATGAATTAGCAGAATCCGCAAGTGGCAGGGCACATCACTCTCATCACTGGAGAGAAGGACGAGGAGGAGCACGAAGCTCTGAAAGGATATTATCAGATATATTATTCTCTTTATTCCGATAAAATACGGTTTCCAACCTCAAGTTGGAGCAGATGAATGCGCTGTGTTCGGGATTGATGAGGTCGACGCAAGCTGAAGGAATTTTGTTATCAAATTGAAAAAAAAAGAAAATGTGTGGATTATCGAATCTTTAGTGCGAGGTTTCCTGAGTTTATAAAAAGTGACTTTGCGGAGCAGTTGTTGAGGTCGATGGTGCGTTGCAGCATCCCATGAAATCCGTTGGCGAATCCATATGACATACGGCACCAGGTCCGAACATCCAACAGTCATCGTTAGCCAGACAGCCTTCAACAGCCGAACAAGTCGAGCCCGTAGGTAACGCTGAAAAAGAATAATTTCGTACCTTGCAACCTGTATGAAGAGGAGTACTGAGAAACTTCATTACTTTGCTTACGAATTTATTCATATCTACAGTAATATAATTTTAGACTTATTTCTGACTGGGCGGCGTCGTTGACGTGGAGGGCGATTTGCAGCATCCGATAAAATCCGTTGAAGAATCCTTGTTGCAGGTAGCACCAGGGAAGGTCCAACAGTCATCATCACCAAAGCACCCTTCTATAAATATCAGAATCAGAATTTCGTTGGCATGATTGCAACGTAAACAAATCACTTCTCAGAAACGCATATCTCAAAATCAAACGGACAATTCTCACAATGGTTCAGTAATAGTAAAAAAAAAGTAACACATAGATGCACAATAATGATGTCAGATGCTCTTCTAATCAACAATTAGTGAAAAGACGTACCTTCTGGGGCCGAACATATTTGCTGGGCTGCTACTGGGGTAAAGAGCGCCAGAATGAAAAAGAAGTGAGCAATCATGATTTTGATGGATTCAATTGACAATTTCTTCCCTTTTATACTTCAAAATACGCAAGAAAAACATGGAGAGATGTATCACGTGTCCACCGCCTCCGCATGGAGATTGAGAGGGATTCTAGAAAGAGCGTTGAAGTCATGAGGTTCAGAGAAAGAAATGGAAGAGATCATAGAGAAGAACGACATGGAGAGCAACAGTTAACGTGACTGCATTGTGTTATATCACCTGCCAATTTCCGAGAGAAGTTCGGAATAAGAGAATTGTTGATTTCGAGGGCATAGTTCAATGCGGTACTGTTGCTTGCACAGCTTTGAGCATCGATTATCTTCATTCGCTAGTTATCCATTCGAACGCAAAACAATTTTTCAGAAACGTTTCGTCAGATGAGGATAGAGGACGCTAGGTCGGATGAGAATTTCGCAACACCATCATTCTCCTCTCCTTCTCTCGCCCCCTAAAGTTTTCATCTGACTTAGCGCCGGATAGTGATTCCTCTTAAGAACGAGTTCTAACTGCTTGACAATTCGTATCGCTTATTGTGATTTAGGTGTTAGCTCTAATTTTCCAATATCGAATTGGTCTCCACAGTTTCTCCGACGCGCCTATCCATTTCTAAAAAAAACAATACAAAAAACAATAAGCGAATCGATCATTGTCATTGTCGCGATCAAATAGCGTCATAATCGTGACATTTACATTATAACAAGGAGCAGATGAAATCTCGATAAATTAGCACTCGTGCTTCGTTGTATCAAGTCTTTATTCATATCCATTATCATGTCGCCGGACAGCACACATCCACCAGGGTGTTGCACTGGTAGCCAGGAGCGCATCCGTGTTGACAGCTGCCTCCCGCCACGACGTCATTGCAAATTCCAGGCACTGCAAAGACTATTTAATATTTGGAAACTCACATTTTTTACATGGGCTAACATTTGATTATTCACGGCTATTGGATCGGTGTATCATATCTTCAGGGTACCTGTCTGGAGCGAGACGCATTCTCCCTCGGGCGCTCCTCCAGGCACCATCACCAATGTGTACCCAAACGTACAGATACCGCCGATGGCCGGACCTGAGAGTTTATGTTTTGAGAATGACTGAGATGGCACACGAGCTCCGTATGAGAATGCACAGCCTCGACAATGGCATACCAAGTACATTCCCCGGCTTCGAATAGTCGACCACGGGACAGCAGTAGTTGCTCGTGGTGCTGCATGCGTAGCCGAGAGTGTGGCACGAGTTGTCGGCATTGCAGGGCCCATTCGACACTGCAGCCGGACAGTAGATCTGACAGCAAACTGCGCCGAAGTACTGAGTGCCGTACGGGCAGACGCCGTTGACTGGCTGGTAAGAACAGTGAAATAATGTGGTAAATGATGTTTATAAAACAGCTGGTTTTATCTGGTCAGATGAACTGAACCTGAGGGCGCAAAAGAATAATCAATGAACAGGCTCACCGGTCCTACAAGCGTAGATCCGATGGGGCAGTTGCAGCCGGAGTTAATGCACGTCTTCGGACACAATCTGTTATGGTAGAGAGTTATTTCGGATGTTCATTCAATCCACTCAAAGCTATCGAATTAACTAACTGCTGGTAGACAGACAAAGGGAAGCTCCAATCAGTGCATAATCCCGCACCCTCCCAGAAGGGGCAACTGAAAAAGTGATTTTAAAAATAAGTTGTTATCAAAAATGACTTACTTGGGGTTATCGTAATCAGCGCACTGAGAGCTGATCACAGTCATAACTGAGGCATTGCAGACGAGAAGGAGCACGAATCGAGACATCTCTGAGTAGTACTGTATTGGATTTTTTTAAAATCCCAATAAGCAACGATATTGTGAAAGACAGAGATTGAGAAGAGATAATTCTTCTCGGTGAAGAGGTCACCACTTTTATAGCGGGGTTCTCGACGATAAAGGTGAGGCTCGAAAAATATCGTTGATAGCAGTCAATCCTGTCAGCAATATTTCGTGATAGGAAATTTATTTCTCAACAACAAGTGGAAATAGTAAAACGAACATGTGCATTTTCGCATTACTTGCATTTGTGCGTTATCAATGTGGTGATACCAGTGATTTTGTGCTGGCTCACATCATTCCGTGATTTAGCAGATAATGGTTTGATGCGTGTACAAGAATTTCATCATTCAATTTGAAGAATTCGACTGCTTAGTTTCCGACAACTCATAAAGCAGGCAATGAATTGTATTTCAGAGACCGGCTCCGTTTTTTTTTCGAGGACTCGGCTGTTAGGGCCGGACATCGAAATCACCGATCCGGCCCAAACTTTATCCCTGGATACCCCCATGGGTCCGCATCATCAAACGGAACACTATATGGTCCAGATCATTGAAACATAAAAATGGCGAAATATCAAATTTTGAAAACTCGAAAATCGGATAAAAATAACCGAACGACCTGGGTCCAAAGTTTATGTGGCAATAGTATACACATGCCTATGCAACAAAAACACGTTATAAGTTTGTTCGAGATTTCGATCGCAAAAATGGAGAGTGGAGAGAGCGGAAGGCATAGACTACAACCTTAATCTGTGCACGATTTCTCCTGATTATTTTACTTTTTTTCGCATTCACTGACTCATACTAATCACCCCGACGTTTCTCAGTATCTTTCGTAGACAAACTGAAACTCATTCTCACCTTGGCGCGCATTCTTTGTCTTGGAACCGCTCAGATTTCGAATAAAGATGACAACTCGGCATCCGACTAACATCAATTCGCTCACTCTCTCACCGATCAGAGAAACGAGAGTGTACTGATTAATGAGATTCGGCTTCCGACTATTACATGATCCCACTCTTCCCTAAAGTGTTGTTTGTTGAGTATATGCTCTGTCCAATCTGCACACTCTCTTTTCGCTTTCTTATGGGCAGTCGTAACCTACAATCGATCTATGAGGATTTAAATAAAGGGGTTGTCTCATAACCGCTCTCTCGATTATCTCTCCGTTTCCCATTCTCTTTCGTAGACAAACTGAAACTCATCTCAACCGCATCTCATTTAGACGCTTTTCATCCACAAATATCGATCAGAGATGGCGTATGATGCTCAATTCCTGTCGAGCTTGCGTCTTATTTTGCTCACTTCATGAATATTCTTAAGGCTAAAGATAGACTTTAGAGAGAGAGAAATCTCTAGATATCTAGTGCAACCTCCCGTGATGCCACTAGTGGTATCAGAGTCCGCTCTCCTCCATTTGCATGCGCTCTCACCGGTCAGAGAAATTCATTCAATGAACAGATCCCATTTGTTTTCGCGTCGAGAGATCCTCAGAAAATTCACTCTAATGGTAACAAATCGGCATTCGACTCTCCTCAATTCGCGTGCTCTATCGTTTCTCTGACCGACGAGAGAGCACGCGGAAAGAGGAGAGTCAAATTCCCACATGACCTCGTTCGACTGTGAGCTCCCTCTTGAATTCTGAATGGGAAGAACTCTGATTCTCTTGGACTTGTTTTGCTCACTTAATTGTCTCTATAGAATGGAGAGATCGAGAGATCTCTAGTATAATTTCCCATGTGATCTGTGAAATAAACAAAAAAAAAGGTTTTCAAAAGGATAACCACGACATTTTCTGGATTTTCTTGAATTTTGTTTTGCTCACTTCATTACACGAGTCTCTCGAGATCCCCTGTGCTTTCCACTCGTGGTCCCTTCTCCCAGTGTAAACAACACCACTGGCTATTTCTTGACCAATTTGGAGTCCATAATCATTCCAATTATTTCCATAGATATTTTCATATGTTTTGACGTTTGCATTACGAGTTTCTAGTGGCCTGCAGAGTTTTCAGTAGTTACCGAATCGAATAATGCTCTCTCCATTCTGCACACTCTGTCGTAAGCCGGATCAGCATGTGAAATCTTCAGTACTAAGTACTCAAGACATCATTTGGGAGTCTCGAAATCCCTGTTTTTCACACGCGATCTCGCATCCAGCCTACTCAACTACTGAATTTTCCAATAGGGAAACGCCCTGATTTTGTGCGCCTTGTTTTGCTCGGTGCATTACACTAGTCTCTAGAGATCTCGATACATTCACACGTGCTCCCAGTGTAAACAACACCACTGGCTATTTATTAAATAGAAAGGCTTTGATTGTCACTATTTTGCACAGTTGGCTGCCGGTCAGAAAGAGAGAGTGTGCAGAATGGAGAGAGCTGAACGTCGAAACGAAATCTATAATCCGCACTTAATTTTTCCTGAATTTATTGTAGTTCTTTTCAACTAGTTTCCAAGTCAAGATCACCTCTACGTTTCTTATTCTCTTTCGTAGAACAAGTGAAACTCATATCATTCGCTTCTCATTTAGTCGCTTTGCATCGACATTCTCGATCAAAAAATGGCTAATAATGCTCAATTCCTCTCGAATATTCGTCTTGTTTTTCTCACTTTATAACGACTCTCTAGAGATCTCCAGTACATTCACACGTGATCCCCCTTCCCCCAGTGTAAACAACACCAGTGGCTATTTATCGGGCATTCGCGTGTTTTCCTCCACTTCTTTCCCTCCTCCCACCTGTTCGTGTTTGTCTGATCGAACAATAGCTCTCTCCAATCTGCACACTCTTCACTTTATCAGACAGACGTCAGAGCTGAGCATGCGCTGGCAGAATTTTGATATCAGTCCTCATCTCCGAGTATTGGTAGGTCAAAGTAGGTACACTATGAAATTTTGTGTCAAATTTAACTCGTGGTCGGTTTTCAGAAAAAGTGAAGTAACTTTTCTCCGAAAAACCTGCGATTTTTCGAAATTTTTACAGTTTTTCAAGTATAACTTTTTGAAAATACGCTTTCATGAGCTCTCATATTGAAATTCGAAATCAGCGCGCCAAAATGCACCGGAAACTCCGATAGACATAAATTCGAGATGAAATTTTTTTCGACTTTTTTATTTTTTCACCATGTGGCCTTTGGTCCGTTTTTGGGCCGAAAAATCACATTCTCTGAATTATGTCTCTATAGTATTTTCTGACGTATTTGTGTACGTAGAATCCGAAAATGCATACTAGAGCTCGCCAAAGTGCGAAAGAAAAAAAAATGAAAAAGTCGAAAAAATTTTCATCTCGAAAAAATACGTCTGAAGGAGGTTCCGATGTATTTTGGCGCGCTGATTTCGAATTTCGATATGAGAGCTCATGAAAACGTATTTGAAAAAAGTTACACTTGAAAAACTGTAAAAATGTCGAAAAATCGCAGGTTTTTCGGACAAAAGTCCCGCCTTTTTTTTACCTTCTCCGATTCTTCTGATTTTTGGGGTGGTGCGAGGTACCACTATGTCCTGCAAAAAGTTGATTGGCATTTTCTTGGGGAAAACGGTATTTGGAAAGTTGGAAACTTCACTTTTTCTGAAAACCGACCACCCCGATCCAGCGCATGGACATGGAATGATTTCATCAACATATGAAATATTGCCCTCTGCCTTCTCATTGGAATGCAATTTTCAGTTAGTCTCTAGCTTTATTTTGAAGCGAGTTATGGTCGTTTCCGTGAGTCGAATTTGACCTAAAAATTTCATGGTGTACCTATTTTGACCTACCAATACTCGGAGATGAGGACCGATATCAAAATTCTGCCAGCGCAGCTTGAAAGAGCGTCATTCAAAGTACTTTTGATTTACTTTACAGCGGAATCGGTGAAACTATTTCCTAAGTCCGCAGGGCTCTCCAAAATCTGGCGATTCCTCTCATAATGTGTGGTTCTCCACCAACAACGATGATGGAACAGTAGCCAATGATAAACTGTTTGGTCCTGATATTCTGACCACCATTTGCATACTACTGAAATCTGTAATACTGAAGGGGCAATGGGAACAAAGATTGTGTCAAAATGGCCGTGCGACCCATATTTTTGAGCGTAGAAAACGAATTTGCTAACTAGAGATCATGAAACCTCGAAAGAAAAAAGTTATGGCCAAAATCCAGAACAGTAAAGTTATGCTCGAAAAACTTCTAAAATTTGTAAAAATCGCAGGTTTTTCGGACGAAAGTCCCGCCTTTTTTTCCCTCACCCCCGATCTTTCTGATTTAAGAGGTGGTGTTTGGTACATGTTTTTTTTTCTCTTCGGAGCTTCTTGTATTAAAGGGACCTGGCACTCGTAGAAGATTGAAGCTCAAATGAAAGAAATCACCTTTCCGATAATAAAAACAAAAATAAAAACATTATAAAAATTTTCTTTAAAAAATACGGAAGTTCAAGGATCAGAACCAGAGCCTGCTTTTGCACTGGGGGCGACCGGCACAAATGTCGACCTGGATGCGCTCTCAATACACCACGAACCTCAAAATATTTTTATTTCATTATTACTGTATTTTATTGATTTTTATTGTTTTTATTTATTTTATTTACCAATGTGTACTAATCCAACAAGAAATAATTCAGAATGTCAACGGCTGTCAAGAAAAAGAGGTGTTTTCTCTGCAAACTTGGAACGGCACAGACACGACGGTTCCCTCCACCATCCAAACCAGCCCACCAGAGGGAATGGCTGCTAAGATTGAACAGAGACGCGGAGGCCACAGACAAACTTCTCAGAGAACATCAATCAGCTACTGAGCCTCGATGGTGTCTCGACCACTTCCCACCTTCTTCCACCGACGATCTACCGATTGATGTGAGTTTGACCTACCGTAACCCTCGCTAACCAATTATGTGTTTATACAAGAATGCTCGACTACCTGTGTGATTGCTTGCTTTCTAGCACCGGCCTATCCCTGTTCGGTCCCTCGTCCTGCCTACCGTAGCCCTGCGCACTACAAGACCTGCCGATCTCGTTCCCCCTTCTGGTCTTGCTACACGTAGTCCATCACCAGCAATCTATGTGAGTCAACATTTCTCGACAATTCAATAGTTATAACGACATCAATCAATATTTGAGTACCATACTTCTATGTGATGGTTACCGTATAGCATACTGTACGATACCGTATCCCGTTCCAGAGGGGACCCTCTTCACAGGCTGGAACGCCATCTTTCTCTCACATGGGCTCAATCAGATCAGTCAGTTCAAGCATTATTTATATTTTAATTATTTACAAAAAAATAAACAATCAATAGATGAATCAGCAGTAAACCAGCTAGATGAACATAAACAAATCCGAAAATAATTCTGGCACATTACACATAGATAATATCGAGATGAGTTAATAGTTATCAAATATGGGAGTTATTACAAAATGAGAGAAAGGTGTTAACAAAAGATTGAATTGGATTGTGCTAAAAGCGGAGTGCATACTCCAGTCGAACATCAGTAGTCCGTTGGCACGAGAGGACGCCATGCTGCAGGTACATTATATCCTGCACTCTAACCTTGCAAGTTCTTCTGATCAAGTGAGCATGTTTTCTTGAATAAAATTGAGCGAATACTTTTCCTATCAAATATGGTTCAGTTGGAAAAAAGGTAGAGATATCGCATTAATTTTTGTTCGCTCTAGCATAATTCTAGAAGCATTTGCACTATGGTACTTATTTGTCTATCAATCCTTTCCCCTTCTCTTCCCTTTCGTAGAATCAGAATTATCAGTGTTTATCGATCCCCTTCTGCCTCTGCGCTTTCCCTTTCTTCATTCGTGAATTACCTTTCCCTTCTTGTTTCCGATGATTTTCCTTGCATAATTCTAGGTGATTTTAATCTTCCTCACGTAGACTGGCTAACACTCTGCTCACCATCTCAGAATGTTCTTTTAGATTTTGTTTCTGACTATCGTTTCACGCAATGTGTACATTTTCCCACCCGCCTTACGAACTACCTAGATTTAGTCTTTTGTAATAGTAACATCATACATAATGTATCCTCTGCTCCCCCTCCAACCTAAGTATCACTTTTGAACTCTCTATCCCTTCCCCTCCTCCCCGTAGGCACATTCCTTCTCGAATTTATCGCCTAGCTGATTGGCAGTCCATTAATGACTTTATTTTCAACCATGACTGGACACTTGCTCTACGCGATTTATGTGCCAATGATGCTTACGTATATTTCACTAATGTCATCACCAATCTTCTAGACACGTTCATTCCCCTTTCCCGGCCATCCGAGTTTTCTAGATATCCCCGTAAAGTTAGAATTCTGTATGGCAAATGTAAGAGTCTTTCTAGAATTGCCCCCAATAGTGTCGCTTGCCACACTATGTCAAAGCGTTTCAAATCTGCTTTGAACAGTTTCCATTGTTATCTTGAGGATCGAATTGTGACCACCTCTAACTCTAGTGCCTTTTACAAATTTTGCTCTGGGAAGCTCAAAGCTCCTAAATCAACTCCTTCAGCTATCATAGACTCTAACGGAACCACCCTTTTGACTAATGACGAGAAATGTGTTTCATTCTCCGAGTTTTTCCCCTCTGTTTTCTCGTTCCCCCAATACTCCCCTCTCCCCCTTCCGACCCCTTCTCTTACTTTTGACCTCCCCTACGTATCAGAAATTGATATTCTTTGTGCATTTCGTAATCTAGCCCCCAAAATCAACCTTACACCTGACAACATTCCCAGTATTGTTCTCTCTAAATGTAAATTCTCACTCATTTCTCCTCTTTTGATTATTTTCAACAAATCCCTCATTACTTGTGAAGTTCCCTCTTTGTGGAAACAAGCTTTAGTTAAGCCTATTCCTAAGAAAACTAGTAACTTTGTTGTAGATTTCCGCCCCATTTCCCTCACTTCTTCAGTATGTAAAGTTTTTGAGAAGCTTCTGATAGATAAGATAACATCTTTTCTCGATTGTAATAACCTGTTTGACCCCCGCCAAACGGGCTTTCGTAACTCTAGATCCACTTCTACCAATCTTGCTGAGACTTTCTCTCATTATTTACGAATCTCAAAGACCAGTTCGTTTGACACTGTATATATTGACTTTAGAAAAGCATTTGATAGTATTGATCATCGACTTCTATTGTTCAAACTATCTCAGTTAGGGATTTCTGATCATCTAATTGCTTGGTTTAACTCTTACCTATCTAACCGTACCCAGTCTGTTTTCATTGAATCATCTTTTTCCCCTCCCTCACTAGTTCGCTCAGGCGTTCCACAGGGATCGTGTTTAGGACCTCTCCTTTTCATTCTTTTTATTAACGATATCGCCTCTGATTTTCCCCCGTCTATCCATTATTCTATTTACGCTGACGACTTGAAGTTATTTGCTGAGACACCTAAGTTTTCCGACGACTTGCAGTCTGCCCTAGATACTGTTTCGAATTATGCTTCACAATGGAATCTAGGTATCTCTGAGACCAAGTGTCACATTGTTCATTTCGGCGTACATAACCTTCGTAGAAAGTTCACTATCAATAATGTCGTCTTAAATGAACCCACTGTAAAAGATAAGAATCTAGAGAAAGTTATTGTAAAGGATCTAGGAGTTCATTTTTCTCCCTCTCTCTCTTTCTCCTATCACATTTCTAAAGTAGTTTCAAAGTCTCGTTCTATTATGAATTTGATGTTTAAGTCCTTCCATAGCACATCCCCATCATTGTACTGTAAAGCTTTCACCACTTTCATTCTACCCAACCTCGAATACTCTTCTGTGATTTGGAATCCTACCCATTCTGTCGAATTAACTAAGGATATTGAGAAGGTTCAGCGTGATTTCACGCGAAGATTGTACTCTCGTTGTACCCTTCCTCACGTTTCGTATCTTGAAAGATTGCGCGCTCTTAAACTCACCACCCTAGAACAGCGTAGATTTGTTTCAGATATTGTTTTTCTCCACTCTGTTCTTCATAAGCGTTATCTACTTGATGTATCTTCCCTCCTTGTTCACGCCCCATTAGTTCGTTCTATCCGCAATTCACACCCTCTTCGAATAGCATTGCCTTTCTTCCCTCATAATTCCCATTCCACTCTTGCCTCTCGATCTATTTCTACCTGGAACTCCTTGTTACCCGAATCGGTAGCTCTCTCTCATGACGCATTCCGTACCTTTATTTCTTCTCAACCACCTTCGTTTTCCCCCACATCTGTTATATATAATTGGCTTATCTCTTGATCTCTGATCTTTGATCCCCACACTTCCCTCCCCCTCTCCCCACATACCCTTGCTGCGACCCCACCCGATTCGACACCACCGACGGACCTCCGTTCTACGTCACAACTCACAGATATTCTCTTGTAAACGTGTCCCCATGACGGAATAAATAATAAATGAATGAATGAATGAATCCGCTTCAGACTTTGGACGAATGAAACACAAAAATGACAAGATATTTAGCGCTGTCCAAAAGTAACGATTAACGAAACGATTGACCTAGCGCGTAGATTATCGTATCTTTTTCTGGATTGATATGTTCCTATTCACGGAAAACATCAAACAATTGAATAAGGCTAGGGTTACCTGGGAATATAGCCAAAAGTAAACCATAGGAAAAATATTCGCTCAATTTTATTCAAGAAAACATGCTCACTTGATCAGAAGAACTTGCAAGGTTAGAGTGCAGGATATAATGTACCTGCAGCATGGCGTCCTCTCGTGCCAACGGACTACTGATGTTCGACTGGAGTATGCACTCCGCTTTCAGCACAATTGATAACCGGAAATCACATAGTTATATAATATAAAATCTACTTATGGGTTTCTAACGAAACATAGTAGAATATATATATTTTTTAATAACTAGAATAAATAGAGAGAAAAAAAATACACTACAGCCTCCGTGGTCGTCGGCGCTCGCCCGAGTCGCATCCAATGATACCTTCAATGACGAAGTAATGAATAATAAATAATGAATGAATGAATGAATGAATGAAGTTAATGATATTTTACCGAAGAAGTTTAAAAGCATGGTCTCGACGCGAACAGAGGCAACGATGGAATCGATGGTTAGTAGCTCGCGTGGGTATTCAATAGGAATGAGTGATTATAGAGCTCGGGCTATCACTATTCGCAAGAGATATTGGATGGAGAAGATGGGGAAGAGGAGATAGTGGAGGAGGAGGATGAGAGTAGTGCAGAGAGAGGGCGCTATGCGATAGTCGAGGACTCGTGTCTCTCGCGTCTATTCAAGCGATGTCAAGAATGTGGAGAGTTGTTGGATCATAGCCTCACAGAGAGAAGACGATGTGGCAGTGCCCTAGTAGTGATCACCGAATGCCTAGCATGCAACAAGAAAGTACAGTGGGATAGTCAGGAGAAAGTGGGAATAAGGAGAGGCCAAGCGTACTCTCTCAACCATCGAATTCCTATCTCCGCATTCATCACTGGGACACCTCTCCCGGTTAGAAATATATCTGATGTGAGATAATTAGCGGGAGATTACAGAGACTGTGCGATTTCGCTAGAACACTGGATCTAGACTTCCCATCAAACAGAAGTATGCGCGAGACCATAAGAGAGATAGGGAGTGTCGCCATTGAGAGAGTCTATGCAGGATGGGAAGAGACAGTAAGGGAGATGGCGGTGAATGCATCAGAGGTATACACAAATGAATAATGAAACGCGAGTGAACCTTGTGCTTATAGGGAGACGGGTTGCAAGTCAGCATAGATGGACAGTATGATAGTCCCGGATTTATTTCGTCCAATTGCAAGGTTACCACAATCTATTGCCACACGAAACTGGCTATATCTGGAGTGGCACTTAGCAAGAAAGAGGATGGAATAGGTATCACTCAATAGCTGCCCATTCAAACATAAACAGTAATTTATAGATGGTGTGTCAATCCGAATGGAATCAGAAGGAGCACTGAGGGCACTCGTGGATTTGGTCAACCACAAAATTAGATTGGTGGCACGTCCAGAAACAGATGAGGAAGGAGTGGTGGAAGGTTAGAGTAGAAAGCGAGTGAAAATATTTATTGAGAATTTTTTTAGATGGTGAAAGCGAATCCCGAGCTTGCCCACGTCTATGAGATGTTTGTCAATCATCTATATTTCGTGCACCACAAATATCCCAGGAGGGAAGATCGTCCTCGCGCATTGGAATTAGTGCAGTCTTTCATCATGCACATTCAGGGCAAGCATAGTTGGAAAAAGGTGATAGACGGGATATAGATGAGACTAATACTGAATACACTGATTATAGAATGATGAGTTCAAGGTGGTGACAAGGTGTGAGCATGGGAAGCTGAAGGCAAAGAAGAGAGGAGAAAGTAGTGTCACACTAGAGGAAAGCCATTGCGAAACGAATACGAGGAACATGAAACTCATTTAAGGCTGGTTCGGAGGCCCTCGAATCGATCCATGAAATGCTCTTCGCGCCCAGATTCTCAAAGGCTTTTCTCTCTACTGCCTCTCTTATCGATACTTCGATCAATGAATGTTTTCATTCTCTCAGCTTAATGTATGCGCCCAAGAGATTCGCATGGTCAGTAACCAAAAATAGGGGGCTCTCGATATGTATATTGAGAATACTATCTCGTTCGTCAGAGCAAAGCAAAAAAAGTGTGCGTAATAAACAGAGCAGATAACCGAATCAATCAATTCCAGCTCACCCTTCTATTACAAGCTAAAGATGCTCATCTCAATCATGCACTATAATTGTCTGATGTTGGATGATCTTCTGGGGGAGAGAGACGAAATTGGGAATACGGTGTTGTCTAGGAGGGGACGCTTGGTTCTCGCGATCAAGAGGAAGAAGGCATTGGGCACCCATACTTGGAGGGATGAAGTGAGGAAGACTAACCAAACGAGAAAGAAAATAAATTAAATTGAACTATTATAGATAATGAAGGAGAGCGTCAAAGTGCGGGAGGAACTGAGTGATGCACGAGTCGCGAAGCTAATAGGGATTCCTTCAGACGACATTTTTGACGATCTCACTAAGTGGTGGGAGGAGAAGGAGACATGGTTCGGAATGGAGGAGGAGGCGGAGGAGGAAGAGGAAGAAGCAATGGGTGGATACAATACGAGCGGAGAAGAAGAGGGAGTGGAATAGGCAGAGAGATTTCAGTTGTAGAATTTACTTGCTAGTTTTGTGTTGTTTTTAAATGGTTGTCATTAGCTTTTACAAAACAATATGCTACTGCTTCGTTCTCTCGCAATGAGTTATCGATAAATCGTGATCAAGATAGCTTATCGGCGGCCCAACACTTTCACATCTAAAACAGCCAGAAACCACCGCCAAATATAACTTCACTGGTCATGACTCAACAGAGACGAGATGGAAAGGGGATCAAGTGAAACGCAAAACCAAAACGAGTATAGAAGAGGATTCAAACCTCTGCGAGTCAGGGAACAACATACATATTTTTTTTTAAATGCTTTATCAAGTTAAAACTAAACAAAAGTAATAAGTAATTATCTTTTTTTGGACAAATAGGGTCTTATTTTTTGCCGACTATGGCTCTCTACTCAACGACGACGACGGCATGATCGCGCTCATAGGGCTCGAGAGTGACCTGCAGCATGCCACTATGAAATGCTAACCAAATAAAGGAAGCATCGACTCATCACGATCATTGAACACACATAGATTGATGATTCAATATCAGTACATCACAATAAACAAAGACAGCACCCACCTGTTCTCGAGGCTTGAACTTCTCCTCCTTGAGTTTGTTGACTTCACCGGCGAAGACTGCCTCGGGGCAACCGTCGAGTCGATGTCGGCAATGCCTTCAATCAGCATTCAATGTTATTCAATTGAATGAAAATGAGTGTGGCCAGTGTCCCTATCTAGTGAGACAATCCGAATAGACGGACTGATTTAGTCGAGAAAGAGGGGAAGACTTGTCGAATAGTCCACCCTTTCATTTATCATGTTTCACACAGATTCCCTAATATTTTGCAGGCGATCGCGTTTCTCATTTCAAATAAATCTATGCCACCCAAACAGCACGAGCGTCAACTCGAACAGTTGCTACGTTTAGGACATAGTTGAGAGAGAGAAATACATAAATATTAGAGAAGAGATCAACAGCAGTTTTGACGATCTCGATGCACTCATCCTTGGTGAGATTGGGTCGCCATGATCCCGAGGCCGTCGATCGCTGTCGGGTGGTGAAGTCACTAATGGGGAAGCTGCATAGCTGTAAGGGACACGTAATAGATACGGCAATGTCACACATGAGAAAGAAAGAACGGGCGATAAGCAAATGAGGGAGGAAAGAGGGGAAGAATTCGAATAAGACTCAGTGCTAGCCAATATTTCTAAATTTTTCCCCTTTTTTAAATTTTATGATTGTACAGAGGGCGTCGCCCTAAGTACAGAAACCAACATAAAAATGTTTGAAAATAAAAGAAAAAGCCAGAAACGATTTTTGAAAGTCGGGACTGACCTCAGGGAATTTTTGGATTACTGTAGCTTCGTGTGTATTGATTGAATTCGCCCATTTTGCGCACGCTCGCTTTGACCACTTTTTCACCATTGATTCGCTACTTTTCGTTATTCCTCTTGCTTCATATGATTATTACAGTTCACATGGGACCTTATTTGAGCACCTATCAACAGTCTCGTGTTTTGCTCAATCGCAAATTCGTTGTTACCTCCTTTGTTTGTGTTCTTGCTCCTTTTCAAATGATTTTAAATTATTTATCAAGCTCAGAGAGACGCCGGGAGAACTACGCGAATGCTGATTACCGGTGAAAGTCGCCAGGCCAGTGGTTCTCTAATTAAAAAACTAACTCCAGCTTCAATTCCATACAGAACACATCAATGAAAAGTTTTCAGCTCAAACGTGAACAGCTCGAGGCAAAAACTGAGTCCAATTTTCTTATCAAGCGTTAAATAAGTATTTTTTGTATCGTCGATATCACCTGATGATATTTCACATTTCCTGCAAAATGATAAGAGGTTTGAAGAATTCGCGTATGGATGACGAGGCAATTATAAACATTTGTTCGAAATGCAAAGTCGTAAGAATTCATGGAGAGCAGACTCTTTCTATTGAAGGACTACAGAACATCTTCAAGGTAACTTGGTTTGCTAGTAAGCCTCTCCGAATTCAATTAAGCAAACTAATCGCAAAACCCGAAACTATTATATCCTTTTTTAGGTTTTATAATATCGACTTAGTTGTTTCCTATTAACATCTCATATGTTCAATTCCAGATTGTCAAAGAGTCGCCACGCTATCAGTGTCCAGAGATATTCTAGTCGGCTTCTGTCCCAATCGTGTCATACAGAAAAGGCTGGTTGACGTGGGAACCAGGGTGGTCGCTCATTCTCAGAAAATGGGGAGTAATCTGTATCGACTGATGATATACAAAAAGAGTGGAAATCGAATGTTGTATTGGCAGATTGCGAAAGAATTTGACTTAGCCTTCCACAATTCCTTCTTTTCGTAAAAGAGTCATAAAATTTAAATGTTCGCAATGCTAACAGTTTATTTGTTCATCGACGTTATCGAACTCCGAGACTATGCAATCCCTTCGATCCATCTCACTTATTTATGTGTTGATTTGTATTGTACTTGATAATATAGAAAAAAGATAAAACTTTATCAGCCGAGATTGCGCATATTTAGTAGTGATTATCAGTTAGAGATTGCAAAGAGAAATATCAAGGTGAAATCGGAAATTATCTGTAGACCATTCATGATGTCATATCCTGCTTTTTCACGAGCTTGTAGTATCTGAAGAAAGACTATTTGAAAATCGAAAGGTCAAAGATCAACTCGCCTTCCTTTAATTGCGATCAACTGAGCGTGCGTGCCGACTTCCAGTACCTGTAGAGATCAAAGATCAGTTCTCTGAAATTTCCGTGGAATCAGGAAAACTACTATATTTCGATCATCTCTTTATTATCATGGTCTCGTATATAATATATCTAGTGAACTAGCAGAAAATATGCTGAATTGTTATGCTACTGGGGGTTTTGTCGGCAAAGATCAAATATCACCGGCACCTTTCCGTGCTCGATGTACACAATCTTATGCGCGTTCTGAATCGACGAGAGTCGATGGGCGATGGTGATACACGTCCGACCTCCAGCCGCTCGTTCCAACGCCTCTTGAACCATCTGGAGAAGAGGTTTGGGAGGGATTATAGGTTTCCCCACAAACAGATTAGCTTTCAGACCATTTGCCGCGTGAGAAGAGGCCATATATCATAGACCAACGATCATACCTTCTCGCTCTCAGTGTCGAGTGCACTCGTGGCCTCATCGAGCAGAAGGATGGTCGGATTGCGGATGAGTGCGCTGGAAATGTGATTATTATCATTATTCTGAAGTGCGGTTATATGAGAACCGCTCCTATCATGCTCACAGAGTTATTGAGTTACGGTAATCAATCTGGCTTTTTAATCGATGATTGTTGAATGCTGAATGAATAACGAAGCAATATCCCTAAATCCATGACTACTCTCACCGTGCAATGGCGATTCGCTGCTTCTGCCCTCCTGACAGTTGAGTGCCTCGCTCTCCCACTTCAGTGTCCAGACCCTTCATATTATTTTTTGCATTATCTTTTTTTCTAATGCCGAAAAGACAAAACTACAATATATTTGCGTAGTTTGCTTAGATAACGAAAAATGATCTACCTTGACTTTTTGTGACTGCCAATCTCAATTTTTGTTGAGCAGCATTCGCAGCAACATTATCGATTATTCATGAATTCTCTCCCACCTTGTGCATCTTCATGACGAACGTGGATGCATTTGCAGTCTCCAGTGCCTTCATGACCTCTTCGTCGCATACCTCCCGAGTCATACCGAATTTTATGTTGTCACTGAAACAGAGGATAACAGTTGATTGACGGAAAATATTCAAGAAAATATAGTTTTTCTTGTGTGTGTAATATATTTCAGTTTTCGACTAAGGGATATGAGAGTCGATGAAAGTAGTGCGAAGATCGTTGGGAGTAGCAGAAAATATTAATTACCGTATACTGCCCGCGAAGAGTCTCGGTTCCTGTCCCACCAGTGCCATCTGTTCCCTGATCGATCGCAAACTGCATCCCCGCACATCCATCCCGTCGAAGATCTCAAGTTTATTTTTAGATTTACGTTGACGTTGGAAACAACAATACAAAGGAAATCTGATAATTGCCGCTCTATGGGAAATCGCCTTCAACCGACTCGAGCTCAGAGAGTCGCGTAGAAATTTGATAAGAATATAGAGAAGAAACTCACGACCGACCCTCCCGCGATATCATAGAATCGCTCCAATAGTGAGATCACACTGCTCTTGCCTGCTCCAGACGGACCGACCAGAGCAACGGTCTGAGATCGAAAACATTTTTACAGGCTTTCAAAAAGATTTCTCATACTAGCCAATATGTTTCACGTCCGTTTCTTCTTGAAAGGTTCGCGAAAAGTAAATTGTTATTGCAGTAGTAGTTCGGTTAAAAAAATACTGCATGACTGCTATGATTTGTCGATTGATTGTTGCTTTAAAATATAATAGAAGGAATTTGAATACCCCACCTGCCCCCTATCCGCAGTGAATCCAAGTCCTCTGAGAATAGGCTGATGGGGTCTCTGAGGGTAGGCGAAGCGAACGTTCTCGAAATGGATTCTTCCATCGAGTCTCTGTAAAAGAAGCATGGAAATTGATCGATGAGCCGGTAATCATTCTAAATTGTCAGGGAAGAAGTTTATTCGATATAGCACGAAAGAATTCTGTGTCATTGTTCTCAATAATGAAAAAAAAACTAATAATCAACTCACTATCTTGTGTCCATCATCAATATCCCTAGTCGTCGGCTTTCTGTCCATGATGTTGAAGAGCAGAGCGGAGGCTGTGCGAGCCTGTGAATTTAAACATTTGAAAACAATTTGTATTAAAAAAATAAGTTTACCTTGACGAGCTCCGGGAAGAATGATGATGACTGCATAATTGCAATACACGCAAGAAGCATCGATATTACGGAACTGGAAATGTGATTTTGTCTTGGCTTTCGTTAATCCCCTGTGAGCTTCAGTTTGGAACGTCAAACAACACGATTTCATGTTAATTCATTTCTAGTATCTACTAAAAATCTACTAAAAACCACTGCCTCTTTGGCATTTTCTTCAATTGTCCAGAAACCTCACCGATACATGGCATCCTTCTGGAGATATTCGATGTTAATTAGGTGAATTCCCAATGCATAACAGGCAGCGAGAGCGTAGTAGATGAATGATTGCGAGAGAGCGAAGTTTGCAGCCTCCGTGCGACCGCGCAACCAGTCGGATTTTCTGCAAAGGTGGATTTTGATTATTTATGTGTTCTTCAGAATTTCTCATTCGAAATTATCACTCACAACAATCCCCTCGATGCCTCATTGTACTTGTCTAGGAAGCGTTTCTCTCTGGTGAGCAACTGAATCGTCCGAACTGACTCGACGATCTCGATCGACATCTGGAATGGGATTTTTCAAATAAAATCAAAGTGGCACATTGAGGTGGTTTGTGTCTCTGTACCTGTAATATCGTGAACAAAAAAACGCAAACTCCCTTTGTTTGTATTCAGTCACAGGAAGAGAGTGTGAGAACAAAAAATATCATGAAAAAAATATCATGAAATTTTCACCCTTCCGGCTTCATTGTTCTTGATGAGGTTGACGTTGATGCTTTGGATGCGACGAGCGAGACACACCATTGTGATTCCCAGCGACATACTGAATGAAATTTTTTTCCCCAGCGACATACTGACTGAAGGAAAACTCTTTGTATAAGTATCATGATTGTGATTTCATGAGAAGGCAATAAATCATTCGAAGTGCCGTTCGCATTAGAGAAAAACAAACTCGATTCCATGAATCAATTTTCTTGTACAATCTAACGTCTTTCAGGTGCATCACAAGGCCCTTCGTGACGGCGTGACTCTGTATCCATCGCACCTCATCGCCATTCCCAGCACTCCCACTGGCCACGCATACACGAGAGCGATCACGACGCACAGAACCCACGCCGTCATGTTGTAGACGACACTCATCATGCGAGAGTCGATCACCTGAGAATATGGCGGGGTGACTGGGCGAGTTGTCATGCTCATGGGAAACACAATGCATCGTATGAAAGCGATTGGCCATTTTATTCAGTTTTTTTCACATGAGTTTCATGATTGGTACATCTTCAGAATTATCAATCACGATCCGCTTTTAGCCCGCCAACATTTGCTTAAAAAATAATCGCTAAATAATTGTGGTTCCATTAAAATTCCTTCAAAATTTTGTAAAAAAATTGAGTAACGAAAACACGATTAACTGAATTTCGAGCTTTACTTACAGCCTTGACGTTGGGCGCGTCAGTGGCGAGTCGCGTGATCAACTTGCCTGGCGCGTGACGAGGATTGTCGAAGTAGGCGGCATCCTACAATGAGATGAGTGAATTACTTAAGTACTACCGTAACGTCTCGCCGTCATATTCGTTACTAGTTGAGAGTTTTTTCAAGAAGAACAACCGTTACAATAAGCTGTGATACTCTTTTGTAAAAACAATTTCAATATTTTCTTCGTCAAAAGAAGGAAGAATTGCACGGCGCTCACGAATGACCACATCGAAGACGGGAAACATTACCTGGTGAAGAATTGCCTTGAGCGATCGCACTCGGAAGTCGAGCGTCACTCGCTCTGATGCGTGACCGAAGAGAAGACTCTGCAATGAATTCTTGGTTAGAGGCGACGGCGAAGACTCTGCAATGAATTCTTGGTTAGAGGCGATTGGTTAGAGGCGACGGCGTCTGATGCAAACCAGCAATGATTGAATTTTCTGCGGTATACAAATGTAATATTCTCCCCACAATCATCATCACGCCAACGAAGTGTCTCAATTCGTTATCCTTTACCAACATTGTGAAATGTATTAAGATTATAGAACAAAATGGTTACCGAAGAACAAACATAAAACAAGTAAATTGGTGCTCACCGCAGTGAACTGGAAGCTGAAGGTGACGAATCCAATAGAGGCGAAGATAATGAGACAGATGACCAATTCGTGTTGCATTCGCCATGGATCGGTGGAGAGATAGTCGAAGGCTGCACAGATTCTTATTCGAATTTTAAAAACTCGTCTGAAGGGTCTTTCGAAAATGAAGTCGAGTTCGAATGAGCACTGTTGTATTCGCATAGCCTTTGGTTGGGCATGCCTGGACTTCGATTTAACGCTATTTGTTCTATCTTACAGTCTCAACAACCAGCAGAATATTTCAGTTCGTCTTCCTTTGAGACAACTGTGAAACTCATTCAAGCATTCGAGAATCTTTTTTTTTTAAATTTTAGATCAATATGTTTATCAGCGCTCACCCTGGAAGATCAACCCGAAGGCCATTGTGATGCCTGGCAATTCAACGCCTCGAATCGCTGCGACTATCAGAGCGAAGAGCAGCTGAAATCACATCCTTTTAGTCCCATGTACAACATTCATAATGCGGCTAATAAGTTAGTGAAGAAGGCCAGCGAGCTGACCTGCCATCCTCCCTCTCTGAACACTCTGCACAGATTGGGCACGAGTCTCTGGTCCTTCTCGTTTCTCGTCTGCACTTCGCGTTCGAAAGCCTCCGATTCAGCATTTGAGACGGGCTGAGAAAGACGATTGTTTTTCATGTATGGCATACTCGAAGCTATCGAAACATTTCTTCGAACACTTCTTTCAATCCCTCTGTGAAACATAAACAAATGATTCCCTTCGGTAGTGAAATCCAAACATAATACGCGTATAAAGCTAATTTATAAATATCCACCTACCAATGCGCATTAAAACTCCTTATTTAGGTTATGACATTCCACGATTTTTATTTCGAAAAAGACTCACCTGTTCAGCCAATACGAAGGCTGCGCTGCGCCGCATGAACGTGCTACTCGAGTCATTGTTCTGTGAAATTTAATTATTTTTGTTTGATTTTGAAAAGAGGAGAGGTACAAAAGTCGATGTGCTTCTTTCCTTCCACCTTTGACATGCTCGTGAGTCATTTGCCAAAGCTCATCAGAAATGCACAGTCCGTTCCACGAATACCCGATTCCTCACATACCGTGACGCTTCTCCTGAACGCGTCCGCTCCTCGCTCCGACCTCAACGCGCACGACGACCTCGCCGAACTGCCCTTGCCGAGCGCACGCTCGGCCGGGGTACTGTAACACCACATTGAGAATCGTCGTCCATTCAAATTTCGATTCGACGATTTTTCCTAATGACCACACCACCTGTCCATCTCGTCCTCGGTGTCGGCGACTACGGTATCCGCGTAGTCGGCATCGATCTTCTGCGCGTTCACCAGTTCGTAGTAGCGTCCGCCCTTTGCGAGGAGACCGTCGTGTGTGCCTGAGTGGGAAACGTCGCTTGTTGAAATTTAAACGTGATGACTTTTTTCTCACCCATCTCTAGTATCTCTCCCTTCTCGAAGACGACGATCTTATCGGCGTTTCTTACTGTAGAGAGACGATGAGCGATCATGATAGTGGTCCGACCGACCGAGGCGTTGTCGAGGGCTTGCTGTGAACATTACACATTGAATTCGTTGAGATTGGTTCTCTAAGTCAAAATCAAATGATACGATTTTTCGAAAAGGCCGCGTTTGCTAGGCAAATGGGGAAATACACCACGCACCTGCACGATGCTTTCAGACTCGGCGTCCAGTGCAGAGGTTGCCTCGTCGAGGAGGAGAATCTGAATGATTGTATTGGTTACGGTAGAATACAGTAACTGGCTGGATAAATCGACTTTCGCAACATACAGTAATCTAGACTAGTAGAGTAACCAACAAGGAGTTACAGTAACCTTGGGATTCCTGGCGAGAGTTCTCGCAATGGCGATGCGCTGCTTCTGCCCGCCTGACAGTTGGACACCGCCATCTCCGATGTGTGTCTCGTAGCCCTGCGTAATTACGGTATTTTTAGTGTCGATGAAACGTTAACAAGGCGGTAACGGGGAAATTTGACAAGGGCGTAATGGGGGAAATTTAACAAGGCGGTAATGGGTACGGTTGATTATAATGTTCAGTCCTATTGCAAATACAACTGACGATCTGTAATGTGTGTTCAAAAAAATCAGCTATGTATAGCTTCCGAAATGTGTTTCGTCATTCATTGGAAAACTAATAAGCGTCTGGACAGGCTAAAGTGCTCATAATATTTTTCGTCCACATTCCAAGTACGTTTCATTGTTCTCATTTCAAGTCACGAGTCGTCTTGATATCGTTGGTCCGTCGATGAATGCTTCCAAAACAATTGATCCCCCTCACCTTTGGCAGTCTCGACACGAAATCGTGTGCATTAGCCATCCGACAGACTCTCTCCATATCCTCAGTGTTCATATCCGGATTGCCCAGTCTCAAGTTATCCGCAATCGTGTCGTTGAAGAGAATTGGCTCCTGAGAGAGATCAAAGATCAAGTCGTGATCGCTAGTAATCAAGGTTTCTTGAGAACAAAGATGAAACCGCGTAATACGTTACATCATGGTTTCACTATCGTCGCGATAAACTAGGAACTTCGTGGAAGAGGAAAGAACAAACCTGCTGCACGATTCCGATGTGTTGCCGCAGCCATTGAAGATTGAGCGATCGCACCTCGTGACCGTCGACCAGCACCTGGGGTGCATGTTTCTTAGCTGTAAATTTTTCCAGAAGTACTCCCCGTATTTAGATGTGGTGCCTTATTCTTCAAAATTCCTGTCTCAACAACCAACAAAATATTTCAGTTCGTCTTTTTTGAGACAAAGTGTGAAATCTCTGATCTTTGATCCCAGATCATTAGCCTATTACCACTACTCAATTTCTCTTACTTCTCAATTGCTGGCACAACCATTGCTTATACTATTTGCAATGTAATCGTTGATCTTTGATCTTTGATCGTTTTTATCTATAATACCTCTCCTCTTTCCGCCTCATAGAGCCTCGTGAGGAGGCCGACGGCCGTTGACTTGCCGCATCCACTGCAATGACTGAGTTGAATTAATCCTGCTACTCACCACAATGCTCTTCGAAAAAATTGCCATTAAAAAATGTCATTGATCATTTTTAAAAAAAATTATATTTGTTTTGGAGCGTGAAATCAAGGCGCAATCTATCAGTGTCCTTCTTTGGTAATTCATCCAACTCACGAAACATAACCGATCGCGCTCATTGCGAAGAAGTCAAGATGTCCACTATTTCCCCTGATTTTTCTATAACTGATAGAGCGCAGCCCCATAATTTCACAATTTAGTATTCCCCTGAAAGTTTCGTAACAATGGGGAGCTAACACTGGTGAAAACACGTTCCATCGTGACAAATCGGTGATGCTGTTCTTTTCCTCAAATCACTCAAATCGACCACTGATCATGCATAATCGCATCATCTAGTCGACAAGCAAGACACTCCAATGAAGTCACAATGAACCTCTTGTTGAGCCTATGCAGTTATGTTTGATAATGTATCACTATTTCTGATGAAGACCAGCTAGTGAAACAATTTCACGTCAAATTCGGAGATACCCGATCAATGGGAGAAATGATACATTTCTAAATGGAAGTTATCGAGGTGATTGGAAGGGTACAAACAACGCAAGAGCTATCGATCTGACCATATTATCAATCATAGCAAACAATCACCCACCACTCACACATTCACTTCTCTTCTCTTCACCGATTCGTTTTGCTTTTACTTATTTTGTTTTCATGCGTCTTTTTATATTTTGTTTTCATACTATTTTGTTTTCATACTTCATACTTATTTTGTTTTCAAAGTCTATAAATGCGTACAAGTTTGCATCTGTCGTTACTCCTGATACACCACACCCTTCTTATCACCGATTCCATTCCTCACACAGAGAGATAGAGAGCGAGAAATGCAAGGGAAGGCAAGTCTGGAAGGCGATAACACTCAAACTCTTCCTTGTGAGCTTCGAAGCTTTTCCCGATCTTTCGATGTTTGTAGCCTTTGTGCGGGAGAGAACAATAGGTTACGACTTTACCACTTTCGCAATACAGTTACTACTACTAGAAAAGGGTCAAATATCTCTAGATAATTCATTCGAATTGATTGCTCAGTATTAGACTTTTTTCACAGTTCATGATTTTTTTTTTCACTGTGTCATGGAATTTCGGCCGTTTTACTAAATAAAATTTTTTCACAGTTCATGATTTTTTTTTCACTTTGTGTCATGGAATTTCGGCAGTTTTACTAAATAAAATATTCAGAATGGGCAAGCGTCTGCCGATCTGGAGATACAGACGATCATCATACATGCGTCGACGACATTCCTCATCGTCATCGGTATCATCTGATAGCGAAGGCAAAGCGATGAGAGAGGTGGACTTTCAAGATGAAAATCAGGATTCCAGTCATAATTTCTTTTTTTTTAAAGAAAATGTTCGGTGCTCAGAGGGATACTTCTTCGTTGTCTGCGGGGTTTCCGTCCGCAGGCACTGCGGGTTTCTCCGGCAGGCTCCCCTCCCAAGTATGTTGCACTCCCTTTCAAATTACATTCAAATTATTTCTGTAATCATTCATTCATCTTTTTCGGAACCATTCTGGGCTACCATCATTGATATATTTCAAGGCCGAATGCCCTCAATCCTCTGCCAATCTCAATCGACTCTTCCCTATCTCTTCCTCCAATCCATTCGATGCCAATTGGGCTGCGATCAGCAACGAGAACGTCAAACGGTTCAACGCAGCTCGAAAACCGCACCGGAGCCGCAAATGGATTGCAATGACACTGGAGGACGAGATTCAAATAAGAGTGAAGAATGAGGAGAAACTTGAGAAGGTATGTAATATTACCACCGCTGTCTCAGTCTCTTAACGCGGAACTTTATTATCAAAGTATACTTAATATTGTGATGACGTCATATTACTTCTGATCTTCTTCAGAGACTGGCGGTGATCGAGGAGCGGCTCGGCATTCTATCCACCCAGGAGTCAGAAAGGGATGAAGAAGCCAAAGATCCGGTGGTAGCACAGGTGGGTATAAAATTAGAAAAACTTGTTCAAAAAGAATTCGGCCAGCATAGCATAACATACGTTATCGAGCTAAAGGAGCTGGTCCTTTTGGCAACAACCCGAAACATTCACCTTTGCAATTCCGAGCTATCGAATGCTTGCCAAGTTCGATATGTTTCATTGCAAATTGATCAGTGAATTCATTCGTGTTATCTTCTTTAAAAAATTAAATCGGAATACAAATTTAAATTTAAGTTTCTTCTAGACCGTGACCTCTCCCTCCCTTGGCTATCACGCTCAGCGCATTCGCGATCTGACGGATCAGCTGGATCAAGAGAAAAAGAGAGGAGACGAGATAGAGAAGGAGAGAGACGATTGGAGGGAGAAATACGAGATATTGAAGAATTCAAAAATGATGCAATAATAGTTATGTGATGATAAAGAATCTGCCAAATTTCGCAATCGTGTAACACACGATCGATCAAACAACGTTATCACTCGTCGCATATTCTTGTCCTTGTGTCCATATTCTATCGCGTTGTTCGCATTTTTTACGTGAGCATTATTTCTTTCTCTTATTAACGACCTGTTCTTGTAGAAAAAAATGCGTCGGCGAGACTTCAGAGATCCAAGACTGACTCACTTAACTCCTGGTGTCTATATGAGAAATTACGAAGGGACCATAAATAATCCCCCTCCCACTACACGTAGTCCGACTCCCGTTACCTCCGAGTTTGTGAAGCGTATGCAGAGTACAACATACCATCATATTACAACCGTCCATATGGGGCATCTTGATGCCATGAACAATGACAGACTCGCAGACAAAGAAGCGATAGAGAAGGTGAGGTACGCAAAGTTACTAATTTATGAACTGCAAATTCAGAGGCTAAAGTCTTTTGAACAACAGCTCGCTAGTCTAGTAACACAAGCTGCTACTGTGGAAAAGATTGGGGAACCTGAGGTCTTAGTTCCTTCAGAGAAGATAGACGAACAAGCGGAACCGGGTTCGGTATGAAATTGTCTTTCTGCGTTTTTTAAAATTTTTTTTAATGCATTTATTTCAGGACGAATTCGAAGTGCTTGACAGCTCGGACAAGCAACGTTTCGAGAATCTTGTGCTATCTTTGGATTCTGCTGAATCGTCACTCGATGAGTCAAGAAAGCAAAATACCGTCCTGGAGAGTGATAATCTAGCTCTCAAGAGGCGAAATGAGGAGCTTGAGAGGGAAAAAGACGATCTGAAGAGTCAAAGAGACGTTTATGAAGAGAAATACAACAAACTTGTCAGTCAGATGCAAAACATGTTGAGTGGATCGAACTGAACTATGATATTTTATTGTCTTTGAAGTGAACCAAATGAAGAATTCGTATTGCTCATTACGGAAAATACACGTGATGAAATCACGTATATTTTCCGGGGAGGATGGAAATAATAAGGGTGCGATTCATACAAGGGAATAAGAAGACTGCAAACACTTCCAAACTCGTACAATTGCCATCGCTCTCTTATCACACACATATTCAGCACCAAAACACGCACCAAAAGAAGATGGCTGCTATTTTTTCCTCGTAACTACTCAAAAAAAATTATTCGTCCCGTTTTGTGACTTGTAGGGAGATCAATGCATCTTATGCAAACACTATTTCACTCACGTTTTCTTTAACTTGCAGAAGCCGTGAAGAGAAGATACGAGATAGAGGAGAAATTCAGTAATCTAATTGCGACCTAATCTGAGGTATGCTACGAAATAAAGCTATTTTCAAAAATAATTTGCGTTTTCACAATCACTATTTCTGTGTATGTGCGTCACCAAAGAGAAAAGAAAGTGGGGCAAACTGGTTCAAACGCGTTGTGGGTATCTTTTCACCCACGATTCGCATAAGATGGCCAACAACTTTGGGTTTATTTCAAATTAATCTACGCAACTAATGTTCTATAAAGCTTTGTTTCAATAAAGCTAAGCAACCAAGCTATGCAACCAAAAGTTAAAATTTCGTGACTGAGGGAGGATTAATAGTATGCAAGGCAAATATAGATGCCTCATTTCAAAACCGAGTCAGGCGCTACCGATCCATCAACCTTATCAATATTGTTCAGTAATAACATACCTTATCACTTCTATACAAAAGACGAGTCTTCTCGTATTTTTCAGTCGACTTCTCTTCTACGTTTTCACTCGCTAAACTTTGTTCTTTTTTATTGTATCTGTTCATTCAGGGAAAATGCGAGTTGACAGACAACGAAGAATGGCTCTATACAGGGTTCCAGTGAATGCCGAACTGGCTGACAATGAAGCACTAGAGAAGGTGTTGTTATGATTTTTCTGGAGTTTTTTTTCATCATGCAGAAAATTCAGAGAGTAACGGCATTGGAGCAGCAGATGGCTAGCATTGCTCCATCAGAAAAGAAAGACGAAGAAGAGGAATCGGTTACTGTAAGAATCACATTTGTAATGAATCGTCAAATTATTTCAGGACGAATTTGAAGTTCTTGATAGCTCGGATAAGCAACGTTTCGAGCACCTTGTGCTATCTTTCGAATCGGCCAAATCTGCACTCGATGAGTCGAAAAAACAAATCATCGCTCTGGAGAATGATAATCGTGTTCTCAAGAAAAGAATCAACGATTTTGAGAGAGATATGGCAGATATTATTAAAGAAAAAGTCGATTTTGAGGACAAATACAACAAAATGGTTAGTCAGATGCATAGAATGCTACATGGTTCTAACTGAATACGGCAATTGTAGTGACTTTGACGAAAACCTAATAAAGTATTCGTCTTGCTCGATACGACCATGTTGATGATGAAATCTCTTGTATTTACCGGGCAAGATGGAAATAAGAAGGGTGTGATTCTTCGAAGAGATTAGGAAGGCGGCAAACACGTCCAAACGCGCACAATCGCTATGAATATCTTATCACACACATTGAGCGCTAAAAGACTAACAGCTGCTAGTGGTCTCCTTCTTGAAAAAGCGCTATCCGTTCCGTTTTGTGACATGTAGGGGCATTGATCTAACCCGTCCTAACAGAGCAAACATATTCCGGCTCGTCGGTTGTCATGTTCTCACTATTCCTCGTTCGTTCGCGAGTATGGTGCACGTGTTTCGCAGAAAAATGAGCGTCTGCTTTGATGATTGGGCGACCACTGGCGATCAAATCAAGAAGGAAGCAGTGGATGAGAGACGAGCTATGGAACAGGTACTAGTTTACTGTTGATTGATCATCAGACAATCGAAAGTTCAGAGACTAGCCGTGTTGGAACAGAAGCTTGCTAGAATCGGCGAGCCCACGGTACCTGCACAGAACGAAGATTCTGAATCGGTATGTGCTTGCTCACGTCATGCCGGTACTCACAAGCAAAAATCAATACATCCTGTACAGCGCTCCTGTTACAGAAAGATGCCAAACCACGGAACGATTCCGACAGTTCTCAGCAACAGCAACAACGCATAGAGCAACTCGAGACGGAACTTACGGCAACCAGGGTGGAACTTGCCTACGCCGTAAAGAGAAGAGACGAGATAGCGGAGAAATTAAATAATCTAATTGCGATCATGAGTGAAACTCTGAGAGATGCAACGAAATAAAGCTATTTTCAAAACAATTCTTATTTTCTTTCAAACACATTTTCTGTGTATTGTATGTGCATCTCCAAGGAGATAAGAAAATGATGGAAACGGGTCCAAACACGTTGTGTGCGTCTGTTATCAAGTAAAATTCGCATCAGATAGCCATACAACTTTGGGTGTATTTCGACAAAACTGTGCACCCAATCCACTGTCTCCACTACTGTGATATTAATAAATCGATTCGACAATCGATTCCTGAGTCACCGCATCATTTTTGTCGCGTTCCCGTACTTTCATGTCCATTTGGGAATATGGTGCTTGTCTCCCGCAGCAATATGCATCGTTGCCGCGCCGATTGTCCATGCCCCGAGAGAGTTAGAGAGAATGAGGAGAGAAGCGAGGAGTCACGATCACTCCACCAAGTCAGTTCTAGTTCGTAAGAACGGCTATCAAAAGTGACATGGCAGAGACTTGCGATGCTGGAGCAGAAACTGGCTTGCATCGGTGAAAATACGACGAAAAAGGATTCTGAATCGGGATCGGTGAATAGTCCTCTTAGACCTGGTTTGAATAGCTGTTATTTACAGGAAGATTTCGAGCAACTCAATTACACTGTCGATTCTAAGCAGCGTATTGAGCAACTCGAGTCAGAACTCGCAGCTACTAAGGAGGAAATCGCATTCGCAATGAGGAGAACAGATGAGATGGAGGAGAAATACAACAATCTAGTGAAAACTATGATGGAGACTGTGACGAATGCAATAAAATAAAGTTAAATTAGATTCAATTCCAATTGAATTTTTCTCTCGAAAGTGTTATCTTTATTGTTCGTGTGCATTTCGCAGTGAGCCAACAGTCCTTGATGACTCATCATTTGTGAAATCGGCTGAGCGAGAGAGATAGCTAGACAAAGAGAGAGCGCCAGAGAAAGAGAGACAGTAAACGAGAGAGTAAGCACTCGCTAAGAGACGTCATCACTATTTCTCTGCTTTCATCATGTTGCGCTTACCATGATTAATCACTCACCTCTTGTATGATACTTGTATGCCTATTGTTTGACTTCCATATAATACATGCTCGGAATCGATAGGAGCATAGCGCGTGTGAATGGAAGATGTGAGATTAGTGAGAACAAATTGAGAGAGAACACTAATACAATCGTTCGCCTATGCTCTGCGTGTACGTTTCAATGATTTTAAAAATTAATAATATCAGTCATAATGGAATATTCCCCGAAATAACCAACGCTTTTCATGATTGTCTATTGATTATACGCCTCGATTCAAAGAGGGCGCAATGCTGAGGCTGGGAGAAATATGATAAGACTTATCATATTTCGCATTGTAAGTGAGAGATGTTAGTGAGTAGTGGTGACTTATCATTGGTGAAATCGAGAGATAGCGAGAGAAAGAGAGTACGAATAGTGAGAAAGTTGACATCGTCACTAATTTAGCCTAACAGTCTTCGTTTTTATTGCTCTGAGTAATATATCGATGTTCATAATTATTTGTTCAACCACATAATTGCACAATTTTATTTTTCTCTCTTTTTTCATCAATTGGGGATAATATCAGTAATGCGCCCCTCCTGTCAGCGTCGATGGTTCCCGGTTCCAGCCAAGAAAGCAATAGGTGGAGGAAAATTTTACCACCCAATCCAGAGTCTTCAGTGAGTCTCATGCAACGTAGTTTACTCAAAAATTTAAGATTCGGTGCAGTGAAAATACGATGACACTGTTGTGTTTTTTCGGCCATCCCTACAAGGGTTTCTTGATCTTATTTGTTTTTGAGCGAACCTTTACATTTTCGTCTCAAGCGACGCTATGATGGGGTAACTTCAGACCGGAAACTATATATGATTACCCATTTTCAAAAATCTAAAAATATCTACAAACACTTGCTACATGATGTACATTATGAAATCCTCTGAAAATCTACTAGTCATATACTTTTGAGAAAGTTACTTTTTCGACTTCAAAAACTGTGGGTTACTGTAAGCCAGCCAAAGTCGACCTGAGATCTTAGCTAGTTGTGCCGTCGATCAGTACTCGGCACCCTTACTTCAAGAAAAAAGTATAGAAGGAATCGAATGTTTAGTCATCCGTGAGCATGTGCACAGATGTACCACTATATCCCAGAGGGTCTCTTAATAATTCTAGGTCCCTCCAACTGCATACTCCAACCCGTATCCTCTCTCAAGGCCTGGAGAGAAGATCGTGACTGTTGAAATGATGAACGAGGAGAGGGAAATGAAGAAGAAAGAAGAAGAGGAGTTTGAACGAGTGAGTTCCACATTCGGCAAGCTCATCATAGGCAGTTTTTTTCTCTCAAAAAGATTTCAAGTCAATAATTCGTTGTGAAGAAGGATATTCGGAGCAGAGTTCTAATACGTTTCAGAACACTTTGAAATAGTGACGAAAAATTCTTGACTATAGTATCATCAACGATTAATGTGAACAAGAGGTAATCAATTCAGAAGTTGAGCGCAATGAAACTCGAGTTGAGCATCGGACAAATTGCACAAGTATCGGCGGCAGACGCAGAAGGGCAGCTTCCAGAGACGGTATTGCATTTCTATATATTGATGAAATTGAAAGAGAAGTCAAACTTGAGATTGATTATGGATATGTTTCCAGATGATAATGAAAATAGTGAAGGCGCTTGATTAGCAATTGAAGCAGGAGACGTCGGTCCAAAAATTATAATCAATTAATATTAGTCCATTCTCATAATTATGTTACAGGAACCCGAGCCTTCGCCTGAAGACTGGCTCAAACGCATTGAAGAGCTCGAGAAAATTCTGACTCAGTCTCTGAAAGACAATATCAGACTTGAGATGGAGCGCGACAACGCACTCGAAAATCATAAGAGGACTCAACTAAGAAATTTACTTGATAATCCTGAATAAGTGATGAAAAATGTTCCTTTGTTACTCCATTTCATTGAATAAACCATTTTCACATCATCCCACATAAGCTATAGCAACATAAAATTTGAAAATTGAGCGCGATAAAGCACTTGAAAATAATCAGAATATTGTAACGCAGCTGAGACCCGTATTGGATAAGGCTCAGTAATAATTCACCACTGTGTGATTACCGAATATTTTTTTATCGAGAAACGTACCTGTGGCCGACGAACGCCACCGTTTCTCCCGGTTCGATACTGAGTGTGAAACCGTTGAGCACCTGTACAAAAGATCTGACTCAGAACATACAGGTGTCTACGAAAAGATCCAAAGATTCAATAATCTCTAATGCTAATGAAAACATTAGCTCATACGCACCTTTGTGTCTCTCCTGGTGGGATACCGGAAATGGACGTTCTTGAACTCGACCCGACCCGAAGCTGAAGGAGGTCGGTCGCCCCGATCTGCATACGCGTCGATTCGAGGAGTCTGAAAGAGAGGTGCGTTTTGAGAGCCGATTTCCTTCTCTAAAAAGTGTGCTCAACCAAGATTACTACTATTCCGTCTGGTCTGGATAGTGTGTGCAGCCAATCGTACCCGATCGATGGTCTTGTACACTATGGCCGCTGCTACGCGGGCGTTCAGCAGTACGAGCAGCTGGGGCGAGATCAGACCTGAAAAATTAAAAATGTTCAATTCGCGCCTTTTATCAAATATTTTGTTGACTCTGTACAAAAAAATTGATTTTTAATTAAAATGTATTTTTGAGGCGGGAGATTCAAATTCGGATTACCGAGGAAGTAGGCGGACACCATCATGGACATGACCACGGTAAACACCGAGCCAGCCTCGGCCACGACTCCGATGCGAAGGAGATATCCGCCGAAACTGGAGAATAGCGTCATTAAATAATATTCTTACAAAAAATACTGAATAAATACTACAGTCACTGGAATAAGCCGAATATTATGACTCGATCTTCGAAAATAAGGAAACTATAGCTTACAGTACGCCACAGCCGAGGTATCCTTGGAGGATGAAGAAGAAGAATCCTGAAAAAACAAAGTCAAATGTTAATTCAGACATGGCGCTACCGTACCTCCGAAGAATCCGCTCCAGAAACTCTTGCGCAGAGCATGCTTCTTGCCACGAGACAGCGAGTCGCGGTACCTGATTTCTGAAGTTTAATTAATAATTAATTATGTTGAAATTACCTATCAACCATTTCCTGCTGACCGTTGAAGGCCTGCACCGTTCGTACTCCGAGGACTGAATTAATAAATAAATAATTAATATATTAAAGTTTATTATTACCCGATTCCTCAGCAACCGCTCCTGCACTTCCCACATCCTTCAGCTCTTTCGCGGTAGAAGACGAGAGTTTCTGAACAATTTCCGAATTTAGCTCAAGATACGTTTCATGAGGATCGTAAAAGGAATGACGATTCCAGGACATCGATAGAAGAGCGGCAGCCCTTGGAAAAAAAAACCATGAACATGTAATTCGAATAGTGTTGCTTTATTTTAAAGCAATTTTAACTAAATTCTCACCCTGGCCATAATACTCATACACGTGCACACCGCGGGCGCTAATGCACTCATGAACAGGGCAATTCTCCATTCGATCGAAAAAGCGATGATGAGAGAACAGACGAACATGGAGAGACCACTGAAGGGAATGAGGGGTATTCGTTGTCTGTGAAGTGGCTAGAATGTGTCCTTTTCCTTACGAATATTTACAGACCTTTCCACAAATATTTTGTGTACGTATCACTCTGTAGATTCAGAGTAATGTTCAGAAACTATCATGGTTGATCGACTTTATTATCTGTGCCTGCCTCACATTGAGCGCATTATGCTCATTATGCGTGCGAGAAAAAGCATGAGGTTCTAAATGCGAACGAAAAGGTGAAGAACGTGTGAGCGATTGAATTGGGAGAGTCACTAGATTAAAAATAAATAACGAATACAAGACTTTTTCACTCACCGAAGCAGCAGTCCCAGTTTATCTCCGACGCCTTCGCGGATGCGCTCCATGTTGCTAAAATCGAAAATATTTATTTAATTTGTTTTCATTATTCAATTTTTTAAAAATTACAAACTCATTGAGCTGCGTGATGAGTGCTCCAGCATGGTTCTTATCGTACCAGCCAGCGTTTTGCCTACAAACATATTATCAGAGCATAACTATGATATTTCTCTGATGCGTCATTGATACTTCTGATAATTCTAGTTTCGATCAAAAGCATTGAGCAACGAATGAGTTTCGCAAAGAATATAACGGTTTCGACGATGATTCGTTTTTGATTTTGTCTCTTTTGGCAGAGGAAATTTTTTTTAAACTGCGCTTATGTGCTAACGTCGATAACTACCTGAGGATGGACTTTATGAACTGGACACGAGTGCGTGCTTGGAGACGGGAGCAGACGATATCGAAACACATGAACTGAAATATAGAGCAAATAAGAAAAATTTAAAATCAAAGACCGAGCGAAAATGACGCATAAGGTTAGGTTAACATTGATTCTCACATTGATAAAGTTGATGATAGTGATGCCGACTCCCATTCCCACGTAAATGTACACGTATTTGTAGGCTTCCACTCGGAATTCCGGTGATGTCACGTTTGATACCTGAGACACAAATAGAGACTCTTCACAGTAATGATTTGTTGGAAACAGATTTGAAAAAAATCGTTAAGTAAAGTAAACAAATAAAACATACCAGCATCAAGTTGAAAATGCCTCCCGAAACCATGGCGAGTACTGGCTGAAAAGGAGTGTTTATTCTTGGTCTATTCTTGGCACTTCTTCTGTTTCTGGCATATTCAATTCTATAATTGCATTCTTCTCTTATTTACCTATTTTGATTCCCATTCATTCCAAACTGTGGGGTCACAATCTGGGCCAGACACAGAAGAAGGTTCCTATTAATCACTCCTCATGCTCTGAAGGAGCCCTCAAACACATCTTTGCACATTCGCCTTCACATCTTTGTCAGTACTGCATTATTATTGAGTCAATCCGATCCGCCTATCACTGATAACCTATTCCATCACAATATTTCACAATCCTACCATCAACAAATCTTCATAATTCACTGTTTACCATGATGGTACCAATGTGACGATAGTCATAAATAATGACATTATTTTCAACTACTTCACATTTCTGAATATTCAAAAAAGTACCTGACACGCTCCCGAAGCGATTGCACAGAGACAGCCTAGGGCGAGCATCAAAAACTCTCTCCTTTCAGCATATCGGAACTAAAAATGAATCAAACTCTTTTTCGAAACAAGCGCCTTACCAGCGCCGAAAATGCGACGGGCTGAATCTTCAGGGTCTGCTTGGCGAGGTCGCCTCTTGAAAATCAGAATTTATGTCGCGTTACTTTAGTTACTTTGGAGAATCGTTTGTGAGATTTTTTTTTGGCAAGTGGTTCATTATTTTCAATGTGTTCATTTTATTTATCTCATTTTCATGCTATCACTAACGTGTGGCTAAGCTGAACCTCAAATAGCTCGTCGATTCTAACACGTTGCGTGAAAGCACATATGATACAATGAACATGAAATGCACGTTGAAATGATCACTTATCATGGATGTTCTGAACCGCATGCGAAAGTACCATTTGTTGGCATTGATTCTTGTGAGATTTTGTAACGAGCTAAACGTTGCCGCAAGTTCATCAAACAAAAACTAACCTGCAGAACAGATAGTTGAGAAATTTATCAAATGCCGACTTCTCGACCGGCTTCACTTCATCGTCATCACTGTCCTGCAATTAAATTAATAATTAAATAAATTCATTAAATAAATTAATTTAATCTTACATCCAAATTTAAAGACACTTGCTTGCTCCTTCCGGAGTTCCCCCGAGATATAGTCATCTGCAAGAGCGAGTGATTGTCCTATCGACTACCGTAGCTACCGTATGCGCGACTGGAATATCGATCGACTATGGCTACCGTAACCACGACACTATTTACGAATCGATAGAAGTTGCTACCGTAACCAGCGATTGTTCGAATCGGAGAGCTGAGCGCAGGGTTCTAGAATGAAGAGTGAGGGGAAGGGCGCTTACACGCTTACGCGAAATGGGATTATTCATCCATCAAAAGGCAGTAACAGAGCGCGCTCTCAAATGTGACTTTTTGCACGTTCGCTTTCGGAATTCAAAACTAGCATTCAGGCCCTTTTCTAGAATCCGAAAAACGAGGGAAACTTGAAAATAGAACGAGGAGCTAATGGAGTGCGAGCAACTGTCGACTGCTTCGGGTTAGAGTGCGGGGAGAAGTGATCTGCTGAATTTTAGTGCACCGCCCACCTCTCTGCTGCATAAATCAGAGCCCAAAATCGACGACCTTCTTCCGGTGGTCGGGTAGCCGAGATCATGCAAATTCGTGTGCTCGACACTTTTCTCACTTGATTTCGTTCACTTTTCGAGTCGACAAAACGATCAAAGTCGTGGCGTTTTGCATAAGCCGCCCAGTTTCGATGGAATTTATCGTCGATGTGAAAGAAAAGAATACCCAAAATCGATCATATCTGTGAGTTTCCGGGCGTATTCTGTAGTTGAAAAGATATTGAGGCACAGCTAAAGAATATTAGAGATGTGACATTAATACTGACAAATCTTGATTGATTGGTAGGTGTTATAACAGATCGGGTAAGTCAGTTCGCTAGGTACTCGTATGATCTGCTGCGAAAGAGTCAATTTTAAAAAGGTTACACAACATATTTCTGAAGAAAGCGAAAACATCATTCTTACAATAGAAAGTGTTGGCTGATAGCTTGATAAATATAAAATCTTCATTTGGAATATGTTGTTTTCAAACTCATGATTTGAATCACCAAGGTTCAAAGAATCAACGCCTCATTGAATCATCGAGTTTGTTCAATTGTGATTGTACTAAAAACTGAATCATCCGAGACGGTGATACAATTGCGGATTTGTAGAGTTGTTTCTGCGCCAATTAGATATCAGAAGAGGAAGCAGAATTATGTCTGGAGGTCGATCGTAGCAAACAGTGGACTATAAAAATCAATAGAGTGCAATCTACATTGTTCAAATGTCTCCTAAATATCGAGTAAGCGACTATGATCAATAATGGCTGAGAAATAATATTTTACATTGATTTTGAAAGATGGTTACACGAAACTAGTGTTGATCACACTTTCCAGTTTATATTTAAATTCTGAAACACATTTAAATGCAGTTTTTCATTCTCGAATGTGATTGAATTTGATTAGCATTCTCCCCTCCTCTCTCTCCCTCTCATTCTCTCCTCATTCCGACCAAAGATGCTCGTCGCGTGCGATCGCTTCGTGGTTCGTCTCCTCTCTTCGCTCTTTTCATTGATCAAAACCGTCGTTTAGACGATTCAAAACCGGAAAATCACGTTAGTGAAATCCGTCATTTAGGTATTGCTCCTGTTGACATCTCCTCTCGCTGTCGGGATGATTCAAAAAGCACCAAGCCCCCAGTCAAAGAGGACTCGACCACGACGATCGATACACGTATGTGATCTACCTTTGCACTTTCTATTGGACTAGAAACTACATTGTTGACCCAAATTGACACATAATCATAATATAGATCATGTTTGCATCTCATGTGCCTTGCTCACTATTGCTTTCGGTTGTGCAATATTGAGCATGATTGAGCCAGGCACATGTTTTGCATAACTCGTGACGTGGCGAGACATCACTGATCTTGACCAGCGGAGACGTCGAGGATGAATTGAAAATATTGTGAGAGAGGGGACAGTCTTTTGTTTGGCTGGTTTCTTGATGGAGAGTGAAATGAGTTTCAGTCGTTCATCATAGAGGATTCATCTAGCACTGTGTAGGGAATAATGTTATTGATCCACATTGGAGAGTCTTCGACTGGTGCGATCACCCATGTGAGCACCGAAGCGTCGATAGATCAATCATCGAAGCAACACATCGGTATGAACAACGGCACTGTTCACGTACTGGCAATGTTCGGAGGTAAGTCATTCTCTGCGATATTCAGTTTATCTCAGGAGCCGATCCTCTTTAACGACACGATTGCGGACAACTTGAGAATGGGAAATCCTGACATGACAACTGAGGACATGGAGAGAGTCTGTCGGATGGCTAATGCACACGATTTCGTCTCGAGACTACCGAAGGTGAGCGGATTTTGTTTCTGTTATTATTTGCATCGAAAAGATCGGAAGGGGCTGCCGAAGGTGGGCTGGGACTTATGTTGGTGTGTTTTCATCAGAATCACCAACAATACAACGATCTCTAGCTGCCTTTTATTCTGAAATGGAAATCCCAGATATTTTACACCGTTCTCCAGAAACTGATAAGAACAGCGACCAAGGAATATACGCGTTTTCATAAAAGAGGGCTACGACACGCCCCTTATGTTTTTCTCTACCTAAGTTCATCGTTTCCTCTCAGGGCTACGAGACACACATCGGAGATGGTGGTGTCCAACTGTCAGGCGGGCAGAAGCAGCGCATCGCCATTGCGAGAACTCTCGCCAGGAATCCCAAGGTTACTGTAATTTGATGTTGTTACTGTACTGAACAAGATTACAGTATTTTGCGAAAGTCGATTTATTCATCGAGCTATTGTATGTTACCGAAACCAATCGATGATTCAGATTCTCCTCCTCGACGAAGCAACTTCCGCATTGGACTCCGAGTCGGAGAGCATCGTTCAGGTGCGTGGTGTACATTCCTATTTCTTTCGTAATCATCGTCACTTTGTATTTTCAACTGGCTGCAATTCCCAACTCACTCAATTTGTAATGTTCACAGCAAGCCCTCGACAACGCCTCGGTCGGCCGAACCACCATCATGATCGCGCATCGTCTCTCTACAGTAAGAAACGCCGACAAGATCGTCGTCTTCGAGAAGGGAGAGATACTAGAGATGGGTGAATGGTGTGGTGTGATATACCTCGACTCGTCGAAATTTCAACAAGCGACGTTTCCCACTCAGGCACACACGACGGTCCCCTCGCAAAGGGCGGACGCTACTACGAGCTGGTGAACGCGCAGAAGATCGATGCCGAATACGGATACCGTAGTCACCGACACCGAGGACGAGGTGGACAGGTGGTGCAGTCATTAGGAAACATCATCGTTTCGAAATTTGAAAGGGCGACGATTCTCAATGTGGTGTAACAGTACTCCGGCAGAGCGGGCACTTTGCAAGGGCAGTTCGGCGAGGTCGTCGTGTGCATTGAGGTCTGAGCGAGAAGCGGATGCTTTCAGGAGAAGCATCACGGTATGTGAGGAATATGGACTCAAAACAGCATTCTACCTCCCCGAGAGTCACAATCGATTGTGTTTCACCGTGATTTTGAAATAATTCTGAGAATACAAAAGAACAAGAATTCTGAGAAGAATTCGATAACATGGAGATGTACTGGATAAATTCAATATCGTTTCTAAATAAAAATTCATTTTTCTCAGTCCGTCTCGAATGCGGAATCGGAGGCATTTGCTCGCGAAATTCAGACGAGAAACGAGAAGGACGAAATACTTGAACCCAATCTGTGCAGAGTGTTCAGAGAGGGAGGAAGGGAGGTCAGCTTGCTTGACTACTTCTCTAACTCAAGAGACAAATTATCGAAAAACGAAGGAATTTTTTAATGATATCTTTTTGAATATGAAAGAGTGTGGTTTCAGCTGCTCTTCGCTTTGATATTCGCATCTATTCGCGGAACTGAGCTGCCGGCCCAATCAATCGTCTTCGGATTGATTTTCTAATGTTAAGTCACGAATATTCATCTGAAAGGATGCAAAGGCACATGCATTGTACAATTGTTTCAAATAACGACGAACTGAAACTATTTATTTGACCGCACTCGGCGAATGGAAATTTAATTATAAAATTTCTAAATAATCAAAATTACTCGCCTTATTCTTGCAATCAACTGCAAAAAATGCAAAAAAAAAGGAATGTCTAGCTTTACATATTTGTTCGCCTTCAGCCTTCGACCTTCTCTCATCCGATCCCTGGCGAATGCAGCACATTCTTGTTATTTGTCTAATCATCTTGGCTTCTATCGGATTCCTCACCTTCAGCTTCCACTTCACTGCAGTCAGTAACCTTTTACTGTGTTTTTTTGCCACTCATAAGGTTACGTGAATAAAAAATTCACAATATTCTCAAGGAAAAAAAGAACCCTTTGCCGGTGTGGATTCATTCAAAAAAAACTATTTCGGTAAAGTGCAACGTAAATTCAATGTAAATACTTCATCGTATGCATCGGATCACGGCTAAATTTTCATTGTGCTTATTCATTGTTTTCATTGTTCGAGCTCCGATTGTAGAGTCTCCTCTTCGGTCACGCGTCAGAGCGCGTGACGCTCGACTTTCGCGTGCGATCATTCAAAGCAATCCTGGATCAGGTGATTAATTTGAATTATTCGAGTATTGGGGGCGATCGAGAGTCACAATACTTCTTGTTTTTTTCTCATGAGAATGAATAATCTTGATTAAATATTAAAGTCACGAGGGAATTTCGAGTAACCTCATTCTATTTCATTCTCTTGAAAACAACCACAACATTCACGGGGAATATCTTGTCACTAAAAGAGCCAGGACGAAATCGTGACCTGCTCCGTTTATTCGATCGTGCCACGAATAAAGTGAGATTCATATGGTGACTTGTCACAGGATGCCGCCTACTTTGACAATCCTGGTCACGCCCCAGGCAAGTTGATCACGAGACTCGCCACTGACGCACCCAACGTTAAAGCGGTGAGTAGAGTTCGAATTTTAAAAAAAAAGTAACATTTTCTCCATACCGTGCGCTTTGCGTCCGATCAAATACAGAGTGTGAAGAGTAAATAAAGACTCATCCCGAGGACTTCGTGTGGTCAGAGAGAAAATTATGAAGGAATTTCTCACGTAGGCATCATTAGTCAATTATTTGTTTTTTCTTCTTTCTGGAAGATAACATATCAACGGATTATCTCTGAGGCTCCTGATGAACTAGCAATGATGAAACGTATGTGAACAATCAAGTTTGGCCAATAATTATCGAGTGAAGCATCGTGCTTCCATTGAGGATGACGCTCCCTTCCCCCAGTCACCCCGTTATTATCTCAGGTGATCGACTCTCGCATGATGAGCGTGGTCTACAACACGACGGCATGGGTGCTGTGCGTCGTGATCGCTCTTGTCTATGCCTGGCCAGTGGGAGTACTGGGAGGTGTGATGAGGTGAGATAAAGGGATTCAATAAGCCATCTGAGGCGTGATGGTGTTTCAGAGACACGTTTTATTGAGTGAGAAATTTTATTTTTCCGAGGATTATGTTTATTTCTCTGCTGAGCGTCGTGGTGAGCGATTTAACGCAAACTCATCTAAAAGTGTATCGACAAAAACCACAATTTTTATAAAAAATCAAAACGTGTCGTGATGAAGACAAGTGTTCGTTTAGCATGTCACTGGGAATCTCAATGGTGTGCCTCGCTCGTCGCATCCAGAGCATTAACGTCGAACTCATCAAGAAAAATGAAGCAGGACGGGTAAGAATTTCATGATTCTATTCTCTCACTCGCTTAACACACAAAACAAAGGTAGTCTCATTTAAATTGATTGGTTCTTCCAGATGTCGATTGAGATCGTCGAGTCAGTTCGGACGATTCAATTGCTCACCAGAGAGAAAAGCTTCCTGGACAAGTACAGTGGCGCATCGAAGGGACTGCTGTGAGTAGACCTTCGAAAGTAAACGAGCACTCGACGAGTTTTCTAAACGAGTGCTCGTTTTCCGAGCATTTCGAGTGTTCGTTTTGGGCGCGAGTTGTCGGAATGAGAGAAAACGAGCACTCGCTGCTCGATAATCGAATAATTTCGCGAGCACTCGTTTTATTTCGCTCATTGCCATCGGCGTCGAGTAGTCGCTCCGCGCCCCTCATTCCCCTTCACTCAATCCTTCTCTGCGCTTCACAAGTCCCCGTCCACGAAACCAGAGTCATACTCTCCAACTTGATGTGAAAATGAAACATATCCCGTTGTCTCCAAACTCGCTCTTGTTCTGAAGCGCATGCATTTCTCTTTCCCCTCTCTCTCATTCCAACTCGTGAGCAATTTTCATTCGCTGACCGCTCGAGCACTCGAATTGGGTGGAGAATGGTACTCGTGCGAAAACGAGCACTCGTTTTCTAATCTAAACGAAAACTCGTTTTCGCTCGAGTGCTCGCTTTCGAAGGTCTAGCTGTGAGTAAATAATTTTAATGAAAAAACTTGAAATTCGCTGAGATACTTCTACTGCTGATATCTCACGTTTCAAAATTAGAATAATTTGCATAAACCGAAATATTGCAGCAAATCGGACTGGCTGCGCGGTCGCACGGAGGCCTTGAACTTAGCTTTTTCTCAGTCGTTCATCTTCTACGCTCTCGCTGCCTGTTACGCATTGGGAATCCATCTGATCAACATCGAATATCTCCAGAAGGATGCCATGTATCGGTGAGTTTCCAGATGAATGTAATAGTGTGTAAAAGTGGAATATGGATGAGTACGGAGACATGCCCGTTGAATTGGACAAAAATATATAGCAATATTCGATCAGATGAATGCGAAATGAGAGTGTGGAATATACTGTTGCAAGTAATTTCCATGCAAGCTTTGCAGTTTTTCTTACATTAATAAAACCATAAAACGCTCACTTTCAGTTCCGTAATCGCAATGCTTCTTTCGTGCATGTCAATCATGCAGTCATCGGCATTCTTCCCGGAGCTCGTCAAGGTATTTATTTAATGCAAATTATCATTAATGCAGACCTTACAATACAATCGAAATTAACAGGCCCGCACAGCCTCCGCTCTGCTATTCAACATTATGGATAGAAAGCCTACGACTGGGGATATTGATGATGGACACAATATCGTGAGATGGCAATTCACTGTTTTCTTTAGTGTGAACAATGCAATCACTATCCTCTGGCGAAATCTCTTTCATCTTTCATAAATCGCATAATATTTTGTGCCAGAATTTTGAAACATTAGTTGCACATTCATGAATTATCATGGCTATTTTACAGAGACTCGACGGGCGGATCCACTTCGAGAACGTCCGCTTCGCTTATCCTCAAAGACCTCATCAGCCCATTCTCAGGGGACTCGGGTTCACGGCGGATAGGGGACAGGTGCGACGAATAAGTTAACTATCTGGTGCATTTGAACTGCTATGTGAATGGAGTAATTTTAAATGGAAGATATCGATTGACGCTATTTTTCCGCGTATCTTTCCAAGAAGAACAAGTAAAGAAGAAGAACAACTAATTGTAATTTCAAAGAAAATCACAAGGTTAATTATCCGAAACATTAAAACAATGTTTGAAGACAACAATAAGAAAATCATTTCAAGACAAGGTGTTTCATCTCAGACCGTTGCTCTGGTTGGTCCGTCTGGAGCCGGCAAGAGCAGTGTAATCTCAATGTTGGAGCGATTCTATGACATCGCGGGAGGGTCGGTGGTGAGTTCTTCGCGGGCAGTATTCGGTAAATAGTTTAGACTTTTTAAAATTCAGATTTCTGTATCTTTTTTGGAATGCAATGATAATCGCACTTACTTTCACCCATTCTCGTATCAATTTACCGAACGCTGAAACGCATTACGAAGTACATTTTTAGAACATCGAATAAAAACTTTATTATTCTTGAACGGCTGTTCTCCGTAAATGGCCTCTGATCCGCTCCCTTTGTTCCAGTGACAACATAAAATTCGGTATGACTTGGGAGGTGAACGACGAAGAGGTCATGAAGGCACTCGAGACTGCAAATGCAGCCAAGTTCGTCATGAAGATGCCCAAGGTGGGTTATTATCGATGAAGATTCATTAATCAACATCGGTTGCAGAAGGAACTGAACTCAAGAGTGGAAAAAAACATGGATACAAAGATTTTTTAAATATTTCTAGGCGCTGGACACTGAAGTCGGCCAAAGAGGAATGCAACTTTCAGGAGGGCAAAAGCAACGAATTGCTATCGCTCGGTGAGAGTAGAAATGCATTTGGGATAACCCTTAATATTCAAATTTCCAGTGCACTCATCCGTAATCCAACCATCCTTCTTCTCGACGAGGCCACTAGTGCACTCGACACATGAGAGTGAAAAGGTGATCTATGATCTTTGATCTTGACCTAATTTACAAATGCTGACTGATCCGTTTAGTGGCATGTGAAGACTGATCCGAATAAATCTCTTCTCCAGATGGTCCAAGAGGCGTTGGAACGAGCTGCTGGTGGTCGAACATGTATCACAATCGCCCATCGTCTCTCCTCGATTCAGAACGCGGATAAGATTGTGTACATCGAGCATGGAAAGGTGCGGGTGAAACCTAATTTTTGGGCTGACACCATTTCAGTAACAAAATATGAGCATCTTGTCTTTAACATAAGTAGGAGACACACGTTTGATGTTAAAAATGAGGGACATTTGAAGACCGATAGAATTGAGTTGTTCAAAATATAGCCGGTTTCCTCTGTACTGTCTGGAACTTATATTTGAACTCTGTAGGTACTGGAAGTTGGAACGCACGCTCAGCTGATAGATATCAAAGGAAGGCGAGTTGATCTTTGATTTTTCGATGTTCAACCAATTTCTATTCAGATACTACAAGCTCGTGAAGAAACAAGACATGACATCATAAATGACCTACTAATATTACTGGATTTTATTATATTTCTCGTTGTAATAACCGACTTATTATCACCATTGATTATGCGTATTCTCGTCTGCTAAATTCATTGATTGAAGAATGCGTAAAACTACCTCAACGAGGAAAGATATGAAAAGTCCATGAATGGAAATTTTCGTGCGCAAAATATGAGAGCGATCCGAAAAAGTTGCAATATAACAACTTCTCCGCTCATTCGTCGAATATTACCATTACGAATGTTAGCAAATCTAATTACCATTCCCCATCTTCTCTCTCTCTCTCTCTCTCTCTCTCATTCTCCTCTCATTCCAACCAAAGATGCTCGTCGCGTGCTGTCGCTTCGTGGTTCGTCTCTTCTATTCGCTTTTCTCACTGATCAAAACTGTCGTTTAGACTATTCAAATCCGGAGATCATTTAGATGCTGCTCCTGCTGGCTTATCATTTTACCGTCGGGGATGATTCGAAAAGCACCAAGCCCCCAGTTAAAGAGGATACGTCAATGACGATCGATAAAGGTTCGCGATCTACTTGGTGACTTTTGGTTATTATACATCGAAGATGGGTGTCCTTTGGTTAGAGAGCGAGCTACCGTTCTTCTTTCTGAAGAAGTAGAAAATTCATTACCACTCAATTTTGCACGAATAAAAAAGTCAAAATTCGAATCAATGGTGTTACGATTGCGAATGGGTGTGCAATATTTTGTCAGGAGCATGAATTGCAAAAGTCGAGACAAACGTCATTGGTAGTGCAAGATCGAAGTCAATCGATATGAGCGGAAACAGAATCATGGTTTCATCCCTGTTCACATTCAGTAGGAAATGAATCTTTTGAAAGTCCGAGATGGCAGGCGATTATGTTGTTCGGTGGATTACTTAGTGATGACCGTAATGAGTTTCAACGTTTTGTCAGGCTACCATCGGAAGTGGACGTCGTGAAATAGGGTGATGTGAAAAGACTCCCCCGCAAAAACACTGATGAATCAAGGGAATTTCTTCTGTTTCTGGCCCAGATTGCAACAGCGCAGATTGAAATGAGAAGGGTGGAATGGAAATCGAGATTGGATGTTCCTGTGTCAGAGGCATAGACGTGATAATCTAGGTGTTTACTTCGATCTCCCCTCTATCCCGACCCCATGAGATCCCTAGACCTACCAGCTGTCACTCTATTCACTTTCCTCTATAGAGGAAGCCATTGTTCATGAAATCTATATCATATAGATTTCATGAACATCATTTAGTAGTGCGCAATCACACTAACGGAGGGAAGATACACCCTACCGTTACAAGGAGAAGAAGAAAAAGCAATCGCAGAATTGTCTGGTGGCAAAAACCGAAGAAGTGCCGAATCAATAACATTCCAGAATCGTCGACTCAAACATTGACGTTTGTGAGCACCGATTCGTCGACAGATAAACCACTAGATAAACCCGCCGATGTGAACAACGACACTGAATGTGAGCACTCACTTATTTCTCGTACTCTATCGTATCACTTATATCGATCGTTCTCTGTCAATGGGTTTTTTTCGAAAGTAAAATTTCCAATCCTTAATTTATGATTCATAGTCGTGATTTGCATACTTTCAGTCCGATCGGCGAATCTTTCGACAAACGCGACTACCACTCTATCAGATAACAACAGCACCGTGGTGCTTCTCGATCGAGGTCCGTTTCTTTTTCATCGTTGACATTCGATCTATTGCTATCCGAGTTGACAATAATACATAATATATTGAGGGATGTTTTTGCAATTACCGTATCCTTGCCATATCAATATGGCTCATCCTTTCTTCAGTTACCATCGACGACTTCGGAAACTACGATGAAAACATCGGCAAAGAGCGGGAAGGATGCAGCAACTGCAGCAGATCCAACTCGACTGCAGCACCTGCAGCAAGCAGCACTACGACCAGTGTGAGTAACAACCCGTCTCATGCTGAATGATCTCTCTCTCTCTCTCTCTCTCTCTCTCTTCAGCCAAATCATACCTGATCCCATCTCGGATCGCATTTCAGTTAGAAAATTAACCTTCCTTTTTCAGACAATCCCATCTCCCGCAACGACTACGGAGAAGGTTCCTATGTCAACTGAAGTGTATGAGAAGGAGTGAGTTTCACGATAGAAAGAAATGGAGTGGAGTGGAGTGGAGACTGAGCGATTGCAAGCAGCTCTGAAACTATTCAGAAAAATAAACTATAAACTGAGAGAACCATCACTAGTATAACCTGATGCTAACTGATATTCAGGACCGTTTGGGTTGAACTCAAACCTTCTGTCTACTGGGAAGCACACGAGCCAGAGGAGATGTATTCGTTCATGAGTCTCAAAGAGGCAAGAAGATCGGTAAGATATTTGCACTTTATCCTTCACTTTTTCGATTGATTGAGTGCTGAAAAGACTAATAGATTTAAATCAATCATATAAGGGCGTATTTACCAAAGGAGATTATTGATAGACGAATTGTTTGAAATAATTTAATTTTTAGCCTGACGTGCAGCAAACTGACCCGAACCAGAATACCTTTGGCTTCCTCGTTTTTGCCATAGGTAATTTTATATTTATTTAGAAGCTCTATTATTTCAATATTTCGATCTATCTCCGCTACTGAAAGCCTAAATTTTAGAGAGAAAATATTATCCATAATTATTGCATAACAACTGCAGCATTCTGGACTGTGGCCTTCATCGCTTCGCCCCTCATTGCCTACAGGTTTCCAGCGAGGATTCAGTCGAGTGATCGGGAGGTGAGATGAAACCGCAACGCGTGAATCTTCCTGATTTTCAGAAGTTGTGCGTCAACGGCAAATCGCCCGCAGATAATGTGGAGGCGGGGCAGCCGAACCAGAATATCGTGGTGAGAAGCAAAGATCAAAGATCAGTCAGAGATCGAGTTGATCTTTGATCTTTGTAATCTGATAATGTGTTCAGGCATCCCAGTCATCAGTCGAGAATCAGTCAATTCCGTCGAATTGAGAAGATCGAGTGTTGTGAATCGAAGAACGATAAATTTGCTGATATCGAAGAACGATAAATTTGCATATGACGCCGTTCGCCTTATTTTCGAGCAAGGGTTGGCACAGCTCAAAAGGTCAATTTCCTGAGAATGTGTGTTTTGAGGTTATCGAGGGTGGTGAAGACGATGGGCATATCCATTTTACCCTCAGACCTCTCGTTGGCTCCAGATGGCGTCACGTCGAAATCACATCTTCACGTGCTACTCGTCTGTCGAGAGTGCTAATTTTACGTAAAAATGTTTCCTGGGGTAGAATTGCATGGCGAACACGCCTGTATAGTTGATTTTTCATTATTTTCAATAATAATTTTGAAAATATCAACTTTTCGCATAATCAGAATAGCGCTTGCCACTGTGCACCACGCGATCGGGCGTCACAAATAGGTTGCAAATCCGAAATTTCAGAATATTTCGTCATTAGATGGCCGAGATAATCGACTTAGTGTATTGAGATTGTCAGTAATCAGCCATCTCCCTTGATCTACCGGTGAGATAGTATGGGAAATGAGAGAGTAACGAGAGCGCAGAGAGTGTAGAGTGGCCGGGCGAGACAGATAGAGGGGAGGTCAGAGACGCAGAGAGTGCGCTCTCTCTTGTCCCCACACTATCTCGCCCGGTAGATCAAGGGAGCTGGTTCTTCACTGACAGTGCAGAAACGCTGTAAGTCGATTATCTCGGCCATCTAATGACGAAATTTTCTGAAATTTCGGATTTGCAACCTATTTGTGACGCCCTATCGCGTGGTGCACAGTGGCAAGCGCTATTCTGATTCTGCGAAAAGTTGATCAAAATTATTATTGAAAATAATGAAAAATCAACTATACAGGCGTGTTCGCCATGCAATACTACCCCAGGAAGCATTTTCACATAAAATTGGCTCTCTCGACAGACGAGTATCACGTGAAAATGTGATTTCGACGTGACGCCGTCTGGAGCCAACGGAGCCTCTGGTGGCAAAATGGATAAGCCCATCGCCTTCAGCACCCTCGAATATCCCAAAACACTCAGTTTCAGGGAATCGACCCTTTTAAGCTGTGCCAGATTGATCCGAAATTGCTCGAAAATAAGGCAAACAGCGTCATATATGAACTCGATTTGATTGTACCACGTTGATTACACTGCATTATGCGACAATACAAAATGCAGATCATCAACTTTTATTGGAAACTTGAAGAAGGGTTGGAAGAGGTTAGGAAATTATTAGATAGTTTCTGTTATTGTATCATAAGATTGAGAAAAAAACACTGCCAGAAATGAAGCTTTTTCACACCCCACGGAAAGTCATCTGCAATGTTTTTTTTAATATTTTTATTTTTAAATAATAAAAAAATAACTGCTCACCATCATTCCCCTAACGTTTGCTCCTCCTTTCGGTTGCCATGAAACCTTCATGAAGTTCGAGGAGCTTGTAGTGTAAACCTGTTCCTTCATCGCTCCAGTCAGACTGAAATGTATGCATAGTTAGGGTTTAATTTGGAGTTCTAATTTGGAGCGTGAGGCTCATCCATTGTAACTTTTTTTTTCAATGGGAAAGGTGTGATTTTCACTTCGCAATGATATCTCCGCCATAGTAATTCTCAAAGAGAACCAAGCGATCGCAGCAAGAATTCGCCTCGAGAATGAGGATCTTAATAAATTCGTAATTACATTGGCTGAAAAGAGGTTCAGCCCAACCTCCACTTCCACCCTCTTTCCCTCATCGACAATAAGCATGAAATCGCATGGAGTCGAAGCATCAAACGGGAATCCCGGCGAGAAAATCTGAAGAAAAAACAATTTCTTTCACGACAAAAAAATACGCTTCTCCTTACAATTTGCCCTTCCTTTGGCGACTCGGATGGGCAAAATAGAGAAGAATAGGAATTTTCTGAATGATCAAATTCAAATGAATTTCATCCTCGTACTGACGCGGTCGCGTGCAAGCAACGGAAGCCTGGGAATTGCAGTCAACATTCACCCATTGTCCAGTGACTCCTTGCGAGTCCATGATAACACAATTGCCAAGTCCGTCGATTGGGAATCCTGAAAACTAAATGTAATTTGGTAAACTTTGAATCCTAACCGGGATAAAAGTTCTGATAGCTCCACTCCGATCCATCAATCCAGCTAAATTCGTTCCCTGACATTAACGCGCCAAGATACAGTCCATTCAGTTGGCCTTTCGAGAGGGCCAATCGACGAATGAATGTATTTTCCTGAGAGTCATTGAAAAATGGAGTCGTCAAAGGCGAATAATCACTCTGTCATTGTGAATAGAAGCAAGATCAGCTCCAAAACTTCCACAAATCTTCTGTGCGTCTCGCCAGTTGAAAGCGGTAGCACCGATCTAAACAATTGGTTGATGCCCTGTCTATTTATTATATTTGCCTAAACGAGATTCAAAAATGCTCCCAAAAACAAAACAAAAAACATGACTAACCTGATAGCAGACTGCGTCTTCACTATCGTCTTCGAAACTTTCGCAGTTTTCCGATGGAAGTGGAGGTGGGGGCAAGTGTGAGATACAGTAAATGTCAGAAGTCCACGAACGGCGGCCACTGCCTGAGATATCATACGTGTTACTCTCTGATGTACACATCTGGAACACAATGTACTGCAAATACTTGAACATTGTGATGACGAAATCGATCTCTCTTTTGCGATTGAGAAGTATAATAATATGTTTCAGGCATTATGTAAACTAGTATTGTGTAAGATAATAGACAGTACCGACAGCCCACTGTCCATCCGAACGGATTAGCCAGCTCCAACCAGTCTGGCAACTCTTATCCAATCCTGAGAATATAGAAATACTATTATTTAGGCGTTTAGACGATCAAGATTGAACACAATATATTGTAATGTCATACCAGAATCATACAATCCACGAGGCGGTTTGTAGTCTATAGGCGAGCTATCAGTCCACTCCCATTGCTTCGATTTTGTGTTGCATACCAAGCCTACGTAATTAATATTAATTAATATTCTGGGAAACATCTGAATCACCAGTTACAATGCCCTCTTTCGACGCCCGACCTGCCCAGTACGATTGTTGCTGAACATGATGGATTTGAACGTTGCTTACATGATGAAATTGTACAAACTTCCTCATTGTGAATGATAATTGGCTGAGATCGGATCTCCTTGCATTTCACAATGGCATCATTAGCCGTATCATCATAGCGTGAATTTATCCTGGTGTAGTTCCCTCGGCACTGACCATCGGAAACGAGGTCCAAGCCGGCAGGGCACGATGAGTGAACGACATCTTGATTTAGTTTCAGGAAAATTGATGCGAGTGATATTTGCTTGCATTGAGCAGGAAAATCACAATGTTTCAAGCAAACGTTTTATGATTAACATATCGTTCAGCAAACTGATATTGTTAGAGATGACAACTCACATAATGTCGAGAAAATTAGTAGAGCCCTCCTCATTTCAAGAGATGGAAGGTGGTCGATATTTCTGGTTAAAAAGGCTTCGATCGCACATTTTCCTTATCACTAATTGTTCTTATCGAGAGATGACGTTGGTAGTGGGTCAAAGAGTAGGTTGCAAAGAAGGGAGGGAGCATGAAAACATCATCAGCACTTTAAATTTTCAAGTAAATATTTCGCAATCAACACCCTTATGCGAACATGTATCACATTGAAGCGGAATGTCAACTTCCGTCATTCAATTCCGGAAGAGATATGAGTCACCTTCTCTCAACAAGAACGCTCACAAAAGATTCACATTGTCATCGATTGCTGTAATGGGCGCAGTATTCTCCAGTATACAGGTAAGCCCGAATCCTGAAGGAGAAGCTGTAGGAAATGAATTACCACCATTGGACTATCATCAACCGGAGACACGTCAACCAGTGTTTGTTGATTTTCTCAAAGACTTGGCTTACGGCAACTTTTCAGATACTTGCCAAGAAGGGATTCGGAGACGCGACCTCGATATGCATCTAACGCAGACGATGAAAAGACGATAGGGTTCGTATTATATTTAGATCATATAAGATGATCGGAAATCTCCTAAAGTGAGCAAATTTCAAAGTATTGCAGCCCTATACTATCTGCAACCGTTGATGAAACGAAGAGGAAGAGTTTCTTGGATCTTCCTAACGAAATCATCGTCAAAATATTCTCACATTGTAATAGTTGAACTAACTATTCTTCGTCCATTGCCTTTATCGGGTGCGATAGAATGCCCAGGGAGAGAAGAATACACCCCTTCTTATACACGTTGTGAATCATCTCGTAAATGTGAGAAGGGAGAAAGAGATGTACAAGGGGTGAAAACGTGGATGATCGATTGATATATCGTGATGATGGAATCACGACACACATCTCGATATTCCGACTCAGTTCAATCTGCGAGTGAACAAGAAATTGGATAATCTGCAGTTATGTGTCCAGAACGAATTGGAGAAAATCGAAATCGAGGTATGATCTACCTTGATATGTATCTGGATCGATACTGAAGAGCTTGTGTCCTTGTAATGTGAGGGGAGAAGTGACAGAGTGATAAACAACGACGTTTATCGGCGAAACGTAGACTAGCCGGGTGATGGGGACGTGGGAACTAGACGACGGGAGAGAGACGACTGGGCGTCTCCTCGGAAATAGGCGAGGGGAATACATACGGTATTCCCTGAATATCAGGGGAAATCGTGACAAGAAATAACAGGTTCAAAGTGCGTCGACCTGTTACTTACAGTATACTTGGGATTTGAATGGGCCACGAGTTCAAGGGGTGCGCGCTCTGGGGCACGACTATTATTTACGTGGGGAATTTACTATTCGTGTATAAAATTAATATGGAGTATAATTACTATACACCTCCCCTTCAAGGTTGACACTTAGTCGATCTTAAAAACAATTTGGGGAAAGAGGTGAGGTGAAGGAACAAAGTTGGTCGGGATATCATTCTCGGATGATATTATCAGTCTTGGATGGTCGAATAATCCTTCATTGAACACGAGATGGCGATGTCTTCTTCCTCGGACGCGAGGAAGTTCTGCCATCATTCATTGAACACTAGATGTCGCTCGACCTGTATAATCTGTGAAAAAGCTGGGAGAAAACCTAGCGACAAAAGTTGCGAGCTTTTTCGATGAGAAATTAACTGTTTCTCTTGTTTACACACGCTATTTTCTCTTTCTCTAACCAGCTCGTCGAAAACCTCGTCCGAAAAGCTGCGAGAAAAGGTGGCAGTAAAGTTAGAGAAAAGCTAGAGAGCGTGTATTTGAGGAGAGGTTAGAGGAAGTAACAACTTGTTTACTTCCTCTGCGTTCTCTCGATTCGCGTGCTCTCTCACTTTTCTCTAACTTTTCTGCCACCTTTTCTCCGAGCTTTTCTCGCAGCTTTTCGGACGAGGTTTTTCACGAGCATGTTAGAGAAAGAGAAAATAGCGTATGTAAACAAGAGAAACAGTTTATTTCTCAGCGAAAAGGCTCGCACCTTTTGTCACGAGGTTTTCTCCATACTTTTTCACAGATTATACAGGTCGGCTGTCTTCCTTCACGATCTCTTTCTTGACGATGAACTTCTTCTTGTCCTGCTGCTTGAGCGTCTCATTGGCGGCGATCTTCTCGCGAGGCGTGGTGAACTCATTCACACTGAGAGGTGTGGTAACCTCTTCACTGATCGGTATCATTGTATCGATCGATTCAGATCTCACTCTGAGAATCTCCAGCTTCTCGATGAGATCACGGCCGATGATCACTCTGTCGGTGTTTGCAACGTGCACTTCTGTACTTGCCTTGATATCACCGTACTTGAGTTCACCCATGAACTTGCCGATGATCTCCATCTGCTGGTCATTGGCACACACGGCCACACAATCTGAGGAGAGACATTGAGGGGCACCGATGGATCTCCAAACTTCTTTGGAGATGAAGGTGATATCCGATCCAGTATCGATATCCATGGCAGTGGAGACTCCGTTGAGTTGCACCATGATACTGTAGTCAGCCGACTTGACTGTATTCACTATCACAGTATCCACTCTGCTTCTCCTTCTGTCCCTGTCCTCGTCCTCTGACTCACAGTCATTGCATTCCTCAGCCACATGACCAATGCGATCACAATGGAAACACTTGAGTCTCCGTCTGTAGCACGTTTGCTCAGTGTGATCCCCATTTACACATCGACTGCAGGAATTGTACGAGGTCTTCTTGTTCTTTTTCACTTGGTCGCGCGTCTTGCGCTCGCCCGTCTTGGACTGCTTGGCGTTTCTATCATTCCACTTGTGGTTCACCTGACGATGCATCTCCGTAATGGTTCTCGAGTCCTTCTTGAGCTGCGAGAGATCATTGTATACCGATAGGAGATCATTGAGAGTGCATTCCTTGCCCTTCTGTTTGGCCGTCTGCATCATCTTCAGATGCACGTCAGAGTATCGAGGAAGATCGAGTGAGTGCAGGAAAGTGAGCACCTTCCACTCATCAATCGTTGCCTCTCGCACTTGAGCATTCTCAACCGTCTGGGCAAAACATCACCTGCGGGCGGGAGTCGAACCTGCCTGCGTCGGCATGCCGGTCGGACACCATGCCCAAGCCTTTCTCTACCTCTTGCAAAACATCACCTGCGGGCGGGAGTCGAACCTGCCTGCGGCATGCCGGTCGGACACCATGCCCATTAATGGGCATGGTGTCTGACTGACATGCCGACGCAGTCTCCGTCGAGCGTTCCCTGCGGTAGGCCGCCATGGACAGATGAAAGGAGTATTTGAGATCACGGTATGAAGAACCCGCCTGTCTCAAAGTAGGGTCCCGAAAAAATGGATTTTCGTTCACAGACATGCTAGAGACTGGCTCTCACATCCTCGATGTTCTCCTGACTCATCTTCAGATCGAGCATTGATCTTCTTCGATCGAATAGAGACGTGTTGTCTCCAAACAGAGTGAGCATCTTGTCTTTGACCTGATCGAGGGTCATATCGATCCACTTTGTGGGTGCGATCGACTCAATGAATGTCCTCTCAACTGACATGACATGTCGGATGAGGAGTCTGCTCTTCTTCACATCATCCCAGTCTTTGAGATCGATCGTGAAGATGTCCTCGTGTCTGTTCTACCATCTCTCGAATGTGGCACCATCTTCAGGGGAGTACACGAACTCCTGAATGCGTGATTCGATCGCGATCACATTCATACCGAACATCTCATTCGAGTTCTGGGGGTTGTTTGAAGCGACCCCCAAATTCTGACTCATTGCTTTAGTCATCTGGGTGAGCACAGCCATGAGCTGCTCCACGGTCGGCTTGTCGCCCAACTTGGCAACTTCTTCAGCGTTATCGCCCTCGCCTGCCATACCCGCACTTTCGATTTATGACGAAATCGAAATTTGGGCAGCACTTCGTGTGCGATTTGAATCTGCCACGAGTTCAAGGGGTGCGCGCTCTGAGGCACGACTATTATTTACGCGGGGAATTTACTATTCGTGTATATAATTAATATGGAATATAATTAGTATACAACATACCTTTTCATGGTCTCATTTATCATGTTCTTCCCTGCAGTTTGGTTGGCATGTCACTATACCCACTCGTTCGTTTTCTACATTCCAACGAGACTCTTCATCTCGAGCAGGGATTATCGAGAATGGCGAAGAATACAAAAGTGAAGGAGATATGTATTGGATCAACCACCACTCTCGATGAGGTTCTAATTCATTCCGACTCTTTCTCTTTATCAACAGAGCATTACAGCAAAAATGTCAAATCATCCGAGAACTACTCGAATTTTCTTCTCAACTAACAAAGCTTGAAAAAAGATATTTATACTCAATAATCAATTGTTCAGATACAATTTGTATCAATCGATCTGCCTCTCATAACGCTGGATCGGCTTCAAACGCTGGCGCAGAATGTTAGAATCGTACAAATTGAACATACCTGCTCCTCGATTACTGCGAAAGACTTATCCACCATCTACCAGGTGAATGGTGATATAATCGTGTTGTTCAGAAAATGTTTACAGAAAATGGAAAAAAAAAACATGTTTGAAAGCCATATTTCAGGTGATGAAAGAGGGAAACTGCAAATTGGAATCATTATGGGTGTCGGTGCAACAAGGAATCAATCGCTCTTTCGAGCAATCCCAGTTCGGAATACGAATCGAGGACTACCACATTAGCAATTCACAATTCTCTGCCTGGAGATGGCATTCTGGATTCACAAAAGTCTCTCGACGTCCGGCTTTGAAATATTACTGCACGAACGATGCTGTTGAGGTTCGAAGAATTTTTTTTATCCGAACATCGTATACAAATATCATTTCCATTGATTTAGCTCTACACGAAATTCGGTCACGACTTGTCCATCATAGAAGGAGATCTTATCACGATCATTGATGCGATGTCAAATATGAAAAATATTGTCAAAATTAAAAAGATCGATGACGAGTTGAGGCCTGAAATCACTTTCAAGGTCCGGTTACGACTGGGCTTGATTGGTATTGATTTGAGAGTCAATGTATTTTTCTCACCTATTTACACTCATATGCTAACTTTATATAGTTTCCGTGATGATAAATACCAGAAACGTATGAAATAGAATACATGTACTACATGAAATAGGGAGGGGAGGGGAGGGAGGAGGAATCAGAGGTAAAGACACTGTGAATCTCGTGATGAGTATATTCCATTCGGCAGGGGATATGCCTAGAGACCACAAGGTGACCTACTAAATTGATCACACCGGTTCAAATGTGTGTTCAATTTGTTGGTATGGTGTTGAATAACATTTTTGCTTTTTAGAGTTAGTATCTATCTCATCTCTGCGCCGAGTTCTCCCACGAAGTGGGCAATGGAAAGGAGAGGGAAATCAGGCGAGAGAGAAGGGGGCGGAACTTCTCTCGCGCTCCCCCCGCCCTCCGAACGCCTCTCCCCGCGCTCGCCGACAATTCGGAGAAAATTATTAAAATTCCAAAAAATATCTAAAAACTCTTCAAAAATACGAGTGAACTGATTTTGAGTTGCGGAGCTTGGGGCGTTCACTAGAAAGCCTTCAAATCACGTTTTTCGACCTTTAAAGACGCGTTTGACCTACTTAGAATGCATCGATCACTTTTCGCATTGCATACTTTGCAGTGGTTGCTGAGACCTACAGAAAACGCTCTAGAGCGTCCTGATTGATAATGAACTGGAATTGTCGAGTCGTGCGCTAGTTTTGTGCAATTCCCTATCCTCCCAAAGTGGGAAGAGACTGCGGTCTCTAGATATGCCGATCAAAAATAAGATGTTGATGCTGATATGAACTTCTAGCTTGGTGAGCTTGATAGTCCTGTGTTTTCTACACAATAAGTGCTATTCAATTCACGCCTAAGTATTGAATGGAATTAGCCCTCGTCTCGTTTTTTAGAGAGAGAGGAAAAAATGAATATATTTTTCTCTATTGACGAGCTCTCTCTCCTTATCCTTTCGCTGATCTGATTCGAGGGGGAGGGGCCGAATAGGGGCGGAGTTCAGGAAATCCTTTCGAGATAGACGAAAATTTCAGGGACTCTAACCATATGACCGAAAAAAAACGAATCGGTTGAATGAATACGAATGAATGTTTATTATTATGTTTGCAGAACTTTCAAAACAGGAAAATATCCAAGTGCCTCGATTTTTGAATTATTTACACGATAGGTTATCGTCGATATTATCAATGACGATCATTAGCCATTTCATCATTTAGTGGATTATGTGTTTCGATTATTTTCTTCCTCTATTGTGGACTTCCAAAAATCAATTTGTTTTCTCTACAAAGACTTTCGATGGTTCCTTTGTTGAGAACGGACCTCTGAATTGTTCTGACTGAGAATTGAATCCTTCGTTGCACTCCATTCAATCACTATCTTTCTCCATTCATTTTTCTCCATTCCTCCCGATCCATCGATGAAATTGTTCAGATTCGTTCTCAATGCCTGAACACAAAAAGCTTGATTATGAATCCATTTCCATCGCCTACCGTATCCTTATCGTATCGATCGTTGCCGGTCAAATTATGAATGGCTTGTGTGATTCCCTCTTTATACTGCATGACAACATAGGTATCTAACTGTTTAAGCGCAGTCACACTTTTTCCCATCATCTCCCATCTGAGAATATGTGGATTGCATCATACACCTGAAAGGAAATTTCAGTGCTTATGCTATGTACAAACTCACCTCACAATGAGTTGCCAAGGAGTGGGGCCATTTGGATCTTTGACAAATTTGTCTTGACGAATCTTTGTATCAATACAGTTCTTGAATATCTTGAGAATATTCTCTTGAAGGGTAGGAATATGAGCAGAATTCTTCAATTTGTAGAGGAGGTCATGAAAATAAGTGGTCGTCTCCTCTGAAATGTATGTTATTCGTTTGACTCTTTCATAAAATAACGATCGTTATTCGCAGTGAGATCTATTATGATTTTAGTACAGAAAAGAATCTGAAACAACAGGCGAGAATGAACGAGTTAATTAAGATATTCAAACCAGTTTCTGTGTCTTCTCTGACTCAATTACCTCACTCCTGTTAATGATACATTCGAATAAGTTCTTGATGAGTACATCTTGATCAGACATCACACATTCTGCAATCATCTAAATCCATTTGATAAAGAATTATCATACCTGAGAGGGAAGAAAGACATTTCCCTATTTCTCTTCATTTCCTTGAGTTTGTAAATTTTCTCCAAAAATGTCTCCCAACTTTTTGAAGATTCCACTGAGAAATGTATTGCGAGTTTTTCTGTGTTTAGAAGGAGCAAGAACAACCTTTGGAGCAGGATTTCGTTCGGAATTTCAGAAGAATCAATCAATATCTGGACAAAGTTTAGTATTGCCTTCATTATTTGAAAAGAAATTTTCTCAATGAGTTATTTGTAATATTCCAACCTCTGGGTCCTTTCTGTAGGTGTATACGAATTTCTCGACAATCGTGAGTGTTTCCGGCTCCTGGAAAAAACATCTTTCGCAGCAAAAATAGGGAAACTGTGAACCTTAGCAAGTTTCTTTAATTCGTCTGAACCAGGGATGAGTTTAGAGAGAGATTCAACCGCAAGTATGAGAATATCCCTCAATTGATTCACTGGCAAAACGCCAAAGAGGATTCTACTGAAGAACAATTAATTTCAATATTTACAATAGAATTAATCTCACATGGCTCCTTTCACTTTGGTAATTGCAGAGTAGTCTACATTCTGAATAACTTGAGTCAACTTCATTATTTTCATTCAACATACGCAATCGTCCATGATTAGATGATGAGCTATTGACATGTGGGATGTGATACGTCCCTGCTAATATTTGTGACTAGGTACGCACAATTGACTAAAATACCTCTAGGCTGTTTTTAATTTCAATGAGTGCTTCTTCCAGTTTCTTTATGTCTTTCTTCCTGTAATCTCTAATAATATTCAAAGTCTCATGCATAATTGCATAAACTGACTTATCCGCTTCATTCACAATCCGTTTTGACTCGGGATTCTGAATGTAATTGACATTGATTGAGTTCTTAGTCTCTTTCCTCACTCTCGATATTATACTGAACAGTCTCTCAATGCAAGGACAAATGGAAGCCGTTTTTGAGTAGGCAAAGATCCTTTTGTGACGAAGCCTTAATTATCACTCTCCTTTTCATTTTATATTTATGTTTATTCCTATATTTGAAAGGATGTTATGCGTACCAGAAAAGAGTAGCAAAGATAAAGATAAGCATGATTGTGAGAAAGAGGGAGATCCCTGTGATGATCCAAATGGAGAAATGTACACTCTGAAATGACTCGATCACATACAAAATGATTGAAAGCGAGGGGTGATTGGGATAAGAGGGTACATTAGGAGGGACCGTCGTATCATCCATCGTTTCGTTCCATTCCGATGTAATATTGAGTCCATCGTTTCCATCATTGATTATTTGCGAGATCTGAGATGAGAGGGATCAACATTTTCCATGAGATTCAAATGCCGACCGAAGAGATGGGATGTAGAAGAAAAGAAAGAAGAAGATAAATCATCTTCGATGTGAAGAATTATCGTCTTCTTTCCCTTTTATCCTCTATCTGATCGAATTCAGTGACAGAATTGAACTAATATGATTCTTCTTTACCTCATCCATGAAGGAATTGTTTATAGATCGGCGGGAATATCTCGTCCTCCTTTAAATTTTGAGAGACCCTTTCAGTCACTCCAGCAGACGTATCGATGATATTATCCGGATCAACTTAAGAGAAAACTTCAAATCAACATTCCCATTTCCCATTCATCATATCTTATTTCATAGAGGGAGGGATGTCTCACCCACTGAGTATTTTCCCAAATCTTCTTCCCACAAATCGATTTTGACCCCATCAACTTACTTGGAACCAACGGTTCCATCATGTTCCGTCTGACAACTCGTTATACCCAAAACTCGAACCTACAAACAATTTACGATAATAAGGGAAAGTCTCATTCAATTCCCCTCTTGGATATCACTAATCGACATTCTGGAATTCAATTTATCATGCAAGAATATGATTGAAAAATAATAGAGTGGAATTCGAATGTGAGAATGAAGGACGAACTCACATTGAGAGTTCCAGCATTGGCAAAGAGAAAGAAGAGAAAGAGAAGAGGAATCGACCGCATTCGAGGGAAGAAAAGAGAGAGAATGACACGGGAATACGGAACAATAATCAATTCAAATCTATGTACATTCTCCATGACTTTTCTCATTTCCACTTCATTCTCTCACTCAAAACGGTCGAATGTTTCATTAATAGATACTTACATTGTATTGTCTTAGTTTCGGATACACTCTTATTCAGCTTGAAATTTGAAAATGAGGATTCAAGAATGGGAAATGGGCAAGATGGCTGGATAGATCTCAATTTATTTAAGCTGGGATTGTAAATGAAATAATGGAGAGAAGCAGTAATGTTAATGGTAATTCAACAGAGTCCGCACGTCTTCTTACACTGGACGGCCATTCTCGCTTTGTATGAGGCATCATTGCATTTGTCACGAAGAGAAGAACAAGAAGTGATTCCAGTTGAGGGATTCGGAATATCAACACAACCTAAACAAATGAGGAAGTGGGAGGAGAAATACGTCTCCATGACTCGAGCTTTTTTTCATTAGAATTAATCAGATTTCATAATCTCTATTATCAGATACATAGATAGAATCGTTTGTCACTCATGAAGCTAATAATTATTAGGTTGTCCGGAAAGTCTTTGTCCATGGGTTTGTTTACACACTGCTCTACGCAGATGAACATTGGTTGTCCCTCGTTCCTAGTTTATAACAAGCAGGTATGTGCCTTTGCAGAGAACAACTCCCCATTCCCTTTCCTTCACTCAGGCTCTAGCAGAGCAACGATATACGATATTTTCTTAGTGCCATCCACATCCGACATGTTCTGCTTTACCTCTTCCTATCCAACATCAAGATGAAGGATTCGAAAACTCCCTTGACGAATGTTTTTGCCACGTATGACCCACACTACAAAACCATCAAAATTTGGATCCATCGCTTCAAAGAAGGCTACTTTTCTCCGAGGACCTGGAAGACCCCGTGAGTTGGATTTCGACACTTTGACGAAACGTGTGGAAACGGGCTCATTTCAAAGTGTACGTGAACTGTCCATTACACTTGGCGTGTCCAATACCACAGTCGAGAATGGTTTGAAATCCCTCGGAATAAGGAAAATTTTCGGTCGATTCATACCCCATGATCTGACCCAAGCCAACCTTGACCGTCGAGACAATGATTCCACTTCCCTCCTCACTCTCTACGGTGGGGATCGATGGCTGGACCGGCTCATAATGGGGTATGAGAGAGGGGTCTCCTACAATAATAACCACAGGAGAGCTCAGTGGGTTGGAGAAGGAGAGACCCCACATGATGTCCCCAAACATGACCAGCACCCCAAGAAAATCATGCTCTCAGTGTGGTGGGTGGTGGATGGATTGATCTACTGGGAGATGCTCCCCGAGGGCTCGACAATCACCGTGGTCAAGTACGTCTCACATCTATAGAATTTCAAGATGACCGTCGATCATTCAAGCTTAATGGAGAAAAAAGTGTATTATCAGAATCTCAGAACAAGTCAAGCAGGAACTGGCTGGATAAGGTTGGATGGTTCTCTCTCACCCACCGTATTCTACGGACATGGCCCCGTCAGATTATAGGCTTTTCGCCGACCTGGCCCATGCCCTTCGATATATACATTTTATTTCCCGTGGAAATCTCGAGTCTGCACTCAAGCAATACTTTGGGTTCTACGGGGAAGGAATCCATAAGTTGATGGAACGTTGGGCATATGTTGTCAATAATGATGGCGTGTATACTTGATCTCATGCTATTTTTTCTACAAAGAAATTAAGTTTTGAAAAATGGACAAAGACTTTCCGGACAACCTGATATTTCCGTTGATTGAGAAACAAATAAATTTATATGTTCTTACCACATCTACCGCAAGTGTTGGGGCACTCTTGAGTCATAATGACACTATATCCATCGATTGAACAGAGATGGGAAAATCCCTCGCACTCATTCTTGCCCGTCGTGACGTTGACTCTATCTTTACAGAGAGAATCATTGGCATTCCCTGGAAGGAAGAAGGATCTCTCTTCTCATTTCTTGAATTTACACTCACATGCAGAGAAAACGGGAGAAATGAGAAGAGCGATGAGAAGGATTTGAACCATGAGGAAGAATGATGGAGAGGGATGAGGGGATGGGGGGATTGACACTTGGAGTGATGGAAACAACTGATCAAATATGAGGAACGGAGAAGTGGAAGACCATCCATTGCATCTTTCGATCGAGAAGGGAAATAACATAGGGAAGGAAGAGAATCTTTCGGTTATTGAGATGAAAATAGATCAAACGAAGTTCATTGTTCAAGTTTCATTCGCTTATGCAGAGCATGAGATATATTCTATTTGAAGTTGACGAAGAATATCTCCAAATGTATCAATTGTTTCTGCATCACTGTTTCCATAATTCTCAGAGCAGTAACAATATAATTTATCATCTAGTTTTTTTATTTTTTTATTTCCATCTAGTATTGCAATAAAAGAGGATTTTGCAAGCCATTGTTGAAAATGTTTTCATTCGTTCTCTTCTCCGCTTTTCTAATCACATATGCATCTCTGGTTATGGATAGATACACAGTGATTCCATCCGAAAATGTCGTCAAGGTTCGAAATTGATCTCTACTGTTCTTTGAAATGAAAATGACGATATTTTGTAGGCTGTTGCCGGCTTCAAGACGTTGGGAATTGCAGAGAAACACGATGTTATGTGAGATGTCTCTATTAAATTTTTAATCATTCAAGAATAATCATCAATGTTGAGTTGTCAAATGACCTTTTGTCGTTTTGATGGGAATGAATGGTGCTACTCCAAGTGTTCTCTTCTGGCCAGAAATGTGGATGAAGTGAGATGGAAGGAATCATTGAATGAACCAATAAGAGAACTGAAGGACAAGAAAGATTGTGTGATCACGTTAGTCTTCTTCTCCTCTCAATTCCATATTATCATTCAGTTGTTCTCTCATCTGCTCTTCTTCTCTCTGTTCCAATCAATGCCCATTGCTCTGTCAATATCACTTCTCTACTCCCAATAGATTGGAATACGAGAGGGAATTCAATCATCTCGCAGCTCAATTGGAGTCTCAATCAACGGAATGAGAATCATCTTAGAATTCCGAATGATAAACACACTTTTATCGTAACGGTTCACAATTCCATGCACGAATTGTGAATGGATCATGTATCGAAAAGGCAATTGAATGCTATTCCATTGAGTGAAACTGGTTACGAGCATTCAAACGAGACGAACTCGAGTGACGATTCCATACCTTCGGATGATTTTTCTCGTTCTTCTCCTCTCTTTCTTCCCTCTGACAATAACAAATGCTCCTCCCATCAATTACGTTGTCTTGTACGGGTAATTCATAAACTATAGCTTACTCTCATTTCCCCGCCATTAAGTTCATTCAGGTATTTGATTAGAGATTATCTCAACGAATATTTTTTTCCAGGCGTTAAGCAATAGATCAACGTGGGATACTCTTCAGTGCGTGGCCCTTCTTTCATCCCTCATTCCTCATTCCTCTTACACTCATTCTCCTTTCAGATGCAATATGATCTACTGTCATTTCGAAAATTAAGACGCCTGTTTACCATTCTGTTCCATTCTGATGGAGAGTCGTCTAAATGAGGAACCGATGGATACGACTCATTCCTTTCAAAATGAGACAGAATGCGCACAATTTTTGGTTACATATCATTGAGAGATTTGAGTGATATCCTTCCCTTCTATTCATTCAGATGTCATTCTGACTGTGGTCATGCTCCTTCTTGTCTCCCTACTTGTTCTTCTCTCTGTCACATTCATTTTTCATTCGAGAATCGATTGGAATACGAAGAAGAAATGGTCCTATTCTCATCGGATTTCGAAAGAGCTCAAGAAGAAAGCAGCAAGTTGCCATCGAGAAAAGCAAATTCTGCTAGAATTAAGCAGAATGGATAAATCCAATGATGATTTTCAACACTGCTTTCCATTACATAATGTGCAACCAAAGTAATAAATAAAACACAATTTAATCTCTCGTATCAAACAGTGTACAATGAAGAATCGCAATTTGTCAATATTTGGAATTACTCGGAACATAACACAGATCCCCTATTGAAGAAGGAGGGAACGATATAGACGGACAATTGAATTTGGAGAAGAGAGGGACATTAGAGATATGACCAAGACAATCTGTCATTAATCCCTCCCTATGATGTCAATGTATCAGAATTCAGATCCTCAATAGGTTCATGATATTGACCAGGGTTAACTTCACTATGGTATCATATGATTGAGAATGGATCGAAGGGAGATGGAAGCCCTCGCTCGAAGGAGATGAGACATCGAAGAAGTACACAAGGAAGGTTCGCCTGATTCCAATTCTTCCAAATAAAAATTAAATCGCAGCGTTAGTTTAAAAAAAAAGATATTGTTGTGAGCTGCGAAAAAAGGCAAAAGTTCTCTCTGGCCGGGAATTGAACCCGGGTCTCGCACGTGACAGGCGCGGATACTAACCACTATACTACCAGAGAAGTGATGATGACAGATAGAAGCACACACTTTGAGAAGGGCTCATTTCCACTTCCAATCTCGCATTTCCTCTTTCCTCTGTCACCTCCAATCTCGATTGAATGGCAGGGGTGAAGACTTCCTTCCCACTCATCGCGTGGCATCGGGCAAGTAAAAATAATTTTTGAACGGAACCTTTCACACGGTCGATGTATTTTCGATTCACGTCACTTCAGACTGAATCATCATTCTCAAAGAAAGGAATCCTTACATTCAATTCTAACACAGTTTTTCTCGGTTGATTCATCCAACGAACTGATATCATTTCACTGTTATGAAAAATTCTGCAATGGTGAGCTGATTTTCCTACTATTCCTTTTTGACAAGAAAAAAACACCTAATATTGAGGTGATCGAAACGAAAAAAGTTTATTCTATTATTTCATATTCATTAGTTTCACGAGCTTGCTATTACTTAAATAAATATTAGCCAATATTTTTACGAAAACCTTTTCAGATGTCGTTTCTCGATTTACCGCGAAAGATTCAACAACGCATTATTGGGAATTTGGATTTGAAGTTAGTTTTCACGGATTGCGAAGTGTAAACTCCTTTGGGTATCTAAAGTAAAAACTACCGAGTGCGAGTCATTTACTCTCGCATGCCGAGCATTCGATGTCATCGAAAAGACAACCACTATGGTATCATATGATTGAGAATGGATCGAAGGGAGATGGAAGCCCTCGCTCGAAGGAGATGAGACATCGAAGAAGTACACAAGGAAGGTTCGCCTGATTCCAATTCTTCCAAATAAAAATTAAATCGCAGCGTTAGTTTAAAAAAAAGATATTGTTGTGAGCTGCGAAAAAAGGCAAAAGTTCTCTCTGGCCGGGAATTGAACCCGGGTCTCGCACGTGACAGGCGCGGATACTAACCACTATACTACCAGAGAAGTGATGATAAGAGATAGAAGCACACACTTTGAGAAGGGCTCATTTCCACTTCCAATCTCGCATTTCCTCTTTCCTCTGTCACCTCCAATCTCGATTGAATGGCAGGGGTGAAGACTTCCTTCCCACTCATCGCGTGGCATCGGGCAAGTAAAAATAATTTTTGAACGGAACCTTTCACACGGTCGATGTATTTTCGATTCACGTCACTTCAGACTGAATCATCATTCTCAAAGAAAGGAATCCTTACATTCAATTCTAACACAGTTTTTCTCGGTTGATTCATCCAACGAACTGATATCATTTCACTGTTATGAAAAATTCTGCAATGGTGAGCTGATTTTCCTACTATTCCTTTTTGACAAGAAAAAAACACCTAATATTGAGGTGATCGAAACGAAAAAAGTTTATTCTATTATTTCATATTCATTAGTTTCACGAGCTTGCTATTACTTAAATAAATATTAGCCAATATTTTTACGAAAACCTTTTCAGATGTCGTTTCTCGATTTACCGCGAAAGATTCAACAACGCATTATTGGGAATTTGGATTTGAAGTTAGTTTTCACGGATTGCGAAGTGTAAACTCCTTTGGGTATCTAAAGTAAAAACTACCGAGTGCGAGTCATTTACTCTCGCATGCCGAGCATTCGATGTCATCGAAAAGACAACCACTATGGTATCATATGATTGAGAATGGATCGAAGGGAGATGGAAGCCCTCGCTCGAAGGAGATGAGACAAAGAAGAAGTACACAAGGAAGGGTCGCCTGATTCCAATTCTTCCAAATAAAAATTAAATCGCAGCGTTAGTTTTAAAAAAAGATATTGTTGTGAGCTGCGAAAAAAGGCAAAAGTTCTCTCTGGCCGGGAATTGAACCCGGGTCTCGCACGTGACAGGCGCGGATACTAACCACTATACTACCAGAGAAGTGATGATGAGAGATAGAAGCACACACTTTGAGAAGGGCTCATTTCCACTTCCAATCTCGCATTTCCTCTTTCCTCTGTCACCTCCAATCTCGATTGAATGGCAGGGGTGAAGACTTCCTTCCCACTCATCGCGTGGCATCGGGCAAGTAAAAATAATATTTGAACGGAACCTTTCACACGGTCGATGTATTTTCGATTCACGTCGCTTCAGACTGAATCATCATTCTCAAAGAAAGGAATCCTTACATTCAATTCTAACACAGTTTTTCTCGGTTGATTCATCCAACGAACTGATATCATTTCACTGTTATGAAAAATTCTGCAATGGTGAGCTGATTTTCCTACTATTCCTTTTTGACAAGAAAAAAACACCTAATATTGAGGTGATCGAAACGAAAAAAGTTTATTCTATTATTTCATATTCATTAGTTTCACGAGCTTGCTATTACTTAAATAAATATTAGCCAATATTTTTACGAAAACCTTTTCAGATGTCGTTTCTCGATTTACCACGAAAGATTCAACAACGCATTATTGGGAATTTGGATTTGAAGTTAGTTTTCACGGATTGCGAAGTGTAAACTCCTTTGGGTATCTAAAGTAAAAACTACCGAGTGCGAGTCATTTACTCTCGCATGCCGAGCATTCGATGTCATCGAAAAGACAACCACTATGGTATCATATGATTGAGAATGGATCGAAGGGAGATGGAAGCCCTCGCTCGAAGGAGATGAGACAAAGAAGAAGTACACAAGGAAGGGTCGCCTGATTCCAATTCTTCCAAATAAAAATTAAATCGCGGCGTTAGTTTAAAAAAAAGATATTGTTGTGAGCTGCGAAAAAAGGCAAAAGTTCTCTCTGGCCGGGAATTGAACCCGGGTCTCGCACGTGACAGGCGCGGATACTAACCACTATACTACCAGAGAAGTGATGATAAGAGATAGAAGCACACACTTTGAGAAGGGCTCATTTCCATTTCCAATCTCGCATTTCCTCTTTCCTCTGTCACCTCCAATCTCGATTGAATGGCAGGGGTGAAGACTTCCTTCCCACTCATCGCGTGGCATCGGGCAAGTAAAAATAATTTTTGAACGGAACCTTTCACACGGTCGATGTATTTTCGATTCACGTCACTTCAGACTGAATCATCATTCTCAAAGAAAGGAATCCTTACATTCAATTCTAACACAGTTTTTCTCGGTTGATTCATCCAACGAACTGATATCATTTCACTGTTATGAAAAATTCTGCAATGGTGAGCTGATTTTCCTACTATTCCTTTTTGACAAGAAAAAAACACCTAATATTGAGGTGATCGAAACGAAAAAAGTTTATTCTATTATTTCATATTCATTAGTTTCACGAGCTTGCTATTACTTAAATAAATATTAGCCAATATTTTTACGAAAACCTTTTCAGATGTCGTTTCTCGATTTACCACGAAAGATTCAACAACGCATTATTGGGAATTTGGATTTGAAGTTAGTTTTCACGGATTGCGAAGTGTAAACTCCTTTGGGTATCTAAAGTAAAAACTACCGAGTGCGAGTCATTTACTCTCGCATGCCGAGCATTCGATGTCATCGAAAAGACAACCACTATGGTATCATATGATTGAGAATGGATCGAGGGAGATGGAAGCCCTCGCTCGAAGGAGATGAGACATCGAAGAAGTACACAAGGAAGGGTCGCCTGATTCCAATTCTTCCAAATAAAAATTAAATCGCAGCGTTAGTTTAAAAAAAAAGATATTGTTGTGAGCTGCGAAAAAAGGCAAAAGTTCTCTCTGGCCGGGAATTGAACCCGGGTCTCGCACGTGACAGGCGCGGATACTAACCACTATACTACCAGAGAAGTGATGATGAGAGATAGAAGCACACACTTTGAGAAGGGCTCATTTCATTCATTCATTCATTCATTATTTATTCCGTCAGAGGGGAATGTTTACATAGAATATCTGTGATGTGTTGCGTAGAACGGAGGTCCGTCGATCGTGTCGAATCGGGTGGGGTCGCAGCAAGGGTATGGGGGAAGGGGGGAGGGGATGGGAAGGGGGCAACCGATTAGAGATCAAGAGGTAAACCAATTATGGATAACTGACATGGGGAAAAATGAAGGAGGTTGAGAAGTGATAAAAATACGAAATGAGTCATGGGAGAGAGCTACAGTTTCGGGTAACAGGGAATTCCATATTGAAATGGATCGAGAAGTGACAGTGGAATGGGAATTATGAGGGAAGAAAGGTAAAGATATTCTGAAGTGATGCGCATTGCGAATAGAACGAACTAGTGGAGCATGAATAAGGAGAGATGAGACATCGAGTAAATATCGCTTATGCATAATTGAATGGAGAAATACAATATCGGAAATAATTCTACGTTGTTCAAGCGATGAAAGGTTCAGATTAAGCATACGCTCGGTGTAAGAAACATCAGGGATGGCACAACGGTGGTATAATCTACGCGTGAAATCTCGTTGAACTTTCTCTAGGTCTTTAGTTAATTCGACAGAATGAATAGGATTCCAGATAATAGCACAGTACTCGAGGTTGGGAAGAATGAAGGTGGTGAATGCTTTACAGTACAAGGATGGGGACGCGCTTTGGAAGGTCTTAAACATCAAATTCATTATAGAACGTGATTTCGAAACTACTTTAGAAATGTGATAGGAGAAAGAAAGAGAGGGAGAGAAGTGAACTCCTAGATCCTTAACAATAACTTTCTCTACATTCTTAACTTTGACAGTGGGTTCCTTTAAAATGACATTATTGATATGAAATAATCTGCGAGGGTTATGTGTGCCGTAGTGAACAATGTGACACTTGGTCTCAGAGATTCCTAGATTCCATTGGGAAGCATAATTAGAGACAACATCGAGGGCAGACTGTAAATCATTAGAAAACCTAGGTGCTTCAGCGAATAACTTTAAGTCGTCAGCGTAAATAGAGTAGTGGATAGTCTGGGGGAAATCAGAGGCGATATCGTTAATAAAGAGAATGAAAAGCAGCGGACCTAAACACGATCCCTGGGGAATACCTGATCGAACAAGTGTTGGAGGGGAAAAAGAGGACTCAATAAAGACAGACTGGGTGCGATTAGAAAGGTATGAGTGAAACCAAGAAATGAGATGGTTTGAAATTCCTAAAGGCGAGTCATTTCCATTTCCAATCTCGCATTTCCTCTTTCCTCTGTCACCTCCAATCTCGATTGAATGGCAGGGGTGAAGACTTCCTTCCCACTCATCGCGTGGCATCGGGCAAGTAAAAATAATATTTGAACGGAACCTTTCACACGGTCGATGTATTTTCGATTCACGTCGCTTCAGACTGAATCATCATTCTCAAAGAAAGGAATCCTTACATTCAATTCTAACACAGTTTTTCTCAGTTGATTCATCCAACGAACTGATATCATTTCACTGTTATGAAAAATTCTGCAATGGTGAGCTGATTTTCCTACTATTCCTTTTTGACAAAAAAAACACCTAATATTGTGGTGATCGAAACGAAAAAAGTTTATTCTATTATTTCATATTCATTAGTTTCACGAGCTTGCTATTACTTAAATAAATATTAGCCAATATTTTTACGAAAACCTTTTCAGATGTCGTTTCTCGATTTACCGCGAAAGATTCAACAACGCATTATTGGGAATTTGGATTTGAAGTTAGTTTTCACGGATTGCGAAGTGTAAACTCCTTTGGGTATCTAAAGTAAAAACTACAGCGATCGCGAGTCATTTACTCTCGCATGCCGAGCATTCGATGTCATCGAAAAGACAACCGATCTAGCCTTCCATAACATTGTCTTCACCCATGATGCAAGTTTGCTTCAAGTTTGAGTATGACAAGAACTTCGAAAATTTCAGCCGATCAGGGAAAAGATCAGATTCACTGTTGTGAACACATACAACAAAACTCTTGTCTTTTATACAGAGGATGTGAGTGAGAATATCAGAAACTCGAGTGCGTTGAATCATATTTTCAGATCGAAAATATGATGAAATTCAAACATCGTAGGACTATCTCGAGAATAGGAAGACTCATCGGAGCTGTAAGTTCTCGATAAGTTTGCAATTGCCATGATCGGATTTCAGATTGAAGACATGGAGGGCTTAAATTTGCTTCGCTCTTTCTGGGAAGGAATTCGAGTAGGCCAACTGGACCTTTCCATTTCTCCTCAGATATTCTCCACAAACGAAGCATTCGACTTGTGAGAATTGACTCTGCAACTAAATTCACGGAATATTGTTTAGGCTTCCAACCCTGAAGGAATGCGCCGATTCGGGCGAGTTTCATGCTCTTGGTCTCTACTATAATGGAGGAAGAGATGACATGATGGATGATTTACTAGGATTCATCAAACAACTTCCCGACACTCCTCTAATCTTAGAGTGGACTGGTTGGCAGAACGTACCTTCAATTATAAACAGACTGAACTTCACAAATGTATTACCAGGAAGTGAATTGGTGGAATCAAATTGATCTCAACATTATCGAAAAATTGCTTCTCAAACATCGACAAGTGACCTTCAATGTTAGTTTTTCCATCTCTGTAGAAATTATGTGAAACATTCAGTTGTTTTTTTTTTCTGGAATGTAATAATAATTTATTGTGCCAAACGCATTTGTATCAGGTTCTCTGTCCGAAAATCTCTGCAAAGAAGCACATGCAAATCTTCGAGGTAAACTTTTTGAAAACTTTTTCGTCTCATGTGAGAAAACTTTTTCGTCTCATATGGTGTTAAAATCCTGGAAAAGTAAACGGAAAAGTAAAAAAGGGTGTTAATTTTTACCTGGAAAAGTTAATGGAAAAGCACTGAGATTTGAATTCCCGCAATTCATGTATCTCTGTTCCCAGTGCAGTTAGTGACTTGAAAATCGGTTCTAGAGGTTAAAAGGTTCGAAAAAGCCTATAAAACTACTTTCAAGTCGCTATCTTCAATGGGAATCGAGATACGAAATTGCGGGAATTCAAATCTTTTTACTTTTCCATTTACTTTTCCAGAGAAAAATTAACACCCTTTTTACTTTTCCGTTTACTTTTCCGAGATTTTAACACCACATCATATTAACAACTAAATGTTCAGCTTATCGCCGTCAACTATGACATTACACTCAAAATGTCGCTCGATTTCGCTCAAATATCCTCATTCCTTGGCCAGTTGAGCATTCGAGTCAAGATGGATTTGATTGACAATGGAGATGCCGGGAGGAAAATGCATCTTGCATACCTCACTTTCAAAGTTGTTGAGGACTCGATTGGAGAAGAGGCTGAGGCAATTATCATATTGTTTTCTAATTTACAAGATTACTATTTTTTACTATCTATAATAAGCAATGCGACAGTTGAGTTGTTTAATATTTTTCCAGATTTTCATCTACCACTATTATCCGAATTCCTTCGCCTACTTCTGCTTCTTCTCTGACACTGGCGTTCAAGTAAAGATTCAACAAAAATTATCTCATTCATGCGCCAGTGGACCACTATTCATCGTGGGATTCGAGAAGGTAATTTTTTTATATTTCCGGTTTGGCCTCATCATTCATTGCATTAGATTTAATGTTAACCGTTCATTCAGGTGCCTGATTGTTCTACTCACTGGGCTTGGAGAAACAAGGCGAATAGAGAGGAAATCAATCTCGAAGTCGTTCACTGGAAACTGGAAACTCTCACTAATGGAATCCGCTCCCTGTTCTGAAACGCCAATAGCATTGAATATTTGCATCTTCTAAAAGAAAACTCGGTTTGATTATGGTGGTATATTTTTCAAAGGCGGTGTGTTGGTGTAATATTATGCAATAAATGGTGGATTATGCGATTGTGCTTCAATTTTCTCCTCATTTTCTTAAATGCATGACAAAGCGGATCCAACAAAATATTAATTAACGCACGATGATCTCTCTACTCTCTATAGTCGGGCACTTGATAAATAGAGCGAATGAGTGAAGGGGAGAAGTAAGAACTGCAGATATGAAGCTACGCAACCCGTGGTATCCGAGAGGTTCACATGTATTCTCGTACTGTGTTAGACGCTTGTTTTGTTTATTCTCTATTGTTGAACTTTCAGGTAATTAGCGTGATTACACATCCGATTCTTCATTTATCAAGTTTCTTCAACTAATTTTCTATATTAAATAAGTGAAACTACGGTGAAAGAAAACTGAAACAAAAGTGGCAAAGTGATAGTGAAGTGTCAAAGACGACGATATTGACCTCTACGAGAATGATGTATCCCTGAAAATAATTCCTATCAGTTTGATGATAGAAGCGTCCAATAGGGTGTTCACATAGTGTTATCAAGCGCAAATTGATCCGAACTCTATACAAACGACGAGAAATGCACCATACCAGCAGGAGAAGGGAGAAGAAGAAGGGTAGAAGAGCGGTTCCTGCACCATTCTCTTCGTTCTCCCCCTTCCATCCCCCATCCCAATGGCGGCGGAAGTGATTTGATCTTCCGCGAGATAACGCGGGAACGGATTGGTGATGGTTCCAAACTACGATCCATAGCAGACCGGCAATGGACATGTTGCAGACGGGATTGTAGCCCTGAAATTCAACGAGAGGTATTATTGATTTTATGATTCAAATAAACGAACATGACCAAATGTCTAAACAAACGAACATGAGTGCAGACTGAAAGTAGTTCCAACGCACTCCAGAAAATGGTGAAGATTCCGAATACTTTCTAAAAAATATTTTTCATTAGAAGCGATCAAATTTCAGGAACATGAAAGTTAATTAATCGATTTAGTCAAAGCTCACCAACACATGCATTCTATGGCGTTGCTGCTCGGAATAGTCAGATAGAAGGAAAGAGAGAATGGGTGTGGGTGGGCATGAGTCGTAGAGTGAGCGCTCGTCCAGGGTCGATGAATCCGTGAAAAGGAAGCATTTTAATACCGGATATTGATAACACTATTCTGTTTGAATGTTTTTTTTAAAGTATGCTGGAATCTATGTAAGCGTAAGAAGGTTGTGAACATTTCTGCCAAAAGAACAACTTTAAAGCCACTTATCTTTTTATTCGGCTTTTTTTTCAAAACAAAATTTAAGCCATTGAATTATGGTATGTGACGCTCTCATTTGATTATTACATCGCTATTTAATTCACTCATCTGCCAACACTGGCCAAACTGCAATCTTGGCGTAGACTCTTCGCAAAGTTCCAAGGAGATTTTTTCATTCGCCTCTGACTCCTACGTAGGTTTCGTTCAAAATTCTGGTTAGAGGCAACAACTGGTTTGACCATCTGAAATAAGACCTTGAGAATCAAAGAATGATACGGAACAGATCGATTTGACGCGTATTGAAACGTAGAAGCATATGCAAATTCAGAGGGAAGGAAAGTATGTGAACAACCATCGAGTACCTAGAATGTGGATAGAATATTAATTTGATGGGAAAGGACTCAATAATCAAATTTTTAAATAAACGACTGTGACATGGCTGCGTCACAACTTTGAAGCACCGCGTTTACCTGTGAAAACTCCGCCACTCTATGCTGTCCCCCCCCCCCCCCCCCCGCTTTGTCAAAACCGTCTAGCCTAGCGAGCGCCCTTTCCTAGGGTAGAAGCGCAGCAATGCGACAGCTATGTGATCCCACAGGACGCAAGTGCCTAGAGTGCGTAGTGCTCTTCACGTTCACCTTTTACCTCCTTCTCTCCTCTCGGCCAGAGATTGCGGCACAGTAAAAGAAAGGGGCGGCGGCGCTGTAAAGGCCGAGTTGCCAACATTATCTCTAATCGTTTGAGTTTATCACTAATGTTTCTTTTCTGAGTTGAGTTCAAAAGCAAGCCATAGGTTGTTTGAGAGTTTGTTGGTCATTCAGATAAGAACCAACTTTCTTTCTCTGCTCAGTGACTGGTTCCTGAATGACCTGAGAGGAAAAGCGAAAAAAAAAATGGTGAAAAAGTAAAATATATGACTAAAGGGAATTTTGGTGTATTTTTGCACGCTGATTGCGAATTTCGATATGAGAGCTTAAGAAAACATGAATGAAAAAAGTTATGCTTGAAAAACCTTGAAAATTTGTAAAAATCGCAGGTTTTTGGACAAAAGTGCGGGCTTTTTTTTTCACCACTTCCGATCTTTCTGATTTAATAGTTGATGTTCGGGATATGCTTTTTCTCAAATCACTCTTCGGCGCTTATTGGAGAAATCGGTATTAGGAAAGTTACATCACTTTTTTGGAAAACCGACAGCGCCGCTCCGGCGCATAGACGGGGAAGGACATCATCAACATAAGAAATGTTCCCCTCTGCCTCCTCATTCGAAATTTTTTTTGGAATTGTTTCTATCATAATGTTAAAGCGAGTTATGGCTGTTTTCGTGAGATTTTGGTCGTAAATTTCGTAGTGTCCCTACTACACTCGGAGATGAGACCTACCTATACTCGGAGATGAGACCTGATATCAAAAATCGGCAAACGCAGTTCGAAAGAGCACCATTCGATGTACTTATGTTTCACTTTGCAGCGGAATCGGGCAGACTTTTTCCTACGTCCGCAGGGCTCTCGAAACTCTCGCGATTCCTCTCATATACGTAGAGACCGCAGGGTGATCTACCAAATTGGTCGCACCGGTCCAAATGTGTGCTCAATACCTTGGTCTCGGTCTGGAAAACATTTTTTCTTTTTAGAGTTTGTCTCTATCTCACCTCCCAGTCGAGTTATTACATGAAAACCACGCGCGCGCGAGCAATGGAGAGGAGAGGGAAATTGGACGAGAGAGAAAAGGGGCGGAGCCTCTCTCGCGTGTCTCTCTCGCTCCCCCCGCCCTCTCGCCCCTCTCGCACAGGAGCGACAATTCAGAGAAAAATATTAAAATTCTAGTAAAATGCTTAAAATTCCTCTAAAATACAAATTAAGTAAATTAGAGTGGCGGAGCTGTGTACGATCACTAGAAACCCTTTAAACGGCAATTTTGGAATCAAAATCGTCGATTTGACCTACTTAAATTTGACCAATCATGTTCCGAAACTCGTCATTTGTTAAGCATCTTGAGAGCTATCGAAAACGCTTTTGATCGCATAATTTGGTTGCGAACCCGAATTATCGCTCCGATGCGCAGGTTTTAGGCGATTCCCTATCCCCTCTAAAGGGGCGGAGCTTGCGGTCTCTAAGTACGAGCGCTAAGCAACGACAATGTCGGTTGATGTCGAGTGAAATGGATAACAACAAGGCCCAGAATATCGGCCAACACCGGTTTCTCATGGAAACGCGACTTCTTAAAGATCAACATCATTCCTCAGTATCGCATTCCTACGCTAACCGATAGAGAGAAGACTTTCGAAATCAAACTCTGCTTCTTTCTCTATTATCTGTTTGAAAATTAAACGGCAAGGGCTTCATCTGCACTCAGGAAACATCTTCTTTCGAATAGTTTACTGATTCCACCGAATCTGCTATGATTAGACATTGTCGGGACTTTCTTATACAGATTTTTTTTAAAACGATTATACTCAATTGTTTAGTGTGTGTCTGTTGTGTACAGTGAAGTGACGAAGATGTGTGTCTTCCAATCGGATGAGCCCCTTCTCGCTCCAAATTGTGACAGCATCCAATACAGGAGACTGGTGAGAACAGAAAATGGCTGCAACGTGGACGACATGTATGGAGAGAACATTTGGGTCCCACTTTTGCTTGCTGTAGATTAAAGCAAGAATTGAATCAACTAACGATATACATCATAAGAAGAAGGGTGATTAGTGACGTTTTGAGAATATCAGAATCGTTTTTTTAGTGGGAACGGATCCGTTTCGCCAGATAGGCAATGATAGTTGCTTCCCGGACAAGGCACTCGTTCATCCAGAGCTACTGCAATGTGGGGAACCGAGAATTCGAACAATCGTATTCACTTGAAGGAAAGTCGTTTATGAACTATTGTGATCGTCGTAGGAGGTCTTGAAATATTCTTATTTTTCGATCTACTCATATTTCCATAATATTTTCATAATAGTCATGAGTATGCTCGAAAACCTGCTTCAAAAAAAATTTTACGAGTTCTATTCTTCTCGCAGTGAGAGTCTCTCACAGCCATGCTACTCCCGTTTGCCCGATGCGAACACTAGACGGTCTGCAAGGACCCCTCTTCTTCATGCGGTGAGCATAACACTCACAAATATTGAAGTACTGACGCTCCAGAAATCTTATCTTTAAAAAAATAAAATTACGATCCCAGAATAGTCACATACATTGGCAATCGCTGGTCGAAAGATGCGGAGCGCGGATTTAGGGTTCAACCTTTCACTCTCGGCAACCGAGTATTTATTCTTCAAATTAATTAATATGTTTATCATCGCTCATTTCGCGTATTCAATGGACTTGGGTGTCTTCTGACTCTCCAGGTACGAACAGAGCAGCTATTGTGGCCGCAGTATGTGTCCAGCAAGGTGAGATTGCATCAAGCAACCAAGTGAAGTAATTTCGCGTTTATTCAGATTGATGATTTTGCATTGGAAACTTGCCGTTGATTGATTCTTCGATTTTTTGTGAATTATCAGGGAGTGAAACGTATCCGTGCAAACGACTGCCACCCTTCATCATCGCAGGAGGTACTCCCGGGCCCAGGACCTTACACCCGCCTGTCCCGGAGGCACTGTGCAGTTGGTTATTCAGGCATAATTATAAAATTTCAGACTTCTTCGGGCCTGGTTTTGGCATTTTTTCGGAAAGTACACCCCAAACTCTGATATTGGGCCAGCTATCAGGTATGGAGACTTCAGTAGAATATCTAGAAACTTCTTATAGGTGTTATTAGAAGCGTCCCATCTGCTCAGCATAGCCAGTTTTTGCAGTGCGCGGAGATTCAACGTCGCTGAGTTCATCACATTCAACGGTGACACCGCGAGACTACTATGTCTGGTCAGAATTTTGCACATTCATACGATCAAAATTGCATATTATTGTTCAATTCGTAAAAGACTGATAGAAAAGTATTATAATTTAGAGAATTCCGCCACCAGTCTCATTTCCTTTCAGGGCGGTGCGTGGGTTGTGGGCGACGTATCTCCGGGAATTTTCAGCTTAGTTTCCATTACACAATCCTATGCCAATTCAGATAGTTGATTGAGGTGAGACGAGCTGAACTGAAACAAACGGAGTGAGGTCGCAAGTTAGGGTATTGATCACTGCGGGCGGGAGTCGAACCTGCCTGCGTCGGCATTCCAGGCCAGGGCGGCCTACCGCGGGGAACGCTTGACGGAGACTAGTGGTTGGGGCGCGCGCCTTTCTCTACCTCTTGCAAAACATCACCTACGGGCGGGAGTCGAACCTGCCTGCGTCGGCCTGCCAGTCAGACACCATGCCCATTAAGCGCCGCTTGCGTTCTGTGATGATTGAGTGATGAGTTCATGATTGTACGATTCTAAAGTATTGGAAAACAATCACATATTGTATTGTATTTTTATCAGAGATCTTCTCAATTTAGGCAAGGAACCTGACGCCGAGGAATACAATGAATTTCAAACAGATTCAATCTCTTTCCATCATTGCATGGTGATGTGCCATGAGACGATAATTATTTAGCACCTGGAAAGAGACCTTAAAATCCGACCTGAATTAATTCCGTTTCCGGAATTTTCTACACGTTAGAAGCCGATTCAGAAGTATTCGATACGGCAGGACCAGTAGCTCACTGCTGATGAATCTTCCACATTCTTTGAAAAATACGCAAAATCGATATTCCTTCACTCGACAAAAGCGAAATTCAACGCTTGAGAAAGCACTCATCGCTGTGTTTCTTTCCATTTCTCCTGGATTTTTTAATGACGTGTTCATTTTAATAAGCGAAACCTCAGCAAAGCGCCTCCTCTGCGATCCTTTCACTCGGCTGAATCATTCCATTCATTTCTCCACTAATGATGGAAAAGCGGAACCCAATTCTCCAAATTTCCAGTGCTCTCTCGATTCTCTGACCATCAAGATGCCAAGTGAATCCAGGAGAGTCGATTCCGATTTGTCATCCTAATTGTCAAAGATCTGAAGCAGCTTGTTATTAGTGCCTATAAAACCGCCCGAAGCAAGCGCGATATTAGTCCATCATGAAGCTGGCGCTACTTCTCTGCATTGCAGCCATGGCCTCCGCTCATCATGGTAAAGGCAAAGATGAGCATGGAATACGAGTATAGTTTGGAGTAGTCTAGTAATGATGCGGGATCGAGTACTGCTCTCGCCACTTCCACGCTCTTTGGCCAATCAGAGAAACGAGAATGGAAAGGGTCACTATTCTCTATTGAAGCACCCCCATTTTTTCACCGATCACAGATAAATTGTGTTGTTTCACTGACAGGTCGATAAATTCGCATTATTCGAATCAGGTGTGTGAAAAAGTAACTAAAATATCATTTAAATGTCAATATTAATGTAAAACTCAGGATGCCAACCTGGATGGTATTACGATGAGGTGAAGAAAGCATGCGGAGGTCAGTTTTCTCAGTGCCATTATTTGCAAAGATTATTTCACAAAATATTATATATATCGCTTTAAAATGAACATAATAAAAATATAAGTTTTGCAGCATGTGCTCGTGGACTTGCCGTGATCGACCACAAATGCGTTAGTGAGTTTTTTCCATGTTCCATAAATCTGAATAAAATGAAAAAAATATCTGAAAATCAATAATATTCTATTTACAGTTTGTCCTGACGGACGAACTCCGAATCCCATGCGCAACGAGTGCATTCTTATAAGTGAGAACTTTTAATATTTAAACATCATTTATTATTTTCCCCACAAGTGTCAATTTATAAGTTTTCAGAAGATTCCTGCACTGAGGATGAGATGTACGACCCGGAGATCGACTATTGCTACGGTGTGTTTTTAGAGTAAAATAATTAAAATAATAATGATTCAGTCTGCAAGCTCAACGAGATCAGGAGTGGAGACAAGTGCATCGGTATGCGAAGTCAGTTTTATTTTTATTTTCATTTTTTTCTTTGCAAAATGCCCGCCCGGCACCGCCCCAGTGGAGGGAAAATGCACTTGAGTGTAATCCTTCCGACACGTTTCTCCTTGTGTGCTTCACCTCTTGTGAAATACACCCATTTTCGCCGATCAATGACAATTTTGAATTGTATCGCTGATAAATATTCAAAAGTAATGTCAAATTCAATTTGGGTAAGAATCCCATGAACGAGACGGGAGTGTATGATACACACAAAAAAGGAGAATTTCGAATGTAATTAGCGTGTCTTACTCAAATCGTCAAGAACGGACGCCACACGGGATGGAGCATCCGGTCTCACCACTATGACAGTTTCTACGAGTGCTCCAGCGATGGTGAGTTCATATTTACGCGTTTGCTGACCTATTTATGAGTATTTTTAACAATTAAATATTATTCTCAGAGCAAAATGACGTGGTTCTCTCCTGCATTCGAGAGAGCTATGAGCAAAGTTGGAACTGTGGCTGGGTTAGTTTTTCTTCTCAGCGGAAGCATATACATAATAATATTCAGATTGATGATGGTGGCCTGCAGTTATATGTTCTGCTGCTTGTTAATGTCCTTCTATCTTCCGCTTGGTGAGACATAATTCATTCTGAGAACAATGGATTACAATAATATCATTGTTTATATGAATATAACATTTGCAAATCATAGAATCATAGAATAGAATCATTTGCAGAAAAGACAACACAAGAATTCCTCCGCGGACGTCTCGCGTATGGCTGGGTTGTTACCCTCGAAATTTCCGTGTGCCTACTCGTTGTACTCGTCATGATGGTAAGTATACGTTAGTATGCAAAATGATAATGACAATGCAAATCATCAATGAAAAAAGTAATACTTTCTCTCATCTACTTCTTTCGCATGGGTTTCGTCAGATCGCAATCATTTTCGAATCACGATAATAGTTTGCAGCAAGCCTACAAATTCGTTCGAGGACTTCTTCAGTGTTATCTGATTCCCGATCAGCCGATGAATCAATTCGCATTGTTTAGTGCCCCAGGATTGAAAACTGAATCCAGACGAGACGGGTAAAATTCAACCGTTTGTATTCTCAGATCATTGATTGATAAATATCTCATTGAATCGTTGTTTACGGAACTTAGATACTCAGCTTCTTTCCCTCAAGAACCACAGACACGACCTTCCCAAGCAGCTCCTCTCACTGTAAGTTCATTCTGGTGTTCCCGTCTGTCTCACCTTCTTCCAGTCTATCCAATCTAACTGGTAGTTCTTCCAGTGCTTCTCATCAGGAGCACTACTACGCTCCTAGCAAGTCTGGATACTCTGTCATCGTGTGCAACTTCCTGCTACTCAATCTATGGAGCCTGCCAATACAACAATGGAAACGACGGAAAGGTATACTTTTTTCTTCTTTCTCTGTGCTCTAAGGGTAATATTGTAGTAATGTTTACGCCAAAAAGTAAGTTAATGGGCTCATGGTAATTTAACTCGATTACTATAGTAATTTTATCACCATACAAATTTCTTTCAACTTATTTATTCCCGACTATTACGGGTGCGAAAGAAATCTCGTAAGGATTAAGTCGCTTTCCTGTTACTTACTTTTACCTAACCGTTTTGTTACGTTATAAAATAATAGCACTTGAGATAACTTACTGTAGTAATATACTTTGTTGCTTACTGTAAGCTTACCTTTCAAACCAGTTCTTATAGGTTTCAAGTATTCATAATAATTTTTATTTTCGAAAATGCTGAATCTCCGTTCGTACACCAACTCTCAAGAGTGTTCGCAAGATGCGTGTGCCTTCTGCTATCAATTCGCCGTCCACTATGCCAATTCTCGAAATCAGATTCCTCTCCCCAGAGTGGCAGATAGAGGATATTGGAGAGGACACGTCATGAAGGAGGGAGACAGGATCGTGTGAGTTTCAGTTTACTATTCTCTCGGTGTTCTGTAATGAATCCATCCGCTGACCCCTCGTGTTCAAGATGCCCCCGTGGTCTCCGTCGTATGTGTGTGCCTTGTGTGGAGTGACCGGACAGAATGCCCATCTCAACAACTTCTGCCCAGTTACAAAGAAGCACTCTTCTTCATATTGACAGATCTACTCTCAATCGTTCGGTTATCACCACCATTGTCACTACGGGAATCAAATCTAGTTATCACTAGTACCTCATTCTAATCACGTTTTTTGTCTCTAGTTTTTTTCTAATATCATTCCCACTCCTTAGGCTCGCAGTTACTCACCATTTGTTACTTTGTTACTCTCGTTTTTTCGCAGTATTGTTTCTGGTTCGTTGTTGATAAAACATCTTTTCGACTTCGTCGAAAAAATATGAGCTAACGGGAACGAACCTAGGTTGGACTAATCGAGGGATGGAGCGAGCATAAATATCCAGTGCAATCAGTGTCAGCAAACTACTTAGACGTGAATATTTTATTTGTTCATACAGTATAATATTTACAGGAATAATGAAAGCGAGTGATGGGAAAGTACGAGCATTCTCGTTAGTAAGCCATTATGATCAGCTATTGATTATTCTGTTGTCCCTTTTTGAATACACATATAGACCAATAAAGTCGCTTTATTACTTTTCTCTACAACTCGAGCAAAACATTGCGAAATAAATACAACAACAAAAATTCTAACTCATTGATACATCCTACGGTAGAAGCGAAATCGACGACCGCCAGCATCATGTTGATCGCCCAATCCGCTGGTTTTAGATGCTCGATGAGCGTGAATACGAGGGGAAGAAGAGGAACGATCACGGGCTTGGCCCGATCTCCGACGTTATGCAATGATCTCGGTAGTGCCATGACGGAAAACTTGCTCAGTAGGGTTCGCTATTTGGTCTGTCGTAGCTCATTTGACGTGTAGCAGTTGTTTGCAATAGGGATGACTAATCGGGAAAGGCGCGCGAGAATATCCGGAACTCGGGTCCCGTCACTTACTTGCATCGTATGCAAGGCAAGTGAATGAGCGCCTAATCAGCATATTGCTGCTTGCCTGCCTTCATTTTGCTTGAGATTTACTGTAGATATCAAGTGATAACTACCTCAAGAAGTGCATTGCCGAGTCGAGAAATGCTCTTGAGAATAGACTCGTATTCGACTTCTGATTCCTCGCTCATCGTTCCATCCATTCCACTGCCCTCGGACTTGTTATCCTCAAACTGAAGACAATAACATGTTATCTTTCTATTTCATCTTTGTCTTAGACTACTTGGACAAGTTTAAAATCGAGATTCAATCTTTTCTAGGCATGCACTACATACATATTTGACGAATCCCCAATAGTAAATGAACCTCGCTTAGTCCTTCGACATGGGAGCTGTCATTGAGGTTAGTTTCCTCCTCCTCCTCCTCCTCCTCCTCCTCCTCCTCCTCTTCATCCGTCGATCTCCTGGCCGCATTCTCTTCTAGTGATTCGGAGAGAATCGATTCGTCTCCCTCACTTACCTGGGACGAATAAACAGTTTCAACAAAAAAGTAGCATTTGTTGGAAGCAAATCGTATACTAAGACGCCACCTCGTTATCCAGATAATAACTGCTCTCCTTCCAATAACTGCTTCATCACACCTCCGATTTCCCTCAAGTCTTGCTCGTCAAGTGCCTACAAACGGTGACGTTTTGCGACTCCTAGCTAGAAGAGCTTTTCTCGGAGCATATCTTCATCCTAGCAGATAATTGATCGCAAGTAGATCACTCACACTGCCTCCGATCGCCTGCACACAGTATCTGATGCACTCGATTAGCTCTCCATGTATCTCGGCCCTCTCGCCCCTCTCGATGCACTCCTTCATCACTCTCCACTGCTTCTGAAATACCAACATGATCACCATAAAAGGAGGTCTAGAGTGATGTGTAGAGCTTTCTTTAGTAGCAAAGAAATGCCTCATGCAAGAAAGCGTTGTTTTGAAATGGACAACATAGATTCTGGGAACTTAGGAAAAGAGGAATATATGGGGAATACACTAGTGATGGCAAATCGGAACACGACTCTACTCATTTTGCGAGCTCTCTCGTCCCTCTGACCGACAAGACAATATGCGAATTGGGGAGTGTAGTTCCCGTTTTGGCATCATTGTGGTTCACCTTCCAGATTGCCGTCATCTCAGTCGATCCGATATGATCCCTCACGACGTCGAGTACGTAGGAGAATGAGTCCGCGGCTTCGCGAGCAAGTTCCGAGGCGTCGCCCGCCTGCTCTCGGAATAAATCCAGCAAAAGACTCGCTGCCTCCTCCACCAATGGAGCGAACGCGGCTGCAAAATACTCTTCTTATCTCACAAGAGAATGTTCAGCGTCCAACAAATCGGTGATAAAGGAGGAGATATATACCTCCGTTCCTCGCGCAGAAGAAACCGATCTCGTTGGCCGCTTGGACCTTCAGATTGTAGAGCGGGCCACTGGCCACTCCATCTGAATGAAACGAAGCTCGCACAATGTTCTATATGTTCACCTAGCGAAAAATCCCCAACCGAGAGCTAAGGTTCCCCTCATTTCGTAGCCGCTAAACATAGGAATAAGGGGGCGTGGCCCGATAGGTGCGAACAACCAAGTTTTTGGCAACAACATATTTATTTTTTTCAAACGGAGAAACAACGAAAAATCGTGCAGAACGAGAGGAATCAGTATCCCTCACGGTTCTCCGTATGATGTATAAAATACTTTAATCAACATCAAAGCAATCTCAAAATACAATATATTTATAATGGCAGGAACAATTTATAATTTTTATAATTTGACGATTAGGCTTGAGCCTGCTGATAGTTTCTTCTGAATCCACCTCGGTTTCCGCCGCCGTATCCACTATTGTAGCCTCCATTGTTGTAGCTGTTGAAGCCATCTGAAAAATTGAGGTAATTTCTGGGCCTCTTGCTTAATAAACAAACTGAGGCTATTCAAATTTCGTGTCTATCTGACCCTCGCTATATCCAATGAAAGTAGTATCTCATTAGTTCATCGCTGTGTATAGCATTAGTCATATGTCTGACACAGCCCAACACCCTATGCACGTATACTGTAGCATTCATATCCCCGCCACTGCGCGACAGCATTATACACGTATTCTTACTGAGTATCGACGCCCTGTTTACCGAGGACTTTCCTGTCCCAGTCAGTCTTGTTCTTGTTGAGCTAGCGTGCTGTCGTCATGCTAGCCTCTCCGTTAGTGTAGTCTAGTAGCCCGGCACGGCCCGTAGGTCCCAATGTAGCTGCCGGCGCTAACGCTCCTAACTAAGACCCATTCTCCTATTTACTAGCCACATTCTCTCCGTTATTATTATTCCCTTGCTATTGTAATAAACACCTTTCGTTTACAACTAGCCCTTGCTTTCCACACATACCACATAGTAGTTGGGCTAGCAACCCAGCGACTTAACATTCATTATTCGGAGCAAATTATCAGACTAATAATACTGCGAAAACCACTCACTGTTGTAGCGGCCTCCTGCATTTTGATGGCCTCCACGCATGCCACCGAAAGTCTCTTTATTGGTCTCCTTCTCCTTTCTCCATTCCGGACGAGAATTCTTGCCTTCAGCCTTCTCGAGAGCTTCGCAGGATATGCGATAGAAGAAAGAGCTCTACAAAACGATCAAAATTAATTATAAAATGAATAGCTGGTACTTGTACAGTTCGCTTGAAGGCCCATTTTGCACGTATTCCCTTGCCTTGCAGGCTTGTCACTGCAAGGGGGAGTGGTCTTCCCACAAGGGGGGGGGGGACTCGGTCCACAAGGGCCATTCTCCAAAAGAGTGCTGGACTGAACTCGAGAAGGCTGGGGACAGCTAATGAGGAATTGCGAGTGAGGAAACAACAGGCTCCAACTTCGTTTCGTTCAATCTAATTTCATTCTCACTGTTTTTTTCCTCGTGCGTGTATGTTCAACCAACAAACCCAGAATCACTCTATAAATAAAGCACGGAGTCTCTGTTTGTTCGGATTTCGAAATCGCAAACATGTGAAGTTCACATTGTGAACAACTTCTCCCCTCAACCTTTCTCTGAGCCCGCTAGCGGTATCTCCCTACGTAATCGGTAATAATAATGAAATTTTAATGATTTGCGCTCGGCGAGGGGATAGGAGACGTGCGAAATGGGCCTGTGATTAACTGCTCACCGTCTTATCATAGAAAGGCTCTCCTTCCTCTTCGGTAGCATTCGTGGTTTCCTCGGCGATGCTGATAGCCTCGGTCCCTCCCTCCTTCTCCGAAATGGTCACATCCTTTAAAAAAAAGTGGGAATGACTTGGTAAACAATATCATATAATATATTTTTTTTAATGGACAATCTCTATCATCTTGCTCAAGGAGAACCGCAAATGTGACACGCAACATTGCGAGGCTCATCGCTTCGCGGTGAGCAGTATTTCGCAATAGGGAGGAGAGTGGGAGAGGTCTGTTTACGTGATTGCTATTTCGCGATAGCGGACAGACAGTCAAGATACGTTTGCGCTTTATATAGAAGAACGTAGTATAGAGCAAAATGAAAGCGCCTAATTTACCAAACAAGCCGAAATCTTATACACTAAATAATGCAGGATCTTTTTAAGAAAAGGTTAAACTTTGATTACGTGCTAAAACAATTACAGTCCGGTCAGGTCCCAATGTGAAAACTGGACTCCCCGGGCATCCCCGGGGGTCCCCCCGTGTCCCCTGGCCTTATCACGACTCGGGAAAGTACTCAACCACATTCAATTTGTGAAATTCGGATTCCTCGTGCAAAAATGCACCAGAATCACTTATAGTTAGATTATTTTGAAATAATTAATTTTCAACTTTTTCATGACATTTTCATTTTGTGGTCAAAAAGTCGAAAACTCAGAACTATCTGAATATAGTTGTTTCCGACTCATTTTCACTCGTAGAAGTCGATTTTTTAGACCAGAGCTCACCAAAATGAGAAATTGAAAAGTTACGCTCGAATTATTTTTATTTTATATTTTGTTGTGTCACTATTCGCCCCGTTTCCTACAAAACAACAGAGACCGCATTCTAAAATATGTAGACATGAATCGATAGCTCAGTATCGCCTCTACCCGACTTTCAAAAATTCAATTGGGTTTATTGCTCCCTCGAGGCGTGATAAGGCCAGGGGACACGGGGGGACGCCCTGGGATGCCCGGGGAGTCCAGTTTTCACATTGGGACCTGACCGGACTGTACGTGCTAAAGTTAGTACTGATATGTATCTTTTGGGGCACAAGAGCGTAAGAACAACAGACTAAACAAATTGGATTGCTCACCTTTCAAAAAAGGAAGTCCTCGTAGCGGATATCGAACTTGGAGATCAGACTGATATTGCTGCCGAAGCACGGACGCTGGCTCATTATTATTTGAGTCCCGGAAGTGGCAACTGTTAAGACGGGATGTATAAAGAACAAAATAACAATAATAGTGAGAATACAACAATTATACGCGTAAAAAGCTTTAAAAAATAGGAGAAAACAAAAATGCGAACATTTGCTGGTTTGCAGCTCGGTTACGGTATTCCCCTTCCCGTCGAGACTCCAGATGGAGCGGCGCGATTCAAAAATATTCAGGGAATACGCGACGTACGTGATTCAGGGTCGCATTTTGCCTGACTGTCACGTTCACGTGGTTCGAATACTGTATTTAAACCGTTCAAACAGTTTCGCGCCCTGTTAAACACAGTGTCAAGGTGGTTCCTTGCTAGGTGGACAATCGGCGTTAGTCCAGAACATTGTGCTCGAATGAAACCTATAAGACACACGTAATTGAAGCGCTTTTCAGATGCATTGAGCTCTTTCCTTTGAGTGGGCCATTATTGAATGAAGTGATATCCTCACCGTTGAGAGATGTGCGCACGACTCTGCAGAACGTCTTCATGAGCAGCTGTAGCCAGGGTCCGCAGTGGTCTCCGAGCATCTTGCAGAGTGCGCTCACGGAACTCCTCCAGAGGAGACCCCGATCATCCATACGAATGAACGATTTCACAACAGGGGTCACGATTTGAAGGACCTGCGAAGAAAGCAATTAATCTGGACTGACTCGTATTGCAATAAATCAATCAAATTATCTAATTATCAAGAACTAGGTCTGTTGAATAATGCCTGCCCGTCGAAGATTTTGAGTTAGATATTGAATATGTGCACAACTAACCTCATCTGTGTCATCAGTGCACCCGTCTATTCCGACTGCCTGGAAGATGCAGCAAATGGAGAAGAAGATGAGGACACGAAGAGTCTGGAGAGCAACGTCATTAGATGTAATTTAATTGCACATTTCGTTCAAGTATGCATGAAACTCATTCAAATTTCGATCCTAATTTCATTTGCATGAGTTTCATGCATGCTTTCAAAAACACAACTAGAGTTTTCACGATCCTACTGGAGAGACCGACTCGAATTCGTCAGTATACACCTTTGATTTCTGGTTCCTCAGCATATCCTTGAGAGGGGACATCAGCTTCTCATGAACGTTCCGGATTGATGCGGGAGCGAATAGAGCAGTTGACGAAATGAGTTGCATCAAAAATGACTCGAGATAACAAACGCACGGTTCAAAAGACAAAACGTCATTTCATTTCAAAATCGCTTAGAATTTCTCACCAGTTGACCCTTGAATTGTCTTGCGCACCCAGTCAGTCGACCGGACTCGAGTATTTTACCCACTGTTCCCATCAAGTCATCGCACTGGGAAGGGCTCATTTTCTGAATGATTTTTTTTATTCTCCTGATCTCTCTTAGTACATTTTAAAAAAAAATCTCGTCATGTCTCATTGATCACTGTTTTGATTCTCGACTATTTTTATTGCTTCACCGTTCACTCCTCGTTTTTGGTACAGCAACATAACTTGTATATTCTCCTCTTACACATAGCACTCGTAGAATATAATGAGGAACCAAAACTGCATACTAATTGATCGAGCCAGGAGAGGAAAATGTCCGCAGCGTCCTCTGAGCCTGCCTCCAGCATTTGGAAGAGGGAAGAGGAGATGATCTGAGAAAGATTGCTGATATAGACTAGAATTTGAGGAGTAATCACTCAGAATAGTCCAGTAATTTACTTCATAATTTGCTGTGTTAGTCAAGACGACTGATTGTAAAAGAAGAATAATTGAAAAAAGAGAAATAGATCGTATTCGCAGCTTATTTGTTTTATTATCATTGAGTTAGATATGTTTCAAGGTCCGGGAAACGCACTACTCTCGTGGAGTCTCTGCTGTCGATGGAAGAGGTATCCTCATTGGAGGATCCACCAGTTGATGATTGCAACGACTCAACATCGGAAATGTCGCTGCGCTGTAAATTTATGTATTTAAAAAAAAAAAAATTATTTGCACTGGAATAGACGGATGATCGATAGGTTTGTTGGCAAAACTCAAATTCAGTGGTAATTATATTTTTCTCATTTTCACTATCGAGTGATTCGATTGAGCGGATTGGTTGGATGGTAACTACTGGGTGATACGAAGGAAACGTCCGCCGGATTCAATCTACTCATCAATATCGTGCTCCTCACTAGTAGGGAGCCGATAAGGAATGGGGGAGGGTGGGAACTGCACTAGTGATGTCGAGATCGGCAAACCTCAGTTACTCCATTGCCGGATAGAGAAACGAGATAACAGCAGTGGGAAACACACGTATTGAGGATACTCGGTCTCGAATGGGCATCACTAGTGGGAGAGGTACTGTAGCCGAGGTTTACTCACGCTGTTCGAGTTATCTGCAGTCGCCGAGTCGGCGTTCCTGCTGAGAGGCGTGGCAGCCTCATCGGACACCGCGTCGCGATCATCCTTCAAATACGGTATTACTGAAAAGCATTCACAGTATACTCCATTACCAACCTCGGGAGGCAACTGGTGGTCGGAGGCGGGCAGGCACTGGGCCTGGCCGGAGTCGAATGACGATCCGGAGGGGCACGGCTCCATGGCGGTAGGTCACCTGTAGAGGAGTACGGTAATCGAGCAAGCTACAGTATGTTCGATCGATCATGATCAATAGTTTAATTGAGAAACAAACGTACTCGGAGGTTACGGTAAAGAGGCGAAGGGGGAGGAGAGAGTGAGGAGGAGAATGTTAGTGAGAGACCGGCCGCGACGCAATGCAGAGCAGAGATTGGAATGGAGAATGGACGAGGGGAGAACGAGGGAAAATGAGATGCAAATCTGTGCAAATAAAAAAACGGGACTTAATTGGATTGTAATTAGAGTGATATTAGCGAATCAATCATCACGTGTGCATTTCTGCTTGCTCTCTATCTATGCTCTGGTCCTACATATCGGGTTGAGGAATAAGTAACGCTCGTTTTTCCAATTTCAGATTATGACCTCTCCCGTCTTTCTAAATTGTGCAATTATATTCCGGTTTTTGATGATCGATAAGGGCTTGGATACCCTCTTTAGCGCACACTATATCATATATCTCCGATCATTTAGGCGATCACAATGTCTGGCTCAATTCAAAGTTGTCGCACCTCACCCTGAGATTTTGACAGGTCAGCACTGAGGGAAGAAGAATCATTGAGCCACAATTAAGCTGCAGTAGTAAAGTATCATGGTTATACATTACACTGATGATATTCAGAGGAATATCCAAGTAAAGGCCTGTGTGAGATATGCGCCTAACGAGAGTGTAGGATTTTCAGTTACTGACCGAAAGAAGTTTTGCTAGCCGCGTTTTCTTAGCAATAGATCTAAAGACCTCAATTATGCTTGAATGTGGAGTACCTTTCCTGTTGAAAATATGGACGAATTTTGCTAAGTGTGGAGCATTCTCTTTATGAGTTAAATTGCTCGTAAGTCCGATATAGAAAAACAAGCCTCGAAATCGACATTTATTGCTATTTCCTGTAAACCGTACTAATTGAATGTAAGGCCTTAGATGGTTAAATGGACGAGCAACTTTTGCACTATCATCCACCAAGTGGCCACAATTATAGAATGGCTACTATGTCTTGGGTATGGTTTAATCCAAAGTCCTCAAAACACGCATTTCTTTTGATTCCGTCACAAAATAATATTTTTGGAAAACTGCTATTTTTCAAATAGGAGCATAAGTAGCACCAAATGTTTATAGTGATAATATAGCTCCATAGTGAGTGACTGGAGCGCACTAGTGTATAGGCCAGCACCTTCGATCCTCAAGGTAGACAAATAAGTTAAGTGAACTGCAATTTTTCACGAACGTTCCCCTTGAAACGTCTATAAAAATACAACAATGAATCGAGCACCATTCTCACTTCACCATGAAAGAGGTGTAGTATCGGGCTGCTCACCTGAGAATGTGTGAATTTACCGAACAGTTTCCACGTTAAATTACACAATTGCGAAAAAAATCTAAAATTTTCGAAAAATATCAGGTACATTGAAATCTAAATTTCTCTCCTACACAGGAAGCGTGATATTTCTAATAATAACGGCTATGATACTCGAGCATACCCTGAAAAAATGCTGTCAAGTCAGCTCGTTTAGATTTGATTGGCGGGAGATATATGAGCCCAAACACGATGCTCAAAAACGAGCGTTACTTATTCCTCAACCCAATAATTCTACCATCTCAATCATTTTTGCAAAAACTTCTTTCAAACTGGGCCGATTCCAATGAAACTTTGGCTGCTGTGATATTTTATGATTTCTGACAACATGTTATGGCACTTCTATATTGTTGGCCCACTTTGCTCTTCCTTCATTTCCATTCAATCTTTCTGTTCTCATTTCTCATCACTCCTCTCATTCGGAACAGTCTATGAATCGCTCTCTCTCTCTTTATGTGGTGTTAAAAACGGCGAAAAGATCCCATCTTCGATGTTTGTCCTGTTAAAAAAAATGCAAAGATCCGATCTTTGATTTGAATTCACCCATTTTTCTATCTCAGCTCCCAGTGGAGCTAGAGACTAGAATTTTTGACAGCAATGTCAAAATGTCAAAAGAAGCCCAGAAACCAAATTTCAAGTCTCTAGCTATCTTAGAAGCCGAGTTATTCGTAAATTAAGATTTTAACGTTATAATTACCGTAGTTTTCGTGTTTTACGAATAACTCGACTTCTAGGATAGCTGGCGACTTGAAATTTGGTTTCTGGGCTTCTTTTGACATTTTCAAGCGGCTGTTAAAATTTCTAGTCTCTAGCTCCACTGGGAGCTGAGATAGAAACATGCGGAAATTCAAATCAAAGATCGGATCTTTGCATTTTTTTTAACAGGACGAACATCGAAGATCGGATCTTTTCTCCGTTTTTTAACATCCATTACTATGCACCTATGTTTTATTGTTTGTTCACTCAGCAAATAAATGAATATCAGCAGAAGCACATTGAATATACATTACTTCATTCCAATTAAAATATTGTTTAACAAAGTGAGAATAATGAAATGTTTTCAGCAACCAATAAATGATGTTACGAGATTATTTTTATTGAATGTATCTCCAGCCACGATAACCTTAAAAAAACGGTTGATCACGTTTAATTGACAGCCGCGTTGGATAAGCTGATCCGTGCCAATTTCGAATACACATGACTAGGTTTTAGTGTATTTAGTTCATTCAATGTATTAAGTATCGCTAATATCTTAAATATCTGGTTGAAGGCATTGGGTTGTCGTATTCTCCATCGTGCGTCTCTTCCTCTTCTTCCATCTCTCCATGCTCCATGTTCCTTGATATGTACGCAATCGCGGCATACAGACTGAATACTGCATGAGTCGTACTAAAAACATGAATGCTTAACAAACGCAGAAAGTGGATGAGGATGTGGCGTTATCGATAGGCGATCATGGTCGTTCTTTGAGAGCAGAGGCAGAGTCGCGGAACATAGCGATGACGGGACTGGACACAATGAAATGATAGAGATTTTGGTTTTAGTTCTTTACGACGTTCTGTACCGTCACTTTTTGTGGCTGCTCTACTTCGAATAATCACACCAGCATCCCCTCCGGCTGGCCTTCAGAGGAGTTGAATCAACAACATTCCGCGTCGCTTTGACCTGCTCTCAAGGGTGCGCGTCTCTTTCAATATGAAAACATACCCTATTCATCCCAGTCTCATACAGTGTTGTTAGTCACATAGTCGTGCTAAGTTCTTATAAATTACAGAGGCATTCTGTTTCAGTTGTATTTATGTCTCTCACCACTTCCAGCGAAGTCCACGAACAGGACATTCAAAAGAGGTTCGATCATTTGCGGCTCCCAAGCTTAATCCAAACTTCACTGCAAATATTCAGTGCTCTCCTCTACTCTCGCTCTTGTTCCATCTGCTGCACTGATTCTCCACGACAGCGCAGCGTCTTCAGCGGCTGCGGGCATGTGACGTGTCGTACCCACTTGTCCATACTGCCGAGTGGAATCGGCTACTGTGCCGCTGTTTGAGGACGATCACGACTGCGTCCATGAGGTAGTTTTTAAATATAATGATTATTTTTGTTAAGAATTTAATACCTGGAGTTTGAGCTGTAGTGAAGGTAACGGTACAACCTCACTTCGAGACGGTTCTCGCGGGATATCACTGCTAGGCCAGCTATATCAAATTGTTCAATTTGTTTGTTGTGCGAATAGGGTTCATATACGGGGGCGAACCAATTAGCTTGGAAGCATAAATATAAAAAATACTTCTTTCAGGAAACAATAAGAAGAAAAAACATGATCGAGGCACCGACCATTCCCACCATTCGCAATCCTATCAGATATTATCGTGAGCTGAGGAGGGCGAAGCGGGAGCAAATTGTTCAGAAATTTCTGAGTGGAGAAATGGACAAAGAAGATTAAATATTGCGATATGATCATATGCTGAATGTAAAATAACTATTTTTTCGATTCCATCAGGAAAAATGTGATTATAGTAACAAAAAAACACGCTCTATTCGTAAACACGCTATATACGTCCCACTTACATTATAATAAGCACTTGATAATGCCCCTTTTAAGTGTGAGGCGAACTATCGGTATCGTTTGGTATTGGTTGATGACGTATATGACGAAGAGTACCGAAGACTCGACGACGAGTTGCCACAGGGCGCCGGCAGACGCAACCTTGCTGTATCGGCTGCAGCTGCAACGAAAAGAAGAGAGAAACTTCGATTCATCGACGCACTCCAGAGGGAGAATCAGGAGAAGTGAGTCAACTCAGGACAACCTTTGGGTTCTCGAGAACGTCAGCGTTTCTCATAATATTAAGAATATAATCACATTTATGAGGTAAAAATATTTTTCGAATGACAAATCTGTGCAGCTCTTCCTCTGGCCGTCACTACTCTCGTGCCTGCGACGTCTGTCCATCTCAGAATCCTCCTCGACTCATCGTCTTCACGGGCTGTGGCCACGCCATCTGTCGCGAATGCGGAGATGGGATGGCTACCAGTCCTGCAGATTCTGATCTGTCCCTTCTTTGGCCTTACACAGCGTCGAGGGAGTTTAAGAAACAGCTGTATGGGATTAGGGATGGACGTTTTACTAAGATAACCTGTCCCTTCCGCTTCACTGAGTCTGCCATTGTGAACCTCCGAAGAAGTGATTGATGCTACGAAGATCAAGGAACACAGAAAACACGACTAAGAAGAGTGGCATCGCCAATCACCCTATCGCTATCTTTACATCATAACAACGCTTCTAAGATGAACAGATAAATTCCATCATTCATCTTTATTCTTTACGAATCAGAACGGTGGTACAACGATTGCTTATCGAACGGTAAATTTATGACATTCTCTTTCAATAATGATTCCCTGGAAGGGAAAGCGAAAACTTATTTTTCTAATGTCTTGCTGAGAAAGCAGCAAAACCGGTCGGATGCTAGATCACTAGATAAAAGCGCGCGCTAGCTCGCTCAATTCATCCGCGTTCGTGGTGTAATGGTCAGCATGGATGCCTTCCAAGCATTCGACGGGGGTTCGATTCCCCCCGAACGCATAATGTTTTGAAATTGTGAATTAATTTTAAAAATATTATTGCATCAATAACAGAATGGCAAGAAAGTTTGTCAGAATTAAGTAGAATCTGTTTTATCGCTCGGAGCGAAATATTTCGTCCTCGGGGACCTGTAAGTGGGTTCTTGTAATTGTAACGCATGTTGCATATACTGACCGGTAAATCCTTGCTTATAGGAACAAGATAATAGTCGCGTCGCGCGTTTAATTGCAGGTAATAATCACTAGGTGACTGTAATAATAATATTAGAATGCAGTCAGAATGAGAAACAAACCTCCTCAAGCATCTTAGCTAAGCGTAACCTCAAATCGGTGAAAGTCGGTCGATTACTTGATTCCTTAGACCAGCACTTGTTCATTGTATCAAATCTGGATAAATAAGAGTTTCCGAATTTGTCTCGATTTATTTCTTCATTTCTAAAAAGAACCTACGATTACGGTACTTACACAATATCAGGGCAATTATCCGGTCGGCCCATGCGTTCACCAGTCTCGAGACGGGGAAGAATCTGAATGGAATGCACACATTCCATACTGCCTTTTCTGTTACTTATTCAGAAATCTCATTTTGCAAAAAAAAAAAAAAAATTTACAGCTCAAAACATCATCAATAATGAGGTCAAGCATTGATGCACTTCAGACATCCCCTACCGCTGTTGGCTCCCAGTCGGGATAAGGTGATCCCCCGAGTGTGATGATCTCGAAGAGAAGAACACCGTATGACCACCTACAAGCGATTTCACTTTTTACTATCGAGGCTTATTATTATTATTATTACGATGAAAACAAATAATCAAGTCAATCAAGTTCCGAGTGCGTAACCTCAAATCGGTGAAAGTCGGTCGATTACTTGATCCCTTAGAACAGCACTCGTTCATAAGCAAAGTGTGAAAAATAATCCCAACAACTATCAAACAGTTAGGAAATGTTGTTTCAAAAAGTCGAAAAGTAAAACTTTGAATTATTGTTAACTGGAAACTCACACATCACTCGCAGTGGACATCTCGTATCTGCGCAGTGCCTCAGGAGCCATCCATTTGATAGGAAGACGACCGCCCTGAAAGATATTAAGTCGACGTGAATCGGCTTATTTATCATTTCTTGTTTTCAGTTTTCTTGTCATATACTATTATCAAACCATGCGAAATTAAGCACGCGAATGAGAGCCAAAGATACAGCATCAGGTAAACTAAGCAAATAATTCTAGCGATTTTACGCATGTTTTTCAACTTGAGACTATCTCAACATAGTTTTCAGAACATTCAAGACAATGCATAAATGTTTGTTCACCCTGGAAAAGTACAACTCCTGCTGCTCTTCGATCCTCCGACACAGTCCGAAGTCGCCGATCTTGCAGCCGCATCTCGAGTCAACCAGGATATTCCTTGCAGCAAGGTCCCGATGTATGAACCCGCGACTGCTGAGATATTCCTGAACGTTTCTATTAGCACAGGTACTATATTAATTTACTGTGAATTTTCTACTAGAAGTAGCGTAGGCTTGATACGTCAACAAAAATTGTGATTTTTTTGCGCAGGCCTGAGATCAATATCACGCTTTCTATGAAGTTCAACATATGAGTAGGGACCACCAGCCCCGCCCCTTTTCCCTCGACACCATTCCCTTCCAAAGCGAGATCGATAGAGCACACAGCTAATTCGCGATGAAATCGCTCGCCCAAAAGCGCGATAGGTAGCTCTCGATGTCCTCTATCAATGAAGAGCTGGCAAGCCGGATCTGACAAGTCTGAGTAGGCCAATACTCGATATTAAGGTTGGGAATAGGGTGATTAGGGCACTTCCAGTGCATGCACACTGCTCGCCAGTTGATATTATATTAATTTGTATTTTAGATGAATTTTAAGCACAAAATTGGAATTTTAATAATTTTCCCGAATTGTGCTCTATCGCGGGAGGAGCGAGGCGAGAGAGCGGGGGAGTGAGAGAGACGCGTGCGAGAGAGGCTCCGCCCCTTTATCTCTCGTCTCGCCTCTCTCCCCTCTGGCTGGGGGAGTCGCGCGCGCTTCGGCTTCGAAAGCTCTCCCGGGCTTGAGAGAAGAGCTATCGACATACGTCCAAAAGCAAAAATAATATTGAGACCCAGACAGTCACATTGAGCCTACTTGCAACAAGATTCCAATAAATCGGCCCTCAGCCTGGTGGTCCCTACATATGAGCATGCAGTGAAACTCATCAAGTTTCGTGAGAACAAAAGCTCGATACAAAGGTGAATCTCCGAGATTCAAGACTGAAATAAATGCAGAGAGAACTCACCATACCGTAAGCGATCTGCACGGCGTACTGTAGCTGCTGCTCTTGAGTGATAATCATTGATTTGTCAACGTGGCTCAAATCAGTGCCGGGAGAGATAGCAATCATGTATTCTCTTCTGAAATGAAATTATGTGAATAAATCAGACTTTTTTGTGGAACCTTCTCTTCAGATAGCTCAATAAATCGCCTTCATCACAATATTCAGTGATGAGTAGCCTTGGACAACTCTCCGTTACACAGGAAATTATATTCACTGAAAATAAAATTGATAACAACATTTTTGAAAAAAATTTAAGAATATCGTTCTTCAAACCCAGTCGTTCATGGTAGCCGATACTTTTCATCAGCTCAATCTCTTGCAGGAATTCGTTATCGGCAAGTTTGTCGGCATATTCTGAAATTATCGATTTTTTAAATCGTTGCTTGCCGCAATTTTCGTCCATTATCGAGACGAAATTTGAGACACGGTTATTGTTGTTGACAGTATATCAGAACACGCAGCGTCAAAAATCAAATATACCATGCAACATCTTCACTGCAACTGAACAATTATTCATCACGAGTGTGGATTTCCGTATCATCGATAACGATGAGTTCTCCGAAAGAGCACTTTCATCTATCTGACCTTAAAAGAGGGGTCAGCGTCAATAATACAATAGAACTGACCAACATACACAACGCCGAACGCTCCTGTTCCTAATTTCTCTGCTAATCGAATCTCAACATATTGCCGATCAATTTCCCATGCATCCTTTCTGAAGACATTTCATTTTTGAAGATATTTGAGATGTGAACTTACGAATCTCTTGCTCCTAGATCTGTGTTTGTATTACTAGCAGCATTATCGGACTTCTATAAGGATGATCAACAGTGCTTTATAGGGTGACCTATCCGCGCATGAAATTTTAAAAAAAATTGAGATACCGCATTCGAGGAGTCCTTCAGCCGATGGAGAGCCTTCCGGAAGCGCCAAATAACACAAGACGCGATGAGCAGAAGCACCAATACTGCGCAAACGAGACCGATAATAAGGCCGGTGTAGTTTCTGCAATAAGTTCCTTCAGTACTTTTTTGCATGAATATTCAGAAGTATGGAGAACTATCGAGAATAATTATTCTCGAAAACTTTTTTAGTGAATAAATATACAGTCCCGCAGAATTACCTCCCAACAAGTTCGGAGCGGAGAGTAACGGAGAGTAACAACAGGTAACATCTAGTCTTAGACCCCTTCAAAGTGCGATTTCAACCTACTATTTTTGGCAAGCGCGTACTCTCCCCGGCCCCGGCCGATCTGCAAAAAAAGGTTACAGAAATTTGCATTTTGAGCTGCTTGCTGTGACGTCTTCTTTTCACTCCCCTTTCCTTCCCTCCCCTCCTCATTCCCCATACTCATCTCTCTAGGAGGCGGTCGCTTATGGAAATGAGGGAGAGGAGGAGAAGAAGGCTAAATGGTAACGTCTCAGAAAACAGCTCAAAATGAAAATTTCAAAAATCTGTTTTCGCAGATCGATTGGGGCTAATTAGAGGATAAGCTGGGCATAAATAGTCGGTCGTAATCGCACTCTGAAGAGGTCTAAGACTAGATGATACCTGATGCTACTCTCCTTTACTATCCGCTCCGAACTTGTGAGGGAGGCAACTCTGCGGTACTGTATGTCAGAACGTACGGAGGATGGGGGTCGGTGCCATACGGAGTAGTTGAAGGGTCGGTGGATGAATCGAGTACACTAAATTGGAGGAAAATCATCAATAAAATAATGCTGTTAGCTTACGGCAAACGCTGACAAACTGCTATTGCTGGCGAGAAACCAACCGGAAAACTGGAACTGATTCGATATATTTTATTTTTTAAAAAAACAACTCTAAACTGTTTTTAAAACAAATTCACAACCTCGAAAATTCTCTCCACTCCTTATTCGGAGTTAACAGATAAGTAGCGTTAGTATCGGAGCAGTTTTCCGGATCTGGAATAGGAGTGCGATTCCGGATTGGTGATAATTTCTCAAACGATTTTCAACAAGCGACATTTTCTCAACTCGACATAGTTCATTTTGTAGCCGTCCTAGGACTCTGGGAGGGAGAGGTGTCATTGTGATCAGCATAACTTCCTCCTTATTTTGACACCTCTCCCGTGGTGCTATGATGGCTTCAAATCAAATTATGTCATTTGCGGAAAGAAAATTCAGTTGCAAAAAAATCAGTTGTGGAATTGTCATCGTCCACGATTTCACGTTCTGTTAAGCAATCAAAGAAAGTAAGCAAAGAAATATCAGTTATTATATCTATATAAAAAAAATACGTACCGGTCCGCTTATCAGCAAAGCTTGCTAGGCTTTTATCATATCTGTAGTTCCGCTCAATCCATGCCCAATGGCCAACTAAAAAGCAAACATTATTTATTCAATGAAAGGACGAATTACCTCCATTTATATTACTTCCAGCGAGATCGCACTTCAATCCGATGAAGAACGAATTGAAGTTTACTTCTCGGGACTTATCTACAAATTCAACGAGTCCATCCTGATCCTAAAAAGGAGAACATTTCAGCATAATTAAATTTAAATATACCTCTTTGTTTACCCAGCAGGGAAGAGTTCCTCCAATACTTTCACACAATATGCGCTGCTCAGCGAAATTTGTTCTGCGAAAATTAGATGTTGACATTATTGCAAATGTTAGGTCCACTAATGTTTATTATGAACAATCCATTATCGGACAAAAGTGTGAAAGAAACAAATATAGAAACAAACAAGTGCGAACACACCCAAGGTAGTATTGATCATCGACGTAATAGCAATAACTCCCAACAAGTACATATCCTCCATAATCGCATCGTAGTTTACCTGCAATTTATGTTTCTCTTTATCTCGATAATAAGTGGAGAAGCAATGATTTTTCATCAGTTTGAAAATTAAACTGAAAAACAGAATACATGTTATTAACGACGAGAACAGGGGAAAATCCAAAGGAGCTTCCAACAATGAATGGAGAACGAAACTCATAAATCTCACCGATCGATGGTTCAATCAATAAAGCGAGAAGCAAGGTGCATGTCACTATCATTGACGACAAATCGACACGTTGACTGATAAGGATTCCTTATCAAAATCCTTTTTCACACTCCCACACCTTTTTCAAGGTGACACGTTTGTTTACTCAATTCCATTCAACAAGTTCGTTTCCTCGCGTGTTGATAGTCAAAGAGAGCCGTGTATCATCGCTTTCTCTCACTTTTTCTATTGTGTTGATGAGAAAGCAGGAAACCCGGTCGGAAGCTCGGTCGCGAGAGAAATGCGCGCCCTAACACGCTCAGTGCATCCGCGTTCGTGGTGTAATGGTCAGCATGGATGCCTTCCAAGCATTCGACGGGGGTTCGATTCCCCCCGAACGCATGACGTTTTGCAACAATTTATCAGTTGAGATTCTTTATCGTATTATGCATTCAAGAGCATGGAATCACACTCTTTGATCAGACAATTCGAATAAACTCTTCTTCGGGTATCTGCAATAGATGTTTTTTCGTCTTACTTTGATATATTTTTCGCACCGGTAAATCTCTGCTACGTGGAACAAGATAATAGTCTCGTTGGGCATCCAGTTGGAGGTAGTACTCGCTTGGTGACTGAAAATGAACTAATTGAATCGATAATTGAGTCGATCAAACCTCCTCGAGTGCTTTGGCCAACCGACATCTGAGTGTGGTAAAGTCGGGTCTCTTGTATGGCTCGTTGCTCCAGCAGTCGCTCATCGCAGTGAAACTGAATCATTTCGATGTAATGAATATAATTTTTTGGCCCTTGCGTTTTCGAGAATGCCCATGAGCAAAAGTTACATGTTTCTGATTGGTCATCAATAATCAATAATCATCGCTAATCAATAAAATCTCACACGGCATCGGGGCAATTATCCGGTCTATCCATTCGCTCGCCCGCTTCGAGACGGGGAAGAATCTGAACGTTTTGCTATGTATCTGATCTGATCTTGAGCGACCATTTTTTGCTGGAAGACAGACAAGGAAAGGAGTACCTCAGAAGGAGCCCAGTTCGGGTACGGTGACCCACCGAGAGTGATGATCTCGAAAAGAAGGATCCCGTACGACCATCTGAATTGATTATACACAGTGAACTATGAAAGTATCAAAGCCTCTGAATCTTATGTGGGAAACACTAACACATCGCTCGCTGTCGACATCTCGTACCGCCTCAGAGCCTCAGGAGACATCCACTTGATAGGGAGACGACCACCCTGCATTTTACAATCACCAATGGGAATAGTGCGCACTTCGCAAGAAAGGAAAGCTAGTGAGGAAAGGATTCATTGTTGCTTCGATTGGTGCATACAGCATAGGCACATGTGAAGCGTAGAAGCATTACGAAAAAGACTAAATTTGGACATTGTAAATGATTGTTCTGCAGCTCACTCTGGATAGGTACAGTTCCTGCTCCTGCTGCACCCTCCGACACAGTCCGAAATCGCCGATCTTGCAACCGTTTCTCGAGTCGACGAGAATGTTCCGCGCGGCAATGTCACGATGCAGAAAGCCGCGACCGCTCAAATATTCCTGAAAAGTGATGTAATCATTTGCTTAATGCTGCTTCTATTTGAGGACACGCCTTCATAACGAATCAATGAGAAATTTCGATCTTTTTGTTTTCATTCGAAAGAGCAAAACAGAGATATCTTATAAAGAAACCTTAGTATACGGATCAAAATATATTTTCTATAGAGGGACGCATAATATCTTCCCTCTCTTGTCATATAAGTGATTACAAAAGCACATACTAGTCCATAGGCTATCTGGATTGCAAATTGCAGCTGCTGTTCCTGAGTGATGATCATAGATTGATCTACGAGTGAATAATCAGCATTCGCGGGCAATTCGAGCATCAATTCTCTTCTAGAAAGAGTTTAGTTCAAGAAAAAATAGAATGCAAAATTCAAGATGAAGTTAAATATCAGGCTTTTTCACCTCTCTTTGAGGTAGCTCAGCAAGTCCCCGTTACTGCAGTACTCGGTGATTAGTAGATGCGGAAGGCTTTCAGTGACAGCGGCAATCATGTTCACTGTAGTACATTTAGTTGATTAATATTAGGAATATTTTAATTGATAAAAGATATGATTGAGGTGAATGAATTAAAAATAGAATTTACAACGATCCTGGGATACCTAGTCTTTCATGATATCCAATACACTTCATCAGCTCGATCTCCTGTAGAAAATCAATCTCGGCGAGTTTGTCGCCCGATTCTATAATTCGATTAGAAAAAAAAATAGATTAATTTATTGTAACAAATTACCATGCAACATCTTCACTGCTATGTATCCATTGTTCAATTTGAGTGAGGAAAGTTGAATGAGTGATCTCTCGGAGCTCTTGGGCAGCTTCTCTGCATCAATTTGGCCTGGAAATGAGTATGTAGCACAATATTTTCAACGCATCGTCTGAAAGTTAAAAACATATCAAAGTTTGTAAAGTTGTAATACCGAGATAGACGACACCAAATGCGCCGGTTCCGAGTTTGTTCGCGTATTGAATGTCCACGAACTGCCGTCCCAGCTCCCAGGCATCTTTGCTGAAAAGAATCAGATAAATGCAAAATCGAGAAATGTCACGATTACTCGACAAAATCCCCCGAGGTAACTGATTGTTTTGCATGGGAATGACCAACTACGAATCTACTCACCGTGCAGTCTCTCCTTTTCTCTCTATATCTTCATCTGTGGAGTCCTTACGAGCGGCGCGTGCAGCCTGATAAAAGAAAGATTCATCAAATGTCTCTGAAGCAGGAAATTTCTTGGTCGGATTTGCAGAGGTATTCTCGTAGTTTCTTTGAAATGTATTGTTCATTTTTCAATTATAAAAAAAGGAAATCTCACCGCCATCGCCTGATTCATTAATTCACTGATTTTCTTCCTGAATCGAACAATCATCGCGATGATTATGCAGATGAGAATGGCACAAGTTGAGGCCAGAGAGATGACCAAAGTGGTGTCATCACTGAAAAGATGAGAAGCATTGCTTCAATTCGGTAAATGATGGTATCAATCATCGCGTTTTGAGTTGTCTGATCCGAAAAAGGAGATACTTTTTTACTTTAGAAATTGCGAATAAATAATAATAAACGAAATCTTACTAAGTATCTTGAGTTTTGTCTCCTGAGAGCTTATCGGTGGTGGTTATTGGTGTATCATCACCGTTGATCTCGGTCCTTAAAATAATAATAATTTACTTTTATATTTTAAAAAGTTTCTCACGCCAACTTCTGACACACAAGTAGGTCGGTCGTGCTCGGGTTGCTGAAATAAATATTTGAAATTACAAGAATGAAACTGTGCAGTACATCGAATGTACAAAATTCGAAAACTGTGATTGCGTTACAGGAAAAATCGTCACATCATGTTTCCACTAAAAATTCCACTGAGAATTTTTTTATACATACGAAAGCATGGCTCGCCAGCGCGAATCCGGAGTCAGTGTAAATCTTGTGTTCGAGTCCTTAGGATCACACAGCCCTACGGGATTCTCTGAAACAAATTTTATGTATTAAAAAAAATATATTTGCACCGTATATCTTGTCTTCGAAACACTGTGCATCCAGTCGGAATGCATTATTGGGATTCGACCAGGTCCAATGTTGCAAATAACCTGACGAATAAAATTGCTTGATATGAACAGGAAATGTAAAAATACCCGTAAGTGAGATGCATTGCAAGCCAATGTAGAATGTTGAAGTTTCAATCTGCTTTTTTGATCTAATATAGCTCAGTAATTCAGTTTGCTCCTATAAATTACAATTATTAAAGATGTAATTTCGACAAAGACATGCCGTCACATTGCCGAATCCCGACAAATAGCTGGACTTTGCCTGACAAGCCAGCATCTGGTTATCGAAATCGGCACTGAAAGTTGACATTTATCAACAGCTAATTACGAATTCACAAACCTCACGCCTTGATCGGCAAGATAATAACAGTACTTGCCGATTACCTCGAACTCATTATCATCGCAAGTGTACTTGTGTCCTGAAATGGTGAAATCGGTGTCACCATGACATGAAAACAGGCTCACAAAGAGCAAACTTACGAGAAAGGACAATACGAAAAATTGAAAATAGAATTATTCCTGTGAGCATCAGTGAGACAATTTGGAGTGTTGATCACACAGAGTGATGATCGAGCAGACTCCTTATCTTAATCCCCGCATTATTCACGCTCTGGGACTGTGTGATTTATGAGCGCATTCTCTTTTTTTTCTGACATCAGTCGGATACTAGACAGGAGTGATGAAATTGTCCAGCAAAACGGATGTGATGACCAACGGGGTTGGCTGAACGAATGCGGGACCGCAATCCTTCTTCAGCACTGAGCGTGCAAACTCAGCCACCTCTCCGCCCGTTTCCCACTCATCAACCCCGGCGCGGCTTGAATGCGGGGGATGTCGGGAGTAGGTTTGCGAGCCCGCAATCGAAGGCGAGGGGAGGGAGAGAGATTGCGGGCTCGCAATTCAGAGTAATATAAGAGAGGAATCGCGAGAGATTCGAGAGTTTCGGGGTATTAGCGGACTTAGGAAATAGTTACCCCGATTCCGCTGAAAAGTAAAACTTAATACATCGAATGATGCTCTTTCAAACTGCGTTTGCAGATTTTCGATATCAGGTCTCGTCATTGAGTATAGGTAGGTCAAAGGAGGGACACTACGAAATTTACGACCAAAATTGCATTACTAAAAGAGCTATAACTCGCTTTAAAATTATGCTAGAGACAATTCCAAAAAAAGAATTCGAATGAGGAGGCAGTGGGGAACATTTCTTATGTTGATGATGTCATTCCTCGTCTATGAGCTGGAGCGGGGCGGTCGGTTTTCCAAAAAATAGTGTAACTTTCCTAATCGGAATTACTACAAGAAGAGTGATTTGAGAAAAAAACATGTATCAAACACCACCTCTTAAATCAGAAAGATCGGGAGTGAGGACAAAAAAAAGGCTGGACTTTTGTCCGAAAAACCTGCGATTTTTACAAATTTTTGAAGTTTTTCATGCATAACTTTTTTCATTCATGTTTGCATGTGTTCCCATATTGAAATTCGGATTCAGCGTGTGCAAAAATACACCAGAAACTCCTATTGACATATTTTTTCGAGATAAAATTTTTTTCGACTTTGACCACTTTTTCACCATGTGGTCCCCCCTTGGTCCGAAATTGTACGGCATTTCTGACGTATTTTTGAGCGCAGAAAACGAATTTGCCAACTAGAGCTCATGAAACATCGAAATAAAAAAGTAATGACCAAAACCCAGACCAAAATTTTTTTGGAATTTGCTTTATAGCATAACTTTTTTATTTCGATGTTTCATGAGCTCTAGTTAGCAAATTCGTTTTCTACAAAAAAATGCGCCAGAAATTCCTATAGGGACATGATTCTGCGACAAAAATTTTTCGACCAATTTCGGACCAAAGGGGGTTTTATTTACACCTTTATTTACAATGGGCATGGTGTCTGACTGGCATGCCGACGCAGGCAGGTTCGACTCCTAGTGGTTGGTGCGCGCGCCTTTCTCTACCTCTTGCAAAACATCACGTCTGACTGGCATGCCGACGCAGGCAGGTTCGACTCCCGCCCGCAGGTGGTGTTTTGCAAGAGGTAGAGAAAGGCGCGCGCCCCAACCACTAGGAGTCGAACCTGCCTGCGTCGGCATGCCAGTCAGACACCATGCCCATTGTAAATAAAGGTGTAAATAAATGGTGAAAAAGTGGTCAAAGTCGAAAAACATTTTATCTCGAAAAAATATGTCAATAGGAGTTTCTGGTGTATTTTTACACGCTGATTCCGAATTTCAATATGGGAACACATGAAAACATGAATGAAAAAAGTTATGCATGAAAAACTTCAAAAATATGTAAAAAATCGCAGGTATTTCGGACAAAAGTCCCGCCTTTTTTTTTCCTCACTACCGATCTTTCTGATTTGAGAGGTGGTGTTTGATACATGTTTTTCTCAAATAACTCTTCGGGGCTTCTTGTAGTAAATCCGATTAGGAAAGCTACACTACTTTTTTAGAAAACCGACCGCCCCGCTCCAGCGCATAGACGAGGAATGACATCATCAAAATAAGAAATGTTCCCCTCTGCCTCGTCATTCGAATTCTTTTTTGGAATTGTCTCTAGCATAATTTCAAAGTGAGTTATGGCTGTTTACATGAGGCAATTTTGGTAGTAAATTTCGTAGTGTCCCTACTTTGACCTAACAATACTCGAAGATGAGACATAACATCAAAAATCTGCAAACGCAGTTTGAAAGAGCATGATTCGAAGTACTTAACTTTTTCTTTTCAGCGGAATCGGAGAAACTATTTCCTAAGTCCGCAGGGCTCTCGAAACTCTGGCGATTCCTCTCAAAAAGTCGTGAGATTGCGGGCCCTCACAGCCAGAATAGCCAACCATAATGACCAATGTAACACTGATTTTCTAGCATTCTTTCAAAAAAGAAGAAGAGAAAAGTACATTTACATTTGAGAAATCAATTTCACCACAATACTCGATTACCATGTCGAACAAAGAGCAATTTGACCGATTCGATTAGGGAAAATCGATCACTCATTCGTCTCCTCCCTTGTTTCTCTCTCCTTGCGTTCGCAACGAATGGTCGGTGCAGGTTCGTTCGTCCCTTCCCCACCCCGCTCCAACTCCCGTTTCATCGCCAATTGATCGCAGGTCTCATCCTCCTTCTGTGTCTCTCCCAGCTTGGAGTGGATGGAGGAGACGTCCCCCCTCCATCCGCCCCCTCTCCACCCCTTCCTCCAGGAGACAGGAAGATGGCGATAGACCACAAGTGTGGAGATGTCCATTCGAGACCGCCTCTCCTCAATTGACATGCTCTCAGTCTTTCGTTTCTCTGGCAGGAATAGAGTGCGCGTATTAAAGAGTAGGGTTGGCTATTCGACTCCTGCCCCTCGGTTCATTTCGCAATAGGCCGGGGAGGGGGTTGCGAAGTCGCGACGAGGGTCAAATAGCCAACTCTATCAAGGAGAACCGGTCTCGAGTGGGCATCACAAGTGATTAATGAGTAGAGTTAGGGGAGAGGACATCGCGATGTGTCAAGGCTGTAAACTCCGCTCCTCGAACTACACGCAGACCCTCTTTTCCCAAACTGCCTAGCGAGCACCTTCCCCTCGCTAACATGTGCTCGATAATGTATTGCGAAATCGCAAAAGCAATAGGGTAGGCTATACTATTGCGGAATTGGCCCTCCAGCGATGGCGCGCCTCTCCCTCGGTTCCGATTGTGAGACCGCAATGAGAATCGCGGGCCCGAAATCCTCGTCCCGCTCAAAACGTGCAAACTCCGCCCCCTCTCTGGCATCCTCCCCTTCTCTCTCAACCCCAAGTTGACTAGAGCGCACTCTTTCCTTTACCCTCTTTTCATTGAGTGGGAGGAGGATTGCGGAACCGCATTGCCCAAATAGCCAACCCTAAAATGTAGTGCGATATCGCACTGCTCGCATTCATTCAATTAGGAGATAGAGATATCGAAAATTCCTTTTTCGCCATTCCATTGAACTGCAATTTTCAGAATCCTGGACTCTGCGCAAATTCATTACGAGAACTGCGGTCATAAGGTATGGGACGGATTTTACTTAATATTTAATTTCGAATAATTAAATATTAATTAAATTTCAGTTCAATTGCATCGTCCCGTCCAAGTACTTCAACCGATCAGAGGAGAAGTCTCTGCGCATCACGACAAACCCGGAGAAAATTCCCTTCCGCGATGGGCTCGAGATACAAGTCATGTTAGTGTTCTTTTTACTAATATTTTCTGGATAAATTCAGATGAGTTTCAAGAGATCTATGAAATAATTATCATAGATCGCCTTGAATGCAATTGAATGCAATTGAATGCCTCGAATGTGAAAAATAAATAGAAAACAAGCTTTTGAAACACAATAATTTCAGAAACAGCACAACCTGGTTTTTAACGTTGATGGCGAACCACTCGGATGTCACCATTCAGGTTTGATTCAACGCTGTAATCACCTATTCTCCGGAACCTTAGATACATGCGAAATGCACGCAAAACATTCACTATCAAATTTAAAATGGTAACGTTATTTTCAGTTCAATTGGGGTAATACAACAATGCTAGCGTGCGACAAGAGTACGGAAATCGGCGAAGACTTTTTCCCGACGCCGGATAGCAATATAACAAGTGAGTTAGAAAAGTGTTGAGATCGAGGATGTAAAGTTCGCCTCATTCTTTGTGAGCACTATTATTTCATCTATTTCATCCCATCAATGATTGTCAAATAGAGAGAACAATGAGTGAAGGAATTGGGGGATCCGTTCAAACTCAAGCAACTAGACGAACACAATGTACTACTCTACAGCCATCCGCAACGCATCACGAACATATATTGACGATAATGGTGAAGAAGTGCCGGGATTGGCCTGCAAGTATAAGTCGGTGAGACGAGACAACGTCACAGACCGAACCATGGCGGTGAGATATCACGTCACCATTGTTTTGGGTGCAACCCCCGGGGAAAATACATATACATAGTTCAATAAAAAATTTTTTAGGACTTGTGCATGAACATGTCATGGCAGTATTCAAATCTTGAATAGCATCATTTCAGGTTATTTTTGGGACGCTTGTAGAAATGAGCCCAGCCGAGAAAATGTGCTTCAAAGTTTCGGGCGCCGTGAACGAAGAATACTGCAATTTCGTCGACGACTTGCGACCTCGTAGGCAGTTTTTATAGTATAAATTGTTCATTTATTTTCTGCTTTTAAATCATGTAACATAGTTTATTTCCCTCTCTCATGCAATGATGAGATATTCTTTCTCATTTTTAAAAATGCTTGATTGATCTACAAATACTCCACATCCCAGTCACCGATCAAAATCGAGGAAAACGAATAAACGCGAAGTTATGATATATTGTTTTTTAGAACTGCAACTGACCTTCAACCCACTCAACTGTTCCGGATGTACAATTGGGCCTGACGTCTGTACGGACGCTTTCTTGTGTATGGCTGAGATATCGGCTTCTCAGAAATCAGCGCGTCAAACAGCAGATGGAACCGGCTGCGAGTACTTTCACGTGAGGATTTCACTATTATCACTAATTTGCCCCAAATAAAGTTCAACAGAAGAGCATACAGTAGCTCATACAGTACTATTAAAAATAAATGAAACAATTTGAGAATACGAATCATCTACTCGTAAACAACGAGATGTACACAGAAGAGAACACGGCGATCCAGTGTCGTCAGGGCAAATGGGAACTCTTTGTGAGTATAGTCTGATATTAGTTGAATCTCCGGTTGTAGTGAATTCATTATAATACATGAATAAATCATGAAAACAATTGTCAAATGTAAATACGGCTGCCTCTAAGACGCGGCTGATATCGTGTTTAGAATGAATGAACTAATTCCTTGTTTTGTAGCGCTACAATCCCATTTCGTCATGGGAGACTGCGAAAAGCGTCGTGTATCTGAACAATATCACGAGTGTCATATCTCAAGCTGTCGGGGAACCAACTAGTTCGTTTTCAATATAATTAACCAGGAATAATTGCGTTAGCGTTTTTCTGAATGTATTCCGCTAGCGAGAACGTGTTCCAGGCTTATTATATATATATATTTTTTTTAAAATAAGCTAACAATAGTAATGATAAAACTCTTTAGAATTCAACTGCCAAATCGCTTCCCCGCTCAATAGCGTGTGCCAGATGGGGACGGAATGCAGAAAGGTGATTTGATGGGAATTTTATAATTATGAAAAACCGATCCTATATTCTGACTCTCTCATTTACATAGAAGAGTTTGGAACGGGAATAATCTTATATTTTTGCCTTTGTCTCTAGTAATGGAAATAAAGTGCATGAATTCGATAATATTGAGATCACCCCATTGACTTCGCCAATTACCTGCGAGGATAACGAGCAACTCACCTACTATGGATCGGTGAATTGGCCAGTTTACAAAAAAAACTAAAGCTATCATTCTTCAGCAAAAGATCGAGCTCAAGGAAGTCACTTGCAATGAGTAAGCTTTTTTTTATTGTTTTCATTTTCATTTGTTACTCAATTATTTTAATAATAAAACAATTACCATTGTCATTACTACTCAAACATTTTTTTAGAAGGAACGGCGTCTGGATCGGTCAACACAAGGACAAGGAGGTGACGTACACACTCAAAGCCGGCGAGTCACTCGTGTGCGCTACCTCGGATATAGATTCGCGTGAGTCGAAGGGAAATGGATAATTTATAGCCACGTTTCGCTCCATTTTTTTGCATCAGAAAAATTTAAGCACGATATTTGATAGGTTTGTACCTCTAGACAGAAACATCGTCGAATGCTCAGAATCCCGCCTAATTTTTTAGTCTCTCTGTCGATGGACGAAGACAGTTTCAATTTCGATGAAGAGGAGAAGGAAGACGAGAAGGAAAAAGAGAGGAAGGCGCTGCTTAGGAGCGATGCCGAGGTCGGTTTTTTTGGCTTCAAATATAGTTTTGTTTTTGAAGCTAATTATCGATTTAATTGGTGAAAAGAACAGACAGCGAAAGTGATTCTTCTCTAAGCAGAATTATAGACAAATCTTTTTCAATGAAATCATGGTGATAAATCGCAGGCCGACTTGACCTCCGCCATCATCTGGTGTTCTGTGGCGGCAGTTGGTTTGGTGTGTATTTAAAGTAATAAAATGATACTAAAATTATCCAATCGGTTACGTAAAAACTGCAGGTTTTCCAGCATCCACATCTGTGTAGTATTTATTAGGGTGTTTCAAAAGTCCTTTTCTTTCAATTATTTAAAGAGAACCTTAAGACTAAACATCCATCCCTCAGTGGGTACTAGTGTAGTTATCACGGTACTAATTTATTCTACTTCAATTAGATCAAGGGCTTGCCTAGTGGTGATGCAATGTCAGAAAAGGCATGTTTTTCGACCTTTATTTCGATTTTTTATAACTCAAAGGCGGTTAATCATCTAAAGCCGAAACACATATCGTAGTAGTAATAAGAATCAAACTTTTAAATAAAATTATCAAAGCAGACATATCTGTTGTTATTTCAGAAATAAGCCAGAATATTTGAAAATCGTGGTCATTTCGGGAGTAGATTTCCAAGATTTCTATTTTTACCCCATTGATAATTATCAAATGGTGCTAGTTTAACGTTTTGAATTATTTCAAAATATTTTAATCCATTTCCGGCATCGATATCTGAAAAAAATTGATAAATGTGTGGGGAAGCACAAGTTTCATAGTGATGACGCAATGAGAATTGGGAAGCCGGAATGGCACGCATATTGTGTGTTGCCCACTTCAGATTTCCTTGAGACATTAAACTGATATTTATCTAATCACAAAACTGATTACGGATTTTTTAAACGAAAACTGAAAAGGGGCATTTTTAGTGTGGTCTGTTCTACATGGTGTAATTCTTCTAAATTGCAATGATTTTATCGGCTCAAGTGCTGAAACAGAAGATCAGCGGTCACTCCATCCATCGCCGCTTAGTTGGATTTGATAGGTTTATTTACAGTTGAAAAATCGATTTTTGAAAATAAACGACAGGACTTTTGAAACACCCCAATACATGGGAAACCAATGGAACTGATTTTAATTCTACAAACAACCCATCCATTATCCAAGGCGTCGAATAAACTAATTAATATTAATTATTAAGATAATTGTTCTGCTCGTCGTGTGCTGCTTGCTGGCCTCGTGCACGGGACCCATCGTAAGTAGAATAATAAATATTATTTTTTAAAAATTATATTAAAATGTTTTTTTCTAGAGAGACAGGCGCATCGGGCTGCAGTCATCGGAGCGTAGCCAGGTATTTTTTTTCCAGAAATTCAAATCCACTTCTCTGTTGATCACATTCACTTCAATCTCATTCGGAACTTTTTGTTTTGTTGTTCTAAAGTGTGTAATTATTTGAAATATAATTAATTGGGACATTTGAGAGACCGGTAGCCGCCGCGGGCGAAGAGGAGATGTCTGCCTCTCAACGCCTCTCACTCATTTTGACGTGAAGAAACGACGGCCCCATAATCGTCGATTTCCAATAATACTCTCGGATAAAAATGAATTGGAACTGATGTTGGTCTTTTCCGAATCAATACGTTTCACTGGCACATCATTCACTCGGAGGGAAGATGCTTCGTTGAATCTTACAATCTCTATCGATTTGGCGTTTTTTTCTTCTTTTTTTTTTGATTTTGAATGCACTTCTTATTCTTGCTAGTATTGTTTTATTTCCCATTCATTTGCGTATACTTTATTGTATTTTTTGCACCTAATGACAGCTAATGTCCGATAATGAATAATTAATGAAGTAAATCATTGATCAATCTGACCACCACAATCAATTCGAACGAATCAATCGGAATCCGATTCGGCACTGCTATCTTCGTCCTCCTCTTCATCAGAATCCTCTTCATCGCTCTCTTTGTCATCATCCGAATCCTCCATGTTTTCATCATTATCAGAATCGTCTTCCTCATCCTTCACTTCCTCTTCCTCGTCGTCATTCTCCCCTTCATCCTTCTCCTCCTCCTTCTTATCCTCCCTTTGCTCCTCAGTATCCAAAACCTCTTCATCATTCTGCACTTTATCTTTTTCCTCTTTTTCTGCATTCCTTTGAACTGCATGACTAACTGGCACTGTTTTCTCGATCTTCTGCATTACCTCGCTATGCATCTCCTGATTCTCTGTACCGAACACTTTGTCATCATCGTTCACTGCTTCGTTCTCCTCTTCCTTCTCATATCTTTCAGTACCGATCACCTCATTCGTTGCACAAACAGATACTTCCTCCTTCTCCTTCCCAAGTGAATCAGTGTCCAACTCTTCGCAAACGGTTTTCTCTTCTTCCCCATTCTTCTCATCTTCGTGAACATCTGCTATTTCTTCCTCCAAATCCTCTACTTCAGAATCATAATCCACCTCCTTCTCCTCTCGATCAGTTGCTTCCCACAGAGTTTTGATGACATCTTGATCAACAGCATTCAATTCGTTCGTGAAGAGATAGATACTAGCAAAGACTCTGAGGAAGTGATGAATCCTCTTCAGAATGGCATATTTCGGTAAGCAATAGAGTGATCTCATCCGCCTTATTCATCTTATTTCTTCTCATTTTTGTTGTCGAAGAAGAAGACTCGAGGAAACGACGGTAGTTGAGCAAGGTCTGAAAGTATGCATGGTTGATGGAAAAAATTAATGGTAAATTACTCTTCCCCGTAATATTCCTTACGTTAATACAAGTTTTCATAAATATTAGGGCAAATTTTTGAAAGTACCTTGAAGAGATAACAGCTGGCAGAAACTCTGACAAGGAGATGCATCCAATTCCGAATATTGAAACCGCCAAAGATGACTGAAGTCGCTTCAATGAGAATAATGAATGCCTGAAATCGATGTCAAATATTTTCTTGATTGAAGAGTTTTATGAGGTCCTCAATTCGAGCAATATGTCTAATTTATAGTGAGAAACGCGGGAAAGGCTCATTCTAGCAAACGGAGGAAACGTGCATACCAGCAACACTAGGCTTGCGAGGATGGTTGATCGGTGCCTCTTCGTGATTCCGTACCAAAGAAGACCGGACATAGCCAAGCATAAGGTAGGATTACTACCCTAAAAATCAGTCTTGAAATTGTGGTAGAAAAAAAAAACAAAAATAAACTCACTAGCTAGATAGAGAGCAGTTCAACCACGAGCCATGCGACAGCCAATATTCTGACTGATTTCTGCAAGATACAGTTGCGCTCATAAGTCACCGACCACTTTTAATTTCTTCCATAACTTTTGACTCATGATAGATTTATGAGTCAACCTGTGATATGTCATGGCATACCCACCGAGTGTTAGGTATATGCCATAGGGATATCACAGAACTCCCTGTTTGTTGCGCAGTGAAGACACAATCAATCAACACTTTTTTCAACAAAAAAAATTCTTGAATGGATTTTTCCTCAGAATTCGTACTCGGTGTGAGAATAGGCCTCAATACCTTTTCGATGAAAATATGTATTTTAGATAAGTCGAAGGGCTACCCTTAAAAAATTTTTCAAGTTCCTGCTCTATCGCACTTTGGCTACAGAATTGCTCAAAGATGTGTTCCGAAAAAAATAACTACTGTTCATAGTCATGCTAGAAACTCGTTCAAAAGCTCAAAATGATCCTTACCACATTTCTTTTTTTTTTTCGGTTGCCGCGGGCTGGAATGTTATCCAAGTGCTCTAAAAAGTTGGGAATCGTATATTCCATGGATTTGCAACTAACCTATCCAGGAAAGGCATGTGAACAAAAAACGGTCTTGGAACTGTGATCGTCCAAAATAGGAAGTAAAAAATTACGTGAAAAAGTGAAAAATTCGTGCCCTGAGGTCAACTTAAGAGAGCAACTCTGAATTTTTTTACACCTGCCTGGACATGCTGCGAGGATTTTCGATTCAGACCTCCATACGCATACCATGGGTGCATATTGGTTTACAAAAGTTGTTTACTTGTTTACAAAAGTGGTCAAAGTAGGGCGCCGAGTCTAGAATGCGGGGCGCCAGGTGGGCGCCAAGTTTTAAAATTTGTTTTTCATATTTTCTCAGCCGGACAAGTTGGAATCAATTTTTCTTTTGCATCGTCATAGACATGTCGAGAGTGCATGGGAACACTATAGAGATCTGGTTCAGGTCAATTTTGAATTAATTTTCGCGATGTCAAAATCATTTTTTCGACACATTTTCTCACTTTTCGCGAGGGAGGCGCAAAGCCACTAGCACGATGTAGCCCATGCAATTCTGCGTCGATCGTATACAGTACTAATCAACACACTTTGGCAGACCCCACGAAAATTTACTTTGTAGCCGAAAAATCCTCGATTTCGACCATTTTTCGAGCACAACTTTTTTATTCAATTTTTTCATGAGCTCTAATATTGAAATTCGGATTCAGCACGCAAAACTACGCAGGAAAAAATTATAGTCAGATTTTTCTGAGATACAAATTTTTTCGACTTTACCATGACCCAGGGGTCGAGGTCACTTTTTCGATAGAAAAATCGAATTCTGACATTATCTGATTATACACTTATGACATGTAATTGGGTGCGCAGAATTCGAATTTGTAAACTAGAGCTCACGAAAACGGGAAAGAAACAAGGTATGCTCGAAAATTCCATAAATAGTGGACATCTTCAGTTTTTCGAAGATAACTTGTTTCTTTCGCGTTTTCGTGAGCTCTAGTTTACGAATTCGTATTCTACGCACCCAATTACATGTCATAAGCGTATAATCAGATAATGTCAGAATTCGATTTTTCTATCGAAAAAGGGGTCATACCCAAAACCTCCCCCCCCCTCGTAAAGAGGCATGCCCAAAACCTCCCCGGAAAGCATGCCCGAAACCTCCCCTACCCGAAACCTCCCCCCATGCCCAAAACCTCCCCCCTGCCAGAAACCTCCCCTACCCAAAACCTCCCCCCCCCCTGACCATGCCAGAAACCTCCCCCCCTCTCCGTCTAATATTTTCTCAGTTGAGTTGTATGATATCACTAAGCAGATAAAGTATCTCACAAGGGAAGGTCGGACCATCGATATGGACTTTCAGAATGAGACCCATTGTAGTCGATAGGCACCCAAAATCTAAGAGCTTTTGTGTTTCTCAAATCTGCAGAATGCCCCCAGGGAGCGAGAAAAATCGATAATTCTGATCGATGTCTTTCCTGGACATGTTAGTTGCAAATCCATGGAATATACGATTCCCAACTTTTTAGAACATTTGGATAACTTTCCCGCCCGCGGCAACCGAAAATCCGACGTCAATCGATTTTCAACTCAAAAAATGACCATGGCCATCAAATGACCATCATCAGTCGAAAAAAAATTTTCTCAGAACGTGAAAAAGTGAAAATAATCGTGCCCTGAATTGCCGGAATTGCGACAGGATAATTCCATTGGTCCCCAATTTTATGTTTTGGTTCCTATTATTATTTTCGCAATCATTTAGTCATTCAATTGGTCCCTAATTTTTGATTTTTCAAAAAAAATTGCTCATTGAGAAGTCGACTTTTTCGACTTCAGTTTTAGGTTTTTGGAACCTCTCAGTCCAATTTCGCCAAAACTGCTGAACCCCACGTTGTGTGGCCCTTCCAATTCTGCATCATAAACACCACTAGTTGTGTCCATCGATCCTTTACTTTTTCTTTCATGAGTTCTAATGCCGAAATTTGAATTCTACACGCGAAAATACGTAAGAATTTCCTATAGTCATATTTTTCTGAAACGAAAAAAATTCAACTTTTTCCATGTCCATGGCCGTTTTTCGATCAAAAAATTGAAATCTCAGAACTACCTAACTATAGGAGTTTCTGATGTATTTTCACCAGTAGAATTCTAATTTTCATACTAGAGCTCAACAAATTAAGTGCACGATTTTTTCACTTATTCACATATTTCTTTCACGTTCTGAGAGAATTTTTTTTCAACTGATGAGGGGGTACCATGGTCATTTTTTGGATTGAAAATCGATTGACGTCGGATTTTCGGTTGCCGCGGGCGGGAAAGTTATCCAAATGTTCTAAAAAGTTGGGAATCGTATATTCCATGGATTTGCAACTAACATGTCCAGGAAAGACATCGATCAGAATTATCGATTTTTCTCGCTCCCTGGGGGCATTCTGCAGATTTGAGAAACACAAAAGCTCTTAGATTTTGGGTGCCTATCGACTACAATGGGTCTCATTCTGAAAGTCCATATCGATGGTCCGACCTTCCCTTGTGAGATACTTTATCTGCTTAGTGATATCATACAACTCAACTGAGAAAATATTAGACGGAGAGGGGGGGAGGTTTCTGGCATGGTCAGGGGGGGGGGGAGGTTTTGGGTAGGGGAGGTTTCTGGCAGGGGGGAGGTTTTGGGCATGGGGGGGAGGTTTCGGGTAGGGGAGGTTTCGGGCATGCTTTCCGGGGAGGTTTTGGGCATGCCTCTTTACGAGGGGGCGAGGTTTTGGGTATGGCCCTCGAAAAAGTGACCTCGACCCCTGGGTCATGGTAAAGTCGAAAAAATTTGTATCTCAGAAAAATCTGACTATAATTTTTTCCTGCGTAGTTTTGCGTGCTGAATCCAAATTTCAATATTAGAGCTCATGAAAAAATTGAATAAAAAAGTTGTGCTCGAAAAATGGTCGAAATCGAGGATTTTTCGGCTACAAAGTAAATTTTCGTGGGGTCTGCCAAAGTGTGTTGATTAGTACTGTATACCGATCGACGCAGAATTGCATGGGCTACATCGTGCGAGTGGCTGTGCGCCTCCCTCGCGAAAAGTGAGTCAATGTGTCGAAAAAATGATTTTGACATCGCGAAAATTAATTCAAAATTGACCTGAACCAGATCTCTATAGTGTTTCCATGCACTCTCGACATGTCTATGACGATGCAAAAGAAAAATTGATTCCAACTTGTCAGGGGTCAGGCTGAGAAAATATGAAAAACCAATTTTCAAACTTGGCGCCCACCTGGCGCGCCGCTTTCTGGACTCGGCGCCCTAATTTGACCACTTTTGTAAACAAGTACCCAACATGCACACATGGTATGCGTATGGAGGTCTGAATCGAAAATCCTCGCGGCATGTCCGGAAATCCGCGGAAAGGTTAAAAAATTTCAGAGGGGCTCTCTTAAGAGCTTTCATTATCAAACTTTGGGGTTCATCAGGAATTGTGGTAAGGATCATTTTGAGCTTTTGAACGAGTCTCTAGCTTGTCTATGAACGAAAAACCATTTTTTCGGGGCCCTATTTTGACAGTCGAAAACCACTGTGCGTCATCCTCCCATGAGTACATATTTTCATCGAAAAGGTATTGAGGCCTTCTATTATCACACCGAGTACGAAGTCTGAGGAAAAATCAATTCAAGAATTTTTTTTTTTGAAAAAAGTGTTGATTGATTGTGTCTTCACTGCGCAACAAACAGGGAGTTCGGTGATATCCCTATGGCATATACCTAACACTCGGTGGGTATGCCATCACATATCACATGTTGACTCATAAATCTATCATGAGTCAAAAGTTATGGAAGAAATTAAAAGTGGTCGGTGACTTATGAGCGCAACTGTACATCTTTATTTTCATGAACGAAATATTAGCATTTCATATTGAGAAGAGAACGCGAAAACGTCGAGTACACTTGCAAAAAATTGAACCTCAACCTGCATTCCGGAGTATCGTCTATCATCATTGTTGAAAGCAACCACCGGTTTGGGCATCTGCAAAATGCATCTTTTAAGCAATTGATGTGCTGGGACAGACAACGGATCTCCATCATCTGAATAGAACTGTGTAGATCAATCAATTGAATGGAACGGTAGAGATTACATTCATGTAGATGTAATATGCAGCCTAGCATGCACAAAGGCATTATAGAATAGGCTCAATCAATATTTCTTAGAGGTCGAACCGAACATTAGAAAGATGAGAGCATAATCAAGGTTGACGCTCGTATCAATTGCTTTAATCACTATTCCAATACTTTTCTGCGTCGAGAACTCGGGAAAACGCTCGTTTTTTGCGCGCTCAGATAAGAGTCGGCCGTGATTAGAGGGCACTCTCCTCGTTATACAGTCCGGTCAGGTCGCAATGTGAAAACTGGACTCCCCGGGCATCCCCGGGCGTCCCCCCGTGTCCCCTGACCTTATCACGCCTCGGGAAAGTACTCAACCACATTCAATTTGTGAAATTCGGATTCCTCGTGCAAAAATGCACCAGAATCACTTATAGTTAGATTATTTTGAAATAAATAATTTTCAACTTTTTCATTTTGTGGCTTTATTCAAAAGCCCGGACTATCGATATCAAGGGATAAGTGTAGCGGGAAGAAAGATAGAAGTGTAATGAGTGAGAGTGGTTCGCGTGGAAGATCAAGAGGAAGGGAAGAGATAGAGCAAGATGAGAGATCAAGCTGGAAACGAATAGAGAGAGATAATCCGGGTGCGACCAGAGTTCAACTAATAGCAGAAGTGCAGTGAATCAATTCCCATAGATTCCCAATCCAGCTTTACAAACGGCTGTGTCAAAGTTCGACTTTTTCTCGAAAACGAAAAAAGATAGAGCTTCGTCCAAACTTTCATTTGGTAGAGAATTAAATTCTGGTCGGGTACGCGAGATTTGTGGCCATTTGGAACTTCACTGTGGTAGTTTTTATCGGAGAACAAGAATTTGACCAAATAAACATGGTGCCATAACTCGGTGCGGAAGGGTCCTATCAAAAATCTGGAAACGTCAATCGATCCAGAATTGAAAGTTACCCCTAGGAAAGCAAGTTTTTTTTTCTTTTTTTTCTAGCATATTGAAGTTTTTTGATGTTCCCGGCGCTTGGTGACCCTAACGCAAACGGCCTCATATGTAGACATGAATCGATAGCTCAGTATCGCCTCTACTCGACTTTCAAAAATTCAATTTGGTTTATTGCTCCCTCGAGGCGAGTCGAGGCCAGGGGACACGGGGGGACGCCCTGGGATGCCCGGGGAGTCCAGTTTTCACATTGGGACCTGACCGGACTGTACATGAATTCTCGGAGAGGCGAGGTGGGGTTAAGAAATGTTGGAAGTGGTTCGAGAAATCACGGTAATGAAATCCTCAACCACGTGCACACAGCACGGGCTGTTAAAGCTTCGCAACAAGCCACTGATCCTCTCAAGATACGCTCCCGTTGCTAACAGGCGATGGGGTGGCACACACCGCATTGCGTGGAAAAGCCTAAGCACCTGCACCTTTACATTTACGTTTCTCTGAGCAGTGAGAGCTGAGGGAAGAGATGGTAAGTCTACGTTTTCAAATTTCAATTTCAAGAAATCAATAGTCCCGATCTCTCGGGGGAAAAAGTGAAGGAAACGAAAGATATTCATCCTGTCAACATCTGTTTTCTGCCAAATATTTCGCCGACTGAAAGAGCGGAGAATCATGCCAAACATAGAAATGCTAACTTGAGGAAAATACAAATAGGACGATCGGAAATTTGGACTACATATATTCCGTGTCCCAGTAGAATTCAGCACAGAATTCGTCACATAGTTGTTTCTAATAAAAAAGGCGGCAATTCGACCGTAATGGATTCGGAATTGCTAAATAGACTCCATATTATTAAGTGATGAGCGGAAATAATGATTCATTCAACGGAATATTCTGTTCAGTAACGCTAAGCAGCAATGATGAAAATGAATAATGAAATGTTTATGCGATCGTACGTAATCAGTTGATATTCGAATCCTTCCATGTTAGAATTTTCGATTTTCTGTAAAGTAATTTGTATTTATTTTAATCACAATTACCTCAAACAATTATATTTTAACTGTTTTTTTCAAATCGGAACAACTATCTACTATGTGTTATATCTAAATCACTTACTCTAAGACTCCGCGAGCTCTTTGGCGATCTTGGGATTCTTCTTGTTAAATGCGTTGATCTGAAGAAGTTTTCGTGATTTCAAACCAAGTTTTCATTAATTTTCCTAGGATGAAAGAAATAAAATAAAATAAAAACTAACTTGCTCTTCAACTGGGCCAAATAGTTTGCGAATATCGTTGAAGAACTTCTGAGCTTCTTTGGAAAGACCCTTAGGAGCCACCTGAAATCGTCATATATTCTCAATATGTTATACGAAGAAGGTATTAATCGTAGGTTCCCATAGCTCACATTGAAGAAGCAAAACATTATTATCATAAAATATGCAATAAATTAAAACCTTCACGCTCTGTTTCACGCCCCAGATTATTTCGGCGAATTCTGCAAACAAGCTTCATTCACTTTTCCGTCCACATACTCTTTGCTGATTCTTTTAATGACTCGAAAAGAAATTTATGGAAAAAGTCCACTAACTCGGCATGCCCAGCTTGTTCACCTCAAGTCGTGCCTATAATAATGGAATATAAAGTAATAATAAATCGTGTTTGATAAGGATAAAGGTATTAACCTGCAGCGGCGTGTTCTTCTCCAACAGCGGGTATTTTAGCTGCATCTCTTGCCCAATTTTCTAAAAAGAAACATTCCTTGTGTTTGAGCTCTAGATCCAGGAATGATTTCAACAAACTTTGTGACTTGACTGAAACTTACCCTGAGTTGAGTTTGGCGCTCCGCGGCTTCTTTGGAGAGTCCGACGGTAACAGCGAAAGAAGCGCCGAGGAGTAGAATAAGACGATTCATCCTTGAAGAAGTGATCAAAGGATGGAACAAGGGGGAGAATAGAGTCGATATATAACAGAATCATGTCGAATAATGATGGTTGATCTAATATCTCCATTCTCCAAGCTCTCTCAATTCTTTGACTGGCGAGGGAAAACGCAGATGAAGATAGACAGCTGTGGTAGCGTTCGCAACAACGAGGACCGACTTACGAGCGAACATCAAATGCGGCGTCTTCGATTTTCTCCATGTGGTTTAGCACGAGATATGCCCGTGCTTAGTGGAGTCGTATTGAACATGATGTTTGAACAAAGATCTGCATCAATGTCTTTCGATCCCGCCAAACCTCATATTTTCTTCTCTTCATCGATCTTCTTCTACTGCTGAAAATAGTGACACGAGGTTTTTAAGCGATAAAATAAATTTGAAATTCTATTCATGAACTAATTGAGACCACTCGGTTCCCGTCTCCTCTGGCAAATCGTATTCTGCATGCAAATACTACCATTACAATAACAATAACGCGCGCAAACGTGCGAAGACAAAAACAACCACCTCATTTGACTAAAGAGTTGTTTATTCGGCGAGTTCACCTTTACATTCTCCTCTCATTCTCTCCATTTCTCCACGATGAGAGTGGTTCTTCTTCTCCTCCTCTCACTCGTCTGCTCAGTTCACGCCGGTTATCGCCAGGTGAGTGATACAGTAACCTATAGATGGTGGTGTAGGGTCTTACAATAGTCCGAGTTTATGGGTACGGTATCTTCAGGTTGACGTCACTGGTGAGATCTCGTGTAGGATGCACAATGGGACGATGATGCCCATCGAGGATGCCACTGTTTACATCCTGGAGGACGGTGAGAAAATCACGGTTAGATTCATTTAGGGGCTACCAGTCCCGCCCACTTTCCCTGGACACAACCAAGAGATCACTTTTGACGAACTCCGTTCCTATTTTATTCGCTCACATTACGCGTTTCGTGACTATTATGGTTCTATATTTTCAGGGTTCATACCACATCACGTGCAGTATGGATGCACCTAGTGACGATTGGTGGACCGCGCTGACTTGCTGGGGAGGAACATGCAAATCCAATTGCCTCAAAGTGAGTTGATCTACCCATTCGAAGAATTGGATTCCTCTTCGAGCACTAGCACGCATTTTACAATAATGGGGAAACGGAATATTGTTGTGGTCTTGCTTGAGAAACATTCTCCAAAAAAACCTTGCTAATTTCTTGACGTAACTTTTCCAGCAATATACTGATGCTCCTGATCCTCGAGGATGTTCTTCCTCAACTCGTTGCATCGAGACAACAAATCTGTCGACTGTTGGCCGTGCAACTGCCGATTTCTCTGTTTAGAGATATCTGAAACTCGATAAAAACGTGCTTGAATGTATTGATCTTGTTTGCTTTGCATACGGAAGAGAAGAAATACAAAGCGGGATTGCAAGGGTTGGCATTAGGGATGTCAAACCAATACCCAATACCTCTCTATTTCTCCCTCTCATTTCCCTCTCAACCCAATTCTCACGAAGAGAGCGGTCTTTCCCATTCCGTCCCACCCAATTCCGTGGAGCTGCTGTGCAGACCACCCAAGGCCTTGGGTCTGTGGCAAGACCTTGGGTCGAATTGCGGTATGTGGGAAAGAGATTACAAAACAGGCGACATACAGGCTTCTTCAAGAGCAAAAAGTACTGTTAAGCAATATTTTGCATGTTGCCCAAAGTCCATCGATTCCCTCTTTACTGCGATCGAAATGAAAACCCAAGGCCTTGGGTCCCCCCCCCCCCCCCAATTCCTTTCCCCTCCCCTCCTCCCCCTCTCATTCCCCCAATTCTCAGCAAGAGGGCGCAGTCAATATGCAAAAGGACCCAATTACTTGGGTATTGGTATTGCTTGAACAACCCTAGTTGTCATGGAAAAATAAGCTTGTTGTAGTTTTCTGTAATGTTCTTGCGTTTTGAACTCTTCTCCTGTCAATTTGGATAGTGTAAATTAAACTATTCACTAATTCGATTCAATTTTTCTTCGTAAACAACAAAACAACAATCGCATTTCCCTAATCAATCATCGTTTCGAACAATGCCTCGTCTCTCTCTTATCCTTCTCCTCTCATTCTCTCCATTTCTCCACGATGAGAGTAGTTCTTCTTCTCCTTCTCGCCCTCGCTTGTTCAGTGCAAGCCAAGTGCGGAGGTCGCAAGGTGAGGGATACACTATTCTGGGAAGGTCTGGGGTCTTACAGTATTCCGAGTTATTGTTTACTGTAATTACAGGTTGACATCACTGGGAAAATCACTTGTGCCACTCACAACGGCAAGCATATTCCCATCGAGGATGCCACTATTGAACTCTACGAGGATGGTATAAGGAAGGGGTCGGATGATACATCAATCATTCCAATATTCAGATAAACCCTTCTCAACGCTGATGAGCAAAGCAGTGTCAACTGGTGGTGTGTTCAAGCTACATGGAGAGGACTGGGAGGTAACAATGATGAGAAATCCTGTTTCAGGGTCATAAATTTCCCCATGCGATGTTATTGTTCCAGTTCTTTGACGTCAAATTCTTCCTGACGATTACTGTTCCGTGTTCAAAAGCTTCCAAATCGAGACAGAATTGTGTGCATCCTGCGTACCATCGAATGTGAGTATCCATTCAATTATTACTGAAAAAATGCACATTGTCATGAAATCATTCTGGGATTTGCAGTTGTGATGCCGATCCCAAGAGACGAACGTACACCATCGACTATTGGTTCGAATGGGAAATGCCTGTTCTCGATTGAGTGGACCCTTTTGCTGGAAAGAAACTAGTAGGCTTTATTTACATTCACACTCGACACTTCTTCGTTCTCTCTTTATTTTTCCGCCCCATTTTGCACATTTCCATACTCTTTCTTTTTTTCGTTTTCCTTCTTCCATTCATCGCTGTATCATTGTGGTACTGATCGGAAATGGTATAGTTTCCACTCCATGATACGTTAATTTTAAGGACTCATACAACATCGGATGCAGCTTTGGTCGTACAACGGATGAGAACGACAGCGGAATGGAATGCTGGGGTGGTACTTGCAATAGCTTTGAAGAATGCTACACGGTTAGTAGGGCTATATCCAACTTCTCCTTCATTGACTTCAAACTTCGTATCATTCCAATCGAATAGCACATTGTCCTATTCAAAAAAAAATGTATAATGCACTAAAAATAATCAACTTTTGTGCTTAGTGGCAGCCTCATGACAAGTTTTGTTTTACTGTCACATTTTTCAGCGATACCCTGAAACAAGTTGGATTCTGAATCCTGGAAGATAACCTCTCTTCATCAACCCATTGCACCGATACAACAAACCCGTCGACTGTTGGCCTTGCAACTGCCGATTTATCAGCTTTGAGATTTCTGAAACTCGATAAATACGAGCTTGATTGTATTGGTCTTGTTCGCATTGTATTTCACAGTCAGAACAATACAGCACGTGCAGAGTGGTCCTACTACAGTGGTCCTACAGTGGTCCTCGATGATTTCCTAGTTGAGGGATACCAACTAGAGTAATCAACTGAGAACAAGAGTAAATCAGATAAATAATCATCCGATGGAAAATAGACAATTCTTGAGCACACTTCCTCCATCCGCGATGATTCTCTGTCCAACGATTATCTCGGATTGAGAACGGTCAGCGAGGAAGAGGATGATCTGAAGATAAGTTTATACTTCTCAGTAGATGTAGACTCGTCCTATGTTTCACAGTTCTCTGACTCCAACCGTTGATCTGTACACCGAAAGAAGGAAATATCGATCGCTGAAATTGATAAATGAATGAAAACAAGGAACCTTGGCGATGTCTTCAGCTTGTCCATACCTGCCCAGGGGAATGACTGAAGAGCAGTCAGCAAACATTTGATTGAACAACTGCAAATATTACAGTCTCAAAGACGTGTTTGTTTTCAAACAATTCCGTAATTTAGAAAAAAAAGTAAATTTGAATTCACTAGTACATTAGAATAAATAAAATAGAGAAAATGTAAACGGAGAACCTCCTCCATCTTCTCCTTCGGGAGTCCCACGGACGCTGCGAAATTGGTGAGAATGACACCAGGACTGCAAATAAGAATACTGTAACGTATTTATTTAATTTTTTTTATATATTCAGGATTCAGTAATTTTTATTTCATCAATTCGCAAGTTAAATTGTTTTGCTTTCGTTTTCTTAAGAGACAGTCCACGGTATTTCGGTACACTTGTACAGTGGCTCACGGACGGCTAGATAATCGATATTCCCTATAATGTTTTCTTGTAGTAAGGGTCCCGAGTACTTATCGCAGACATATCTAACTAAGGTCTCAGATCGATTTTGGTTGAGAAAAATCTACCTCCTATTTTCAGAGTCGAAAAAAAAATGTTTTTCGATGCGCACCCCGTATAGATTATCTGACGTATATTTGCTTGTAGAATTCGAATTTCGATACTAGAGCTCATGAGAATACGAACGAAAAAAAGTTATGCCCAAAAATCCGGTTTTTGAGTCTCGAATTGAGATATTTTTTGTCATAACTAATTTTTAAAAAACATTACGGTTTGCTTCATCATCTATATTACGATCGAAATATCGCTGTCATCAGTATTTCATATACGTTTTTCGAGCATAACTTTTTTCTTTCGCAGTTTCATGGGCTCTAGTATAGAAAATCGGTTTCTACGCATCAAAACACACCAGTAAATCTACTAGTCTTGTGGTTGTCAGATGAAAAATATTTTGACCCAGAAATCAGCCTGATCAAATCGATTCCTCAAATTTTGTTTCAGCCCAAATCTAAAGAGGAATACGCATTTTTAAAATTCTACAAAAAATAACCATAGATACCCTACGGTATGCACTACACAAAAATGCTAATCACCCAAATAGTTATTTATAAAAAATTAGTTATGACAAAAAATGTCTCAACTTGAGACTCAAAAAGCGGTATTTTGGGCATAACTTTTTTTGTTCGTATTCTCATGAGCTCTAGTATATAAATTCGAAATCTACAAGAAAAAAATACGTCAGAACATCTATACGGGGTGCAAATAGGAAAATTTTTTTTTCGACTTCGAAAATAGGAGGCTGATTTTTCTCAACCAAAATTGATCTGAGACCTTAGTTAAATATGTCTGCATAAGTACTCGGGACCCTTACTTCAAGAAAAAATTATAGGGAATATCTATTATCTGGCCGTCCGTGGACCCTTTCCAAAATACCGTGGACTTTCTCTTAATTCACGATTCGGGTAGGTTTCAAACAGCCTTAATCTTTCGAAAAACGCTGATTTGATTGATCAGTCGTTGATGTCGATTTAAAAAAAACATTTTTACTTGACGGAATTCACTCTGATGTCCTTTCCAATGAGAGTCGCTGCCATCTGCACTGTGAGTTGATCGAGAGCGGATTTGGAAGCAGCGTAGTAAGCATCCTGTAGACGATAAATCACAGTTGCACAAGTACTGTAATCTCATGAGGATCCAGATGACACTTTGCGAATTCGATCAATCACCCTGGAGTTTCAAAACACAGTAAGAGTAGTTTCACCAATAGTAAGTGAGCTAGAAGAAAGCACGCGAAGCCATGAATCTCTGCTAATGTGCAGAAAATATCATCAAATCGCGAACCGATGAGGCCAACGGCAACGCGGCGATGGAGGAAACGTTGACGATTGCTCCTTTTGTTTTCTCCAAATGAGGAACTGCGAGTTGAGAGAGGCGAAGTACTCTGAGAATATTCTGTGGTACAATTCGGCAAAAATTGCAAACGGGTCTAGAGAATGCCTTTCGAACTCACGATCGCACATTGATGTCCATTATTCTATCGTAATTTTCCAGAGGTACATCAATGCCCTTCTTGCCAGTCATATCGAAGACAGTTCCACCCGCATTGTTCACCTGAATGTTTCATACTGCAACTGGATAAATCGATATACCACCGAGATAATACGGACAAGCGAATCAATACAAGTGTTCGAACATGTATCCTACCAGAACGTCCAGTTGTCCGAACTTCTCCACAGTCTCGCTTATCAATCGCTCGTTGAAAGAAGCATCAGTGATCTGTCCAGTAAGCTAAAGAGGTCAACTGTTCCATATTCTAAAGGCTTGACTGCAACAAAGTTTTCTACCAGAAAGCAGACGCAAAAGGGAACCTGGAAAATGTCCTCATCCTTGACGCCAGCCTTGAGGCACAATCCACGTGTTTCCTGCAAATTACGACAGATATTACTATTCTTCCACCCAATGGACCAGCGAAGGTCCACTCATGGCGCCCTATAACGCTCAGTGAGTGCTCAGTGCTCAGCGTCACTCACTCTTGAAGCCGGGTGTCAGATCTCTTTTTTCAGGCCAAATATGTTTCACTATGCGTTCTTATCTCGAAGAGCTCTGATTCGAATGATACTGCAGAGGGTCGATATTCAAACAAATACAAATATTTTTCTCCAAATCTAAACGAAAACTACAAAAATCTCACTTCAAGAGACTCCACATTTCTGCCTGTAATTGTTAGTCTCGCTCCGGCTCGAGCGAAGAACTCAGCTGTGCTTCGGCCGATACCATTAGATGAACCTAGACGTTTTATTTTATTTTATAAATGACGCCCTTCTTCCTTCCATTTCAGTCCACATTATCTGATCAAAATCGAATTGGTCTTCGGAAAGTATCATTCGAAAAGTACAGAAAAGCACCTGCTCTCTAACGCCAGACCGCAAGATAAAACGAAATGGTCTCTAGAGAACTGGCTAGAGAGATTCACTCTTTCATGAGACATTCAACCGATTCTGTGATGTGAAAACTCGACAATTGCCAAACCTGTGATAGTGACGACTTTCCGGGCGAAGAAGCTCATGGCTGATGCTGAATACTGAGAGGGGAAGTGGAAACACGAGCCAATCTCTTTCTTTCCTCACTCGAAATGATGTTTATGTATACTCTCTAGTCATGGCGCTACAATCTAACCCACTCTCTGCGTCTCAACGCACACGCTTTAGCACTCACGAGGGGGTAGTTTTGCTCCCATGAATCACACGATGATTTTCCATTCAAATATCGTCTCCAGAAAATGGATTTTGTAATAAATTCACTTTCAATTGAGTGTCTAATTTTCTATTTGATTTTCAATTTTTCATTTTCTATTTGAGTGTAAGCGCTATTTATTGATCGGTTTCACTTGCCCTAATTTTTCGAAATTTTTTGATCGAATGATAGAGTTCCACTGTATTCGGCACAACAGCAAAGAAAAATCTTTTCTGCCAATAAACGACACTATATTTGTCATAATTTATCATCATTTCTTTACAAAACTACGTACATGAGTGGTGTGAGCATTAACTCATGAGAATCATGGGAAATGAAGGTCGAGTCTTATTACATTTCCATCGAGAAGAGACAATTCTTGATGAGACTTCCTCCATCGGCGACGATTCTCTGGCCAACGATGATTTCGGATTGAGAGCGATCCGCGAGGAAGAGAATGATCTGAATCATAACGTTAGTTGGTCTGACAATGAGAAGGATGGAAATCGTTTGAGTTCCGAATAATTCTCCATTTTCTCTGCTCGCTCCTCATCGGTGGTCTTTCCACAGTCAGCTTATGTTTCACGGCATTATTTTTTTTATCTCGAAGACCAGATCCGTACCAAAATACTCCTACTTGTCCAAACCAAGAATTTACTGCAATATGTCACTCGCCTTTCCGATGTCATCCGGCTGTCCGATCTTGCCGAGTGGGATCACTTTCTTGGTGGCCTCGGGATCAGAGAACATCTTTCCCATCATCTAAAACAAATTTAGTTTGTATTTATTAGTATTTTTAAAATTTATTTTTGAGTGAAGAATTACCTCCTGAAGCAACTCCTTGGGTGCTCCGGCGGTAACAGCGAAGTTGGTCTCGATGGCGCCAGGGCTGAGAAAGAGTTCATTAAAAAAACGTGAACCCGGAAACTCGAGCATTAACCATGTTATGAGATCGCTTGTATTCCATCCGATAATAATCTCTCACAATTAACTTGTCTGATAATTTTTCATTTGTTTTTGTCGTCTTTGCAATCGCCACATTTCTGTTATGTTTCACTCTTTCTTCATATCCAGAAACGTGTATATGAGGCCGCTTGCGAAATTTTCGAGCAAGGGCTGGCACAGCTCGAAAATGTCGATTCCCTGAAACTGTGCGGTTTGGGGTTATCGAGGGTGCTGAAGACGATGGGCGTATCCAGTTTGCACCTAGTGGCCACAATGGCTCCAGACGATGTCACGTCGATATCACATTTTAACGTGTTGTGCGGCCCCCGAGAGTGCTAATTTTAGGTGAGTAGGGTTTATGAGGTAGAATTGGACGGCGAACACGCCTGACTAGTTTATTTTCATGATTATTAAAAATAATTTTTTTTAAATTCAACTTTTCATTGGATCATTTGTATCCTTATTGTTAGCAACTTATGTAGATCGATCGGGCATGACGAGAAGATTCTAAATATATAATATAAGCCAAATCGTGCATCAGAAAAAAATTTAGCTAAGATAAAGTGAAGGAATTCAGCCAGAAAACGAGCCATTCTGCCCTTCTCTCCCCTTCCCAACTCCCTATCCAGGTCGAGGGGGCGAGAGAGTGTGGGGAATCGAGAGAGCGCGCAATGGAGGAGGAGGAGAGAAGAGCAGAGCGGCTCGTTTTCTGACTAAATTCCTTCACTTTATCTTAGCCCAATTTTTTTCTGATGCACGATTTGGCTTATATTATATATTTGAACTCCTCTCGTCATGCCCGATCGATCTACATACAGTAGCCTCGGAAAGTCATGGCTCACTTTTTCATTCTTTTGACTCGTGTGAGATTTCTTGCTCATACTTGGTCATGACATTGCACACCCACCGAGTGTTAGGAATATGCCATTGGGATATCACCCAAGTCCCTGGTTATTGAGTAGTGATGACGCAATCAATCAATACTTTTTCAAACTATCAAAATTCTTGCATGGATTTTTCCTCAACATTTCTATTCGGCATGATAATAGAAGGGCTCAAAACCTTTTCGATGAAAATATGTACTCATGGGAAGATGACGTACAGTGGCTTTAGACTGACCCAAAGTAGGGTCCCGAAAAAAATGGATTTTCGTTCTTCGACTCAAAAGTTCATAATGATCCTTACCACACTTCGTGATGATCCCCAAAGTTTGATAACGATAGCTCTTAATTTGACCTCAGGGCACGAATTTGTCACTTTTTCACATAATTTTTTTCTCCCTGTTTTGGATGATCACTGTTCCAAGGTCAGTTTTTGTTCAAATGCCTTTTCTGGACATGTTAGTTGCAAATCCATGGAATATATGATTCTCAACTTTTTAGAGCATTTGGACAACTCTCCTGCCCGTGGCAACCAAAAATCCGAGGTCAATCGATTTTTAACCCCAAAAATGACCATGATACCCATCATTAGTCGAAAAAAATTGTCTCTTAGAACTTCCTGACTAAATTTTTTTCTGGTATATTTTTGTGTGCTGAATCCGAATTTCGATATGAGAGCCCATGATATTATTAATGAAAAAAGTTAAAATTCATTATGTCGAAAAGCAGCCGATTTTGAAAATCGATTGACCTCGGATTTTTGGTTGCCACGGACAGGAGAGTTTTCAAAATGCTCTAAAAAGTTAAGAATCATATATTCCATGGATTTGCAACTAACTTGTCCAGGAAAGACATTTGCACAAAAACTGACCTTGGAACAGTGATCATCCAAAATAGGGAGAAAAAAATTATGTGAAAAAGTGTCAAATTCGTGCCCTGAGGTCAAATTAAGAGCTATCGTTATCAAACTTTGGAGTTCATCAGGAATTGTGGTAAGGATCATTTTTAACTTTTGAGACAGTTTCTAGCATCTCTATGAACGAAAATCCATTTTTTCGGGACTCTACTTTGGGTCAGTGTAAAGTCACTGTACGTCATTCTCCCATGAGTACATATTTTCATCGAAAAGGTATTGAGCCCTTCTATCATCACGCCGAGTAGGAAGGTTGAGGAAAATTCCATGCATGAATTTTGATAGTTTGAAAAAGAAAAAAAAAGATTGCGTCATCACTACTCAACAACCAGGGACTTCGGTGATATCCCAATGGCATATCCCTAACACTCGGTGGGTGTGCCATCACATATGTCATGACCAAGTATGAGCAAGAAATCTCACACGAGTCTACAGTTATGAAAGAATGAAAAAGTGAGCCATGACTTTCCGAGGCTACTGTAGGTTGCTAAGGGCACAAATGATCCAAGGAAAAGTTGAATTTGTAAAAAATTATTTTTAATAATCATGAAAAATAAACTAGTCAGGCGTTTTCGCCGTCCAATTCTATCTCAGAAACCCTACTCACCTAAAATTAGCACTCTCGGGGGCCGCACATCACGTTAAAATGTGATATCGACGTGACGTCGTCTGGAGCCAACGTGGCCTCTAGGTGCAAACTGGATACGCCCATCGTCTTTAGCACCCTAGATAACCCCAAACCACACAGTTTCAGGAAATCGACATTTTCGAGCTGTGCCAGACCTAGTCGGATTTGCTCGACTCTTAGGCAAACGGCCTCATATCGAAATGATTGATCCCGCAGTTCATCTTCACAACAATAAACATGATCTCACTTGACGGAGTTGACTCGGATGCCCTTGTGGATGAGCTGCCCTGCCATCTGCACTGTAAGTTGATCGAGAGCCGCCTTGGACATGGAGTAGTACGCTTCCTGAATACCATTTTGATTGACGTTTGTCTCCCTGTTTGAACGCTCTGATCGGAAAAAAATAGTGCGTACAGTACAGGCATTGCTGAACTCGCAAATATTGTCCCCTTTTCTGACTCTTGGACGACATGGCAAGAAGGTAGCATCATATCCAGTACCTGGGAAGAAGCAAAGGGGAATCCGGCGATGGACGAGACATTGACAATGGCGCCCTTGGTCTTCTCAAGGTGGGGCACGGCGAGTTGCGAGATCTTGACGACTCTGGAAACAACTACGTCATATTTGAATCAATTTGCCATTACTGTTCAGATTATGATAAGAATGTCGATAAGATTAAATATAATCTTCATGGTATGTTCTTTCAACTCGCAAACCAGTGTTAGAAACAAACTCACGATCGCACATTGATGTCCATGATTCGATCATAATTGGCGAGGGGAACCTCAAGTCCCTTCTTGCCGGTCATATCGAAGACACTCGCGCCGGCATTGTTAACCTCAAAGAGAATGGCATTATTTGCTGTTGCATAGTGATGTAAAAACAAAATCCAAAACTTTCATCAATATCCTGGATTCAATACCGCAAAATTACATAACAAAAATTCGGCCTTATGTTTCTCTCTTCTTTTGATCTCTCTAGAGCGGTGTTTCACACGCTATTCATCTATCTGGGATATCTGAAATGATCGAATTCATCTAGATATACGTCAAACAAATTCACACAGACATTTCGCGTTCCCTTGTTATTTCAAACGCGTCTCAATGATAGGGTATTCCCACGTGGAATAATACAGAAATTCGAGTGATCACGTGGCAAAACAATTATTTTGCAGAATCCCTCTTAATCACGTTGTTTATGTAATGCGAATGTTTATCCCGTGGAACTGGACACCACCAATGATTCGTCTCACATGTCTATTTCGCCTTTTTTGAGCACGACTTGTATTGAATGCTAAGCGTTTCAGAGCATAAGTCGGTTCAACGCTCTTATCATAGTGTTAGATGTGATGCAGATCGTAGGGTTCTCGATTGATAACAAGTAGATGCTTCGCGCGGCATTCCTAACTCGGACAATCATAGTGAATAATCTGCCTCTTCATTCTGTGCGCTCTCTAGACCGCTCGAGTTAGGAAATAACGCGAAGAATGAGGAGACGAAGCCTCCACTATGTCAGCCCTATTGATAACACTACAGATAAGATGACTCGTGAGAGAAGCGAACCTTCGACTCAGCCAATGTACGCAAATGTACTATCAAATGCGCACAGATTTTCTACGCTGTATATAATTCATTTTATCGAAACTCACCAAAACGTCGAGTTGCCCGAACTTCTCCACTGTCTTCTCCACGAGTTGCTCTACGAAGGCCTCGTCGGTAACATCGCCGATCAACTAAAATTATTATTAAATTGGAAATACAATTACCAACAGGCAGGAAATGTAAGCGATGTATTCCTATTCCACAAAATTCTGTTAGTTGGTTTCATGCCGCTCTCTTACTTCGAATTATCATGACCTGGATCATAAAGACAGATACGAGTTCGTAAACATTATTGTATCAATAGTAATATTATTTTCACTTTGAGGATGCCTCCCGGATAGCAGCCTTGCCTCAGGCAGAGCTCGTATGTTTCCTAAACAGACATTATTTTTGTGATATTTAGCCGTGAAACAAACCTCGAGAGTCTCAGCATTTCTTCCAGTAATCGTGAGCTTTGCCTTTTCCTTGGCAAAGAGCACGGCGGTGCTTCGACCGATGCCATTGGATGAACCTGCATGCGTTGTTCTACTATGTATAATAATTATTTATCCACGCCCGTAGTGCGACGAGATCATATTACATTATTTTTCGAATGATGACAGGGGAACGGAGAGGTGAGGGTGAAGAAAAAAAGAGAAAAATCTCTTCTGATTGTGGCATGGATTGCAAGGTACGGTGGAAGTAGGGTGAAGCTGAATCATACTACGTACTAAAAGACTTACCAGTAACAATGACGACTTTTCCGGTGAAGAAACCCATTATCAGTGTACGATAGAAAGTGAGAATGAAGAGGAGAAAAGAGGGAGGGTCGCTCTATTTATTTACACGGCACTAAGATTAGTGCGATTCTAGGCTACAATCAGCGCTCAATTTATCACAATCCACGTGAAATTGCACAGGGAAGGCGAATAATGCACACTTGGCGACATAACAAAGATCTAGAAGAGTAAGCAAACGACACATGATGGATTTCGACATCACCATTTGAATATTTACAAATATCGCCTAGTTTCCGTGTCGTGCCCCCATCGCGTGGGCTTCAAAAATTACCGAGACCAATATTCTATCATATTCTAAAATAAAACGAATCTGAGAACAATTTTTTGAATATACGTGCGTTCAAGGTCTGTAGTTCTCAAAGTTATCCCGCTGGTAGCAGAGTCTGAAACGCATCTGATTTCCTTTTTCAAATAACGCGTGAAGGGTGGTGAAGGGTAAATTTGATTTAGTTTCAGCCGGTCTTCAGCTCTCAAAGTCGCATGTGCTACACAATCTTCCGCTCTTTCGTTGTTAGTAAATAATAAATCTTCCAAATGTCGTTTCCGATCTGGTTCCCTTTCTTTCTCGATTTCTAGCACTCTCTACATGCAGAGTAGGGAGTGTGCAGAATGGAGAGAGCTAACCACCAAACTGAGACCATTACTATACATCGGCAGGCTTACGAAATGCATTTTTGATCGTATTGTATTCTTGTTTTTATCATGTAAAAACACTAGGAATAAAGTGATTTATGAATAGTTGAGCAGATGGTATGCATTCAAGCTGAGATGCCAATGGAGATGATGCGACAATCGAATATTGTCCAATTGATCGATAAACAATACATATATTCACTAAACAGAAATAAAGCAAAATTAAAAGACACTTGGCATGTTGCCAACTACATCGAGATCAAAGTGCGTCAGTATGATTGTCTTTGCCCGTCTCTTAATTCGCTGACGCCGTTCATTATTTCGAGACTCCGAAATGTCGTCTCTTCTCTAGTTCAGCCCTACTTATAAGTTAACCATGCCCTGGTCCCAGTTAGATGATTTTCTCATTTTGTCAACGCAAAACTATCTTCGAGCCATATCAAAACCGTCTCCCGAGCTAGCCGCCGCCATAGCAAAGCTGAATGAGGTAGGATGTGTTTCAATTTTTTTTGTTTGTTTTTTTCATTGAAAACTAGTAATATTACTGTCATATAGGTTTACAAACACAATCAACAAAAGTGCACACTATTATTCATTATTCTCGCTAACTTACCCCTTCTCTCAACAGGTCAAATATCCTGCACACTAACACTAGAGCCATTACCCCTTTCATTCACCCTCTCGTGCATGCTTGTGTGAGAGATTCTCGTGATAGGCCCTACCTCTGTCAGAGAACCGAGAGACAACGCGGAATGAAGAGAATCAGGGTGCCGAATTGTCATCATCACTAACTAATGTGATGTCTCATCACATCATGGAAATTAACGATGCAATCGAGTGGGCTGAACCACTCGTCATTTGTGAAGACTACTGAGAGCTACAGAAAATGTTTTTGATCTGCTCGATTGGTTGAGAATTTGATGTGTACAAGCTCTTGCGGATTTAAGGCAAATCTCTATCCCTCCCAAGTGGCCGAAGCCTGTGATATCTAGCTATCATTTTATCCGGCAATACTAGGCTTCTAAGCAAGTTCAAATCGAAACTAGTCCAGTCCGAATCTAGCCCAAACTCAGCCCTATCAAGTCCAAATCCATCCACAGGCAGCCCTCCATCCCTCCGAGACGCGAATCCAGATCGACGGGCCGCGAGTGCTGTGGACGGTGGGCGGGCCGTCACAATCGGTCGACGAGGAGGTCAGTGACCTACCCTAGCCTCAATCGGTACCGTAATCCTACCGTAGCCCGTTTTTCAATACCACAATTATCCTCCCGAAGAAAAAATCTGCAATACTTCCTGAGTATACTATAGCTAGTTTGAATGGATCATGGAAGAAGTTCGTGACCTACCATATTCCTGAGTCCTACTGTATCCAAAATATGGAATCTTCCAACCCCAGGATGACGATTCGCTCTCCTCTCCCCTCGTCTCTTCTTCTCGTCGAGTAACAGTGAACGCCCGCCCCAGAGAAGCCAGCTCGAGTCTCCCAGAGATCAAGGTACGGTAGTTCATGCGATATCTCTGACATTATCGATTGAAATGTGGTACGGTTGCTTATCGATCTGCCCGAGATCAAAGTACGGTAGCCAATTCAGTAGGACAATTTACGGTAATTTATAAAGTAATGAAATAACAGAGAGCATGCCTGAGATCAAGGTACGGTAGCTGTTACACTAAGATATTTTATACCAGCGGTTTCCCCCCGAAGTAGTCGAGGGAAAACCACTAGCGGTGTTAAGCGCTTCGCGCCTCACATAAGCTTAGTTCGCTTAAGCTTAGATTGTGTGTTGGCAGGACGCCCATACCAAGCGTTGGCAGGACGTTCAAACGGAACATACAGACAAACACACGTTTGCGCTTTATATAGTAATATAGTTTGATTAGGTTTACAAACACTACGATCGAGCGATAAGGAGAGATTGAGTGTGACCCAAAGGAAGATGGAAAGGAAAATGGTTGGAGTTTCGCTGAGGGACCGATGGAGAAACGACCGCGTGCGAGGCATCACAAAACTGCGAGACTGGGTCGAGGAGGGATTGAAACGCAAGGTTCGCTGGGCTCTCAAGGTACGGAACATGGACTTGGATCAATGGAGTCGCGCGACTACCGTCTGGACGCCATACAACAGGAACCGCCCCAGGGCAAACCTAGAGTGCGCTGGAGAGACGACTTGAAGCGAGCTATTGGCGCTAACTGGTGGTCTACAACTTATGAAGAATACCGCCGACTCATCCCCTTCTGAGCATCTATTGCCTGACATGATAAATTGATTGATTGATTGATAGTTTGATTATTTATCAATATTAGATTTATTTGCTAACAAGCTGAATACGCAGACACAGATTGTGCATCAAGTGTTACACTGAATTTTCAAGAGTCGATGAAACTCAACACATTTATCTCATTCTTCACCCGAACAATCGCTTTCTTACCAGCCCCTCTCCACCGCTCCTTCTTCCGACGACCCGCTGTCGAAGAGTCTCGACGCGAGGAATGGGCCCAAACCATTGCCGTCCAGGTTTGTGAATTACAGTGTAAGGATAGTGAAATCCATAGTACCGTGACGCATTATACAGTAGAACTGCAGGATCAAATAACATCTCTCTCCATTCTGCACACTCACTCACCGGCTCAGGTGTCGAGATAGTGTGCGGAATCGAGAGAGATGCTATTTGATTCGGCAACAGAATCGCATCGTTTTCATTCCTATGTTAGCTCTTGCTTCTGTACCGTTGCTTGCATGAAGCCATCGTCTAGTAATCCAGCGTACTCCAGAATCTCGATCCTTCAACGGCTCTCTCGCATTCTGTCCACTGAGGATCTCAAGGACAAGAAGACGAACACAACAGTGAGCTTCGAGTCCAATGGTGAGCATGTTTATTGATTTAGAAATGAAAAAAGTGCTGCGCGATCTCCGACTCGATTGATCTAACGTGGCCTCATCTTCTAAAATTAGTGTTTATTAGTAGATACATCAATCATTGACTGTGTAATGCGTGCAGCGCTGATAATTCAATACCGGCAGAAACTCAATTCAACCTCACAACTCTTCACTTGTTGATTGAATGAGCGAGACTGAGTCATACTAAAACCAAGATCGAATAGAGCGAGTGTTGAATAATTAATTGGTTCGTGATGAAAAAAATCGATGGGTTCATCGCGTATGTACTAACCTCCCACGGAACTCAATCAAATCAAAATCAAGTTCACATCCCTCATTCGTTGAAAGGTGTCGAGGATCACTCGTCCGACACTCGCCACTACAGTAACCTACCGTAATCACGGCCAATTTCAGAAGCCCTTACCGAATCGCCCTCCTCCTCCTCACAATTCTCCCTGCTCAAGCGCATCAGGTCGACGATTACCAAGGGCGAGAGGTATACGGTACACCATCGTAGATAATGTCGTGTTGTGCCTCACCACGATCTATTTCTCTCACCCTTCGTCTTACTGTAACATCTCAGTTATCGATTATCGATTTCGTAACGCTGTCAATTGATTATGGTAAGCGTACGGTAGGTATTCAAGGTCGATCCTCTGCTCCGTGCACTCTTCTCTTCCCGTGGCAGTTGTCTCCTCGATCCAGTCTAAACAACCAGTCCATGGGACGGAAAGAAAGAGGAGAAAGGAGAGGAAGGAGAGAGGAACACCGGCCAAAAGGGTGTAAGAAACTAATATATCGATTATCGATTGATAATATACTGAAAATGTTTATCTTTGATTTTGCTTGTCCCTCGATTCTTCTCTGATTGAGACTGACTTGATCGAATGGAGAGAATTGAACTTCGGAAAAAATACAGTTCGTTGACCTGAAGGATCAAAGAACAAAGATCACTCCATTCTATCCGGTTATTCTCTCCTGGCACCCTCACACCGATTTTTTTCGTCCCTTTCCTACTGACCAATGCTGTCCTATCTCTCCGTCCGTCCCTCTCCCATTTTTGCTAACATTGATGTCGAATCGACACGGCCCCTCCTCAATCTGCATAATCTCTAGCTGATCAGAGAAACGAGAGAGCATGCGAATTGAGGAGGGCCAGTCTCGACATCAGACATCAATTTGTGGTAATTTATTACTTCCGATCAATTTCAGTACCGATCGTCTCCACACTCTCGTGAGTGGATCGGGTGAACTGCGAGCACTTGAGTTCAAAGAAGATGAAGTAGGTCTAATTACACTTTTTATTTTCTGAAATAATTATTTCAGGATATTCGAAATGTTATTATGATAGCATTGCCGAAAGAGCTTTCTCCATTCTGCACACTCGCTCTTATGTAATAGAGATGAACAATCTGATAATTGCAAAGAGATAGAGAGAGAGAGAGAGCTACTATTCGATCCGAGGGGGGGGGGAATCGCTGCAACGAATATATATTGCGTTGATGAAAAAAATGATCTTTGATCTCCAAGAAATCTTTGAAAAATCTGAGCTTTTAAAATATTGATCTTTGATCTCTTGGAGGAGCTAACGTACGGTCGCCTCCTGCATCTCCGTCGACCGCGCCTCGTCTCATCGGCTGCAGATAGACAGAGACCAGGGAAGAGGAGCTACGATCTATTGGTGAAATAGAAAGATTGAAATGGAAAAATTATATAATTTATCATTAGTGATTTCGGGGTGATGATCACGATTTCCGGATCATATTATCGATACTCCGCCAGTCATTACCAATCTTTCGTTTCAACTCATTTCGCCATCTTTCTTTCGGCCGCTCCTGACCTCTCTCACTGACATAGAGAAAATGGCATTCGTGAAAGTGCTTTGTACACGAGGTGCTTTTCGCGTTGATTTATTGTCTGGAACAAGAGATGATACCATCGGGCAAAGACGAGACAAAGGCTGAGAAAACTTTTTCACGAGAAAGCACCCGAATTGAGGAGAGGCGGTCTCGATTCTACATCACTAGCCCACAATGGAAAATATGTCTGGGCAAATATTAATTTACATTTCAGGAGTCATCTTTCTGCTCTACCGACCTCCACAAGAGCACGCACAGTCTGGCGACGCCCATAGGCACAGGTGGGGAATATTCAATTACCGATAAGAAAATGAACGATTCCTAGGATTTTCCGCAATTATCGCGGAAAAAAGCGGAAGATCGTAATAACAACCGTGAAAGTGAAGATAGAGGTCTGAAACTATGACAGTGATAAACCAGCTATCTGAATATCATATTCTGAAAATTGCATGTTTCTATCTCTTTTCATCTCTGAGACCCAGGGTCCTCGGTTACGGTACTTTTGGCTATCGATAACTGAATTATATCTTCAAAAAATAATAAAACACGAAATCCGGCTCCTAATACTCTCCTGATCTTGCTTAGAACGTACGAACCGCCCCATATTTTTTTGGAGCCTGAGAATATAAATCCTGTATAGGGACCGTCAATGTTGAGAACCGTACCCAAAAACCAGGAATAATACGTTGACTTAGTGTGCTCAAATGGTGTGTTTTCACAATTGCGCGAATTCAAATTTTCACGGCCAATTTTGATATTTTCTTGACTATTGATTGATCAAGTCTTCCTTCTCTCCAGTTTTATGTTCAAGTAGAGGGTAATCTATCGTTGATTGTGTCCCCATCATTTGGTTGTATTTGTTATTACCGGTTTTTAGATATCCCGTTCGAGCCGAACCTATGTTTTTGCAAAAACCATGTTTTTCGAGCATCATCTTCTACCGGTTGTACTCTTTTCTCCGATTTTTGCCTTATCTTATCTAGACGTTGTATCGCGTATTCTGATTGAGTTTGGACCGAATCAATATTACCGGATTTTTGCTATTTTCGCTCGAAGTATAGTATGTTCAGCTACCAATCCATTTTTCATTCACTGATTTTTTTCCCCTTCATTCTCGAAATTAATTTTTTATATGTTTTGCTTGTTATGCGCCATTGTTGTGTGAGTTCATCACGTTAAAACATTAGCAAGAAAAAAATTCCTACTAAAATTATGGCCGTCTGAAGTATACGATCAGAGATTATTTTTCATTTCCCATCCCTCTTGTCCCAAATCTCTCATAAACTAATAAGGACATTGTCACAAATATTCTATCAGAGTTTGGAGAAAATCGCGATTATCGTATTTTTGCTGTGATCACTTTAGTGAGGTATCTTCAATGTCTTCTCTAGTGTTCTTTCTCAATCATTCATATGTCCATTCCATAGCTTGGATTTTACTCGCCTTTTTTCTTGGCATCACCAACTGTTATGCAAATCCCTGACATAAAAATCTAAGCTTGAAAATTTTTTTCGTCTATTTTGAGAACACCTGAACTGTGACCTCTTTGATAATTTTTGTTTTCGTCTCAACTTTCTTCATGTTACTGGCGTTTATTCTACACTGTGGTTTCATATAATCGGTTATCATCGTGTGATGACTCTTCGTTGAAAATGTGCAGCAATCTCTATTATTTGAAAGGGAGGTAGGACTGTTTTTGTGAATTTGTTGAGAATACTTTCCAGATAAAAATTATCTAACGACTATTGTGATTCTGCTATACATTTGTATATGTTCTCAGTTGATTCTACATCATCATATACCCTTTCTACTACTATCATCAGAACTAAAACGTCGTGATCTTCTTTAGGATCGTTTCATTGTGAAGCGAATGATGGTATCGACACAACTTATTTGTTCTCTAATTGACAGTTCTGTAGAAAATACCAGCCTTCGAGGACCTGTGCGAGAAAGAGAAAAGAGTATTTTACTGAAGAAAAACTCCTTGAAATATTGATCGTGCTCGGTCTTGGGTTACGGTAGTTTGGAATCGACTGAGTTTTGACTGAAAAGAGACATGAAGCTCTTGAAAATACTTAATACTCTTAATGCGCATCATTATGATAGAGAACTGAAGAAGAAATAAGTTTGAAATTATAAAATATTGACAGAATCGAAATTGCTGACCCGAGGAACAGCGCACGCGACGCGTTCAAATGAGCGCGCTGCGTGCGTCAAAAACTGCGAGTGGGCGGGGCTTAGCTTGACCCCTTCGTTTTCGATAATTTTTCACTAAACCATTTTTTCTTTTTATCATTCTGATGTCCAGCACGCCTGAGTAGTTCAGTGAAACAAAATGCCTATTTTTAGGATGCCGCGTTAATTTTCCTTGAGGGTCCCTAAATCATGTAGATATAAGTCAGTTATCGATATCCAAAAGTACCGTAACCGAGGACCCTGGATCTCAGAGATGAAAAGAGATAGAAACATGCAATTTTCAGAATATGATATTCAGATAGCTGGTTTATCACTGTCATAGTTTCAGACCTCTATCTTCACTTTCACGGTTGTTATTACGATCTTCCGCTTTTTTCCGCGATAATTGCGGAAAATCCTAGGAGTCGTTCATTTTCTCCCGGTTTATCGGTAGGCTTCACTCTCGCTTCTTATGAGCTTTTCAGCCTCTGCAGACCCTCAAACTCAAAATCAATAATAATAAAAAAGCGAAAATCGGCCCATATTATGATCACAGTCAGGAATATTATTATGATTTTTTAAAAATAAACAAATATGCACAGGCGTACCGGCAGACGCGGATGACGTGCTCACAGCACAGCGACATACCGCTGCGGAGTACGACCCGAAGATGATATCGGAGGTGGGAATGATGGCTTATCGAGAGAGATTACATCGAAAAGATTGCAGTGTTGGTTCGCATCGATGATGAATCTTTATTCTGCGCTTTATTTTACGTTTTGAGACAAAGAAACAGTGACTTTCAGGATATGTTCGAATAGGAGAATAGAAGTGCAAATTAGAGGTCTTTCGATGGTTTCTCACTTCGATGAAACAATATTAAGGACCACGATGATCTTTGAACTCAGCATTCGTTGCAGGTCGAGGCCTCACTTCGAACGATTATGCGTGGAGCGGCCTTCGTGGTGAGAATAATTTATTAATTTGGTGAATACATATGAGGCCGTGTGCGGTAGTGTCAATAAGTGGTTGGAACAGGTAAAAAATTATTTATGCTCAAAACTTCGTCCTAGGGGTAACTTTCGATTCTGAATCGATTGGTGGAGCCCGATTTTCGATCAAAGCCTTCTCATTGAAAATCTAAAATTACCCCTAGTGCCAACTTGAGTCTATGCCATGTTTACGTGTTCAAAACCCCTGTTGAGGCGTTCTTGATCCTACCACAAATGGCCTCATATATTAAATATTTTCAAATGAATATACCAAGTCTAACTTGTATAGAAGAGCGTTCGTGGTCACAATTGAGAGCAATTCTACACGAATGAATACGAATTTAGGTAGAAAGATAAACAAGTGGAGTAAAACAAACATATAAAAAAATCTGAGTGTAAGTGATGATTAGAAATGTCTTCAAGCAATTAAAAAAAAGAATATAAACACGAACAGGCCACCACTCACAATTGCCTCGGGGAAGCGGAGCAGAGGAAAATTCTCAATGAACGATTCCGAGCCAAATATCCCGAGTTGAGGATATCATACACCAAGTTGAGGAGGTGTGATGTTGATCTTTGATCTTCCATAAACCTTTTTGATCTTTGATCATTCCGATTCTTCCCGAACAGTCCATTTTAGCCACCGAAACCGTCGTTGATTTTGATCTTGGATATCTGATATTCAAACTCTGATCTTTGATCTTTGATCTCTAATCTCTCATCTTCAGTATTAAAAGGGAGATGGTTGATGTCGCAGTGGCGACCCGAGTGGACACGCCCACTCTCGCTCACGCATTCGTTTATTATGAGAGGATTGTACTGCAGGTGAAGAAACACAGCCTAATATGATGGTGATTAGTGATGACAAATCGGCATGGGCCCTCCTCATTTTTCGAGCTCTTTATCCGATCAGAGAGACAAGAGAGTGTGCAGAATGAAGAGAGTCGAAATCTAAACAACATCGCAAGCGGTCATTAGTTTATCCCTAATCGGTTGCGAAAAATGGGATATTTGAAATAAGCCTATAGACAATCGCAATAAATCGTTTGCAGACTGATATTCCAGTAAAATACTGACATTTCACCCATATCATAAATCAATTACAATTAAATGAAAATAAGTGAATCAATTTGCAGGGTCGAATCACGAAGGCGAATCGCAAAGAAATCGCCGCGGCCTGCTTCATAATTGCAGTGAAGATATGTGACCCGGCAGGGGTGGAGACCAGTTTTTGCTTCGAGGTTAGAGAATTTCTCACCGTCTCCAACAGAAATCTGCTATATAGCAGCAAATTAATCAAGCTGAAAGTTACAGTACCGTGCAAAAGTATTGAAACTTTTTTCAACTCTCCATAACTTCTTCTTAACTTGAGATAGAGACCCACGGTTTGAAGCATTAGGTAGCCCATCTTGAGGAAAACAACCACCTATTATTGAATCGCATCCTGCTCTAGGTCTGATTTTAAGGTTAATTTAATTCGGACAACCTATATTCAAAAAAGTAAACAAGTGTCTCATGGATTTTTCGTACAAGTACAAATTTCTCGTGCAGTTAGTACTACCTCAGGTGTGCACAATCCACATTGGTGCTCATTTATCGCATTGCAAATAAGGTCAGCAGAACCATTTTCCAAAACATAAGAAAATAATGAAAAATGATGCCATTTTCGTTGTAGTTGAGCTACAGCCTCCATATTTCGTAGGGTGTGTTGAAGCAGCATTTTCCTACATCGTTTTCTACCAAAGTTTTCGAACTATAACTTTTCTCAAAGTTGTTCAATCATCATGAAATTTTAAGAGGGTCTTCCCTGATAAACTCGGAAAAGAAATGTGCAATTGGTTGATTTGTAGAGACAGTGCATGGGGAGTACATAATTCCCCAAAATTGAACTTTTTCGAAAAACGATTTTTCGCCGCGAATGCCCGATCGAGCCCAAATTTCAACCGATGTTGTCTTAGTACGTACTGACACACCCTACGAAATATGGAGGCTGTAGCTCAACTACAACGAAAATGGCATCATTTTTCATTATTTTCTTATGTTTTGGAAAATGGTTCTGCTGACCTTATTTGCAATGCGATAAATGAGCACCAATGTGGATTGTGCACACCTGAGGTAGTACTAACTGCACGAGAAATTTGTACTTGTACGAAAAATCCATGAGACACTTGTTTACTTTTTTGAATATAGGTTGTCCGAATTAAATTAACCTGAAAAACAGACCTAGAGCAGGATGCGATTCAATAATAGTTGGTTGTTTTCCTCAAGATGGGCTACCTAATGCTTCAAACCGTGGGTCTCTATCTCAAGTTAAGAAGAAGTTATGACGAGTTGAAAAAAGTTTCAATACTTTTGCACGGTACTGTAGATAGGAGATGGTATGAGATTCCCCTTTCGATGTCTATCATATGGGATTCACATGCGGCATAACACCTAACTGAAATCAAAAGATATTGCTGGATGGTCGAAACTTTCTTGTCTAAGAACGGCTTTTGACAGGCATTTATTATTTGACTTCTAAAAATCAATCATCCATTCCAGCGTCTCGAATCGACCTTCCGCATTTCTCACTCGGACATTCTCTCCTTCGAACTGCCTGTCTGTCTGTCTCTCTCATTCGAATTGATGCCCCCGAGACAGCAATTACAACCCCATTATGAAGACATCCAATTGAGTCTCATGATATGATTCAGAGAAGTGCGGCAAGTGCGTTTTTTCGGCAATCGGCAATTGCAGGACAACTGCTGTTACTTGCATGCTCATACTAAACACTTTGCAGTTGAACTGATTCTCATTAGTTCTGTTATATCAGGTTGATCGGAAAGTCTTTTCCGATTTTGACAGTTGAAGATTCGGGCCTCTCTTTCATTTCCTATTCGATGTATCAACTTAGTTCTTTCCATAATGGATAGGGACTTGTATGCCCGTTTTAGCGCACACGAGATAGGTCCCAACTTCAACAATCATTGCGACTGTATCTCGTCGACATTAGTTTCGCTCGCCATGTATTCGTGTCAATGATTCTAAAGACTCCAATAATGTTGGACTGTGAAGTGCATATTCTAATTTGTTTACATTTAAATTTGTGAAAGAATATAGCTACACTGGCAGGAACTGCTTTGATCAGATCATAGATATCGGAATTCGAACATCGAAATTGGCACATTTGACTATTCTCCGTTTCCCCTGTACATTGAACGGCCGATATTTTGTGGTTAAACGATCGAGTAACCCTTACCCTATCACTCACTGAAAAGACAGAATTTTGGGATCTCTACTTTTTGTGGAGTAGGGTGTGACTGACAACACATAAAATCACGTTTTTCGATGTTTTTGCATAAAAATACAATTTCGAAAAATCTCAATATTCCGGTAAAGGAGGAAAACCAGACTCAAACCGTAATAGTCTTCGCATAGCCCCTTCGTAACTGGACGAAGCTCACTTGTGTACAGGTCTGTCTATGGGATCATTGAAGAACTAAATTTGATCACGCGAACCATAATTTTTTCGATAAGCCTTGGTTCAAGGGTCTGTATTTAGAGACCGCAGACTGATCTACCGAATTGATTGCACAGGTCCATATGTGTGCCCAATGTGTTGGTCTTAGTCTGTTTAACATTTTTCCTTTTTAGCTTTTGTCTCTAGCTCTTCTCTCCGCAGAGAGAATAGCTAAAAAAGCGCGCGCGAAGTCACTGTGGGAGAGGGGCCTAAATCTGCGAGCGAGAAAAAGGGACGGAGCATAATTTCGATCGTAAAATGAAGCGCGCGACTCGATGGCAACTTTTTGAAGCTCGATGGAGTTGTGCAGGCTACAAACTAAATTTGGCAACGTGCCAAATAAAAACTAATAAACGGAAAAGCGGTTCAGGGAATCGCAAACTGGTTGTATTTAATGATTTTTTTCAAAAGAAGCGCACAATTCAGAAACACTATTATCTATATTTTATTGAAGTTCAAATCGCTCAACGGTCGATGCAGAATAACCAATTTTAGTCGGAACATGTAAGTCAGCCAATCTCTGAAATAACGTCTCCTTTTTCCTGTTTTCTTCTGAAATAACGCAAGTTAAGCTTGGCTATGCCTGTTCCGCCTAAGACCAGTTGAAGATAACACATATAGCTTGCTAAACCCGAAGTTTCATCCATTTTCATCGAGAATGCCGTTTGTGCGCCCCGAGCGCAGATTTTGAGGGAACTAAATTCCCTCCAAAGTGGGCGGAGCCTGCGGTCTCTATCTGTATTACGGTCATTATGAATCAAGCACCTTTCCGCTTCAACTATCATAAAGAACACGTATCGGGCTTCGCAGCAAACGCTGTGTCGTACCTCAGAAAAAATGATTCTTAAAAAATTGCTTTTCCGAAATTATTTTAAATTTTCAATGAAAATTCTGAATCAGTGAAACCTCGATTTCACCCACATTGAGAAAGCGACACCCAATTTAAACCTGTGGTAGTATTAATCGAACATGTCCCCAGATAATGCTCTGAGGATATGTGACAGTGTTTGGAGACAAGGAAAATATCTGAGCTCAAACATCATACGCAAAATCGGAAAGGACTTTCCGATCAACCCAATATGAATGATATTTTTCATAGATGGTTCGAAAATTTAGAAAATGTGAGAAACATACAGTCGCGCTAATAAGCCACCGGGCACTTTTAATTTCTTTCACAACTTTTGGCTCATGATAGATTCATGCGTCAACCTCGGATATGTCATAGCATATCCACCGAGTGTTAGGTATATGCCATAGGGATATCACAGAACTTTCAAAAAAAAAAACATATATTCAAAAAAATTTTTTTTTTTCAACACTTTTTTCAACAAAAAAAATTCTTGAATGGATTTTTCCTCAGCCTTCCTGCTTGGTGTGATAAAAGAAGGCCTCAATGCCTTTTCGAAGAAAATATGTACTCATAGGAGGATGCCGTACAGCGACGTTAGACTGGCCCAAAATTAGGGTCCCGAAAAAATGGATTTTTGTTCATAGACATGCTAGGGACTCGTTCAAAAGCTCAAAATGATCCTTACCACAATTTCTGATGAACACCAAAGGTTGATAACGATAGATCTTAATTTGACTTCAGGGCACGAATTTTTCATTTTTTCACGTATTTTTTTTCTCCCTATTTTGGACGATCACAGTTCCAATGCCGGTGTTTGTTAGAATGTCTTTCCTGGACATGTTAGTTGGTAATCCATAGAATATACGATTCTCAACTTTTTAGAGCATTTGGATAACATTCCAGCCTGCGGCAACCGAAGATCCGAGGTCAATAAATTTTCAAAATCGGCTGCTTTTCGACATAATGAATTTTAACTTTTTTCATTAATGATATCATGGGCTCTCATATCGAAATTCGGATTCAGCACACAAAAACATACCAGGAAAAAAATTAGTCAGGAAGTTCTGAGAGACTCATTTTTTCGACCAATGATGGGGTATCATGGTCATTTTTTGGGTCGAATGCTTTCGGATTTTCGGTTGCCGCGGGCTGGAAAGTTATCCAAATGCTCTAAAAAGTTGAGAATCGTATATACCATGCATTTGTAGCTAACCTGTCCAGGAAAGACATTTGAACAAAAAACGGTCTTGGAACTGTGATCGTCCAAAAGAGGGAGAAAAAAATTATGTGAAAAAGTGAAAAATTCGTACCCTGAGGTCAAATTAAGAGCTATCGTTATCAAACTTTGGGGTTCATCAGGAATTGTGGTAAGGATAATTTTGAGCTTTTGAAAGAGTCTCTAGCATCCATTTCCATTTTTCCATTTTTTCCATTTTTTTAAAAATCCATTTTTTCGGGACCCTAATTTTGGGCCAGTCTAACGTCGCTGTACGGCATCCTCCTATGAGTACATATTTTCTTCGAAAAGGCATTGTGGCCTTCTATTATTACACCAAGCAGAAAGGCTGAGGAAAAATCCATTCAAGAATTTTTATTTTTTGAATATATGTTGATAGATTGCGTCTTCACTACGCAACAACCAGGGAGTTCTGTGATATCCCTATGGCATATACCTAACTCTCGGTGGATATGCTATGACATGTCCAAGGTTGACCAATGAATCTATCATGAGTCAAAAGTTATGAAAGAAATTGAAAGTGCCCGGTGACTTATTGGCGCGACTGTAGGTAAAAATAAGTTTCAGACTGCAATTTTGAACTTCAAAATGCCATCGCAATTTTAATGTTTTAAAAAAAATCAGTTCATGATGAGTTATGGATCTAGTGTCGGCAAATTACTCTTTTTCATTACTACTTGCTCACGATCAACAATAATAATTTTTCTATAACTCTTTTCAAATTGCCAGTCTAGAATCACATGCGTCGTATTTATTACAGTGATTTATAGAACCATAGTGATGTTATGCTTTCCCTCATTTCAACCGAACAAATCTTTTTAAATTTATTCCTCCCACATAATAAATCCTGAGGGGAATCGGTTGATTCCTTTGAGTCCATCGTTGTAGCCTTCCTTCATGTGAACTATGATGTGAAGAGCGATGTCCCTCCAAATCTGAGAAAGAAGAGACATAAAGAAGGAATGAAACTTTCACCCCGAAACCTGTTTTTTAAACCTTTCGCAAAAGATTTTCGGACATGAAGTGTCCTTCTAACTTTGTTTTTTTGGGAATTTGTAGGCTTGAATACTCAAACTCAATACATCGTACTGTCATGTATCACCGTTTACCATTTACCATTGTGTCATGTATCGGATACCATTACCTTCAATCAGACTTTCCATGATAAATGATTGATTGATTTATTGATTGATAGCGTAAGACAAAAGGAGACCTACCACAATCACTCGTTCCCGATCATGTTTTGCCATTACGGGAAGGTTATTCATCCGATTGGTGAGGGCGACTTGCATTGCATCCTAAAGTACGTCAGATATGGAAAGGAAACAACGGTTCAATTTTTAATCGTTGAAATTATAGCTTTGTGTATGATTTTAAAAAGCCAGTTTATGAACACTAGCTCGTACTTTGACGAATGGAACAGTTAACAACAATTTTTTTGTTCCAAATAAGAGGTGCGCTGACTTGAAAGTCGTCCCAGTACTGTGGTTTGAATCCCCTGGCCGCGTATTGGACGTGTCTCTGGCCGATATCGTATAGAAATCCCTCCATCTTATCCAGGTGGAAAATATTCTTGACGACTTGAGCGATAGTCTGAAGCAATTTCTATTAGATTTTTTTCTATTAGCAATTTCTATTAGAACAACTCAATTTTGCCTTCGAGTAATGAATTGGCGTTTATCTCTCTCTAGTCAGAGATCGCAAGTTTGCAAACCGATTATATCGCAGGGGATAATTTCCGCGCCAGCAACGTCTGGACTATGCGTTTGCCGATCTTTCATTTCCGCGCGCGCCTTTCTCTGCCTCTTGCAAAACAGCACCTGCGGGCGGGAGTCGAACCTGCCTGCGTCGGCATGCCAGTTCAGATAACCTTTTGAAATGCATGAGCCCTACCACTTCCTTCTATCTCCTGACACACCTGCACAAATCGTAGTGCCTGAGCTCGAAATTCCTTGGCCTCTGTGAACTTGCGACCCTCTTCTTCGTACTGGACTATCCAGGGGAAGAGTGACTTGCAGGCGGGATTCTCTCGGAAGATGTGCCTGAGAATGACGTATGGCAGAATCAAGAAAAAGAGTAGAGCTAAAGAGCTCGCCCTCTTAATTTAGCGCACTCTCTACACAGCTCGGCCTATGAGAGTGCGCACAGAATGAAGAGGCTTATTTGCCTGCATTAGAAACGAATGAACTGCAAGTATGTACATTTAACTGTCAAAGTCACCTGTTTCGAGAAGGATAACGAACTGCTCTTTCTTTGAAAGGAACTAGATCTTTCAGTAGTTTGCTTCGTGACTTATTCATGGGAAAGTTCCATGATTCTTTGACTTTCTAAGACATCAAACACTCAAGACCCTATCCGTGGGAATTAGTCGGAACTACTTCCCAGGCTTGGGAACTAGCTCTCGTCAAGAAATGCCACACATTCGAAAGTGGAAGTTCTTGGGCATATCTTCGAAAGTCTACTCACAAGTAGATATCCGAACCGAGCGTGTAAAGATCCTCAAAATCATCGCTCCACGTCTCTCGGAGCAGCGCCTTATCACGTGCGTTCGATTTCCAGTCGCACATCTGAAGAAAATGCCTGGGAAACTAAGGCAAAAAGGTCCAGAATGCGCAAGATAGAGAGAAAACTGCCGAGTATCTAGAAAATGAGACTTCCCCATCTCTCACGATAGTGAGGAGAGGACCTCATTAGCGCGGATGCGCAATGTGGGAAGAAAGGAGCTCGGGGCAATAGAGGGGAAGGGAACTCGGAATTGACAATGGACAGAGGGCCCCGTACACAGGGGAATACGAGTGATGGATAGCGAGTCTCAACTCACTCTAATTGCCAGCTCCTGAGGAGGGAGAGAAGGAGGGGGCGGAGTCTCTGTGTAGATTGAGACGGATATCCTATTGTGAGAACGGGAGGATGAACAACTTCCCATTATGATAAATGCTACTGATTTGAGGCGGGTTATTCGTACCCAGCAGAAAATCACTTGCAATTTTATAGTTTGAGATCATGTCTCGTTCATTTGGGACTGTAGACTCGGAAACGCAGTCAACATCTCATTCTTTCTTTACTCGGTGCAACAATGAAATGCACCCACTGTCGAACATTGCACAATTTGGACGACATGATGCCGTATAGTAAAATTCTACACGCAATTTTGCTCTGCATTTGCATTGCATGGACAGGCAAGAGTATCGCTAGCCTATATGGAGCGAAGGATAGAGAGAGGGGGAGGCTCGAGAGAGAGAGTGAGTGACACTAACACACTTACTATTTCAATCTAACTGTGTCATCTCTCATTTTGTTTCGTGAGTTAGTATTACTATCAGGCCCATGTCATTTAAGACATATTTTATTATATAAAAATGCAATTATATCACTAGATACGAAAACAAGTTACACCGGACTAAGTATTACTTTTTCCCATTTCAATCCCTCAAATCTGATTTGTGTAAAAAGACGGAATAATTTGATTGACAATCCATTACGAATTGCGTATTTGATCTGCTTGTCTCAGCACACTACACAACAATGCCACGCTTACGGTATTCAATAGTATCGGGTTGAGGAATAAGTAACGCTCGTTTTTCCAATTTCAGATTATGACCTCTCCCGTCTTTCTAAATTGTGCAATTATATTCCGGTTTTTGATGATCGATAAGGGCTTGGATACTCTCTTTAGCGCACACTATATCATATATCTCCGATCATTTAGGCGATCACAATCGCTGGCTCAATTAAAAGTTGTCGCACCTCACCCTGAGATTTTGACAGGTCAGCACTGAGGGAAGAAGATTTATTGAGCCACAATTAAGCTGCAGTAGTAAAGTATCATGGTTATACATTACACTGATGATATTCAGAGTAATATCCAAGTAAAGGCCTGTGTGAGATATGCGCCTAACGAGAGTGTAGGACTTTCAGTTACTGACCGAAAGAAGTTTTGCTAGCCGCGTTTTCTTAGCAATAGATCTAAAGACCTCAATTATGCTTGAATGTGGAGTACCTTTCCTGTTGAAAATATGGACGAATTTTGCTAAGTGTGGAGCATTCTCTTTATGAGTTAAATTGCTCGTAAGTCCGATATAGAAAAACAAGCCTCGAAATCGACATTTATTGCTATTTCCTGTAAACCGTACTAATTGAATGTAAGGCCTTAGATGGTTAAATGGACGAGCAACTTTTGCACTATCATCCACCAAGTGGCCACAATTATAGAATGGCTACTATGTCTTGGGTATGGTTTAATCCAAAGTCCTCAAAACACGCATTTCTTTTGATTCCGTCACAAAATAATATTTTTGGAAAACTGTTATTTTTCAAATAGGAGCATAAGTAGCACCAAATGTTTATAGTGATAATATAGCTCCATAGTGAGTGACTGGAGCGCACTAGTGTATAGGCCAGCACCTTCGATCCTCAAGGTAGACAAATAAGTTAAGTGAACTGCAATTTTTCAAGAACGTTCCCCTTGAAACGTCTATAAAAATACAACAATGAATCGAGCACCATTCTCACTTCACCATGGAAGAGGTGTAGTATCGGGCTGCTCACCTGAGAATGTGTGAATTTACCGAACAGTTTCCACGTTAAATTACACAATTTCGAAAAAAATCTAAAATATTCGAAAAATATCAGGTACATTGAAATCTAAATTTCTCTCCTACACAGGAAGCGTGATATTTCTAATAATAACGGCTATGATACTCGAGCATACCCTGAAAAAATGCTATAAAGTCAGCTCGTTTAGATTTGATTGGCGGGAGATATATGAGCCCAAACACGATGCTCAAAAACGAGCGTTACTTATTCCTCAACCCAATAGTTCGTAATAGCTAGTGGATTATTAGACATTCGTGTGTGCAAACTGTAAAAGTGAAGTGTTCACTATGTTCGAATGCATCAACTGAACTTAAGAAATAAACACCGCGACGCGTGAGCTAACGCGCATACGATTGTTGTAGAATATTACGATTCATTAGAATCGTTTGAGCTTCAATACTCCTACATGAACGCATACTTGATAAATGCTGCTCAACGACTATCCTTCGCTATCCTTCACTCGATATTTACATGAAATGCAAAGTCTGGAGTAAAATTCAACTGGCCTCACCATAAACTTTAGAACTGACTCAACGCTGATTTTCTGATAACGGCTTTACTATGCGGTGATGATAGCATGGGGTGATCGCGCATAGTCAGCTCACCTGATAAGGTGAAGCTATTTGCTTCAAAGCGTCTGTTCTAGCATCTTCGAACAGGTATCCGTCTTCCTATTCTTCAATACTCTCAATGTGTTTACTGAGAGTAGACTAGACAACGTCGCTGCCTGCATCTTCCCGTTTCTCTCGACCCTCCCGCTCAATCAAGCATTGCAAGCACGTGGCCCGATCGCTGATGTGTTATCAGTAGAGCTTGCCTCTCCATCCCCAGCGATCTCTCACCGGTAGAAGAAACGAGAGAGCACAAGAGACTAGGAGATTCGGCGTACCTTCACCCGGCTATCAGGAAGATCTCGGCTCTCATCATTTGCCACTAACTTCGTGGAGATAACAACAGGCATGGCCAACAGCTCGTATTGTAGCATTCGAAGGCGATCCGGATCTGTGGCACGAGCCATTCAGTTGGCTCACTTCACTCACATCAAAGTGTTGCGCCGGACTTCCCTGCTAGATATCGCGCTCATGTGTTCATGCGTGATTTCACGCATTAAATTATTTAGCTAAACTTTCGTTCTCGTGCAACCCGTATCACTGACGTTTCGATTATCCGTATTTGTTCATTTTTCAGTAATGCAACCGCTGCTTCTTCTCGCCCTCGCCTCTACGGTGATCGCCCTACATCCGCCGTAAGTTATTTGCTTGATTGTTGAGATATTGATTGTGAACGAGAAAAATATAAAAGGTTTTCAGGATTTGATTGTGAAAACTTTTTCAGGGTACAAATGGCTTATTGAAAACCTATGATAATATTTTTTTTTTCAGATGTGGAGTGGGCTCGATCAAGCCGGATCTCCTCTCTGGGATGGGGATCGTGACGAGTGAGGGAATCACAAACTGCATCAAGTCAGTTGAGCACGCCTGGCCATGGACCGCCGGAGTATGCCAGAATGGTGCGATTCAACGCTATTCAAAATAAACAGAACAATAATGCAAATTCCTTATCAGCAAATTCAGCAATTTGGCGAGAGCGAGTGTCTGCTAGAATCGTAAGCGACTGGGCTTCATGTTTATTACCCAGATTCAAATAGTAAAGACCGCTAATTTACAAACAAAAAGGAGTACGACTAATTATGAAATATTCAAGATTGGCTCAGCAACTGCATTTTCAAGTGCGTCGCTACTGTGATCGGAGAGCGATGGGCGCTTACGACTGGTGAGTGAAAATTTATTATCATTATAAATAATATCAAATTTTTGAATACAGTACATAAGAGGTGTTTATTGCAGCCAGTTGTCTCAGCGGCAACCTCAAGGATTGGCATGTGAGAGCTGGAATGTTCCACGAGAACAAGAAGTAAGAGTCCTCACTTTTTAGTGATGACGTTCAATCAATCCTTAATGACAAATTCTATTCAAAACTTCACTCTAATCTTCTCTTTCCTGAATCGTATCGTCTGACGCATTAACGATAAACAACAATGTGTGAAACTTTTATAGTGTCATCATTATCTCAGGGAAGGAGAAGAGCAAAGACTCGCCATCAAAGCCATCTACCAGCATCCTTCCTATTCCCCTTCTTCCAAACTCGACAATATCCTGCTGATTGAGGTTTGTTATTGTTGTGATTCGATAAGGCAAGTAGTTTTTGACCTTTTTTTTTGACCCTCACTCCTTTCGAACACTTTTCTCCCTGAGAAAAGGCAAGAATATAGATCTCATTTCCAGACCAAGGATGAGTTCAAGTTCAACGATTACGTCCAGCCTATCTGCTTGCCTGAAGAAGATGACGACGTCTTGTCGTCGAATCTGAAGGGATGGGTCACCGGATGGGGATACCAGAAAGGTCTGTTGGATCGAATCTAGAATGGCTTTGAGTAAGCTTTCGTCGATCATCGACACCAATCATCTTTACTGGCAATGGTAGTAAACAATTTTGATTTCTTCTGCGAACGAGTTTAGATCGACGAGGGAAAATTCGTTGATACACCGAAAAAATTCTCATCATTACAGAGAAGGGCGAGATCAACAAGTCCATGGAACAGGTGAATTTATTTTCTAATTATTTTTAAAATTATTTCAGAAAACGTGTCTAATATCTGTGCACAAACATAAAATTATAATCAATCAGCTGATTTCCAGGCGCTTATCGAATTCGACGATGATGAAGTCTGTGAGAGGACTTGGTCGAGGAAGATCTATGATGTGAGGCAGGTTATCAATTGCGAAAATTTTACATTTGTTATCGTCACATCGATAATTGCCGGAAAGCGACATGTACAAGCCATTTAATTATTTGTTTCGCTGTAAATAATGGCTGCATGACGTCGAGTATTCACTTTGTCATTTCAGTCTGAGGTGTGCGCCGGAGAGGGAGACAAGACTCTCTGCGGAGTAAGTTTATTTTCTTACTCCTAATTTTAATCTTCGACGACTAGGGTTGCAATCAACTTTCGTTGAAAACGTGACGGAAAAGTAAATTTTGAAAAAATATGAAATCTGCACTAAACAAACGATATGACATGGTTGTAATGAAATGTTCACCAATGACGCCCTGTTTCCAGTACGACGAGGGTGTTCCTCTGATGGTCCAATCTCCGAACGGCACTTGGTTCCAACACGGATCGGCAGCCATGATCGATGGAGAGTGCAGACTGCCCGGTACGCTCATTTTCAAAAATACTATTGCATAATTTCTCGATCGCTCTGTATACGTACCTTTAGCGAACGCAATGTTCATTCAAACTCTTTCAAATTCCCTGGTATGGTATAACCGGCGATTCAGTGTGCAGAATATAAGATGCTTCAGAAATTGAATCGGGAGATGATATCGTTTTTCAGCCATTTTCTCGAAGATTTCCTACTTCTGTAACTGGATCTTCACGACGACGAACGAGGATGTGCACTGCATCAAGCGAATGTAAAATGAATGAACAATAATAAACACTTTTGAATTCTTATTATCTGGTGTATGAAGCTTTGATGACGCTCCGAGACGAACAAGTTATTTTCGTTGAAAGATAACGATTAACAAAGTCACAGTTTAGCATCACACGACGTTGGTAATGACAAAGACGTTGGTTATGATAACGATCGATCCACTCCCTATCGCAATGAAAGCAAATGGCCGGATGTGTTATCATCAGAAATTGATCGTTTACTTGCACTCCATATTCTGCATGATCTATCGTGGGTTAGAGAGATGATAGATTATCTAAAATGAAGAGAGTGGACGCACCTTCACCGTGTTATCAGGCAAGGCAAACAATTCTACACACTCGAAATTAGTCGTAAACCGGTGCAGATAAAACAAGAAAGAACAAAAGAGCGTATTCTAGCATTGAAGGAGCTCCGAAGCTGTGGAGCGGCCCACGCTACGTGCGCTTCTATACTTACCAACACTCCTTTAGATGCATTGTGTCCTACTCACTGTTGAACATCTCATGCCGGAGGGACACAGCCAGACATGCTCTTAAATATAATTTTCTAGTCATGTAAAAAGCCCTATTTCTGCCCTATTTTGGTCTGTTTGTTATATTTTCATTTTTCAAGTTCGCTTTAGTTTCCACTGTACCAACTACCGGTATATGATAAGCAACTTTTTTGTTACAGTGATGAATCTTCTAGTGCTGGCCCTCACCACTACGGCTGTCGCTCTGCATCCTCCGTAAGATAATCTGACAACACCCTGGTTTCAGTGAAGTTTGCATGATTGGTCCGTCTGAGCATTCCAGATCTGTCACAACTCAAGATTTAAGTGCATTGCAGGTGTGGAGTAAGCACAATCAAGCCGGATCTCCTCTCGGGGATTGGCATTCAGACGAGTGAGAGCATCACAAACAGCGGCAAGCCTGCCGAACACTCATGGCCATGGACCGCAGCGGTCTGCCAGAATGGTACAATTTGGATATTGGATATTTTTTCAACTACGATTTCCGAAAATGCAAATTTTAATGATGCAATTTTTAATGATGCAATTTTTGTCTTCTTTGCCGGGATTGTAAAACCACATTAATTTAGAAATAGATGAATATCGAATGAAAATTTAAGATTGGTTCGGCAACTGCTACTTCAAGTGCGCCGCTACTATCATCGGAGAGAGATGGGCGCTCACCAGTGGTGAACAATAATTAATTATTATTAGATTAAATTGTGTATATTCGTTTGTGAGATTCACAATGCGAATGAGTTGTTATTAAAGCTTGCGATTCTGCCCTATGTAAATAGAATATTAATTTGAAATTTTCTGATTGTTTCCCTAAAATCTAATCGCTTTCCAGCTAGTTGCTTCAACGGCCTCGACCTCGGTTACGTTATGATTAGAGCTGGAATGTTCCACGAAGATCAAAAGTACGATTATCAATCTAATTTTTATATATTTTAATGCCGTTTTCCAGCTATCGATCAGCATCTTTCGAATTTAATTTTGCCTGTAACTAATCAACTAATCTATTTAGACAATCACCTTTTTTTTCAGGGAAAGTATGGAACAGCGTATTTCTGTGAAGTCCATCTATCAGCACCCATCCTATTCTCCTTCCACCAAGTTGGATAATATTCTGCTCATCCAGGTTAGCAATTAACAGAGTTGTTAGAGACGTATCACTGGAATAGGAGACTGAATTGGATTCACAATTCCTCGATCGATCTTTGATCATTTGATTTTCCCTGTGTACGTATGATGGAAACGAGCACTCTGATTTACAGACAAAGGACGAGTTCAAGTTTGGCACCTATGTTCAGCCGATCTGTCTGCCTGAAGAAGACGATGATGTACTGTCATCTAATCTGAAGGGATGGGTCACCGGATGGGGATATCAGAAGGGTCAGTTCGATCTACCAGTCTAGTTGGGATTGAACATAATAGCTGTTGATCATGGACATTTTAGTGATAATTGATCCACTAATATTTATGATTGCAGAAGGCGGCTATATCAACAAAGTGATGGAGCAAGTATGTCAATTGCCGATCTCATTCTCAGATACAGTATACTGCAGAGACTCCCTAGCAAAACCAGCACGAAGAGCCATTAGCTTTCATTAGTCTCCCTCTCTATTGACAAATATCGCACATTTTATCATAATGCCTAATCATAATGTTTTTTAATGAGTTACTTCTGAGAGCTCACATATAATGACGGTGAACATGGTAAGATAAAATTCTCAGGCGCTTATCGATTTCGACGACGACCAAGTGTGCGAGAGGATGTGGTCTAGGAAGGTTTACGATGTCAGTAAAGGACATTTATCAATTACGTCTCATTTGTTCGGGCGTTTTGAACGTTCCGGGACTTTTTCACCGTCTGTTTCGCATAATCTAAACTATTTCGTGAATAACAATCCCAATTTTGAATCGCAACAAAACATAATAGAAACGACGATCGACTTGGGCAAGCCATTTATGATACTATTGCAACACTGAAACAATACCTGTCCATTCGAGTATTCACTACGATATTACAGTCTGAAGTGTGCGCTGGCGAGGGAGACAAGACTCTCTGCGCGGTCAGTTTACTTCCAATTAAATTTATCTAGGAGTATCATAAATTGAGGAGAAAGTCTCAGCAAAAGAATCAACAAATGTTCAAGATAACTGAATTACCGTAGATGTCTCAATGTCTCCCAATGATACCCTTTTTCCAGTATGATGAGGGAGTCCCAGTGATGGTCCAATCTCCGAACGGAACGTGGTTCCAGCATGGATCGGCTGCCATGATAGACTCACAATGCAGATATCCCGGTTCTGTTTTTTTTTTCGGAAATGATCTGCAAAAATCAGCAACAACAACAAAAAATGAAGAGGGCAAATTCCCGCGCGACTGCCAGTGTTTAATGATTAGACCGTTACAGTGACTAATTTGGCGTGGAAATCGGCTAAAACAGTTATGCAGAAAATGAAGAGAAATTGTACTAGTGACGAAACTCTAGATTCGATGATTCATAGCAGGCAAAATCACCGCATTGATCTTCTCAATGTTTGATAAGAATCGTCCCCGTTGCGTAGGCATAGGCGTGGTACATCGCTAACACCGATAAGACTAACGCGTTTTGTATGAGCGTTTCCAATTCATGGACAACCAACTCAAATTATTAGTTCGTGTATTGGTCCCACGATGAGGCACGCTTTCTGGTAATAACATAATGGTAACGGATGATTTGCAGTTATCTTCTCGAAGATTTCCTTCTTCTGCAACTGGATCTTCCATACGACCAACGAGGATGTCCACTGCATCAAGAGAATGTAAATGGATAAATAATAATAACGATAAATATATTCCATAATTGGCATTCATCCCTATTTGAAGTATGTTAGTTCCGATTAGTCCTTATTCAAAACTGAAGCGAATTAGGTTATTCAGTGCTGCTACATTAATCAATTGGAGAACACACAGTTCTCAGTTCTCTTCTCAGTGCCTCAGCCGACCCATTGAAATGAATACAAACTTCCGCCGCATTTATTATATTTTTAAAAATCGATTCAAAAGCTAGATATATGACAAATTTCCTTCACCTACATTTACTGAACAATTCTTATCAATCGTATCTTGGTTAATGCCGATCTTCGGTGATGCTTGTTCTGTCTAATTCATGATTCACCCCTCCCAACCCCTCCCAGCTCAACCTAACCACGAATTATCGTACCGGAAACCACCTTATCAGCGTGGGTCCAGTCCAAAGGAGAAAGAGGCAGTCCAAGAGAGCGAAGCAAATAGAGAGATCCTCACCGTTTCTCTCTCTGCAATCATCACTCGATAAGGAATCAGACAATCATCGTTGAGTGTATATATTCAGATTCTCCACTCTTGCTCATTCGCTCCTTCTACATTGAACCTTTTAGCAAATCTTCTCTTTGAATTTCCAGACATATTAATCCTCTTGAGAATTATCCACTCGTTGTTCTTCACTTTGAATTTGTTTGTTAGTTTTTTCTGCAAATACAAGATTATTTTCCAGGTATGCGGGGCTCTCTTCTTCTTCTCGCCATTGTGGCTGCAGTGGCAGCTGACCACAAGTGAGACATTTAACAAAACAATGTTTCTTCTACTCTCGCAGCACCTACACAATGGACTACCGATCACCTTTCTCTTCTCCAGATGTGGCTACTCCAACGTTCGTCCCAACCTCGGCATGGGCATCCAGACTGGCAATGCCATCACGGGAGCACAGGAGGCCATCGCATACTCCTGGCCCTGGCAGGCAATCGTCTGCGTGGAGGGTGAGAGCTGATCTTTGATCTTTCGGTGGCGCTTTGAAGCAATCTCTCCATCTGACAGTTTGAGACTAACTGAAGCGACTCCTGGGACTCTATTTCTGATTCAAGATTGGCTGGGCGACTGCAGCTGGAAGTGTTCTGCAACGATCATCGGAGATCGATGGGTCATGACTACCGGTTAGTGATTCCAAAACAACCTCCATCGACTCCCTTGGCCCAAATTCTCGCATTGAGTGATGGAATATCCACAAGATTGGGGAAATCAATCGAGGATTGTTGTCTAAACATCGAAACATTCGATAATTATTCCGGCTATCATAAATCGAGCGATAATACAATTAGATATTTGGGTGACTGCACAAATCCATGACAATTTGATCGAATTTTGATAGAATCGAAGTGTTTTACAGCAAGTTGCGTCGCTGGAAGAGCGCCAAAGGACCTTCGCGTGAGAGTCGGAGTCTTCCATCCCTATTCCAAGTTCGACGCATTCCATTTCAAACACCCGAGGCAGCCCGCATTTAGGGAATTAAAAAAAACAGTTTTCAACAATTTAAATATTTTAAATCATTCAAATAATTGTATTTTTTTAGGGAGAAACAGGAGGTGCGTGTGAAAGTTGATGCCATCTACCCGAATCCGGCCTACTCTGGTTCGGTCACCAAGAAGGACAATGTGGCCCTTATCCAGGTATCTTTCTTCATTTTTTTTGTTATCATAACGAAATTTTACAAATTTATCTGAAGGTTTGCGAATTCTTTAATAGGTAAATTGTTGATAGTGTGTGAAATGACAATGTGTGAAACACTTGCAAAATAAGTCTTTTTTTCAGACCGACGCCATTACTTTCGGCGATTATGCCCAACCAATCTGCATCACCGATGATGATGGAGATGCGCTCGATGAGAACAAGATGGCCTGGGTCACCGGATGGGGATACCCCAAGAGTCAGTGATAGATGAAAGCTTATCTATGATAACTGAACAGAGCTAACTGCTGATAAGGGTTCGTGAAACTCAAGAAAATAGGTTCAGAATTAATGAAAAAGCTAGAAGAGTAAATATTGAAAAAAACATGATATTTTCAGAGGGCGGCTCGGTCGAGCATACTCTCCAGCAGGTGAATGCTTTTCCATTTTACGAAAAGAGATTAAATTCCCATGTTAAAAATTTTTTTTGAATAAATCATTTATAAAATTATGAATATTTTTTTATTCTAGGCGAAGGTCGAGATCAACGACAAGGTTGTCTGCGAGCGCACCTGGAACCAAAACATCTACGTTGTAGGTTTCCTTACTATCCATACACACTAAAGAATTGTCTTCGATTCTGCCCTTTTTCTAGTAGATTGATTGCAGTCGTAGGCTTCAATAGTATCTAACTTCGAAAATTTTAATGAATGTTTAAAAATTAAATTTAAAAAATGATAATTTTAGAACGAAATCTGCGCCGGTGATGGAGGCAAGACGATCTGCAATGTGAGCCATTCTCCCTTTCATGATTTGTAGTTTACGCGAGAATGAGAGAAGAGAATCACAGAAGAGGTGAAATAATCAGATCGACCGAAAACCACACACATGTTTGCAACGCCGATTCCATTTTCTCTATTTTGTCTGAGAGATGCACACAAGTTTTTGACGCATTTGGTGTTTCTGGAGAATTTCAGGAGCCTTGAAAGGGAACGATTTTAGAGATTTTAGAGTTTCTAAAGCATATCATTTCATTGATTCTAGAACGACGAGGGAGATCCGCTGGCGGTCCAGGCTCCTAGTGGCGCATGGTTTATGCATGGAAACGCTGCCGCGAGCGACCCCGATTGCAAACTGCCCGGTACGTCACCATTGTTTATTTATTTTGCTAGTTTTAATAATAGCCAATCTTCTTGAAATTAATTCCGAGAAAGCTTAAGATTGGTGAACGGATACTTTCTAAACCTTCTAGAAACCAATCAACGGATAAATTGAATTACGGATACTCGCTTCATTTTATGACTAAGAACTATTCCAGGAATCTTCACGAAGGTCTCGTCATACTGCAGTTGGATCTCAGCCCTCACCAACGACGATGTGAAGTGCATCAAGAGAGCGTGAAGACAATAGTGATGATAAGGATAAATAATTTCGAATATCTATGTATGTATTTTTAATGAATATCTGAAAAGATACAATTTCTTCAATATAACGCTCTACACTTTTTCTCTCGAGTTATGCTCGTACTGAAGCTATCAAGAATTTCATTAAGTCAGAGAGATAATGTGATTCGTCGCTACATCGACACACTCTCACCCGTGAGTACTAGATTGGAGGTTTGTTGATCAGAAACTTGTCTTTAAAAACGTAAGAATGGTGAAATAAATAGGAAGTACGTGTAGAAAGACATTCCATTACTTTTATGCGCTTTGATTTGTCGTGATTCGTCTCATTTCAAGGCTCCACACTTTATTTGCCGGGGTGTAAGTCCATCTCTTCTTCCTTCACAAGCGAAGAAATTTCAACGAAATGCTTATTCTGATTATCTTCTGTGTTCTTATTCTGGTTATTGCTCTGATTGGATTAGCAGGGAATCTTCGTTTTTTCATCGTCAATCGGAAAGTGAACAACTTACACAGTTAATTATACTTCAAATATTATTTATAATTGTGCAATTTTCCAGAGCAACTTCTCGTCTTGTTGACTGCAATTCATATCCCACAGTGTCTCTTTCTAATTGCTGATTCAATAAGGTGATAGGTGATAAAGCCGACGACTAATCAATAATGTTCCAAGGGTATTTATCGGGATTCCTCTGACTCGGTTCTCATGTCTTCGCTTTATCGGATCTCTCTGCTCACTTGTCTCATTATCTCAGTCTGTGCTTCACGCTTTTCTCGGATTGGAACTTTTGATTCTGATTTCGGGGCCGCTCTTGTGGGTTTATTGTAAAGTAAATTTTAAAAGTATTAGTTTTAAGCGGATTTTACACAAATCTTGTATTAATTTTTATAATTCTCAAACAGATACCGTCGTCTAAAGTTATGTTGGTTTCACATAGCAGTCTACAGCTCATTCATTTTATCCGCTTACCTAGTGACCATTTCGTGGATTTCGGAAGAAGACCATTATGTCCTTCTGTGTTCTCCTCAAACTGCATTAGATGCAGAAGCTCTCTTGATTGGCAATACGGTATGTTCGACAAATATCTTGAATCAAACATGAACTTATGTTTGCTGGAATGTAGCGTAATTTCTTTCTTTCAGTTCATAACTGTCATTAATATCCTAGTACTTGTCGAGTACGCCTCAATATTGGCTATCTTATGCACGAAAAGTGAGAAGTAGGATTAGAGCGTTGAACACTTTGCACTATTTCAGAGTCAATTCTCCGCGGTGAAATCAAACGGAAAACAATAGTCTCTTCGTTGATTTTAGCAGTCGTTTTCCTACTTTCCTGGTATAATCTTACTCTGTTCGAAAAGATCTAAGACAATACTGCTTCAGGTTTACCAACATAGCGATTATACGATATTCCGATTCTCTCAGCCAATTGCTTGGCATACCAGATTCGACAGTTCTCACTTTTGCAGTTATCAAAACAAAAAATGATAATATTTCAACATCAATATCCAGATTCTTCCGGCTGCTTTGACGTTCAGCCAAACCCACTACGTCTACTTTTTCGTCGGTTCCAAGAATAGACTAGCTTTTCGGGAAATAGGTAAGTTCGTTGTAGATTCGTAAGATAAGTTTTATGGATGTTGCTTCGTCAGGTCCGGTCGCTCTGTTTACGATTCGCCCTGTACCCAATCCGAAAGTCCACCCAGCGGCTGAAACGCCGATTCATCACGAGTCTATTGTTCCAAACATTCAATAACCCTTGACGTTGGTTTCAATATGCATTATTTCAACGCGCTGGAAAGCGGAACGGTCATTGTTGTATATTTTCGAAATAAATCAATTGTAATTGACGAATAACTTTTGTTTTATATGTTCGTTGCTCAAGCACTTCAAGCGCCAACACAAGAGATCAAAAAGACGCACTCTCTGGGTGACGCCGTCTTCCAATACGCCATCTTTACTAGTTTGAATTAAAAGATAGAGAGGAGGGTACCCTGTGGGGAGGCTGCCCTCCGTTCTTTTAGCATTGAGTCTCTTTTGCTATAATATCTGGAATCTTACAAGCTCCGCTACCACGACGTGTTACTTAAACTTTGCTACTTTATCTTGTGATTTTTTGTCCTCGATGAATTTGTCTCCAACATTTCTCAGGAATGAACAAAGAGGTCGAGTTTGTCTGGGAGATCGAAAACGTCAGTAAGTTCGAAGCCGAGGCGCACAATTCAATTGACTTTGACACGTCCAGGGAGTCACCCGTTTTCTTTGCTGCTGGAATACCATGGTACGTGAGATCTACAAAATTGCATACACAGGTACCTGGATGGGAAAATTCCCATAAAGTTCTTGAAAAATTGATCTGATAAAGTATATAACAGGACATGCGATAAGCATTAATCTGGGTGCTGAGATCATTATTTTGACCGAACTTTATTATTCAGGAGTCTCAGTATGGGTACTGAGATACACGATGACCATCAGGAAGTATTCTTCGGTATTAATTGTGAGCATGAGGAGAATATAGTTCCGTGGAAATGCAAGATAACTTTGTCACTCGTCGTCAAGAATCAAAGTCCCGAGGAAATAATCAAACATGAAGTGAGTGGTAAATAAACGATTGAACTGATCCCATTATTTTGATACGATTTTAATTTAATTTAATTTATTTTTATTTTTATTTTTGAATATCTGGCTAGATGATGTGCTCAGGGGAGTGTAGTCGGGATCGGTCATCCAAACACAGCTGTGATAATCATTCACCAGTTTCCATAGAACGAACACATATTTACAGAGGACTGTACGTTTCGACACAAACGACCAATACTGGGGCAGAAGTTCCGAATTTTCCAGAATTTTTGGAGCAGACCTAGTAGGTGTTGTCATCACGGCTGTAAAACAAGTGAAATTTTAATTTTGACACTCTGTTCGCAGGGATTTGTGATTAATGACAAAATGATCATAGAAGCGAGAGTGATTGTGAATTCGATGTCAGGAATAAGGTGAGCCATTCGTCCACTAACAACACTGTTTCATTAAAATGCTGCCATATGATTCAATGAACCCTAGACATACAGTATGTCGTCATCCGGCATATCATGTGAGCATACAAATGATTGCACTAACAAAGAATGAACCCCTTTTCTTATTTATGGAATTATTGAAGTTCCGGTATTGTTTAGAAAATCTCTCGAACTCGATTTCACATCGCCTGGCGTAGGTTCAGATGATATTGCATTGATCGTAGAAGACCAGAAGCTACATGTCAGCAAGAATGCGAGCTATTTTAATTATGAACCTAATTTGCGTTTATATTGTAAAACTGTATTTGGAAGATAAGGTTTTCAAACTGAGCGAGCCACAATGTATGATTGAACAACGACAATACGTTTTGAATTTTTATCTGGCTCAACATACAAATTTCAGTATCTCTCAATGCACTCTCCAGTGTTTGCTGCAATGTTCTTCAATAATTTCGAGGAGATGGGAAAAACTGAGATTGAGCTACCCGAAATTTCATACATGGTATGCGCTTCGAATCTCAAACTGGCACTGATTCTGAATAAAACAAATAAGTATATTTCAGGAATTTCTCGAGCTTCTCTACATCATTCATCCTTCCAACAGACAAGTGACGCGTCAGTGAATTTTCTGTAATGATTTTCAAAAAAATATCTGATTTAAGATTATTCCGTTCGATTTATCCTCACTCTGGCCGACCGTTTCCAGATGAAGGTGGATTTTTTCTTCAATTTTGTTTCTCGTTGATTAATGTTTTTTGCGATAGTATGCTGCTGATCAAGCGGAATCGTTCATCCTCGCAACTGAAAGACTGATTCAAGCGGAAAAGCTGCTATTGGCAGACCAGTTCAAACTGGAGTTGGTCAAGGTGTATTTTGATTATAAGTTTTTGCCTATATAAATACTTTTTTTCTCAGTAAAACCTCATTGTTTCTGTGATTAAATTCGAACATCCGAAAGAATTTATTAAATTCGGACTATTTCAGAAACTCTGTCTCAGCCAGTTAATTTCTTTTGAACGCTTCAAACAACTAGAGGTGATTACACGATTCTTATCAAATAAAAATGACTATTTTTTTCAGTCTACACCTCAGTTTCATCAGCTTTCTGCGGAGATGAAATCAACCCTCCTGAATAATGTTCTCGAAATAATCAAAGACATCGACTTTGAACGTTCGGATGTTGTGTATTATTAACACCATTACATATCTCTGCATAATTCCGTTACCATTTATCCATTCGCGAGATCGAAAATGATGTAATACTTCCCTTCACACCACCTTTTCAATACACCAGCTATTATTATTTTCGATCACGCCACATCAAGTAAATTAAATATTCTCTGCTTTTTTACTTCTCTAACATGATTACTCACAAACGATAGGCTGCACAAAACTACTCATCTCATCAGAAAAGATCGCAATTCCTGGCGTATCAACGATCAGCAATTGTGCGATTAATAGTCATTAACCGGGACGTGTTATCAGTGGAATCATTCTCCGATCAATAGACCATTTCACTGTAATGCACAGATAATATGAAAAAATCCGTGTCTTTTTGAGCCCCGATATGAATGTGTGGAAATGCAACAAATTCTGACGATCAGTAGCAGACTTTACCAGTTTCGTGTCATTAGAGATGCCTTCTCCGCTCAGTTATTCTCTCCATTGCGCACTCTTTCTCATTTGTCTGACCGGTTAAAGGGAGTGTCGAGATCTTATTCTAATAAAGAGAGATCTAATTCGAAACGACATCACTTATGTCAATTGTAATCACGTGCGACAGAATGATTCAGGTGAGATGAGAGGGAGGGTTGCGTGTTGATAAGCCCATTTATTGCTTCTGGAAGTAGTCATCATTTGCGCTTACCAACATGGGGAAGGAGACAGATTGTGCTCGGCGTGAGCGATTCTCCTTTTTTCCGCTGACCACATTCGTCATTGTGTTCCAGAAATTTCTCTTTAGCAGTGTAATGTGTTCGCGAGAAACTCCTCCGATGCACTATTGTCGAATTTAGAGCAATGGAATAAATGTTTATTAGTGCAGTAATAGCCGACAAAATACGCAATGAAAACTAGCGGAACGTTGAATAGGCTCCATCAGATTATCTAATGTGTGATTCACCTGCCTATGTGTAAACAAGAACTTAAGAAAATGTAAACTAGTCATAATTTATTTCAAGAAAATGCTCATGCCATCTTGGTCGGTACCCAATCATTGCAATGGTCCTCAGGAGCATAAGTAGAGTTCAGAGGGCAATTGTAATTAGCGCGGAATGCCGGAATGTTCTGAAGAGTTCCGAGGATTCTGTATGGAGGAAGGGAGTGAGGATCAGTCAGAAGGTTGTTGGTGACGTATGATTCAGTCAGCATCGTCTTCTGTTGACACCACAACTGAAATAGAGGGGCATGTTAAATAAATACATTCTTGAATTATTATTGAGAATTCATAGTTGTAAAGATCATCGAGTGAATCAAGTTTCAATTTTGCAACGTACACTAATATCAGAATCTTCTGTCAATAACTAAGAATGTTGGTCAAACACGAATAACATAAAATTACGAGAACAACTGTATAAATTTCCATCTATATTCGTACCTGTGCATAATTGTGGAAGAATAGCTGATTCTCGGTGAATTGGTGAAGTTCGGTGAATCCATGAACAGCGGGTCGGGTCCGTCCAATTCGATGTGTGCACCGTACGCACGCCATGCCGAGTGGATTCCTTCAATCAATTTTTTTGATTCCTTCAATCAACTTCAAATCGGAAATCCCTATATTTTCAAACACCATTTCAAAGAGGAACAATAGAGTAATTGCTAGTATTAGTTTGAAGTCAATCGACTCAGTCCTGTTGAGCCTATGTGTTGTTGTCCCCAAATATGCTCGATTTTGAGTGTTTCGGGCACTATGTTACTTGGTTATTTAATAACTACGTTCCAACCGATGGGATATAAGATTGTTTCACTAGACTAAAGGGAGAGATCAGTGCCTAGTAGTGACAGAACGATCCACTTCGAAGGCCACTCTCTTAGTCCCTAACGCCATGCGGGAACATACGGCCTGCAACCATAACATAGACAAATAAGGACAGAGATATATTTGCATCCATTTGCAATAGAACCATGATGTTCCGTTCCCAGTAAGACACCACCCTATAATATTCCGGCCTGTAGTTACATAGTCGTTATAGCAAACGCGATCGAGATAAACATTTCCAAATTAGAGTGCACATCTCCAGGTCCGCATGTTCTGAAGGGTTCGGCTCAAAAATCAATGTGGTCCCGATTGAAGGCGAATCCTCTAGTAAATATTTTATGTTATTGCATGAGTTTCTGCATTTTTGGAATCAACAGTCACTGAAGCCAATCCCCACCAAAACTGTATTGGGCAGAAAATATTAAAATGTGGCAAATATGTCAAATTTTCGTCTCTGCCTGAATTCGACACCAATTTGACTTGATCCAATAACCGGAGTAGAAAGTGAGAGATGCTATATTAATGTTATATCAGTATTGAAGATTGTGAAATTCAATGCTTAGTTGATGCAAGCAGATGTTTAACAATTATGCACAGCCTATTTGTAATATCGTTGGATAGTGCTTTCGAAAAACAATTAGTTCTCAATACTCCATAGGCCGATCATAATGAGGGATATATTATTTAATAGCCCTATGGATGAACATATAGCTGTAATAGTTTGAGATTCTAGCAACTTGTTAGTTTATGAGTATCATAGATTCAAAGTGGAATCGAGGCGCGGGAATTTAGAATACCGATGTGTTCACTTCGGGTCTCTACCACTAATGGGGCAAACGAGCGAGCCCTAATTCGCGATCATTATTGAGATGACCTAGGGTTATACTCAAAGTGTTATCAACTTCATATGACAGTGAGCGAAATGAAAGAGCTATTCAAAATTTTAGTTGTCCGGGTAATTTTGGCGCACCCTGTATCATACGGTCCTTATGCACAAATCTGATGTCAGCCTCAGAGATTCAATGACTCACGAAGCTGAGCGTACTGCACATTTTGGACGTTGAGCAGAGTGATCAGAGAAGCGATGCCGATTCCCAGCGAGCCCAGTATCACCAGGAGCACGGCTATCTACAAAAGGGATCGTGAATGACGAATGAAAGATAATATGAACGGGCACATTCTGCTCTCGTTTCATTCCCTAGACGAAAACGATGTGATTACTTTTTTTTAAGCCAATGCGTCTCAGTTTAATGGAATAGGTGCATCATTTAGAGAGGGAAATGTAAGGCAAAAATAAAAAAAGACTTACCCCGATCACAATCCGGATCACCTTCCCCATGTTGGCGTGGACAATTAACAAATGGTCTTACCAGCAAGGATACATCTCTCCCCAGAAGTCTCTTATGAAGGGACATATGAGTGAGGACTAATTATGATTCAATCAGCATCATCTGGCTCATTTCTGACGGGCGTACTCACAATATTGCTCAAAATACAGGACAATGTCTCATCGTCTCGCCGACTCTCTATACTAGCTGAGTGGTGAGAGAGATAAAGAGACGGCGACCCAACTTTCAGACTAGTTCATAATCGACATCTGACGCAAAGAGTCAGGCATTTCATCATTATGCTTTGTTCAAGCTCAATAAATGCACGCCACAAATTTGATGGTCACACAAATGATCTTTCGGTCGCTCACGATACCTCTGATAACACGGCTCGGATAATGGCCATTCGGCTCTTCAATTCTGACCGTTGATACGTTTAGGATTGTTCTCATGATGAGATGTGTTTCAAGCAGCCCAAACTGCTTTGATGCACAAGTTCTCTTGGTACGGATATTACATCGTGATTCAAACATGAACTACATTATTCAAATTATGTCATTACTGGAATGTATCGTCCTTCGTAGACATAACCGAACAAGTGAACAGGTTTGCTCAATTTGTCACTTTTTGACAGTCGGTGAGCACACAATTAAAAATTCCAATTTTTGTTTCTTATTTTTTGTCCATCCCGATTTTTGGAAATCGATCGGACATGTCACGGTGAAATTTTCAATGGATTTTAAAAATTTCTTTTAAATGGAGAAAAACGAGAGCTCTAATTCAGTGATTACAGTAGTATGAGGTAGGTAGGTAATTTCTACCTTAATCCCTAGTTATTTTTTCAATTTTCATATTTGTTGCTCTCGTTTTTCTTCATTTTAAAGGAATATTTCACCGTGACATGTCCGATCGATTTCCAAAAATCGGGATGGACAAAAAATAAGAAACAAAAATTGGAATTTTTAAATGTGTGCTCATCGACTGTCAAAAAGTGACAAATTGAACAAAACTGTTCACTTGATCGGTTTTGTTTACAAAGTACTATAGTGAAAATTGCCCTGTTCAGTTCATTACTCGATAATAGTGCTTGTTAAGTATGTCTCAATATTGACTCTATTGTGCAAGAAAAGTAAGAAATAGCATTAATGATAACATCTGCTTTATGTTTAGAGTCAACACATCGTGGTGAAATTAAAGCAAGAAACAGTACTATCTGCGCTGATTCTAGCTATCGATTTCCTACTTTCGTGGTAGGAATAATGAAATATGTTTGCCCCGAGATTACAACTATTTCAGGTCTACTAAAATTAGCCAATTATTTGGCGTACCAGATTCGGCAGTGCTCACTTTTGTGGTAATCGAAACAAAAAATGATAATATTTCAACAGAAATATACAGATTATTCCGGCTGCTTTGACATTCAGCCAAACCCACACTACGTCTACTTTTTCGTCGTTTTCAAGAATCGACTAGTTTTTCGGGAAATATGTAGAAAATAGTGGTTTAATATTTCATAACACCCGTTCCCAATCCGAAAGTCCACCCAGGGGCTGATGCGCCGATTCATCACGATTCTTTCGTTTCAAACCTTCCTTAGCACCGATTCATTGATTTTTTTTTCTTATAATGTATGTTTTCATAATTCAAGCACACAGTGGGAATCACGGGGAGACTCGAAGACCATTGTTGTTTCTATTAGAAACAGAATGCAGAGAAGTACAGTGGTAAATAAATGTGAATTTTCGGCCTTGAGTTGGAGCGCACCCTCTGGGGGTTGGAGCGCACCATCTGCTCTGCCAGTACAACGTGGTACTTTAACTTTGCTATTTCATCTTGCAGTTTCTCGTCCTTGATGAATTAGTCTTCAACATTTGTCAGGAATGAACAAAGAGGTCGAGTTTGTCTGGGAAATCGAAAACGTCAGTAAGTTCGATGCCGAGGCGCACAATTCTATCGACTTCAACACCTTCAGAGAATCGCCCGTGTTCTTCGTTGCTGGAATACCGTGGTATGTGACATCAAAATTGCGTACGTAGGAACCCAGATGCAACTTTATCCATCAAACCATTTCGTGGATACATTTTTGATGTATAATTCTGATCAAGTAAAGAATAGGAAATGATATAATAGCGATTCTTAGTGCTGAAATAAATATAAGAATCTACATAACCTAATTATTCAGGAGCCTCGGCATGGATACTGAAATAAACGATGGCTATCAGGAAGTATTCATTCGTATGAATTGTGAGCATGAAGATAGCATAGTTCCATGGAATTGCAAGCTGACTTTGTTATTCATAGTCAAGAATCAGGATCCCGAGAAAATGATGAAGCATGAAGTGAGTGCTAAATAAACGATTGAAATTATCCTATTATTTTGATGTATTGCAAACATGTATGAATATCTGACTAGATGAGCTCTTGAGGGAGTGTAGCCGGGATCGATAATTCGTGAAAACCATTCACAAGTTTCCATAGAAAGAATAAATACTTACAGAGGACTTTACGCTTCGACACATACGACCAGTTCTGGGGCAAAGTTTCAATTATTACAGAATTTTTGGAGCTGATCAAGTAGGTGTTGTCATCGCGGTTTGTCAATTTTAATTTTGACACTCAGCATGCAATTGATTACACTAACGAACTTCTTTTTCGTATTTATGGAAGTATTGTATTTCCGTATTATTCAGAAAAGCCCTGGAACTCGATTTCACATCGCCTGGCGTAGGTTCAGATTATATTGCGTTGATCGTAGAAGGCCAGAAGCTACATGTTAGCAAGAATGTGGGCTATTTTAATTATGAACCTAATTTGCTTTTATATTGTATAATACAATTTTTTTTGGAAAATAGGGTTTTCAAACTGAGTGAACCACAATGTGTGAGTGAACACCGACTAGATTTTTGTTGTTGTGTATTTTTACTGGTTCAATATACAAATTACAGTATCTCCCAATGCACTCTCCAGTGTTTGCCGCTATGTTTTTTCAAGAATTTCGAGGAGATGGGAAAAACTGAGATTGAGCTACCCGAAATGTCATACACGGTATGCGTGTCGATTCTCAAACTGACACTGATTCTGAATGAAACAAATAAGTATATTTCAGGAATTTGTCGAGCTTCTCTACCTCATTCATCCTTCCTACAGACCAGTAACACGACAGTGATTTGTTATGTTCTGATTTTCAAACATTATCTGATTTAAGATTATTTCGTTCGGTTTATCCTTACTCTGGCGGACCGTTTCCAGATCAAGGTGGGTTTTTTCTTCACTTTTGTGTTTATTGATTAATGGTTTTTGTGATAGTATGCTACGGATCAAGCTGAGTCGTTTCTCCTCGCAACTGGAAGACTGATGCAAGCGGAAAAATTACTGTTGGCAGATAAATTTAAACTGGAGTTACTCAAGGTTTATTTTGCTCATTAAAATTTTAGCACAGCATTATATTTTTCTGTGATATCAATTCGAAGCTGATGAATTTATTAAATTTGTAATTTTCAGAGTCACTGTTTCAGTGAGTTAAATTCTCTTCAACGCTTCAAAAAATTGGAGGTGATTACACGATTTATATTAATTAAAACTTTCAAATTTATGCTAATAATGATATTTTTCAGGCTACTCCTGAGTATCATCAGTTGTCTCTGGAGATGAAGCCATACCTCTTGAACAATGCACTCGAATTAATCAAAGACATCGATTTTGAACGTTCGGATATTGTGTATTATCACCATTACATATCTCTGCATAATTCCGTTACCATTTATCCATTCGCGAGATCGAAAATGATGTAATACTTCCCTTCACACCACCTTTTCAATACACCAGCTATTGTTATTTTCGATCACGCCACATCAAGTAAATTAAATATTCTCTGCTTTTTTACTTCTCTAACATGATTACTCACAATCGATAGGCTGCACAAAACTACTCATCTCATCAGAAAAGATCGCAATTCCTGGCGTATCAACGATCAGCAATTGTGCGATTAATAGTCATTAACCAGGCCGTGCTATCAGTGGAATGATATTCTGATCAATAGACCATGTCAGTGCATTGCCATGTATGTACAGATTCGTGTCTTTTTTGAGATTCTGATATGAAGGCGTGGAAATGAAACAAAATATGATGATGAGTATGCAGAATTTATCCGTTTGATGTCAATTAGGGATGCCGTTTCGATTCACTGCTCTTACTCTCTCCATTGTGCACACTTATTGTAAGCACGCGCGACAGAATGATTCAGGTGATGATGATGGAGTCAGAATTCACAAGCATTATTATCGGTCTATATAAGAGACCAGAGGGAGAGGGAGAGGATTGCGCGGTGATAAGCCCATTTATTGCTTCTGGAAATAGTCACCATTGGCACCTACCGACATGGGGAAGGTGATACAGATTGTGCTAGGGGTAAGTGTGCCTTTTCTTTTTTTACTACGGCGTTGTAGATTGACTGTGTGTGCATAGTGCATAGTATTCTAGACTTGATACTTCCGCTCAGAGGCAGTGTATTCCTAGTCGTGATTTCTGGCTTTAAAAATTAACGATTTCTCATTTGCCAATTCAAAGAAATGTAAATGATTGCATTATTTCCCAGTTCATAGGATCTTTCAGTAATATCGTTCAGATAGCGGCGCTTCTTGTGGTTCTGGGCACACTTGGAGTCAGCATCGCTGCTCTTATCACTGTGCTCAACGTCCAGAATGTGCAAACCGACCAACTCGGTGAGTCAGTGTTTTTCAGATGGTTTCACCGTCAGATAAAAACGATGTGCAAATCATTTTCATGTGGGTGAGCACGGTGATAATATAATAATATGATATATCTGGAATCTCCTATGACTCCTTTCTCTCCAGCAACTCCGACTGCCCCAACTGCGCCTCGCACGAAAGACATAATTCCCGTTGCAAAGCCCATCCAGGACAATGATCCTCGTTTCGCTTCTTACAAGGGAATGTCTGATCTCCTCAAGTAGGTTTCTGAATCGGTGAATAGGTAGAAGTCTGCATGACAATATTAGAATTAATTATATTTCAATTTCATCATGCCATGACTGCTCGCAGGTCGTGGATGAATACCTCAATCAATCCGTGTGATGACTTCTACTCCTTCACTTGCGGGGCTGGCACGCCCGACCAGCAATGGTCATTCAACGCCGCTCACAATGAGATCGCACAGACGATGATCACGGAACTCAGCAAACCCGCCAGCTGGTTCGACGACAATGAGGTCAGTATCGACAAGTTATTACAAAACGGCATCGACTCTCCTCAATTTGTCTACATTTTCACTGGTAAGATATACGAGAGAGTGTGCGATTTGAGGAGAGTCAGATGACGAATTGTCATCACTAGTCTCCACTACCTATTGTAATGAAACAAGGTTCGGGAAAGGGAAGATTAGGGCACTGCCTAGAGGAAGAGGGAATTGACAAAATACTTCCTATATAACTATAATATGTTCGGAGAACTCTCCATCCATTGTACATTTTTGCTCGTCACTATGAACAGCGTGTAATGAAGTTTCCAACGATGCAACAAACGGAAATTGATGACACATTCTAGCCTCTACCCGTCCGCCAGATGAAGTGGTTCTACGATGCCTGCCTCGCTGGAGCCACCGATGTACGGTAGATGATGAAGATGGCTTCGTAAAAATACATTAAGCATGGTTTTATTGTAGAATGTTCGTGAAAATAAATAGATACATGCACTTATTTAAAAGGTCATCGTGAGATTGCAGGAGGATATCAACGGTCGTGCAGCAAGAATCTTTAATGATTTGCGAAAAGCGAATCCTAATGTGGGCTTCCCCGCCCTCTATCCTGGTCAGACGACCAAAGCAACTGCAGATCAGCTGGCCGCGTTTCTTGGTAATTAGCAATATCGTAGTTAGTTAATGCCTGCAGTTTGCATTCTAACCAACAGTTAAATGCGAATGACGTTGATCAATGCATGTTCAGGTTATGCTATCAGCACCGGCCTCGGTACTAGTCTAGTCAATCTGGAAGTGGACGCCGACTGGAAGGATTCCCAAAATGAGAAGGGCGGCTACGTCCTCTACACCGATCACGCGATCCCCTTCTTTGTGCCCGCCTATTACACGAAGGTTTATAACAAGGATGAGTGAGTTTCCTGTCATTACCATTGAAGGTGTTCAGGCAATCAATCACTCAATCGCATTCAATGCATAGCATTGAAGGCGATTTAGTTTCTTTTTTTGCTGTTGAATACATCGTGTAAATGCGATTTCCTCCTTTCGATACTCATACAGAAACAAATTCAATTAATCTTAATCCTGGTCAATTTCAGCGTCATCAACAACATCATGTTCGTCTTCATGGAGGGTGCTCAACTTCTGGGCATTGAGAAGGTCGATCAGAAGCAACTGCAGCAAGATGCATCGGATCTCGCCCAGTTTGATTACGATCTGGCCACTAAATACTCGACGGATGAGAGGTCGAGACATCAACAGATGGACTCGATGTACAACCCCTACACGGTGGATGGACTGCAGCAACTGGCGCCCTTCCTACAGTGGACGACGTTCTTCAATAATGTGAGAAATTGCGTGTCAATCTACATATACAAATTCTTACCTATGAGATACAGTACTCGAGAACTCAAAAATGGATGTTTAGGCGCTGACTCCGATCTCAACGACGGTTGACGGTTCGTTCCGTGTCATCGCCAAGGAGGTGGACAAGCTCGCGCTTATCTCTGCGGACATTGTCTCCGGCGCCATTCCCTCTCGCACCGTCAACAACTACCTCTACTTCCATGCGCTGAGCCAACTCGATCTGTCAAGTCTGGATGCAGTTCGCTCTGTCGGTTACGCATTTATTTTTGTTCATAACCTACATGAGGCATACTGATCACTGATTGTCTGAAAAATAAACCTAAACCATTCCAGAAATCGGCTCATCTCAGCAGCTTCCGTCAGCAGAATAGTCATTCGCGCAAGTCGCTCCGACATCAACTCGACCAGCCCATCGGATCTCAAGACGCCCATCACACTTATACGCCGGCCTACTGTGAGCAGCTGACCTCTGGCCACCATTTGTGGGCGAATACCCGGCTGTTCGTCGATGCACTCTATCCGACGCCCGAGAGCAGACAGCAACTCGAGGATCAGGTAAGACGAAAACTTCTTTGATGGTACAGTCCCCGAACGGAACCACGATGTCGATTGTGCAGACAATTCATAAGATACACGTTATTGCAAGCCCATTGAGTATCTGCTTTCAGACCGGCATGTTCCTTAACTCGCTCGTTGCGGCTTTCCGTGCACAGATCGATCTGCTCGACTGGATGACTCCGGCGGCGAAAAAGGGCGCTTACCAGAAGATCGATAATCTCGTCGCCAACGTCGGTGCGCCCAATTGGGTGTTGGATGATCAGAAGCTCAGCTGGTATTATGAGGTACGAAAAAACTTCAGTTTACAGTGGCATTTCAAGTGCCCGGCCGAGTTTATCAAATAGATTCACAAGCATTCCGTCTTTCAGAAGTGCGACACCAAGCAGTCGGACTCGTACCTCGTGCAGCTGGACAAGTTGACAGCGTTCGGTGTCTATGAGTGGATGTACAAAATCGTGGATGGATCACCCGTAGACCGCAAGGACTTCTATGGCCCAACTGCCGTTGCTGATGCCTACTACACTGTGAGTGTCCTGCATGTATTTATGCCGCCAAAGCTAATCTCTCAAATAAGACATTGATCGTTTGTTAACAGCTATGACTGCAGAATCACGCCAACTCGATCACTCTTCCAATGGGAATTCTACGTGCGCCCTTCTTCGACGTGAACAATCCGGCAGCCCTCAACTACGGAGCTCTCGGTTTCATCGCCAGCCACGAGCTAACACTCGGTTTCGATGATGTAGGCTCGCAGTGGGAGGGCACTGGACTGCTGAACAGGCAAGCACACGTTTCTTCGTACTTCACGTCTACCATAAGGTGTTATGTGGATTCCCCTCTCTCTCTATTCACAGTATGTATATTGAATATAGAATTCGGTCCATTATTAATAGTTTTGATTTCAGCTGGACCGACGCCAATTCTTCTAAGTCATTCAGTCGCATGGCCCAATGTGTGGTGAACGAGTACGACAAATTCTGCCCGCTCGGGACGGGTATGCCTTGCGTCGATGGACGACAGACCCAGAGAGAGAACGTCGCTGATAATGGAGGTACGGTAGATTAATACAAAGTGCGGCGGGTCAACTTTATGAATACAGGAATCCAGACTGCCTACAAGGCATTCAAGGCCTTCGAGGCGCTGCATGGACCTGATCCGCTTCTTCCCGGTGCCGCTTCGACCTTCAATGCTGATCAGTTGTTCTTCCTCAGCTTTGGGCAGGTTCCAAACACTGCGAATCCCTTTTCAATATGTTTCCATGCGAATGTATGAAAAGGGGCTAATAATAATACTCAATTAACATCTTTTTCCTTTCTTTTCCAGATCATGTGCCAGTACCCGCCATCAGCAGCTGCTCTGCTGGGTCAGATCCTGGTAGCTCCGTTCTCGCCTCCCCAGTACGGAGTGCTCGGCACGCTGCAAAACACTCCTGCTTTCCAAGTAAGTCGCTCCTAGTCTAATTCTTGAGAATTGCTTGTTTCCAGAAAGCGTTCAATTGCCCTGCCGAATCCACCTATGCGCCTGCCAAGCACTGCAATGTGTGGACCTCCGAGTCCACCTCTGGTAAGTCTCAGAACTTATTCTCATAGGAATTTCCTGATCAATTTCACAACCAATATGCAAGTAGAGAAGTATCTTGCAGGTGCACCGCAGAACGCGAAGGGAGAGCCAGTTGTTCCCGGCAATGATCTGAACATTGCCCCCGTCAACCGAATCTCTCCCCAGGACATGGATAAGTACACTGCCTACCAGGGTACTCTCGGCATCTTCCAGGTATCTAGAAAAAGTTTTTTTTCCACATATATATTGTGTATGTAATCGCCATATTTTGAAAGCAGAATCAGTGCTCAACAAACAACTATTCGTTAAGGCCTCGGCTAACATGAGCAAGGATCCCTGCGATGACTTCTATCATTATTCATGCGAAGCATTCCCCGGAGAAAAGCAAACCACGAGCGATATGGCTCAGAATATCTTAGTGCTCATCAACAACCAACTCAATGATCCTGACTACCAGGCAACGATTGAGGTGAGTGATAGATGTCTGGTGAATTTCTTAGTCGTAATGCGCACTGAAGGTATGAATTAGTGATACAAATGGTAAATATCTGATGCGCCATCTCCACTAGGCATCAATGCAAAATAATAGGAATGAACATCATTTCAGGGCACCGAAGCACTAACCAAGCTGAAGACTTTGTACAACTCTTGCAAGGCGGAAGCAAAGAATCCTACAATCGCGACGACCAACTACCTCAAACCGAAGGTTGACAACTTCCGCAGCTACATCAACCAAGCCATTCCTCTCATGGGCGGCACCAATAAGGTCGACATAACTCCCGACAACTACGGAAACGCTCTCGGATACCTGTCCTTCCAGCTGGGTATGTTTGGCTTGATTTTAAATGTGATCAGCACAGTGGTTCCGTGGAGGTTTATATTTCTAGCTTTTTTTATTCATGAGTTCATTTCTTCAGACAAAGTTAACCGTGACCTTAGATCTCAAAAATAACATTTTCACTATATGTTCACTACAGGCATCGACACGCTCGTCACACCCGAAGTCGACACGTACTGGCCTGATCCCCAAGCGAATCTACTTGGCCACACCAACGGGTACCAACTCTTCGTCGACCAGCCAACAACATACCATGCCCGCGCCTTCTACGAAGACGCCAATTGGAAGAATCAGAAGCCCTCTTATAAGAGCACTGTGAAGACGGTGGTTGAAGCATATGCCAAGCAGGACAAGACTGTCAAACTGCCTGCTGACTCTGATAAGATGATCGATGATGCCCTCGAGCTGGAGAAGGTAAGAAACGCCAACTTGATAGTTGTATTTTGATTAGAAAGAATATATCTTAGATTGCAAACAGACCCATGTGTGAATTGTTACATCATTCAAACTATTCATTTCAGACAATCGCTATCACTTATTCGGGCACCGACCAAGAGCGTCGTGAATACGCTAGACAGTTTAATCCTCTGCCCCTCGCCGACTTCCCTGCTGCCGTCGCATGGGATAAGTACTGGTTCTTTGCCCCTAAGGAAGCCAAGGACTGGAGCACGGCAAAGACGATCGTCATGAATGAGGTTTGAAGCCGAGAAGCCATGCTTACTGAACATAGTATATTTTCAGAAGGACAAAACCCCTGCACTCTTCACTTACCTCGCCAACAACAAAAACGACGCGACTGTAGTAAACTACCTTTTCATTCGTCTCCTCCTCGAGAATTCTGGTCTCATTCCCTGCGCCGATGGTCAATGCAAGTCGGTCATGAGAACACTGGCGAACAGACATGTCCCCGAGCACATTGGGTATGTTATCTGCCCTCCACCCTCGTCAAAGACGTTGTCTGTCTTTCAGTCACCTTCCGGGACGTCGTCAACGTCTTCCTGCCTTCGTTGGTTTCAACGATGAGGACGACGATGGAATCGGATGCGTCGATCAGACAGGAGTGATGGCTGATGCCCAGGGAAGAGTCTACATCGATGCGAGATTCCCCACTGAGAAGGATAGGACGAAGATTAGAGAGTAAGTCAAGCGGTTTAATTTTGTGTGTGTTTGAGTGTGTGTGAACAATCGGCATAGCATTTTGTGGGTAGATGCTTCATCCTTGGTTAGAAAAAGTCCTACATTCATGATATGCACACTATTGCAGCACAATGACTGGTGTGATCAAAAACATCGTCGATGCAATGAAGGGAATGATCATGCAACTTGATTGGATGACCGAGCCATCCAAGACCAAAGCCGTGGCCAAAGTTTCCAACATCCGTAAGTTTGATCATCTCGTCGTTCACTTTGTTTTATTTTAGTATTCAATTCAAATTTTTATTACGATTTCGCCACACGATCAACATGATGAAGCTGATGCCATTTCAGAAGTCAATGTCGCCTTCCCCGATTTCATCCTCGATGACACTGAGCTAAATGCTAGGTACAAGGACCTCGTTTTTGAGAAAGCCGACGCATACTACGACATGCTCGATAAGGTAGATTTACTCATGTTCTGAGATCAGTGAAATCGTCATCGCATCTGTTCAACTTCAAATTGTTGTTCACAGGTCACCATCTTTTCTATAAACCAGCAGTTTGCACTTCTCACTTCTCCTAAGGCGGATCGCAAAGACTTCCTTGGACAGACAGCGGTTGTCAACGCCTGGTATGATGTGAGTGATAAGTCCCATCATCAATGTTTCATTTGATTAGGGAATTTGAATCGATGCTGTATTGTCCGATTAGCCGATTTTTAAGTAGATAGCAAATTTATTTCTTATGCACTGTCAATAGTTGTTTGCAGCCCGAACTCAACTCAATCACCTTCCCTGCTGGAATCCTTCAGCAGCCGTACTTCGATGTCGACTACCCGGCCGGTCTTAACTATGGAGGTATGTTAGCTAATTAATAAATTATATTATACGAATATTCCTACTTTCAGGAATCGGAATCGTCGCCGGTCATGAACTAACTCACGGATTCGATGATGAAGGAGTGCAGTGGGATTTTGATGGTCGGCTAAACATGTGAGCAAAGTGTAAAGAACAACTTTTTCCACTGTTCGCTATTACCACGTTGAAGTAGATCTAATTCAACGACCTTTTCAGCTGGATGGACAACACATCCCAGGACGGATTCAACTCGATGGCGCAGTGTGTGATCGATCGTGAGTTGATTCGCAAGTCTAATTTTATTCAAATTTATTCTCGAATCGATTGGAAATTTGCTTCTTTCGATCAACTAATATTAGACAATCAATATCTTCAGAATACGGTCAATTCTGTCCTCTGCCCGATGATCGCAGTCCAAACTGCATCGATGGAGTGCGAACACAGGGAGAAAACATCGCCGATAATGGAGGTACGGTAGATTACGGTAGGCACAAGTGTCATTGTCTATTGTTCATATCAATGCATAGATATGATCTGAAAAAGTTTTCCTGATTCCAGGCATTCACTCTGCATGGAGGGCCTACGGAGCGCACATCGAGCTAGACGGACCTGACCCGCTGTTCATGGATAGAATGTACTCCCAGTTCACTGAGAACCAGCTGTTCTTCCGCAACTATGCACAGGTTCGGTTAAAATACCCTCTTCAAAAATTTATAGCTGCTATTTATCTAGGAAAGTATGATATTTAAAAAAAACCTGTCCTTCCGTCGAATACGATATTACCTGTCATCTCATCGACTGTCAAACTGAGCCACCCTCCTTGTATTTCAGTTGTGGTGTCAACAGAAGACGATGCTCACTGAATCATACGTCACAAACAAGCTACTGACTGATCCTCACTCCCTTCCTCCATACAGAATCCTCGGAACTCTCCAGAATATTCCGGCATTCCGAGCCAATTACAATTGTCCTCTGAACTCGACTTATGCTCCGGAGAACCATTGCAATGTTTGGGTACCCACCAAGATGGCATGAGCCTCTTCACGTGATTATGTTTAAAATTGTGAATAGTTATCCTTTTATTTGTTTAAATAAGAACATATTGAATCATGTGGTCTGATAATCATGTGCTGTTTTTTCTTTTAGAATTCTTTTAGATTTCGTGTCTTCAATGATAAATTGCATATCAGGCGTCTTATGAGATACTCTTGAAACGGAGGAATATAAAAATACATATAAAAAAATTGGGCGTGCCCACTGGCCATCCTTCCCATCGCAATCTTCTCCCATCGCTTCAGTAAAATCAACTTGGCGCGTCTCATTCATATCGATACATTTGCAGCCCATTGGTTTAAATCGCTCGCATTTTCTCTCCCCTCGTTTGATTGTCTCTCAATTATCACTATACCCCATCATTTTACGTCTTATTCTTCAATCTTTTATACCATTTAATTTGGTTTTGAGTTCTCGATTTTGAATATGTACACAACGTCGTATGAACATTCAGAGCAATGGCGAATGATGGAGAACACTTGATTCGGATTAACGAACATCGTCAGGAGGTATGATCGATTCGTCAAAAAAGATTTAATTCTTACTTTTACATTTCACAGGTCTTCAATCGTTCATCCTCCGATAGAATTCATAGACTTCTGAATCATAGTATTGAACTATTCAGAGTACTGATCAAGAGTGATGAGGATAGTGAGGTGATGCATTCTAGTGATAATTACCCAGTTACTGTGCAGATGTTTAGCAATTGATATTAGAAAATATTTGCAAAACGTGACTCTCTTATATGCTGGGCACTGATGATAAATGATAAATAGAATATTCAGCACGTCAGACGCAAAATCAAATCATTGGAGAGAAAATTCAAATTCGTGCAAAATTGGGACAAAGAAAAGTGAGTGCTCTCGATGTAAAATTTTCACTGAAACATTTGTGAAATTCTCAGGGAATCTCCTTTTCAATATCTCTTGAACGGGATTACCGAGTCAATGGAAATTGGATTGAAATGGTTGATCAACCGTGAGATGAGTTATGGAGAGAAGATGGCCATTTCGACGAACAATAGTGAGAGAAATTATTTAATATGTTGAGTATTTGGCATCATCCATTGCAAAAAAATAAGGGATATTGAATGTTAAACTATTTAATTATTGTCCAGGAAATTTACACGGATGCTCAAAACAAAGAGACCGATGAACTATTCAACGTATCTGATGCCGGAGTTGTGACAGAAGAAGAGGATGAAGCTCATACGGTAAAAATCGAGGTAAGATTCAGGATTCCTTTATAAAATAAGACACTTGAGAATAATTACAATTCCAGGTTGAGAACGAAATCGATGATTCGGTAAAATAATTACTAGATGATGAATCTGGTGGTGATGATTCACCATGTGATTCTTCATCAGATGACGAAGATTCAGATTCGAATGTCTCTGATGATGAAATCGAAATTGAATCGGCAGAAGATGAAGAGATTTCGGAATCGGTGTCAAGAAGAATTTGTCTAGAAAGAATGCATCAGAGCAAGCGACGCCTCGCTTCAAGTGCATAACATGTGACAAGCGATATACAACCAAGCAAGGCTTGGGACGCCATCAGACGTCTCACTTAGGTAAGGCAATCTGTTCGATGGGAAACTCGAACTAATGACCTTTTTTGGTGCAGCCAAAATTCGATCTTTTCTTCAGAAAACGATGAGGACAGACAGATGAGTTAATATGCGATAATTGTGGAAAACGGTTTTCAAGGATGGACGAGCGCCGAAATCACTTTCAAAAAGTTCATTTGAGTAAGACTTGAGCCCGTTTTGTCTGACGCTACTTATTATTCATCAGCAATGTTTAAAATGAATTATTCAGAAAAGAAAGTCTCAACGACGATTTCATTCGAGAGTGACGTCTGTGGAAAAAGTTTCAGTAGGAAATGTGCTCTCGTTGAACACAAAAGGATCCACCTAGGTGAGAGAGAGGAGGCGGTTGTCACAGGTGGAAGAAAGAGAAAAGCCAATCCAGTGGTGTTTAGATTACCTGGATGAGGCGAAGCGTCCTCACAAGTGTGATGTATGTGGCGTGAGATTCTTCAACGCACCAAATCTCGGACGGCACAAGAAAACGCATTTACAATATTTGGTCGGGGAAGCTGAGACGATAGCCCGATTGGTCCCTTGAACTATAATGGAAATCCCAAATTTGAAGGTTGTAGCTCAACCCTGAGCCGAGATAATCGCGTTTGAAGTTTGAATTCCCGCCCGTGAATCCCAGGGAAAAGGCTGCTAAATGTTTGCGCAGCGCACTCCCTCTCTCTGCCTATCCGGCCCTTCACTGTACTCCCTTTCGTGAGAGGCTAGAGTGGCAGAGACAAGAGACCGTAGGGAGAGGGTGCCAAGGGTCACGTGAGACGGGCAGAGACGGGTAGATCAAGGGAGGATTCCTCTCTCACAGGGGAATGGCCCCGCCTCCCTCACTCTTCGTTTAGCGAGTGTTTGAATAGAAAAAAAAAGAAAAATTATTTTACATATGTACATTTTCTAAATACAGACATCCTCGAATGTGAAAATAATACAAGAAATGATTACAAATTAACTTTGCAGATGATTCAGACGAAAAGAAATACCCCTACTCGTGCGATGTTTGTGGCAAGAGATTTAGAAATTCAGGAGATGTCACTGTTCACATGTGCATCCATTTGAGTCAGTTTATATATTCAATCGATTTTTTAGGAGTGCGTCGATTTTTATTTCGTTTATTTCTAACATTTCAGCGGATGAAGAAATGGCTCTCAAGAAACAATACAAGTGTGATGTGTGTGACAAACAATTCTGGACAAACCAAGCATGGACAGGACACAAACTGACCCATCTCATTAATTTTTTTAAATTGATGTGTTCAATGAGGACTCATAAAAACTACGTAATGGGCATTATGTGTGTTGTTGTTGCTCAAAATAAGTAATGCATTCACGGATTCAATAAAGTTTTCGCATCATCGTTTTCTTTTCAGACAGCTCAAACGTCCTCACAAGTGTCGAGAATGCGGAAAATCCTTTCGTTCGGATGTACTCAAGTATCACACCACTAACAATGCTGGTTAGAACGAGCAAAGAAAATTGCATCAATTGTGTATTATTACAGGAGTTTTCAACAAGAAATGCAAAAAATGCCACGCCACCTTCAATGTGAAATGTCACTGGGCAAAGCACATAAAAAGCACAAGCAGAAAAACGTTTTAACTTGCAACATCTTGTTTGAAAAATCAGCAAACACAACAAAAAGCTCAATAAATCTAATTATATTCAATCCATTTTCAATTACTTATTTTCAGCGTCCATTGCGAACCGTCAGTGGAGACACGGAGAATGTGAAGGTTTGCATTTCAAGAGCTTAAAATTGTTTTCGTATCTCGAGGGAAAATATGATGCCGTTGAAACTGTGTTTCAAAATATCACATAGGCCATAACAAATATGATAGACCAATTGTTTTCCAGCGCTCTCGTCAATCTCATCTCGATTCTGAGTCCTATGGAACACATGAGAAATGGTCAAACGAGGAAGAGGCGAATGAGGAAGACGACTCCCATAGTGTAAATGATTAATGAAAAAATCAAGGAATTTTTTTTATTGATATGAGGCCGTTCACGTAATTTTCGAGCAAGGGCTGGCACAGCTCAAAAAGCTCAATTTTCCGAGACTGATTGTTTTGGGGTTATCGAGGGTGCTTAAGACGATGGGCATATCCATTTGTCCGCAGACCCCTCGTCGGCTCGAGACGACGTCACATAGAAATCACGTTTTGACGTGCTACTCGGTTCCCGAGAGAGCTAATTTTTCGAGAAAGTGTTCTGCGGGGTAGAATTGGACGGCGAACTCGCCTCTCTTGTTCATTTTTCTTGATTTTCAAAAGGAAGATTTTGCAATCTTCCTTCACTTTATGTTAGCTCATTCATTTCTCTGACCAACGATTTAGATGATATTATAGATTCAGAATCCTCAAAGCGGAGTCTTTTCCCTTCCCTCCCCCAATGCTGAATATCGAATATCGATATGAACGCCTATTTCTCATGAACGCCTATTTCTCAGGTAAATCCGCCCAGATTTGTCTCAATCGATTTTCCAGTGTGTGTTTGCCTTTATGGAGAATGTTGAAGATTCAATAACTAAACTTAGGGATCAATGACGCATGGCAGAGTTTCTTAGATCATTGGAGAGCATATTGAAGTACGTGTCGCCTGTTGATGGCGTGTGTCTGAAAATTGCGGGTAAAACCATTTCGAAAACATTTCTTCGAACGTTTCAATGAATGCAATCGACGCAATGGATTGCACACGTGATTTCTTATTCCTGAGTGGAATCATCAACCGTGGATAGTAGAATGGAAGGGAACACGCTATGACTACACCGGCGCTGCGAAAGTAATTAGATTCAGCTAATTGTTGACCTGAACTTGCATTGAGAGCCAGAGATCGTACATCGATGCGGAAAAGAAGCGGAGCCCGTCATACCCAATATTGCGAGGTACGAGAGTGAAAATTGGATATGCTACGAAGAAATGACCATTGGACGAGCAACGTTCGTGTGGATCTGAAATTATGCATCCCGAAATATATAAATGTCAGCCTAAATTCTTACCGGAACCACTCTAGCTAACTCGAAAAAGGTAAAATATCCCAGTAGCTATTCTTTCATGTCTCGTCCAAAGATGTTTCATGCATATTTTATGTCCACAGATTTTTTACACTTCATGTCAGTGATCTGAATATGACGCAAAAGAGGGATACACTCCCAATGAAAACTTTATAAAGATGTTTGAGTGATTGGCATGAATAATACTTTTTGCAACATGACGTTCTCTCTGATTTGGTATGTATGCGAGATTGAATACTTGTTTATCGCAGCTCCGTGCGTCATTTTAATTTTCATTGCCACCATGATGAAAACCTGAAACAAGCTCATGAAGTAAACTATGAATTCCATGAAACGAACTAAAGTCAGTGATATGCTCTTCAAAAAATCGGACTTGTATTCCCAATTAGCTAAGTTTGAGATGCGAGACGAATTTTAGGATGAGGTAAGGGGAAGGTACATTCCGACTACGAGACTGTCTCGCGAGACATCAATGCTAGGACAGAGATAGAGTATTCGAAATGAATTTGTGCTCGCTTCAGCTTTGTCAACGCTTCAGCTTTGTCCATAGCATACTGAAAGACAGTGGTGGTCATGCCGGATTGAATAGCGCTCTCTCCATTATGCACAGTCTCTCGCCGGATTGATAAACGAGATAGTAGGCAGAATGTATAGAGAAAATATTCGATCCGGCAAACCTATGTATTGGAGTGTCCCAAAAGTCGTCGTTTTTTTTGAAAAATATTTTTTCAACTGTCAAGAACCTTATTGAATCCTGCTAAGCTGCGATTGATGAAGTAACTGTGGACCTTCTGTTTTGATACTTTAACTAGTGAAATCACAGCAATTCCGAAGAACTACGGTATGTAGAACAGAGCACACAAAACACAAAACTGTCGTTCTCCTTTTTGTGAATAGATAAAAATCAGTTTATTGTCTCAAGTAAATAGGGAGTGGCCAACAAATAATATGCGCGCCATTCCGATTTCCCATTTCGAATTGCATCGTCACTATTTTCCACACATTTTAAAATTTTTTCCCCGATATTGATGCCGGAAATTGATCAAAATATTTTCAAAAAAATCAAAACGTTCAACCATCAACATTTGAGCACAATCGAAGGGGATACAAATAGAGAGTTAAAAAATCTACCTCCAAAATGGCCCTGATTTTAAAATTTTCTGGCTTATTTCTGAGATCGCATAATAAATTTCTGGATTAAAATTTTTATTTAAAAGTATGATAGTATCGACAATAAGTCACCGTCCAAAAATTTAATGTAGTATACCTTTTGAACTAGATGAGATATCTTTCTAAGGTTTTTACAGGTGGTAGTAGGTGTACTCCTACATACGCTTACTATGTCAGACCATTGGGCGATTTCGCAATATTGCATAGTGATGACGCAATCTTTCAATAGTAGTTCAGTGCGAATTATTTGCTCAACGAATTTTTTATCATCCTTTATATTTCATGTGGTGAGAGAAGACCTCATTACCTCTTCGATAAACATAAGTACTCATGGGAGTGTATAGTACAGAGGATTTGGATTGGCTCAAAGATAGGTCCCGAAAAAGTGGATTTTCGTTCAAAGACGTTCTAGAGACTCGTTCAAAAGCTCAAAATGATCCTTACCACAATTCCTGAAGATCGCCAAAGTTTGATACCGATAGCTCTCAATTTGCCCTCAGGGCACCAATTTTTCCTTCTTCACATTATTTTTGTCTCACTAATTTGAATGATCACAGTTCCAATGCCGATTTTTGTTCAAATGTCTTTTCTGGATATGTTAGTTGTAAATCCATGGAATATACGATCCCCAACTTTTTGGAGCATTTGGATAACTTTCCCACCCGAGGCAACCGAAAATCCAAGGTACATCGATATTCAAAATCGGCTATTTTTTTACATAATGAATGAATTTTAACTTTTTTCATTAATGATATCATGGGCTCTCATATCGAAATTCGGATTCAGAACACAAAGATATACCATAAAAATTTAGTCATGAAGACCTGAGAGAATTTTTTTTGTTGACTAATGATGGGGGTATCATGGTCATTTTTTGGGTTGAAAATCGATTGACCTCGGACATTCGGTTGCCACGGGCGGGAAAGTTATCCAAATGCTTCAAAAAGTTGGGGATCGTATATTCCATGGATGTACAACTAACATGTCCAGGAAAGACATTTGAACAAAAATCGCCCTTGGAACTGTGATCATCCAAATTAGTGAGAAAAAAATAATGTGAAAAAGTGAAAAATTGGTGCCCTGAGGGCAAATTGAGAGCTATCGGTATCAAACTTTGGCGATCTTCAGGAATTGTGGTAAGGATCATTTTGAGCTTTTGAACGAGTCTCTAGCACGTCTTTGAACGAAAATCCACTTTTTCGGGACCTATCTTTGAGCCAATCCTCTGTACTATACACTCCCATGAGTACTTATGTTTATCGAAGAGGTAATGATGTCTTCTCTCACCACATTAAATATAAATGATAATAAAAAAATTCGTTGAGCAAATAATTCGCTCTGAACTACTATTGAAAGATTGCCTCATCACTATGCAATATTGCGAAATCGCCCAATGGTCTGACATAGTGAGCGTATGTAGGAGTACACCTACTACCACCTGACAAAACCTAAGAAAGATATCTCATCTAGTTCAAAAGTTATACAACTTTTAATTTTTGGACGGTGACTTATTGTCGATACTGAATTACTACTACAGTATTTGTATGGGCTTCGGAATCTCAACCTCCTCTGATTTATAAAAATTCAAAAACTAGGTCGAAAAACATACATTTTCTTTTATTACGTTACCACAAGGTAAGCTCATGATCTAATCAAAGTCGAATAAGTGCAGGAGTACTTCCATCTATTAAGAATGAGTGAGTGATATTCTCCTTTCTCCATTCTCCATTCTCCATTCTCCATTCTCCATTCTCCATTCTCCATTCTTGCGCTCGTGACGGGCGGTCGGTCCCCTCCATTCGTCTCACCCCGCCCCATTCCGACCCAGTTTGAAGAATCCTCACCCGTCAGCTTGGGCAACCCGGTGAGAATCGCCCACTTGGTACGCTTCAAGAGGAGACCCCGGATGGGTATCAACCGACTCAAGTGATCTACCGTCAAGAAAAGCCCCGATCGTCAAGTCTGCCTCGTGAGTCAATCAATAGTCCACGTCAGCACTCACTCGCCATCATCGGAGGGTGGATGATCTACTTCAAAGCTCAATGGAAATCGACCAAGACCATTCCAATAGTTGACCCAACAAGCCAAAGAAGATTTCCTCATCCCTTGACCCCGACAACTTGAAATCGAGGATCCCACTCCCTCCCTAACGAAGCTACCATCCTGCAGGCCCAGTGCCTTGAGGACAGGATAAAATCTGTATCTGTAAAATCTGAGTGATATTGCGACTTGCGGTTCTCTTGAAATTTTAAAAATAAAAACAGCGACAAGACTTTTGGGACACCCTAATAGTACTAAATAATGACAGACAGTGAAACCTTAATATTGGAACGATCTCCCATTCTGAGAACTGCAAAGACGGTCCAATCTGAAAAAAAAGCTAAATATTTTATGGCAAAACAATTTTTAAATATTTATAATAATGCTAAACTAAGCAGCATCTGTGACAATATTAATATCAAGTACTAGCCGAGCTACGCTCGCTAGAGGTACGCCGTAAGTTTTTTTTTTATTAGAGTGAGTTGTCTAGCCTTTTAATGCCGCAAAAACACCCTGCTGACTGTCAGAAAAAATACCACGCTGGTCCCTGTCAGAAAAATTACCACCTTGATGACTGTCAGAAAAATTACCACCTTGATGACTGTCAGAAAAATTACCACCCTGGTGACTGTCACTCCTCCCCTCCACTGCTAGAGATCCCATCGATGCCCAGGCAGAACGGCACAATTCGGCTTGGTTCTGATAAACTTCAAGTCTGAAACACAACCACGCCGGGATTGACACTCCCCGACCACTCTCCGACATGACCCGAACACGCGAAAATTATTGCAAAACACTTTGCACCGGTGAGGATTCGAACCCGCGCTGTCACGATCCGAAACACTTTCTTGAATCCACTACACCACGCTCTACACGACTGTCAACTCTATTTGGCACTCCCACCTCGTAGAAATAAGAACGGTGACTGAACTCTGAGAAATTCTCCGAAACCCATCGTATTTCGCACAATAGTACCTCATGGAAACGGATCGTGCTCAGCCGCCTTTGCACTAATCGACTCAAACAAAACATCCATTGATTCTCCGATGTTTTCCGCACCTCCTAGTTGCATCCGTTAGTCGGTCCCTCCCCCGCTTCTATGAATGTCAACCGCCTGAATAACGATTGCTCAAAACGCCAAACCTTTACCCGGCCATATCTCGCTTCAGAGTGGTCGTACGGGGTCGATACTCAGCTTTGCTGACTTTGAGTTCTTGTAGCGCTCGTCGAGAGCTTTCAGAAACGACCCATATGTAGGGTATTCGGACCACGGGGACGAGTTGGACAGTCAGTTGAAGGGTCGAAAAACGGAAAAAGTCGAGTGTACCAGCTTTGACGTCATCTTTGACCTACTCAACGTCATCTGATCGGATCGGCGATAGTGCCATTCGATCCATCTCAAGTACCTACCCTACTAATTCCTAAACCTTGCACCGCACCTCCGGCCCACGACCCATTTGCTTCGACCAGTCAATTTGTCATCCAATGATTCTTTATCTATAGGCGAAAAGATGTTTTTCAAAAACATTACGCATACGTGTCAATGGTCGGTAAGAAGGATATATGACGTATAGCATGTTCTCGAAATCCTGTAAAAATTGTTTTTCGCTGATATATTAAGTACTATCAAAATCACATTTACTGAAATGTCTTGCAACTTAATCTCTGCTTTTCCCATCTCTTCGAAGTTCTTAAAGAAAAGCGTCGCGAAGTAAGGAGAATGCATCGCGAGGTACTGAAAGTTATAGTAACTTCTTCATACTTCAAATACTATTAATACATTATGTACGACATTATATTTGGCAATCATTTCACAACACTAAAAACGTGTTGCAACAACCCCAATGACAATTAAAAGTGATGAGAATCAAATCATACCTGCTAAACTCCAGAAAAAATATATCATTAAATATACAAGGTGAAAAACGTGCTCACATTTTTGCTAACGTGGAACTTCTTTTCTCGTACGACCAATATGACATTATCCGATCCAAAACCAGGCGAACTGAAGTCCATCTCGAGCGATTCTCTGAACATTCAAAAGTTTAAAGGGCCCAGTAGCCTCAAACTTTAAATTTTTATTATTATTTAAATTTTAAATATCGACAGAACTGCCTGAATTAAAATCAATATAAAAATTTAAAATTAAATACAATTTTACTTGATTTTTTAATTAGGCGAAATAAAATCAGCGAGAATTCGAACGGGGTGGTGAACTCTGGCGAGGTTCACCACACCATTTTCCGGTCACGATTTCCGGACGCGCGTCTTTTTACTTTATTTTTCTTTCATGTCTTTTATTGATTTATTGACCATTTCGCTTACTTTTTTCTTATCAGAGTTTCACCTTAGGTCCACCACGATGGCGTGATGTGATATTTTGCCACTATCGCGTAGCTGCGCTTGCGTTTGATCGCTTCCTCTCCACATCACCGTTATTTGCTTGCCTGGTCACTCGATATCGTTGCGATAACGTCCGTATTTGCTAGATGGTGCGTTCGAATTGCCGCCTGCCCGGAAGCGCCGCGACTCCTCGTCCTCTGCTTCGGGCTCTTACTCGGCCAGCAGCAACAGCTCCAAGGGTAAGCGGCCCAAGCACTAAGTAGGGCCGTTATTTCGAAAATGGCGCTTCCTCGCTTGTTCTTTGGCCAATTTGCTGTTATGTTCGATTATTGCGGTACTTTCTCCTGCTTAACATTAATATCGCAGAAGCTGCTCCCTCGAAGAAGGCAAGAATGCCCTCGTCGCCGTCCAGCAAGCGGAAAGCCTCGCCGCCGTCGCGATTCCGAGGTATTTTGGTCTCATTTCCTCATTTAGTGGAGTATTTTGCTATTTATATTATTTATATTTAAATATATAATTTAAATATTGATAGACGATTGTAGACGCTCGCGTTCGCCTCGTCGCGACGACAGAAGGGAGCGCGACAGGGATGAGAGGAGGCGCGATGATCGGTTTGTGGTTGCTTCGTTCGCTATTCTATCGTACCAAATAGGCTCAAAGCCAGACGTAAATCTTTTGAAATCTGCCTACTGCGCTGTCCATGTTTTTGCTGGAACTGTGTATATCAAGTTATTCATATTCATATAATTTAACTATTAATTAATGATATTTAGCCTCGACGAGATCGAAGCTCCCCGCCACGTCGCTCGAGATAGCCCAGGTATTTGCCTCGAATTTGTGTTTAAGTTTCCACCAGCGGGACTAACTATCATCGAGCTCGAGGTTTGGGATTTTGTGATGACAGTGAAACACAAGTTCAGCCGGGAATGGTAATTGCAATATAGACAGCGGTTGAGAGTAGTTCCCTGATGCTGATCGTTCCGGTGAAACTCACTCGAGCTATGCTGATAATAAAACAATTACTGAATTATTAATTTAAATATTTTAGAAGAGATCGCTCGCCCCGTCGTGATCGATCGCCGTGGAGAGACAGAGGATGCGATAGGGACAGAAGGGATCGGTCGAGAGACAGGTACGGTGAGAACAGCCATACTAATTGCCTCACCTCGATTCGAGGTAGATCAAGGGCGCTCTCTCCATGTTATTTCAATGGAAATTCACTCAAATTGATATTGCGACTACTATAGTTTCATTAGTTTCTAAGCTGATGCGGTTAGTAAAAAAATCCACTGGTGTTGTCTAGTGACTGTAGTACTGATCTCTCTGAATGGGATGTTCTCTTACTTTGGCGATAGGTCTGATGATAAGCTATTCGATGCGCACCATTTATAATCGAGATACGACTGTTCTGTAATAGACGGTATTAAGAAATGGTTATCTTCCATTAGGTTATCATCCGACCTAGTGCCATAAAAATATAGTCATTACAATATTTAAATAACAATAATTACAGAGATCATCGCCGCTCACCCGCACACAACGAGCGCGGAGATGGATACGGTCTGTCGAGGAGAGGTACGGTAACTTCTTATTCCGTGAAGATGCCAATCTTCTCCACTGACTATAGCAATAGTGGGGTTGTGATTGTATCGAGAAATACGAATCGATTGGCTTCAACTAATTAGATACAGGGACCATTCCTGTCCAAGCCGCAGGAGTGCGCAGTGACGCTAATTTGCGTCAGTGCGCAACCATATAAGGGGTCATTGTCCATAAGCGGTCAGACTTCATGACCACTTCATAACTACATGGTTGCACACCGACGCAAATTTGAGTCACTGCGCAAAAAAAACCCACCTCCAGAGCTGGACACGTATGACAGGGACTAACTACAGAGCGAAACGTCCCACTCATTCGCTGTCTTTCTGTTTTTGTATTGCCCCGTGCACCCAAGTTTTCCCATAAATAGTCGAAAATTGTCGCCGCAAGGGTTGAACTGGTATGAATGTCATCTTCAAATGAAAGTGATTTATTTATCTGACTAAGGTGTTCGTTGGAGGACCTGCGCGTCTGGATCGGACGACTGCTGGTCGTGTGTCTGCAGGACAAGCAGCTGCCATGGCACTACAGGTGAGAGGAGAGGAAAGGGTTACGGCTTTTGTTCAACAGGATACGGTAGTTATCGATCTAAGCAATACGGTATTGATTTCAGAATCTGAACGAGCGATCGGAGAAGTTGAATGCGACTGTGGATGTGACTGAGAATCTGAAGAATTCAACGACGAATATGGAATCTCGATTAGTCAAGATTCGTTTCTTTCACTTGTACAGATTGATCATCGTTAGTGTTTTCGTGAGAATAAACATTGTTGTACATGCTCAATTGAAGAATCAATAATGCAACGAACCCGAGCACGAATTGTGGTGAGGGTGGAGAGACTATCATGCTCATCACCAGGCTGGTCACTGATGGGTAGATCAGTCAGTATGAGTAGGCCGTATACCGTATTCATCGATACCTCCTGCTGCGATAGAACAAACTAGTAATACTTCAACTGTCTTTATTTGTCTCAGGGTTAATGTATTAATGTGTGTGTTATCTGCTTCCTCAGCACACTCTATGACATGATTGTGTTTGGCGGCAAATACTTACTTCCCTTACTTAATACTTCCCTTTATTAGATTACTGACAAATATTTAGCCTATGGCTGATCCTTATCAGCCTAAATATATCCCAAAGAAGTCTTAGCAAGAAGCTAAGCACTTATGGTCTAATCATGACCCTAGGCAGCCTAAGAATATGCCTTGGCCCAGCCACCAATCCAGTAAAATGAAGTAGAGACGGATGAGGAGCAACACGAAGCTAAGCCCGCGGAATGAGGCGAAAGAAAAACAAGTAACTCGAGCTACCCGGTTGCAGTTCCGTTGAAGGCGTGCGCTTCTCTCGCCCAACTCTTCCATTTCTCGCTCGAGAAGGTTAAGACGAACTACCTATTCCCTTCTCATCAGGAAGTGAGAGCAGTTGCTTCGCAGGATGCTTGCAAGTCACGCAAGATTGTGTTTTTACCAAACTGGGGGCAAAAATAGGCGATAATTGCAAACTGATAAGGCTCGTGACGCAATCAAAGCGCATTCTCGGCCGTTTACACGCCTTTTAGCTGGCAAAGACTGTCTAGACTTATAATTCAAAGCTCTATCTGCAACACAATAAACTGAAAATATTAAAAATAAAACCGGCAAAAACTGCTGAAAAATGCCCGAAAAATGGCGAAAGGTGAAAGTGAAGTGACATATTTTTGGCTAATTTCAATCGAAGCGCTTCGACTACCGTTCTTTTTGGGATATATCGGAAAGCCACACCACCCCAGCAGTGTAACCTATAAGCCGGTTTCGTTCACTTTTTGCTTTAAATTAATTTATTTAATTTTTTTGCTTAATGTTATTGAATTAATGAAGCATCAAGGAGCAAATTGAGGCACACTTCATTTTTGAGTACTGGATCCCTTTAACGCTGAAACGACTGATATATTGATACAGACAAAGCATCCTACAGTACTGGCTAATCGCATTGGGTATCGGCAGCCGCGGCGGCCCGCCGCGGATTGATTTAGCGCAAAGCGGAGGCATTTTCACGCATCATGGTGCTGATTTTCGTATTCCCCAGTCCTTTTCCGATCTAAATCACTATAAGATGATATTTTATTTGTCGTTTTACGGGATTTGAAATTTTTCACTGAAAAAGTCTGACCCAGCGAACAATAATTGACCCGATGAACTAGCCATGGTATGATGTTCCTTTTCTAGAGACAAATGTATGGTATCGTTTATAGCGAGTTTAAGAGACCGGCTCCGTTATTTTCGACCACCCTTTGGTCACGGTGCCCCCGGAATGGCAGCCACAAGTCCATACCCGAGTATTATGAGTACTTTAGTCGTACATTGTTCAAAACATTTTTTTATTTTCTGTTACCTCAAATCACCTGGTTGAAAATTGATCCCTTAGGCAAAATTCTCAAAAAATCATATTTTCTCAGCCAGATTAGATAGGTTAAATTGCTCAATTACGTTAACATAAGAGTGTCCCGAGGTATATAATCAGCCGTTATGATATGACTGTACTCGATTTGAAAATCATTTTTGATATTTATTTTTTGCTTTTTTTGGGATTTCTTGCAAAACGAGGAAATAACGCAGGCTCCCACTATGCTCATTTTGTGGGACCTTCTCACATGCATCGAAACCTCATTGAGTGGGAATTTTCAATTTTTACGAAAAGCGTCGTTTTTACGTTTGAAGACAGTCAACTGAGGGGTTAGATTGTGATTTAATTCCCTTATGGCCGAATAAATGCCTCAAATGCGTTAGTTCGAAAACTACTCAACGTTTCCAATTGTGTAGCGTTGATTTAAGTCGAAATAACCATACTTCCCGAGATTTTGAAAATATTTTTTTTTTCAATTTTGTCGACTGCATTTTTCCGACACTTTTTTGTCCTAACGCAGAAATAACGCAAACATTCACTATTATAATTCGGTAGACCCATCAACTATGCATCGAATCCCTATCAACTAAGCCATTCATATTTTTACGAAAGTCACCATTTTTTCGCTAGAAAACACGTGTTTGAAAAGCTTGAATTCAAATTTATTTTATTGTGATCGATCATGAATACAAAACAGTAAATGGCAGACACTAGTCAACGTTTCTGATTAAGGCGAGTAAATTATCATCGATAAATCCATGATTTGAAACAATGAAAAAAATCGAAAAATTGTAGATCGTTATTCTATCTCCAAAATAAAATTTTCCTTGAAACTTGCAGAACCTGGTTTTTTCGATGATAAGTGACTCGACTCAATGTGAAACGTTGACTAGAGTTTGCCATATACTGTTCTGTTTTCATGATCGGTCACAATGAAATAAATTTGAATTTGTACCTCTCAAACACGTGAATTCAAGCGGAAAAATGGCGACTTTCGTAAAAATATGAACGGCTTAGTTGATAGGGATTCGATGCATAGTTGATGGGTCTACCGAATTATAATAGTGAATGTCTGCGTTATTTCTGCGTTAGGACAAAAAAGTGTCGGAAAAATGCAAAGTCAACAAGATTCAAAAAACCGATTTTTCAAAATCTCGGGAAGTATGGTTATTTCGACTTAAATCAACGCTACACAATTGGAAACGTTGAGTAGTTTTCGAACTAACGCATTTGAGGCATTTATTCGGCCATAAGGGAATTAAATCACAATCTAACCCCTCAGTTGACTGTCTTCAAACGTAAAAACGACGCTTTTCGTAAAAATTGAAAATTCCCATTCAATGAGGTTTCGATGCATGTGAGAAGGTCCCACAAAATGAGCATAGTGGGAGCCTGCGTTATTTCCTCGTTTTGCAAGAAATCCCAAAAAAGCAAAAAAAATAAATTTCAAAAATGATTTTCAAATCGAGTAGTCATATCATAACGGCTGATTATATACCTCGGGACACTCTTATGTTAACGTAATTGAGCAATTTAACCTATCTAATCTGGCTGAGAAAATATGATTTTTTGAGCATTTTGCCTACGGGATCAATTTTCAACCCGGTGATTTGAGGTAACAGAAAATAAAAAATGTTTTGAACAATGTACGACTAAAGTACTCATCATACTCGGGTATGGGCTTGTGGCTGCCATTCCGGGGGCACCGTGACCAAAGGGTGGTCGAAAATGTTCGAAAATAACGGAGCCGGTCTCTTAAGACGGCAACTCTGTTATTTTCCACCACCCTCCGGTCACGTGCCCCCAGAATGATAACAGCAGTCCCATACTCGAGTATGTTGGGTACATTAATTCCATATTTTACAAAACTCAATTTATTTAACGATGCTGGCTGGCTGGCCGCTGGCGTAAAAGTTAAAATACATGTAAAATGTTCGAAAACTCATATCTTCTCAACCGAATTAGATTTGTTAGATATATTAATTGCGTTATTCAAGTGGTGCCCTGAGGCACTAAATCTAATGTTATGATTGGATTTTGCATAGTGCTAAAATCAATATTTTGAATTTATTTTTTGTTTTTGTCGATCAAAATTAACAGTATTTAAAAACAGCACGCGCTCACCATGAGCATATTGTAAACCTCATGGGCATGCATCGAAATAATACAAAGATGGACTGATCATAGACGTCGAAAATTGAAATATGTTCAAATGAAGTTGCTCGACTGAGGGGTCCAAACATGAATTTGTTCGCAAATGCTTAATTTTCGCGCAAACCAGTATGATTTAAACATCAACCAACGTTTTTGAAACAATAGAGTCGATTGACGTTGAAAACACCGTATTTCGAACGTATCTGAAAAAAATATTTTGGAGATAGAAAAACGATCTTCAAAATTTCCATTTTTTCAAAGTTGCAAAACTCAAGTTTGCAAGGTATATTGTCGTTGGAGAATTGCTAAAAAAAATTTGCTACCGATCTCAAGCGCATTGACGTTACGCATAGCGAGTGAGAAATTAATTTCAAAAAAGTTTTCAAGTTTGTAAGGAAATACTTGCAAACCTATTGGAATGATGCGAATGTACCTCTGTTCAATAGAGTAAAAATAATTAGCTATTTATTGTTAAAAATAAGCCCTGCAAACTTGAGTTTTACAACTTTGAAAAAGTGAACATTTTGTAGATCGTTTTTCTATCTACAGCAAAAATTGTAGATCGTTTTTCTATCTCCAAAATATTTTTTTCCAGATGCTTTCGAAATGCCGTGTTTTCAACGTCAATCGACTCTATTGTTTCAAAACCGTTGGTTGATGTTGAAATCATACTGGTTTGCGCGAAAATTAAGCATTTGTGAACAAATTCATGTTCGGACCCCTCAGTAGAGCAATTTCATTTGAACGTATTTCAATTTTCGACGTCTATGATCAGTCCATCTTTGTATTATTTCGATGCATGCCCATGAGGTTTACAATATGCTCATGGTGAGCGCGTGCTGTTTTTAAATACAGTTAATTTTGATCGACAAAAACAAAAAATATATTCAAAATATTGATTTTAGCACTATGCAAAATCCAATCATAACATTAGATTTAGTGCCTCAGGGCACCACTTGAATAACGCAATTAATATATCTAACAAATCTAATTCGGTTGAGAAGATATGAGTTTTCGAACATTTTACATGTATTTTAACTTTTACGCCAGCGGCCAGCCAGCATCGCGAAATAAATTGAGTTTTGTAAAATATGGAATTAATGTACCCAACATACTCGAGTATGGGCCTGTTGGTTTCATTCCGGGGGGGCACGTGTCCGGGAGGTGGTCGAAAATGGTCGAAAATAACACAGTCGTCGTCTTAAGCAAGGATTGGCCTTCTGGGATGACTTGTTCAAGCGGGCCAACTATTGTTCGCTTGGTCAGGCTTTTTTCAGTGAATAATTTATATTCTGGTAAACCGAAGAACAAAATATCATCTTATAGTGATTCCGATCGGAAATGTACTGGAGATTACGAAAATCAACACCCTGATGCCTGAAAATGTCTCAGCTTTGCGATAAATCAATCCGCGGCGGGCCGCCGCGGCTGCCGATACCCAATGCGATTAGCCAGTACTGTACATGTTGTTCCTCATCAACATGAATACACTTAGTTAGTTTATTGATGACCAGTATTAGTGATACAGATAGTTAGCAACAGATAACTAACCGTATTCCGGTTAGAGATTTTACAGTGATTTTCACTTCCAGAGTCATCATGCCGTTTACAATGAATCCCTGGAATAATTAAAATAAACATAAATTATATTCGGTATTTTGAGCATGGCATATTAGGAACACTTCAAAAGAACTATTTGAGCGATTTCGTTTACTGAGCCAACTGCCAATTTCACAAATTTTGAAGTAAAATATTATAAATTATTTATCTTTTGCTTGTCTATCAAGTCATCGAATTTCATGTGCACACTCCACTCTGGGTCTCGCATAATGATATCATCAGAGTTCTGAAATTCGATCTGGTTGACACAAATCTTATTTCAAAACTGGGTTAAATGTTTGTTCTAAACGCTCACGGTTAACACAAATCATTTTTATATCGATTTTCTAAAGGCAAGAGTATTTTTCCAGAAAAAAGCTGATATATTATTCTTACTTCAAAGTGTTTATTGTTTTCGCTTGTCCGATGATGCACGGTGATTGACGATGATTGGTCCAAGGAATTGATCGATCATCGTGAATACATTCCAGAATAAAGTAAATCCTCTCCTCTCCACGAACCGTGTCCGTGCAATGCTTGAGCATCCTGATCATTGGACACTATTGGAAGGAATAACTCTAATATTATGCCTCCCCTTGCTTCTTAGACGCGCAATTTATATTTTCCGTTCAATGGGATATGTCCAATTTCTTCATACTGTTTAAACCATAAGTGTTACTCTTGCGAAGAGACACGACGAAAGCTATCACTATTGTAATCTATTTCGCTCACCATGGTACACCGGCTGCAAAGAAAGCCGGCGCTTCAAGCATGGAATATTGAAGAGGCGAGGTATGCGATTCCTTGACCTCTTCCAACAAATCCTCAGCAAGCATCTCATATCGGAAGACGACTTCCTTGTTCATTACTGCAAATATTCATTTGTATATCGAAAGAAAACGTTCTAGAAGGCCCAAATTAAAATTATGAGTATTGGAAAAGCATTCGCAATGATAAAAACTAGTAGCCTGCGGCTGCTACGTTGTACGCCGGGTCGTAAGAAAAGGTTAAGCATGCACCGCTTGCTTTCGAGTGGGGCGTATGCCGTTGCAAAAAGCTCGTGAGGCTTCGAGCGCTCCGGAAAAGTTACGATGTAGCCACTCCGCTTCGCTTCGTGGCTACATCGCAACTTTTCCTCCGCGCTCTCAGCCTCATGAGCTTTTCACAACGGTATGGCCGGAGCATAGGCAAATTTCATGAACACATATCCCCTTGTGCCACGTTTCGCCGCCTTACACATTAGCCAAACACCGCTTGCTTGCGAGTGGGGCGTATACCGTTGCAAAAAGCTCGTGAGGCTTCGAGCGCTCCGAAAAAGTTGCGATGTAGCCACTCCGCTTCGCTCCGTGGCTACATCGCAGCTTTTCCTCCACGCTCTCAGCCTCACGAGCTTTTCACAACGGTATAGTTCGATTGGTCAAGGACTTGTCCTCGGGCGATGCCTTGAAAGCGAGTTATTGAGGGTTGAAAAGTGTGATACACACACAAACGGAAGACAAAGAGACATTATGACTCTATAAGAGATAGAGTAACGCAGTGATGATAGTCATGTGAAAATAAGGAATGCATTGCAGAGGCCAAACAATGAGAAGCTAACGATGTAAAAGAATATAACGTTTCATTGAATATAAATTTGTTTTTAAGCCCAATCACACTCCACGCCTTCAGTTTGCGATCGCGCATGAGTAATAGTGCGATCTCGCGCGCGTGAGTTCTACCAATTGTCATAGTGTTTCATTCCTAGGACGTTAACAGGCTCATTGTTACTAACAACAAGTCACTTTGCACAATGCTCAAGCTGGAGTTATTATATTCGCAAAGAATAGATAGCAAATGCACTGTCAATGGTGCATGAAATGTCCAAGCGCTTTGAACGTAAGAACCGCAACCGTCAATTATCACACTCTGCACACCGACCATGATTTTTTTATCTAAAAAGGGGTGACAATATTAGAAAAAAAAATCCAATTCCCAATTAATCATCGGTATGATCGAATAGAACTTCATCAAACAATACTATTGAAATTGAAGATCTTCGAATCTCTGCTAAATTGTCGAGGATTGTTTCCAGCAAGCTTAGTGAGAGAAATACAGACCCAATCGCCCTTGTTACTGAACTCGCAATGAAACATGAATTCATTTATTGGTCAGAAATGCATTTGCTTTGTCAAATGAGTGCCGATGAAGGACCATTGCGTGCCGTTGGCTGAAAATGGCCCGTGGCACTTTCTCGCATAAGGTATCCCTTTGTGTCACTTACAAAAATCATATCTGGGAAAACATCTCACACACACTTCATTTTCCATTTGAGACTGTTAGCAAATTAGTTTCAAATATTAGGGTATGCAGGTTTTTAATGGTCCTATTTGTAGCGTTCGACTGCATTTTGCATCAACTCGGCCGTTTGGGCCTGTTCCATCATGTGGGCGGTCTTCCTCGTCCTCGCTTAGGGCTCGTGGTTTTTAAAATATCACAGGTTTTTGACAGTCAGGCATCGAAAAAGTATCGCGCGAACACATTACACTGCTCTGCTGAAGTTATATTTCCTGCACAGAAAGGACGTTGCATGAATCACTTTACAACCAGCATTCCTATCTTTCCTTCATTTCTTTTGAGAGTCTACCATATTTTTCAGATCAAACTTTCTCAAATTCGTGCGTTCTTATTATGTTCTGGTTTCAGAAATGACCAAGGAGACCTTCCATCACTGGGAAGTAAAAGATTTGCTTGACAAAGACAGAGAATTACCAATGTTCTTCATAGATGGACTTCCATGGTGAGCATTCATGGTGTATTTGATCGCCTTGCTAAATTAATCGCAATGTTTCCACCAGGTTCGTTAGCACCAAAATCGAAGACGGACATGGAATTATTTTCCAATTAAGGTGTAATATAGTCTATGTATATGAGGCCGTTTGCGGTAGGATCAACAAATGTAGGGAACAGCTAAAAAATGACATAGCTTCAAAAGTTGCCCCCAGAGGTAACTTTAGATTCTGAATCGATTGGTGGAATCCGTTTTTCGATCTGAGCCTTCTGAATCCCGGTGCGACACGACGTCAATTTTGCCAAAATCAATTTCTGCCATAAAAACCGGTCCGGGAAGGGCAAAATTGGCCGAAATCCGGCGTACCCGACCAGAATTTAATTCTCAACAAAATAAAAAAAATTAAGCTCTACCTTTTTTCGTTTTCGAGAAAGGTCGATTTTTGACACAGGAAGTTCCGGACAAAACCCCTTTGGTATAAGAAAGAGCATAATCTCCTGATCATTTTGTTATATGGGGTTAAGGATCCTACCCTTGCCTTTGTGGTTTCCCATCGCTTTTAGTGCGGCGAACTCGTTTTTTTCCAAGTTTTCGAGCATAACTTTTTCCATTCGTATTTTCATGTTCTCGCATGTAAAAATTCGGTTTCTACGTGCAAAAATACGCCAGAAACTCCTATTTTCAGGCGAATCTGAGAAAATTACTTTTTCGATCCAAAAATCGACATCGACGACGACGTCAGGGTCGAAAGAGTCATTTTCTCAAAAATGTATGACTATAGGATTTTCTGGCCTTATTTTCCTCGTAGAAACCGAATTTTTATATGTGAGCTCATGAAAATACGAACGAAAAAAGTTATGCTCGACAACTGGGAAAAAAACGCGAGTTCGCCGCACTAAAAGCGATGGGAAACCACAAAGGCAAGGGTAGGATCCTTAACCCCATATACCAAAATGATCAGGAGATTATGCTCGTTCTTATACCAAAGGGTTTTTGTCCGGAACTTCCTGGAACCTTTTCTCGAAAACGAAAAAAGGTAGAACATAATTTTTTTTTATTTTGTAGAGAATTAAATTCTGGTCGGGTACGCCGGATTTCGGCCAATTTAGCCCTTCCCGGACCGGTTTTTATGACAGAAATTGATTTTGGCAAAATTGACGTCGTTTCGTACCGGGATTCAGAAGGCTCAGATCGAAAAACGGATTCCACCATTCGATTAAGAATCGAAAGTTACCTCTGGGTTAACTTTTGAAGTTATGTAATTTTTTCTTATTACAGACCCCTGTTGTGACCTTGTTGATCCTATCGCAAACGGCCTCATATTACACATTAATTGGATTATATAGAAGATAAACCGAGCCGGTGGAAATCCGAGCAAGTTTCAACACTGACACTCGTAAATTCTGATCAAGAAAAGAGCATGATCTTTTCTTTCTTTCCACTGGTGTTGATGAGTAATGTCGAGAAAGGGGGAGAGAGAGAGAGAGAGAGATACGTCATCTACTAAACATTGAAGTTATTGAACATCAACACCAAAAAATATCTATTTTCCAGCTTGGCTGTACCTTCCAAAAGCGCTTTAATGGAAAATGTGGAAATGGACAAATTGTCAGGAAATCAAGTGAACCTTGAATGCTGGAAAATTGTACTATTGTAAATCACTTTTTCCAGGGATTTATAGTCGATGGAAAAGTCAAAATTGAGTTGAGAGTGACTGTGAAGGACATCATAGGAGCAAGATTAGCCTATTATCCTTTTGAATAACGAACAAATGAGGTCTCAAGTATATTTTCTTTTCAGAAAACTAAACGACTTCGACTTCTCGTCTCCTGGTCCTTACTCCGACGACATAATACTGATTGTTGAGGGAAAACGACTGCATGTCAGCAAACATGTTCGTTCTTACAATTACCATTAACAAATGTAATCAAAATCTACCCAAACATTCACATTTGATGGCTATAGTACGATTCATATTCATCTATCATAAATCATGATGATTGTGTTGAAAAGGTAAACAATTTCAGTATCTCGCCATGTATTCTCCTGTTTTTACAACCATGTTCTTCAAGAACTTCGAAAAGCTGGGAAAGAAGGAGATTGAGTTGCCCGAGATTGAATACAATGTTGGAGTTTTTACACTCATTACGATGCAGCTCTAATTTTGTTCAGGAATTCGTTGAGCTTCTCTACCTCAGGTAGATGATCCAGTGACACGTATGAGTTTCGAATATTTAGCTTTTTTTTATTGAAATTTCAATGAAACCTAGTCAATAGCTCTCAGAGAGGAAACATTTCACATCATTCTGTTAAATTCTTGCTGGCATTGGCTGACCGATTCAACATTCAGGTTGTGTCCCCTTTTACCAGGAGAGTTTCCTTCACAGTATGCGACAGACCAAGCCGAAGCATACCTCATTGGAACTATGTCTGTCAAATTCTACGATGCTGGGAAACTGCGACTTGCCGACAAATTTCGATTGAAGATGCTACGGGTATTTATTTCAAATACGTATCAACTAAGAATATATGTAGAGACGGAAGTAGCACTTTTCTTGGTTAGCCAAAATTAGAGCCATGCATTGTGTATTATTTGATGAGAATGAGAAGAATATGATCCTAATAAATTTGAAATGCATCTGGAATAATGTTTCAGGAGCACATTCTAAGCGGGATCAAGAATCTGAGGAGCATGAAGGAACTTTAGGTCAGCCCAATAAGTCTAAAATAGACCTTCCAGCATTCTCAGGCGCAATCGGAGTTCGAAAAATTATCGGACGAGATGAAAGATGTGATTCTGAAGAGGATGCTCACTATGTTCGATCGCAATGGTCGAGTAATCATCAGTTGATAGAATAATATACATTTTATCAGTCAGATTGTCCAGTGTAACAGTGTAGTGTTGTTTTGTAAAACATAAATTCAGAAATAAATCTCTGATAAAAATGCTGCTTCAAACAGTATGATGACGGGTACATCATTTTCGAATGACTTCGAGTAGTCTTGTGAACAGTACAGATTTCAATCCCAATGAGAATTGATCGAAGATGAAACTATCCTGAAATTTAACTGTTATATTATATGGAATATGGATATACATATATATGGATAATATCGATATGGAATAAACCTCCAGGTCCTTGAAGGCAGCAGGGGAGTTTAGAAGATGACAATGTGCCTGAAATTCGATCAGATAACGCCAATGACCTCATATAAAGTATCCTCATTCATATTCAGAAATTATAATAGCTGTGAAAATACCTGAAGCATTTTCAATCGATATTCGTCTGAAAGCTTCAGCTTCCATGCAATATCATATTTATGAGTGGCGATCAAAAAAGACTCTGGTTGATCCATAGCATACTGGAAAAAATACAGAAATAAAAAAAATTAATAACGAGGAACAGATAAACCTTGATATTGAATTGATCTCCCATCCTTAGAACTCCAGCAACAGTGGAATCTGGAAAGTAAAATATTCACCCGGTCTTTTTTTGTTGTTGAAAATTTACAATGCAAATCGGAACTACTGTAAATTGATCACTCCAATCAGTGTGTATTTTGCTTCAATTCTTGAAATATAAATCACACCTACGTGTCAATGATCGGTAAGAAGGATATATGACATGGAGGATATTCTCGAAATCCTGGAAAAATATTGAGGGTAACTCAACACCATAAATATTCAAAACGCACATCCGAGCAAATGTCGTGCAACTCAATCTCGTTTTTACGCATCTCTTCAAAATTCTTGAAGAATAGTGTGGCGAAGTAGGGAGAGTGCATAGCAAAATACTACAAATGTTCAGATATTGATTTTTTTAAAATATTTATTTCGCTCATTCGGCACTGCCTTTCACACACTAGGCACTAACCTGCAACACAAACATTATTTCAGATATTGTGGTAATTAACACCCGAATGCGGCGAGCAAAGATGTGCTTACATGTTACATGTTTGCTGACATGGAATCTCTCTCCTCTAACAACCAACACGACGTCATCTGATCCAAAACTTTCAATTCCACGATCATGGTGCCATTGACATTTTTGAAACCCTGTAAATATTTTTAATAAATCATAAAAATTGATACAGTCAATGCCGACTTGCATGCATATATACAGTATCGGTACTAAGTCTACGACAAAAAGTTAAAAGTTATGAAATTTTGGCAGGTGGTAGTGCAAGTACTCATATATATGCTATATATATTGCAGCTTGATATGATTCCGTATTGTTGCATAGTGATGAGGCAATATTTTCATGGTATTTCATGGCGTACTTTAAGCTTTGAGAATTTTTTCTCAGTTTTCCATTTTTCTGTGGTGATAGGAGACGTCAATATCTCCAAGATGAAAATAAGTACTCCCTGGAGGTTGCCGTACAGTGGCTTTGGATGGGATGAAAGTAGTGTCCCGAAAAATAGGAGTTTGGGTTATAGTGATGCTAGAGCCTCGTTCAAAAGCTCAAAATTATCCATACCACAATTCCTGACGATCCCCAAAGTTTGATAACGATAGCTATTAATTTGCCCTCATGACATGAATTTTTCACTTTTTCACATTATTGTTCTCTCCCTATTTTGGATGATCACAGTTCCAAGACCGATTTTCGCTCAAAGGTATTTCCTGGACAGGATAGTTGCAAATCCATGAAATATACGATTACCAACTCTTTAGAGCATTTGGATAATTTTCCCGCCCGCGGCAACCGAAAATCCGTGGTCAATCGATTTTCGATCAACAAAATGACCATGATACCCCCATCATTAGTCGAAAAAAAATTTCTCTCAGAACTTCCTGACTAAAATTTTTTCTGGTATATCTTTGTGTGCTGAATCCGAATTTTGATATGCGAGACCATGATATCATGAATGAAAAAATATAAAATTCAACAACTAATAATCAGATATTTTTTCGTCAAAATGAACTCGGAATTTCGGTTAAAAACTGTGATCATCCAAAATAGGGAGAGAAAAATAATGTGAAAATGTGAAAAATTCATGTCCTGAGGGCAAATTAAGAGCTATCGTTATCAGACTTTGGGGTTCGTCAGGAATTGTGGTAAGGATCATTTTGAACTTTTGAACGAGGCTCTAGCATCACTAGAAACCAAACTCCTATTTTTCGGGACCTTACTTTGACCTTATCCAAAGCCACTGTACGGAAACCTTCAGGGAGTACTTATTTTTATCTTGGAGCCATTGATGTCTCATATCACCACAGAAAAATGGATGACTGAGAAAAAATTCTCAAAGCTTAAAGTACGCCATGAAATACAATGTAAATATTGCCTCATCACTATGCAACAATACGGAATCATATCAAGCTGCAACACATACAGCATATGTATGAGTACTTGTACTACCATCTATCAAAATATCAAAATGAAATCTCATCTGGATCCAAAGTTACATAGCTTTTAACTTTTTGTCGTAGACTTAGTACCGATACTGTAGGTATTGAAATGAACGATTCCTGTGTTTTCGTATACTCAACCGGAATTTTAACGTTACGATAAATATTGATGAAACAACACTAGCTTTCTGCTCAATACCTCATAATTATATTTAAAATGTGCACCTTTTGTTCATCCATCAATTCATCGAATTTCATGTACATACTCCACTCTGGTACATCGATAGAGATGTTATCCGAGTTCTGAAAATTTACCAGGTGGAAACCACTGTTCATTTTTTGCATTTGTGGAAGTGCACAAATACTCTATCTCGACAGTTTTATTGTTTTAATTTTGCAATGCTTCAGCTCACTCCAAAACAGTATAAGAGAATTATAATACGTTTCGCATACGAATTTATAAATTGAAATATATAGTTATGGTACAGTGGAAAGCGAAAGATGAATTATAGTTCTTACTGTATAATGTTTGTTCTGCTCAGGAATTCGATTGTGAACTGTGATTGATGAAGCTTGCTCGATGGTCCAAGGAATGGAACGATCATCATGAATGCACTCCAGAATGAAGTAAATCCTTTCTTCATCGTCAACGGTATCTGTACAGTACTTGATAACCCTGAAAATACACTCGTCTCTCAATCGTAATTATATGTATTTTCAAAGAAGTGTTTCGCAGAGAGCTTGTATGTTCAGGCTAATCTAGAAGGGTGTTCACCACGTTAGACTTACTGTTTATTGTTTACCACGATTCACTCAAGCACTCTATGCATAATATAAAGACGCCTCACCACGGCACACCGGCAACGAATAAAGGCGGCGCAGCAAACATAGAATAGAGAAGAGGCGAGGTGGGCGACTCCTTGACCTCCCACATTTCAAAATCATGTAATTTCCATCGGAACGCAACCTCTTTGTTCATTACTGAAAATAATTTTTGTTAGCGTACAACAATTAACGGAACAATTGAAATGGATTAAATTTCGAATTTAATGAATCTAAAAAAATAAAGATAGAATAGAGACCAGTGAATGAGGAACTTGCTTTGTTAGAAGAAGAAAGAGTTTCTTGCGAAATCGGTGTTTTTCAAAGCAAGTGCAAGCACGTTCAGTTTGTGATCGCCCGTTCTTGAACATTGTTTTGTTAAAATGAACCACATTCGTCTCTATTTCAACATTCCAGAAAGCTAATTTGTATTAATGTGGAGTTAATTTGCACAAAGCACAAGCTGAAAATACAATATTTATATAATAAATAAATTTATATAAAACATCATGGGAACAGCAAAAGAGAGAGCCGCAGCCGTCAATTACCACACTCGGCATACTGACCACGAAATGACTTATTTTTATGTTTGACATTCTCATAACGGGTATGAATAGGAAAAAAGTTCGGCATTGGATCTGATCAACCATTCCTACTATTTCACAAATATTCAGTATTATTAAACGGGGAAGTCAATAATCAAAAAAATAAATTTTAAATAAAACATCTCCCCATGTCTAAATGGATGAATTTGGAGATGTTTACAGCTAGTGATGTAAATGAAGGAAAGACAATAACTGTTTTTCATGAACTCGCGGACTCGCGTGTTTGGCCGAAGTTAGTGAAGGCATCTATTTCATCAAAACAACCATATGTCGCAATACTAGAGAAAGGCCATTGTGTTCCTACTGGCTGGAAACGGTCCCGTGAACACATTTTCTCACACAAGTCTTTCCTTTGTGTCTCTTACACATCTCATCTGGCAATTGGCCAATGTCTAACAAGCTTGTGCAATTCCCAGACTCTAGTTCGAAAAGATATTCTCATAATCTCAAATATATTCTAATCTAATAAGCCCAAATATACATGCGTCAGGAAACTATTGGCTTGAAACATCTACATATTATTGGATGTTAGTCAGAATACGAAATTAGAAGTTTTGATCGAAAGCACATGAAAAAGCCACAAAATATTTACGAAACCAATATTTATTTCTCTTGACATCATTCTTCTTTCCGCCTGAACTTGATGATTCCCTCTTCTCCGCATCCTCTGAGGACTGTGACAATGACGTCGTCGGTGTTGGCCGCTTCTCGAATTTGCTCACCGAGAGCGCCTGAAGGAAACTTACTTTTTGAGCGGATCCAGAAATCTAAAATCATGTAATTCTAAGAGATTGGTAGATAGTGTGAGTTTTCCTTTATGGTTTTGAATTCAAATGAACCAAGCATCTTAGAAATAAACCTGCGGGTAGCTCGACATCATCTTTATCCTCGTTTGTTTCCTCATCCAGCAGAGTGAGAGCGCCTTTGAAAGTGAGGTTGATGACCTGAACAAACACTTAATTTGTAATATTTTCTGATGAATTGTGCGGTCATTACGTCATCCGCATACGGTTCTGTATTATTCTATGATCGATACGAAACATACGTGAACTGACCGATTTCACGAAATATGTGATATTTCGCACAGTGATGGTCTTACTTTCATTTCGCCCTGTCTACATTTTTGAGATGCATGGAGAGACTCACTAGGTACTCTCTACTCCCCACGAGGGGGATGGTGACAATCCCGTCTTCACATGAGGGAGTGTAGCATATTCTGCAGGAGTGGTAAATGCACGTTTCCCGCTTGTCACCAGTGAATAAATCTACTCCCGCAATGTACATCTGAATTGCTAGAATAATGATACCTTTAAAGGGTTGTGACATAGAAACAACACCCGAACGCATTGCGTTTAGAATAATAATTCAAGATTTTAGGCGAAAAAAATAAAATTTTAAATAATTTATTAATATTTTAAAATTTAATTTGAAAAAATTAACAATTATGGTGTCATTATGGTTGAATCGAGTGTGTGGTGAGATCTACGGGCAGCCATGAATTGAAAAGTCGTCCGCGAACTGGAAACTGACTTTTCAACATGGCTCTTCAGCAAAATTTTCTTTTTTGTGCAAATTTGCTTATTTTGATTGAGTTTTTTACCATTTCGCGCGGTTATTTTCATTCTATTGCGTAGTGCGATAGTTCCTCTATCTATTCGGTGCTAATTGACGTGATTTTGCTCGATGTGTAACCTCAAAGTCGCGCGTGGGAGAGTGTGCAGAATAGAGAGCGGAGATATAATAGCTGATTGTGATTTACTTTTATTATTTCGCGCGTTTATTTTTGTTCTGATGCGTAGTGCGATAGCTATTCCATCTATTCATGGCAAATTGGTATGACATCGCTCGATATTTGACCTCTAATCGCGCTTTGAAAGGTGTGCAGAACGTATAGAGCAGTGCTACCTCCTGAATGACCCGTGTAAGTGGGTCGTCTATAGTCGTTGCTTCGTCAATTGTGCATTCACCGTTTGGTAGTAGCAGCTTAGTGACCACGTTTTTTTCCAATTGTGACCCGGTTTTCGTTGTGCGCGATTTACACGAGCGATCTTCTAACCTCTAATTCGCACTTTGACGGAAGCCTCCCTCAATTTTCGTACTCAGTCTGACAGTTTGTATTAATTTGTTCGTCGCTTTACTCGATAGCTATTTAATTTAATTGTTCTCGCCTTGACGGTTAATTACTGTTCTAATTTACTTGTTCTTCAGGCTCCAGAGCCAGTCATGATGATGCCACCGGCATTCGATTGTCCGGCCGATACAGTTTACGAAGATGAGGCCTACGATAACAGCACCCCTGACGTCCAGGTCCTTTTTAAACACCTTGTTCTTTATCTGGAAAATCCTTTTCCAGAAAGTCGCCAAGAAGAACAATACGCTTCCGGTATGGGGAAATCAGAAGACCTGAATGGATTGGTCTTGGAATGTCCTACAAGTAGGTCGTACCATAAATTGTGGCTTACGCTTTTCGATCGTTATTTACTCCGTTTTATTTTCAAATAAGCTCTATAAACAAGTTCTTGTTGAGTGCTCCATAAACGAGCAAGGGTCGGGCAACTAGTGAAAAGGTTTGGTAATTTAATAATGACTCTCCTAATTGTGCATGTCTTCTCACAGATCATAGAAATGATGTTGTGTGGAAAGAGTCATTTTAAACTACCAAACCTAGTGGTTCACTGTTTCACCTATGGACTTTAAATGACCCTCTCTATATGGAGAATGCATTAGAAACAGATTCAAATTTGATTAAATTCATTTCAATTGTGAATAATAGGGAAGTCATTTCGGTCTCTCTATTCTCTCTCTATATCGCATAACATTACGCTTGAGCTCTCTCTATTCTGCACACTATATCGCATAACATTACGGCAAAAAAGTGTGCTGAATGGAAAGAGTGGAAAGCAAAGTGACCTCTCTAGTGAATCGTAGATTGTTCTTGTTGGTCATCACTATTGTATTTTCTACCGCTATTGATCTACATAAATGATGGAATCTACCCGATTGCTTTACAGCACAGTACCTCGTGTTGCTCGAATGGTAGATCATTGATCGAATCATGGTGGAAATCATTATCGCCTAGACCCCAATCGTCGTTTCCGTCCTGATATCAGCATAGAGATAAATGGAACAGTAATAGTCCTATTTTTAACGTAGTCTTGCACTAGTTGTGTTTCTACTATTGAATATAATGTCATCTTATTCGTTCTCACTTGCTCATTCCCTTCATATGCCCCTTCTCCCTCTCCATCCTCGAAGTGATCTACCACTTCCTCCTCCGGCTCACCAATCCTCCGCCGTTTCTATGAAAGACAATAAAAAGGGCAGACCTAGTATATATTCGGTACACACTTCAAAGTGCGACTTTGAGGTTTCAGATCGAGCAAAACTACGTCAATTAGCACCGAATAGATAGAAGAACTATCGCACTACGCATTAGAATGAAAATAAAAACGCCAAATGGTAAAAGTCAATCACAATGAGGGTTAGCTCTGCGCTCTCTCTTCTGCACACACTCCAAAGCGCGACTTTGAGGCTACACATCGAGCAAAATTACGTCAATTAGCACCGAATAGATAGAAGAACTATCGCACTACGCATTAGAACGAAAATAAAAACGCCAAATGGTAAAAAAACTCAACCAAAATAAGTAAATGCGCAAAAAAAGAAAATTTCGCAGCCGAGCCACTTTGAAAAGTCAGTTCACAGTTCGCCGGACGACTTTTCAATTCATGGCTGCCCGCGCATCGCACCACTTGATCCACCGTAATCACACCATAAATTTCTTTATTTTTATTGCAACCGCAGGAATTTTTTTAAAATTTTAAAATTTTGTAAATATTATTAAAACAGTGTGAGCTTCAAAATAAGGTCACATGTTCAATCTCTGCCAGGTCCCTTTAAACCATCGGAAACGTGCTAAGCATTCCCCAGACCGAACAGTGTTCTTTCCATTCTGCCACTCAGCACACTTCGTTTTTCTTTCCGTTGAGAATAAACGAGAGCATGTGCAAAAGGACAGAGTAGACTAGTCTTCAGAGCTACTCTTCGACCCGACAACACCCGTTACGAGTTAAATGAACTAACTACTGCCTCTCACCGCCATTCCATGTTTCTTATTTCTGCTCGCTAATTCAGTGACTTTACAGGGCCGGTCATTGATCTTCATCAAATCGCCTATTTTCAGCCATGACAGTGGTTTGATGTAGTGGTCATCGCCTGGAAAATACGAAAATAATTTAAATTCCATTAACAGACCTCACCATTCGCCCTGGCTTCGGCAATAATATCCTCTTCAGATCGATCAAAGTTCAGCTCGTCCTTATCCATGAATGCTGAAACACGCAATCGTCAATCAGTTATTTAAAAGTTTAGATAAAAAACAACCTGCATTCTTGAATAACGGTAGGAATATGCCTAGCAAAAAGCAAATCGTGCTGATATTGCACAACGTTTCGACTGGAGGCGAGACAGCGCGACGGAAACGTAAGAGGATGTGAGAAATGAAGAGACGGAGGACAGTGGAGTAATGAGTCATCCTTATGTAGGTGTGGCGAATAGACACTTTTATCGATGGTAAGATGTAAATAGCAAACTGATAACAGTTCCTGGTTACACTGCCGATCTTTGGTTGGATGTTGAAAGATGATTTATTCACGAAAAATAATAAAAATTAAGAAATTGAGATGTCTTCATCGAGGGTATGTCATTTTAGAACTCTGGCAGAAAACTATGTGGAGCTCCAAAATTTGAGTTGGTCGTTTCAGAACTGAATAAGGATTCATAAAAAAACATGATCATTTTAGAACTCTTATTTTAGAACTGGTCATTTTAGAACTCTGTCAGAAAATGATGCGGAGCTCCAATATTTTAGTTGAAACTGAATGAGATAAGAGTGTGGGGAGCACTTCGTGGCGAAAATTATCAGTTCTAAAATGACCATATTTTGTTGGATTCGACCAATTTTCGAAGCAACTAACTCAACTTTTGAAGCACCATATCATTTTCTGCCAGAGTTCTAAAATAACCAGTTCTAAAATTACACACCCTCGTCTTCATCATCTCCCAATCACTGTTTATAAACATGTTCGAATTATACACCGATTAATACAATATTGAAACGCATGGACAATAGCGTGAGCTTCGTTTCACTTCAAGGGTTCTTCTTTCCATTAGAACTTGGTTATTCGCTCTTCCCTTAATGCAGTCACCACCGTCACTTTGACGTCTTCGGAGAGGAATGCTTCTCGAATCTGCACGCCGAGAGCATCTGAAGAGATAAATTGCTTGATATGTGTCAGACCCAATATAAAAATGAGTGGTCCATAAATATCGGAAATCCCAGAAAAAAAAGAAATAAATTAGTAAGGACACCTTCCGGAATCGGAAATTCCTTCTGCTCACTCGTCTCTTCATCCATCAGTGTGAGAACTCCTTCATGGGTCAGATTGATCACCTGTGCAATGAAATCACATTTTGATAGGGGATCTATACTGTATCATAAAAGCCCGTTTCTAATTAGGTTCATCCTCCACGTGGAACATAATTGAACAAATTAATTCTTTCTGAGTTTTTAACACTCAAATGTCAGTGGATTTCTGTTCTGCCTGATAGGGCAGTGGTATAGAAGACTAACCATGTACTCTTTTGACTGGACGAAAGGGATGCATACATTGCACTCGTAGATGTGCGTTTCTCTCTTTTCGCCAGTGAAAACATCGACACCAGCAATGTATTTCTGAAATTGGAGGAAGTCCTTTTGAATCTTTTCTAATCCTTCCTCGGAGATCTTTGCATTTCAGTCTCTATTCACGTGATAGTGAAGAACTTCCTTTACCGAGAATTGTCAGTAGCAGGAAAACGTGTAATGAAATTCGCTCACATTGAACCCCATTTTTCCGTGCTTTCCGCTTTTGCCTGTCGTGATTTCGGTCACTTTGTACGGTCGATCATTGATCTTCACATACTCACCAACTTTGAGCCATGGCACTGGTTTGTAGTAGTACTCGTAGCCTCAACATCATGCATACGGGAGTATATTAGTTAAAATTTCAGTACTTTCACATCAGTCACCAAATAATTTTGAACGTTATTGGAGCCAGTAGGCTAAAGTGTTTGCAAATCGGAAATAATGAACAGAGAGAAAATATAGGAACAATCGAAACTTTGAACTGACCTCTCTCCTTGGCCTCAGCAATTATTTCCTCTTCAGGCCGATCAAAGTTCAGCTTGTCTTGTCCCATTTCTGAAAAAAATATGCCCGGGGGGAAAGAGCAATTCCCCACGCGTGAAACTGAAAAAAATGTTTAAAATGCTCAGAATTAGACAACATCAGGATAATAAGTAGTTCGTGTTCAAAAAGGAGCGAAAGATATATTGCACAACGCGCGCTATTTGAGTGCAAAGGCGAGATAACGGACGAGAGGATGAGCGAGGGAGTGTGTGAAATGAGGAGAGCGGGGAAGAGAGCGAGGGAGAATTGGTGAGTCACCCCAGCTGTGGGTTGTCAAGGGCAAGCCTATTTTTTTCAGTGTGCGAGATTTTACACCGAAATACAAAAAAACGTACTGTATCTGAAGTCCTTACCTTTCAGCATCAGCTGGTCAAGCCTCTGCACATTTGATGCAACAATCAAACTCAAAACAGCTGAGAGTTATTCCGAAGGTGATCATTTAGAGATAGAAAACTTCTCTGGGCGCCATGAATATCGCCTAAGCCTCAGACTTATCGTTATTAGCTCTTTCGTCAAAGTCCATCACGTTCAAATAGTTTCTAGGCACGACCTTATCACTTCATCTATCCAGATAATTAGACTCACGAACAGGAAGTTCATTATCCATATCTAACAAGTCGGCTGTACTATCATAATCATTCGGGCTCTCTCGTTTCTATAGTGTGAAAGCAGTATTTGTAGATGTCTTGATCTCGACGAACCGATGTTATTAGATAATGGTCTCTATGGTTCGTCAGATTTCCTTCTGATACGTGTTACTACAGTCCCGCAGTCGTTATGAATCAAATGTTATCAGCCGCGATACCAAATCCCTTCACCTTGATTCCAGAAGATCTAATTTATTCTCGGGATTCCATATTCTATTTCATCAGGAATTGAGTTGCAACGTGCCACGGCCGATTGGATCTACGGCAAATCGTGTAACGTTGCAAAGTGAAGGAAATAACATGCCAATTTTTAAAAAATGAATCAGTTATCTCTTTGATTGTTTACTTATCTTTCCTAATTCCGCGATTACAGCATTCCTTGTCTGAACGGTGAATTATCTGCCTATCGAGTTCATCCACATCCATTTCGCTAAAACTGTTCCGTAACAGTATTACACTTCCAATTTCTAAGTGCAGTTGATCGTATTCCGGCGGATCGAATAGTGCATTCCATACATCTCTCGTTTGCCGGTCTAGTCGACTACTCAGTATTCCTTCCTGTCTAATGCAGCACGCGTTGAATAATGAGCGCGCCCTAATTATTAGACGGCTCTCAGATGCACAAGTATGCATTCTGATACTGCAACTACAGCTGCATAGTAGCGATAGAACTATTTATCTGTTCGATTTGTTGTCCTAAACCTCCTTCCGCACCATGTCAAAAGATGAGAGATCTTAGATGAACGGAGAATCCCGTCAGTACTATTACCGGGATTCTTTCATTATCGAAGGTCTGTCTTCTCCTTCGAGTACTGTTCTAGAGAGGCTTCTTTTTCCCGATGAAAGATCTCCGATCCATGGCTTCTATCGGTGTTATTGCGGCCACAATGCAGTTAGACGACTTCAATCTCCGAGTGTGTGGTAGTTATCTCTTTCCCTAAGCATATTATCATAGCCACTGCAGCATCCACTTCCTCATCGGATGTGAGACTATAGTCTAGTCAATAGACGTGTCGGATCTCCCGTCATTGCAAAGCGGATTGGATCAATTTAGCAGCCCTGTGCGCAACTTCAATCCCTTCTTCAACGAATGTCAGTGCATGAACTTCCTGAGCTCTTTGTGCTACGAATCTGCACTATTATAACATGAAATCAAGGTAGCGATCTAGGATGCCTATTCCCTTGACTGTCTTGCTCAGAATCAGCAATTTCTACTATTCCGTGAATTTGTTCATTCCGAGTTCTCTGTTTGCGAAATATGCACTTTATCATTTTTTTTCGTCTCTCCGATTTCCGAGGAATTTATTATGCAAGACAAGAAAGAATGGTTCAGAATGTACAACTTCACCGACGACTCTCAAGCGACGACAAGGCTTAGGGAAGCGGCAGAATTTTTAGTGAAAAGCAAGCCAATGAAAATAGTTAGTTCGTGTTTGGCCATTGAATACAGTACCATTACTTGCTCAGGTTCTCACTCTGAAATTGCTCACCTGCATTGCTGGAATAGTCGGAACCTCAACGCTAATCTACAATAGACGGTAAGATTTCAGGGTTAGAAGAATCACTCCAGAATTTATTCCAGTTTGATCGTTGCGCATCGAAATCTGCGTGTGCTTCTACTCATTCACTAATGGTGGTCGCTCATGAATTGCATCGCTGTTATGCTGGACGGATTGGTTGTAATCAGCAGACAGCTAACCTACAGGTATTTATTGTATATTTCATCCACGCCAACATGGAAGAAAGTTTTAACGCTGAATTACTAAGTCCTTTGCGGAAATGCGCAACGTCGTTGTGAGTTCACTAGCGACTTCGTCTGAGGTGTCTAGGGAATGCCGAAACGTCGAGGGTCCCTGACGCCTTTTCATCGCTTGTAAAGAATCAATCCCACCATCGAAACATAGTAATTTCAGTTCGATAGACGATCTCATAACTTCGGGAAAAGAATGCGCAATGAGACGTGGCTTCAATACGACTTCCATTTATGGTCGGTTGATTCACTTTGTTCTGTGTTGGATCGTTCTAGGAATCGTTCACGTGAAGAATATTTATTTCGATCAAGTGTCCCGAGAAATCAAACTTCAACGGAACCAATGCTTGATAAAACAGCCATGAAACTCATTCGAAAAATAGATTAAAAAATAGTATACGGAGTACGTTATGTTTTAGTGACTGCTCTTAGCCGATGAGGTTATTTCAGGGCTGGTTTTCAGTCTGATAATCATCTCTTTGGAGAGAGCTGCAGCTACGATCTGGTACGGTTATTGTTTTATTTTTTAAAAATTAATATTTTAAATTTTAAAATTATAGTTCCCTAGGTACAAGACCTACAACCGATGTCCTCACTGGTCTACAAAGCCGCTTACTGTGCTTCAGGTTCATTCCCAATTTTTTTATAGATATTCTGAATTTAAAATAAAAACTGAACTGAATATTTTTGAGATAATAGCATATTCGCTCGAAGAACTATTGACAACATAGAACATTTGATGAAGATGAGGTTGTCAAACTCATACCAATAACTGTTGTAATTGCAGCTAACCTCTCCTCTGATCGTAATCACTCCCGTTCTCGTCAAGTATGATTTCACGAGAAGGTTGGTCACGTTTTCTTGGACATAATGGCAATTATTGGGGTGTTCCGAAAGTATTGAGAATTTATATATTTTTCTCTTGGTACTGCACGCAACGATTCCTTCTATGCTGCGCTGGATTAAGAAACTATTGTTCTACGATTTCGATGCTTCAACAATGGAAATTCATGCACTTTCAAAAAACCACGTCATTCAGACCAGACTTCACAAAAATGACTTTTTCTAAATTCTCACTTTACCAAATATGTAAAAATCAGTTTATCTCATGTGAGTTTAGAGTTAACGATAAACTATTTGCACGACATCCCAGCTTATTTCATCATCATTGCGAAATTTTTCATTTCCCACACAAATTTATAAAAAATATAGAAAAAAAAAGTTGCAATAAATTCGCCGTAAAATATGACTAAGAATAATCATAAATAGAATTTCTAAGACGAGTCAAGAAGTTGAGAAAATTTAAAAATTTAAAAATTAACTTCCTCATAGTGAAAAAAAGTGAAAAGAATTTGATCTAATTCTCCTGTGGTACGGTATAATCGTATTTCTGAACTTTATTTGCTAGTGTGACCTCTTCCCCCTCTATGGCTCCAATATGAGCTTCTCATTTAAATTCTGTACTGAGTTGGGAAATTTCAAATGTGGGGTTCCGAAATCCAAAGTGACGCTTTTTTTCAATTTTTTTCATCATCAGTAGATTCCAATTGGTCAATCTAAGAACTGAATAAAATAGTTCAATAATACACTCAAAACATATAAAAGAATGAAAGAGATTGCGTGTTATTCTACCCGAGAAAAACTTGGAAGAATAAAATTCTCAATACTTTCGGAACACCCCAATATCTGTATGTTTCGAATGCCTACACTTAGTATTTATTATTGGGGTGTCCCAAAAGTCTTGTCGTTTTTTTTTGAAAAATATTTTTTCAACTGTCAAGAACCTTATTGAATCCTGCTAAGCTGCGATTGATGAAGTAACTATGGACCTTCTGTTGTGATACTTTAACTAGTGAAATCACAGCAATTCCGAAGAACTACGGTATGTAGAAAAGAGCACACAAAAGACAAAAATGCCGTTCTCATTTTTGTGAATAGATAAAAAACAGTTTATTGTCTCAAGTAAATAGGGCGTGGTCAACAAATTATATGCGCGCTATTCCGGCTTCCCATCTCGAATTGCATCATCACTACGAAACTTGCCATTTCCCACACATTTTTCAAATTTTCCGATATTGATGCCGGAAATTGATCAAAATATTTTCAAATAAATCAAAACGTTCAATCATCAACATTTGAGCGCAATCGAAAGGGATACAAATAGAAAATTTAAAAATCGACCTCCAAAATGGCCCTGATTTTCAAATTTTCTGGCTTATTTCTGAGATCGCAAAATATATTTCTGGTTTAAAAATTTTATTTAAAAGAATGATACATATATGTATTACTACTACAGTACTTGTTTGCGCTGCGGAATCTCAACCGCCTATGATTTATAAACAAAATTCAAAAACTAGGTCGAAGAACATACATTTTCTTTTATTGCGTCACCACTAGGTAAGCTCATGATATAATCAAAAATAAATTAGTGCAGGAGTACTTGCATCTATTAAGAATGAGTGAGTGATATTACGACTTGCGATTCTCTTGAAATAATAAAAATAAAAATTGCGACAAGACTTTTGGGACACCCTAATATTTGTACATAATTTTACATCTTGCCATTTACAGATACGCTTACTGCACAATCGTCGTGCCCAGTATTCTCGATCTGAACACGGTGATCGTTTCCAGTGTCATCCTTGTCGAGTTATCTGCGCTGGTAAGCAATTATATTCTATAAATTCGCTTTTGTCACGTTTTATTGCAAAACAGCGGGAGTCGAACCTGCCTGCGTCGGCATGCCAGTCAGACACCATGCCCATTAGGCCAGGGCGGCCTCAGGGAACGCGGGACGGAGACTAGTGGTTGGGGCGCGCGCCTTCCTCTACCTCTTGCAAAACATCACCTGCGGGCGGGAATCGAACCTGCCTGCGTCGGCAAGCCAGTCAGACACCATGCCCATTAGGCCAGGGCGGCCTCAGGGAACGCGGCACGGAGACTAGGGGTTGGGGCGCGTGCCTTTCTCTACCTCTTGCAAAACATCACCTGCGGGCGGGAGTCGAACCTGCCTGCGTCGGCATGCCAGTCAGACACCATGCCCATTGGTTTCGTTTCCAAGAAAACTGCAATATCAGGAGTCACATGGTGAACACTCTGTTCGCTGCAGTGCTCTGGACAGTCTGGCCGATGGTCAATCCGGATATGCAAGAGAAGGAATATCCTATAATCGAGGTGATACTGGCTGTTCTCTAATTTACTATTTTAGTTATGCCGTAATCAATAAAATATTGTATCAGGAGATATGCAACTTCATCCATGTCCACGCTATCGTACTTCCGATACTCCTCTACGCTCGATACAGGTAAGACTTCCCTTCTAATTCTGATTTTATCCGTTTATTCTATAATTGTTAACTATTCAGTTTAGAGGCGAAAGAGTGTGCTTTTAGAGCAAATCATGTCTTCTTTTGCTTGCATTCGATGTACTGATAACTGTCACTTTCAGGCACGAGTGTTGTCGAAATCGGAAGATGCTCAAAGAAAACTACGTAGGACAGCCAATAATGGACAGCGCATTTGTCAACAAATACTGGTTCATTATACAAGAGGGGTGGTAAAAAAGATAACACCTGAATAAATTTCTTACCAAATCACTCAATACAAAAAGCACAGCAAAGTGCTAGCAGAAAAGAATGCATCAAGCTCTGAAGGAGAGATTTCATCAATACGCGAAAACACATAACGGTTGATTTTCAAGTTGGAATAATAACTTTTCATCATCCCTTCCTATTGTTCAAGAAAGGCTTCCTTTCCCCGGGACTGTAAGATCTTCTATGGCTAAATTCTCGTCAAAACAGTCGGCTAGATAGATTCAACATTGTAGTGTGGCGACTTCAATCCCCGCTGGCATGGATATCATAATATTTTCTTTCGCCAATTATATGTGTATGTCATAGACAGCTGTATCCAGTTCCTCAACGACTAGACTCTCTTCTATCTCGTCATTGGCGGGGATTGGACTAATTTAGTCGCTCTGAGCTACTTCCTCCACTCGTTCTCTGAGTCTGAGATCGTGAGCTCTCTGATCTCCGTTGACTACGAATCTGCACTAGCCGATACCTGTACGTAGACACACGATAGTGATATTTAATTTAGACTTGTATTCCCATGACGAGCTTCACCTGACTGTTAGCTATCATCAACCATTACAAATTGCTGATTTTCGATTGTTCCGAATTCTTCAATATTTTGTCGATGTTATTCCTCACAAATTTAGCTACATAAAATAATAGAAAAGTTTATTTTAGAATGTATAATTTCACTAATGATTCGCAAGCAACGACGAGGCTGAATGATGCAGCAGAGTTTCTTCTGATGAGCAAACCGATGAAGATTGTGAGAAAATCCATTGTATTTAATTTTTCAAACCACTTTTATAATTAGGTTCTCACACTAAAAATACTCACTTCGTGTGCCGGCATTATCGGAACTTCTATACTCATCTACAATAGACGGTAAATTTATTTATTTAATGTAAAAACATAATGATGGTTTTCTTTCGTAGGCTGATTATTGCCCATCGCAATCTCCGAATTCTCCTTCTCATTCACTACTGCTGGTCACTGATGAATTGTTTTGCGGTTATGCTTGACGGGTTGATTGTAATCGTCAGACAGTTTACTTACAGGTGGCTATCTTTCTTTATGGTGATCATTCAGGTAAAAACTGTGTGGAATAATTGCGTTCTGCCTTAAACTTTTTTTGACTTTTTTCCTTCACCTTGTTTCGTTAACGATAGTTCGATCTCTATTCTGGAACTACGGATTGATACGAAAATTGTGATTATCCAGGAAGAAATTCAGCTGTCACAACACCGTATTTTCAGCTCGATTGATGATCTCATTACATCCGGAACTGAATGCGCCATTCGAAGGGGCATCAATACAACTTGTATCTATGGTCGGCCACAATTTATTGTTGCTACGTTTTGTAAACGTAACTATGCACCTCTTATGCTTTCTTAGTCTCAAAGTGTCTGTTAGCATCAGGTGCACGACAGCGATGTATGGTCATTTCAGGTCTAGTCTTCAGTTTGGTGGTCATCTCACTGGAGAGGGCTGCAGCAACCATTTGGTACACAACCTTCTTTTTGCAATCTATCGCTTTCAATTCAGGTACAAAACCTACAACCGATGTCCGCACTGGTCCACCAAACCACTGATCATGCTTCAGGTACTATCGTTTTATTTTTTCAAATGTATTGTTCGAAAAAGAATACGATGTGGAAATCGTCTCGTGTAGAGGTTTTGTTTAGAGGCATGACAATCAATAAATGTTATTCGCAAAAAGGAAAGCGAATCTTCCAGATCTCCGCACCAGTACTCATAATCACACCCGTTCTCGTCAAGTATGATTTCACGAGAAAGTGAGTGGTTTAGTTTCTTCTTTTCTGAATACACGGCAATCTCTTGTTAATCTACTGGTTCCTGGTGCTTTTCATTTGAATAACTGAAAAGTAATTGCCAATTCAGATACGCGTACTGCACCATCGTGGTGCCCAGCAATCTCGAACTATCGTCCGTCGTCATTTCCATGTTTATCCTGCTCGAGTTATCGGCGCTCGTGAGTAATCAGATGCAGTTTATATCAGTTTATGACGGTATTGACATTTTGTTATGTGTATGCATTACTTTTGCAGCACAATTGGTTTGCAAAACTGATGAGTATAAAGAGATGCAGGTAATAGGACTTCTCACGTTCATAGGACCAAGCATACGCGATAATTGAGTCTCTTGGGAACCAAGTGAGGTCTTTCAGCTGTGCTATCATCTTCTCATCTGCGCTAATAGACGTCTCAGAAGCCGCAGATACGAGCAGGGACTGGAACCGAGGTATAATCTTCTGATCAAGCAAGAAAAGCCGAAACTATGCTGAATTCTGGTTAATATCAACAGGAAAGGGAAAGGAAGGGATTAGTCTCCCCATTCAGAAAATATATATTTTTGCAGATATCAAGTGAACGAGAACATTCGCACACTGCTCATGCTGACACCCCTCGTTTGGTATGATTACAGTTCAAACATGTCACAAGCATCTCCAGTCTGTCGAACAAATTTGACTGAAAGAGAATTTTTGAAGAAATTCGACAAAATTTCTGCGAATAAATGTCTGACAGACATCCCAAAAAAGACATCTGACAAAAATCAGGAGTCACATGGGGAACACGCTCTTCGCTGCTGTCTTCTGGATGGTCTGGCCTATGATCAATCCGGAGATGAAGGAGAAGGAATATCCTATAATAGAGGTTAGGGTCACTTTGTTACGCACCATTCTCTGTATTGCATTCTCGCGAGAGAAAAAATTTAACTAAACTAGGTACATAGATTGATCATAGAACTGTCTTGCAATCTGAAAAGATAAATTTGCACCGGTTAAGGAACTGTGCAACTTCATTCACGTTCACGCCATAATCCTACCAATTCTGCTGTACGCTCGTTATAGGTGAACTTTTGAATTACTTTAAAATGTTTACGCTCAATTCGATTCATTGAGAAACTCATTGGCATCACTTTTCTTATTTTAATTTGTAATGTTTTATCGAGTTGTCACTTTCAGGGTCGAGTGTCGACGCAATCGGGAAATGCTCAAGGAAAATTACGTCGGACAACCAATTGACAGCACTTTCGTCAACAAATACTGGTTCATTATACTCGAGGGATGGTAAACGGGTGTGATCATCTTGAAAACATTCAGAATTTGAGAAGAAGTACAATTATTTTTAACAAGTACTGATTGATTTTATGGACGAAATTAGTGTAGTTTCAAAGTAAATATTCATGTCTTTATCATTGTACGATATAATACTCAATTCTTCTTGATAGGAGCAATCGCATAAAACTCTTTGTATGTGGGATTGCATTTGGTGAATTCACATCCCTTCAGACATTCAGCAAATCTTTTGAAAGTCGCCACCTCCCTCACTAACTGCAATCGGAACGGATTATCTCAATGAATTAAAGGAAAAAATTGAGAGAAAAAAGATTGTGAAGAGTCAACTGTGACAAAAGGGATGAGAATACGGAACGCCGTTTCGAAGGTGTGTGTATTATTGATGTCAAATCGGAAACTACTATTTTCTATTTGTGTGCTTCAATGAAAAATCAGAGCACGTGAATTGGTGAGATTGAGCACCGATATTTTGATCCCTGGAAATCATGGTCGCTTACTCTGAGCATTCCATTCACTTCGAAGTCTCGCAGGCGTTGATATTCCTTCTGCTGTTCTTCCCAAATGAATGTACTGTCACTAGCAAGCAATCTGTGCTGAAAGCTCCATTGGTCGCTGTCGTTTCTCTCTGTCCATTGTGCTGAATAAAGTAAGATTATCATAGTCTACTGAACAACGAAGAATCATAAAATCACCTTTTTTTCAATGCATCGGCACAAGATGCAATATTTTTCCACTCTTGATAGACTGTAGAGTTGACTGAAATTTTCTTTAAGCGGTGAATAGATTTGAAATTGCTATAGCAGGCTTTTTCCACTTCTCGCGAAATTCTCTCGTCTCGACGTGAAATTTTTTCTTGTTGTCCAGAAGGGATTTGAGAACCAATAGTTGTTTGTGAGGAACATCTACACAATCGTTCACAACATTCGTCTTTCGGAAGCAATCATTTCTACGATTTGACCATAAAAAGGCGCGCACTCACTTCACTGGTTCAGAATCGGTTTCATGCTCAGTGAGGAAAATGACCTGTTCTTTCGTGAGAACTTCTTTTTCATTATCGCAATGGGTAGAGTTCAATTTCTGCTCGATGCATGTCATCCACACGTGAAAGAATAATTGTGAGATAGCAACCTAAGAGTGTACTACTGATACTACTAACAACAACCGGATTATCTTTAGGTTTATTGGGGTGTCCCAAAAGTCTTGTCGTTTTTTTTGAAAAATATTTTTTTAACTGTCAAGAACCTTATTGAATCCTGCTAAGCTGCGATTGATGAAGTAACTATGGACCTTCTGTTGTGATACTTTAACTAGTGAAATCACAGCAATTCCGAAGAACTACGGTATGTAGAAAAGAGCACACAAAAGACAAAAATGCCGTTCTCATTTTTGTGAATAGATAAAAAACAGTTTATTGTCTCAAGTAAATAGGGCGTGGTCAACAAATTATATGCGCGCTATTCCGGCTTCCCATCTCGAATTGCATCATCACTACGAAGCTTGCCATTTCACACACATTTTTCAATTTTTTTCCGATATTGATGCCGGAAATTGATCAAAATATTTTCAAATAAATCAAAACGTTCAATCATCAACATTTGAGCGCAATCGAAAGGGATACAAATAGAAAATTTAAAAATCGACCTCCAAAATGGCCCTGATTTTTTTTTTTTTCAAAATATATTTCTGGTTTAAAAATTTTATTTAAAAGAATGATACATATATGTATTACTACTACAGTACTTGTTTGCGCTGCGGAATCTCAACCGCCTATGATTTATAAACAAAATTCAAAAACTAGGTCGAAGAACATACATTTTCTTTTATTGCGTCACCACTAGGTAAGCTCATGATATAATCAAAAATAAATTAGTGCAGGAGTACTTGCATCTATTAAGAATGAGTGAGTGATATTACGACTTGCGATTCTCTTGAAATAATAAAAATAAAAATTGCGACAAGACTTTTGGGACACCCTAATATTTGTACATAATTTTACATCTTGCCATTTACAGATACGCTTACTGCACAATCGTCGTGCCCAGTATTCTCGATCTGAACACGGTGATCGTTTCCAGTGTCATCCTTGTCGAGTTATCTGCGCTGGTAAGCAATTATATTCTATAAATTCGCTTTTGTCACGTTTTAGTGCTTAGGCAAACATATTAGTGTAGCCTTCTATTTCCTTCTAGAGTTTCTTAAGTGTTTTCAGATATGCTACCACCTCCTAATCTGCTGTAATCGCAAGCTTAGAAGCCGCAGATACGAGCAGGGATTGGAACCGAGGTAAACATTCATCTATTCTCCGACTTCTCCGATATGAGCAACATAATTGGGAATCTTCGAAAATTATGAGAGGATGAATAGAGAAAATTATGGTAGTATCATGTTTTTCTCAGTGTTCTTTGTTTACATGAATATGTAGAACAGAGCATACAAAGCACAAAAATGCCGTTCTCATTTTTGTGAATAGATAAAAATCAGTTTATTGTCTCAAGTAAATAGGGAGTGGCCAACAAATAATATGCGCACCATTCCGGCTTCCCATCTCGAATTACATCATCACAACGAAACTTGCATTTCCCACACATTTTTAAATTTTTTTCCGATATTGATGCCGGAAATTGATCAAAATATTTTCAAATAAATCAAAACGTTCAATCATCAACATTTGAGCGCAATCGAAGGGGATACAAAAAGAAAATTAAAAAATCGACCTCCAAAATGGCCCTGATTTTCAAATTTTCTGGCTTATTTCTGAGATCGCAATATATATCTCTGGTTTAAAAATTGTATTAAAAAGTATGATACATATTACTACTACAGTATTTGTTTGGGCTTCGGAATCTCAACCGCCTCTGATTTATAAAAATTCAAAGACTAGGTCGAAAAACATACATTTTCTTTAATTGCGTCACCACTAGGTAAACTCATGATCTAATCAAAGTCGAATAAATTAGTGCGGGGGTACTTGCATCTATTAAGAATGAGTGAGTGATATTACGACCTGCGGTTCTCGTGACATAATAAAAATAAAAACAGCGACAAGACTTTTGGGACACCCTAATAGTTAACCGACTTTCTCATCAATATCCATCAATGTTTTGAATTTGTCCATTACATATGCCTCGTTTCTTTCCACTTCATTTTCCGGGTTTACTCGCTTTTGTTTTGGTTGGCTGAAAGATAGAAAAATTTTAAAAATTAAAAATTGGTGGGCTGAAAACTAAAAACTGAAGTATGCAATTTCGGTGTTGGTTCTCTTTATTCTACACACTGCCTGGCCGGTCAGAGAAACAAGGGAGTGTGCAGAATGAAGTGAGTCAAAAACCGAAACGATATCACTACTATGCAGCATAAAACGAAAATTGGCAATAATCAGACCTTTCGAGAACATCTTTGCATTCCTTGATTGTTAGCAATTTCTCGTAAGCGGTTCCACTCACAGTGTTGTAATTCTGCACGAAAAGCAACTGGATGTTCATGTTTTACGTCTGTTTGAAACCTCACCTTGCTGATTTCTTCAGGGAAAACAGTAATCAGTTTAGCTCGCTGCTCCGTTGGACATTCTCGTTGCTCACATAATTGTGGATTTATCAGCCTGGCATCACATACAACCAGGCTGAGTAGGAATAGCTAAAGAGGTAAGGCAATATTGATCTTATAAAAAGTCAAAGTGTCACACATACCAGAACAGAAAAAAGAAAGAACTGCATGCTTGAATGTACGAAATGGTTCGTATTTTTCATCTTTTTATTGTGAACGGAATCAGTTTGTTGAATGTGTTATGTGAATGAATTTGGCCAACGAGTTATCCAAAACATCAGGTTATTGATCCGGTAAGTGAGATTTACGCATAAAAGCCGTTTATTCACTCAATCAATCAATCAACAATTCACTTCTTCTCCTTCTTTCTCTTCTCATGCACTCTCTTCACTCCTCTCAAGTCACAATTAGCATACAGTCCATAGTTCGGCCATCGGGAGTCTCTCACACGATCGTACTCCACTACCGTATTCGTTCGGGCCAACTGGGGGAACTCTCGGAGCAGAATTATCTCGTCTCGCTTCAACCAACCAATCAGAAGTCTAGTTTTCTCATCGGCGATAGTGTCTAAAGAGACACGATGAGCCTCTATGGGAATGTCAAAGTAGGGAGGGTCGAAGAGGATCATGGAGAAGGGAGGAGCGGATGATTGACTAGAGGGAGGAGAGATTGGGATGGGGTTGAGTAGGTCAAAGTGACGATAGCCGGGAAGGTAGTCGAATCGGCGATCGAAGTCGAGTAGAGTCACGGAGATGCCGTAGTCGTGATGGAAAATCTGCAAATTAATTGCTAATTCTGAATAATTATCTAGCAATTAAACGAATATTTTACAATGTTGCGCAATATAACTATTCAGCAGAAATTCCTATCCATCCCTCTAAAGATCGTTAAAAAAAATAACATACCTCGGCAATGGAAGGCGCGCAGAGGCAGCATAGTTCATTGGCAATTCTCTCCTCATCATACTCAAAGAAGTCAAAGATGGCATCTATGAGCAGTTGAGCGGTCTTGCGACTGAAAAGCAATCTTTATTTTCTAATATTTTTTTGATTATTGCGTATTACCCTAGGGATTACACAAACTTTATTCGTTAGAATCCAAAATTGTCGTTGTTCTAAATTTCCTGAGATACTGTTAGAAATTTAGAACTTTCAGTATCTCAGGAAATGAAAATTAAGAAGGAAAAGAAAGTAGCATTCTGACCTGTAGAAATACTGCTGGTTCTCTCGCTTCTCCTCAAAATCGGGGTCATAGCAGAGCGGGTGGTTGGTGGGTCGGTCTTGGGTCGGTTCATGGGTCGGTTGGTCTTGGTTCTGATGGTCCTGGGGCTGATTATCTTGGGCCCATTTCTGGTTCTCTTCGGGTTCGGTACATGTTGTTCCCTCAAGAGACAACTATTCGCTGACGCTGCGAGTTCGCACGGCGCCGCTACGACGGAGATCGACGGGCCTGGAGATTTTAATCTAGTTTTAACAGTGAAAAATTGAAAAGAAAAATGTCCCTCTGCCCAGAAATTTCAGAAGCAGAAACAATTCTCAGTAAGCACGAAGCTAATACTCTACTCAAGGTATATTCCACTATGAACCCCCGTGAGATCTGTTATATCTTATTCTGAAGGAAAAAGAACAATCAAAGGAGAAAGCCTCACCTCAGAGGCTGCTGCGATGCTCCGGAGTCGGCTGCGACTCGGGTCTTGTCTTGCCCTCAGTTACTTCCCATTTATACACTCGCTCCTCCCGGATTGCACAACATTGGAAAGCGTGAGGGAAACTGGGGGCGAGGAAAGAGAGGGGAGGGAGAGGGAGTGGGAGAGAGAGTGGGAGAAAGAAGAAACGGCTAGAGAATAAATGTGAAAATCTCGCCAAAATACGTGTGCGAACACGGTGACTCACCCCTCCTACTAACTGCGGGCGCTGACTCATGCTCTAACCGTCTCGTCCCCTCCTCCTTCCTCCCACTCCATCTCCCTTCTCTCTCTTCTCTCCCATTTCTCTCGCTAGTTTCCATGTGGACATCGCGGGCTTTCCAATGTTGTGCAATGGGCGAGGGGTATAAAAGGGGGGCGGACTGAGAGGAAGACAAGACCCGAGTCGCAGCCGACTCCGGAGCATCGCAGCAGCCTCTGAGGTTAGTTTCTCTGCCTGTTTCTCACCTATGTAGCTACTTCCAGCAGTAGTATACAGCTAGATTGCATTTTCATTAGCCTTTTTACATCACTGTCGATATTTCGAACTTCATTTATAGTCAAGGAAGTGAACTGGTTAGAACGGAGTTCGGTTCTCTTTCTTGATTTTACTATTATTTCCAATTAAATGATCAAATCTTCAGCAGGCCCGTCGATCTCCGTCGTAGCGGCGTCGTGCGAACTCGCAGCGTCCGGCAGTAGACGTCCCTTGAGGGAACCAAATGCACCGAACCCGAAGAGAACCAGAAATGGGCCCAAGATAAGCGGCACCAGGACCCCAACCACCAAGACCCGAACCCAGAACCGACCCATGATCCGACCCAAGACCGACCCAGCCACGCCCCGCTTTGCTATGATCCAGATTTTGAGGAGAAACGGGAGCACCAGCAGTATTTCTACAGGTGATCAGCCCAATCAGTACCATTATTGAAGATTTTCAGTAAAATATATGAATTTCTTATCTTGTTTCATACTCTGGTGATACAATTAACGCTCCTCTTTTCAGTCGTAAGACCGCTCAACTTCTCATCGATGCTATCTTTGACTTCTTTGAGTACGATGAGGAGAGGATTGCGAATGAGCTATTCTGTCTGTGCGTCCCATCTATTGCCGAGGTACGTCTCTATTCTTGGTACACAAATGAACTCTAGACACATGACCTGTGAATACATTAGGTTGGGTGGAAGAGCGTTCTAGAAACTACGCAGAAAATTTAACAGCAATTTTCTCTAGCTTGTTTTGCACAATAGTAAAAACAATTGTTCGCTGCATCAACATTTATGAGAAATATAATTCAGTGACATTTGCAGATTTTCCACCACGACTACGGCATCTCCGTGACTCTACTCGATTTCGATCGCCGATTCGACTACCTTCCCGGCTATCGTCACTTTGACCTACTCAACCCCATCCCCATCTCTACTCCCTCTAGCCAGTCTCCCAAACCTTTCTCCATGGTCCTCTTCGACCCTCCCTATTTTGGCATTCCCTTCGAGGTCTTGCGCGCCGCTCTAGATATGGTTACTGACCAGAAAACTAGGATTCTTATGAATTTTGTCAAGCGAGACGAGCACATTTTGCTTAAGGAATTTCCCCAGTTAGCCCGCACTAATACGGTAGTAGAGTACGATCGAGTGAAAGACTCTCGTTGGTCTAACTACGGGCTGTATGCCAACTGTGATTTGAGAGGAGTGAAACGAGTACATGAGAAGGGCAAGAATAAGGGAAAGAAGTGAATTGTTGATTTGTTGATTGATTCGTGAGTAAATGAACATTTTTGAAGACACTTGCTTGTTTGTGATAGCATGAGGACCGAAAATCAATACAAAAATAAACACAATGGCAGTTATCTGCTCGTTTGAAATATTCCTGAAGAGTTCGTTGAACGCCGTGAAATCTCTCCCATACAGTCATATTCCTCCGAATTGTGAAAATAACAGCCAGAGTATGAGATCCTGACGACAAAAAGGTGCAGAAATTGACTTTCAAATTAGCTTCGTATCTATCCTCGAAGCATTCAGATAAAAAAAAGGTCAAATACATTGCTAAACCTCACGTTAACAGATTTGCAAATCGACGAAATCAAATTACCCATTGTCTCGTCTCTCCGTTTCTTTCCCTATCTCTCACTCCTCATTCCCACCATTCCGCCATGTCCCGAGCGGTTCTCGCTCTCTCCATCGCTCTCCACTACGTCCTTTGCATCCTACTCTTTGCATTCATAATATCCATAGCCTCGCTCTTCGGATACATGGTTCCCCCAATCCCAGCGTAATCGAAGTGTGTTATTCACCTTCAAAATAGATCGAAATGCCCTCGATTCCTTTGCTTTGCCCAGTTAATGTGAAACAATACTGCATAAGGCTCAAATTTACGCCTAATGAGATTGATTCAGCGATCTCAGGACGGGATCCTGGGAATCGTTCGTGTACTCGTACAGTATCATCCATTTCGGGCTGGGTGAGTGTATCCGATCGATTACCATAAACCTCGAGTACAGAATCGATTCGTTCTCCATAGTCGTTCCCATTTTTCAGTGATGACGCAATGCTGCCTTTCACCCTTCATCAGCGGTACTCTCTTCTTCCTTAATCGATGCAAGCTCATTGAATACGTGGTAGGTCGTCTTCCTCTTACCGTAACCTGATGTTGTATCGTCATCTGGATATTTTATGTCTTATTGATGAGGAAATATTCAGATGATGCTATCAGGAAGGTTGCGACCGTTCGTTGCGCCTATTGTTGGCCACATGACGCTATTCTCTCTCGGCGCTCAGTAAGCCATTTGATCTTTGATCTTTGGTTTGAAATTTCCCGCAATCTGACTAGCGAATTCCAGACCGTGGCTGTCGAATGACATCTTCATTCAGCCTCTTGTAAGTCGTAGCCTCTTGAAGTCTAGAAGTCTATGTCTTTGATCTCTCTCAATTGTAGTTGTTTTTAATCTTTGACTGAACCAAATGATGTCGATTGTAGGCTCTAATGGCCTTCCTTGATGAGATTCTACACGAAATCATAGAACGGCTGTCCTTCACTGATCGATTGCGAATGCGCGCAGTCAACCATCGTCTCTACGACCTCGAATCGCGAACTGCAGCAACTGCAGCTGACTATCGATCGTACTCCTGTACGTGGATTGTATCGTAATCTGGATATTTTATGTCTTATTGATGACGAAATATTCAGATGATGCTATCAGGAAGATTGCGACCGGTCGTTGCGCCTATTATTGGCCACATGACGCTATTCTCTCTCGGCGCTCAGTAAGCCATTTGATCGATCCACGATCGATAGTCAGCTGCAGTTGCTGCAGTTCGCGATTCGAGGTCGTGGAGACGATGGTTGACTGCGCGCATTCGCAATCGATCAGTGACTGGAGTGGAAGGTGAGATGAACGATTTCGAAACGAGTTATCATTTAGAGCTTATTGGTTTCTATTAGTGAAACTCTGAATTTGTAATATTGAGTGACCCCAGTTTTAAAATTCGGTTGAGTTATTGCGAACCATTCGCTTAAGAGTTGAAGAAAAAAAAATGTCATTCGCCTTCGAAACTCTCACTGGTACTATTAGGGTGTCCCAAAAGTCTTGTCGCTGTTTTTATTTTTTATTATTTCAAGAGAACCGCAAGTCGTAATATCACTCACTCATTTTTAATAGAAGCAAGTACTCCTGCACTAATTTATTCGACTTTGATTAGATCATGAGCTTACCTAGTGGTGACGGAATGTAAGAAAATATATGTTTTTCGACCTAGTCTTTGAATTTTTATAAATCAGATGCGGTTGAGATTCCGAAGCCCAAACAAATACTGTAGTAGTAATATGTATCATACTTTTAAATAAAATTTTTAAACCAGAAATATATTTTGCGATCTCCGAAATAAGCCAGAAAATTTGAAAATCATGGACATTTTGGAGGTCGATTTTTAAATTTTTTAAATTGTACTATTTGTATCCCCTTCGATTGCGCTCAAATGTAGATGGTTGAACGTTTTGATTTATTTTAAAATATTTTGATCAATTTCCGGCATCAATATCGGAAAAAAATTGAAAAATGTGTGTGAAATGGCAAGCTTCGTAGTGATGATGCAATTCGAGATGGGAAGCCGGAATGGCGCGCATATTATTTGATGACCACGCCCTATTTACTTGAGACAATAAACTGATTTTTATCTATTCACAAAAAAGAGAACGGCATTTTTGTGTTTTGTGTGCTCTTTTCTACATACCGTAGTTCTTCGGAATTGCTGTGATTTCATTGGTTAAAGTATCACAACAGAAGGTCCATAGTTACTTCATCAATCACAGCTTAGCAGTATTCAATAAGGTTCTTGACAGTTGAAAAAATATTTTTCAAAAAAAAACGACAAAACTTTTGGGACACCCCAATATCTCCACTTGCACACTGCCTCTCGAAACGGGACTGAGCATGCTCAAACGGGCCTTGAAGTGTTGCACTTTCGACATCTTGATGGTGAGCGAATATTCGGATCACTGAAACCAAGAAGAAATTACAAAATGATTAGATGAATATATGGTGGGAAGGATTAAATTCGATATTTCGTCCATGCCTGTGATGAGGCGCTAAATGATCGAATGCAATCTGAATTGATTAAAATAACATAGTCAATGAACTTCATTCTGATTTGTTGTTTTCAGTTACTTGATATGGACGAGAAGTGCCTCGACGAGTTGGCATTCTACCTCAGACACGTTCGAGCGAAGAAGTTTAAACTTCGAACGATTATGCAAGGGGTGAGATTTTCTATTCTCTCTACAGAGTAAATCCACTTTGGCAACGAGAATGAATAATATGATAATTGTTTCCTTAAATTTATGAAGATATTTCAGTGGGAAATAACTCCCAGTACCGTTGTCTCTCTTCTCGTGGAGAGTCTGGAAATGAATACGATACTTAGAGAATAATGGATTTACTTTCCACTAATCAGCCTCTCTCTGAATTCGACTCGACACCTTCTAGCGGTCAGTTTTGCATCTTGTCGAATGACTATTTTAATTTTCTTGTGCGATAGTCACGTGTTAATCAATGATTTGGTAATTTGTATTTTAAGGCGTAATCTATTATATTCTCTTCAGACTGCTCTAGTCGGTTCTCGCCCCCTAAACCTATTCTATCTGGGAGGATGCGATGAAGCGACGGCGCAGTTTCTGAGTGTGCGAATCATGGGTCTGGACAAATCAATTTTCGCCTCTGATCACGTCGACGTTTCTCTGATTCGGACTTCGTTGAAGAATGCTGAGGTTCGAATTAGTGTGTAGAAAAAAATATTGTGTTCTCGGCCTTTTAGATGCATGTACAGTCAATACAAAAATAATGTGAATCGTTTATCATAAAATATGAGAAGTTGTCATAATTTCCATAAACAATTGATTGTAAAGCGTAGAATGCTCCGATCTAGCTGAAATTTGGAGAGGATTCCAATTTTAAGTATGTCTATCGCTTTCCGATCTCGAAAAATTAACATTTTAATTTTTAATAAAGAGCAATTTTAATTGTTCTTCTAAAAATATATTTATATTTTTTAATTATTTTTATTTTTTATTTACAAGGAAAAAAACTTTATTTTTTCGAGGTCGTACAGCGATAGACACAATTAAAACAGAATCCGCTCCAAATTTTATTTAGGTCGGTGCACTCTCCGCGTTGCAATCAATGTTCTATGGAAATTATGAGAAGTTCTCATAACTTATGATAAACGGTTCACATTATTTCATATTGTCTGTACATATTATTCAACGGCTGATAGGAATTATCTGATACTAAAAATTAATTAAAAATTTGTCAGATCTATGATATGGGCGTTCCTCCGAAACAGAACTCGTGGTTTTCAAGATCGTTGCCTGGGGATGTCTCCAGATCGCATCAGTCAGGTATAATTACTCATGAACTAATTATTCATTCTTTTCATTTCAGGCGAGAATCGTTGCCTCACCCGGCAATAAGCTATTGTCTTTGATCCAGATAAAAGAATAAATACAGTATCAACCATAATCAATCAATCAATCAATTTATCATGTCAGGCAATAGATGCTCAGAAGGGGATGAGTCGGCGGTATTCTTCATAAGTTGTAGACCACCAGTTAGCGCCAATAGCTCGCTTCAAGTCGTCTCTCCAGCGCACTCTAGGTTTGCCCTGGGGGCGGTTCCTGTTGTATGGCGTCCAGATCAACCATAAGTCTAAGCCAAAATTTTCAAAGATCTGTAACTTTTTAACCAGAATAGATTTCTACGAGCGAAAACACGCTAGAAAATCCTACTGTCAGCAACTTTTGAGACTGCGATATTTTTTCGGTTCTGGCGAGGTCATTTTGAGGCAAAATTTTGGGCCGAAAATCATAATTTCAAAAGTTTCGACCAAAAGTCTAAGGCAAAATTTTCAAAGATCTGTAACTTTTTAACCAGATGAGATTTGTTTTTGATATTTTGGCAGATGGTAGTGCAAGAACTCATACATATGCTCATTGTGTTTCAGCTTGGTAGGATTTCGCAATATTGCATAGTGATGACGCAACTTATACATGGTATTTCATGGCGTACTTTAAGCTCTGAGAATTTTTTCTCAGCCTTCCAATTTTTTGTGGTGATAGAAAAGAGCTCAATACCTCTCAGATCAAAATAAGCACTCACTGGAGGTTGCGGTGCAGCAGCCTTGCACTGGCTCAAAAATGAGTCCCGAAAAAATGGAGTTTCGTTCATAGACGTGCTAGAAACTTGTGCAAAGACTCAAAATGATCCTTACCACAATTCCTGTAGACCCCCAAAGCTTGAAAAAGATAGGTTTTATTTTGCCCTCAGAACAAGAATTTTTCACTTTTTCACATTATTGTTTTTCACTTTTTTGGATGATCGCTGTTCCAAGGGCGATTTTTGATCAAATTTTTCCCTGGACAGCATAGTTAGAGTGCGTGGAATCCATGGAACAATTGATTACTAACTTATTTTTAAAATTGTTGAATTTTAACTTTTTTCGTTCATAATATTTCAGCTCTCATAACGAAATTCGGATTCAGCACACCAACATAGACCAGAAAAAAAATTAGTCACGATGTTCTGAGAGAAAATTTTTTTCAACTGATGACGAAAATCCATTGACTTCGGATTTTCGGCTGCCACGTGCAGGAAAGTTACCCAAAAGCACTAAAAAGTTAGGAATCGATTGTTCCATGAATATGCCTGTCCAGAAACGACATTTGAACAAAGATCGCCCTAGGAACTGTGATCATCCAAAATAGGGAGAAAAAAATAATGTGAAAAGTGAAAAAAATTTGCCCTGAGGGCAAAATAAGAGCTATCTTTATCAAATTTAGGGGATCTTCAGGAAATGTCTAGCACGTAAGGATCATTTTGAGCATTTGAAAAATTTTCTAGCACTTATATGAACGAAAATCCATTTTTTCGGGACCCATTTTTGAGCCAGTCCAAGGCTGCTGTACGGCAACCTCCAGGGAGTACTTATTTTCATCTGAGAGGTATTGAGGCCTTCTATTATCACAGAAAATTGGAAGACTGGGAAAAAATTCTTAGAGCTTAAAGAGCTTTTGGGTAACTTTCCTGCACGTGGCAGCCGAAAATCCGAAGTCAATGGATTTTCGTCATCAGTTGAAAAAAATTTTCTCTCAGAACATCGTGACTAATTTTTTTTCTGGTCTATGTTGGTGTGCTGAATCCGAATTTCGTTATGAGAGCTGAAATATTATGAACGAAAAAAGTTAAAATTCAACAATTTTAAAAATAAGTTAGTAATCAATTGTTCCATGGATTCCACGCACTCTAACTATGCTGTCCAGGGAAACATTTGATCAAAAATCGCCCTTGGAACAGCGATCATCCAAAAAAGTGAAAAACAATAATGTGAAAAAGTGAAAAATTCTTGTCCTGAGGGCAAAATAAAACCTATCTTTTTCAAGCTTTGGGGGTCTACAGGAATTGTGGTAAGGATCATTTTGAGCCTTTGCACAAGTTTCTAGCACGTCAAACTCCATTTTTTCGGGACTCATTTTTGAGCCAGTGCAAGGCTGCTGCACCGCAACCTCCAGTGAGTGCTTATTTTGATCTGAGAGGTATTGAGCTCTTTTCTATCACCACAAAAAATTGGAAGGCTGAGAAAAAATTCTCAGAGCTTAAAGTACGCCATGAAATACCATGTATAAGTTGCGTCATCACTATGCAATATTGCGAAATCCTACCAAGCTGAAACACAATGAGCATATGTATGAGTTCTTGCACTACCATCTGCCAAAATATCAAAAACAAATCTCATCTGGTTAAAAAGTTACAGATCTTTGAAAATTTTGGCTTAAACTTTTGGTCGAAACTTTTGAAATTATGATTTTCGGCCCAAAATTTTGCCTCAAAATGACCTCGCCAGAACCGAAAAAATATCGTAGTCTCAAAAGTTGCTGACAGTAGGATTTTCTAGCGTGTTTTCGCTCGTAGAAATCGAATTTCTTCTGATATTTTGCATGAATCTCGGCACCCTTGGATGCAAAGATTTTCAAACTGCTCCGATCTCCACCAAACTTTGCATGGTGATGTACCATGGATGGATAGTTTTTCACTGATATGCAGGAGACCGTAGATCCTGAATTGCCTAAATGCCGGTTCCGGCTCTTTCGAAAATTCACAAAAATGCATTTTCCTTCAAAGTGGACTAAAAACGTCGATAAAAAAACCAAAATGATCCTCTCGACAAATTCAACAAGTTTCCTCCTGATGACAAACCTACCAGAAAAGATGAAAATGGTTTAAAATTCAAAAACTTATTTTCGGATCATGAAAATCCAACTTAGCAAAAAATTTTTAATTAGCATTCCGCGAGATCTCTTCAGATTCGAAATCAACGCACTTTTTTGATCCGGGTTTGTGTTGGAATTTTGTTGATTGACCCAGTTACTCTTCTCCAAATTTGCCGCCGAATTCCAGCGATTGGGCGTTTTTAACAGAGAAAATCGGTTTTTCAAGCACAACTGTTTTATTTCGCATTTTCTCGATCTCTTATATGAAAATTCGATTTCTACGAGCGAAAACACGCTAGAAAATCCTACTGTCAGCAACTTTTGAGACTACGATATTTTTTCGGTTCTGGCGAGGTCATTTTGAGGCAAAATTTTGGGCCGAAAATCATAATTTCAAAAGTTGCTTACAATAGGATTTTCTGACGTGTTTTTGCACGTAGAAATCGAATTTACATATAAGAGATCGCGGAAATGCGAAATAAAAGAGTTATGCCAGAAAAACCAATTTTATCTGTTAAAAACGCCCAATCGCCGGCATTCGGCGGCAAATTTGGAGATGTGTAACTGGGTCAATCAGCAAACTCCCAACACAAACCCGGGTTAAAAAAGTGCGTAATTTTCGAATCTGAAAAGATCTCGCGGAATGCTAATTAAAAGTTTTTTGCTAAGTTGGATTTTCATGATCCGAAAATAAGTTTTTGAATTTTAAACCATTTTCCTCTTTTCTGGTAGGTTTGTCATCAAGAAGAAAGTTGTTGGATTCGTCGAGAGGAGGATCATTTTGGTTTTTTTATCGACGTTTTTAGTCCACTTTGAAGCAAAATGCATTTTTGTGAATTTTCGAAAAAGCCGGAACCGGCATTTAGGCAATTCAGGATCTACGGTCTCCTGCATATCAATGAAAAACTATCGATCCATGTTACATCACCATGCAAAGTTTGGAGGAGATCGGAGCAGTTTGAAAATCTTTGTATCCAGCCACCCCTCGTAGCTTAGAAGATCTCTGGTAAGTCGATGTTCCATCGTGTGTCTTGTGACTAGAAGAGCACAGAAGCTAGTGCGGCAAACTTTGAGAATGAATTAATTAAATAATTTCCTGTTTATGTGTTCGTTGCAAATATTACTGTTCCACCGCAGATTTATTTATTCATTCGCTATTGATAAGATACGAAAGATTGTTTCTAATGGCATTGTGGGAAAAAATGTGGAAAGAATCTTCCTGCATTAAACTAATGCAGGAAAATTCGTTCCAGATTTTTCTCACGGTTCATTTCGATTGCGCTGGTGTGAATTGACCTATGTTTCAGATTCTGGTCAAGTGAACAATTCGTCATAATCAATTTCTTATCTTCCGTCTCGCATACCACTTTCTGAAAGTGAAATGCTTACTAACTGTGAACAGTCTGATTGCCACTTTCATACGCCGGTCAATGATCAGCACAAGACGTTCGTCATGAATATTCCTACCGGTTATGAAGGTATTTCTTTACTAATTCCTGTTGTTTCTCCTGATGTGCTCATTCAATGCGTTTAGGAGACAATGGATTCGTTTTCATTCATGCAATTATCTCATATTTTCTATTCGTTTGCTCTGTGATTCTCAACGCAATTGTATTCGTCTTAGTGAAGTGAGTCGAAGTGTCAGAACACATGGAAGTCGCCGCGCGACAGCATCCCGGTGTCTAATGACACATCCATTCGGCGATCTATTCCATTTGATATAATTTCGTTATTTTTGCAGATCGTCAAGAAAGATCAATGATTTCCGCTACGTCTTCTACACTTATTGTGTCACAAATATAATTTTCTCAGTCGTATTTTCGATGACACTAATGGTTTTGGGGGTCGAATCTTCGAGAATGACTATGCATCTTTCAGCAATGGAGTTTCTCTCCTGGGCTAGTTGTATATTTTCCTACTGGACCATTCGCCAATGATACCACGATCACTCCTGTTTTATTTCGGGTATCCGAATCTTTTTATTCCTATGAAAACATCGAATGTTCATCAGATTCAAACTCTCGTATACCTATTCGTGATGTGTCTAGTTTGTGCGACCTTCATCTATCGCTTTTTAGTTGTAACGCGGTGAGTCAAACTGTTCATTTCTCTCCAGGTCGAAGTGTTTTCTCAGACCGAATGTTAGTAGAATGAGAGCTAGAGCGCTTTCCTCTCTTTCTTTTCTGCCAGTCACGCTTTGGTTTGCGGATACGGGACTGATTGAACACCCCAACGCTCAACTCAGGTGAGAAATGATTATTATCGAAAGCAGAATCTAAGAGACGTCATCTGACTTTCAGAGAACGGATTCGTCACGAGCTTCAAGACCGATTTCCACTCAACTTTGAGCAAGTATACCTATTCGCTTCGGAAATAAGGGTAGGCTTGCAGATCCGAAATAATCAAACGGCTCCTTTTCAGACAATTGAGCTCGACCTTCTGAATATCACAAGATTTTTCCTGACAATTGTGCAGATTAATGTGATGAATGCAATTGTGATTTGGACTGGTTCGCTATGCTAGACTATACCATTCTGTTCCTGTTATCCAGGCATACGAATATTCCGGACGATACAAAAGTCTGCCGGTAGTCAACGATCTCATCAAATCGAGAGAAACGCGTTCCGTCTCCTACTTTGGCAGGTTGAAAATATTTCGAAATTAATAATCACTGAATAAATCAGGCGATAAACCCAATGATTCTGCTGCACGCGCCTACTCTTCTGAATTTAGTGCAAGAGCAACTGTTTGAAATACCTGATTTGGTAATTGACCTGCTCTAACACTCACTAAGATCGTTCTTCTCAGGTAAATCGTGTCTCGTGTATCACGATGAATGTTTTCACAGTAACAAATCCGATTTTAAACATTATATTCACCAGAGATTTGAGATTGGGACTATCGCGGAGAAAGAAGTCATCCGTTTCTTTGTCTCAATTTTAGGACTCTATAATCATCGTTTTCCTATATAATGGGATTTCGAGATACTTCTGTATAAAGTTGCAAATGATATGTCTTCATGCTTTTGACTCGTCTATGCATTTACATTGACGCAAGCATTGACGCAATGCATCTAATCTACAGATCTTCCTAATCGAAATGTCGCATGGCATTTTGGTTTGCAAGTGAGCCTTACAAGCCTTGTTATCCACCAGATAAACTACATCAAAGAGCATGATTTCAGAGAACGATGCTGATGATTAATTTAGTATAAAATGTTATGCTCTGATAATATGGTAAGCTGATTCAAATGGTAGCTGATGTAGGCAAATATCATATATCAGACGCTGCTTTCTTCCTTTTACAGTTCTATGTAATCCCTTTGGAATTCGTTGTTGTTGCGTTTCAGAATCTCTTTTGCTTTGATTCGAGACGGAAACATTGCATCTTCTGTACAGTATCAAACTATCAACACTAAATTTTCAAGCAAAGCATCAAGTCCTCACCACTTGGAAATGGTCAACTCAACTGGGCGCGAGGAAATCCTTCGAACCGTGGTCTACATGGCTCATAATCGTCCCATGAATGTAGTAAGTCTGTTAAAGTGAGGATTAAAACATTTTTCTGCCAACATTAGCCCAAACACTTGACGCAACCTTTATCTTTGCTGGAGTAGAGATAGATAACAGAAGAATTTTGTTGACAACATTGCTATATAATTTTTCGACTTTCATGTCCTCTACTGTCGCATTCTCATCGCTATCGCTGGTCTGACACTGAGTTTCTCCATTCCACTATTTCGAAAGTTCGACGACCCATCGTCTTTTAAAAATAAATTTAGATCGTTTTTTTTATATAGGAAATTCGTCGCTCACCGAAGCCTAGTTATGCTACTGACGCTGCATTGCGGGTGGAATTTGATGTTCTCTGCTTTCGCTTTGATTGACACAATGATCACAGCGTACACTTACGCTACCTGGAAGTGAGCATTCAACCAAGAAAAATAGTCGTCACTAGGGTCCTCTTGATGGAATTATAAATGGATTTGAATTCCCAATGGAATTCCATCACTCCTCATTCATGACACTCTCTCGCGAACAGAGCTACCCATTCCTTTGTTCAATTAAAGGATTTTTGTTGGAATGGAAATTCAAGAGAAGTCGTCACTTTATATTTCACTTCAGGAGGCCTGAGGATCTAGCGAGTTTCAATGATGGGCGTTCCTGCTTTCATCGTAAAATATATGCGATCTACGCAGTTTATGGTATGGTTCTCTTCACGATAGCTTAGTATCGAGTTGCTAAGGTACGATCACATCGATGTATGCAATCACCATTGAATCCGCGTCGATACTTTACAAAACTTATGAAAGATCGGGATATTGTCTAGGATATGCATTGAGTTTCGGACAGGTAGGGAAATTTATTTTATCCATTTTACTGATTATGTTATGCGATGAAATTTACAGTTCATCCTAGCTTCAGTATTTCTTACTGGGACGATTCGAAACTTCGATCTCTCCGAAACTCGCGTTCATTGCGTTGTAGCGTCAAAAGTCGACACGAAGTTTCAACGTCCATTAGCCGTTAGTCACATGAGACGACTCAAGGGAAATGACGTAACTATTGGGTTGAGGAATAAGTAACGCTCGTTTTTGAGCATCGTGTTTGGGCTCATATATCTCCCGCCAATCAAATCTAAACGAGCTGACTTTATAGCATTTTTTCAGGGTATGCTCGAGTATCATAGCCGTTATTATTAGAAATATCACGCTTCCTGTGTAGGAGAGAAATTTAGATTTCAATGTACCTGATAATTTTCGAAAATTTTAGATTTTTTTCGAAATTGTGTAATTTAACGTGGAAACTGTTCGGTAAATTCACACATTCTCAGGTGAGCAGCCCGATACTACACCTCTTCCATGGTCAAGTGAGAATGGTGCTCGATTCATTGTTGTATTTTTATAGACGTTTCAAGGGGAACGTTCGTGAAAATTTGCAGTTCACTTAACTTATTTGTCTACCTTGAGGATCGAAGGTGCTGGCCTATACACTAGTGCGCTCCAGTCACTCACTATGGAGCTATATTATCACTATAAACATTTGGTGCTACTTATGCTCCTATTTGAAAAATAACAGTTTTCCAAAAATATTATTTTGTGACGGAATCAAAAGAAATGCGTGTTTTGAGGACTTTGGATTAAACCATACCCAAGACATAGTAGCCATTCTATAATTGTGGCCACTTGGTGGATGATAGTGCAAAAGTTGCTCGTCAATTTAACCATATAAGGCCTTACATTCAATTAGTACGGTTTACAGGAAATAGCAATAAATGTCGATTTCGAGGCTTGTTTTTCGATATCGGACTTACGAGCAATTTAACTCATAAAGAGAATGCTCCACACTTAGCAAAATTCGTATATATTTTCAACAGGAAAGGTACTCCACATTCAAGCATAATTGAGGTCTTTAGATCTATTGCTAAGAAAACGCGGCTAGCAAAACTTCTTTCGGTCAGTAACTGAAAATCCTACACTCTCGTTAGGCGCATATCTCACACAGGCCTTTACTTGGATATTCCTCTGAATATCATCAGTGTAATGTATAACCATGATACTTTACTACTGCAGCTTAATTGTGGCTCAATAAATCTTCTTCCCTCAGTGCTGACCTGTCAAAATCTCAGGGTGAGGTGCGACAACTTTGAATCCATTGTGATCGCCTAAATGATCGGAGATATATGATATAGTGTGCGCTAAAGAGAGTATGGAAGCCCTTATCGATCATCAAAAACCGGAATATAATTGCACAATTTAGAAAGACGGGAGAGGTCATAATCTGAAATTGGAAAAACGAGCGTTACTTATTCCTCAACCCGATAGTAGACAAGAATGTATTGATGCAACATCACAAAATTGTGTATTTGTAGAGCTTGGGCAAAGTTATAATTGATACTTGCAGATAACTATTTTCATATTCGAGATTATCTGTCTCATCACATTTCGTGCTCTGCTACACCTCAACAAGCAGCGACTTATTCTCCACAATCATGGATTATCTGAGAAGTTATGGTGATTTTACATGCGAAATAACCGAAGGTCATTCAGATATCAGATTATCGAGAATATACGCACACTGAAGCTCCTAGTTCCGGTGGTCGCGTAAGCTCAGAATATTTTCTCTGACTCATTAATTTCGTTCATATTTTTCTTTATAGGAGCCACATCACATTGACATCAATATTGGCGGGATCTGTCGCGGTGTTGCTGTCTATTCATATGGAACCTCAAAACAAAGCAATCGCTGAGGTATCAGAGTATTAGAAATCACTGAAAGTAGGACATCAATGAATATATTGTAGTTCTGGATATCTCGTCTTATCGAAACTAGTGTTGGTAATACGATACGGCTTAGCGATATCGCAACGACTCCCCTCCACTTATTTCGCAATCTCAGGAGGGGTGGCGTAGCGATATCGCTAAAACGTATTGTATTCCAAACACTAATCGAAACTATCTAAACATTTTACCGTTTAATTCCAGGCATGTCTAGGGTTTCTTCATCTTCAATCTCTCATCGTTCCTTTGTTGGTCATCAGCATCGGTAAGCTTCCAAATATAGTTCCATGGTTTTTCAGTTGATAAGTCCTCTGCATCATGTCTAATAACAGGATTCTAAAAAAAATAACCCCTATTACAGAAATAAAAAGAAGCGTCTCGCGCGAATTTCAGAAATTAATCGACTTATTGGAACGAATCTGATGAACGAACACGATCGAGTTATCATGAAGGACTGGTGAAAGGTCCTAGAAGGATTTGATTATCGGCGCCACTCTTTTCCACGACCCGTACACATACCATACTGAACCGAATTTCAAAGACTACTGCAAATTCTAATAAAATTGAACACGTAATTGTGTATGTACCTCGTCTAAGAACGGAGTGGGAAATAGACTCAATGAGGTAATTATGACTTTTCTATTTTCCTTGCCACTTATTATCGGCTAGACCAGTTCATATGTGTACGTGAGATTCACCATTTCATTGTCGAACTAATATGAGAAACACTTTTCATACCTAGAACTGTCTGGGATGTTGTGCATGAAACGGCCGATACGAACAATTCCAGGAAAGTATTATTGATATTTTCGCATGCATCTTGCATTTGATAAATCTCAGTAGCTCATGCACAAACTTCAAGTTTAATACTGATCTATGTGTTGTTATATATCATAATTACTGTAGTTTATGTGATCGATATGATACAAATGTTTTCAAGTTTTGATCCACGTCATTTGCCGCCGACTTTCTGCGTTTCAGAATTGCCGATAAAATGGCGAATACTACCGAGAGCTTAGAGGAAATCTTGAATACAGTTGTTCATATGGCGCAGAGTCGAATAATGATCAGTGTGAGTATTTTAATTTTTTTCAAGATACATATCGTTAAAAATATGTCAGGTTCTCGATTTCCGAATTTTCACCGCTTTCATTGGTTTGATTCTGAGCTTATCATTACCCTTCTTTCGCAGGTAATTCTTGTTACGATGCAATAAATTTGGAGTCGGTTTCAGGAAATTCGTCGCTCACTGAAGTCTCGTTATGCTACTAATGCAGCATTTTGCGTGGAACGTGGTGATGTCATTTGCAACCCTGATTGATAGCCTGATTAGTGCGTACAGCTTTGCGACTTGTCGGTGAGTTGTTTTTGTTTTTCTTGTTTCTTTATTGTTTTAGATTTCTCTCTTTATTCCGTTCATTATCTTGCCGGTTAATTCGACGTGACAATGTTTAGTATACAAAAATCTGAATTTCACTCCGGAAACACTAGTCAAAAATGCCACTCCGGGAAGCCTGAAGACCTAATCGCATACACCGATGGTCATTCGTGCTTCTATCGCAAAATAGTCCACGCGTTTTCAATATATGGTCAGAAAAAAAATATCTTTCGAAACACTGTCTTGTTTTAGGTTGCACGACTTCAATGTGTGCAGTCACCATAGAACGGTCGATTGCTTCCATATTTTACAAAACATATGACAGATGGAGAAATGGAATTGGCTATGCACTCAGTGCTTTCCATGTAAGTTGCATGATTTATGATTTTGACTTACTTTACATAATTGTTGTCCAAGTTTCGTATTCGAATCCCAAGATAAGAATCAAACAACTGAAAACTTGTGTTGAACAAGAGTTCATTCATGCTTCTGGTTTTATCCAGCATGTTGTTTGATCATGAAATTGTATTTCAAAATAGTAGGGTGTTTCAAAAGTCCTGACGTTTTTTTCAAAAATTATTTTCTCAACTGTCAGGAAACATAGCGCATCCAAACTAATCGGCGATGGATGGAGTAACCATTGATCTTCTGTTTCAGCACTTGAGCCAATAAGCTCATTGTAATTTCGATGAACTACACTATGTAGACCAGGCCACACTAAAAACGTTCATTTTCAGTTTTCGTTTTAAAAATCCGTACTCAGTTTTCTGAGTAGATAAAAATCAGTTTATTGTATCAAGCAAGTGAGGAGTGGGCAACACTCAATATGCGTGTCATTCCGTCTTCAAAACTCTCATTGCATCATCACTACGAAAATTGCCATTTCCCACACATTTTTCAATTTTTTTCAGATATCGATGCCGGAAATGGTTTAAAATATTTGGAAATAATTCAAAACGTTAAACTATGACCATTTGAGAATAATCAATGGGGGTGAAAATATAAATCTTAGAAATCGACCCCCAAAAGGATCACGATTTCCAAATATTCTGGCTTATTTCTGAAATAGCGAAAGATATTTCTACTTTGGTAATTTTATTTAAAAGTATGATACCTATTACTAATACGGAATTTATTTTGGCTTCAGATAATCAACCGCCTCTGAGTTATAAAAAATCGAAAATAAGGTCGAAAAACATGTATTTTCTGTTATTGCGTCACCACAATAATGTAGCGAGTTTTATTGATATGGGGTCTCTTCAGACAATTATTCTCGTATCAGAGACGCTTTGTCTGATCATATTCGGGGCTTTGTTACGCATTAATAAACAGCGATTGAGCAGGAAAAGTTTACGAGGACTTTCCGAAAAGTGGGAATTTACTGAATTAAAATAACAGACATAACCACATCGCATACAGATATCAAATAACGGAGAATGTGCGAGCGCTCAAATTAATTGTTCCAATTGTGACGTGAGTTTCAGAATTTTAAAAAAACCAATTCGTTAGCTATTTTATCTTTTTTCAGAAGTCATATTACGTTGACTGTATTGTTAGGTGTTATAATTAGGGGCCACAACGTGGGTTACTGACCTTGCAGAATCTGGTCTAAAGTAGGCTCAATGTGACCGTCAGGGTCTCAATAGCATCTTTGCTTTTGGACGTATGTCGATGGCTCTTCTCTAAAGACCGGGAGAGCGTCAGAGGCGCCCGCGACTCCCCCGCCAGAGAGGGGAGAGAGGCGAGACGAGAGAGAAAGGGGCTGAGCCTCTCTCGCACGCGTCTCTCTCACTCCCCCCGCTCTCGCCTCGCTCCTCCCACGCTCATATTTAATTCGAGCACAAAATCAGGGAAATTATTAAAAATGAAATTTTGTGCTTAAAATTCCTCTAAAATACTAACTAATCGGAAAATCTTCCCGCAAACATAGTGACTTTATTGGAAAGACCATAAATCGCCATTTCTCGATCAATATATCGATTTTAGACCGATTAAAACTAGTTTGATCTTGCATGCGGGTTACTCAATGCATGGAGGAGGTCAATAGCTGCCGATCAAGCTTTCGAGCGAGTGATTGTGTTGCGTAGTTAAGCTGTGCTCCCTCGATCTCGCTATCGAGGGAAATCGAGTGCACCAAAAGTGGGCGGGGCTTGTGGCGGGGCCTAGTTATAATAAATATTTTCTTGTCAACTAATACTGAATCACACGTCAGATCTATCATAGAGATAGGCGAAATGATCAGAATGACATTAAATCCATGACAAAGGCTCTATTCTGTACCTCTACACATGATGTTCTCGTTATAGGAGTGCCTTGGGTTTTTACACCTTCAATCTATCATGGTCCCACTTTTCATCCTTGTTCGACATTGGTACGTTCAGTCTGTTCAGACTTTTTCATTGTGTTGAGATCAGCAAAAGTTGCTCCAGTGAGAAATCAATAGCGCACTGCTGATTTCTTACATTCTATCATATCATAAAACCAATTGGGTATGTCATTTCAGTTTCTTTTCAGGAATAACTCAGAAGTTCGCAAAGAATTGACTCGCATAATTCGTCTCAACAGCTCGGCTCGTATTAGTGAGCAAGATCGAGTTATTATGAAGGACTGGTGAAATAATGACAAAATGACGATTTTCTCTCATTCTGTACACAATTTAAACTGTCTCCGAACACGTATGTATATTCTAAAAATTTTCTCGGAGTAAATTATAATTCCCTTTATATTCTTTTGATCGATGAATGCATCTATAAGATTTACAGAGGTTGGACAGCTAAAAGGGTGAGACAAGAGAAATTTCAATTTAATTTTTCTATTGTTTTTATACATAGAGACCGCAAGCTCCGCCCCTTTAGAGGGGATAGGGAATCGTTTAAAACCTGCGCATCGGAGAGACAATTCGGGTTCGCAATCATGCGATCAAAATCGTTTTCGATAGCTCTCAAGATGCTTTGCAAATGACGAGTGGCGCAACATGTTCGGTCAACTATAAGTAGGTCAAATCGACGATTTTTGTAACAAAATGGGTATTTGAAGGGTTTCTAGTGATCGTACACAGCTGCGCCACTCGAAATTACTTTATTTGTATTTTAGACGAATTTTAAGAATTTTACTAGAATTTTAATAATTTTCTCTGAATTGTCGCTCGAGCGCGAGAGGAGAGGGGCGAGATGGCAGGGGCAAAAATGTTATTCAGACCGAGACCAAGGTATTGAGCACACATTTGGACCTGTGCAACCAATTTGGTAGATCACCCTGCGGTCTCTATTTATACAAACTGCACAAATTTAAATCGTGTAGACAGACAATGAACTTTCCGTCCACTACACTCTCACGTGAACTCTTGTTAGGACATGCCATCGTAGAAATGGGTGTCTTCATTCTGTGCACTCTGGGCGCCCTTCCGTAGTAAAGAGCGTGAGAAATGAACAGCCAAATTCCCACGAACCCATCATTGTCCTCCTGGAATTTTGTAAGATACGAAATATCTCTGAAGTCTACAGGGCGCAAAATAACCTGCCTGAGAACCAAGTATAAGCAGGGCCGACTGGTACAATAATAGAGCGTTTCCTGACCACTGCTAGTTTCTGTCAGACAATCGGAGTTGGGGAAAAGAAAGAGGCAGCAGTTGCATGATATGCTATTTGCCATGCATGACCTCCATTTTCCAATGCAGATAATAATCTCTTTACCTACCATAATGCAATAAATAAGTGTTTACGGCTCGCTTGCCTAGCTGCTTACGTGCAAAACAAAATCGGAAATGAGCGAGAAATAAACGGAGTCGGTGTGAGAAGTAAACGAATTTTTAAAGAAGGGGTGGCACGAACGCCAACACAAAAGCGAGGGATGAAAGTCGATTGCATGCGCGTCGGACGACGATTTCCGAGTGGTAAATGAAAGGACACCGCGGTAGACTTATAAAGGAGATAAGGCCCATCCGATTATTCCCTTTCTTCCGCTTTATTATCTCATTGACGACTATCTTCTTCATTTGCTCATTCACTCTGCAATCATCTCATCATCCAGCCCTTCTCCTTCAATTCGTTGTTTATCATCATCATTGTTTGGCTATTACGCCCACTGACGCGCAAATGAGTGAAACGGGAGAGGTAACTCTTCTTCTTCTATTTTGACTGCACAAATGGCGAGTCTGTTGCGGATCTCTCTAGGATCTCAGTCAACTTGGAAGTATTTTGTCCTAGCATCTGTTTCCGATATCTCATGATTGCCTGCATACTTTGTCTCCATCGTGCATCTCTTCCTCAGCTTCTAAGAGGAAACAACTTTCTGGGCCTCAAACTTTCCGGTTTGTCACGTTTTCCAGTGTGGTTTGTGTCGTTTTCTATGGTCATTGACCATCAAACACCCCATTCTGTCTCGCCCCATGTCTCTTGATATCCCAGAAAGCACTTGTACTCGCAATTTCGGAGATTGGATGCAGAGTGGAAACTGCTCATTCTGCACCCTAACCCCATAAACAACCAACGAATAGAGGAGCACAGTGAATTTCTTCGTGAATTCCCTCTAGTAGAGTTGTGCGATTCGGTAATTCGCATTCCACCACTTATCTGATATTGTCCGAGAATCTCTCAGAAATTGAAATGGATCCGTTTTCGAGACGGATAGTGTCTAAACCATTTTGTGGCTGAACCCTGGTGGTGCGTTCAGTGCATTTCCTCTATGCGATTCGGCTTTCCCCGGACAGTCTAGAGGAAAGATTAAATGCACCATGAAACCGAGGCAAAAGCAAGGGTTTTTTTGGCATCATTGTGCGTCCATGCATTTCATATCGGCCCTCGTTCTCTTATATGGGCCCTGGGTGTGCTATTATCTCTCACATTTCGAGTCCTTCACACTCACTAGTGATGTCGTTTCGGAGTTCGAATCTCTTCATTCAGCACAATCTTTCGTCTGTCTGACCAGCTAGAGAGTGTGTGAAAAGGTAGAGCAAAAACCGAAATGACATCCCTAACACGCACTGAAAAAACACAAAATATTGTGTGTGTACGTTTCCCACGGCAATGAATTTCCACCGACAATTGCCTCTCGACTGTCTGGTCCTCGAGATTAAATATGCCCAAAAATGATGCTATTTACTCCGCACGCTCCCTCGTTTCTCTGTCTGATGAGAGAGCTTTTCCGATAGACATTCTTCATCTCTGCTCTCTCTGGAAAGAGAGCAAAGAACCTCTTATCTGCTCTCCCTCCTCCCTCAATTACCCCTCCTCCTCCTCTCATTGCTCTCCCAATTGATTGGGTTCTTCTCGTAATCTGATATGTGTTGACTCAGAGGGCGAAGCTGAGGGACAAACATCACCGTCGATCCACTTTATCTTCCACTGTTATTCAATGTTTCTTTCCGTGTCACTGACCGCGTTTTTTTCCTGCCTCGGAACGCGAAAGCGATCATATTTCAGCCAAGTATGCGAAGCAAGCCGTCCATTCCGAGATGAGGCCGGCGACTGCGATAGTGCGTGAGTCCTTTTCGTTTATTTGTGCCGCGGAAAACAAACATTTTTGTGTAAACTGTGTCGTTCCAATAGTGATGTTTCTGTAGTTCTTGTGTCTTTTTAGTGTTGTTGGAGAATTCTGATCCTGTTCTTCAAGAAATCCTAGAAGAGGAGAGTTTTCCATTCTCGACCCTTCGGTCTTTTGGCACTATCAAATGTCAGAGCGCCTTATTTGCAATCTGATTCATGAAATTCATGGCAATATGTGTGTTTGGCTGAATAGGAACAGAAACGCGTGGGTCGATAACCTTTCCTAGTATCACTCATGCAGGATGTCATCCATATTTTCTCATGTTCCACTTTGGTGTTGTTCTGTTTGATTATGCGTAAAATGTAGACATGTTATTTTCGTTAGCAGTAACGCCAGGTGTGAAACATGCGTGTAATAGCGAGAACAACGTTACGTCTATCCCATCAGTCTATCATCATTCTGATACTGATTCTCACAGATTTATCCTACTCGCAACAAGACATGGCCAATAATGCGACGGAGACCCTGGATGAGGTGCTCAGCACCGTGGTTTACATGTCGCAGAGCCGCACCATGAATGCTGTGAGGAATTTCGGCATTTTTTTTAGTTTATTCTATCTGTTTCCCTGGAAAGTGTCCGAATCATTTGTTACCGAACCATGGTTTATTCAAATTTGTATGATATTTCCGATGCTCTACTGTCGAATTTTCATCGCCGTTGCCGGATTGCTGCTGGGGGTTACGATTCCAATGTTTCGCAGGTAAATCCAATGCGATTAGTGGCGATTTAAAAATTATACTCAGCAAATTCGTCGCTCACGGCAGTCTTCTGATGCTGTTGATGCAGCATTGCGCTTGGAACGTCATGCTATCTTTCATTTCTCTAATCGACGCGCTTATCACTGCGTACACATTCACGACGTGGGAGTAAGTCACCAAGAAAGATCCAGTGTTTGCACATCCTCTAAATTCGAAAACATCCCTTCCGTGAACTTTTTGTAATCTTCTATAAATTTCACTATCCATTAAAAATTATTCATTCCAGGAAGCCTGAGGACTTAATCGCATTCAACGACGGATATTCCTGTTTCCATCGGAAAATATGGCACATATACGCGGTCTATGGTGAGTAGTAGAGAGAATATCGCAAAATTAGGTTCTCAACAGTGAGTTTGAGACTGGTCCTTCAATTTATGGGGCAGATATTGTCACCATTTTTTGTTGATCTGAGAACCTTGCTATCATAAAATGTTCATTAGTAGCAATAAATTTTGAATATTTCAGGAACGATGACGTCGATGTTTGCGATTACAATAGAGAGGACGGTCGCTTCCAATTTCTACAAAACCTACGAAAAGTCAAGCAAGAGACTCGGCTATGTGCTTAGTGTGGGCCAGGTAAAAGATACTTTCAAGAGGGCAATTGAAGAAAAGCTCGGAATCGTGAGAAGAGGCCAAAGATCAGAGGCGACTCATTTGAATGTGCCTTGATCTCTCCACTGACAAGAAATAATTATACATGGGAATCATTTGCCTACTGTCGACCCCAACCCCACCACCACCTCCACGTCTCAATTCATGCACATGCATGATGATATAATCGCGCCAAATATAGTTTACTAATTCAGTTCGCTCTTGCTTCCCTCTTCCTCGCTGGAGCAATCATCATGTATGACTTCTCTGAGACACGAGCTCATTGTTTTGTCGTGACGAGAGGTGGAGAAACATTCCATCGGCCACTAGCGGTTAGTTTGCATTTAGAATATAGAAACAACGAAGAAAAAACTATCAGTCGAGCTAGGTATTCGGGATATTGGTAGTGATTTTCATCAAAGCTGAAGCTTTGGTGAGAATTGAATTTATCGTCTTGTAAGGAAAATACATGGACATTGTTTTTCCATTCGACAAACGTAATTCCAACATAGAATAGCTAATTTCTAGGCCACGTCTCTCGTTCTGGAGATCGTTTGTCTCGTCATATTCTGTTGTCAACTAAGAGTCAATCGACGGAGACTGAGCAGAGACTATTGTGGCGGACTGTCGGAGAAGTGAGGGACTTGTATTCACGTGTCCATTATTCATTCTTTCTCACAGGTACCAAATAACCGAGAACGTTCGTGCGCTGAAGTTACTCGTTCCGGTCGTGATGTGAGTCCAACTTACCATGTGATATAGACGAACTCGGGAGCAGAATACTCATTTAGAGATGAGATATGCGAAAAAAAAGCATCAACAATGTGAAGAAGCTCCTCATTCGGCATTTCTTTTCAACGTTTTAAATACACATTTAATTTCTTAGAAGTCACATCTCGCTGACTGTCCTGACTGCAGCATCATTTTATATATTCACGTTTATTGACATGGAAGCGCACACAAAGGCGATTACGGAGGTGATTTTTTTTTTAAATTTCAATTTTTACAATTTTTTTTAAACAGGAGAGTCTGGGCTTTCTACATCTCCACGCAGTCATCGTCCCCGTGTTCATGCTTCTTCGACACTGGTAATTATTTTAATTTTATGTGCATTAATGAAATGCGTATTCGGGTATTTTCAAAGAAATATCTAGTGATGATCATCAAATACATTATTCAGGAGGAAAGAAAGACTGCTCCAGAAGACTTCACGTCTCAATCGACTCCAAGGAGCGGCTCTGATGACTGAGCACGATAAAGTGATCATGAAAGACTGGTAAAAAAGTCGAGAATATTCTTGAACTCACCATGACATTTCCGTTGAAACGATTCACTTTAGCATTACTATGTATTGATTATATCATTATGGGACGAAACTTCATATTTATATCCTTGCTCATGATAAAAGGTGCTGTGTTTCAAATGTTGATTGAAAGTTTTGAGCTTCATCCACGTGATCATTTGTTTTCAATTAATTCTGATGTTACCGGAATGCATCTTCTATAATGATTTCCCCGCGGCCTTCCTCTATGATGTCTCTCATTACTCTTTCCAGCTTAACTGTTGTATTGTGTAACTCCCCTCCTTTTTCCCGTATCTTCACGAGGCGTTTTGAACTTTTTCAATAGAGCAATTGATTCGATTCTAGTGAGCATCTAGCTGATTCCTGGACTTTCTGCCTAAGTGCGATAAATTGTGAGAACTAGGATTGACTGCGCAGTTGTTTTGGAAATTTGTAAATTGGAAGACAAATGTATTTTGTATCCGATTAGACAAAGTGGAAGAGGGACAGCGTGATATTGTTATTCTTGCGTATTCTTGTTATTCTGAATATTCTTTAATTCCTCATTCTTTTTTTAGTATGGATGAAGCGAATAACTCTCAAAACATTTGGAATGTATCCGAAGAAGAAGTGAACCTCGCAGCCCACATGGCAAACAGTTCTTACATGCACTGCGTGAGTCTTCAATCTTTTTTGTGCCGAATCAACGTGTTGAAATTATTACTATCGCTTTCTTTTTTCAGGTCATTTTCTTTCGCATTCTGACTTCGATCACCGGGATTGGGTTGCTTTTTTCAGCAATATGCATGAGGTATGGTCAATAAAACATCTTGATACCTAATTGTGTATTTCTTATTCATGAAACAATTTTCACATATTATGGTTGGTCGTAAGATATTCCAGATGGAGACTTCCTCACGGTAGTTTGGTGATTCTTGTGACTCAACAGTCGGGTTGGGCCATGCTCATGGCTATATTCACCCTGACAGAGTCTTGTCTAACTGCCTATGTATTTGTTGTATGGAAGTGAGTTCCCTGTATCCGCCACGTAATACATTATTTTCATTATCAGAGATCCGCAGGACTTATTTCTCTACAAAGACAGTACGAGTTGTTTCCACCGTTCGGCATGGCTTATTCTTTCACTTCATGGTATCTTTTTGAGCATTTTATCATTATAATAATAAGCCCATTTTGTTCATGATGTATTTTAGGTAGCATAATTTCGATGGTTTTCATAACTATCGAACGAGCCTCAGCTTATTTGCGGCGAAGAAGCTATGAGAAATCAAGCCTGCGGCTAGGATGCATTTTGACGATATGCAGTGTACGGTATTCGCTATTCAGTTCTTCATTCATCACTAGAGAAGTCAGCAGATGCGAACACATTATGCATTCAGTTATCGCTCACGTTCCTACTACAGTATGGGGTATACATTCACTACGATTTCGGGGAAGTTCGTTCTCGATGCACGGTGATAACTCCATCGGGTGAAGATTATCATCAAATTATGGCGGTTTGATCAAATAATAACGCAAATCTAGAGAACTATATTATGCAGTTCATACTACTCGGACTGGAATTGCTCACTATCATGTCGTACACAATATTGTTGCGAAGGAACCGAGCAAAGCTTGCGAGAGGGTGCGAAACGTTAACGGAAAGGTATGTTCGTTATCTATCACATTACAAGTATCATTTTTGTTCAGATTTCAACTCTCCGAGAATGTACGATCGTTGGAGTTTCTGGTTCCAATTATCTTGTAATATACATTGTATGCCTAATAATGCTTTAGATTTATTGTTTTCCAGGAGCACCACTGGATTCAATGTCGCCGCTATTTTTATGTTTGTATTGATTAACTCTCTCAATCTCGATAAGAGAAACTATGCTCTGTGTGAGGTGAGTGAGAAAAGGAATTTCTGGATCGAAGAGTGCTCTCATCATTCTGCACAATATCTCGCCGGTCAGAGTACCGAAAGAGCGTGCAACTGGAGAGAGCTGATGTTTGGTGCTGAATAGAAGTGGGAGTATGATTCAATTCTCAGGAGAGCATTTCTTTCCTGCACCTGCAGACTTTTGCTATGCCGATCGTAATGTACGTAAATAACAGGCGAGTAAAGCTCATCATTCTCATTATTGTAGAATGATTTTGCAGAAGGGAAAGGCTATTTAATGAGCGATTGCTCACAGTCAATCGAGCGAGAGACGAAGGTTTCACGAAAACTCACATTGCTGTGATTCAGAAGGCATGGTGAACAACCAGCCCACACCAGTTCGCATCGAATAAAACATTTGCACCCGGGTTGTTCCCTTACACACATGTTATTAGCACAATGTGAGCATCTCTAAGTCGAAATTGATCCGCGAATTCATGTACTGTGATCTATCTTCATTCATATCTTTTGACGCATGATTAATGGTTGAGAGCTGTCGTGCATCGGCTTATTAATCGTGCCATCATCGCGAGAACTATTCAAAACGCACACTCCACATTTCTGATTCTATGTAATCAAGCGTAACGCTTTGTATGAATCAAGATTTGATTCGTTAAATAGAAAATATTCTCCGAATATGGTCTCTAAGTAAAAACATACCACGAATTCGTTTTGTATCGAGTAATTTGTATCAGGTCGGTCAGAAAGTTTCTTTCTTTTTTACGCTCATCGATTCTGACCTATATTATTCTTGTTGTTTGATCGATCAGCATATGGCTTTACATAATCAATGAGGGCATTGTTGCTCTTTTTAGCGCACATTATATCAGGGCTGAACAATCAGTATGAGGGACACAAAGTAAAGTTAAATTCACAGTGGTTGACCATGAATCGCATCTGTATCTCAACCCAGTGCAAAGTGGAAAGAAGTAATAGGGCCGAACCAGTGTCACATTTATAAAGTACGATGATTGATGATTATCATTAAGTTATTGCGAGGAAATTATCGCAGCATGCTTAATAGAAAAGCGCTTGTGAAGATGCAACAGACGGTTCTGGAACTCTCGAAAAACAGTTTCCATCACACAGCTGTCGAGTCGATAGATCTTCAAATGTCAATTCAAGTGCATATCAAAGTACAATACCTAGTGAGTCCCCAATACAAATTGAGAGAGGATCCCATTATCCAGAAATTAGCTGAATTTTCTTGAACTTTGATATCGATAATTGAAGATTGAAAACAAGACATATAGCTGCGTCCCTTTTTGTATAGGGTCAGAAGGGCGGTTATTTCGATGCTAAAAGAATAAGCAACTCTTGTTCTATCGTTGTTTTCTTGGGTAGAACTTGGTGTTCGCTATTTTCTGTAATGGGAGGTCGTGACGGTACACACCGAAAATCATGTTTTATTGCAATAACTTGTTATTTTACGCATTCGTGGTATTCTATTTAACTCCCTTTCTTTATTCAGATTCCATGCTGAACATATCCTCCGATGAGAAAGATCTGGCGAATTATCTAGCGAATAGTACTGCAATGCATTATGTAAGTTCCTTTATAGTATTGACAATATTTTCACGATTTATGTATTTTTTATTCATTAGAGATTGTTGTTTTCCGCTTGATTACCAGAATAGCAGGTCTTTTCGCACTTCTGACTCTCATTCCTTTCCAGCGGTAAGCTAATCTGTTTTATAGGGTAATAAGTGTATCTAAGCTGGTCTGGAGATCTAGTTCCTGATCGTCTTGCATTGTTTTCAGCGCATTTTTATTAATGTACTTAATCGACAAATTGACCATAACAAGTACTACTCATTCAGTTCCTCCAAATGCTTTATCGCCCATAGGAGCCTGATTACTTTGCTTGCTCAACACTGCCTCTGGGGTGTCATCCAATCTATCGGAGTGATTGTTGACAATTGCATCGTTGCTTACAAGCATATTTCGTATCGGTAAGACAATGAGCTCACGACCTAATTTGAAAGTAATTTTAGGAGCACCGAAGTTCTGTTTCTGTTCAACGACGGTCTTCTCTGTTTCCTCCGGAGTGGTGCTTGCATGCTTGCGTTTCAAGGTAATAAATAACAACTGAGACTGGATAGAAACTCGGGCTTGCAGGTGGTATTTACTCTTTACTTGTGATTACGGTCGAGCGATATTACGCTTCGAAAACGTATGCGACTTATGAAAAGTCGGGTTTGAGATTAGGAATTGTGCTGAGCTTCGTTCACGTAAGTCAATTCATTTTTTTAAAAGAAAATAAATAAGATCATGTAAGCTCATTCTAGCTTTATCTTTCTTCTATTTGGTGGTGTACTTTTACGATTTCGATCAAACCCACGCTCGATGCATCATTGCGTCCTCTAAAGGAATGCATTTCCACAAGTTTCAAGGGGTTTGAGAAATATCATGTGATCTCCATTCTAAACTCATTTCAACAGATATTCCTCACATTTCTCCAACTCTTCTCTTTGTGATGTTCTATCATCTACTGCGAATGAATAAGCGCAAACTTGAAAAGGGATGCGCAACTCTTACTGAACGGTTTGTGCTTATTTCTCTTACAATTATCAATTTGTTTCGTACTAATGTAACAGCACAAACCGAACAGTTGAAGGTATCAACTAACTGAGAATGTGCGCACGCTACATTTGCTCGTGCCAGTCGTCTGGTATGTCAAGAGCAATTTATTCGCTAAATAAATACGCAGAATGACTCAATAATTTAGTGTAAACAATATTAAAATATTTTGGTTCAGTAGTCACATCTCAGTCAATCTCGCTGTAGTCGTATTATACGTGATCTTGCATTCACTTGATTAGGATATCTTTCAATCGTCTATCGGAGAGGTTCGTTTACATCTTTTCATAAAAGTACAAAAAATATAAATCAGGAAGCACTTGGATTTCTTCATCTTCATTCACTTCTCGTTCCGCTGATTATGTTCCTTCGATATCAGTACATGATTCACCGCATTCAATGTAATGCAGGGATATTTCAGAAGGGAACTCTCCTCACAACAGCTTGTCGTGTGTTATATTTTTGTGTTATATTTTTGCATTGTATTTTTCGAATTTTCCTGAAGTGAAAACGTCTTATTTTTTTCCATATGTCCACCCACAGATACGATCAAATTCTCTATGAGTAAACCGAGATTCACCAATCACTTTGCTCCTACCTTGAAATGTTTAAGAGACCGTCTCGGTTATTTTGGACCACCCTCCGGAACCGTTGAGCTAGCAATGAGAATCACAGGGTCATACTTGGGTACTAGGAGGGTCTTGGTCCCGTATTTGACAAACGGTCACTTATTTGTTGTTACTGCCGTGCAGAAGGGAGGAAAGTGAATTACAAGGTAAAAAGGTCGAAAAATCATATTTTCTCAACCATTCGGGATATATCCAATTTCTCTTTTGCGTTACTCTAGACGTGCCCTGAGACTCAGGAAAAGTTGTTCTGATTGATTTCTAGTCGTTTCCAAACTGGAGTTTTTGACTTTGAATTTCAGTTTTTCAGATAAAGTTGTAAATTTTTGGCCGATTGGAAACTAGTCATTATACGTGTTTTATAGCTCTTGCCTGTGTGCATCATAATCATTACTAGAACTGTTCTTTCAGGGATGCAGAAGCCGGATATATTTTATCAAATCTAAAAAAGTCTCGATTTTGAGGGTTTTTCGATCATAGCTTTTTAATTTCTTGTTTTCATGAGCTCTAATAGCGAAATTCGTATTCTACGCTCAAAGATACGTCTGAAACACCTATAGTCTGAAATTAATATTTTTTCAACTTTTCCATGATCGAGGCCATTTTTGGGTCAAAAAATCGAAATCTCAAAGCTATCTGACTATAGGTGTTTCCGACGTATTTTTACTCGTAGAAATCGAATTTTTATACTAGATCTCACCAAAATGCGAAAGAAAAAAGTTATGCTCTAAAACTCTGAAACTTTCAATTTTTGGGTCATAACATTTTTCTTTCGCATTTTAGTGAGCTCTAGTATGAAAATTCGAATTCTACGGCTAAAAATACGTCGGCAACACCTTTAGTGAGATATTTCTGAGATTTCGACTTTTTGACCCAAAAATGGCCTCGACCTTTCGAATTTTCATACTAGAGCTCACTAAAATGCGAAAGAAAAATGTTATGACCCAAAAATAGAAAGTTTCAGAGTTTTAGAGCATAACTTTTTTCTTTCGCATTTTGGTGAGATCTAGTATAAAAATTCGATTTCTACGAGTAAAAATACGTCGGAAACACCTATAGTCAGATAGCTTTGAGATTTCGATTTTTTGACCCAAAAATGGCCTCGATCATGGAAAAGTTGAAAAAATATTAATTTCAGATGAATATGACTATAGGTGTTTCAGACGTATTTTTGAGCGTAGAATACGAATTTCGTTATTAGAGCTCATGAAAAGAAGAACTAAAAAAGCTATGATCGAAAAACCCTCAAAATCGAGACTTTTTTGGATTTGATAAAATATATCCGGCTTCTGCATCCCTGAAAGAACAGTTCTAGTAATGATTATGATGCACACAGGCAAGAGCTACAAAACACGTATAATGACTAGTTTCCAATCGGCCAAAAATTTACAACTTTATCTGAAAAACTGAAATTCAAAGTCAAAAACTCCAGTTTGGAAACGACTAGAAATCAATCAGAACAACTTTTCCTGAGTCTCAGGGCACGTCTAGAGTAACGCAAAAGAGAAATTGGATATATCCCGAATGGTTGAGAAAATATGATTTTTCGACCTTTTTACCTTGTAATTCACTTTTCTCCCTTCTGCACGGCAGTAACAACAATTAAGTGACTGTTTGTCAAATACGGGACCAAGACCCTCCTAGTACCCAAGTATGAGCTTGTGATTCTCATTGCTAGCTCAACGGTTCCGGCCAGGGTCCGAAATGCTCCAAAATAACGGAGCCGGTCTCTTAAGAGAGCAGATCGGTTATTTTGGACCACCTCCCGGAACCGTTCCTCTAGCAATGAGAATCCCCAATCCATACTCGGATGGTAAGTGGGCCTTGGTCCCGTAATAGACACCATACCACTTATTTGTCATTGGTGCCTCGGGACAGGGAGAAACACGATTTTGAAGTAAAAATGGTCGAAAAATCATAATTTTTCAACCAAGCAAAATCGATCCAATTTCTCTTTTGCGTTAACTTGGGATGCCCTGAGGCTCTGAAATATCTGTTCTGATCGATTATTGGTCATTGAGATGATGCCTTTTTTGATTTCAAATTTTTATATAAATTTTGTAGCCCGTGCATTTCTGTAACGGATCTACTTAAAATCGAGTCGATTGATAAATGAACTTTTCTAAACCTTTCGTTCAAAACCAAAAAATGCTCGATTTTGGCCTTTTTTTGAACATAACTTTGTTCTTCCGTGGTTTCATGAGCTCTAATACCTAAATTCGAATTATGCACGCAAAACTACGCCAGAAACTAATATAGTCATATTTTACTGAGACGAAATTTTTTTCAATATTTTTGATTACCCCGGGTTCATGGTCATTTTTGGGTAAAAAAGTCGAAATCTCAAAACTATCTGACTATAGGAGAGCTTACCAAAATGAGAAAGAAAAAAGTTAAGTCCTGTTAAATGATTTTTCAATGGAATTCTACATAACTTTTTTCTTTCTCATTTTGGTAAGCTCTAGCATGAAAATTCGATTTCTACGAGTGAAAATACACCAGAAACACCTATAGTCAGATAGTTTTGAGATTTCGACTTTTTTACCCAAAAATGACAATGAACCGGGGGTAATCAAAAATATTGAAAAAATTTCGTCTCAGTAAAATATGACTATATTAGTTTCTGGCGTAGTTTTGCGTGCAGAATTCGAATTTAGGTATTAGAGCTCATGAAACCACGGAAGAACAAAGTTATGTTCAAAAAAAGGCAAAAATCGAGCATTTTTTGCTTTTGAACGAAAGGTTTAGAAAAGTTCATTTATCAATCGACTCGATTTTGGGTAGATCCGATAGAGAAATGCACGGGCTGCAAAATGTATATATTTATTAACATTTCAGCTGATGGCAACAAACGTATTCGCGGCAATCGTAGGAATTGTATTGCTTACCAGCTATCACTCTCTCTCTGTATGAAGTATGAGTATCAGTTGTAATTTTTAGAAAAAAAATTATCAAGATGGTAACTTGCCCACATCAATTTGGGTATGCTTGTGGCTCAATATTTCGCCTGGACTTGGCTATTGCCACTGTGAATACTTGTGGATAATTACATATCTGCATACGTACAGTCGTGCGCATAAGTCACCGGACACTTTTTATTTCTTTCATAACTTTTGACTCATGAGATATTTATGGGTCAACATCTGACATGTCATAGCATACCCATCGAGTGTTAGGTATATGCCATAGGGATATCACATAACTCCCTGGCTGTTGCGTAGTGAAGTCAAAATCAATCAATACTTTCTCAACAACAAAAAAATTCTTGAATGGATTTTTCCCTGAACACCAAACTTTCTGATATTTTAGATCAGTAGGAGAGCTACCCAGAAAATTTTTTTGAAGTTGCTGCTCTACCGCACTTTGGCTACAGAAGTGCTCAAAGATGAGTCCCGTAAAAATGGATTTTTGTTCATAGACATGTTAGAGTCTAGTTCCAAAGCTCAAAATGATCCGTACCACAATTCCTGATCATCCCCAAAGTTTGATGACGATAGCTCTTAATTTGCCCTCAGGGCACGATTTTTTCTCTTTTTCACGAGTTTTTTTCTCCCTATTTTGGATGATTACAATTCTGAGGGAGATTTTCATTCAAAGGTCTTTCCAGGATAGAATGGCGGCATATCCATGGAAAATACGATTCCCAACTTTTTAGAGCATTTGGATAACTTTCCAGTCTGTGGCAGCCGAAAATCCGAGGTCAATCGATTTTCGACTCAAAAAATGACCATCATCATGGTTGAAGTCGAAAAACTTTTTCTCTCACATGGGAAGGGTCACAGGACACATTCTCTGATCGGCACCAAACTTTCAGTACCGACTAAATCGACTACGCTGATTTCAAATCTGTTTTCTATATCTGCATAATAGGTCATAGAAAAATCGATAATTTCGGTTGTGTACTAGAGCCAGTGCCGAGTGAGGTATGAGCGCTCTCAAGAGAGCGCTGGAATGTGGCAGCGTGGTAGAGGGGTTAGGAAGTGGGATCACAAAGCGGAGGGTCTGGGTTCTATTCCCACGCTCTGCAAAATCTTTTCCCACTTTTTGCGCAACCTCTTGAGAAGTTGTAAACAAAAACAATTTTATGAACAACAACATTAACAAACTTTTGACAATTTAGCAAGAGTGAAATGCGATCACAAAGCATTTGAAGCACAGAGTCTTGTGGCATTTCGGACATAGAATGAACGAGGGCCTAGTGCATGGGGGAATGGCGCAACCTTTGGTATTGACAGAGCGGGGAAAACACACTTGGACCGGAGTCTGGAAACGAGTGGGAGGGGGAGAATCTAGATAGCCAGCGCGAAACCAAGCGTACTGGATGAGGGGACGGAAAGTGGGGGCACGAATGATCGAATAGCAGAGGGAGATCAATTTGAGGATGGAGTCCCTCTGGTAAGCAATGAAATCAGGACAGTTCTTGAAGCCGTAGGACTGGATTCTCCTCACCAGACCCTTGAACGGACGAAAGAAATATACGTCCAAGGGTTGGATGAGTCCAGTGGATCCAGGGGGAATCTGGCGGGTGTCGAGTGTCTTGCCAGTGGGAAGGGCGGCGGTGATAGCTGCCGTGTCCTTGAAGGCGGACCACGAGTCGAGTAGAATGAGGAGATCAGAGGGAGTGGATGGAGTGTGGATGCACTGCAAGCAGGACAGGATCAGGGTGAGCCACGATGAGTCTCTTCATTCGACACACTCTCTCGCCACTCGGCCGGACTAGAGAGTGTGTGAAATGAAGAGACCGCGATCCGTAATTCGAACTCTATTAGTGAAACTATGTGTAAATAGTAGATTGATCACCTTGCATGTGCTTCTTCGTCATGATGTGAGTCGTTCCGCAAGTGACGTAGAGGTTGTGAGCGGAGAAGACTCTCTTCGTCTTGGGAAAGACGCCTTTGGGCTCTTGCAGATTCACGTATAGTTTCTCCCCCATTGACCCATCAGCGAACACAATCGGCATGACTGTGTAGCTGTGGGTCAAACTCGCCTTGCTCTTGACACCCTTCACAACGGTCCGATCCCCCATCGGCGCCAGGCTCCTGTAACGACCGTAATGAGGGAGAGGGGAGTGGTACAGTAGGAAGAGGAAATGTTACGAACCTTTTGCTATGCATTTCCTTGAGGAAACCGCTCTGATCCGCGTTGGCAATGGAGTTGAGGGGACGGCTCTTCATCTCCTCTCGAATCACTGCCACGAATGCGTCGGTAGCCTTCTTGATCTCCTCTGCCTCCACCAAGTTCACTTTGGAGACGAACTTGGTGGTCTGGCGCGAGCAGATCCGATGCTTCCTCTTGAAGTGAGTGATGAAGGAGGGAGAGGCCTCGAAGCCAGCCACGTAGTGGTGCTCCCTGTTGATGTCGAGGGCCATCACCTCGAGGTCACAGTCGTGAAGAGTGAACCCTGCCACAGGAAATGATGAAATAGTAATGTGGCTACAGTAACCGAGTAGAGGAACCCACCAAGGATTACGGTAATGCAACACAAGGGTAAGGGATACGGTAAGGAGTGAATAGAACCGACCTCATTCGTCTCGAAGATCAGTGAGTCGAGGCCTGCCTCACGAATGAGATTAGCGAAAGTCTCTGCTAACTTGGATTCTTCCCGAGTGGCAGCGGAGAGGTCGGAATCGATACCAATTAACTTGGCCAGCAATTCGACAACCCGGGGCGCAGAGAAGATGGGAGAACATGCTTCGCCCCCTCCCCTACTTCGCCGGTTCCTGGGAATTGTGTCCTGTTCCCATGCCCGATTCCCACGAGTGCAAGTAAAGTGCAAGTATAGCAACATAGAAGTGATCAAAGAACACACAAGTCATTGAAAAAAAAATGCAAAAGAGTTTGCAGAGCGTGGGCATAGAACCCAGACCCTCCGCTTTCTGATCCCACTTCCTAACCACTCTACCACGCTGCCACATTCCAGCGCTCTCTTGAGAGCGCTCATACCTCACTCGACACTGGCTCTAGTACACAACCGAAATTATCGATTTTTCTATGACCTATTATGCAGATATAGAAAACAGATTTGAAATCAGCGTAGTCGATTTAGTCGGTACTGAAAGTTTGGTGCTGATCAGAGAATGTGTCCTGTGACCCTTCCCATGTCAGAACTTCCCGACCAATTTTTTTCCCGGTGTATTTTTGTCCGTTGATTACGAATTTCGATATAAGAGCTCATGATGTCATCTATGAAAAAAGAAAAAAAATCAAAACGTTTTTGTAACAAGTGTGCCTCAGTAAAGCGGTCATAACTCGCTTCGAAATGATGCTAGAAACTAACCGAATCCATCGTTCGAATCAGGAGACTGAGATGAGCATTTTCTTCGAAAACCAGCCGATTTCTGCAGTTTTTGATTTTTATCTTTTTTCATTGATGACACCATGAGCCCGTATATCGAAATTCGAAATCAGCGGACAAAGTTACAGCAGAAAAAATTTTAGTCGGAAAGTTCTGAGAGAAAAAGTTTTCCGAGTATGAAAAAAATTCAACCATCATTTTTTCATTTTTTCATTTTTTGGTCATTTTTTGGGTCGAAAATCGATTGACCTCGGATTTTCGGCTGCCACAGACTGAAAAGTAATCCAAATGCTCTAAAAAGTGGGGAATCGTATATTCCATGGATATGCCGCCATTCTGTCATGGAAAGAGACCTTTGAACGAAAATCTCCCTCAGAATTGTAATCATCCAAAATAGGGAGAAAAAAACTCGTGAAAAGTTAAAAATTCGTGCCCTGAGGGTAAATTAAGAGATATCGTCATCGAACTTTGGGGATGATCAGGAATTGTGGTAAGGATCATTTTGAGCTTTTGAACTAGTCTCTAGAATGTCTATGAACAAAAATCCATTTTTACGGGACTCATCTTTGAGCACTTCTGTAGCCAAAGTGCGATAGAGCTGCAACTTGAAAAGTTTTTCTGGGTAGCTCTCCTATTCATCTAAAATATCAGAAAGTTTATTGATCAGGGAAAAATCCATTCATGATTTTTTTTTTTGAAAAAAATTTGATTGATTGCACCTTCACTGCGCAACAACCAGGGAATTCTGTGATATCCCTATGGCATATACCTAACACTCGGTGGGTATGCCATGACATATCAGAGGTTGACCCATAAATCGATCATGATTCAAAAGTTATGAAAGAAATAAAAAAGTGTCCGGTGACTTATGCGCGCGACTGTACATATTTAGGTTGTGAGATTCATTCAATATTCATTTAGGAAGGAAGAACGCCATCACAAACACGTGTTGGATGTGAATTGAACTCGCGGTGAAGTTGTCGTAGTCAACCATACGCAGGCAATTCAGAAGTCGTGGTGATGATTTGTTGTGAGACAGGATACAGACGGAACAAATGTACAGTATGACGCAACCACACTATTGTTTTCATCAATACCAAGCTTTGAAGCCGCATCGAATAATTATTTTCGTGATTTTTATTCGTTTCTAGTGTTCCGAAATCTTTCAGAAATGTTCAATAGAAATTGTCAAGTTTTTGTTATACCATTAAAGTTCCGCTGAGCCTTGCCTTCAATAGTGTGTTTTCCACCGAGATGATTTAATAACTGCTTGTATGGTTCACTGAAACCAGTTAATTCCCAGAAAGCGAATTCCCAGACAACTTACGTCTCGAAAACAACAGTTATGTATCTAGCAAGAATAGTTGTTTTTGCGCTTTCGTTTTCTGAGATCAGTCGGCTTTTCTTCGTACGATTATTTTTCGCATCACTGGACGCAGCTGCAGTTATTAGAACCAAAAAATATTTTTCCCAGTTCAATTGCACCTGATTTTCTTTGTTGAATAGCTACGCCTCATTTCTAGGGCATGAACTATAGGATAATCCGTCACTTTCTGGTGTACTGTGAATACGATCTGCATCCATTTGACTCTGGACCACTCAAGCACAGTAATTCTCGTGCCTTTGCCTACATGAATAATTTTTTCTCGATTTTCTCACCAGTACTCCTTGACAAGGAAATTTGAATTGCAGTCTTTGACAAGGTCAATTACATTGCACTTTTCCTTTGAGACATATTCTTCTCGTCTACATAGATTAGTTTCGATCTATTTCCATCTTCATTCTAAACTGGAAAGTACAAAATCTTTCACTAAGTCCTAGGAAAAGGATATCATTCAGACTCGACAGACTTCCCTCTCCCTAGTGTGTTCATAGGATCTACGTACCCTTGTCCGCGATGTTTTAGCGTGCGAACCCAGAGAAGTTTCACCAATTGCTCTGATTATTCATGGAATGTTAACGAGTCCATTGAGAGATTGAGGAAGACTAGAGTGAATTAGGCGGTACCAGTAGATCTTTTGAGTTAGTGAGTTCTTCATTCCAATCACAAGCGCATTCGTTTTCCCATTCATGATCTTTCATTTGACGAGAGGAAGCTGTCTCTAGGGATTAGTAGTATTATCAAATGAATAATTTTTCGAAATAAACAGAAACCATATTGAATGATCTCGGTATGCTTTTTCACTCCTGTTTTCATTTCCCAATCCTTGCCTAATCGATAGACCGCGCCGAGAGCAAATTAGTACGTCACACGTAGAGTGATTTTTAACGCTTAATTATTCCGTGATTATGTTTTCACATTGACGCATTTTGTGAGCATAATTGTACGGTGATTATTAGTTCTTTCCAGGTACTCAATGGACAACCACACGGCCAGTCAAGTGGAATTAGCGGAATACCTTGCGGCCAGTACATTCATGCATTGTGTGAGTAATTGTTATAGCCGGAAAGGGGAAATTTGCAATAAAATTTTTGAAAATTATTTGAAAAATTCAGATTATTGCATTCCGACTGGCGGTTGGCGTGCTAGGCCTGTTCGGTCTTTCCATTCTGCTACGATACCGATCGTAAGCAATCGTTTCAAGCATCTCAAGAGTTCTGACACCTCAGGAAATTTATTGCTCACTCAAGCCTCGTGATGCTGTTGTCCCAGCACTGCTTCTGGAGTTTTATCCAATCTCTAGCAAATGTCATCGAGAATTCCATACTTGCTTATCAATTCGCTAATTACAAGTTAGAATATGATCGGTTAAAATCATTCCAAGAAACCCTTTCCAGAGATCCCGCCACATTTATCAGCTTCAACTCTGGTACCGTGTGCATTGTGCGCACGGGATGGATATTGTTCTCATTTTATGGTATTAATGCTGATTTATTCCGTCATTCCTTAGAATATCCAGGTGGCCTCACAACTATGTTTGTGATTACTATTGAAAGAGCGGTGGCGTCCCACCGCTACCGTTCGTATGAGAAGTCGAGTTCTCGACTAGGACTGGGCCTGACGGTAGTTGAGGTTAGTGCAAGATCTTATACGGCAGTACTGATATACTACCGTTTGTCAGCTAGGAATAGTCGTTGGACTATCGTATCTCGTCATTTACTTCTACGATTTTGATTTGGAATATGCACGTTGCTCAATGGTGACAAAGAAAGGGCAGACCTTTCACATGATTCAGGGAGTGAGTTTCATCTCTGATTCTAGATAAAGCAATGATAACGCCATTGTAGACAGGATTAATACTAATTCAATTTTACTCAACGATAACATTTTATCGTTTACTAACACTGAATAGGAGAAAAGTTTTAGGCGTATTTTATGCACTATCTGAGAGGTGAGGTATTGTGAAGGATTCTCAGAGATCTTATGGCTTATTTTTTGGAGATGTTAGCTTTTCTGATCGAATATTTTCAGATATCAGCTCTCAGAGAACGTCAAAACACTGGAATTACTCGTGCCTATAGTTTGGTAAGGATTACCGTGACTACCGTCAACGATTTTATGATTTTTAGTAGTCACATCTCTCTCAATCTCATTGCCGTTGCTTTGTTCATGCTGATTCAAATGTTACCTTGGAATCTGAGCACCGCGCAAAGTGCAGTGGCTGAGGTATGGTTATGAGCATGGAAACGTAAGTTAAATCCATTTTCAGGAATCATTAGGATTCCTTCACTTGCACTCGGTAATCGTTCCCGCTGTGATCTACCGAAGGCATAGGTTTGTTCCTCAGAAATTGTTTCGAAAATAAAAACTAATTTTAGGAGCAACAGCTCTTCAAAACAGCGCGTCTTACGTGCTAATCAAGTTGATCCAGGATTGAGGGAGAGACACATAGAAATCGTGGAGCAAGCATGGTGAACGAGCGAAAGTTCATGTGATTCAAAGATAAATTTGAATGATGTAACTGAAGGGAAATTTCAGGGTTTTTCTCATTTATTCCAAAGCACAAAAACAATTTTTTTTATAACAACAATGAGATATCGCTACAGACCATGCAATGCTCTTGAACCGAAATATTGAATAAACCATCGTTCGTTGTCGGAAAACTTACTAATTTTACCAAGCCGAATAAATGACTGTAGAAAGTGTTCAGCTGCTCCTAGTAGCCAGTAGTTCAGCAAAAACATCTGAATGAAGAAAAAGGAGGGGCAATTTTGCTGACATTGTATTTTTCTGACTTTCATGTTATTGAAGACAGCAAATGCAGATAAATCTGATGCTCCAGAATATAAAGCAGTACTATGAATATGCATGAGTTTCCTGTTATCGGTGCTGGTGGATTGTTTTCACTTTTTTCCATTGTTTGTAGAGCGGATTGTTTGAACGTCATTCATCTCCGCAGATATGAGATATTGAGGTATCCACCTTAGACTTTCGATGTTTTCATTAATCTTCAATTCATTTCTAGTCTCGATCGCTATTAAAGATGATGCGGGTCAAAAGCAAGATGATGGCTGACGTACTGGTTGTGCGGCATCACAAGAAGTTGGTGAATATCCAAAAAAATTGCGACATTTTATTTTTTGAGAGATTCTGAGTGGGCACGGTATTTCCGGTTAATCACTGTGTTAACTTTCTGCTGCATTGTGCTTCTTTACGTGGTTAGTGGTTTTTCAATTGGTTTATTATTCTATTGCCGTTGGCAGCGAATTTTGCCAGTTGAAAAATAAAGCCTTAAAAAAGATATTTTATTTTATTTCAGGTCACTGTAATAACGGAAGGGTCAGTTCACCTAACATCGTCTCTGATAATTTCTGACCAAGAGAACGTCAACGTCACTATTCACCAATACTCGGAAGAACTAATCGAGTTCAAAGATGTCGTCCTCAAGCTTCGTTTCACTCGCTTGCCATTGAAATTCACTGAAAAATGCAAGTTGGAAGGCACAAGTGAGTGGTATTCGTAGGCATTTGTGAGATGATTTTCATCACAGACACATCCCTTCTCATATTCGTTCTGTCTACACCGTCAAAGGGATTCTCACGCGAAGCGATTCGAGCGACGTGGGCAAACTCTGAGAATTCTCATGCAATTGAGGTGATTAGGAACTGGTCACATAATTATGATTACTGGGTTGTTTCCCGATTCCGAATGTGCTTTCTCTAGAATAACAAGACTCGTGTTTTCTTCTTCATAGGTAGCGGAGATGCGATCAGCGATGATTTGCAACAAGAAGTTTGTTGATGAATCAGGAGTTATAAGAGCCTCAGAATTCAGATAGAAAATCACAACGACATTATCATAATCGATGTCGAGGACGTCTACAGGAACCTCGTTTACAAAGTAAGAATTTGTTCGGCTACAGCAATAATAGTGATTGATTAGACAGCAGCGATGTTGTTCATCTCGACCAAACTCTGTTCGTCTTCGTTTGTGATGAAAGTGGACGAAGATGTGCTCTTCAACATTGATCGACTTTATGAGAAAGTAGTTTTAAAATTATATATTATTCAAAGTGTAGCATAGTTTGTTTCCTCAAGAGATATGATAATTGCAGGTCATTTGCAGGTCCTCGACAATGTCGCTCCTGATGATCCTGCTATCTACTGCAAAGTATGGACTGACACACCGCCCGTTCGTGATTCAAACTCTCCTTGGTAAGGGAAATACTTTTAGCAACCATGTGGATGCTCTTCATCCTATTGCAATACAGATGAAATACGACCCTTCTATTATTAGGTACATCTCCGAGTATCAATTCAACGGAACTATATTACCGACGTTCTGTTCGGGACCATCTTACGTTATTACCAGCAAAACAGCGGAGAAGATCTCATCGGCAACTTCAAGATTTCGACTCATCACAGTGACAGAATAGTTTTATTTTTTGAAGTTCGAATATGATTCAGCCCGAAGACGTACTATTTACTGGTTTAATAGCGGAATATCTAGGAGTGAAACGGATAGATCAAGGCGGAACGTACATCAACCAGGTCGGACCGATTGCAGGCTCAGCGGAATGTGCAAATTTCCAGCCACCTTCGAACACAGAATATCTTTCGAATGTGATATCAATTCATAACGTGCAATCTCCACTTGCGATGATTCGCTTATGGCAATCTTTCAAGAAGGATCGCCAATGAAGCTCTCTTTTTTCGCAATGCTGTCAATATCTGGAATGACTAGTGCGTCATAAAATAGTTCTAGAAATCTTGAAACCTTCAATGTTTTGGTGATGGAAACTCGTGAAAACGAAATTATACAGGCAGTGTGTTCGTGAATTTTTGATTGTAAATTTCGAGCTAGTACATGCTCAAAATTTCGAAAGTTAATATCACCAAAGATGTCAGTTCCGCAAAACATTTCATAAAAAATCGCAAATAGCCAAGTAAATAGCCAGCCAATTGCATTATCGCTTTTCTTCGTTTACTGCATCAGTTATTGACAAAATTTCCGGCTTTTCCTTGTTGAAGCACAACGTGTATGAACAATAGAATATATCGGAAATATTTTTCTTTTTGTTTTCAAAAGAATCGAGATTGACAGGTAAATTGAATTGATTTATGACCGGAGAAAGAGAATATCGTGAACATTTTACCTGAATCAGTTGAATAGCGAGAATAACACATTTGAAAACACGATAAATTCTCTTTTTTTGTAAACAAAAAAGAAGGAAAATAAATAGTACCAAGCCGCCTGAATAACTGCAGTGTAAGCAGCATTCAACTGCTCGCCAGTAGCTGTATTCGTCTCCAGAATTTGCCTATTCCGAGATTCTTCCATTCTGAATTAGAGGGATATGTAATACACAGAAAAGTCTAACTTCTGTAAAATCGATGAAATAACAGGCAAAATGAATTATATCAACTCTCGAATCAACTCACTTGAATTGTCGCAAGAAAAATGACGGCATTAAAATGCCTTGAAGGATCATTAGATTGATGGCGACCTGGAAAAACAAATGTAGAATCCAGATAACAGAATGGAATTTACTTCAAACATAGCCAAACATCTTTCCAATAGTCCGCTGAAGTACACTGCTAAGAAAATCAGTGTGAGAATGATGCCCAAAAGAACATGGGTCCTGAGCGTTTCTGTTTTTTTAGTTGAACCCGTTGCTGCGTACCATACAAGTGGAAGAACGCTTCGAATCATTCGCAAGTTTTCCGCTATTTGATATCTAAAATGGTATTCTAAAATGCCGTGCTAGCATTACTTTCTGACCTCTCTGTTAAAGTAAAAGATACGGTAGATTTCAGTCGATTTTTGTTCGTTCGTAGCAATGAATTGAACATGACAAACGTCCACAGATCTTCCAAAATCAGAATAATCTGTATTTCATATTATTTTTTTTTAAATAATGGAAACATAAAAATGATTCAATTTGTGATTCTGAGTAATATGAAACTTCAACGCACGGATTCAACGGCGAGCACCAATCCACTCGAAGAGGTCATTGTACAGTATGCTGTCTCTCCACCTTCATGACCATACGAAACAAAATACAAGAACGTGCATAAAATGACCATTAATAACTGAAAAGATCGAATTGAATAGATTGCAACTCGAGAACGTGAAAAAACCCTCGAGGAATAGGACAGAAAACATTCAAAATTAGTCCAACTTACATGCCCGGCAGCAAGCTTATTTCCAAAAGATGCGTTTGAATTCTCGTAAGTCTCCAAATTGTTTGAAGCTGTATATCGCTCCAATGAGATCATGAAAAGAGATGAGAAAGATCCTGGAATACATAAAGTTAAGACCAAATTCTGATTTAAGGTTGATTACCAAAAATGGCAATTATACGTGGAGAGTTTATCAGTATGCAGGTTCTATCACTGTGGATGAGGTCTGCCGGCGATCTTCAAATTTGAGATATAAACGCCTAGTTGTTTGTTCGTTTCAAAATCCATGCTCAGATAACTCACTCCATTTTCAATAGTAAATACAACATATGCGAGTGGTCAAGGATTTCTGAGAGGCATGTCACAACGAGCCAGAACATGTGCCAATCAAGCAAGATGGTAAGACTTCGATGAGCTACGAACTTGCTGGAATACATTGATTTCCAGATAATTCACAAAAAATCAGCAGATGAGAAGCATTTCAGTCTTCTCGATCGTTGTAATATCTAATTATTATCATATTTTCAGCATAATATCATACCACAACTTGCGTTATGAGATATAATTACTCACTGTCGGTTGAGAAACAGAATAAGGAGGCATATGAGAGCTATGAATGCAAAAGGAATGCGGACAACAAGTATCTGAGATGGTTTCTCAGTGATAGCAAGTACAAAATAACATGAAAACTAACCACACGTAGAAAAATACTTTCTGAATATAATATAGCTTGGGAGAGGGTTTCGTTGAGCATTGAAGTAACTACAACTGGTTTATTGGCGCACATTATATTCTTTAGATCACAGTAGCCGTTTGCGAATAACAATCTTTTGTTGAGTTCTGCTGAACACGGCTATAAATTCTCGAGATTTAATTTCTATACTAATGTTGTAACCAGAATACTGTCAAGACGCTATTTTCGAATGAGATTAGGCTACTTGAAGGCCCTTTTGAGTCCAGAATATTGGAGAGGGAATTAGACACGTCGCTAATGAGAAGTATACGTGATGCACTTGCATGTTTTCCGGTTTCAGTGCATTCATTACGTCGTTTTAATGTCCCTAAATTGAGCGAAACAGTGACGTCTGTGAAAGTACAAATGTATCTACGGTTGATTTATCGTTTCAACGTTTACAAACTACCCTGGATTGATCCATAAAATATAACAAATAAAGGTACATTAAAAAATTATGTATGTATATCGGAATATTTTTGAGGAAATTCATCACGAAAATACAAACAATGACGAAAAATATTGGCCATACTGTAGGTTCGGAGGGGCGACAATTCCGCAACGACATTTCCGCAAATGGGCATATTCGACAATTCCGCAAAAGACATTTCCGCAAATTTATTTTTTTCCGCAAAAGATATTTCCGCAAATTGGCATATTCGACAATTCCGCAAAAGACATTTCCGCAAATTTATTTTTTTTCCGCAAAAGACATTTCCGCAAATTGGCATTTGCGACACTTCCGCAAACGACATTTCCGCAACTAATTTTCTTCCGCAAACGACATTTCCGCAACTCGACCAAAACGACATTTCCGTAACTCGAAACTACAACTACCGTAATCTTTCCATTTTTCACAGACCTCAGTCTTTTTTGCTTTCTTTTCGTTTTTCATATCCTTTCTCGTGTTTAGTGTCGCCATTGCATCTAGTTTATGTGTGTTTGCACTGTCCAGACTTCAGGTATCAAGACGGACGTTAACTTCGGCGGCTGATCGAAGGCGGAATCCGCCAGGCCAGTTGCTTACAACTTACTAAACTTGAAGTGACTGTTCGATAGCTTATTTTCGGTCGTTTCCTCTTTATAATATAGTGTGCAGGACTGTAGAAGCGTTTGTCACCTTTTTTAAAGCTAAATAAAATAATATAATTCGAAAATCGTGTGTAACAGACGCAAGTCTTCTTTCTCCAGCTTTCTCCTCTGTTCCTCCTGCTTTGCGTTCTTGAACTCATTATCACCCATTTACATTGATTTCACAGGCTCTATATTTCCGCGGGTGTTATTGGATAAGCAGAATACGCGGCGGAAGCTGCAGGCCAGTTAATTAAACTTACCAAAAGTAAAAGTGAGTGAGTAGGGCTCAGATCTCGCTCTCTGTCGTTTATTTTTGAGCGGAGAACCACTTATAGTTGTGCTAAGCATCTTTGTGAAGGTAGATTTCAACTATATTTGTTGAAACGTGGGTTTAAAGGGGGTAGGTCATGTATTTTTGATGTAGTTTACACGTTTGCTCAATCAACTAGTTCACTTTTGTGCTAGAAATGGTTGTTGAAGAACAGTTACTACTGCTAATTATGTATACTAAGAGATTCGCGCCGTTCGACCGATTGTGAAGAGTACTGGACTCCTTCCTTCTTCTCAGGTCAGCGTTATCGATCCTGGTTCTCTTCCAATGCGCCTTGTTTCACTCGAGTTGGCTTGCTTTCTAGCTACTAATACTTATTTAATCTAATTGAGCTGATTTTGCATCTATTTCGTTGTGATATTACTAAACGAAACGGGCTTTCTTTATTGAAAGCGCCAATGATTAGCGTTGACACTCTGACTAATCTCGTTCGCTACTATCGACTTCATATCGGTATCAGGAATGGAAGCCTCACTGATTCTGACTCTTCTCTATTCGATAATTGCCAATATCACGTAGTTCTCACTCATTCATTTTAATACTCGTTCATTGAGTGATTCACTTTCACATCAGAGGCGATTGCGAGGCGGTCACTTCTCTCTCCCTCTCTCTTCCCTCATCGCTCCACAATAGAAGGTGAGCATCGCCTCAATACCTTACCTATAATATTCACAAAACTTTATAGTTGTTAGGCCAAATTTTCTATGTATTTGCTTCCTATCGATATGCCACTGGTTACGGTAGCTACTCCAATGGGAGATACGTCAATTTCTGATACCGCACTTTGTAGCTCGCTCATTATTAGTGAATGTTTCTACTTCATCACACGTTTACTGTGTTGCTTGACAGGTCCGCTAGCGGCGAACAATGAGGCCTCTTCAAGGAGGGACCCGACTTCGGTGAATCAGATATGGTTTTCTTCTTCATTTTTTTAATTTAATCTAGTTGAAAAACAAGGGAGGAAGCAATGCCTAGAAATTTAGAATGGGGTGGAACTGAAACGGATATTACCTTGGGTAGATCAAAGGACTTTGGAACTAGCTACAGTAATCCAAAAAAAAGGATACGAAAGAAGAACTAATAATTTAGCAGTGAATTATATTATCGAAGTATAGAAGGGATTAGGTCGAAAATATCGTGAGAACTTGATGCTTTGTGGTAAAGTTTCAGTGTCTCTTCTTCGTGACGTCTACGGCGGACGCAACAACATCGACAGGAACGAGTTAATTTTTATTCACTATTAACATCAAACAATTTATTACAATAATTAAGAAAAGTTGATAGGATTGTTGTAAATATAGATAGGTGGGAAATTAGAGCTGAAGAAAAACGATAATCGGTAAATAGATTGGAAACTGTTTGCTACAGTAGTCTTTTTAGGGAAAACGATTGGCAGGGAAAAATGATAACAGGGCTATAAACGGGGTGATTATGATTCGATTAAATATCATGAAATGATCGTTTGGTTACGGTACTCATATATCGTAGCAATTAGTGTGCCTGCCATAGTAAATAATCGATGCTTCAGTATTATATAGAACGAGGGGGATAGGAGAGCGGCGGTTGAACGAGTACCTGAACTACATTCTCGCCATTAGGTTCAGCATAGTTCTGGGCTGATGCGATAGACTGGGATTTTTGTATTTCGACAATAGAAGATAATGATGCAATTTTCTTTCGAACTTGCTTTTCGTCATATTTTTATTGGGGGGTCGATGGGCTGGTGTTTGATTCTCTGAAAGATCACAATGCTACTGTAATCTTGGATGAGCCGAATATCGATCGTTATTTTGGTAGAATGTTGATAGATCGGGTTTTGTGATGAGAGAAAGAGCCAGGATTTGATAGAAATGGCGAGGGGGTAAGAAGGTAGATCACTGACGCTTGTAAACGATATCCTTGATACAGTACTCTGCACTTTTGGTCAGTTTGCGAAAATTTTCAGCTCAGCTGGCGGAAAATAAAAAGGGGTATGTTTGGAGTTTTTAAGCCCTGGATGTTTCCTTCTCTCGAATCTCACAGCAAATCTAGAATTACGGTAACCTGCTGATTCTGAGCTACTACTGCGAAATGAATGCGGATGAGCCAGTATATCACTCCTGCGTAGCTGCAGCATCCAGATACAGTAACCCATGTACTCAGCCATTGCATAATAATAGTGATCTAGCGGTCGGGGTGTGTTTTGAATACTACCGCATGAAGATAAATGAGAACGAAAAAAGGAATTACGAATTGATAGCATGGAATGACGGCGGGTGGTGTGAGATGGTAGATCGCTGGCTACAGTATCCTGATACAATAGCGCCTCTGATGCGATAGAAGAGAAGCAGTAAGAGGGAATGGCAAAGATGGGAGCGGATTGTGTGGAAAATTAGACCCGCCCCTGATGTTAGATTAGCAATCATGTGGAGAGTGAGAGATGTGTAGTGAATGGGCTGTCGATATACTATACTACTCGAATACAGTAATCATTGACTACAGTAGTGAAATAATTTGATTAAGGAGCCACGCTACGACGAAAGATACATAATCGTGTTCGTGTAACAAGGAATCTGCATACATTTCAGCCTTTCATTAAATACTTGTCGTGCACACAAACTCCTGTAGCTTCTCCACTTCATACTCCATCCTGCTACTCCTCCTCATCTCCACTCATGATGTTAATAGTGAATAAAAATTAACTCGTTCCTGTCGATGTTGTTGCGTCCGCCGTAGACGTCACGAAGAAGAGACACTGAAACTTGACCACAAAGCATCAAGTTCTCACGATATTTTCGATCCCTCCTTGAAGAGGCCTCATTGTTCGCCGCTAGCGGACCTGTCAAGCAACACAGTAAACGTGTGATGAAGTAGAAACATTCACTAATAATGAGCGAGCTACAAAGTACGGTATCAGAAATTGACGTATCTCCCATTGGAGTAGCTACCGTAACCAGTGGCATATCGATAGGAAGCAAATACATAGAAAACTTGGCCTAACAACTATAAAGTTTTGTGAATATTATAGGTAAGGTATTGAGGCGATGCTCACCTTCTATTGTGGAGCGATGAGGGAAGAGAGAGGGAGAGAGAAGTGACCGCCTCGCAATCGCCTCTGATGTGAAAGTGAATCACTCAATGAACGAGTAGTAAAATGAATGAGTGAGAACTACGTGATATTGGCAATTATCGAATAGAGAAGAGTCAGAATCAGTGAGGCTTCCATTCCTGACACCGATATGAAGTCGATAGTAGCGAACGAGATTAGTCAGAGTGTCAACGCTAATCATTGGCGCTTTCAATAAAGAAAGCCCGTTTCGTTTAGTACTTTCACAACGAAATAGATGCAAAATCAGCTCAATTGGATGAGAACCTGCACGTGATTAGAATATGGCTGCATTAAATAAGTATTAGTAGCTAGAAAGCAAGCCAACTCGGCGCATTGGAAGAGAACCAGGATCGATAACGCTGACCTGAGAAGAAGGAAGGAGTCCAGTACTCTTCACAATCGGTCGAACGGCGCGAATCTCTTAGTATACATAATTAGTAGTAGTAACTGTTCTTCAACAACCATTTCTAGCACAAAAGTGAACTAGTTGATTGAGCAAACGTGTAAACTACATCAAAAATACATGACCTACCCCCTTTACACCCACGTTTCAACAAATATAGTTGAAATCTACCTTCACAAAGATGCTTAGCAAAACTATAAGTGGTTCTCCGCTCAAAAATAAACGACAGAGAGCGAGATCTGAGCCCTACTCACTCACTTTTACGTTTGGTAAGTTTAAATAACTGGCCTGCAGCTTCCGCCGCGTATTCTGCTTATCCAATAACACCCGCGGAAATGCAGAGCCTGTGAAATCAATGTAAATGGGTGATAATGAGTTCAAGAACGCAAAGCAGGAGGAACAGAGGAGAAAGCTGGAGAAAGAAGACTTGCGTCTGTTACACACGATTTTCGAATTATATTATTTTATTTAGCTTTAAAAAAGGTGACAAACGCTTCTACAGTCCTGCACACTATATTATAAAGAGGAAACGACCGAAAATAAGCTATCGAACAGTCACTTCAAGTTTAGTAAGTTGTAAGCAACTGGCCTGGCGGATTCCGCCTTCGATCAGCCGCCGAAGTTAACGTCCGTCTTGATACCTGAAGTCTGGACAGTGCAAACACACATAAACTAGATGCAATGGCGACACTAAACACGAGAAAGGATATGAAAAATGAAAAGAAAGCAAAAAAGAATGAGGTCTGTGAAAAAATGGAAAGATTACGGTAGTTGTAGTTTGGAGTTGCGGAAATGTCGTTTTGGTCGAGTTGCGGAAATGTCGTTTGCGGAAGTTCGTTTGCGGAAAAAAAATCAGTTGCGGAAATGTCGCTTGCGGAAAAAAAATAATTTGCGGAAATGTCGTTTGCGGAAATATCGCTTGCGGAAATGTCGTTTGCGGAAAAATATCCATTTGCGGAAATGTCGTTTGCGGAATTGTCACCCCTCCGTAGGTTCGCAGTTCGTACGAGTATGCTAGCAAACATCGCAACAGCTTGCTGGAAGTGTGTTCTCGTGGGAATTAATCGTTAAGCTCTTAATCCTCATCCTTACCTCTTTTTCACGAGTTGCTCGTCGCTGGTACCAGCAAATATAATTTTTTTTAAACGAGGTGAACCTTTAGCAGGCGCGATACCTTTAGCATTTACTAGATCATTCCGTACAAGGGCTAACATGACTGCAACCAATCATTAGTTCGAAGAGAAAGAAATAACAAGAGAGTTATCTCATTCCCATTATTTGCTTCCGTTCGCGTATAAATGGAAGAGGATCTCTTCATTCATGAAGGGTGAAATTTGTCCCTCTCTTCCCCTTTGATCCTACCATCATTTACCATCGATTTTGTATTGCACTTTTCGTTTTGTGACTCAAGGAGTTATCTTCGAAGCTGTTATTGTTTTCTTTTTTCAGACTTTTAAAAAGCCTCTCTAATTCACTCGCGAATCATGGGGAAAGACTCTAACAAGAACCAAACATCAATATCAAAATAAGCACGTTTCATTGTTTTCAGCTGGCTTCTGCCTAAGCGCAGATAGTACTGACAGTGAGATAGAATACTACAGTTTGATTTCTTAGCTACCAATTGCTTGACTACACATAGAGCTAAATGGCAGACGGATAATATACAGGCGATTTGAGTTGCACTCGTTTAGAGAACACGGCGAAAGTTAGCTGGACGAATGGGGGAGGAGAAGATACAAAGAGGAGATAGTCGATTTTTTACGTGGTCAGGCTGCCATTTGTGAGAAGAAGTGTGCCGGTTGAGTGTCAGAGAAAGGAAGACAATACAAATAAGAACACAAAAATCCCCTGTCAGCACCACTTTGTTGTAAATAAGGAGAAACGGTTCCAGTAACTGTTCCGTGACATTGCACAGGGTGGACGGGGCAACAATGGTCATTTCCTGTGTTCAGCTGACGCTACGATGATCTGGTAGTGCTGGGAATGAAGGCTTTCGGATTCGCATTCCCAGTTGTTTGAAATTCAAACAATTCTTATTAATGCATCTCAATTGCAGCTGCTCGGATTGACAACAGTGTCCTCGATCGGTGGTCCACCATTCCTTGATGTAGTGCGCAAAACGGAAGCAATGATCGAAGACGATGTTTCCGTCCATCCACTCAAGTTGAAAAACCAAATCAAACAGTCTCAATCCACTCACCTTAGGTGATAAATCACTGGCATTAGAGTGCGGGAGGGTCACGATAACTACGATCAAGGAGTAAGTCGAAGTGAATAATTCGTGATTAAAATATTATTTTCAGAATATTCTCCCTGGGGCTGAACAATGTTGCTGGTAACGGCACCAAGAAAATGGACACGGCTTACATCTCAGCAGTCAACAACATTGTGAGGAAGTATGTCGTAATCCGAAAACTGTATGGATTTGGAAATATTGGGTGTTCCGAAAGTATTGATCATCTTGTTCTTTTATTTTTTTCTTGTGGAAGATTATGTCCAATCTCATTCACTCTTTCATATGTATTGAGGGTAACTTTGAACTATTCCATGCAGTTCTTAGATTGACCAATTGGAACCTACTGATGATGAAAAAAAATGAAAAAAGAGCCACTTTTGATTTCGGAACCCCAGATTTGAAATTTCCCTACTCAGTACAGAATTAAAATGAAAAGCTCATATTGGAGCCATAGAGGGGGAAGAGGTCACACTAGCAAATAAAGTTGAGAAATATGATTTATACCGTACCGCAGGAGACTTAGGTCAAATTATTTTCACTTTTTTCATTATGAGGAATTGAATTTTTAAATTTTTAAATTTTCTGAACTTCTTGACCAGTCTTAGAAACTCTGTTTAAGATTATTCTTAGTCTTATTTTATGGAGCATTTTTTCTAACTATTATTGGGATCCAATACTATCATTTGTATAAATATGTTTGGGAAATGAAAAATTTCGTAATGATGATGAAATAAGCCGGGATGTCGTGCAAATAGTTTATTGTCAACTCTAAACTCTCATGAGATGGTGAACTGATTTTTACACATTTGGTAAAGTGAGAATTTAGAAAAGGTGATTTTTTTTAATGTCTGGTCTGAATGAAGTGGTTTTTTTGAAAGTGAATGGATTTCCATGGTTGGAGCATCGAAAACGTAGAATAATAGTGGCTCAATCCGGCGCAGCATAGAAGGAATCGTTAGAAGCATAGAAGGAATCAAATCGTTTCGTGCAGTACCAAGTGAAAAATGTATAAGTGATCAATACTTTCGGAACACCCCAATAGTTCTCATTATCAAGTGTTCTTGTAGTCTAGAACCGCTTGTTGAACGTTAGGATATCATCTGTCGTTAAATTTTCCAATTGTCGTACTTTGTAAACAAAACCGAACAAGTGAACAGTTTTTTTTCAATTTGTCACATTTTGACAGTCGATGAGCACACAATTAAAAATTCCAATTTTTGTTTCTTATATTTGTCCACCCCGATTTGCGGGAATCGATCGGACATGTCACGGTGAAATATTTCTTTTAAATGGAGAAAACGAGAGCTCTAATTCAGTGATTACGGTAGTATGAGGTAGGTAGGTAATTTCTACCGTAATACCTAGTTTATCTTCAATTTTCATATTTTTTGCTCTCGTTTTTCTCCATTTTATAAGAATATTTCAACGTGACATGCCCGATCGATTCCCGCAAATCGGGGTGGACCAAAAATAAGAAACAAAGATTGGATTTATTAATTGTGTGCTCAACGACTGTCAACAAGTGAAAAATTGAACAAAACTGTTCACTTGTTCGGTTGTGTTTACAAAGTACGATCATATCAAAATTCAGCATTCTCGATTCTGCTAATCAAGTCTTCTTCGGATTCAAGATCACGCGCTTCCATTGTGCCACTCCCTCCATTCCCTCATTTCTCTACAAGCAATGATAATTGTGTAATTCGATAAATCGTCTTTTTCTTCGCGTATTGTTTCATATAGTGCAATTCATTCATGAAACAGCAGATCATTTCCACTTTCCCTGTTAATTCTGACATGGCATCTGAAATTTTCAAGTTTGAAACCAGCATTTAATCTTATTAATTGTATTCATAAAAAACAGGCTCTCCTTGTTCAGGTAAGTGACTAACTGCATATTCGATTTCGTGGCACGTTATTGAGCACAAAATGTGTGCTTTAAAAGTATCTAGATGCATCCGCAATACATACTCCATGAGGCGGTGCGGGATTTCATGTTCAACCGATAGAGCAATGCGGAACTGAGAAAGATAAAAAACAGAAAGTGAAACTTTTTCAAATCAATGTTCATTGGTCAAAGCCAATCCTATTTTTCGACATTGTCTGAAAGATCTCTCGCCTATTTACGGGTTCAGAAAAAGGTAGGAGTATTTATTATTCACGGTACAATTTCGAAAATATGCCGTTCGTACAATCCCTGTCTGACTAATTCGGTCACAGTCTGATGAAGTCATGGGCAACGACACTTTATCCGATGCCGTCTTCTATTCACAAAATTTTTATCTTCGAGTAGTAAGTTTTAAAAAAATAATAATCGAGCGAATACGATCATTCAGATGATAGTGATTCGCATTGCACTGGCGTGCATAGCTCTGGTACTTCTTACTGTTCTTCACGCCAAAAGACAGTGAGCTTACTTATTCCCCGAGCATCTTCTATTTCTCATCGAACGTTCTTCTATTACATGAAACAGTGTCATGTTCAGCAAATTCGTCGCTCACCGAAGTCTCATCATTCTGCTGAATTGTCATATGTTCTGGGCCTACATGATGTCCATCACGACAATAATTGGTCATTTGCGCACGATTTATGCAATTGAGTACGTGAAGTGAGTATGAAACGCATAAATCATGCATGAAAGGGCGTCTTAGTATAGTTCACGTAAAAAACTAACTAAACAATTCATAGATCACCTATCGCGCTCATAAAATCTGATAGTTCTTGCCTACTGACAGCGGCTCCCCAATGCTTGGCCATTTATGGTAATCAATCTTCATTTGAATTATATTCTTATATTCTTATCTCATTCATCGATATCAAAGAAATAATTGTTTCAAGGGTCAATCTGCTCTCTATTTATGATGTCGTTCGAACGATATTCCGCGTCGACTCAACTCAATTCATACGAAACATCACACAAGAATTACGGGAACAAGCTTTCATTACTTCATGTGAGTGGATCATTGTCAAATATTTTCATACCCGTAATTTCAGCTTTTGATGGCAATCGCCTGGACAATAGCATTTGCGGCAACTTATGGGCACGGAAACAGAGAGACAGCCTATTGCAACCTCAAAACGCCTAAGGGGAAGATTCATAATCCAATTAGTGCTGTATGTTTGAATGTTAAAAATATATATAAATAATGAGTCTCAGAACATGTTCTTTAAGGTATTATTTATGGTGATCGAATCATGGACTATCTACATGCTTAGAAGACTGCTCAAATTGAATGAGAGCCGGCTAGAATCAGAAACAGTATACACTTTGACTGAGAGGTGAGTCATTAGAGAATAATGTTCTGAATTTGATTTAATCAGGTATCAGATTGAGGAGAATGTTCGAATGCTTAGAATAATATTTTCTGTAGTTTGGTGAGTGAATATTATATTAAAGTGTTTACGCGAGCTGAAATATTAAGGAGTCATGTTCTGATAAATATCATGGCAGTGTTGATCTATTTTATCGCTAACTACATTCTGGAACTATCGGACAGGCATTTTCCGCTTTTCGAAGTACGCGCAATCGTAATAATTTGAGAGGAAAAGTTGTTTGTTGAGGAGTCTATCAATCTCGTCTTCCTTCAAGGAATTCTCATGCCATTATTCTTTTTTCGTCAGTTCAGGTAAGCAACTCGGTGGAAAATATTTTGGCATTGATACGACCACCAATAAAATTATTACTCTTTTTGAATTAGTATTTGTATTTTTTTCACTCTTTCTTAGTCACGAATATGGCATGTTTGGCAATATGGCATGAAGCAAATTTAGGAAAGACGCTTCTCATAAACAGTATGTAATTGCCACCAATACCGCGACGGGAGAGGAGTTGAGCGCCGTCTACACTACAGTGATTCAGAAAGAATGGTAGACAGGCTTTTTTTACCGCGCTCGGAACGGAATGGCTCGGAAAAAAATGATATGTGACGTCGATTGTTTTCCGCTCAAGAATGCATAGTGTATTTCTGTAATCTTGTACAATAAAGCACGATGCAGTGATCCAAATAAACTATTTGAGACATTTGTGTAACGTGTCGCAACTCTCCACCGATGATTCCGGAAATCAGAGCGCATTCCTAAATACATTTGAGTTTGGTTTCTGACAGATCATCGTTACGCTTTGAATTGAATAAATATAGAAAAGTATCCCACCATGCAAACTGAATTGCAGCTAAATGGGCTTCATTTAGCGCTTCGCCAGTCGCCGAATTTGTCGCTATGATTTGTTGATTCATGGACGCATCTAACCTGCATTCAATTGTATGTCAACTGCTCCAAGAATTCGATACATTTTCCGCAAACAGAAGGAACTTACTTAAATTGGAGTAAGAAGAACACCGGCATGAAAATTCCCTGGAGAAAGACGACGTTGATTGATTCCTAAGCAAATTGGTCATGGATCAGAAAACGAGATATTATTGTACTTCGAACAGTGGCATATATTTCGCCGGCAGTCCTACGAGAGTAACGATTATGAAAATTGGTGCGGCAATTAAGGTAATCATTGCGTGACTCCTGAATGTCATATCTTGAATAAGAAATTGCAAAAAATGCGTACCAAACAGTTGGAAGCATGATTCGCAACATTCTAATGTTTTCTGCTATTTGGTATCTGAGCAAGCTTAAATTATTTTCACACTAGTTTCTCATACCTCTCCGTCCAGGATATCGAGGTTGTTGATTGTAATCGGGTTCTATTCATTTTCAGCAATCGTTTGAACATGAAAATTGTCACCGCTTCTTGGGCCATTAAAATAAGCTGCAAAATATACTCTAGATAGTCGATTTTTAAGTGGTGGAACGTACAAGAAATATTTGGTGTATACGCTCTCCTTTAGGTGTATTTATGTTACAATAGGAGGTTTCTTTACCGTCGTTTTCGAAAGTTAACACCATAATCGAAGTGAATGAGACGACAAACAACATCTGAAAAGAAACCTTTCTATAAGATAATTTTTTTAAATCAATCAATTTTATACATTTTTGTAAGCAATAGTACTAGAATTTTATGCAGTATTTGACTCACATGGCCGGCAGCCAGTGTGACGTTCAATAGACATCATGAACATGGAACAGACTGATCCTTAACACGCACTCTTCTCACAAGCGTTAAATTTAAGCATTTTTATGCTTACCGTAAATGCCCATGCATTGCGGTACTGTTTTGAGCAAACATGCGTTGTCAGTGCTTACGAGATCGAGTGGAGATCTATGAATTAAAAATTTTCAAAGATCTATTTCGAAAAAAGAAAAGAGAAACTTTGTATGTATTTTTGTTTGATTTTTTACTCACAGATGACTGTCAAAGTTCGATCAAAATAATCGTGCATGGTAACGCTTCAAAACGGTGACTCCCTGATACTTTATAGTTTATTTCAAATCAGGATTTTCAAGTTCCCAACTACAAAATTCAAATTTTCTCATACTTGCGTGACATATCCGAGATTTCAGTATGTCCGTTGAGCCATTTTTGAAAAGACTCTTGCGCTCTTAGAGAGAACTGTTTTTCTTACCTCATATTCATCAGTAGGTAATTCATTCGCACATGATCGGCAAATGAGAAAAAGCATAGCATCAAAAGCCAGAACATGTGGCAATCTAGCAAAATGCTGAGACTCCGATGGCAGACGAACTTGCTACGATAGTAAACGTTAACAAATTGTTTTCAAAAAATTCCCACTGACTGTCGGTTAACATGCAGTACAGTAAGGAGTGTTATTGCAACGAGCAGCAATGGAGTACGAATAGCGAGCATCTGCAATGTTTTTTTTCTATCGAACCGTTGATAATATCGGACTCTTACCAGGCGCACATAAGTGCTGTCGGAGTAGAATACCGCATCAGAAAAGGTGGTGTTCAGCATGTTGATAAAGCTGTTAGGACGCAAGTTCAGAGAAACAGTTCCGTAATCCTGGTCGCTCTATCTTAGATACTGGACTGATTACGCTTTTTTTAGTACATAGTTCTCGTGTTTTCAATTAATGGACACATATCTCCGACTTGTTCATTATGCCATGTAGTAATATGAGTCGGGTTCTATGATTTCACATATCCGAATACACGTGACAGATTTCAGATTTATTGTTTTTCTCGAAAACCACGTGTTTATTATGTTTATTTTATGTGACTTGATTAATAGACTACAATTGAATGTTGCGTGGAAAGGTTGACATATTAGTCATTTCCCGTGACTTCAATTTTACAGGATTTTATGACGCAATCTGAAAACCCTGTTGCTCTCATGGTTTTATATGTACCAATTCATATCACATTCATGTGAGCTCAATTTGAATAATTAATGAATACATGACGAATATGGTAAAATAAGGCGGTTTTTTTCGAGTTGAGAGATTCGAGAAGACAATAGAGATCACATGACCATTTTGCATGCTTTGCACGTATGTGTATTTCGTCTGTGAAACGCTATACACCTACCTGATTTTTATGTTGTCGTTCTAAAAGGGCATTTGCAAACGGCTGTTGCCGACCTCTACCGAGGGAACCGAGGGCATATAGGGCACTAACACTTTCGAATTGAAAAAAAAGGTTTTGTTGAGTAGTCCATTTATCTCCTTCTCTTGTCGCTCTTAATAAACATAAAGGGAAATTTATTTTAATTTCATTCGATTCTATAATCTTATTCAAGTCTGCAGTAGCTTGAATAATGAGTAAATGGCGGAGTCATTACATATCTTTGAATATATCAGGTTGGTCGGAAAGTCCTGTCGCATTACGCACCCTATGTTTGAACTCATATTTCTCTCTAACCAAGAATCGCTGCCAAATGTCTTCATAATCTTATGTTGGGGCATGGTAGAGGTTTACTAATATGGGATGAATATGGAATCACTTCATGGGGCAATCGAACAATCGAGGTCTGATTGACTGCAAAATTTCTAGATACATTATAATTTTCTTCTGATGTGTTGCATTTCACTGAGAAAATACCCTGCGGAACAGCATACAGTTTTTTCCAGAAGCCCAATATGTGCTCTCTCTGATATATGTACGAGAACGGTGCTCGGTTCCTAGTATCCATAATACAGGTTTCCAAATTCGTACTTCGGAGAAAAAGTACTGTCCACATGAGCCCATCTCCTATTTTTACGATCAGACAGGAAGACCTCAACATAAGTGCGCTTCATTCATACACAAAAGGGCTAAGCGATGATAGTAAATTTTGAAGTCAGCTTTCCCTCCATTCTAGGAAAATTTAAAATTTCCGAAGTTTTGAAATTTTGGAAAATAACGAGAAAATCTGATATGGGGTATCTGCCGTTCAAGCATAGGCAGTGGACATCAGAGATCTTTGAATCTTGCCAATATTTTCAGTAATAGAGGGATGGTTGATCGTTATTTTAACCACATAAAATCAGGATTTCAAAACAGAGAAGAATCATGAACGTGGTAAAAGGGTCGATTTCGATGTTCGAATTTCGGCTCCTAAATGGTGAACAATACTACTCATGAAGGGATGGTTGAATCTTCTCACAAATATTGTCGTGGATAGCTCATGTAAGGGTCTTTCAACGGAAAATAATTGGGATCCGTGTTTCGATCGAGACCAACATTCGGCCAGAAAAGCGTATTTTGTTCATACTCAGCAGCACTCAATCTCAAGACAGGCCGATATTTTGAGTAGGTGCTGCACGGCGGGATTGCCCAACTAACTTCAAAGTATTACATAACGATCATACTCTGCAAGTGTTGCTTTGTTTTGACCCTATCACATCCCTCCGAGGAACTCTGAGCCGATTAAACGTCCGCTTCAATATTACTTTCTCTGACTTTCTCGTTCTACTGTGCCAGTCTAACTGATCTGCCAGATCTGAGATGAAGTGCGCTAGAGAGAGTATAGAAGCACTCAAACATTATTGAAATCCATAAGGGAATTGGTCAGATACAAAAGTCGGGAGAGTTCAGAATTGTGAAGCGAAAAAAGCGACAAGACTTTCCGACCAACCTAATACATGCATAATTGATCATCGTCTAAGATTTCGAGATATATCTAGATCTGGCATTTGAACAAAGACGCACGACGCAGACATTCAATCTTCGATGCATTTATTCAACGTGTGATATCTCTCGATCGACGATTCCAGAAATCAACTCACATTCCTTGAAAGAAAGCATTTATGTATCATAACTTTCGACTGCTCGTTTTTAGTCACCCGTCGATACAACATGCAATAAATATAGCACTGGGACTTACCATGATGACTGTACTGCAGCTCTATGGGCTGTTCTCAGCGCCTCTCCAGTAGCCGTATTAGTCTCCATCATTTCCCGGTTTCGAGACGCATCCAATCTTCAATGAAAAGTGTCAACCACAAACAATTCTGTCAGCAATCTCACCTAAATTGGCGTAGGAAGAATAACGGCATGAATATTCCTTGAAGAAATAGTACATTTATTGAATCCTAAATAACAATATTTGATGGAAGGATATAAGATGATTATGTACCTCGAAAAGCGGGAAATATCTTTCTGACATTGCAATAAGCGTCGCGATCACGAAGATTGGCGCGGCAATCACGGTTATCAGTACATGACTCCTGAATACTTTGGTTTTCGAGCAGAAAACAAAGAATAAAACACCGCACCAAACAACAGGGAGCATGATTCGTAGCATTCGAATGTTTTCCGATATCTGGTACCTGAAATAAAATTAATTTAATTTCACTTTTCCCTTCCAACAAACCTCTCGGTCAGTGTGAAAGATGATGTTGATTTGAGTCGTGTTTCGTTCATTTTTAGCAGTCTTTTGAACATAACTATTGTCCAAGCCTCTTGAACGATCAATACCACCTACAAAATGTGTATGATGAATGCTTACTAAGAGACAAGGTATGTCGGCAAGGCAAAATTAAAAATACCGCTAAAATTTGATGTACATGCTCTCCTTTAGGTGTGTTGACATTGCAATATGAGGTTTCTCTCCCCACGTTACCGTAAGTTAGAGTCATTAATGTAGTGAACGGAATAGCAATCAACAGCTGAAAATCATATTACTCAAAAATCTATTACCCTGTACTTCCTGATTGAATATCGAATTCAAACTTTAACTACGCCGTGACAAGTCAAAGGAAATGGATAGCCAGTTATAGTTCCACTTACATGTCCAACAGCAAGTTTGTACCCGTAGCTTGTACAGGATTTCTCATAAGTGCTAAGTGCAGTGGAAGCAGTGTATCGCTCAAACGACATCATGAACATGGAACTGACAGAACCTGAAAATTAGTGCATGCACTGTAACAAGCTAAATAAATATTATTAATGCAAGAAAAAATATGTTATCGAATACGTAATAAGCATGCTCACCGTAAATTGCAAGACATTGCGGTGCTGTTTTCAGCAAACAAAAATTGTACGTGCTGACTAGATCGATGGGCGATCTGTATCGAATTTTGCTGTTATTCATACACAATTGATTGCATTGCACGATTGTAACATATGTTAATAATCACCCTATGAAAAGGATGGAGATTATCCTTGCATGATCAACAAATGTGATGAAGCATAACATAAAAGTCCAGAACATATGGCAGTGTAACAACACGGTCAGACTTTGATGGGCGACGAATTTTCTAAGGTATAAGTAGCTTCTGTGTCCCTCTAGGAATGACTCACTGCCGATTCAAATGCAAGATGAGTAGAAGTATTAGAGCCACGCCTAGCACTGGGGTATGCAGAGCTAGCATCTGCAGATTGTTTTCTTCAACATCAAATAATCAATAAAAATGAATCGTACCACTCGCAGATAAGTGCTTTCAGTGTAAAATACAGCATCGGATAGCGTATTATTCAGCATGGGCATTGAACAAGAAACCTATGAATATGATCGAACTTGGCGAGTAGAGAGCTGCATTTATTGATGTAAGAACGTTTCAGGGAAATTGAATTGAGGCACATTGAAACCTAGTGTTCGCGAATTCATAAACAAGATCAAGCATAAACGCGTGAGCTACACTTCACTCCATTCCGTAAAACAGCAGCACCAAACATACAACGATCAAAAGACAAGTGAGACATTATGAATAGTTTTTTCCCTGAAACTAAGATTTGTGGTGTTGAAAGTTGAGTGAATTGCGTGAGAAACGTTGTGTCAAACGAATTCATGCGTCTCTTAGGCACCGCCCCCTGTCTCCAATAGCTTTACTTCTCTCATTCATCCTACAATAGGCAATACGTGGAACAAACACCATCCCTCTTTATCCTTGTTTTGTGCCTAATTTGTATTCGCTTCCAAGGAATCGAGTGTTCGTTAGTTAGCACAAATTATTTGTACAACAATCCTTCGGTAGGATATTATACTGCATTCTCTCTCCCCCTAACATATATCACAGTCGTCTTAGTCGTCTTCTCCCAATAAGCCTAGTCGTCTTAGTCGTCTTCTCCCAATAAGCCTCTCATTATATTCTTTTCAGTCCGATCTTACACCATATCCACAATACAAACCAGCATAATTCCGGAAGCGAAGAATGTAGATACACGAGAAGTTATGTTCATACTAATTGTTTCCAGATAAAAATACAGAAAAAAGACATAGTTAGTACAAATGTGTGAGCCAAACCACTCTACGCTGGCTGTCAAGACTATGAATAACAAGGTGTACTCCTCAGTCTATTACGAGGAGGATAAGTAAGACCAAAATGGGTTCACCATTAATCTGACGAAACGACAGACTAGGAAAAAGCTCAACTCATAACGTTCTGGAAGGAACATCTGAGAATATTTCCCGATGAAGATTGATTTTTAGAAGTTGAGGAAGTTGATTTCGTATCTACGTTGCAGAAAGACGAGATATTTTTAAAAACAATATTGTTCTCAATTCATTGCTGTTTGACATTAGCAATTTCATAATTCGATCATATCTGTTTATTCAGAGTCAAGTTGTTCAATCTACGATTGATACGAACTCCACACATTCCTGGAATGAAGAAAATTGTGAGATATTTTTATCTCGGCTCAAAGAACTCGTCAGATACATAGTTGCCAATCAACCGTCATTACTTGCCATGCTGACTGGATTGCTGCAAGATGGGCTTCATTCAACGCTTCTCCAGTAGCCGTATTAGTCGCCATCATTTCACGATTCCGAGATGTTTCCAACCTAGAGAAAATTTTGATCGAAAATAGCTGGCCATGTTCACCTCGATTACCGTAGAAAGAAAAACGGAATTAATATGCCTTGAAGGAACAAGACATTTATGATCGAATCCTAAACGAGGTATTATGAACACGAAAAATTAATTTGAGAACCTCTAACAGTGAGAAATATCTCTCCGGTAATGAAGTAGCGATTATAAAAATATCGGGTTGAGGAATAAGTAACGCTCGTTTTTCCAATTTCAGATTATGACCTCTCCCGTCTTTCTAAATTGTGCAATTATATTCCGGTTTTTGATGATCGATAAGGGCTTGCATACTCTCTTTAGCGCACACTATATCATATATCTCCGATCATTTAGGCGATCACAATGGCTGGCTCAATTCAAAGTTGTCGCACCTCACCCTGAGATTTTGACAGGTCAGCACTGAGGGAAGAAGATTTATTGAGCCACAATTAAGCTGCAGTAGTAAAGTATCATGGTTATACATTACACTGATGATATTCAGAGGAATATCCAAGTAAAGGCCTGTGTGAGATATGCGCCTAACGAGAGTGTAGGATTTTCAGTTACTGACCGAAAGAAGTTTTGCTAGCCGCGTTTTCTTAGCAATAGATCTAAAGACCTCAATTATGCTTGAATGTGGAGTACCTTTCCTGTTGAAAATATATACGAATTTTGCTAAGTGTGGAGCATTCTCTTTATGAGTTAAATTGCTCGTAAGTCCGATATCGAAAAACAAGCCTCGAAATCGACATTTATTGCTATTTCCTGTAAACCGTACTAATTGAATGTAAGGCCTTATATGGTTAAATTGACGAGCAACTTTTGCACTATCATCCACCAAGTGGCCACAATTATAGAATGGCTACTATGTCTTGGGTATGGTTTAATCCAAAGTCCTCAAAACACGCATTTCTTTTGATTCCGTCACAAAATAATATTTTTGGAAAACTGTTATTTTTCAAATAGGAGCATAAGTAGCACCAAATGTTTATAGTGATAATATAGCTCCATAGTGAGTGACTGGAGCGCACTAGTGTATAGGCCAGCACCTTCGATCCTCAAGGTAGACAAATAAGTTAAGTGAACTGCAAATTTTCACGAACGTTCCCCTTGAAACGTCTATAAAAATACAACAATGAATCGAGCACCATTCTCACTTGACCATGGAAGAGGTGTAGTATCGGGCTGCTCACCTGAGAATGTGTGAATTTACCGAACAGTTTCCACGTTAAATTACACAATTTCGAAAAAAATCTAAAATTTTCGAAAATTATCAGGTACATTGAAATCTAAATTTCTCTCCTACACAGGAAGCGTTATATTTCTAATAATAACGGCTATGATACTCGAGCATACCCTGAAAAAATGCTATAAAGTCAGCTCGTTTAGATTTGATTGGCGGGAGATATATGAGCCCAAACACGATGCTCAAAAACGAGCGTTACTTATTCCTCAACCCAATAGTTAAGGTGATTAACGTTATTATTGCGTTGCTCCTGAATCGTGAAATCAAAGCGTGAAGTGAACACAACTGCGAACCAAACACCTGGCAGCCTGAATCTCAGCATTCGAATGCTTTCCATTATTTGATACCTGAGACAAATAAATGCAATATTACTGCCTACTTCCTCCTTTATCTAATCTCACCGTTCGGTCAATGTGAACGATATTGTCGATTTGAGTCGTTCCTCATTTAGTTTTAACAACCTTTTGAAAGTGAAAATAGTCCAAACTTCTTGAGCCATCAATATGATCTACAAAAATGAGATATGTATGTGTGAATAAAAATGTTTCGCTGAATATTGAAACGTACTGCATAAACACGATGAACACTCTCCCCTTTCGGCGTATTCGCATTGCAATAGGCTGATTCCCCGCCATCATTTCCATAGGACAACGCCATAATAACTGTGAATGGAATGACGATTAGCATCTGAAATCAATGATTAGTCATCCACTTCAGCACGAAATTCAAAGTTGGTCCAGAACATGTGACAATTCAACAACAATGTCAGACTAGGGTGGGCGACGTATTTGCTATGATACAAACAATAACGTGATGCTTGGATAACTATTGCTCACTGCCGATTGAAATGTGGCACCGTGAGCAGTGATAGAGCTACACACAGCAAAGAGATGTGGATAACAAGCATCTGCGAAATGGTGCACTGAAGAAAATAATGATGGGTTCTTACCACTCGCAGATAGATGCTCTGATAACGTGGAATTCAGCATGTTATGACGTTAGGGCCACGGATTCGGTAATACAGGCTGGCCTCAGGCGGCTGAATGTGTTGATGCAGACTGACACTTTGAGTTTTTTAGTAGAGCAGAATTACCTGTTCTTAAGCCTGTAGACATGCCCAGACGACAACACGAAAAACAAAAGAACTGGCAATTTTCAAAGAATCTGTGATATGTCGAACATTTGCACAACGCGGAGACCTGAGCTATTCATAGTGCTTCTGATAATAAACGGATACAATGAAAAGTAGACTGTTGAAATATTTTTAAGCATGTATATAAGAGATTAATCGCGAGAGATTCGAGAGTTTTGGGTTACTGGAGGCGGTAGGAATTTGTATCTCCGATCCTGCTGAAAAGGAAAACTTAAGTACTTCGAATGACGCTCTTTCAAACTACGTTTGCCGATTTTTGATATCTAGTCTCATCTTTGAGTATTGGTAGGTCAAATTAGGGACACTATGAAATTTACGACCAAAATTGCCTCAGGTAAACAATCATAACTTGCCTTAAAATCATGCTAGAGATTTTTCCCAAAAAGAATTTGAATGAGGAGGCAGAGGGGAACATTTCTTATGTTGATGATGCCATTTCTCGTCCATGCGCTAGATCGGGGTGGTCGGTTATTCAAAAAAGTAATGTAGCTCTACTAATACCGATTATTCCAAGAAGCGCCGAAAAGTGATTTGAAAAAATACTGTCACCACCCTACAGTCAAAAAATCAGAGGAATCGGAGGTTAGGAAAAAATGGCAGGCACTTTTGTCCAAAAAAACTGCGATTTTTACCAATTTTCGCAGTTTTTCGAGCATAACTTTTTTCATTCAAGTTTTCATGAGCTTTTATATCGAAATTCGGAATCAGCGGGCAAAAATACACCAGAATTTCTTATAGTCATGTTTTTTCGAGATAAAATTTTTTCCGTCTCTGACCACTTTTTCAGCATGTGGGCATGGAGTCTGGCTGGCATGCCGACGCAGGCAGGTTCAACTCTCGCCCGCAGGTGATGTTTTGCAAGAGGCAGAGAGTTTGGGACAAACTCAAACCTCGGGTGAATTTGGGTCCCCCCTCTACCTCCTCCGACACATTTCTTTTTTTGCCTTATCCCGATCTCAATAAAAGTATCCCCTTTGGTCCGATTTTGACCGAAAAATTTTTATCTCAGAATCATGTCCTTATAATAATTTCTGACTTATTTTTGAGCGTAGAAAACGAATTTGCTAACTAGAGCTCATGAAACCTTGAAGTAAAAAAGTTACGGTATAAAGAAAATCGTTAAAAAAATTTGTTTCGGATTTTGGCCATAACTTTTTTACTTCAAGGTTTCATGAGCTCTGGTTAGCAAATTCGTTTTCTACGCTCAAAAATAAGTCAGAAATTATTATAAGGACGTGATTCTGAGACAAAAATTTTTCGGTCAAAATCGGACCAAAGAATCATGTCGTTATAATAATTTCTGGCTTATTTTTGAGCGTAGAAAACGAATTTGCTAACTAGAGCTCATGAAACCTTGAAGTAAAAAAGTTACGGTATAAAGAAAATCGTTAAAAAAATTTGTTTCGGATTTTGGCCATAACTTTTTTACTTCAAGGTTTCATGAGCTCTAGTTAGCAAATTCGTTTTCTACGCTCAAAAATAAGTCAGAAATTATTATAAGGACGTGATTCTGAGACAAAAATTTTTCGGTCAAAATCGGACCAAAGAATCATGTCGTTATAATAATTTCTGGCTTATTTTTGAGCGTAGAAAACGAATTTGCTAACTAGAGCTCATGAAACCTCGAAATAAAAAAGTTATGGCCAAAATCCGAAACAAATTTTTTTTACGATTTTCTTTATACCGTAACTTTTTTACTTCAAGGTTTCATGAGCTCTAGTTAGCAAATTCGTTTTCTACGCTCAAAAATAAGTCAGAAATTATTATAAGGACGTGATTCTGAGACAAAAATTTTTCGGTCAAAATCGGACCAAAGGGGATACTTTTATTGAGATCGGGATAAGGCAAAAAAAGAAATGTGTCGGAGGAGGTAGAGGGGGGACCCAAATCCACATGGTGAAAAAGTGGTCAGAGACGGAAAAATTTTTATCTCGAAAAAACATGACTGTAAGAAATTCTGGTGTATTTTTGCCCGCTGATTCCGAATTTCGATATGAAAGCTCATGAAAACTTCAATGAAAAAAGTTATGCTCGAAAAACTGCGAAAAAAAGGACAAACGTGCCTGCCATTTTTTCCCCACCTCCGATTCCTCTGATTTTTTGACTGTAGGGTGTTGATAGTTTTTTCTCAAATCACTTTTCGGCGCTTCTTGGAATAATCGGTATTAGTAGAGTTGCATTACTTTTTTGAATAACCGACCACCCCGATCGAGCGCATGGACGAGAAATGGCATCATCAACATAAGAAATGTTCCCATCTGCCTCCTCATTCGAATTCTTTTTGGGAAAAATCTCTAGCATGATTTTAAAACAAGTTATGATTGTTTACCTGAGGCAATTTTGGTCGTAAATTTCATAGTGTTCCTAATTTGACCTACCAATACTCCAAGATAAGACTAGATATCAAAAATCGGCAAACTCAGTTTGGAAGAGCGTCAATCGAAGTACTTCAATTTCTCTTTACAGCAGGATCGGAGATACAAATTCCTACCGCCGCAGGGCTCTCGAAACTCTCGCGATTCCTCTCATAAGAATAATTTACCGCAGAATATATTATTTTTCATTCTGAAATCCTGGAAGAAGTTGTGCTTTTTTATAATTTAATGAGCAGATATTGTCATGATAGTTTACTCCCTAGGGACAAAATGCCCTGAATATCAGGTGCTTTCTCATCACCCTCAAAAGATCGACTGGTAATTCTTCATCATTTCTCGACGTCGAACAGCTTATTTTAGCAGCCGACCAGACTTTAGCAGGTAATTTCGTTTACACGCTCATTCATCATCATTATAATTCGTTCGCTTGAATTAGGTGCACCAGGCAAGCAGTCGATATGATGTGTTCTCACATCTCAAACAACGGAGCCTGCTATATTTTCCTTGTTTTCCTCCTTCTCGTGGTTTATTATTTTCTGGTACAACCGTGCGAATATATTCCTTTACCCAAGTCACTTTCAGCTTCGAGTAAATGCATCCACTCCAATGTTGAGCGAAAATGAATTTGCCGAACTCTACATGAACAGTGTTTACATGCGATTGGTAAGTTTGCATTGTTACAATTATGTTCATTTCGTTTTTTTGTTTACAGCTCATTGCCTTTCGAATCATCTCTTCTGCTCTAGGTATCGTCTTATTGTTTGCCTTGGAGTTTTACAGAAAGTAAGTCTCTAATTGGAAACTTTTGATAAATACTATGGTATCTTGAAGGAAATTCGTTGCGCACAAGTCAATGAGGTTATTGATGGACTGTCATGCGTTCTGGACGTTATTCATCTGCATTTGTGTACTCGTCGATCATTCCATGGCCGCTTTCTCTCGCTATACGGCCAAGTGAAAATTTATCAGATGCTAGATCGGATGAGAACATGATATTATCCATATTATGAGAACTATTTCGCTATGTTTTTCTCGTATAACAGTTATATCTCGTTAGAAAATAGGCTATTCCAGTAGGTTATCAACCGGATGTTATCATCCGACTTACATTTCTTATCTTTATTTATTTGGTCTTATGAGCCCGTTCGCTTAAGAGTCAGACAAGCCCGAGAACAGGCAAAACATAATGTATGCTCAAAAGTTGGTCCAGGGGTAACTTTCGATTCCGAATCGAATGGCTGATTCCGTTTTTCATCTGAGCCTTCTGAATCCCGGTACGGCACGACGTCAATTTGGCCAAAATTTGATTCTGCGATAAAAACTGGTCCAGGGAGAGCAAAATTGGCCGAAATGTCGCGTACCCGACCAGAGTTCAAAGCTCTACAAAATGAATTTTGGAAGAGGCTCTATCTGAATTTGTTTTCGAGTTATGGTCGTTTTTTGATCTACTGGAAATGCAGCAAAAATACTTTCAGAGTAAAAAGAGCATGTTCTCCTGATCATTTTAGTATATGGGGTCAAGGTGTTTTCTCTGTGCAAAGTACTTTTATGAGGGATTTTCCGCCGCCAGCTCGCTGTTTTTTAGTTTTTTTGAATGTATCTTTTTTATTTCGTCGTTTCATGATCTCTAATATAAAAATTCGGTTTCTACGTGCAAAAATACGCCTAAAACTCCTATTGTCAGGTGAATTTGAGAAAATGACCTTTTCGACTCAAAACTCGACATCGACGACGACGTCTGTCTCAAAAAAAAGTCATAATTTTCAAAATACATGGCAATAGGAGTTTTAGGCGTATTTTTGCACGTAGAAACCAAATTTTTATATTAGAGATCATGAAACGACGAAATAAAAAAGATACATTCAGAAAACTCAAAAACAGCGAGCTGGCGGCGGAAAATCCTCATAAAAGTACTTTCCACAGAGAAAACACCTTGACCCCATATACTAAAAGGATCAGGAGAACATGCTCTTTTTACTCTGAAAGTATTTTTGCTGCATGGCCAGTTGATCAAAAAACGACCATAACTCGAAAACAAATTAAGATATGCCTCTTCCAAAATTTCATTTTGTAGAGCTTTAAATTCTGGTCGGGTTAGCGAGATTTCGGCCAATTTTGCTCTCCCTGGACCAGTTTTTATCGCAGAATCAAATTTTGGCCAAATTTACGTCGTGCCGTACCGGGATTCAGAAGGCTCAGATCGAAAAACGGAATCAGCCATTCGATTCAGAATCGAAAGTTACCCCTGGGACCAACTTTTGAGCACACATCATGTTTTGCCTGTTCTCGGGCTTGTAAAGCCTTTGCTGACTCTTAAGCGAACGGGCTCTTAAGAGAAGAATCGCCAGACTATCGAGAGCCCTGCGGACGTAGGACATAGTTCTTCCGATTCCGCTGAAAAATGAAAATTAAGTACTTCGAATGATGTTCTTTCAAACTGCGTTTGCCGATTTTCGATATCAGGTCTCGTCCGCGAGTATTGTTAGGTCAAAGTAGGTACTCTATGACATTTACGACCAAAATTTCCTCAGGAAAACATCCATAACTCGCTTTAAAATTCTGCTAGAAACAATTCTTTAACGAGATAAAAGTTTTTTGACCAAAATCAAAAGGGGTGGACATGGTCATCGGACATGGTGAAAAAGGGGTCAGAGTCGACAACATTTTTATCTCCAAAATATGTATCTATAGAAGTTTCTGATGTATTTTGGCACGGTGATTCCGAATTTTGATATGAGAGCACTATGAGAGCGAAAACATGAACGAAAAAATATATGCTTGAAAAACGTCGAAAATTTGTAAAAATCGCAGGTTTTTTGGACAAAAATGGGGTCTACTTTTTTTCCCCACCTCCGATTCCTCTGATTTTTTTTATTGTAGTTTGGTGACAGTATTTTCTCAAATCACTTTTCGCCGCTTCTTGGAATAATCATTATTAGAAAAATTATTTCATTTTTTCGAAAAACCGACCGCCCCGATCCAGTGCATGGACGTGGAATGACATAACCAACACGAAATGTTGCCCTATGTTTCCTCATTTGAACATTGTTATGGAATTATTTCTAACAGAATTTTAAAGCGAGTTATGGATGTTTTCCTGAGGCAATTTTTATTGTAAATTTCATAGAATACCTAATTTGACCTAGCAATACTCGAGGATGAGACCTGATATTGAAAATCGGCAAACGCAGTTTGAAAGAGCATCATTCGAAGTACTTAAGTTTCATTTTTCAGCGGAATCGGAAGAACTATGTCCTACGTCCGCAGGGCTCTCGATAGTCTGGCGATTCTTCTCTTATGTATTATAATTTCTGACAAGTCCATATTTCCTCAATCATCTAGATCGGTCATTATCATCGTTGAAATCATCAGAATCCCGACGGACATTCTTCTAACGACGGCGCAATGTCTGCCGCGTCGACTGCTGGGAGCAATAGCACTGTATGGTGAGATCGGGTATATCTTCTCCTATAAAACTGTTCAAAATATTCGTAAGATGGTATGCATTATTTGTGGAAACCATAATCAAGAACGATTTGAATGTTATCATAATAAAATTATGCGAAAATGGCTGGATTTCTTGAACAAGAGATCTGTTCCCATTCTCAGTAAAATAAAAACTAATCGCAACATTCTCACAATCTTTCATCACAATGCCGAATCGGAAATAGTATTTTATGATCATTTACTTTTTTAGTTGATTTTTTATCAATTATATATATTTTTTAATTACACCGCAGGATCGGTGACCTCAATGCTCGCGATGGCTATGGAGCGTCGCTCGGCTTCTCAGAATTGCGCAACTTACGAACAAACTGGGCGATCGAGTGGATATTTATATTCCCTATTCCATGTGAGCCAATATTTTGGTTCTGACTATTTATTTAGATTTATTTCGTATTTGTCCCATGACACAATAATTAAAATGAAGAAAAACGTTGAAATCATCTGTTTTCAGCTAGTTATCGCTTTAACATTCGGTGGCATTTTATGGGCCACATACGGATATAACTCGAGGACACCACATTGTACGATAGTCACTCCTCAAGGACTCATTGAGCTAAACATCATCAATGTAAGCGCAGACTAACCATTCTGCAACTATTTTGCTGACTTTTGGTGGTCAATGAAATCATATTCTTCGAAATAACTTGTTGCTTTCATGTCGTTCTTTTCATCATGGAGATTTCAACTATTGTAATATTCGCGGCGCTTTTAAGAAGGAATCAGATGAGTTTACAACAAGCAAAGTTCAAAATATCACTTACTGAGAGGTCAGACATCACTTATATCAATATTGCAAAATAACGATGTTTCAGGTACCAACTAACGGAAAACATACGAATGCTGAAACTGTTCTTGCCTGTCGTAGGGTGAGCATAAGAAATACTAAAAACCGGAATTGAACATTCATCACACATTCAGATCACATACTTCAATCACCATCGCGGGACTACTTGGTTATTTCGGATTTCAGTTGGCCCAACCGGGACCTGAGTATTACCCCATGTTCGAGGTTGATTATAGATTTTATGGAAATCTGTAAAGAAAAATTTCAGGACACAATCAATTTCGTGTACATGCAAGGCATTTTCATGCCGATCATCTTCCTTTTTCGATATAGGTTCGTAGCATTAGCAAATACTTCCTCGGCATATCATTAATGCCACGTGCTAAAGCGATTACTGCTTAGATCGCAGCATTTGCAACGTTGTTTACAGAACTAAACGTCGTCACGAAAGAAAACTTTTCACTTCGAATCTACACACGGGAGAATCGTTCGCAACCAGATACAAAGATGTCATCCAAAGAGGATGGTGATAAAGTGCTTCAGCGAACCTAACTGTCTGATGTACTGACCCAAAAATATTGTATTTAACTACAAATTTCTGTCTTAGTTCACTGAGATCATCTCAAGTGCGGACGTCAGTTATTAGTAGGCTTGAGACTTTCTTATGGACTATATGAACTGCGTAGCGCATGGGAGATTAGGTGCTGAAAAGGAGATTGTCACGGAGACTGGAGAGAGAGATAAGACCGCCTACTATAATTCCCCTCAAAATAATATCAGATAGTAGAGATCGAATTCGTGTCCAATATGCTGAACGAAACGGAAGGCGCCGAAATTTACTATCGCAGTGAGTATCTACGATACGTAAGTTCAAAGGTATATTAGACCGAGAACAGAGCGGCTTTCAGCTTGTAATTTTCCGCATATTTACGTCGTCTTTGGGCATCGCATTGCTTTGCACGATGGAATTATATGCAAAGTGAGTGATTTCTTGCAGTTTTCTTAGAGAAAGCAAGCAGTTCCAGCAAGTTCTTGGCTCACAAGTCTCTCAAATTATTGATGACATGCCATGCCTTCTGGACGCTGGTGTACTGCACCGAGACTTGTGTCGATAGTGTGCTTACCGCGGTCGCATATTATACCGCATCGTAAGATTTCATTTTACATGCTCAATTATTCGTTCACTTTTTTTTCGAAAACGGAAAAGCAAACGAGATTTGTAGATATGATTCATAACAAGGCATCCTAGACTTCCTTGTTGGCGTTAAATGAGTCATGCGGAAACGCCATTGACGTCTCGAGATTCGCCAGAGTTCAACTTAGTGACAAATTGTCACTGACAATACTATAGCTTTCAACAAGCAAACAGCTTCACTTATTCATAAACACATTTCCTTCCGACATCCTTCTGAACACCGGTCAGTGCCTTATGAGGCGTTTTCCGGATGCCTTGGCATTATACGGTATGGTGTCGAACACCGAAAATATGCTTTACGTCGGCTAGTAGTGAGAAACTCCTAAAAAGACATGTAAATATGGTAAGCTCAATATCTATTTTTTCATGTCTGAATTATGAATACCTTAGACTATAAACAACTTTGCAGAGCGATTTGTGTCTTATACAGCGCGATAAAACATAAATCAGGTTCCGTCAGCTCGATGCTTGCAATGGCGTTAGAGCGGCGAGCTGCTTCTATCAATTTCGCCACTTACGAACGAGTCGGCAGATCGAGAGGCTATATATTTGTGGTGTTCCATGTGAGCATTTGGAAACTAGTCTGATATCGTCAGCAGAAGAAAATGCGTGAAAATTAACACTAAATTCTTGTCTGCAAAAAGAATCCTAGTTTTACTGCATTTAGGACATCCTCCAAAGAGCACAAATGTGAATTCAAAGGAATCACTGAGTGATTAGTTCAAATCCAGTGTAATTTAATTTATTTCTATCTCCTTCAGGTCGCTATCGTCCTCGTCTGTAGTTCTATTATGTGGTCTACCTACGGATATCCCATTCGAACATATATCTGTGCGGTAGCGAGTACGACGGGAATTCCATACCTAAACGTGGTCAATGTACGAAAAAAGTGCTTCAATATCGTTAGCTTCAAATTGTCTCTTTCAGTCCTGCCTATTCATGATGGAGGTTTCGACTATCATAATATTCGCGACTCTTCTGCGAAGAAATCAGAGGATCCTCAAGCAGACAAAGTTCGAGAGCAGTCTATCTGAGAAGTAAGAATTGCCGTTGTAGCATTGTTATCCAAAATTTGTAGGCATCAGCTGACAGAAAATATTCGTATGCTCAAGCTGTTTCTTCCCGTAGTCGGGTAAATCTGTCAACGGGGATTTAGTTTTAATTTGCTTACTGTTTAGCACGCACACTTCGCTCACCCTAGCGGGCCTTATTGCATTTTTCGGCTTCCAGCTCAGTGGTCTGGGAGTTGACTACTACCCGATGTTCGAGGTGATAGGATGAATTTTCGTGACTGTTTCCCTTCTCATTCAGGACTCGATCAATTTCATCTACCTGCAAGGCATATTCATGCCGATCATATTCCTGTTTCGATACAGGTTCTGCTTCCCCTTTCTTCTTTCGTATCGTCTCTTCTGTTTATAGAGACCAGCGAAAACAGGAGCGACTTCTCTTCTCTTCCAATACACCATCAGATGACTCTTTCGAGAGTCGATATAAAAATGTCATTCAGAAGGGGTGGTTATAAAGTGCTCATGTCAACCTAACTGCATGATGTACTGAACTACTAAGATTGTATTCAACTACGGATTTGTATCATAATCCACTGAGACAATTCACTCACCACGAGTGCATGGACCATTAAGCTATTAGTCTTCTTCTGTCGTATCTCAATGTTCATTTCGGGGCTGAGATATTAATCAAAAATAGTCTAGATTCTAGGTAAGCATGCTGATCACATCACACAAAAACAATCAACATCGATAATGCTCTATGAAGTGGAAGATGGAAGCCATTAACTATGATTCGTCATACATACATACTGCAGGAATCGCAATGTTGCAAAAATTCTTGAAACGGATTCTCTGTACAGTCCTGTTGGGTCCCACTGTGAATATGTGTCACAAGGAGTAACTCGGGGTTACTCCGGGTGACCCCGGGTGACCCATGCTGACCCATGGATTTTATTACCTCAAGAATTTATTTAATCACAACAAGTCTATGATATTCTTGTTCAGCACGTCGTCCTCTATCGATCCATATACTTTATTAATTAAACATTGACTTTTAAAACGCTACTTTTAATTAAATTGAGTGAGAGAATTATCGCGCTCCGCGTGGAATACCGTAGTTAAGAGGCTCACAAATTTTACTGGCAATCGTGAACTGATTTTATAAAAATAAAATTCGGGTTTTCTTTTGATTGATCTTTGCTGCTTTTTGAACAAAATTAAACTAAAATACAAGCGAACATCCATCAAAAACCAAGGAAACCCGAATTTTATTTTTATAAAATCAGTTCACGATCGCCAGCAAAATTTGTGAGCTTCTTAACTACGGTATTCCTCGCGGAGCGCGATAATTATCTCACTAAAATTAAATTAAAAGTAGCGTTTTAAAAGTCGATTTTTATTTAATAAAGTATATGTATCGATAGAGGACGACGTACTGAACAAAAATATCATAATCTCGTCGTGATAAAATATATTCTAGAGGTAGTAAAATCCATGGGTCACGATGGGTCACCCGGGGTCACCCGGAGTTACCAGGCGCTACTCCGGGTGACGCATGTTCACAGTGAGACCCAACAGGACTGTACTAGCGAAGGGCGAATGGCACAACTCCTTCAAAATAATCACCCGAAGTTCATACTTTGGGTATCGAACAATCAGCGAAGATGAAAACTTTTTTTGGAAAAAAATTCAGTTCCAGAAGGTTAAAAATAGACTTCTTCGTTGAGTCTTGGGCATGTATGTTTCAGGTATGTCTCTCAACTAATATTAAGGTACTTGTTCATCTCGTTAACTCAGATATTGGTAGGGCGAATTATCACTGATCGGAGAATAAATCTTACAATATGAAAAAAAAACTGTTTAAAAAATATTGATAGGAATAAATATCAATATCCTCGATCGGAGAAAAGGAGAAAGACATCAGCCTACACTTGTTGCCGAGTAGCTTCTCCTCGTTTAGATGCGCACACAAAAACTCAAGGTAACGGAAACTCTTCCCCCACTTGGCTTCCAATACTTCCCGATTGAGCTGACATACTTCCGAATTTAGTCTCATGTCATCCGCCCTGAAGCTAGTACTCTGCATCAGCGCATTTTCAAGGTATTTAATTTAACATATTTTCAAATATTTGATAATCTTGTGATTTGAGGTCTACTTGACATGCTTCATCGAAGAAACCACGACAATTCCACGAATAGGCTACAAAACTAGTCGAGAGATCTCGAGAAGAATGTGCGAGCTGAATTGTGAAAGAGAGAGTGCGGTAAATATTTCAATATAATTGCATTTAAATATCGTAAGTAAGCGACATCATTGGTGTTTTGATTCAATCTATCTTTAATTTTGAATCGGCATACCTGTTCTCATTTATATCGTGTTTCAGAAGTTAACAGTGACCGGCATTCATTGCAATATATAATTTTACAGTGCATATCCGTCGGCTATAGAGACGGAAAAACTTTGTGTATTGCACAATGCGAAATCCGCGCCTTTCCCGACATGTGGAATCATGTACACAAGATGGATCAAGATACTCGTAAATTGCCCAGGTCAGTATTATTCTCGCAAAGTAATTGTATTATAATTTTTCAGCCCGTACCGATCCATCTGCCGAAATGGGCATCGATCCTTGCACCATCCAATCGTTTCCCGATCTCGTCGATGAGACATCAACCCCGAGTCCTTGTCCCATAAGATATCCGAATGGAGTGAATCCACTCGTAATCATTCGGTGATCTATTTTTAATTGGACTGCCCATTGTTGTGAACAGGGTGCTCGATCACTAATATTTATAATGTCAATTAAGAGTGGTTCTGGACGACGGCAGGAGAATGAGCATACCGGGCTCGTCAACCGTTCGATTTTCGACACTCGATAATGTGGTAATGTTATCCATATCGAATTCCCCTGGTACAGGTATTCAAATATATCAGGTTGGTGCGAAAGTCTTGCGGTTTTTCGGACGTGATGTTTGAACGCCAATATTTTTCTTCTCTCAAATGTTTAAGACCGGCCTTTATAGCATTATTTAGGAGGATTATCGAACGTTATTACAATGAGCTTAAATTATGACACGCTTCCGAAGCGGGTGCGAAATTGAGTTCTGACCAACAAACATTTCGAATTTTTTTCAAGTAATTTTTGGAGTATTTTTACTTCGCTGAGATTTCAAACTACGGATTGTTACTGAGTTTTCTAAGAAGCCCTTTCTGTGCTCTATCTCAAGCCAAGACCGTTGAGGCCATCGATTACCTATCGCCTTACCGATAAACCGGGAGAAAATGAACGATTCCTAGGATTTTCCGCAATTATCGCGGAAAAAAGCGGAAGATCGTAATAACAACCGTGAAAGTGAAGATAGAGGTCTGAAACTATGACAGTGATAAACCAGCTATCTGAATATCATATTCTGAAAATTGCATGTTTCTATGTCTTTTCATCTCTGAGATCCAGGGTCCTCGGTTACGGTACTTTTGGCTATCGATAACTGACTTATATCTACAGGATTTATATTCTCAGGCTCCAAATAAATATGTGGAGGTTCGTACGTTCTAAGCATGATCAGGAGAGTATTCGGGGCCGGATTTCGTGTTTTATTAATTTTTTGAAGATATAAGTCAGTAATCGATAGCTAAAACTACCGTAACCGAGGACCCTGGATCTCAGAGATGAAAAGAGATAGAAACATGCAATTTTCAGAATATGATATTCAGATAGCTGGTTTATCACTGTCATAGTTTCAGACCTCTATCTTCACTTTCACGGTTGTTATTACGATCTTCCGCTTTTTTCCGCGATATTTGCGGAAAATCCTAGGAATCGTTCATTTTCTCCCGGTATATCGGTAGTTCCGGTGATTGAATCCATGTGTCCCACAGCAAAAGTGCGGTATATTTGGCTTAATTCCCTGGATTGATAAAAAGAGAGATCGACCTGAACTGAAGTGCGCTTCATTCCCACACTATGAGGCTATGTGATGATGAGAGCCTTTCGAACCCTGTTCTTCTCTTTCTTCAGAAAATAGGAAAATTCCAAAACTAAAATTAGTTTTGAAAATATCGAAAATCGTGATTTTTAGGGTGCGAGGTTGAGGCAAACAGCACAAAAACTAAACATCTCACAATTCTGTAATTTTCAGCGACAACAAGATAAGGGTTGCTCTTTATTAATACCTCATAAAATCTGGCCTTTCATTCGTAGAGGAATCAGAAAATTGGCAAACGTGCTGATTTTGATGTTCGTATTCTAAATACTAAAGTTTGTCAAATACTACGCTCGAAGGGATAACGGCAATTTCTCCCAATTAAAAAAATAAATAGTCTAGCAGAGCCCCTTCATAACGGAACACCATTGAGATGCCAATCTTAATCGAGGCGAATACAAGGCGAAATAAACTTATTTTGATCTGGCTCAGAGAGCTTTATCTCAAACTACGCGCTTATCTCGAGAGGCTCTTGCGTGGCAATTTTGTCCCATTAGTGCCAGTGCAAAGTATTACGATCATACTTCGTAACAGTGGTTTGGTTTTGGGCCTATCACTTCTCTCCACGAAACGCCAAGCAAATAAGTATGCCCATGTGATAATTAATATCGCTGACAAAGCAGCTCAACTGTGACCGTCTAATCGATTCGCTAGATCTGACAAGGGAAGGTCGCGAAGTGTCCGTGAGCTTTTCAAAAATGGTTGATACTGTGACGTAGGGTATCATCAGGGGTACTCAAAACTTCTTTCAATTTCTGCTAAGGACACCTTGGGGCCGAGAAATAATCGAGAATTGTCCAGCAACGCGATCCGTTCAGCCTCTTCACCCTTCTCTAAGAGCACACTCCCAGATGATTCGGTGGTGTAGTGGGTAATGCATTAGAATAGTAAAGCGAAGGTTGTAGGTTCGACCCCCCAAGCTGATATATTTTTTGCCGGCCTTTTTGAACCACGTAATATCAATATATAAATTAAATCAACTTTTGACACGATAGCAAGTAACATATTATATCTACAGGCCTGAGGCCATTTTCCGCTAACCAGGTTTTCCGATACTCTCTGGAGGATGGGGTCTTCCTGAGTGGTTTTGACCCGAGCTGAGTGGGGGAAAGGGGAGTAGATTGAGAGCGACGAGTCGAGAGGTTCGACGAGAGGATACGGGACGATTGAAGTGAGGAGACGTCGTCCTTTTGTACCCTCCTGACATCTCACTTTGCCTCGTCATCAGTAATCTAAATAGATAGGATTAGCTGGGACAGCGGTCATTGTCGTGGGACAATAACAGAGAGATTAGAGATTATTGAATCAGGGGATGGCATAAACAGAACGTGACTAGAGTGAGGTTTCCAGTCAACTGATATGTTATAGAACATCCATCGAATATACCATTGGGATATCACAGAAAATACTGTAATCCGTATCGTGTTAGGAGCCTTCATGGCAATAAAGGAAATGAGGAAAATTTGAAAATCAGTTATACCAGAGGAAGGCATTGAAGCAAGTAGTTTCCGATAGCTAGCCAATTGCTCTATCCACTAGGCTTCCGGGCAATTGGTCGAGAAGCCTTCAATCTTCATACGAAAGAGCCGCTCGCAGATTACAGAGATAAAAACTGCCCCAAAGGAGTCTCAGGAAAAAACAAGATGAATATGTGAGTGTGGCTACGGTTCTCTCAATCTCGAGAACTCAATATCTACTACAATATCAACTGTGATCATTGCAATAAGGACCAATAGCCTATAGCATCACACGGTAATGCAAGGAAATGATAAATCGCTAGTACGTTGAGTGCATTTCAGTTACTGCGCTCAAATTATTACGGACAGAATCGAATCTTGTCTGTGCCGAGTACCAAGTATCATAGTTGAAATATTTTCGAAATTGAATCCAAATATTCTATTTGCGTCGCAATTGACATTTCTGTGATCCCATATGTCATATCTCAATCGAAAAGTGTTCCACTCAATAGTTGCGCAGAGCACTGGCCACCTCGTTCTCGGCAATAATTACTGATTAATAAATGTCTGTTTCAATCTTGTGTGTTTCGCTTTTGTGCGGCATGTTTACGAGCTTTCTCTGAGAACAACTTTCACCATGCGAATACTTCAGCAAGTCTTTCTGTGTTGAGCTAACAAACTCGTGACAAGCCCCTTTTGCAAAAGCTGGTACACATTTGCTTCATCGTCATGTTTACGTCACATTAGTGCGCTTTGAACCTTCTTTTCTTGAATTGGCTCGAAAAGAAGTCTTTGCAACTCATTTTTGACTCCATATTTCTCTCGAGGTAGTGGATTTAACTGCCCCTTTTCCACTGCTTACTTCAGGCACAAACCCTTGTACGCATGAGAGCGTAACTTCTATTTGCGAGAATATTTCTGAGTCATGAAGACTGTCCAACAAATAGTTTGGCATTTATGCAAATGGAGACGTGCTTATAACCTTTCGAATCTGTGATGACGATTGTTTTTATGTGAATACTTCAGCTAGTCAATGGAATAACAAGTTTAAGCCATGTTCAATACTACGCTAGCTGATGCAGTTTTCTACTCCGAAAGCACCTACCTGCGAGTGGTAAGGAGCTCGTAGATATATTTGCAATGTCTAGATGTTATTGAACTCAAATTTGCTCTTTTTTCGATCACAACATTGTTTGAACAAATCTATCTACGAGAGTTGCTTTATATTAGTGATGTCGTTTCGGGTTTCGACTCTCTTCATTCTGCACTATATCTCGTTTGTCTAACCGGCGAGAGAGAGAGATCCAAACCCGAAATTTCATCCATAAAATTGAATATTGTTCTCAGATGCTCGCAGTCCGCCTGCCGATATTGTGTACTGCTCTGGTACTTCTAATCATATTGCATCTCAACCGACAGTGGGTTTATTGAGCATATGAATCGCCGTAACTGCTTTGTTTGAGCAAATTCATTGTGCATCGGAGTTTAAATATATTATTGCACTTTCACATGTTCTGGGTTTTCATGCAATGTTTCGGCATACTTGTTGACCACGCTATAATCATTCACATGCTACTCTATATGAGGTGAATTATTTTACATTTTTAAATTCCTTCTCTACATAGTATAAATAGTCAAATTCCAGCTCGCCGATCGATCTCATCAACACCGATTTCACATGTATGCTCAAGACAGCTCCTCAGTGCATGGCATTTTACGGTAATGTACCACCCATTATCTGTTGAGTCTCTAAAGTGCATGTGCGTAATAGGCCTTCCTAGGTTCCGTGTGTTCAATGTTCGTGATGTCCTTTGAACGGTGTACGGCTTCAACGGCACTTAGCACTTATGAGAAGTCGCATAAAACCTATGGGTACAAGCTGGCAGTTGGTCATGTGAGTTGTTCCAAAGCCATTGTGATGATAACATTTAATAATTTTGTATCATCATTTTTTCATATGATTTTAATATCATTTTATCATTTTTATATAATTTTGTTTAGTTGTTAATGACCGTTCCATTAACGACTATGACAGTGCTCGCCTATGGAAACATTGGAGGAGAGAGTGCTTATTGCAATGTGAATACACCAAGAGGTGAAAGCATGCAGCAATTGATAGCAGTACGTTTCAATGCTGTACAGACACAAAAAAATTTATGTGATTGAGCTTAGTTCGTTGTAGCTTATCCTCCTGGCACAAGAATCATGGACGATTTTCATGTTCAAAAGATTGCTGAAATTGAATGAAACTCGACTGAAATCGACAACATCGTTAACTTTGACCGAAAGGTACAAGCAGGAAGAGATTAGTTGAATTCACTGTCTCAGGTATCAAATATCGGAAAACATTCGAATGCTGCGAATCATGCTTCCTGTTGTATGGTACGATTTTTTTTAAATTCCGCTTCCGAATCAACTTTCTGAAATTAACCAATTCAGGAGCAACGTCATTCTATCATTCATTGTCATACCTATTTTCGTAATCGTCACGTTGATGAACTTATCGAAGAGATATGTACCATTGTTTGAAGTATTGCTTTCCCTCGTTTGAATTAGCGCAAACCTACTGCTTAGGATTCAATCAATATATTGTTTCTTCAAGGTATAATCATGCCGTTGATCTTTCTACACCAATTCAGGCTAGTGAACTCAGCATGTCCTTGTTGACGTCATCACCTTCAGATTGGGTGAATCGAGAAGAAAAGAGATGATGGCGGTTAATAGGGCGACTGGAGAGGCGTTGGGTGCTGCCTACCATACTGCGATTCAGTCCTCATGGAACGCAAGCACAATTGAAAAGGATCGTATCAGTGAGAAATTTGAATAATTCTGTTTCAGGAATGCATGATCATCGAACACGACGCCTTCTAAGAGATTTCATAAGATGAATGAACATATCGAACTTGTTCTATGAAAAATCTCTGCACCGTAAGGATTTGTGCTGATAAAAGAAATATCGGAGCATAGCACCAATCCTATATTCGCAGTCAATGAAGTTCCCCCTGCAATATCATAATGCTCAGTGGTTTGACACACGAAAGAAAATTCAGCGATTGGGTCGACCTTCATGGCAATTGCGAATAAAAAATTGGATGGAAAAAAAACGATAATAATCTTTGTGGAATAAATTCATTTGAATGAAAAACAAAATATAATATATCGTTTATAAAATTGCTTCCTTCAAAATCATCCAAAAACCAAGCTTCCTTCAAAATCATCCAAACATTAGAGTTGCTAGGTAGCAGCCAATCACCCGGGTGATGTGGCGGTAAGACGCATGTCTAGCAAACAGCGCACGCACGTTCGACTTCCACCCGCGGTCCTCGAGCTAGTCTCTTGGTTATCCCCTATCTAGGGAGTAATGGTGCTATAAATTGCATTAATTGAATAATTTGAATAATATATATATAAATCGAATAATTTTCCCCCCTTCCCCTCCCCCTCCTCTCTCTTCTCATCCTCCCCCTCCTCTCTCTTCTCATCCTCCCCCTCCTCTCTCTTCTCATCCTCCCCCTCCTCTCCCCCTTCCCCTTCCCCTCCTCTCCCCCCTTCCCCTCCCCCTCCTCTCCCCCCTTCCCCTCCCCCTCCTCTCTCTTCTCATCCTCCCCCTCCTCTCTCTTCTCATCCTCCTCTTCCAAGATCATCACTCTCGTGCCAGTACTACAACATTCGCTCATTAGTAAACAAGCTAGACTCTTTCCGTTCCCACCTCTCCACTACCAAACCAGACATCCTTTTCCTTACCGAAACCTGGCTTTGTAGCAAGATCCCCTCCTCCCTTATCATTGGTTCACTTCCATACACCGTTATCCGTTTCGATAGGACATCCCGTGGAGGCGGTGTCTCTATTATCCTCCGTGATCATATCGCTTTTTCCACCGTATCCCTTCCATCGACCGAACACGAGATTTCTTGTATTGATCTTTTCCACTCTTCCGCTTTCATCCGTTTATGCATATTATACCGCCTTCCTATATACACGCTGCCCAAGACTGAGTCCCTTATTGCTTGTCTTTCTGATCTTCATGCCTCCTCCTCTCATCCCATTATCTTTCTCGGTGATTACAATTCTGATTCACTCAGTTCTACCCCTTCTCTTATTGATCACCTATTTATTGATTTCATTCACGCAACTGATCTCTCTCATTTCAACGTGTTTCCTACCCGTGGTCCTAAATGTATTGACTGGATTATAGGGAATGACTCCTCCCTAGTCACTACTGTCTCAGTCATCCCCCCATTCCCTTCTTGCGACCACTCTGGCTTGTCTTTCTCTCTTTCATCTCCCCTCTCCCCCTCTCTTCCTTCCAAGATTCGAGACTATTCCCGTGTCGACTATCCTGCCCTTTCCACTCATCTCTTATCCATCGGTTATCATTGTTCCGTGACTGCCTCGACATTGACGCTGTCTATTCTCAGTTTTCATCCACTATTCATTCTGCCATTGACCTCTTTGTTCCCTACCGTACTCCTCGTCCTCCTTTCCTCTCTTACCCCCCTCACATTGTTCGGCTTATCCGACGTAGAGACTCCCTATTCACTCAGATCCATACTCCCTCTGTCAGGCCCATTTTTGATGAATGTAGTAAGAAACTTCTATTTGAGATCAACAAGACGTCTCGTTACTCTACCCGTAAGAAACTCTCTCGTATTAATGACTTGTATCGTCATGTTTCATCTCTTACCAAACCCAAGCTTTCCATCCCCGAACTCGTCTCCTCTCAGAATGTACCTGTATATGACAGTCTCTCTAAGGCTAACACCCTTGCTTCAGAATTTGCCACTCATTTCACCCTTGATAATGGCAACCTTCCCCCTCTCTCTTCCTCCCCAATCCCTCCCTCTCTTTCTCTATTCACTATTTTCCCTCATGTCGTTCACAAAGCGTTACGTAAATTATCTCCCTCTTGCTCCACCGGCTATGATGGCATTCCCCAAATTATTTTCTCCAAATGTGCCTATGCTCTTTCTACCCCCTTGGCTGACATTTTCAACCTTAGTCTCATCTCTGGGACAGTACCCTCTGCCTGGAAACACTCCCTCATCACCCCCATTCCCAAACCAGGCAAAGACAGTAAACTCCCTTCTTCGTACAGACCCATTTCTATTATTTCTCCTGCTGCTAAGACCATGGAACGCATACTTAAAGACCATCTTAACAGTCACCTTTCTCGTTTCAACGTCCTCCCTTCTAACCAACATGGTTTCCGCTCTGGAGCCAATGTTGTCACAAACCTTCTGACCTGCCATAATGACTGGACCATTGCTCACTCTAATAAACTCATCACTGATGTCGTTTATATAGATTTCACTCGTGCTTTCGATGTTGTTCCATATCCCAAACTCCTCGCTCGTTTATCGCATTACGGTATCCACGGTCACTTGCTTTCGTGTCTTGAGTCTTTCTTATCTGACCGCACTTTCTCAGTCCGATTGTCCTCTGTCACTAGTGATTCGTTCCCCATTCTCTCTGGCGTGCCACAAGGCAGTGTATTCGGCCCTATTCTCTTTTCCATCTACCTTGCTGACCTATCCCAAACCCTTTCCCGTTTTCACAATGTGACTGTACAATGCTATGCTGATGATGTCAAATTGCATGTCTCTTACAATAAGATCACCAAAGATAGTATCACATCTGAATTTCAAACTGCGCTCAATTGTCTCTCTGATTGGACCAAACGTAATCAATTGTCTTTATCTGCTTCTAAGTGTACACATATTCGCCTAGGATCCAAACTGCCTACCCCTCGTTATCAGATTGATTAAAGATACGAGATGATCATTTATTTACACAGAAAATATGTCGTTCATCGAAGTTTGAACGTTTTGCTGCACTTTCATATGTTTTGGACTTTCCTGTTATGTTTCGCCACATTTATCTACCATGCCCGAACTGTTTATTTACTGATTTTCATGAGGTGAGAACTAATTGAAACAACATGACAGTAATACCAGAATAGTTTCGAACTATTGTATGCTATTCTCTCGGATATACTGCTTGCTGGAAGAATATTTACGGCCATTCGTGACTACTTTCACGTCCGTATCCGTCCTTCCCTCTCTTCCGCTGAGAGATAAGAGCAGTGGAAACTGAGGGAGAAGAAGAGGGAGTTGAACAAGACCGGAACCTTTCACGTGATCTACGCGGGTTAGCTGATGAAGAAGGACGAGGTAGCAGCCTATAAGGAAGCACTGGCCAAGGGAACCCACACCCGCCCGATCACTCCCTTCTCCTCCCTCCACTCGCAGTTCCCTGCCTTCCCGAGCCTCGGACTTCCGGGAAACCGCTAAGTTCCTCCAGACCACCAAACCCTCCCTGTCTCTTTCCTCTTCCTACCTCTCCTCCCCGATCCGTTCTCATCTCTCCTTCATCACCCCTTTCCAACCTATCCATTCCATCCATGTCATTGCTCTTTCTCCTCTTTCATCTCCGATATCTTGCCTGTATTACAACACTCGTTCGTTAGTCAATAAGATACCCTCCTTCCATCACTTGCTTAAAGAAGATAAACCCGACATTGTTTTTATCACTGAGTCATGGCTTACTTCCCGTACTCCCTCTTCGTTATTGATTGGTGATCTACCTTACATAGCTATTGGACGCGATCGATCCACTGGTAGAGGTGGCGGTACGCTCATTGTTGTACGGGACCATTTTCACTTTACTTCTATCCAACATATTGGGGTGTTCCGAAAGTATTGATCATCTTGTTCTTTTATTTTTTCCACAACAATAGTCTGCGTAGAGAGGGAAGAGAGGAATGGGTGCAGACACAATTATAGCCACGTAGTCAGTGATTGTGATAAGAATCTTCAAACCATGCGAATATTTAAACCATTTCATGGAATGGTTGCATACCTGAATAAGAATAAGAGAATCTCGAAATATAGCCTGCTTCGGCGGAGTTTTCTTGAGGAGACAAATCAGGGCAATACAATTTAGCGGAAAGGATAATCCGAAGATTATTTTCTGGACCAGAAATATCGTTTCTTGTGTTTCTAGAAGAATGAAAGTGGTAATCATTACCACACTCAACATTGACTCCAGACACTACTTTGTCTTTATATGTGTATTGTTTCTGAATGAAGAACGTATTTGTATGTGAATTGTTTTATATTTGTAGTTGATTACTGAGAGATGAGAAGTCGTAGTGTCTGTCTATCCGCCATATTGTACATTCGTGTTTCATGAATTCGTAACCTCCTCAGAGTTCCAGTTTTTTTTTCGGTATTTATTCCCGATAAGTTCCGCGTAATTCGTTTACTATTCAGAGAACCTAAATTATCAACGTCTTGCATTGCATTTATCAAATATAGTGCTATTATGACGGCAACTTTATCGATTCTCGGAAAGCTTAGGGGAGATGGACATGAATGACGTCTTATGTGAAATAGACATGGATGCCTTCTTTCTTCACATAACATTGGATTTCAGCGAGTTTAGAAGATTACGAGAGAAAATAATATTCAGAAGTGGATTCGTGACAGCGAAAACGTTCATTACGACGCACGATATTCGATTTACCTATAAAAAAAAGAATTCTCCTCTAGATATATAATCGTTGACCGGCAAATCGGCCGGTCAAAGCAAATGGGTCGTGGTGGGTCGGAGGTTCATGAAAAGATTTAGGAATTAGTAGGGTAAGTATTTGGGATGGTGCCGGATCGAATGACACTATCGCCGACCCGATCAGATGACGTTGGGTAGGTCAAAGATGACGTCAAAGTTGGGACTCTCGACTTTTACCATTTTTCGACCCTTCAACTGACTGTCCAGCTCGCAACCCTGAACCAAACACCCTACATATGGGTCGTTTCTGATAGCTCTCGACGGGCTCTACAAGAAACAAAAGTCAGTTCTACGAGGAGGGACTGCCAACTATAGATGACAGCCGTGTAGAGTGACCCGTGACGGTTCGAGCACTGTTTTGATTGAAGGGTTTTATTAAGTTTAAAGCATGGTGTAGTGGTTTCAAGATGGAGCTTCGGATCGTGAAAGCGCGGGTTCGAATCCCCAGCGGTGCAGTGTTTTGCAAAAATTTGCGTGTGCTCGGGTCCTGTCGGGTTGTAATCGGGAAGTGTAAATCCAGGCTTGGTTGTGTTTCATCCTCAAGTTTTATCTGAACTAGGCCGATTTGCGAAGTTCTGCTCGGGTATCGATTGGATCTCTAGCCGTGGATGGGAGGAGTGACAGCCACCAGGGTGGTAATTTTTGTGACAGTCATTAGGGTGGTAATTTTTCTGACAGTCAACAGGGTGGAATTTTTCTGACCGTGAGAACAGTGGAAATTATTCTGACAGTCTTCAGAATGGGGAAACTTCGAAATGTGATTTCGCGACATTTACCAAGGCTAGAAAACTTAAACAAATTTTTAAAAAAATTACGGCGTACCCCTAGCGAGCGCAGCTCGGCTAGTGATGATATATGTATGTTTTATATTATTTTTAAATTGAAAAAATAACAATCACCATATCCGGAAGCACGACTATTTCTGCTTCAAGAAAATTCAAAAACGTTGGGATGTGCAGTAAAAAGATTGGGTTGATTGCCTATATAATTTATCCTTCGGTTTATCTCTGTTCCTGATTTTATTACCTGAGCCACAAGTAGTCGTAGTGCGCTCTTTTCAACGATCTTCGATCTCTGACTATTTTTGGACTTTTGAATAGTCTGATAAATGCGAATTCCTGTAAATCAGAGGTAATCATGGAATGTCGTCACCAAGAGAGTAATAACTTTTTTTCCATTTTTGGGCGCATGTATCATAAATGGATGCTCAAATCTTACCTGCCCAAATCATAATACCGATCATCAAATTGAGCTGAAAAACAGTGAGAATGGATCCGACAATCTTAAATTTGCCAAATTCCGTTGTCTGAAATTAACAACGTCATATTTTGAGAACATTTTCAGGGTTTCTCTGACTTCGAGTGCGAATAGGTAGATTCGCTCAAAATCAAGACGGAATCTGCCATGTAGTAGGTTGTTAATCCGTTTTCTGAAATTAAAATTGCTTTCAGATCTTATTATCTGAATCACCTGAGTTCTGCGTCGGCCTGTTTGATCAATGCGGTATCTACTAACCAAAGCGTGACTGGAAAGAATGAGAGTGAACTGAGCGCTCTTCCTCTGAGTTGGCTGGAGGTTGGTCTGGGATAAGAATATGAAAATAGAAAAAATCTTGTTCTTCTAGTTTCATTTTGTAACGAATATGGACTGAAAACACGAAATTTTAAAAAAATCATAAATTTACATCCTACCGTACAACGAGGAGGTACCGATAAATGCAAGTAACGCAAACGAGGCTCATCACAAATAAGTAGACAAGAGTTTGCATCTGAGATCATTCTTTCGAAATGTATTGACAAATGAACAAACAACTGCATGTCCACGTTTCTCTTTCCGATAAGAGAAATAAAATAATTAACCAAATGATAAAGGAAAATAAATTGCAACTCACCCGGAATACGTACGGTATGATAGTGAGATCGCTGGCAAAAGGTCCGGTGGGAAAGTAGACTGCGAATCCAGGACCGTTGACCCATTGCTGAATGAAAGTTCATATTATGGTGAGAGTGTAGTGTTGAAACCGTTAGACTTATCGAGAATACCACTGCAAAAATTATATTCGTGATGCAGTAAGTGTAGAAGACATAGCGAAAGTCGTTGATTTTCTTGGAGAATCTGAATACGAAAAGAAAATTCAGAAATCGTAATTACCAAACTCACTTCACAAGAAAGAAGATTAGCGAATTGAGAACGATTGAAAGTGCGAGAAGTGAATAAGATATAATAGCGTGAATACGGCTGAATCCATTATCTCCTGCAATGAATATTTATTAAATATTACATTATCATAAATACAACAAAAAAACCTTCAAAGCTTCCTGAGATATTCATGGCGCTGGAATGATGTTTGACGTGTTATGGTCGTTGAAATGAAAGAGGAAATCAGGCGGTTTGTCAGACTAAGATCCAATCACCTGGGGGAAATCCAGAACGTGACTGTAATCAGAGCCAGAAATAATTGATAATTGTCCAGAAGCGTATCTCCGTTATTCGAGTCGTACATGTGTATAACTCTCTGGTAATGTATGGTCATGAACAGAAAAGTCAATTAAATACGAATTTTATCTGTGAAATTTAGAAAAAAAGTTCCTTCTCAAAAAATAGATTTTTTGACTTTGAAACACAACGGATGAAATATCGTAATATTCAAATATGCGTCACAGAAATTGAAGATTTCTTTCTCCTAGTCAGACGAAACTTCAGCAAATTCATAAGATCTTTTGAGAAAATGAAATTCAGGAGTGGGTTAGTCACCGAGAAAAGATTCAGAAGAATGTACAGTGTTCGATTTACCTGAAAATCCGTGTTTTAAAAAAATTTGAGCACATATTTTACCATATCAGGAAGGACTATAAGCTCGGACTGGGCAAAGCTCATGAATGACGGAGCGTGTAGCAAAAATATCGGATTTATTGCCTGAACAATTTATCGATCTTTTTTAAACTCATATTACTTTCTCACCTGGCATACAAGCAATCGAAAAGCATTCCTTTCAATTATCTTTGATCTTTTGCTTCCAACAGAATATTGAATCGTCTGGTATATTCGAATTCCTGAAGTAATAGCAAGTTACACGCTTCAGTAAAAATATACCTGTCCAAATCATGATAAATATGATCAAGTTGAGCTCTAAAACTGTGAAAAGTGTAATGAGAAATCTCAAATTGTCCATTCTTATCATCTAGAATACATATTGTGCTTTAAATAACAACAACAAAAAATTATCACTTTTGTCTCTATTACAAATAAAAACGCTTAATTGAAATCTATTGCGAATCTTTCCCCGAAGTCTTGGTTGATCCGTTTTCTAAAAATGAAACTGTTTGATATTCTTTAAACCTTTATTCTAGCCTCATTTGTTCGCTGGGTGACATAATCATGAAATGGTCAATAAACCATAGCAAACTTGGAAAAAATGTAACTGAAACCAATGCTCTGTTTCTAGCTTCATTGGAAGATCTGAAATGTATTTCTTTTTCCAATATGAAAGTGTGAAATGGAAAATCTCACTGAGTGACGACAAAATATCGGTAAACAAAGGTAGCGCAGGCAAGGCACATTACAAAAATATAGATTAGAGATTGCAGCTGAATTCAAATTCTTAGATTTTTTAAACTTCAAGAACAACTAGAAATCCGAACCTGGAAAACGACCGGAGTTATTGTGTAATTATGAGCAAAAGGTCCTGTGGGAAAGAACACTGCCAAGCCCGGAGCGTTCACATATTGCTATAATAAGAGAGCCCATCGTTAGAATTATTTTCAGCGCTGGAACCATCAGACATAGAGATAATGAAGCTGCAAAGATAACATTCACAAAGCAGTAGGTGTAGAAGACGTAACGGAACTCTTTTATTTTACTATAAGACCTGACAAAGGGATATGAAAGCAAGTGGGAAGTAATTTCACTCACTTCACTAGTAGAAACAACAAGACGTTCAAAATGAGTGTGACTATGAGAAGAGCATATGATATCACAGCATGAACAAAGACAAATCCGATATCTCCTAAAAGTCATCATCTCATCAATTTGAAGATCAATAATCACCTGCGAAAGCTGATGAAATATTCATGGCAACTATCTACAAGGGTTGTAGTACTCGCTGATAGTCGTGTGGAATAGGCAATCAGATTTTTCCTCAAGCTTAGATTGTATTATCCATGCAGAAAAACAGAACATTGAAACTGATTTTTTTTATTTCAACAAGTTCTTTATCATAGGTTTCGACAAACAAGAATGCAATAAAAACTCAGAGATTCACAAACAGCAGCGTAAATAATAAAAGTTGTCATAAAGAATGAATCTTCATGCATGCGCAATAGAAACAGACGATTTCTATTTGAAAGACCAGATTTTAGCGAATTCCAAAGATCTCTAGACATAATCAAATTGAACAATGGATTTGTCACGGTGAAAAGATTCACCAAAATGCACGATATTTGATTGACATGAAATTAATTACTCTGATTAATAATATCTCATGATTTCAATCAGTAAAATTAATCTACCACATAGGGGAGCTCCCGTATCTCGTCTTGGACAATGTTCAAAACGGAGGGTGCGTGGAGAAGAAATATGGGATTTATTGCCTGAGGTGTTAATTGTTTCTAATGATTTTTTCTCCATTGCTCACTTGGCAAAGCAACAGTCGGAAAGCGCTTCTCTCCATTATCTTTGATTTGGGACTTTCAACCGACTCTTGAATCCTCTGGTAAATTCGCACACCTAAAATAGTATTTCAACGAATAAAACATCGCCATTCTGTCACCGACCAGTCCAAATCATTACGCAAAGCTGAGTAATAGTTATAAAAGCTTCAGCCACTTTTGATACATTGAGGTTTACCTTCTGAAATCAAAGTATAAAATGTGGATGGCTAAATATAGAAACTACTGTTGTATCGAAAGCGATCGTATAAATTTGTTCGAAGTTATCGGCAAATCTGCTTCCGAGTTCGGTATTTATTCGCTTTCTGAAATTTAATTTAATTATCTTTTTTCTCTGCTGTTTTTAAATCTCAGTTCCTGGTCTGGTAGTTCAACTATGAAATTATCGGCAAACCACAGTATTATTTGAGAGAAATTGAGAGCAACTAGCACTCTAGCTCTGATTATATTAGCAGTTTTCCTGAAAAGAATCTTTCTTCTTGAGACAAGCAGCCTGGCTTACTTCCTAACGACTAGATATCGAGGGTATGTCAAAACACTTAACGAACATCATATTTCTCAGTTAAATATTACCTGCAAGACAATGCGAATAATAACGAAATCGTGAGTAGAGTATGGGACATTGGAATGGACCGTTTGATCTTTGATCTCTGGCCCGCGGGCGATTTGAACAGGTGTTCTTGGCAACGAGCCAAGCCACGCCCCCTTGGCATTGTGCCAACTACCGTAACACAAGTTGATCTTTCAGATTTGATCTTTGAACTTTTTTTTTAATGATTTTTGATCTTTGATCTCAAAATTTTATTTTTCAATTCTGATTCAAATAAACACGTCATTATTTTCCCCCCATTTTTCAGCACTACTGACGCCCCTTGGCGTTGTGCCAACTACCGTAACCCAAGTTAATCATTGATCTTTGATCTTTGATCTTTTTATGATTTTTGATCTTTGATCTCAAAATTTTATTTTTCAATTCTGATTCGAATAAACACGTCTTTTTTTTTCATGACTACAGTATTCCCTCGCATATTGTGCCCAGCTGGCTGGTAGAACGCGTCCAAACACGTCTGTTCCTGCAAGGGTCAGGTCAAGACGGGTTCATCCTAGCGCGCTAGAGAAACATTACAGTAGGACGGTAAGCAAACAAACACACACCGTGCCCTACAAAGGTTTTCGAAAAGAATGAAGGACACTTGTCGCCTCCTCCTCCCAACCTTCCTGGTACCACCCCCTTTGATCTTTGATCTTTGGCACTCTGCCAACTACAGTAACCCAAGCCCGCTGTGCATGGCTCACTTGAGCCACCCCTGGCTCACTTGCGCCACCCCTGGCTTACTGGAACCAACGGCAGAGTTTGATCTCTGAACTTTGATCTTATTTGATCTTTGATCTTCCAAAGAGACATACATACAGGGGCGCGAGATCTCTCGCGCACCCTGCCCATATTCACGCAAGAATACATCAAATTACAGTAGCCCGCACATGAAACAATGAGAAAAACCGCCAACCCCTAGGCCCTAGGAGGGGGACCCTAGAAGAGGGGGCCCTAGGAGTGTGTTTCCCCTTATTTTCACCCCCTTTTTCTCCCTTCTCACCCCTTTTCCCTCTTCTTTTTGTCGAGTCTGGCAACAACAACAATTCATTTGGCATGGATTCACTCACACTGAACATTGAACAGGTTTATCTCTTTTTTGGTACGTATACAGTGGGTTGGTCTGAGAAAATGTCGGTCAAGAGCCTGCAATTATCGTCTGTTTTGGCGTGCAACAAAAAGAAGAGGGAAACGGGGTGAGAAGGGAGAAAAAGGGGGTGAAAATAAGGGGAAACACACTCCTAGGGCCCCCTCTTCTAGGGTCCCCCTCCTAGGGCCTAGGGGTTGGCGGTTTTTCTCATTGTTTCATGTGCGGGTTACTGTAATTTATGTATTTTTGCGTGAATATGGGCAGGGTGCGCGAGAGATCTCGCGCCCCTGCCCTGAGTTGAGTGCCAGCCGGGCAGAAGAGAGGGATGGCGAGGGCAGAAGAAGAAGAGGGAGCGTGGGATGCCTGTGTGGCGAGGGAGCACCACAGCAGTTGGTGTGGGTTGCGCGTCCCCCTGGCGTGGGTAGGCCAGTGCACCTATTGATTGGTGTCAAACTAGAGCACGCGGGGGGTGGACAGTTGTGTGTGTGTGTGTGTGTAGGGGGGGGGGGGGGGGGGGTTAGGTGAGGGAAGTGCTCAGGGGTACTGTATGTATGTCTCTTTGGAAGATCAAAGATCAAATAAGATCAAAGTTCAGAGATCAAACTCTGCCGTTGGTTCAAGTGAGCCAGGGGTGGCGCAAGTGAGCCAGTGGTGGCGCAAGTGAGCCAGGGGTGGCTCAAGTGAACCATGCACAGCGGGCTTGGGTTACTGTAGTTGGCAGAGTGCCAAAGATCAAAGGGGTGGTACCAGGAAGGTTGGGAGGAAGAGGCGACAAGTGTCCTTCATTCTTTTCGAAAACCTTTGTAGGGCACGGTGTGTGTTTGTTTGCTTCCCGTCCTACTGTAATGTTTCTCTAGCGCGCTAGGATGAACCCGTCTTGACCTGACCTCTTGCAGGAACAGACGTGTTTGGACGCGTTCTACCAGCCAGCTGGTAAGTGATATTCTGATCTTCGCGAACACGCTTCATCTCAAGGTAATATTTCGACAATGTGTTTATCTCAATAAATTCAAATATCCTGGCTAAATATCAGAATGTGTGATCAAAAAACATGTGTTTCAGAGAGCTTAATTGCGTCAAGGAAAGACGACGCGAATATCACTTACGAGAACGAAGGAAAAAAGAGTCAAAGAAGCCATTATTCGACGAAAAAATGGAGAATGTTAAAGGGACCCAGTAGCCTCAAACTTTGAATTTTTATTATTTTTTTATATTTTCAATATCGACAGCAATGCCTGGATTAAAATCAATATTAAAATTTTAAATTAAATACTATTTTACTTTATTTTTAAATAGACTAAATAAAATCAGCGAGAATTTGAACGGGGTGGTGAACTCTGGCGAGGTTGACCACACCATTTTCCGGTCACGATTTCCGGACGCGCGTCCTTTTACATTATTTTTCTTTCATGTCGTTTATTGATTTATTGACCTTTTTTTTTCTTATCAGTTTCACCTTAGGTCCACCACGATGGCGTGATGTGATATTTTGCCACTATCGCGTAGCTGCGCTTGCGTTTGATCGCTTCCTCGCCACATCACCGTTATTTGCTTGCCTGGTCACTCGATATCGTTGCGATAACGCCCGCATTTGCTATATGGCGCGTTCCGAATTGCAACCTGCTCGGAAGCGCCGCGACTCCTCGTCCTCTGCTTCGGGCTCTTACTCGGCCAGCAGCAGCAACAGCTCCAAGGGTAAGCGGCCCAAGCACTAAGTAGGGCCGTTATTTCGAAAATGGCGCTTCCTCGCTTGTTCTTTGGCCAATTTGCTGTTATGTTCGATTATTGCGGTACTTTCTCCTGCTTAACATTAATATCGCAGAAGCTGCTCCCTCGAAGAAGGCAAGAATGCCCTCGTCGCCGTCCAGCAAGCGGAAAGCCTCGCCGCCGTCGCGATTCCGAGGTATTTTGGTCTCATTTCCTCATTTAGTGGAGTATTTTGCTATTTATATTATTTATATTTAAATATATAATTTAAATATTGATAGACGATTGTAGACGCTCGCGTTCGCCTCGTCGCGACGACAGAAGGGAGCGCGACAGGGATGAGAGGAGGCGCGATGATCGGTTTGTGGTTGCTTCGTTCGCTATTCTATCGTACCAAATAGGCTCAAAGCCAGACGTAAATCTTTTGTAATCTGCCTACTGCGCTGTCCATGTTTTTGCTGGAACTGTGTATATCAAGTTATTCATATTCATATAATTTAACTATTAATTAATGATATTTAGTCGTCGCGATTCGCCGCCTCGACAAGATCGAAGTCGCTCGAGATAGCCCAGGTATTTACCTCGAATTTGTGTTTATCTTTCCACCAGCGGGACTATCTATCATCGAGCTCGAGGTTTTGGGATTTTTGTGATGACAGTGAAACACAAGTTTAGCCGGGAATGGTAATTGCTATATAGACAGCGGTTGAGAGTATTTCCCTGATGCTGATCGTTCCGGTGAAACTCACTCGAGCTATGCTGATAATAAAATAATTACTAAATTATTAATTTAAATATTTTAGAAGAGATCACTCGCCCGTCGTGATCGATCGCCGAGGAGAGACAGAGGATGCATCAGGGATAGAAGGGTTCGATCGAGAGACAGGTACGGTGAGAACAGCCATAATAATTGCCCCACGTCGATTCGAGGTAGATCACGGGGCTCTCCCCGTGTTATTTCAATGGAAATTCACTCAAATTGATATTGCGACTACTATATCAGGTTGGTGCAAAAGTCTTGCTGTTTTTCGGACGTGAAGTTTGAGCTCGAATATTTGTCTTCCCTCAAATCGTCAAGACCTGCCTCTGCAGTAGTATTTAGGGGTATACTAGAACTCTAATACACTGGGCTTCAATTACTACACCCCCTCGAAGTATGCGTGAAATAGATGTCTGACCAACTTTAAAATTTTGAATTTTGTTCAAAGTGTTTTCGGATCAGTTGTACTTCGCTGCGATTTCATACTACGGATTGTTAATAGGTTTGCTGAGAAGCCCTGTCAGTACTCTATCAGATGTTAAAACCGGAGAGGTTGTCGGTTCCCTATGGCCATAGTTCCGGTGATTGAATCAAGGCGACATAATAAAAGTGCTCTCCATTTATTCTAATTCCATTACTTGATAACCAGAGAAATCGACCTCAACTGAAGTGCGCTTCATTCACAAACCACGAGGCTATGTGATGAGGAAAACCTTTTAAGCCATCTTCTCTTCCTCTTTCAGAAAATAATAAAATTCCAAAAACCTGAATTTCTGGAAAAGTACCGAAAATCGTGATTTTTAGGGTGCTCATTTGAGGTATACATCATATCCAGTATGCATCTCAGATATCTGTTATTTTTCACAGTAATAGGGTAAGGGTTGCACTTTATATTAGTGGCATGATATCTGGTCTTTCTCTAGTAATGGAATCAGAAATATTCCAAACGTACTGATTTCGATGAAAGAATTTCGATTACTATAGTTTTGCAAATGCTGTGCTTGAAGGGATAGTGGCATCTTCTCCAAACTAAAATGGTAAATTAATTAGTGGGGCTACATCACAGCTGAACATCTTTGAGATGCCGATCCCAGTCGAGAAGAATACTAAGCGAGAGATATTTCTTTTGATATGGCTCACTAGAGATTCATTTCAAACTAGGCGCTCATTTCGAGAAGTGTTTGAGTAGACAATTTATCCCACTAAGACCACTGAGATGTATAACCATCATACTTCGCAACTGTGGTTTCAATTTGGCCTCAACACTTTCCTTCGAGAAATGTCAATCAAATTAGTATGCCCATATGATGGTCAATGTCGCTGACATTGGATCTGAACTGTGTCTGTATTATCGATTGGCCAGATCTGAGATAACGTGCGCTGAAGAGAGTATGGAAGCCCTCAACGTTTGTGAAAAAGTAAATGGTGATCGGTCAGAAACAAAAGACGGGAGGTGTCGGAATCTCCGAGCGTCAAAAAACTGCAAGATTTTTGCACCAACCTAATAGTTTCATTCGTTTCTAAGCTGATGCGGTTAGTAAAAAATATCCACTGGTGTTGTCTAGTGACTGTAGCACTGATCTTTCTGAATGGGATGTTCTCTTAATTTGGCGATAGGTCGGATGATAAGCTATTCGATGCGCACCATTTATAATCGAGATACGACTGTTCTGTAATAGACGGAAATGGTTATCATCCGACCTAGTGCCATAAAATTAGTCATTACAATATTTAAACAACAATAATTACAGAGATCATCGCCGCTCCCGCACACAACGAGCGCGGTGAGAGGCTTCATGACCACTTCATAACTACATGGTTGCACACCGACGCAAATTTAAGTCACTGCGCAAAAAAACCGCCTCCAGAGCTGTACACGTATGACAGGGACTAACTACAGAGCGAAACGTCCCACTCATTCACTGTCTTTTGTATTGCCCCGTGCACCCAAGTTTTCCCATAAATAGTCGAAAATTGTCGCCGCCAGGGTTGAACTGGTATGAATGTCATCTTCAAATGAAAGCGAGTTATTAATCGGACTAAGGTGTTCGTTGTAGGACCTGCGCGTCTGGATCGGACAACTGCTGGTCGTGTGTCTGCAGGACAGGCAGCTGCCATGGCACTACAGGTGAGAGGAGAGAAAAGGGTTACGACATTTGTTCAACAGGATACGGTAGTTATCGATCTAAGCAATACGGTATTGATTTCAGAATCTGAACGAGCGATCAGAGAAGTTGAATGCGACTGAGAATCTGAAGAATTCAACGACGAATATGGAATATCGATTAGTCAAGATTCGTTTCTTTCACTTGTACAGATTGATCATCGTTAGTGTTTTCGTGAGAATAAACATTGTTGTACATGCTCAATTGAAGAATCAATAATGCAACGAACCCCAGAACGAATTGTGGTGAGGGTGGAGAGACTATCATGCTCATCACGAGGCTGGTCACTGATGGGTAGATCAGTCAGTATGAGTAGGCCGTATACCGTATTCATCGATACCTCCTGCTGCGATAGAACAAACTAGTAATACTTCAACTATCTTTATTTGTCTCAGGGTTAATGTATTAATGTGTGTGTTATCTCCTTCCTCAGCACACTATGACATGATTGTGGTGGGCGGCACTACTTCCCTTTATTAGATTACTGACAAATATTTAGCCTATGACTGATCCTTATCAGCCTAAATATGTCCCAAAGAAGTCTTAGCAAGAAGCTAAGCACTTATGGTCTAATCATGACCCTAGGCAGCTTAAGAATATGCCTTGGCTCAGCCACCAATCTGGTAAAATGAAGTAGAGACGGATGAGAAGCAACACGAAGCTAAGCCGCGGAATGAGGCGAAAGAAAAACAAGTAACTCGAACTACCCGGTTGCAGTTCCGTTGAAGGCGTGCGCTTCTCTCGCCCAACTCTTCCATTTCTTGCTCGAGAAGGTTAAGACGAACTACCTATTCCCTTCTCAACAGGAAGTGAGAGCAGTTGCTTCGCAGAATGCTTGCAAGTCACGCAAGATTGTGTTTTTACCAAACTGGGGGCAAAAATAAGCGATAATTGCAAACTGATAAGGTTCGTGACGCAATCAAAGCGCATTCTCGGCCGTTTACACGCCTTTTAGCTGGCAAAGACTGTCTAGAATTATAATTCAAAGCTCTATCAAGCGCACTGCAACACAATAAACTGAAAATAATAAAATTAAACCGGCAAAAACTGCTGAAAAATGGCGAAAGGTGAAAGTGAAGTAACAGCACGACATTTTTGGCTAATTTCAATCGAAGCGCTTCGACTACCGTACTTTTTGGGATATATCGGAAAGCCACACCACCCCAGCAGTGTAACCTATAAGCCGGTTTCGTTCGCTTTTTGCTTTAAATAATTTTTTTTTTTGCTTAATGCCTTTGAATTAATGGAGCATCAAGGGCCAAATTGAGGCACACTTCATTTTTGGGTACTGGATCCCTTTAAACAACAACATTTTATTACTAAAGATTACCAAACCATAATGTCTGTCTGTGTGTCACGTTGTATGTCTGTCTGTCTGTCTGTCTGTCAGTCCGCTTGAGTGTCACGCTTTCGTTTTTTGCTCATAACTCGCTTTAAACTCATCGCCCAAGGACAAGTCCTTGACCATTCGAACCCTCTCGGAGAGCTTTTCAAAAATCGATATCAATTTCATCATCATTACGCAACATTTCGTCATCATTACGCAATACGTCGTTAATTCAGCTCAAACTCGTCCGAGAAGACTGGCAGAAGTGTCATTCGACTCACACGGGACTGACCGGAACTCACATATCTCAATCCACTTCAATTTCGTATGGTAGATAAGATCCCCCGAGGGAGCCTCAAAACCGTTTTCAAAAGTTGCCAGATGCCTCTAGTAATTAAGATAATTAGCACTTTCTGTTTGCGCGTGGTGATATCACTCGCCTCAGCCACCACTCTCTCATCGGCTTCCGTGGCCTAGTGGGGTGTGGTTTCGTCTTCAAGACGGGAGGCTGCTGGTTCGACTCCGCGCTCCTAAAAATTTTTTTGCTCATATTTCATTCTGATCTTTGATCTTTCGTTTTGTGAGCGTATTCATTTCATTCAAGTTTTGAACTCACAACATGGTTTATTCAAGTTAACAGGTATGGTAATCAACAACATAGCACTTGAAGCAGTAAGTGTGGTCACACAAGGGGCACAGAATGAAACTCATAGAGGGACAACCAACGGAGTGACAACTCTTGCTATGAACAGTGCGGGGAAAGCAGTACTCAACAGGGGTGCGGAATCGAGAAGGGGGAGGCGAATCCAGGTATCCAGCCGCGAACCAAGCGTACTGAATCATGGGCTGGAACTGGGGTGCGCGGAGAATGCGGAATGAGAGTGAGATCAATTTGAGAATATTATCCCTTTGGAAGGCTACGAATTCGGGATAGTTTTTGAATGCGTGGGTCTGGATTCGGCGAACTAATCCCTTGAATGGTCGAAAGAAAAAGACATCAAGAGGCTGGCAGATGCCAGTGGCACCAGCTGGGATTTGCCTTGTGTTCAGAAGCTTGCCAGGAGGAAGAGAAGAGTCGATGGCCGACTTGTCGCGGAATGACGTCCATGAGTCCAGAAGGATGAGGAGATCGCTCGATGGAGTGGACGGGGTGAAGACGCACTGCAAGAAACTCACATGATTGAAATCATCAAAGTGGAAGAAAAACGAAAGAAGGTCACTCACCTTGGATGCCCACTCCTTCATATGCTGCTTGGTCATAATATGGGAGGTACCAGCTGTCACGATGAGATTGGGAGCATTGAAGATGGCTTTATTCTTCGGGAACTGGCCTCCTGGTTCCTGCAGTACGACGAATAGGTAGTCCCCCATCGATCCATCAGTGAACACTAGTGGCATGACCGTGTATGAGTGCGTGAGTGAAGCAGTGGACTGGACGATTCTGATCACTGTCTTCTGACCGATCGGGGCGAGACTCCTGAATGAGGGAAATAAAGTCCGAACTCTCGATCAGTATTGGTCACAACCTTATTATGAGGAAAATCGTACCGTTTGGAATGGAGGTCCTTTAGAAATCCCGATTGATCCGCATTGCATATTGTGTTGAGTGGTCGGGTCTTCATCTCCTGCTTGATTCCGGCCACGAACTCATCGGCTTCTTTCTTGATTTTGGCGTCGTTCACGAAGTTTTTCTTGGACACGAACTTGGTGACTCGACGAGATCCGAGGCGGCACTTCTGCTTGAATCTGGTGACCCAGGATTGCGATGCATCGAAGTTCGTCACGTAGTTGTTCGCTCGGTTGATGTTGAGCGCCATGATTTGAAGGTCAACATCGTGGATGGAGTAGCCTGAATTGGAAAAATAAGTAAATAATCACAATTTCTATGACAGTAGTGCGAAGAAGTGAAATAACAGACCTTCCTCGATGGCCTCCACGACCTCCTTGTACAGATCGTTTGCGATATTCTGCAGTCCCATTATCCTCCCAGCTCGACGAGTCGAGTCCTCGTCCGCTTCTTTGGCGAATTGCTCCAGCTTGCGAAGATCGTATTCGTTGCCGATGAATCGATAGTCCTTCCGCATCGCATCGAGAGTACGGTGAGCCTTCATCGTAGTCGATCGATAGTCTTTCGCGGCCACGAGAATCTACAACGGATATTGTCATTATACGGAAATCGACGATATGAAAGGGTGAGATGACTACGGTAATCGAAAACGATATGAAATGTCAACGAAGAGAGAATGGGGAGAAGAAACGATAAAGGCACTCACAGTTTCTAGTGTCGCTGCTCCCATCGAGAATATGAATCTCTTCCTATCAGGCGGCGGCAGATCATTGACGAGATCGAGATCTGCTTCTCCCCAATCCGGATCGTAGTCTCCGTGGTCTTGAGGATCGACAGTCTCGAGTTCCTCATTCTCATCGTAGATGAGTGAATCGAGGGCAGCCTGGATTGGGGCGAATCACAACAATTCCCAATTATAGATACGAAAACACTAACACACAACAAAGCCTAACCTCTTTGAGTAGATGGGCGAAGGTTCCGGCCAGCTTTCGTTCCTCCCTCGTGGCAGAAGAGAGGTCAGAGTCGATGCCCAGCTGGTCAGCGAGTAGGGCGACGACCCGAGAAGCGGAGAACATGATGAATGAAGTGAAGCTCTCTCGAACATGTCTGGGGGCTGACCTCTACCTTGATCTACCGACAGTCGAGAGGTCAGGGGTCATGCACCGGAAGTGGATGTAGGGGGACCTGGTCGCAGGTCGAACAAGGCATAAAATAATCACAAATGATTACACTTTAGCACGATGTGAGTTCAAAACTTGAATGAAATGAATACGCTCACAAAACGAAAGATCAAAGATCAGAATGAAATATGAGCAAAAAAATTTTTAGGAGCGCGGAGTCGAACCAGCAGCCTCCCGTCTTGAAGACGAAACCACACCCCACTAGGCCACGGAAGCCGATGAGAGAGTGGTGGCTGAGGCGAGTGATATCACCACGCGCAAACAGAAAGTGCTAATTATCTTAATTACTAGAGGCATCTGGCAACTTTTGAAAACGGTTTTGAGGCTCCCTCGGGGGATCTTATCTACCATACGAAATTGAAGTGGATTGAGATATGTGAGTTCCCTGTGTCAGGATCGTCAGCGCTTTTCACCGACAGCAACCATTTCGCAATTTTCGATTTCGTCATCATTACGAAATCTTCATATTTTCGGTCATAACTCGCTTCAAAATCATCTGAGAGCCTCGGGAGAAGTGCCAATCGACATTTTATGATCATTTATAAGTTTTTTTAAGATACTTCGGCCATACCGTTGTGAAAAGCTCGTGAGGCTGAGAGCGTGGAGGAAAAGTTGCGATGTAGCCACTCCGCTTCGCTCCGTGGCGGTCGAAAATAACGGAGCCGGTCTCTTAAACTCGCTATAAACGATACCATACATTTGTCTCTAGAAAAGGAACATCATACCATGGCTAGTTCATCGGGTCAATTATTGTTCGCTGGGTCAGACTTTTTCAGTGAAAAATTTTAAATCCCGTAAAACGACAAATAAAATATCATCTTATAGTGATTTAGATCGGAAAAGGACTGGGGAATACGAAAATCAGCACCATGATGCGTGAAAATGCCTCCGCCTTTGCGCTAAATCAATCCGCGGCGGGCCGCCGCGGCTGCCGATACCCAATGCGATTAGCCAGTACTGTAGGATGCTTTGTCTGTATCAATATATCAGTCGTTTCAGCGTTAAAGGGATCCAGTACTCAAAAATGAAGTGTGCCTCAATTTGCTCCTTGATGCTTCATTAATTCAATAACATTAAGCAAAAAAATTAAATAAATTAATTTAAAGCAAAAAGTGAACGAAACCGGCTTATAGGTTCATAATTGAGCGTATTAACACGAGCAAATAGTGAATCAATGAGAAGAAGGAACCGATAATCTGTTTTTATTTCAGATTTCTTTCAAATTTTCCCTTCCGGAATTATCGGAAGAAACTGTTGATGGATGCAAAGCAGCAGTCTACATTACTGCAATAATCTTTCGCAACGCTTCTTTCGCAAAATATTTTTTATCAGTTGTTAGTCATGATTTACACAACAATAGTGGAGTAGAATGAAGCCTTTCTTCTCCCTTCACTCGCACTTAGGCAGTCCATACTTCTCCGCGATTCTGTCCCTATGGCCATCCAGCTCCATGAGAACCGCTGCGGAGAGCGGAGCACGGATCGCCGTGATCTAAGAGTAGTCTGGTACTGTAGGTCGATGTTCATCATTATAGACCCGGCAAAATTAGGACGTTCACTTCATAGCCACAAACGGATTAGCACGGAAGAACTTTGCAAAGAATCATACTATACTACGATAGTTCGACGGGGTGCACCATATGTCAGATCAACTTCTACCGAACCTTAGTCTTCATCGCTGCCGGGTCTTCCTCGTTTATGGCGATGTCACGAATCTGTAAATACTATTTTCAGATTTTAAATTTTCGTTCGATTTCGATGAGTTTCACGATATTTTTTTTTTAAAACCGAAAGATTCGTGGTCATTTAGTGATGTACATTCTGAATAATTCAACAACACACCGCTTTGGCGGGAACCTGCGCTGCGGCCGACAGCTTGGCGATCGAGCCGTCGATGAAGGAAGGGTCGGCCTGAAACAGGCGACTGGGTACTGTCTGCGCCAGGGTTCGAGGGCTACCGTAACCACCGTGATCAATACCGTACCTTCATCGCGACGCGCGCCTGCTTGAACTTCTCGATCTGTTCGGGAGTCGGAGTCATCTCAATGAGTGCTGTAATCGAATACGGTAGTGAACAAGTAGAAAAGGAGCTGCGGAATGGTAGTGAAAATGGCTAGAATCTAACAGAAGATGCTCATCACAGAAGATGCTCGCAGCAAACATGTTGTTTTAGAGGGCCCTAAGCTCCTCTTTATACCCCAACTATCACCATAGCAATAGTCCTGTGTACGCACTCTTCGGGTCTCTTCCTCTCCTCTCCGGTGCTTCCCTTTCTGGTCAGAGAAGGCTATAGAGTGTGGGGAGTCGAGAGAAGCAGAGATGTGTCCCTGATCTCCTCCAGTAGTTTGTGAGTCTTCCCACATCTCGGCCATTTTCGTCTAGCACAGGCCTGCTTTCTCTCCCTGCTCTGCTCGTTCTCTCGTTGTTCTGAGTGAAGAGAGGAAGAAGAGGAGGAAGGCCCGAGGGCACAAAATAGGGCACAGAAGTCGCACTTTTCTCAACGAATTGACTACATCGTCTGTGACAACTTGAAGTTGTTCTCGTTGTGTTAGGAATGTACCTATGAGATTTAGTCCAGTTATGTTTCGTTTTCAAGTGTAGGCTTTATTGAAATTTTGTTTTCGAATCGAGCGATTGCGATTTTGGCTTTAATAATGACGGAGAGAAGTGAAATGAGTTTCAACGATGAGAATAAAAAAATATGCAATTGAGCAAAAATATTTCGGTATACAATCATGAACTAGCAGTCTGCGACTGCTACGTTGTACGCTGGGTCGTGTGCACAGGTTAACCATGCACCGCTTGCTTGCGAGTGGGGCGTATACCGTTGCAAAAAGCTCGTGAGGCTTCGAGCGCTCCGGAAAAGTTGGGGCGTATACCGTTGCAAAAAGCTCCGCTTCGCTCCGTGGCTACATCGCAACTTTGCGCTCGAAGCCTCACGAGCTTTTTGCAACGGTATACGCCCCACTCGCAAGCAAGCGGTGCATGGTTAACTTGTGCACACGACCCAGCGTACAACGTAGCAGTCGCAGACTGCTAGTTCATGATTGTATACCGAAATATTTTTGCTCAATTGCATATTTTTTTATTCTCATCGTTGAAACTCATTTCACTTCTCTCCGTCATTATTAAAGCCAAAATCGCAATCGCTCGATTCGAAAACAAAATTTCAATAAAGCCTACACTTGAAAACGAAACATAACTGGACTAAATCTCATAGGTACATTCCTAATACAACGAGAACAACTTCAAGTTGTCACAGACGATGTAGTCAATTCGTTGAGAAAAGTGCGACTTCTGTGCCCTATTTTGTGCCCTCGGGCCTTCCTACTCTTCTTCCTCTCTTCACTCAGAACAACGAGAGAACGAGCAGAGCAGGGAGAGAAAGCAGGCCTGTGCTAGACGAAAATGGCCGAGATGTGGGAAGACTCACAAACTACTGGAGGAGATCAGGGACACATCTCTGCTTCTCTCGACTCCCCACACTCTATAGCCTTCTCTGACCAGAAAGGGAAGCACCGGAGAGGAGAGGAAGAGACCCGAAGAGTGCGTACACAGGACTATTGCTATGGTGATAGTTGGGGTATAAAGAGGAGCTTAGGGCCCTCTAAAACAACATGTTTGCTGCGAGCATCTTCTGTGATGAGCATCTTCTGTTAGATTCTAGCCATTTTCACTACCATTCCGCAGCTCCTTTTCTACTTGTTCACTACCGTATTCGATTACAGCACTCATTGAGATGACTCCGACTCCCGAACAGATCGAGAAGTTCAAGCAGGCGCGCGTCGCGATGAAGGTACGGTATTGATCACGGTGGTTACGGTAGCCCTCGAACCCTGGCGCAGACAGTACCCAGTCGCCTGTTTCAGGCCGACCCTTCCTTCATCGACGGCTCGATCGCCAAGCTGTCGGCCGCAGCGCAGGTTCCCGCCAAAGCGGTGTGTTGTTGAATTATTCAGAATGTACATCACTAAATGACCACGAATCTTTCGGTTTTAAAAAAAAAATATCGTGAAACTCATCGAAATCGAACGAAAATTTAAAATCTGAAAATAGTATTTACAGATTCGTGACATCGCCATAAACGAGGAAGACCCGGCAGCGATGAAGACTAAGGTTCGGTAGAAGTTGATCTGACATATGGTGCACCCCGTCGAACTATCGTAGTATAGTATGATTCTTTGCAAAGTTCTTCCGTGCTAATCCGTTTGTGGCTATGAAGTGAACGTCCTAATTTTGCCGGGTCTATAATGATGAACATCGACCTACAGTACCAGACTACTCTTAGATCACGGCGATCCGTGCTCCGCTCTCCGCAGCGGTTCTCATGGAGCTGGATGGCCATAGGGACAGAATCGCGGAGAAGTATGGACTGCCTAAGTGCGAGTGAAGGGAGAAGAAAGGCTTCATTCTACTCCACTATTGTTGTGTAAATCATGACTAACAACTGATAAAAAATATTTTGCGAAAGAAGCGTTGCGAAAGATTATTGCAGTAATGTAGACTGCTGCTTTGCATCCATCAACAGTTTCTTCCGATAATTCCGGAAGGGAAAATTTGAAAGAAATCTGAAATAAAAACAGGTTATCGGTTCCTTCTTCTCATTGATTCACTATTTGCTCGTGTTAATACGCTCAATTATGAACAGGTGATTCGAAATGAACAAGATATGTAAACAATCAAGTCTTTTCATTCATCTACCTACCATCACAGTTGTCAGTATATCATATGAATATTTCACATTTCAAAGGTTTTTCATTTTTTATAAACTCACAGACTAGAAATAAATTAGAAGACACGGAGTTTATTTGCAATGAGACTATTATCTCATATTTGCTGCTTGTTATTTCTATTATTCTGAACTTACTGGTCATAGTTTTAGTGAGGTACGTGGAGAATTGTTCCGTATTAAAAACTTCTAAATTGAGATTATCCAAGAAGATTAACGCGTTTCGCTATGTTTTCTATACTTCCAGCATCATTAACATGCTGCACTCAGTTGCTTTATCAATCAGCCAATGTGTATGATTGTACATTTTAAAGACCGTTTGCCATTTACTTTCAGAAATGCGTGAACGCGTTTGGTTTCCTCATTTACTTTCCGACCGGACCTTTTGCTCAAAATATGGTCTTAACTCGCACGGCAATGAGTGTACTTTGAAAATATCCATGCATCAATGAAATTAAATCTTTCCAGGGACAGCCTATCTTATTTTTCTTCATAATGTGCATGGCTTGCGCTACCTTCGTATATCGATATTTTACCGTTACCCAGTCAGACTGTCTGTTGTACACTCTAAGATTTGACATGTTCCAGAAGAATTACTAATCCACTTATAGTACGAGTGCTTGTCTACAGTAATTACCTCCCCCTCTTATTTTTGTCTAGCATTCCAGTGGAAGAAGTAAATGAGCAGATCAGGTTTGGAAGATGAGATAAACTGATCACAATTTACAGTAAAGGAAACGGCTCAATCAGTTAATCGGGACCAGGTTTGCGCTGGATTTCGAACGAATATTTCTAATCGCACATGTAAGTTATTGATAGGTGAAGAAGAAGATAAGATCTTTTCAGTCAACTGATCTTGATTCTATGAGCATTCTAGTTGCATTATTATTTGCGCTTCAAATAAATGTAATAACTTGGACAGGTTTTTAAAAAGTACAGAATAATTAAACAAACATAATTTTTTTAGGTGTTCAAATTCACCGGAAAATTCGAGCATCAATCGCCAAAGATAAATCGAAAATGATTGAGAAGAAGATGTTTCGACTTCTGCTATGCCAAGTTTGTTGAAAAAATTTATTATAATTAGAGGGACAAATTATCTAGTAGGGTTGACAATTCGAAGATCATCACGCACGTAGATACATCGGTCAGAGCAACGAGTGTGCAAAACTTGGATCCTTGAATCACATTGAGTAATATTCAGGCTATCAACCCGATGGTTATGCTACATATTCCTTTTATGATGCCTTTCATACAAGCTTCTCTTGCTGAGCAGCATATTGTAAATTTAATTCAATAATACCCATAAAATGAATCCCTTCATTCATAGATCAATCAATTGGCGGGCATTCTGGTCCACATGTTCACAATAACCAGTCCATTGCTGAATATTGTATTTTCGGATGATCTTTTGGGATCTCTGAAACGTTTGACTCACCGATATACAACACCCGTTGCAGCTGTAATAGCTCTATAATGATAATTTAATAAATATTTATATGTTCACCGTTTTACTTAATTCAAATAAAATCAGGATTAAAATACACCAAAAATTCGTGAAGGGACATAGTTTGGGATATTAGGTCTTTCTTCTCACCCGCATGCCAGGGTAGTGAAACCGCATTTATGATTAAAAAATATAAATATCCGAAAAACATTATGTCAGTCTCCAGCCGTCGCCGTCGTCGTCTACTCGTCTCTCGTCTGCCGTCTACTAGTCCCCCTTCCCCTTCCTTTTCCCCTCACTGTCAATGGCCCCACGGCCGAGTGTGGTCTATGGCCAAGTCGGTCTCTCCGAAGCTCACTCGCCCTCATGGCGGAGCTAAGAGATCGTACCTCCGAGGCCCAGTACATACTCCCTACCCTCATGGTAGGATGACCCACCCATTCGAAGCCCCACGGCAAGACTAGACCACCGTAACCCGAGTCCGAAGAGGATCTCTACAAGATCCCCAGAAGAGCGAGTCTGAAGGATGAACGACCCGAAGACACCCCTGACCCCGCTCTATCCCTGCGTTAAAAGGATACTGAGCGAAAAAAAAACTGCCAGTTGCCGATCGCAGATCTGTGGAGGTGAGAAACAAGGATAAGAAATGAGCCGCTGCGCATGAAAGGAGAGACAAAGAAAGCAAAGATCACAATAGCAAACTGATAAGAATCTCTCCGATGGCTCACCAGTCACACATGTGACCCGCCCGCACTCGTACCGTACTCGGCCCCTATCAACTCTCGTCCAAATGCTTAGTCGACGTTTCACTTTTTACTATCGCCGTCACTTTCTCTCTCTATGGAATGGATATTTTCGGCATTCCCGATGTTTTTCTTCGCCAACTCATGAAAAGTGTAGAGATCAAAGACCGATTAAGCCTACGACTCACTTGCCGGTAAGTTTTCACTTTCTTTTTAATTTGTTTTAATAATATGGTATTAATGCAGAGCTTTCGAAGAACTGGTTGCTGACTCACACGCAGGCTGTTTCAAAGATGGCCGTATAACTAGAGAAGGCGGGAGGGTTCGTGTTTGACTTGGCTCTTCTCAAGGAATTATTGCGCGGAGATCATAAAAACTCTCGCTTTTCTTTGACTGTTAGAGACAAGCGAGAAAGGTCGCGCGCTACCGAGAAAAAGAGAGTTTTTACGTTATCCGAGGCATAATAGCGAGGAGGAATTCAATATGTTTCAGACCGTGTTGTGTGTACGGATCGGTGATGCAAAATTTGTTGACAATGAATCCTCTGAAGAGGGAATGGAGAGGTTTCTTCGCTTGCGAAGTCGTCTGTTTAGCGCGATTTCAATAGAAACTTTATTTTTTAATGTGAGTTATCCCCTCTTTTTGTTTTGATTCATCAATCATAACCATTTCAGTTGGATGAAATAGAGTTATCAATGGATTTCATTCACAAAGTCATCACAAACTTCGAAATTGGAACACTCCGCTTCCAAGCAGAATCGGATGCCCATTTGGAGATGTGGGCATACATACAATTGGGTTGAAAAATCGATGCTCGATGGTACTAATTTCACGAGCTCGTTTCCTTGAACAGAGGGAGAAGTTTCGAATTTACGAACTTGATTTCCGAATTGGCATAACTAATAGGCTCATAGTGTGAAATATGCAACTGAAAAAGACATCAAGTCTATTTGATGATGACTGCATATTTCTCTTTCAGGTCTATGCAACTGATGTCGGAGTTTCCGTGTAGCCAATACACGATGCGACTATGGTACCTTCCAGAAACTGAAAAACTCCTCTCGATACCACCAATGGAGAATATGAAGATGCACGCAAGTGAGGTGTGAAGTATTTTCGATATACATAGGCATTGACAAGTATCAAATTTGAAGAACCTCAAATGTATCTGTGTATCGCAGAACAAGTTTGGATTTTGTCGGAACAGTCCTAATCGTCGCAATTTCAGGGAACTTCTCAAATTCCCGCTGAATTATTCTTCAAGTTGCTTTCCAAGCATAGATACTTGGAAATGACATATGATCCTATCAATTTTTCTTCGCCCGATTGGAAGCAGGTGTTGCAGGTATTTAAATTACTAAAAAAAAGAATAATAAAAATGTGCTAGAGTTGGCAAATGTATTCTGTGATGCTTCTTTGATTGATTGATCCTGAATTTCGATTACGGCACAATCGAAAGTCATTCCATCTGTGAGGGTAATGGTTCGGGTGCAAACCAAAAGAAGCAGAAAACCCAGGAATAAAAAATCATATAAAATGATCATATAAAAGACTATGAATTAAATAAATAAAAAATACACCTTTAATTAGTCCTTCACTTTTTTTTCCAGATTCTCTCAGCCGACTCTCGTAAGCGAAGAGTTCTTTTCATGATGGAGCGCCCGACTATCGTGAACTATCTCAGAAGTTACGGTATTGACGAAACTTCGAAGGAAGGAGATCACAGGGGCGAGGTGAGTGTTGAAAAGGGATATAAAATATCCAAAACGCCTCTGAAAAAGCAATACCTCAACTCAATACCAAAGAGGCAATGGCACGTATTTGGTCGACTTGCTTGAAGCGTTTCGGATCAGAATCGAAAAATAAAATAGCAATGAAACACCGATAAGAAGAAGTAAAAAGTTCCACTGACGGTATATTTTTTTGTAGGGAAATGAGCTGTAGTAAAAATATTTATGTTATATCTAAATTATAGATGAAAAAAATAATAACTGAAAAAAGATAATAAAAATTAACTTGGGTTGACAATTGTATACTTTTATATCGAATGGATATTTGCAGTTCGAAGTAACGTGCGTCAAGCCAGACTCAAATCTTATGCATCTTCGTTATCGGCATTGTGTGATGGAACTGACTCGTCTCCATTGGATTGCCGGAACTTCGGAAGTTAGCGTAGACATCGCTAATTGTGATGAGTTTTAATACGCTGAGTCGCCTGATAAATAAAGCATCCGTTCCCGTTCCGGCTAAATACGAACACTTATGATAACCAAATGAATGATGACTTGAACATCGTTTTCTTCAAAGCTAATAAAATGCAGAATTAACCGAAACGCACAAGTGGTTCCACGCGTGTGTACATTTGTGTGAGCTACTAATGAAATATTAATTAACTTAAATTCCATCTCCAGGAGCACACCAGAGAGTATTGCCGTGCGTATTCCATTTGTAAACAAAAATATTTGTTTAAGTTTATGAAACATTTTGATGTGCTGGTTCGCGCTTCTTTGTTTCCTCATATCATACAATAAATGGCATTATAATTAGAAATTTTATGCAATCTCAACAAGACAATTGAGAACAAAGCAGGTGAAATATCAAAGGAGAGTTAAAGAATATAAAGATCACAAGAGCAGTCTGATAAGAATCTCAGCGATGACGGAAAAAAAGTGGTAGAGACACGATAAGTCACATATGTGACACACCCGCACGCGTGTATCTACCACCGTTCAACTCTCTCCCAAGCGTGCTTGCTCACCTTTCCCTCTCTTTCGTTTCCGTCACTTCTTCTCGCTGGCTCTCTCGAATGAACATTCTCGATCTTCCCGATGTTTTTCTTCGCGAGCTCCTAAGAACTGTGGGACTCAAAGAACGTGCTAGGCTCCGACGCACTTGCCGGTTAGTTCGAACACTTTTCGTGATTTTTCAAACCTTTTTTTTCAGAACTTTCGAAAAACTGGTTGCTGAAACGCACGCGGGCCATTTCAAGCAAGGGCAAATCTACCGAGATTCTGAGACGGTATGTTTGCCTTAGCCATTCACAGCGATACACAACACTATACGTTTTAGGGCGTGGTGTCTTTATTCCTCGCCCATGCGAAGTTTACCATTGCCCCAACGGACGAGGGAAAGGAGAAATTTATTCGCACGCGATGCCGTCTGTTCAGCGCGATTTCAATAGAATCGTTCTATTTCGAAGTGAGTCCCTCTAGTAGAGTGTCTCTACTTATTGGTTCATCAATCATCACAATTTCAGTTGGATGAAGATTTAATAAAATTGGATTTTGTTCGTAACTTTATTACAAACTTCGAAATTGGAATACTCCAATGCGCAGCGAGAACAGATGAGCAGTTGGAGATGTGAGCAGATATTGTGGTTGACAAATAGGAACTAGAAGCTACTCTTTTCGCTAGTCCTGCCGTTTTTCTCTCTGTAGAGAAGGGCTGAGAAATGAAAAGGGAAACTTATCATTTTCTAATTTTCTAAATAGTTTTTCCGCTTATTACCTTGGCTTTCTATTCTCCGTTACTCGCGATTTCTTGACTTTATTGGTACATCTATTTTAATTTCATTAATTATTAGCTACAAGTGGATGTTTCAATCTCGTATCATGTTTGACGACTGCTAATTGCACCCTCTTTACTAACTCTTTACTAAATATTATGAAATTAGCGGATGATTTGGGTCTTCACCGAAATCTGATTATTACTGAATTATTTTGCGCTCAGGTCTATTCAACTCATGTCGGATTATCCGAGAAGCCAATGGAGGATGGAACTATCGTATCTCCCAGATGCGGAGAGACTCCTCTCAATTCCACCAATGGCAAACATGAAGATATTCGGCAGCCAGGTAAGCACTATTTTTATTGTCTCATTAGAATTTAAAATATTGTCGATTTCAGGAAAATACTCAAATTCCCGCTGAATTATTCTTCAAGTTGCTTGCCATTCACGAAAGCTTGGTCGATTTTTCAGTCGATTTTTCTTCTTCTTCGAGCGATTTTAAGAAGGCTCTACAGGTATTTAGAGGTGATAACAAAAATATGTGTCCGCTAGGCTTGGAATCTTATTCTTCGATGGATGTACGAAACGAGTCGATGTTTCGAATTCTGAAACATTAGAAATGTGGTGAAACGTTATGTATTTACAAAACGAATGGTGGCTTTGAGATTCATTCCGCCTAAAAGACATCGTTCGGATATGATACTAAAAAAATTGCAGGAAAACTATGTTTTGATAGTATTATATAATATAATATACGTCTTCCATCATTCTTCACTACGTATTTTGTTTAGATTCTCTCAGCCGATTCTCGTAAGCGAAGAGTTCGATTCCAGATGGACCGCATGACAATCGTAAACTGTCTGAAAGAATACGGCATTGATGAAACTTCGAAGGAAGGAGATCGTTGCGGCGAGGTGAGTATCGAGGCAAGAAGGGACGTCAAAAATTCTAAATACTCCCTCGTAAACAACACCTCCCCTCAACGCCGAATACTTGAGACGATAAAGGCAACGGAAAGAAATGTGTCGAAAATTTTTTCAATTTTTTTTTTTTGCGTTTCGGATCCGAATAGGCTGAAATATAAGCAATGAAAAAAGATTAGAAGGTGCAAAAGTTCCCGCTGATGGTATTGAATCATCTATGTCAAATTAAATTATCCGTAGAAGAGAGATTTGCAATATTTTTCGCAATTAGTTTGTATCATCGAATGGACGATTTGCAGTTCGAACTCACCTGCGTTTGGGAGCAACATAACATGATGCATCTTCGCTACCGAAGAACCTTGACTGAACTGACTCGCCTCGATTGGAATGAAGGAACGACGGAAGTTCAAGTGGACATTTCTAACTGTGATGAATGGTAGTGATACTGCAGCCGTTAAATTGTTCATATTTATAATTTGAACGCAATGGAAATGATGTTGAAAAATTGAGCAATCTTTATTAATGTCACCTTGTTAATGTTTGTTTTTCAAATGTTCTAGATAATAATATCCACTCTGAAGAGTATTTGTTGTGCAACATTCATAAAGCAAATTCGAAAGTTCATCTGTCAATTTGAACCATTTGTAATTGTTTTCACTTCAAAAATCACATTTCTTTGCATCTCACTAATCCTCCTATTCATCTCTCTAATCGATCAATCTACACGTCATTCTTGGGTATAAAATGGCCCTTCATCGGTCGATCTCCCATTCGTGAGCGATGAAACTCCTCCCTCTTCTCCTTCTCTCCGTCTGCTGTTGGATCTCCGTTGGAGCGTAGCGTGAGTATGACCCGCCTCACTACCGTACACCCTTGCCTCGGATTACCTGGCTCTACCGTAATCCGTTGCCGTAGTGGTGGTGACCACCTTCAACAGTCTCAGTCCATGCCCAGTGGATGGCTCTAACGTACACCCTAGGCACCGGGGTACCGTAACCTATAAATGATCATCTTACAGTACTCGACTACAGTAATCAACCCTGCTTTCAGGGTCACCTCCTTACGTGGACGATCGATACGTGAAGGAGCTGCTAGATTGCCGAATGAGTTATCCGGGATGTCTCTCGCGGAGTCCACATCTTCCTCCCCTCGAATGCCCTAAGGTGAGATATGAGGGTAGATCATATGACGGATCTTGATTTCCACTTCAGAAGTGCAGAAAAGCCACGAAGAAGCGATTGGAAGACGAAGTCTGTCTTAAGAATTGCGCAAAGACCGAAATGTCACCGGCCGGCTGTCATCGCGTGAGTTATTAGGGCGTATTCGGCGTATTATGGACTAATGATCTCTCTTCAGCGAAATAGGCAAGAAACGATCGGCCGAGGAGCAGCCCTTGACCTACATAATTCGCCAGCAGGAGGGAAAGAGGTGCAGAGCTGAATGCAAGGATTCTGAGCAGAAGGATGCTTGCGAGAGGGTGAGCGATCTCGATTAATATGATTGAAGAGATTAGAATAACTTTTACAACTGAGATAAGCATGTACTTGCAGAACTGCCACTCTGCCGCAGGTAAGCGATCGGTCGGGGAAGAAGACTGTATGAACAACTGCCATGCCAGAGGAAATTCTGGAAGCAAATGCATGCTTGTGAGTTCGCTGATTCGATTCAAATCCAGATCCTAAATGGATGGATCGATGCACTCAGGCCAATGGTAATTCGGATCTCTTCAGCTTTGCCACGCGTTCAAGCGATCGGTTGAGGCTCCTCATGATGGTTGTGGCAAACCGAATGATGGATGTCCGCCTAATGCAAGAGATCGGCCAATCACGAGCACAGTAAGTTTGACCCATCGCATTACAGTACACCTCAAACATGATATACTACAGTACCCGACTACAGTGTCCTTTCCGTTCAGGATCCGACTTTGGCAAGCGATCGGCCGAGGAGGAAGACTGCCTGAGCGATTGTCAAGCCTTGTCTGCGGCGTTTGGAATTCCATGGAACAAAGAATCATGGATGACTTGCATCAAGAAATGCACAAAGAAGCGATCGACCGAGGAAGATCTGAAGAAGGACCAGTGATGATTGTGATGCAGTAAATTAATAAAGTATCTGCATGATGTTACGACGAATCGAGACATGGTATCAATTTATTGGTCCACGAAGGGAAGGGGAAGGGGAGAAGGAGAAGGGGGTGGTTGATAGAAAAGAGAAACAATTGTACTGTTCCAATCTGCTTGAGTCAATTGAGATCAGCCTCTAAAGTTGTTGTCTCAGCTGATATTTAAAAGTTGTTTTTTTGGCATTTCTCTGCAGAATAAATTTTTTAGAAAAATTGTTTTTAAAAAAAACCGCTTTCTCTCTCTACAAAGAAGTAAAAGCCTAGATCAGCGGCCTTATCGGTCGCTGATCTAAATAAATGCACTGAAGATCTGAAGAAAGTCGCTTGCCAGTTTAGAGTTTCAGCGCGAATTTGAAAAAAGCTTCTCCTGCTGGAAGCTTAACGCCCTGAAGCGAAGCTAGAACTGAACGATTTCAAGCTCAGGCTCTGTTTCTGAAAAGTAGATACCTGATTATCTCAAAGTGTCACTAGAACGAAATATTCAGCAAAAACCTTTGTTGTTCTCAGAGAACGTGCTCCAATTGATTGTAGATTGAGTCTGTTGAATCACTCACTCTGTCATTAATAATGGGCCGATTTTCATAGAATCTCTGCTCTCTCAGTTAGCTGCAGCAATTCAATGGAGAAGCCATTCCTCACTGACTCCCTCTCGTCTCCGATGCTGTGCATGATCTCGAACTTGGTCAGTTTGTGAAACTTATCCCAATCCGAACTGGTTCGAGACTCCACACTCTCATTCCCCTTCTCGTCTCTGTAAGATACTTGCCGGCGTATACTTCAGAGCAGAAGAACTTGCACAAAAGAAATGACTGATTGTGGAAAGAGCGATGCGTCATATTTATTCGAGAAATACGTGATTTGCACGGTTTTCGCTCGAGTTCATGCGACGCAGTTGCTAAACAGAAGTTTAGTGATTGTATTGTATTAGGGTGTGTCAAAAGTTCTTACAAAATTTTTCTTAATTTTATTTTATGTGTATTCGGAGGTACAATCTCAAAGACTTGTTTGCGTTTATTAGAGGTTGAAAAATACCATTTTGTTCCGTCTTCAGATTTCGGAAATGTTGTATAATTATGACGCAATAATGTGAAGAGTGGGTTTCGCGACCCTAATTTCAAAAAACTCTAATTCAACAGAGGATGAAGATGAGAAATCCAGATTAAAACCACAGTAGGAGACGACGATGGAGCTCCATTTAAAAATGATACAAGGAATTTTTATAATTAGGCTACAGAAGTAGGTCAATTCTTTTCACTCTCATGCATTTTCCAGAGGGTGGAATTTTTAGTTTTCAATTTTTTCGAGCTTATTAGCCAATCGATATCCCTTAAATAATAAGTATTATTACTTTTAATTTTTGCTGAATAACTTCTAACTATTAGTACGGCGAAATTCGCGAATTTTTATAAAAATGTGTGGGAAATGGCTAGTTTCGTAGTTATGATGCAATGCGTTTCAGAAGGTTCGGAGAGCGTTCAAATAGTATATTGTCGTCTCTCAACTCACCGAATATAGTAACCAGATTTTTTCCTCACCGTTAAAGAGAAACTTGAATAGGTAATTTTAGTGAGGTTTGGTCTAAAGGGCGTATTTCATGCAAACTGTAACGATCTTGATTTCTGAACTAATGAAACTAAAGAGCAGTGATAGATCCATCCATCGCCTCTTAGCAGGACTCGACTTATTTCTTGGCAGCTGAGAGAATATTTTTCGAAAATTATTGTAAGAACTTTTGACACATCCCAATATGTATCTTACAATAGAATCACTAAAGCTTGTATCACATCTGAATTTCAATCTGCTCTTACTTGTCTCTCTGATTGGACCCAGCGTAATCAGTTGTCTCTATCTGCTTCTAAGTGTACACACATTCGCCTAGTATCCAAACGTTCAACCCCTAGATATTAGATTAATTCCATTGACCTACCACGTGAGAATAATGTCCGTGATCTAGGAGTACAAGTTTGCTCTGATTTGAAGAATTCAAGCTCTGTTAAGACCCGTGCCCAGAAAGCTACATCTAAATTGTTTCTCCTCCTCAAAGCCCTCCCTTTCAACTGTACCTCTATTCTCATTCGTAGTTACAAAGCCTACGTTCTCCCTGTGCTAGAATTAGCATCCCCTTTCTGGAACCCACACTACCTCAAGGACATATCCACACTAAAAAGGTCTAGCACACATTCACTCGTCAAGTTTTCTACCGTTGTTTCCCCTCCTCTACCTACCCCTTGACCCTCCCCTCCTACCTAAAAACCACTTGAACTGCGCGCACTTACTAAGAGGAGAGTCATAGCTGATCTTTGTATGACACATACCATATTGGCTGGTTCCTCTATTATTCCCCGTTCATCGTTTATGTATACAAGCGCACTCGAGATCGAGTCTCCTCTTTTGTTATCAACATTGAATTTACTAAATGTACAGCCAGATTCAATTCTTTCCCTGTTAGATCATCTCGAATGTACTCTCAACTACCCGACTTTATTCGCACCGCACTCTACGTCAAGACTTTTAAAAGTCGTTTAGAAAACTACCCCCTCATTAATTACCTCTCCCATCCACAGCACTTATCCCCTCGTCTACTCATAATATTATTATATTCATTTTCTTTTTGCACCTAGTGCGTAAATAAATTATTATTATTATTATTATAGAAGTCTCACATTGCGGCATTGTGCCGACTAGAGACCGCAATTTAATTGAACAAACCGATATTGAAATCGATATCGGAATGGCTGAATCAACTATTCTTTGTTATCCGAATAATGTTTTTCTCACTCGAATTGTTATTCGACTATTTTCACTCTTTCTCACGTAGCCGATCGATCTGTTGTCTCCCTCTCCCATTAGGGGCAGACAATAGACCGATCAATAGTTGTTTGCTATATCCGATAACTATTCAATTATTTATTCGGATATTCTCGTTATCCGATTAAGTTGTTATTCGACTAACTTGTTATTCGAATAGTCGAGCCAATCGAATAACACGTCATTTCTCGTCATTCGTGTATCGGCTATAGCCGATAGGCGGTCTCTAGTCCCGACTCAGAATGTAAATTTAAAAGAGGAGTATCTAGCGGCAAATCTGGCTACGGAAAACTGGCGAATGTGCCCGATTGCAATCTTGAACCATGCTACGAATCCAAGTTTTGAAGTCTCTACGTTGTCTTTGAGCCGAGATACACTAACTCAACGTTTCTACAGATTTGGGGCAGAGACGTAGAACGAGGGGATAGGAAAGTATCACTCTGTTCGTCTGCCGTCGCGCAGACCCCTATCTCTTCCTTCAACTGATCTACCGTTTCCGTATAGTTGCACAGGACGTTCGTTGTGAGTATCCGCCATTCATCATCCTTTAATACCGTCGCATCTACATCTACAATTTCCATTTTTCATTGTTGTTTTGTCTCCATGTTTTGCATCCACAGAATCATGTTTCATTTCATTTTGCATCTCACTAATCCTCCTATTCACCTCTCTAATCGATCAATCTGCACGTCATTCGCGGGTATAAAATGACCGTTCGGCGGTAGATCTTCCATTCGAGAGCGATGAAACAACTCTTTCTCCTCTCCGTCGCCTGTTGTCTCTTTGTTGGAGTTCTTGGTAAGACCCCTGACCCCAGACCCTGGCTCCACCAAACCCCTCTCCTTCTCGTCTACAGTACCCCCCGCCCAGGGTTACCGTTGCCAGCTTCTCGGCTACAGTAATATTTTACTTCAGGGAGCTTCAGGGAAGCGGGCTGGTTGAAGCGATCGGCCGAGGAGGGAGACTGTCTGGAAGACTGCAAGACAAACTCCCTGTCGTGACCTGCCTTCAGGTAAGTTATCAGTACTGGCCTCTAAAGCCTCTGTCTTTACCGTACACCCAACATCGAGTTACCGTAACCGTATGTCCAATCATACTTCACTCTTCAGAAGTGCGGGTTCAACAAGCGGTCGGCCGAGGAGGGAGACTGTCTGGAAGACTGCAAGACGATCGACAAACTCCCTGTCGTGACCTGCCTCAAGGTAAGTTATCAGGACTGGCCCCTAAAGCCTCTGGCTTTACCGTACACCCAACATCGAGTTACCGTAACCGTATGTCCAATCATACTTCACTCTTCAGAAGTGCGGGTTCAACAAGCGGTCGGCCGAGGAGGGCGACATCAAAAGATGCTACGCCAATTGCGACAGAGAATATCCCGATGCCACAGGCGATGAAAATCTGCAGTGTGCGAGGGTGAGTGGAGGGAGTAGATGACAGTCTATTACAGTATCAGTAAATACAGTAACCAGTAGAAAGAGGTTATTGGGTCAAATAATTGTCTAATCTAGGGCGATAAACTTAGGGTTGTGATGCTACCATTTAAGGATTGTGACCGAGATGTATTTGGCAACAAAAAGCGCTCGGCTGAGGAGGGAGACTGTCTGGAAGACTGCAAGACGATCAACAAACTCCCTGTCGTGACCTGCCTCAAGGTAAGTTATCAGGACTGGCCTCTAAAGCCTCTGGCTTTACCGTACACCTCACAGCGAGGTACCGTAACCGTATGTCCAATCGTGCTTCATTCTTCAGAAATGCGGGTTCAACAAGCGATCGGCCGAGGAGGGCGACATCAAAAGATGCTACGCCAATTGCGACAGAGAATATCCCGATGCCGCAGGCGATGAAAATCTGCAGTGTGCGAGGGTGAGTGGAGGGAGTAGATGACAGTCTATTACAGTATCAGTAAATACAGTAACCAGTAGAAAGAGGTTATTGGGTCAAATAATTGTCTAATCTAGGGCGATAAACTTAGGATTGTGAAGCTACCATTTAAGGATTGTGACCGAGATGTATTTGGCAACAAAAAGCGCTCGGCTGAGGAGGGAGACTGTCTGGAAGACTGCAAGACGATCAACAAACTCCCTGTCGTGACCTGCCTCAAGGTAAGTTATCAGGACTGGCCTCTAAAGCCTCTGGCTTTACCGTACACCTCACAGCGAGGTACCGTAACCGTATGTCCAATCGTGCTTCACTCTTCAGAAATGCGGGTTCAACAAGCGATCGGCCGAGGAGGGCGACATCAAAAGATGCTACGCCAATTGCGACAGAGAATATCCCGATGCCGCAGGCGATGAAAATCTGCAGTGTGCGAGGGTGAGTGGAGGGAGTAGATGACAGTCTATTACAGTATCAGTAAATACAGTAACCAGTAGAAAGAGGTTATTGGGTCAAATAATTGTCTAATCTAGGGCGATAAACTTAGGGTTGTGATGCTACCATTTAAGGATTGTGACCGAGATGTATTTGGCAACAAAAAGCGCTCGGCTGAGGAGGGAGACTGTCTGGAAGACTGCAAGACAATCAACAAACTCCCTGTCGTGACCTGCCTCAAGGTAAGTTATCAGGACTGGCCTCTAAAGCCTCTGGCTTTACCGTACACCTCACAGCGAGGTACCGTAACCGTATGTCCAATCGTGCTTCATTCTTCAGAAATGCGGGTTCAACAAGCGATCGGCCGAGGAGGGCGACATCAAAAGATGCTACGCCAATTGCGACAGAGAATATCCCGATGCCGCAGGCGATGAAAATCTGCAGTGTGCGAGGGTGAGTGGAGGGAGTAGATGACAGTCTATTACAGTATCAGTAAATACAGTAACCAGTAGAAAGAGGTTATTGGGTCAAATAATTGTCTAATCTAGGGCGATAAACTTAGGGTTGTGAAGCTACCATTTAAGGATTGTGACCGAGATGTATTTGGCAACAAAAAGCGCTCGGCTGAGGAGGGAGACTGTCTGGAAGACTGCAAGACGATCAACAAACTCCCTGTCGTGACCTGCCTCAAGGTAAGTTATCAGGACTGGCCTCTAAAGCCTCTGGCTTTACCGTACACCTCACAGCGAGGTACCGTAACCGTATGTCCAATCGTGCTTCATTCTTCAGAAATGCGGGTTCAACAAGCGATCGGCCGAGGAGGGCGACATCAAAAGATGCTACGCCAATTGCGACAGAGAATATCCCGATGCCGCAGGCGATGAAAATCTGCAGTGTGCGAGGGTGAGTGGAGGGAGTAGATGACAGTCTATTACAGTATCAGTAAATACAGTAACCAGTAGAAAGAGGTTATTGGGTCAAATAATTGTCTAATCTAGGGCGATAAACTTAGGGTTGTGAAGCTACCATTTAAGGATTGTGACCGAGATGTATTTGGCAACAAAAAGCGCTCGGCTGAGGAGGGAGACTGTCTGGAAGACTGCAAGACGATCAACAAACTCCCTGTCGTGACCTGCCTCAAGGTAAGTTATCAGGACTGGCCTCTAAAGCCTCTGGCTTTACCGTACACCTCACAGCGAGGTACCGTAACCGTATGTCCAATCGTGCTTCATTCTTCAGAAATGCGGGTTCAACAAGCGATCGGCCGAGGAGGGCGACATCAAAAGATGCTACGCCAATTGCGACAGAGAATATCCCGATGCCGCAGGCGATGAAAATCTGCAGTGTGCGAGGGTGAGTGGAGGGAGTAGATGACAGTCTATTACAGTATCAGTAAATACAGTAACCAGTAGAAAGAGGTTATTGGGTCAAATAATTGTCTAATCTAGGGCGATAAACTTAGGGTTGTGAAGCTACCATTTAAGGATTGTGACCGAGATGTATTTGGCAACAAAAAGCGCTCGGCTGAGGAGGGAGACTGTCTGGAAGACTGCAAGACGATCAACAAACTCCCTGTCGTGACCTGCCTCAAGGTAAGTTATCAGGACTGGCCTCTAAAACCTCTGGCTTTACCGTACACCTCACAGCGAGGTACCGTAACCGTATGTCCAATCGTGCTTCATTCTTCAGAAATGCGGGTTCAACAAGCGATCGGCCGAGGAGGGCGACATCAAAAGATGCTACGCCAATTGCGACAGAGAATATCCCGATGCCGCAGGCGATGAAAATCTGCAGTGTGCGAGGGTGAGTGGAGGGAGTAGATGACAGTCTATTACAGTATCAGTAAATACAGTAACCAGTAGAAAGAGGTTATTGGGTCAAATAATTGTCTAATCTAGGGCGATAAACTTAGGGTTGTGAAGCTACCATTTAAGGATTGTGACCGAGATGTATTTGGCAACAAAAAGCGCTCGGCTGAGGAGGGAGACTGTCTGGAAGACTGCAAGACGATCAACAAACTCCCTGTCGTGACCTGCCTCAAGGTAAGTTATCAGGACTGGCCTCTAAAGCCTCTGGCTTTACCGTACACCTCACAGCGAGGTACCGTAACCGTATGTCCAATCGTGCTTCATTCTTCAGAAATGCGGGTTCAACAAGCGATCGGCCGAGGAGGGCGACATCAAAAGATGCTACGCCAATTGCGACAGAGAATATCCCGATGCCGCAGGCGATGAAAATCTGCAGTGTGCGAGGGTGAGTGGAGGGAGTAGATGACAGTCTATTACAGTATCAGTAAATACAGTAACCAGTAGAAAGAGGTTATTGGGTCAAATAATTGTCTAATCTAGGGCGATAAACTTAGGGTTGTGAAGCTACCATTTAAGGATTGTGACCGAGATGTATTTGGCAACAAAAAGCGCTCGGCTGAGGAGGGAGACTGTCTGGAAGACTGCAAGACGATCAACAAACTCCCTGTCGTGACCTGCCTCAAGGTAAGTTATCAGGACTGGCCTCTAAAGCCTCTGGCTTTACCGTACACCTCACAGCGAGGTACCGTAACCGTATGTCCAATCGTGCTTACCTCTTCAGAAATGCGGGTTCAACAAGCGATCGGCTGAGCAGCATCGCCCTTTGACTACCGATGAGGCCAAGTGCTTCAAGAAATGCAGCGGAGATGGAAAATCGGAGCAAGACTGCAAAAAGGTAAATGGATAGGGCAGATCCAGTTCCCAATGCATTCAGTAGATACACCTTAATAGTTGTGTCTATAGAAACAATGAATTGATTAGGAATCACTGTAGATATTCAAACTCAGATGAACAATCGAATGTTTCTCTCTTCAGGATTGTGGTATTACGAAGCAATCGGTCAGAGATCCATCGAGGAGATCCTGATGAAGGCCCGTTAATATCAATGATGCAATAAATGCACTTTATATTTCGATTGTGTTTCTGTCGCAATTCATTCAAAGATCAGGGTAGATAGTTTTATAGTTTCTAGTCAGACGGCATCATAGACTTCTTCATTCGACATGTCATACTAGATCGTCATTGAATTTTCGTTTTCGTTATCGTTCTTGGGATTTATCTGGAGGATACGATTCTGTTATACGTCATACACTTGGAGGTGCAGATAGGGAGAAGGGAGAACAACCCAGATTGAGCTAGCATCATTTGGCGTCTTGTCTTGATTGTTTCTCACGTTCTAAAAGCATCAGCTTCCTTCGATTCGTTACTCGTGTCGTTTCAAAGGATATTAATTCTGAATTCTCGAACCACTTTATTAGAAGCACGGGAGCAACAACAACGAGCAAAACCGGGTGAACAATGTGGTCGAGAGAAACTTCTAAACATCAATGATGGATGCAATAACATGGGATATCTACGGTAATCTCAAAGAGCTTCTAATTAGCTGAATGAAGAAAGAACAACAGGAAGTATGAATTCCGATAAAAGAAAAGTGGTGAGCTTGAAGCATATAAGACAAGAAACATAGTGAAAAGAGGTATGTACGTCACTTCTGAATACAATATCTTAGTCTGATAACATCAGTGCAATACAAAACTCACAGAGAGATGAGCAGGTCGTCTAGAGGATATCAATAACAACAGAAACGGGGAAATATCAGTGCATCTTGGTGCAACGAAGGGGATAATTCAGAGGGTTAGTTGTCATTGATTGGAGAGAGGTGTAATACTTCTTCGAAAGACCTGATGAACTCGAGAAAAAAGAGGGAACAACAAAGGTGATTAAATAAGACTGACAATGAATTAGGATTGCATCATGAAGATAGGCAGAAGAGTATGGTAACCACTTGTGAGAACGAGGAGATTAGAGACCAATGAGTGGTCTGATTCTGGCTGATCCCTGTTGCTCCTCGCTATGAAGAGTGCAGCGCATCTGCAGAGATCAAAGATCAAATTTAAATCATCTCAAGTTAATTAGTATAATAAGAAGCGACAGTGCATGAGAACAATCTACCAATCTTCTTGAATACTAATTACAGTAATATATTGTCCAAAACGAAGGAAGATCAAAGGTCAATATTCTGCTCACCTTGGTAGCAACGGGTGCCAGTTGCTGGTCGTTGCGCTTGAACGTGGATGTGTAGACCGGGAGAGCGGTGCACTGAACAATTTTTGTTATGTTTAACCTATTTTCTAGGTACCGATTGCTCGAACTTTCAATTTTGACAAGCCTTTTCTACATATTTTAAGGTAAAACATTCTAATTGAATAAAGGATTCGCTTTGCCCCTAGCCCATGCCTCCCATATCCTGTTATTATATATTGATTTTTCACTCGAGGATAATAAACCCCAGGGGTGTATAAATGGATAATCAAGTGACCTGGCACTGTCCCTGCTTGACGTGCTCCATCCACATGTGCTTCTCGATGTTCTTCCTATCCGCGTACTCTCTGCCACACACCTGACAGCGGTACGGCTTCTGCTCTGCAAAAGAAAGAGGTACGGAAATTAAAATGCATTTAATAATCTCAAATTATTCTCAACTAGTTCTTAGTCCGGTTATCTCGGCGCTAACACTCCCAACTAGTGATGGCAAACCAATTCTTAGCTATTGTTTCTCTCAATCCAATTACTTGGGTTGAATGATGGAATTGAACCCAAGAACTGTTTTGCGAGGAATTGAGAGTTGATTTGGTATTCCCACTCCCAACGCATCCTTGATCTCCTCAACCGTTCTCCATGCATAAGGGCAAACTGACGAGTATGTGATCTCTCGTGTCTGGATAGATTGCTCTGAGACGACTCCGACTTTCCACAGTGACGACACTTGAAGGGACGCTCGCCAGTGTGCAGGGATCTGCAACGAATTAGTAATTATTGATTCACAGAAAAAAAATCAGAAAATTTATAGTACTTTATGTACGCAAACCCCAGTGCACACAGCCTTCCACTGATTATGCAAGTTCTAATTATTAAAATATATGAGTTTTGATAAACTTATAAATGTGTATCACCTGATATGAGTCTGCACCGACTTCTTGTATCCCGACGCATAGCCACACGAACTGCATTGGAATCTCTCCCTCTCCGGTGCCTAAAATGAGAGTTTATTTATTTATCGTACACTACTGAAAGTGCTTCAACAAGCACAGGATGTACGAGATAGGAGAATGTAAGTGAGAATAATAATGCGGGAAGGATGATACTAATGCGAGGTCAGTTGAGATCATTTTGAAGGATTCATGACCCTTGTGTAACAGACAAAAGTTTATGGGCATTAAGATTACTGCAACACTCAACTATACCCGAGCTACGAAAATATCTTGTCATCGAGTCGCTCTACTATCCCCGAGATACCGTATCCTGCCGTACCGTCTTATCATCATATACGAAGGCCTGTGCCCCGTCGGGTTGAAGTCTGCGATTCAGGTGGCCGGTTGATTTGGAGTCGGACCCTTCGGGCTCTATGCGAATACTCTGAGAGATCAGAGATCAGAATGCAATGTTGAAAAATATCCAAAAGAAGATTCTCGAATGAATCGTTTTAGTATCTGCAGGCACTGCAACTGCTGTCAAGAAGGGTTGGTTACACAGCGCTCAAACCGATTCAAATCAAATCACGCTTTGCATCTGCTCACCGGCATAGTCGTATCGATATCCTCGGCCTCGATCGCTCTCATCATCGCAGTCGCCACGTCAATCACCTGCAAAAAATATTATTTATCATTTTCTCTATACCAAACAAATTACAGTTTTTTTCATGAATCAAAGCTCAGTTATTCATAGACTCCCACCTTGCGTATCTTGATCTCAGCCAACTCCAACGGTGACATTCCCAGTTCGCCTTCCTTCTCCATCCCGTACACGAATTTACCCTGCACAAGTGTTGCCATAGAATATCCGCTCTATTCTGCACACTTTCACATGATATTTAAGAAATACCGTCGACTGATCGTCCATCATTAGGGAATCGTCGACATCCACGATGGAATCCTCATCATCATCACGGGATCCATCTTCATATCGGTAGTTCCACACAATCTTCTTGTAGTCTTCATCAGGCTTAGCGCCACCATCTGCCCGTTCGATACAAAAGTCCTCGCTACCGATTGTAGTCTTCAGATTGCCTTCGAAGTGGTACACGGGGCAGAATACGTTTTCACGATACCACAACTGCAATTAAAAAATTAATTAAGCATTTTTCGTGCAAAAATGCTCCGGCAAGCAACGTACATCGACAGACGTATCTTGAGTACGGTATATCTTGTAACGAGGAGGTTGAAGACGTTCTTCGATGGTAACTCCGAAGCATTCTTTCAGAAAAGACTTCTCCATTCCATCGTCCACCTTCACGGAGAAAGACTTCAGCTTGTATTTTCCTTCCCACATGATCTGAAAACACTATCGTGGTTGGATGATTATTGAGGAGGCGTCAAATACGTGCGAGAAGAGAATAGAGAATGATCTACCTCGCCAAGACGGAACAAATCCTGTGCAGTTAGAGAAGGACAGATTGCATTGATTCGAACATCTCTGGTATTCACTGCGAGAGTGCGGATAGTGGTGATAGTTACTTGCGAAATTTTCACCTTTCGATCGTTGGACTGAACAAATCATAATTGAATAATAGTAACTATTCTGAGTTCGATGTTATGGAGAAAAACATATTATAATATTTAATTTTAAAGGCGAACCTACGAACCTATTCGCAACCCTCGAATAGGCTAATCAGTATCGTATTAATAATTTTATTTACTGATATCCGCTTAAAATATATTTAAATATGGTTAAACTGATTAACCTCGCGAGGATCCTGTCCTGAGAGAGAAGGGCAGATAGCATCATTACGAACATCTCTGGTATAATCAATGTGATCACCGAGAAGAGTTGAGAGATTGACTTGTGGAGTATTCAACTTTCGTTCGTTGAACTGAAGAAAAGCATTATAGTTTTAATAATAAAATATTTTTTCCAAGTTAAATATTTTGTACAGCACAGGAAGGTCTGATCGTCGAGAGCAAACCTACCTTATCCACAATGAGTCTATCACACTTGAAGTTGAAGAGTAGATAGATGACACGATTGTGCTGCTGAAATAAACAATGATTCATTATTTATATCGCTACACTGCGGACTGAAATCCTACCCGAGCCGAAAACCGTGGCTAGAATTTGTAAGGCAGGCTCCGCCCAATGCCACTAATGATAGAAATTTTATTGACAAATTCCACCCCTACCGCTAAACATAGCACTCCAGCGTCCCGCGAAGATTTCGAGAACATGCACATCATAAGTTCAAATATTTGAATTTTTCCCGCGTTTCTCAGGGAATTCAAAAAAGGTGACCTTGATATTATGGTTGGTCCTGTCAAAGAAACCTGATTTTTCTACCGTTTGAATCGCGCGCCTTTTGTAGGAGCAAACTCGTCATTTTGACTATTAGCCACGATGTCCGGGTGTCGGTAGCATTTCAGTCCGCCGTGTCACTAACAAGAATCGCACCTGACTCGGTTCGGCGTCCACAGTAATTACAATATTCTTGACGGAAGTGTTGGGAATGAGTTGACGGAGTCTCTGCTCCGCTTGGTGAACACATGAATAATGCTCGTAGATTCCCTGTCCCTCCAGAGTCATTTGAAAGGATCTTCCCTGATCTTCACTCGACTTGAACTGAAATAGATTTTTAAAGAAAAAATCGTTCCCCGTCAATTTCATACTCTCAATATGCAGTCCAAAAAAATATTTTTATGTGTCTCATTTCTCCTGAACTTCACTCATAAATTGTACACTCTCAATCAGTGAACTCTCAATCTCTCAATCAGTGTATGTCAAAATCGACATGAGAAATTTTTCGAAAATGATGTCGATCATAGTGTCGCCTGATAGAACTTGATGCGCTCTTTTCAACGGTGTATCCCGTTTGCTCCTACAGGGTGTCGATCATAATTTAAAATCTGCCGAAAGTCAAAAAGCGCACTTTGCGTTGAAGTATAGGACAGCCTTATCTCAAAAACGACACCCTTTCAGAACGAATGAGATACACCATTGAAAAGAGCGCATCAATATCTCTGAAGCGACACTATTAACGTGCACATTTATGGAAGAAAATTTTCAATCGATCACTGCTCTCAATAAAAAGTTTTAAAATGATGTGGCTCTTTTCTCGCGAGCCTCATTCTCTCGATTTCGAAACATATCAAGTAACACACTAAAATTATAAGTAAATGAATAACTTTTGAAAATGAACTTCAAAACACTCACGATGACATAGATTTCATCAAGAGAGAAGTTGTCCGAGTCAGTACTCTTGGTGATCTGTAAAAAAAATAAGCGTTGAGAAATACATGTGAACGTCAGAACTATTACTCCGTGTGTTACAGTCACTGCAATTTTTCTGCATCGATTCATAGAAAAGTGTGATGCAAAGATTTCTTGCAAAATTTGCACCTCAACTACTCACCTTGTGTCGTTTGCTCTCAGCTAAATTCCATCTTTCATCTGGTTCGCGTTTCTTAACGACAAATATTCTCTGAAAAATCTGAGCATCCTGTCGTGCCTGTGCAAACACTTTTTGCCAAGCTTTGAGGGGTTCAGCACGAAGTAGGGTAGGACTTGTGAACTTATGAAAGATTGGGAAGTGTTTGCCCAGGACGGGATTCGAACCATCTCAGCCAGTACCATGTACTAAACATTCTGTCACCTTAGACCACTCGGCCTTGGATTAGACACTTTTTTCATCTGTGGTTATCGCTAACAACCATTGGGGTTTCGAACGATTAGACTCCAATCTCGATTTACTTCTACTCACCGGAATAGTTGTATTGATATCCTTCATTCCTCCGCTCAGATTGTTGACCGGATATTGAGTCCTTTTCAACACTATCTGGAATTTATTTTATTACTGAAAAACGTAGCAATTATTCTACCACTAGTCATAAATTTAAATAGAATGCGTTGCTGGAACGGTAAATCAATTATTGTTACCTTGCGTTTTTTGATATTAATAATTTCCGATCTCGAATCAGATTCACGCTTTCCATCAGGCCTCACGAGTCCACTCTGAAGAATGAACAAATTTCGTCAATAAAATTATCTTCATAGCACAGTATCGATTATGCATTGATTATGGCGAAACATTCCAATACGAGGACAGCAAACTAGTGTACATAGCGTCTCAACCAATTGAAAAATCACCGCAGTCCCGGTCTTGCTCTTCGACTTCATTTTCTCAGCGAGAGATCCGAAATGTTGATAGTATTCGAACGGTCCAGTACTACTGCCGATCTAAAAACTTTTTATTAATCTAACTATCAAAATGGGTAACCAAATAATAGAAACTAGTCCAGTCATCACTTCTGGAGAATTGGATTAAAACATATAATCCGTGCGTTAATTCTCACCTTGATATCTCTTGTTTCCACCGGTATATCCTTGACTAGTTGTTTCGGCTTAATTACATTCAAGAATTCTTCAATTTTCTGAGAAGCATTATGATTAGTATTTTATCGAAATACCCTTCAAGCAAAACGAACAATTGAATGAATTTACATAGATGACCACATCATGAAACCCTACTGCTAATTGCACTCTTTAGGGGGTGTTGACAAGTTTGCTCTATTCGTTTATCTCACCTTTATTTCCTCGATTTCTTCCGACGTATTTTTGGTTTTCTTTGTTAAGCCAGTCACGTCGCCTTCGATTTTCTGAGGTGATATAAGAACTGTATTGCGTGATTTTTTTAAAAAGTTGACGCATCATAAAATTCAATCCATATCTATATTCAACACCGTCGACATTTCCTACCTTGTATGTTTCGATCTCAGCCAACATCAACTTCAATTTACAATCAATCTGATTGAGTAGGATTATCTTCTCGCGTTGACTCTCCAGCTGATGCAAATAAATTTATTCAAATAGTTATTTCTAAAATGAAAACCTGGCAACCATCGAACTCCGCCTTCTTAGCATCCGACGATAGTTTCCACTTCTTCCTTTCGTACTCCAACTTTCCCTGAAAGATATATAGCGTAAGCACCGCATAGACAAATATATGATATTTCCAATTTTCGTCTCACGCGCATCAGAAGAGACAATCTACTCCCACAATGGATTTCCACGATTGAAAAATTCTTACATTTAGCTGTGCAATAGAAAATTCCATCTTAATCTTCTGGCGTTTACAATCTCCTCCTCCAGCCTGCTTCTCAATATTGATCATTATGCTAAATACGCCTCAATATTTCTCTACAAAGGAAAAAGTACCACACCCACAAAATGAAGGAAATTATTACCAAAAAAAACACACACGCCCACACATTTTTCGATAGATGTAATTGTGGCACCGCAATTGTCGCCTTAACATCTCAACTTCTCACCTTGAGTATTTCCATCTCAGCCAACTTCAACCTCAATTCACACACAAGCTGAGTGATCCGAATATTCTTCTCGCGTTGGCTCTTCATCTGAATGAGTTCAATTTAGTTAATAGTGGTCGTATTATTTTTAGGCAAACCTTGCAACGATCAAACTCCGCCTTCCTTGCTCTCGATTCGTGTTTCCATTCCGCCCACATAGACGCCAATTCTTTCTGAATAGTGGAGTTAGACAATGGGTAGTGCAATCCCCATGCTCACCAAAAATCGCTCACTGAGCTCTCCATAAGCCACCGATACTAACTGAAAAGCGAATATAATATAAACCGTTATCGCTCGACTCACCTTGCGAAGAACGGGATTTCGAGCAATCACCTTCCAGATATTCTGAACGGGATGCATTCATATACATATCGCTATTAACAATTTCACCTTGTATGGATCGAACTTCTTTTCCCTTGCATTCAATTCACGCATCCAATTAGCCTTCTCATGTTCCAATTTTCTCTGAACAATATATGAGGCCGTTTGCCTTAGGATCAACAAGAGCCCAACAAGGGTCTGGAACAGGTAAGAAATAATGTATGCTCAAAGGTTGGCCCGAGGGGTAACTTTCGATTCTTAATCGAATGGCTTCGAATGGCTAATCCCGTTTTTCGATCTGAGCCTTCTGAATCCCGGTACGACGTGACGTCGATTTGGCCAAAAAAGTTTATGCGATAAAATTTGGTTCAAAATGTACAAAATTGGCCAAAAAACTCAAAAATACATGACAATAGGAGTTTCTAGAGTATTTTTGCACCTAGAAACCGAATTTTTATATGAGAGATCATGAAAACGTGAAAGGAAAAAGTTGTACTCGAAAAACTGAAAAAATCGCAGGTTTCCGACACTAAACGTGATGTGAAACCACTTTGCCACAAGTCAAACCCTTAACCCAATATACCAAAATGATCAGGAGTCTGTTCTTCAACTTGTTCATGGGTTTTTGGCCCCATAGGCCATTGCCAAAAATCTCCTTTTTCTCGACAACCAGGACAGAAGGGGCCTTAATTTTTTTTCATTTTTTAGAGAATTAAATTTTGGTCGGGTACGCGGCATTTTGGCCAATTTTGTACACTTTGAACCAAATTTTATCGCATAAACTTTTTTTGGCCAATCGACGTCACGTCGTACCGGGATTCAGAAGGTTCAGATCGAAAAACGGGATCAGCCATTCGATTCAGAATCAAAAGTTACCCCTAGGGCCAACTTAACTTCTTTTTTTTTCATACATTATTTCTTACCTGTTCCAACCACATGTTGACCCTAACGCGAACGGCCTCATATTTAATATTCATAAATCATAAAATTAATGCAAGCTAGATGCTCGATCAATCCACAATGAAAAATAATAGATATTAGGGTCTTCTCCAGGGAAAATACAACAATTAATTTTAACAAACACAGTCAAAAGAGATAAGACGTGGCACCGCTTGCAATTAAATACAACTGAGTGGTGATACTCACCTTGAGCAATTCCATCTCCGACAATATCAACTTCAATTTAGTCAGAATCACGCCTTGGTCCTCCATCTGAAACAATACGAATTAGCAAACAGTTGAATTTTAGAGGAACCTGGATATGCTCGACCTCCACTTTTTCAGGATCCGATGTGGAATTAGAAATCGCAGTTGCCTCCTCCATCTGTTTCTGAATAGTCATTGTGTAAGGTTTCGTGAACCAAATCGTTCAATCGAATGATAACGTATTTATACTTATAACTTTATTTCCCAGTTAAAAAGACGTGTTCCATAAATTCTCGAGTGAACTAGTCGGTATTAATTTTCAAACCATCATCCACTCCCACCTCGACTTTTTCGAATTCAGTCGACTTCATCCTCAATTCTGCTTCAATTTGAGCAATGTGTAATCTATGAACAATATTTGTCGCTGTCTCGTACTCCGATTTCTCCTGAAACTTGAAATTCATTAACAACCTTATGTAAGCTTCTACAATACAAACCTTAGAATTATCGATCTCTTCGACTGAATTCGTGGGCAGCGAACCCTTGAAAGAAGACTCTCAATTGCACGCAATAGGGCTTAATATAGGGGAGGAGGGCATATAATATTTTTAATAGCATGCTTACTATCCTGCCCAATGTTCGAAATAGGAAGACTTGTTACGCAGTAAAAATGTCTTATCGGTAACTATACCCTTACGCGAAGTCCCACTTTGACTTTTTCGAACTCAGCCGACTTCAACTTCAATTCTCCCTCAATCTGGGCAATGCGGCTATTCATGGCTATCTCGTACTCCGATTTCTCCTGAAACTTGCACTTCATTAACAATCTCATATATTAATCTACAAACCATAGAATTATCGATTTCTTGTTCGATCTCTTCGACTGAATTCGTGGGCAGCGAACCCTTGAAAGAAGACTCTCAATTGCACGCAATAGGGCTTAATATAGGGGAGGAGGGCATATAATATTTTTAATAGCATGCTTACTATCCTGCCCAATGTTCGAAATAGGAAGACTTGTTACGCAGTAAAAATGTCTTATCGGTAACTATACCCTTACGCGAAGTCCCACTTTGACTTTTTCGAACTCAGCCGACTTCAACTTCAATTCTCCCTCAATCTGGGCAATGCGGCTATTCATCGCTGTCTCGTACTCCGATTTCTCCTGAAACTTGCACTTCATTAACAATCTCATATATTAATCTACAAACCATAGAATTATCGATTTCTTGTTCGATCTCTTCGACTGAATTCGTGGGCAGCGAAACCTTGAAAGAATAGTCTCGATTGCACGCGATGGGGCTTATTATAAGAATCACTAGTATGCCGACTATTTCGAACAATAAGCAGGCTGGTAAGACTTGTTACGCTTGAAAATGTAGGATGCAATTCTCTGTCTTATTGGTAACTACACCCTTATGCGTTCAAACGTAAGGCTATCTCTGAAGCAATGCGAACAGCAAGAGCTATCTATTCGGGTTAGCAATACGGCCTTTCCGAGGCTGCATCCAATGGCAGTTTCATTGCAAGGCTGCACACTCAAACCGAGAGGAAGGCGAGCGGATGCAGATCGCATAGAGCTGTCCTTCACTGTATCTTGTTAGACTAGGGTGCACGCTATACGAGACGAGTTTGGCGAGGAGGGGGAGTGAAAGAAAGGGGTGGAGTTTTAGAGAACGATGTGATTCGCATTCGCTCCCCCTTCCGTAACGGCCTCGCAATATCGCATTCACATTGCCAACCTTACTATCTATTAGTTTAACGAGTCTTTCACTCCAACTTAGTGCGTTACAATGTGCCTTGGTTCGTGTCTCTACGTTCCTCAGTCAGCACTTCAACCTGACCAAGGGTAGATCACCGAATATCTTCCCAACTCCATTGAATAAACCATACTTGCTTTCATCCCGGCTTTATTTTTTCAGAATGATTTAAAACTTTTCAGCACTATGCACTGCCAAATTTAAAAAAAAAAGAGCATTTGGCCAGAGGCCAGTGTATTGAGGACAGTATAATAATGTCGAATGTGCATTAGAGATGTCGTTTCGGTAATATCGAAAATTTTTGAACAGGCGCGCGCGAATTTTCGGTAGTGCCCAAATTCCTGAAGGAAATTTTCGGTAGGGATTCGGTAGCGAGCTCATAACTCGCTTCAAATTCATCGGGGAACCGCGGGAGAAGTGTCAGTCCACCTCCCATGCAAAGATTTACAAAATTTGAGACTTCGTCATCACTATGAAATCGTCACATTTTCGCTCATAAATCGCTTCAAAATCATCGGAGAGACTTGGGAGAGGTACCAATCGACGACCCATGCAAATATTTACAAATCTGATATTTCGTCATCACTATGTAATTTTCACATTTTCGCTCATATCTCGCTTCATAATCACCGCCTAAGACCGACTTGGGTAGTATTTTTGAAAAGCTGGGGGTTCGATTGGTACTTGAGTCGGCTGCAGGCGATGATTATGAAGCGAGAAATGAGAGAAAATGTGAAAATTACAGTGATGAAATTACATGAGGTTGGCCATGCGAAGTTCGCGAATTCGCAATCGCGAGGCGAGCGTATGGAGAGGCGTTGCGAATTCGCATGCGCTCTCCCTCCTCTTGCGAATTCGCGTCTTCGCATTCACATGGCCAACCCTATCTCCCTCCCCATTCTCTTCCCTGATTGGATTGTGAAAATCATTTATCCCTCCCCTCTCTCCTGATTGGGTTTCGTCTCTCAAAATTGCGCACACTCTCGCCTTTTTTCATATTTCCCTCTAACCTCGCGCGCGCTCTCTGTCTATAAAGGCGAGATTTCCGCTCCTCCAGTTCATTGCAGCGCTCTCCTCTCTCGACGAGAGTGCGGGAGCATCGCCCTCGTGGACTAAGGCTTCCCCTAGAGGGAGGACACGGGGGATTTCCCTCAATAGAGGGGGGGGGGGGCAAAAACCAGAGATTTTCCAAATAATAAATACGGTACCTGGCAAGGATCGACACCGGTAAACTCTCCGTCGATTCTCATCTGACATAGTGCCTCGAGAAAGTTGGCTGCATGACGGGGATCAGTTACAGTCTCATTGATAGTGGAGGAAGATGATGGCACGTCCTGTAATAACATAATCTCCGCTGTAATATTGCATGAACAATCTCATAGATAGAATATTTGTGACAAAGTGTTTGGAAAGGTATTAACAGCCGAATCATGGGAATGTGTAAAGACCGAAAACGTGTTTACTTATTGAGAAAGATACGCACCATTGCATTCTCAAGCAGTGGAATGAGTTTCTCACATTGAAGGAACCTCGCTGCTTCGAGCAAGCTTTGAGAGAATCTGAAATATCGATGAATAGTCAGGCAAAGTCACACCATTTTCGTTAAAACCCGTAGAGACCACAATACCAACACGAATGATGATTAAACGGTCGATATTTGTGGCAAAGTGTTTGGAAAGGTATCATTAACGCGAAAAATTAATAAATCACTCAATATGCCCTACTTGTACTGTCCCGTACTGCAGAAGTCGATGACTTCCTTGAGTGCCTCCTTGGGGATACCTGAAAAATAGCATTAACAGTGAACAAAGTAGAGAGCTTTCTCGAAGAAGTACCATTTCAAGAACAGACCCGGATGGATTGACAAAATTGATCTACCGTTAATAAAGGGGAGCGATAGTAAAGACTGCGTCGTGAGTAACAGTCCAAGTCAGTACACACTTATCCAACAACATCAGAGGCATGATGATCTATGTCAGTACTCAATGGAGATCTACCAAGACCATCACTACAATTGACCCAAGAAATCGAACAATATTCCACGCCTTGACTTCAAGACTAAAATCGCATGTCTCACTCCTGCCTAAACGAAGCTACAACATGAAGCACAGGACAGTGAGGACGGAATAAATAGTATTTGGGTGCTCTTAGAAAATTCGATAAACAAACTGCCCACCTTTGTAGTTAAGAGTGATTAAAGGCTGCTGTTCTTTCGCCAGGAGGTCATTCTGAGAACAAATATTTAATTTCTAAGCTGTTGACGCGGATACATTACATAGTGAAACTATAAGGATAACTTGATTCGCAGCAACGTGTCAGGACACTGTTGGCAAGTTATTTTTTCTTTGGTCCTCAACTTTTCTTTATCCCAAATGTGTTTAAAAACCTTGAAACGGTGTGAGAAGGCAGACAGCACAAGTCGATGGGACTGGCTCACGATTTCTCCATCACACTTCACCACGACATCCGACTGTAGGCCTTCCTAAACAGATAATTGTCAAACGAATTTTTTTTAAAGGACCCAATAGCAAGATGACAGCTAAAACAGTAAAGTAATACAAACCGGAGTAGATGAATGTTTCGCTTGAATAATAAATAAGTACATTTTAAAGATTAGTTCCTCACATTCTTAGCGTCGAGGCCGATCTTGGAAGTGACGGGATAGTCGATGGACGATTTCTCGTCGACTCCATCGGGTAGCGATGTATTCGCACCCATTGCTGTCGTTGTTCAGCTAGACGGAAGAATACAGGGGAATGTACCGCTTGAATCACTTGAGAAGTGAACACCGAGAAGCGTTCAAGGCTAAAATTAGTGAATGATAATTAACCACGAGATCAGTCGTGATCGTTTGTAAAGGATATATTACGATATGTTACGAAATAGAGAACAGGTTCGACTAGAGGCCTCTATCTATAACCATCGCGAAATCCGAAAACGTGATGTACTCTAACGACTCTGACGATGAGGCAGTGGGCTCAATTCCCTCCGAGGAAGTGATAAAAGTACAGCTATAAAGAAAGAAAAGTAATACAGTAATACAATATAGAATGGATTGGAATTGATCTTTTCGAAATTACGACATTTCAGGAATTTAGCATGGATTCGCGCATTCATCGCAAAGCTGAGCGTTGTATGTATTCTATGGGTTGCTATGGAGTGGCAAACAGGAAAAGCAAAATAAATAGCAACAAAAACGAAGAAACAACGAAGCCTGGACCGGCTTAAATGTTCGCGTTAGGACCATTTTTGGAATGAATCCAAATGCGCGTGCTTCTGCGCTAAGCTGCGCGGTTTCCACTATTTGGATTACTGTAGGTGAGAAAGATTTCTTTATTTATTACTTATTTAATATTCTAAGTCTTTAAATAATTTGTTTGGCTACTCTGGTTTTGAAGGGTAAGCTTACAGTAAGTAGCAAAAGTATATTACTACGAACCCTCTAGTAAGTTACCTCGATTGCTACTATTTTATTACGTAAATAAATGGTCAGGAGAAAGTAAGTAAAAGGGAAGCTACTTTATCCTTACGAGTAACTTACGTTTTCGCACCCGAAATAGAGTCAGGAAAAAGTAGGTTGACAACAAGTTGCCTGATGCTAACTTTTAAAAGTAATATTACTATAGCAATCGAGATAACTTGCCATAGGGAACCCAGTAACTTACTTTTCGGGCGTAAACATTACTATATTATTACCCTTCAAAACCAGAGTATGTTCTTTCACGGCGTTATATTGGTAAAACGCCAAGTGAGCTTTCGTGGTGAGACCTTTGCACACTATCTCGTCTTTGCTTGCTCTCTCGCCATTCCCCTGACCGCTCTCTTCTCTCTCACTCACCCCATGCAAAACGCCGTGTTCTTTCATAAGAAAAACATATTTAAAAAATATTTCATTCGAAAGAAGAGAGAGAATAGAATGAGTGGTGAACGGTAGATAAATAGAATCTCGCATTACTGCCATGCGAAGCTTCACCTGTGAGCCGTATACTATTGGAGTTGTATTTGAAAGTTAGACAAACAAGTGAGGGGAATCATCGTACAATACGATACAATATTTATCCTGTCCTCAAGGCACTGGGCCTGCAGGATGGTGGCTTTGTTTTGGGAGGGTGGGTTCTTCGATTTCGAAGTGACAGTGTCAAGGAATGAAATTTTCTTTGGCTTCTTGGGTCAGGAAGTATATCATAAAGCTTACGATGATGGTGTGATGGAGTGCTGCCATGGACTATTGGTGGGCTCACAAGGCAGACTTGACGATCGGGGTCTTTCTTCACGGTAGATCACTTGACTCTATTGCTACCCATCCGGGGTCTACCTGTGCCAAGCGGGCGATTCTCACCGGGTTGCCCCAGCTTACCGTTGAACATTCTTCAAACTGGGTCGGAATGGGGCGGGGAGAAACGAATGGCGAAGACTGACCACCCGTCACGAGCGCAAGAATGGAGAATGTAGAATCAGAAAATCATCGTATTCATGGCCGAAACCGATGTGTTTGTTTTCGACCCTCCATACTAGGTAAGGATATGTTTGTCTTGTCTCTCCACAATTTCCAGTTGAGCACTTGTCTCTCCCTTGGTCTCATTGTCCCCGGGGCACACTTAACACAGCGTTTCAGAAGCATGAGAGTGTGAGTGTGAGCGAGTATGGACATAGGGTCTTGAACGGAATGAAAGATTGAGCATCAAAGAAGCGAGAGGAGGCAATATACACTCTAACTTTTGCATAACACGGATCTTCTGTTATACTGCAGGAACGCCGTCCACTAGGAAAAACTTTATGTCACCGATTCCGATGAAAGTTTGTTTATGCGCATCATTGAGGGTCTAAGGAAGACACATCCTATTGTTCTGTGTTTGGTCAAATTCGCTCATTATCGATTTTTCGTGATCTTCCCTTAAAATGGTCATAACTCGATGAATATTCATCGTACAACGAGCACAAAAGACTCAATCTCCTCGTCTTGTAGAGTTCTACAAATTATTTGTCAGAACACACAACGATCGACGTCGTCTTAAAGGCGTTTTTCTCGAAAAATCGATTTTCGGACAACAAAAGTCAATTTTTCTCGAAAAATTTCCTCTAAACACGCAAGCTTTTATTCTACCGATCAACTCCCCAGGTATCCCCTAGAATGCCAATATAGTTCATTTCCCGTATCTCTGTCCCCGGGATATCGATTTACTATGAAGGGTCCTGGACATGGTAGTTTTTTGCCGAAAAAGTGAATTTAATCGTATCTCGCTTCAAGCTGGTCGAATCATGTATTTCAAAAAATAAATCGATAGCTCTTGACAAGGGAAAAAATTTAGTTTATGATGACGGAAGCGACGAGAGTGACTCTTGATGAGATATTCGATGAAATCTCCGAAATGGGAAGATGCCGACTATAAAAAGTGACTAATTCTCAAAAATTTCTCAGAAACACGATGGATTTTATTACTTCGATGGACTCCTCGAACATCCCTAAAGATGCTAACATAATGCATATTTTGAATATCTGGCTTCCTACTATCGCTTTACTAGCAGAGTTGGACTTAGTCGTTTTTTTCAGCGAAATTCGTTTTGTCGAATATCTCAATTACGGTTAAGCAAATCGATTTGCCCAACAAAACCAGTCTTTTCCGGCTCACTGAGAGCTATCAATCGATTTTTTAAAATGCATGATTCGACCAGTTTGAAGCGAGATACGATCAAATTCACTTTTTCGGCAAAAAACGACTATGTCCAGGACCCTTCTTAGTAAATCGATATCCCGGGTACAGAGATACCGGAAATGAATTATATTGGCATTCTAGGGGATACCTGGGGAGTTGATCGGTAGAATAAAAGCTTGCGTGTTTAGAGGAAATTTTTCGAGAAAAATTGACTTTTGTTGTCCGAAAATCGATTTTTCGAGAAAAACGCCTTTAAGACGACGTCGATCGTTGTGTGTTCTGACAAATAATTTGTAGAACTCTACAAGACGAGGAGATTGAGTCTTTTGTGCTCGTTGTACGATGAACATTCATCGAGTTATGACCATTTTAAGAGTAGATCACAAAAAATTGATAATGAGCGAATTTTACCAAAACAATAGGATGGGTCTTCCTTAGACCCTCAGTGATGCACATAAATAAACTTTCATAGAAATCGGTGACATAAAGTTTTTCCTAGTGGAAAAATCGGCCTTTTTCCTTCCATTTAGCAGAAGATGATAATCTAAAGTTTTGTCCGCTCTCGAAATGCTGTCTTTAAAAAAAATGTCTACCAACTCGTTTTATATTGCATCATTCCTTCTCACAGGAGGCTGATACAATAGAATCTCCCCAAATGGATGATCTCAACCTCTCCGCTTTATGCTCCACCAGCGGTTGAGAGGCGGGGCTCACCGCTTCGCGGTGCGCCGTATTTCGCAATCGCAAAGAGAGAGGGAGAGGGAGGGGAGGCGTTGTTTACATGTTTCCGATTTCGCAATCCGGACAAACCAACAGACAGACGATTGCGCTTTATTATATAGTATGGGTATTTCTGGTCAAGACACAAAGGTCACTCCAATGCATCAATGCAGGTGGAATTATCTTTCGATGAACCTCTCCAATCATTATGAATCTTATCTCTCAACTGACATTAGTACTATAAGGACCCGAGAGATATGAAAAAGAGCTAATTTGACATGTCAGTCGACTCTAGTTACCCGTAGACAAAACTCTTTGAGTACAGAAGTAACATGCCCGAAATCAGAAATGAAATCATACCAACAACAATTACAACAAATTTGGGACGATTCTTTTCTTCGCAACTTTATTAAAGAGAAGTGATGAAACAACTGAGGAACGACGAGAACAAAATTACTAAACACCGTGTGTTCAATTTCTAACTGGTTTACTGTAACAGCGGATGAACAGTGAATTAGAGGAAAGAGCTTCAGAAGTAATTGTAACAACAACAAAAAGAAGAGAAAAATTACAACAGCTCTTCTGATCAATTAGGAACAAATTCAACGAAACAATGAGATAACTGAGAATATTGAATGAGCTTCAGTAGTAATTATGAAAGTTACTCTGATCAAATTACTGTAACTATGAATTAAGAGGCGAGTATCTGATGTACTACAATGGACTCAATCCTTATCGCTCATCTGCTCATCGGAGTCGTCCTCACATTTGTGGTACCACTCAAGTCCCTCGGTGTGTTCTTTCATCAAATGTTTGATCATGCTCTCCTTGTCCGTATACTCTCTCCCACAAACGAGACACCGATGGGGGCGACACTCCTGTAGTGACGGAGTGGTCTGAGGGATATAAATGTCTTTCTATAACGATGGTGATGATATACATTAAGGTCTAGTATTGAGAACAAATCATCTATGTCTTAATCGATAGAGGGGCATTTGATATTTATTCATTATTGGTGGTCCCACTCAACTCTCACATGCTTTTCGTCACGCTTAGCGCCAACAGTTCGAGACAGAAGTCTTCGCAACCGATTGTATTACTCACCGGCATAGTCGTATCGATATCCTCGGACTTCATCGCTCTCATCATCTCAGTCGTCACGTCGAGCACCTGCAAGAGGCAACGTTTTATTTCGATCGATCAAAATCTTTTTTTGCGTAAAACAGTTAAGTTATTCATTCACCTTGCGTATATTGACCTCAGCAAACTCCAACGTCGACATTCCCAGACATACCGTCGACTGATCGTCCATTATTGAGGAATCATCCACATCCACGATGGAATCCTTATCATCATCTTCGCTCATCTGCTCATCCTCATCGGGACCGTCCAAATATTGGTAGTTCCACATAATCTTTTCGTAGCCTTCATAAGGCTCAGCGCCGCCCTCGAACAGCTCGAGACGGATGAATTCGTTTTCGATTGTAGTCTTCAGATTGCCTTCGAAGTGGTACACATCGTAGAGGGGGTGCCCATGATACCACAGCTGCAATTAATTAAGGTATGTATCATAGCACTAAAGAAAAAAATGTTCCACTAATCATCCTACCCGGACAGACGTATCTTGAGTACGGTATAGCTTGTAGCGAAGCGTTCCGAAGCCTTCATCGATGGTAACTCCGAAGCATTCGTTCAGAAACTAATTCTCCATATCATTGACCACCTTTACGGAGAAATCCTTTAGCTTGCAATGGCTTCGGGACATGATCTGGAAAACAATCCCAGGATAGGGAACAATCTATTCCAAACATATTGTGAAACGACCCGTTCGTTAGATTGAAACTGCGAACGATCAAATTTGTACGAGAATAAAATAGTAAAATACAAACCTGGCGAAGGGGGCTGAAATCCGGAGTAGTGAGAGAAGAGTATTTGGCATCAATAAGGACATTTTTGACATTCGCAGCGAGACGGACGAGAATATCATCTACTTCTTCTTGCTATTTTTCCACTCTATTAATATTCCACTCATACTTCTTAAATAATATAAGACCTCTTACTTCTGCCATCTTACATTACTATTTGGAATGATTTTAGCAAGTGTATAGTGTTTATACACGTTAAAAATGCACAAATATTTATTTATTTGATACACCCAACGGGTGTGGCATCATGTGAATAACAGATACCGATAAATATGAGGATAAACTTACTCCTTCGACTCTGAGACGGTCAGTCTTGAAGTTGAAGAGTAGGTCGATGACACGATAGTCCAGCTGAAATAATAATTTATTCATTATTTATAAATCACAGGTGTGTAGAACATATTTTACAACGTTGGTCGTAAACTAAAAAGAACGTTACTTTCGGAGCTACCGATATATGACTAACATGGAACAGGAACCGCACCTATGTTGTTTGAGGGGGTAAAGACGAAAACAGTGCTTCTCCCTTCACTGATAAGCGGCCGTTACCAGTTTTTCAATACAAATGGACCTGCTGAATCGAGAGAATTGCGAACAGTAGAGGTAGATCAACGTCTTATTGCCGTATATTTATTTAAAAAATAAAATGTTGCCTTCTGCGTGCATAAAATGGTCCTTCCTCTCTTGTAATTCAGCGCTGATGAGCTGTAACTAGTTGGATTTAATGTAAATAGGTTAATTCACGAGCAAAAATAGATTAACCTATCAGGAATTGGGCAAAGCAAAGCTTCACTGCCTGTGTGTATTTATTTATAACATTTTCCAGGCTTTGTTCTGCCTCCTGCCCTTCTCCCCTCGTGCGGACTAGCTCTGGTGAGTGATCGAGGTGACCGAGTTGAAGGAACCAGGTTAGTGACATAAAATAACTCAACTTTTCATATCGTTTCACTTGAGTGTGCGAAAATTTATTTTTCTGTGTTGTTTGAGTTGCAACAGATGGGAATAGTTCTTTGCCCATTACGGATACGCTTTAATTACCAATTGTAATGAGAATTATCCCGATTGAGGCGAGGGAATTGTGTTTGATTAGTGGTAGGCCAATCCTCGGTGGAGGTAGATCAGTCTGCCATTGCCGTGTATTTTCAGTAAAATAACTAGTTTCCTTTAATATTAGAAAAAGGGATTCAGTCTGGAAAATATTTTTTTTAAAATCCTACACTTCCTACTTCTCAGTCGGTCGGATGAGCGAGAAGGAGAACGAGTACCGGAACCTATCCACTTCCAGGTACGCGAAGGGGTACTGTAGACGAGGTTACGGTAACCGCGGATTACTGTACTATATACTGTCACGGTAATCACTAATGTCTAAACGATACTGTTTATTTAACTGTTTTATTTTATAAATAGAATTGATTCTGACTTAGGAGCAGTGATTAGTCGATCCTTGCCCACACTTCAATGTTTTACTATCAGTCTATACTTAGTTACTTTATTGAATGTATGTTTCAAGGCCCGCTCACTCTCACTCGATGCCCTGCCCCGGATGTCCTCCATTCGCCATCATTATGTTACGATGACCAGGTTTGAAATTGTCCATTTACATTTGAATTGCAAGCTGCGGTTTTTGGATTATTTTTTGCTTATTTACATTTGCACTTCTCTAATTTAATAAAATCTAATCACATCGACTCTCTCGATCTCCTCTCATTCTCACTTCATTTTCCTCACTTCCCCCCTTCTCAGTCGGTTGGATGAGCGAGACGGAGGAGGACGCGGACCGCAGCCCGCCTACTTCCAGGTACGCGAAGTTTACTGTAGACGAGGTTACGGTAACCGCTGGTTACTGTACTCTATCATGTCACGGTAATCACTAATGCCTAAAGGATACTGTTTATTTAACTGTTTTATTTTATAAAATGAATTGATTCTGACTTGGGAGCGGTGATTAGTCGATCCTTGCCCACACTTCAATGTTTTACTATCAGTCTATACTTAGTTACTTTATTGAATGTATGTTTCAAGGCCCGCTCACTCTCACTCGATGCCCTGCCCCGGATGTCCTCCATTCGCCATCATTATGTTACGATGACCAGGTTTGAAATTGTCCATTTACATTTGAATTGCAAGCGGCGGTTTTTGGATTATTTTTTGCTTATTTACATTTGCACTTCTCTAATTTAATAAAATCTAATCACATCGACTCTCTCGATCTCCTCTCATTCTCACTTCATTTTCCTCACTTCCCCCCTTCTCATTCGGTTGGATGAGCGAGACGGAGGAGGACGCGGACCGCAGCCCGCCTACTTCCAGGTACGCGAAGTTTACTGTAGACGAGGTTACGGTAACCGCGGATTACTGTACTATATACTGTCACGGTAATCACTAATGTCTAAACGATACTGTTTATTTAACTGTTTTATTTTATAAAATGAATTGATTCTGACTTAGGAGCGGTGATTAGTCGATCCTTGCCCACACTTCAATGTTTTACTATCAGTCTACAGTACTGGCTAATCGCCTTGCATAAGCGCGGCCGCGGCGGGCTGCCGCGGACCGCGGCTTGCGCGGATTGATTTTGCACAAAACAGAGACATTTTCAGGCTTTGAGGTGTTGATTTTCGTGTTCGCCATTGGATTTCCTTTCGAAAATACTATAAGATCATGTTTTACACTTTGATATACAAGATTTGGAATAATTCTCTGAAAAAGCCTGACCCAGCGAACAATAGTTGACACAATGAACTAGACATGCCATGATGTTTCTCTTCAATAGAATAATTGATGGTATCAATTATAGTAAGATTGAACAAGAATTGGGCTTCTGAGAAGACTTGTTTAAGTGGGTCAAGAATTGTTCGATGGGTCAGACAAAATCTCAAAACTCATAGATCGAAGACTAAAAAAAGATCTTATAGTATTTTCGATAGGGAATCGACTGGTGAATACGAAAATCAACACCTCGAAGTCTGGAAATGTCTCCGCTTTGTGCAAAATCAATCCGCGCTAGCCGCGGTCCGCGGCATCCCGCCGCGGCCGCGCTTATGCAAGGCGATTAGCCAGTACTGTATACTTAGTTACTTTATTGAATGTATGTTTCAAGGCCCGCTCACTCTCACTCGATGCCCTGCCCCGGATGTCCTCCATTCGCCATCATTATGTTACGATGACCAGGTTTGAAATTGTCCATTTACATTTGAATTGCAAGCTGCGGTTTTTGGATTATTTTTTGCTTATTTACATTTGCACTTCTCTAATTTAATAAAATCTAATCACATCGACTCTCTCGATCTCCTCTCATTCTCACTTCATTTTCCTCACTTCCCCCCTTCTCAGTCGGTTGGATGAGCGAGACGGAGGAGGACGCGGACCGCAGCCCGCCTACTTCCAGGTACGCGAAGTTTACTGTAGACGAGGTTACGGTAACCGCTGGTTACTGTACTCTATCATGTCACGGTAATCACTAATGCCTAAAGGATACTGTTTATTTAACTGTTTTATTTTATCAAATGAATTGATTCTGACTTGGGAGCGGTGATTAGTCGATCCTTGCCCACACTTCAATGTTTTACTATCAGTCTATACTTAGTTACTTTATTGAATGTATGTTTCAAGGCCCGCTCACTCTCACTCGATGCCCTGCCCCGGATGTCCTCCATTCGCCATCATTATGTTACGATGACCAGGTTTGAAATTGTCCATTTACATTTGAATTGCAAGCTGCGGTTTTTGGATTATTTTTTGCTTATTTACATTTGCACTTCTCTAATTTAATAAAATCTAATCACATCGACTCTCTCGATCTCCTCTCATTCTCACTTCATTTTCCTCACTTCCCCCTTCTCAGGTCGGATGAGCGAGACGGAGGAGGACGCGGACCGTAGCCCGCCTACTTCCAGGTACGCGAAGTTTACTGTAGACGAGGTTACGGTAACCGCTGGTTACTGTACTCTATCATGTCACGGTAATCACTAATGCCTAAAGGATACTGTTTATTTAACTTGTTTATTTTATAAAAATAAATTGGTACTGGCTTAGGAGCACTGATTAGTTAGACCTTGCTTGGTTCATATTTATTTATTTGTTATATTTTTGAAGGACCGTTCACTCTCCGTCGCAGCCCTGCCTCGGAAGCCATACACTGGCCCTCCTTCTGCTATGCTGATTAGGTTTGATACTTTCCTATGGCATTATTATCGCAAGTGGCAGCGTTGGGGCTTGTTTGATACCTTACCAGGCATCCCCACTCCACTCTGCTCCGGCCCCTCTCTACTTCAACACAATGCGGATTCGGTGAAGTATATTTTATCTAATTTCTATTTTTTCTTCTTCTTCTTTTTATCTGAGAAACTTGGAAACAATTTGAAGTAGCGAACAAGTAAAACAACAAAGAAAAGAACGCGTTTCAGCTACCGTAATCTTCGAGCGGGACACAACGAGGGGAGAACAAGAACAACAGGAGAACAGGGAACAAGGAGGAGAGGACAAGGATACACGAGGTCAGTTGGGATCACGAAACAAATAATAACTTCTGAATAAACAAATGTGAAACTTCTGACAATGATAGCAATAGGAAATGGTATTTACAATTTGAATGAAGGATGAAGTCTAATAGAATTCATCGTCCCAGATTGAACTATCATGCTCATATTCGGGATTATAGCGATTAGAAACCGATCCATAGGATGCTCCTCTCTGATTGTCGATAGGCATGAAGTCGTCTTCTTCTTCCTCTTCATTGTATACCTCGTGATTGGAAATTCTAGGAGAGTAGGGGCGGGTGCGAGAGAAGGGAATGAAATTAATATTGGATCGAATAGGCGATCTATTAGGGAAGGGTGAGTGAGAGATGTTGGAAATTCTAGGAGGGTAGGGGCGGGGGCGAGAGGACGAGGGAACGAAATCATTAGTAGGTCGAATGAGTGATCTACTAGGAGAGGGTGAGTGAGAGACGAAGGGAGAAACAAATCTACCGTTCTGAGCACGAGGGTTACTAGGAGGATGGGGAACCTTCTTCTTCGGATTGTTGTGCGTCCACACATTGTTATTCAACCGTCTCCTCACGTCCTTAAGTTGTCGCGTGCGCTCGGGTCCCACTCCCATCTTTCTTCTATGACAGAGTAGCTGAAATGGAAAATGTCACTCTTCACGAGACAAAATTGGGAAGTCCAACTCACATCATAAAACCATTTCACTTTTGCAGGGTCTCTATCCTCCAGCTTCAGATGTCTCTCGTCAGGGAACATGTTTTACGAAATCGGTGAGTAATAGTGAGTAATCGTAAAGACTAGCATGACCATTTCCACTACCACCAACTGCACTATGAATGTGAGTACCATTATTTGTAATCGAAAGTATGACTTGAGAGTTTGCAAGAGTTTTCTCAATTATTTGTAGGTGGATGATCGTCCCTACGACAGTCACGACTGTAGCCTCTGTCTTTCAATCGCCCCTAACGGTGTCCTCGATGTGCAAGTCGATAAGGGAATTACGAAATCGGTGAGTAATAGTGATGCCGGAGAAACAAGAAATCGCGCAAGTTGAAAGCAGGTCTCGATTCGACATCACCAGTGAGTACCTCTTGCAAAACATCACCTGCGGGCGGGAGTCGAACCTGCCTGCGTCGGCATGCCAGTCAGACACCATGCCCGACTGCGGAGCTAACGATACTGACGGGAACAAGTTTATTTTATTGATCTACAACAGGTAATCAATTTGTTTTACATAAAACAACAATGTAACGGGATGGTTGGTAGGAACGGCAATTCAATCGGGAGAAAATTAGCTAGAGCGATTATATGAGCATATGTGATAACGATAATTAGATAACTGATAACTGATCTCTACCTCTTGCAAAACATCACATGCGGGCGGGAGTCGAGCCTGCCTGCGTCGGCATGCCAGTCAGACACCATGCCCATTAATGGGCATGGTGTCTGACTGGCATGCCGACGCAGGCAGGTTCGACTCCCGCCCCCTCCCAAGTCAGAATCAATTCATTTTATAAAATAAAACAGTTAAATAAACAGTATCCTTTAGGCATTAGTGATTACCGTGACATGATAGAGTACAGTAACCAGCGGTTACCGTAACCTCGTCTACAGTAAACTTCGCGTACCTGGAAGTAGGCGGGCTGCGGTCCGCGTCCTCCTCCGTCTCGCTCATCCAACCGACTGAGAAGGGGGGAAGTGAGGAAAATGAAGTGAGAATGAGAGGAGATCGAGAGAGTCGATGTGATTAGATTTTATTAAATTAGAGAAGTGCAAATGTAAATAAGCAAAAAATAATCCAAAAACCGCAGCTTGCAATTCAAATTTAAATGGACAATTTCAAACCTGGTCATCGTAACATAATGATGGCGAATGGAGGACATCCGGGGCAGGGCATCGAGTGAGAGTGAGCGGGCCTTGAAACATACATTCAATAAAGTAACTAAGTAGAGACTGATAGTAAAACATTGAAGTGTGGGCAAGGATCGACTAATCACCGCTCCCAAGTCAGAATCAATTCATTTTATAAAATAAAACAGTTAAATAAACAGTATCCTTTAGGCATTAGTGATTACCGTGACATGATAGAGTACAGTAACCAGCGGTTACCGTAACCTCGTCTACAGTAAACTTCGCGAACCTGGAAGTAGGCGGGCTGCGGTCCGCGTCCTCCTCCGTCTCGCTCATCCAACCGACTGAGAAGGGGGGAAGTGAGGAAAATGAAGTGAGAATGAGAGGAGATCGAGAGAGTCGATGTGATTAGATTTTATTAAATTAGAGAAGTGCAAATGTAAATAAGCAAAAAATAATCCAAAAACCACCGCTTGCAATTCAAATGTAAATGGACAATTTCAAACCTGGTCATCGTAAAATAATGATGGCGAATGGAGGACATCCGGGGCAGGGCATCGAGTGAGAGTGAGCGGGCCTTGAAACATACATTCAATAAAGTAACTAAGTATAGACTGATAGTAAAACATTGAAGAGTGGGCAAGGATCGACTAATCACCGCTCCCAAGTCAGAATCAATTCATTTTATAAAATAAAACAGTTAAATAAACAGTATCCTTTAGGCATTAGTGATTACCGTGACATGATAGAGTACAGTAACCAGCGGTTACCGTAACCTCGTCTACAGTAAACTTCGCGTACCTGGAAGTAGGCGGGCTACGGTCCGCGTCCTCCTCCGTCTCGCTCATCCGACCTGAGAAGGGGGAAGTGAGGAAAATGAAGTGAGAATGAGAGGAGATCGAGAGAGTCGATGTGATTAGATTTTATTAAATTAGAGAAGTGCAAATGTAAATAAGCAAAAAATAATCCAAAAACCGCAGCTTGCAATTCAAATGTAAATGGACAATTTCAAACCTGGTCATCGTAACATAATGATGGCGAATGGAGGACATCCGGGGCAGGGCATCGAGTGAGAGTGAGCGGGCCTTGAAACATACATTCAATAAAGTAACTAAGTATAGACTGATAGTAAAACATTGAAGTGTGGGCAAGGATCGACTAATCACCGCTCCTAAGTCAGAATCAATTCATTTTATAAAATAAAACAGTTAAATAAACAGTATCGTTTAGACATTAGTAATTACCGTGACAGTATATAGTACAGTAATCCGCGGTTACCGTAACCTCGTCTACAGTAAACTTCGCGTACCTGGAAGTAGGCGGGCTGCGGTCCGCGTCCTCCTCCGTCTCGCTCATCCAACCGAATGAGAAGGGGGGAAGTGAGGAAAATGAAGTGAGAATGAGAGGAGATCGAGAGAGTCGATGTGATTAGATTTTATTAAATTAGAGAAGTGCAAATGTAAATAAGCAAAAAATAATCCAAAAACCGCCGCTTGCAATTCAAATGTAAATGGACAATTTCAAACCTGGTCATCGTAACATAATGATGGCGAATGGAGGACATCCGGGGCAGGGCATCGAGTGAGAGTGAGCGGGCCTTGAAACATACATTCAATAAAGTAACTAAGTATAGACTGATAGTAAAACATTGAAGTGTGGGCAAGGATCGACTAATCACCGCTCCCAAGTCAGAATCAATTCATTTTATAAAATAAAACAGTTAAATAAACAGTATCCTTTAGGCATTAGTGATTACCGTGACATGATAGAGTACAGTAACCAGCGGTTACCGTAACCTCGTCTACAGTAAACTTCGCGTACCTGGAAGTAGGCGGGCTGCGGTCCGCGTCCTCCTCCGTCTCGCTCATCCAACCGACTGAGAAGGGGGGAAGTGAGGAAAATGAAGTGAGAATGAGAGGAGATCGAGAGAGTCGATGTGATTAGATTTTATTAAATTAGAGAAGTGCAAATGTAAATAAGCAAAAAATAATCCAAAAACCGCAGCTTGCAATTCAAATGTAAATGGACAATTTCAAACCTGGTCATCGTAACATAATGATGGCGAATGGAGGACATCCGGGGCAGGGCATCGAGTGAGAGTGAGCGGGCCTTGAAACATACATTCAATAAAGTAACTAAGTATAGACTGATAGTAAAACATTGAAGTGTGGGCAAGGATCGACTAATCACTGCTCCTAAGTCAGAATCAATTCTATTTATTAAATTAAACAGTTAAATAAACAGTATCGTTTAGACATTAGTGATTACCGTGACAGTATATAGTACAGTAATCCGCGGTTACCGTAACCTCGTCTACAGTACCCCTTCGCGTACCTGGAAGTGGATAGGTTCCGGTACTCGTTCTCCTTCTCGCTCATCCGACCGACTGAGAAGTAGGAAGTGTAGGATTTAAAAAAAAATATTTTCCAGACTGAATCCCTTTTTCTAATATTAAAGGAAACTAGTTATTTTACTGAAAATACACGGCAATGGCAGACTGATCTACCTCCACCGAGGATTGGCCTACCACTAATCAAACACAATTCCCTCGCCTCAATCGGGATAATTCTCATTACAATTGGTAATTAAAGCGTATCCGTAATGGGCAAAGAACTATTCCCATCTGTTGCAACTCAAACAACACAGAAAAATAAATTTTCGCACACTCAAGTGAAACGATATGAAAAGTTGAGTTATTTTATGTCACTAACCTGGTTCCTTCAACTCGGTCACCTCGATCACTCACCAGAGCTAGTCCGCACGAGGGGAGAAGGGCAGGAGGCAGAACAAAGCCTGGAAAATGTTATAAATAAATACACACAGGCAGTGAAGCTTTGCTTTGCCCAATTCCTGATAGGTTAATCTATTTTTGCTCGTGAATTAACCTATTTACATTAAATCCAACTAGTTACAGCTCATCAGCGCTGAATTACAAGAGAGGAAGGACCATTTTATGCACGCAGAAGGCAACATTTTATTTTTTAAATAAATATACGGCAATAAGACGTTGATCTACCTCTACTGTTCGCAATTCTCTCGATTCAGCAGGTCCATTTGTATTGAAAAACTGGTAACGGCCGCTTATCAGTGAAGGGAGAAGCACTGTTTTCGTCTTTACCCCCTCAAACAACATAGTAACAGGCAGTTTCGCCCGCTCAAGTGAAGCAATGGTAGAAACCGAGTGATCTCACCTGGTTTGTTCCACTCCATCGTCTCTCAATTTGTCCCGGGACCTCAGGAGAGTGGGTACGGAGCTGAAACAGCTGAAACAAACACAATCCCACTCTTATTTTCAAAGAAAGTAAAGAGAAAGTTGGACCTTTGAGGAAAACCTCCATTCCTTCTCCAAGTAAGGCTCGTATTGTCGAGGAGAGGCGTCCGCCAGGTCGGCCTGGTACTCTGGATCATTATAATTACAACAAATAAACGGGCAGAACGTCTAAACAATACGGGGAAAGTAAAATACGCAGAGAATTTGAAAATGATGACGCGATTCGACCAGCTCGCTGCCTCGCGTGTGCTAAATGCCGGCTTACGAAATCAACCAATTTTTCAAATTACGGCTGTCATTTTTCTCCATGTTAGAGGAATATTTCACCAGGACATGCCCGGCCGATTCCCGTAAACAAGGGCGGACAAAAAATAAGAAATGAAAATTGGAATTTATTAGTAAGCATTCCCTGGAAGTCAAAAAAGTCAAAAATGGCCAAAAATGATCATCTGTCACGGTTTGTCCACCATGTACGATACAAAAAATTTAAGACGTCTTATCACGGATCTTCTGCTATATTGCAGGAAAAGGGACCGATTTTGCCACTAGGAAAAACTTTGTGTCACCGATTTCGATGAAAGTTGGTTGAAGTGTACCATTGAGGGTCTGAAGGAGGTCCATCTACTTTATTTGGTCAATTTCACTCATTATCGATTTTGTATGATTTACCATTCCAATTACCATAACTAGATGAATGTTCATCGTACAGCGAACAAAAAATACTCATTCTACTCGTCTCGCTGAGAGCTACAAAATATTTGCTGGCTTCCAATATCGGCGACGTCGTCTTCGAGGAGTATTTCTCGGAAAATCGATTTTTCGTCTACAAAAGTCTTTTCTCGAGAATTTCTCAGAAACCCAAAAGTTTTTATTTCTACGGTGAACTCCCCAGACATCCCATAGAATGACAATATACTTCATTTCCCGTATCTCTGTCCTCGATGGAGCTCCTTCAGACCCTCAATGGTACACTTCAACCAACTTTCATCGAAATCGGTGACACAAAGGTTCACAAAGGAACAAAGGTCTGCTCGGCAATGATCTGATCGTCCCAAGCCTGCTCTATAGCGTCCATCTTATCGTTCAACTGAAGAATCGATCGATATTGTACAGTACTCCTCATATTACCGTACCCCTCATCCTACCGTACCCTTCTTCTACCGTACAATCTCACAAAAAAGCGTACTGCTAATCCACATCATTCCAAGCTAACACAATATCGATATCTCACTGTCCCCTCCTATCAACCATGTCATACCATTATCTCTGGGCTCATTCTGGACTGAGCTGACCGCTCACCTACAGTAACCTCTATCCGTACTACCATACCCCTCCGTTCCTCACCTGGGATACGGTAATGGCAGCATTCTTTCTCGCCATATCGATACGATCTCTCAACATGCGTGCTTGGCCCTCCACGTCTTCGTTCGCACTGAAGAAGGATGATTACGGTAACTGGATTACTCTGGGGGTACGGTAGGGTAGGGTAATAGGGAAGGAGGAACACAATACAGTGATGATTGTGAGTGATGGAGAGTACTGTAGCTCTATAATAATTGTTGCAGGCTCATCGGATAATTGGGGAAGTTTAATGGGAGTTGTCGTGTTGTTCTGATACTGTAGCAGCGGATACAGTACCCATCTAGGTACGGTATCTCACCGAATCTCGGCGTCAAGCTTCTGGATGCGCTTGATCGCGTGAGCCAGTTCGCGATCTTCCCCGTCCTGAAGATTACGGTGGTTAGACGGTTACGGTAAGAGTACTGTATCTCCATCTAGGGGTTGCGGTATCCTTACCATGTAGCTGCTGCGTATGGACGATTCATCGGACTCGTAGGAGACACTACTGTGATTCGATCTAAGAAGGATACAGTATCTTGTGGGTCGATCGATAGCTACCGTATACCTCGGACGGCTTCTCTCAGTTGATGAGCGAAGGGTGATGATATTGAACTGAGAGCCGTTCATGTTCAGGTGCTGCAATGATGGGATTACTGTAGATTGAGGGGGTACTGTAGGTGAGAGAGGGAGGAGGAGTACGGTACCTGGGACATCCAAAGACACCCGCGAGACGCGAGTTGTCGACGGAGGAAAGAGAGAGAGGGAAATGAAGAAAGGAGAGGAGAGGGGAGAGGACGGGGATAAAAGGATTAGAGGAGACAAGAGGGTAATTGAGATGTAAATTCAGATTTGAACAAAAGGATTTCGAATCACAAAACCAAATTATAAAAAGGGTGCTAGATATTAGCTTGATGCGAAACCATGTTTAATGAGCAAGATTATCAACGGATCGATATTTATGTTCAACAGTTTATCAACATCACAAAGGAAAGCAATGTGCTTTTAGCAGAATGAACAAGAAACACAAATCAGGATAAATAGTAAACGATGATGGGCCAAATTGGTGTATCAGAATATCAAATTGATTTGAGGGAATTAACTTCTAAAATGTTCACCAGCCAGACTCAGAGAAATACCAGCGAAATTGATGGGTGACCTGTCTTCTAAGGAATTATCAATGACATATATCAATGAGAAATTCCGATGGGAGTAAGCAAGAAATCGGCATTTCAGATGATATGCTATCAATGATAACAAAGGGAATAATATCAGTGAAACTCAGATTTGTTGAGTGATTAAATGCCAGTAAAGTGAATGCATCTTATTATGCCAGTAGATTATGAGTTATTAATTTGGACATTAGATTACAAGATATATGATGATATAACAAGAATTAGCATAAGATCAACGATCATCCGTCCTCTGGCATGTAGGGATGCTCGGGGCAGGATATCTGAAAATATTAATTATAATGCAAATATGGCTTGACCAGAATGGAATGAACGCTCACCAGGGTATGGATCGGCTCCTGAGTAAGAAAGTAATTAGACTTGGTGCACCAGTACAAGCGCTCGAATTGGTAGCCTAAGCCGCACTGGAAAATGAACATTATTCCTGCGTAAGACAAATTACATGCGAAACATAGACCCGTGTTATACGTAACATATTATATGTTTCCATTAAAAAAAAGACCGTTGCATATTCCGTCCACCCCATTACTTACCAGGCACCCTCCGACCTTCGCGTGATACTCCATATGACCCTTCATGTATTCCTCCGTTGATCTCCCTTCTTTACACCAGAGACACGTCCACGGACTTCTGCCTGGAAGAATGAGAGTTGTCGTAAGGGAAGAAAGGATGGAAGAAAGGGGGAAAAATTATGTCAGCTGGACATGGAAGAGGTACAGGAGAATATGAGTGACATTCTGAGATTTTGAACATATTTGTGCACATGCGTGGAACTAGGGGAGAAGGTCGATTCGAGGGATCGGCTCCATACTTCCACAGGTGGTAGTACTCGGTGAGTCAGGAAGTTATACCACCTTGGGACTGACCGCCACGTGTCTGAGGCGCGTCAGAGCGCGCGAAATTTGAAAATAGATTTTTGCTCAGTTTCTCTCTAATCGATTAGGAACTGGTATCAATCGATTCCTATGTGCATGGTGAACATTTTAAATATTGGGTGTTAACCCATACGATTTCATCGTCATGGTGAAATTAAATTTTTAAAATTTGAAAAATTGTGAATAATCGGGTTTTGAAAAAGGGAAAATTTATTTCGAAAAATAATCGAATATATTAAGGATCAAATAATAAGAACAAAAAATAAAAATTTAAAAAATTCCGAACATCTCAAATATGAGAAAAAAGTATTTTGGGGTAATGTAATAATTCACATTCTGTCGTTCTCAAGGATTCCCCGTGCAAGTAGTAATACGATAAATTGCTGTAATACTTACAAGAATTTATCGAATCGATCGATGGAGAGCAAATTAGAGTTTGAATGATTTTGAAGAAAATTTTTTTGTAAATAGAAAAACGTCTACATCTCAAATTTGTAGATAGTTTTTCCATCTAAAAAACTTTTTTCTTCAGAAAAAAAATTTTTTTTTTCAAATTTTAAAAATTAAATTTCACCATGATGATGAAATCGTATGGTTTAACACCCAATATATAAAATGTTCACCATGCACATAGGAATCGATTGATACTAGTTCCTAATCGATTAGAGAGAAACTGAGCAAAAATCGAAAAATCTAGTTTCAAATTTCGCGCGCTCTGACGCGCCTTAGACGCTTTCAGCTCCAAGGTGGTCTACCTTCCTGACTCACCGACTACTACCATCTGTGGAAGTGTGGAGCCGATCCCTCGAATCGACCTTTTCCCCTAGTTCCACGCATATGTATGAAAATCTCAGAATGTCTCTCATATACCTTTGACTGTTTATTTGAGAATTCATGTATAACAGAATTTTGTATTAAAACCGAGGGTCTAATAAAAATAACTAGCTAACTACACTATTTGAGAATAAAATAATTTAAACCGATTTTTCAGAAAAGCATAATTTAATTGATTAAAACTTACCCCCACGTGTTCTCATGATTACAGCGATTCTTTGCAACTGGAAAAGCCATCGAGCAATTTTTTTGGCACGTTGAAGTGTTGGCGGCCACTGCAAAACTATATACATTTCAAAGACAATTTAAGTGTTGGTCTGCTTCTTAACATATAGTAAAATATATTATAACTATAACGGAACCAATCCAGAAGAATATAAATCTAACCAAATGTGAGTCTTCCAATCTCCTTTTGACGAGCGATAGGGGCAGATGGTACTGCCGTATCGTCTCTGAGAATATAATAATGTGGAGAAGTGTCGATTCAGACAAGTGGACAACATACTACTCTTTCATCACTAAATATAGAAACATAATAATTAATTCTTTAAAAAAAAAAAAAAAAAAAAAATAATTAATTCCTCCGTCTAATATTTTCTGCCATTTCTCACAGCTCTAACCGTCGAGAGAATGCGCAAAAGAGACCATTTCAAGTCATCAAATATCAATAGATGAAACCGAAGGTGCTTCTAACCAAGGCTGCTCCTTACCTCTTCACAGTTCTCTCCATAATCAATAATTTTGATTTCGAGGAACTTCCCCTTCATTCCAGGGGCGAGCACGATCAAGGCGTTCTTGTCCTTCGCACGTTCCTGATTAATGAAAAAGTCAAGATACAGAATTCGGAATTGAAACTTCAGCACCTGATTATAGTCAAAGTAGAGGTTCTCTATTTTAAAAAAAAGAAAAATCCCTCATGTCCTCCCATTAGGGAAGGACAGAGTCCACGGGGGATGCTCCACGCACAACAAAATTAGTGCACAAGTAATTTCTTCCTGCATAAATTTCTAGATATTCTAAATTTCTAATTATACATGAAACGCTAGATTATGAATATCGATCCAGTTGGATTTTTTTCTTATTTACTATAATAGACTCTATCTTTACTGAGATTGTCTCTATACTATTTTTGTAATTTCCGGAATACATAGGATCATGTATGAACTACCAAAGAACCTGTACCGCGACTATCTTCTATAGTTATGTAGAGTATCAGTGTCCCTTTTCAGCATACCTTTGCTTCCTCTTCCCCAATGATCATATCCATGGTCCACAGCGTGCAGGGACAGCCTTTCTGTTGTTTACGGGCCTTCTTCGGGTTGTCTCTACTCGGCATCTTGATAATACTCTTCTTACGCTTCAAGTTCCCATTCGATTTCACGATCAGTGAGGGAAGAACGTCAGTCACATTCGATTCCTGAACAACAGATAACAATAAAAAGCACATTTTTTGGAAAATAGTTTGTTCTTTCGCCACTGCACAGCTTACGCTAAAAATTCACATCTGGCTGCTGATCTCCGAGTTGAACCGAGTGATCGCTGCTATCATCCACGAATTCTATCCCATTGAAGGATCATGAACATAAGAATTTAAAAGACTGATTTAAAAGACTGATCGATAATCCTTTATCGCTTAGAGTAGGCAAAAGTAAAGGTAAATGTACTAGCGGGACTACGTCCCGCTCGGATTAGGCTGGACGCAAGTTATATTGCTCACAGGTTAAGCAAAGATCGCATGTTTGCGAGTGCGGCGTATGCCATTGCAAAAAGCTCGTGAGGCTTCGAGCGATCTTTTTTTTCACGAGCTTTTCACAATAGCATGGCCAGAGCATAGGCAAATTTAACAAACCCGCATTTATTTTTCCACGTTTGGTCGCTTTACAATATTTCCAAACACCACTTGCGAACGGGGCGTATGTCATTGCAAAAAGCTCGTGAGGCTTCGAGCGCTCCGGAAAAGTTGCGATGTAGCCACGGAGCGAAGCGGAGTGGCTACATCTGCAACTTTTCCTCCGCGCTCTCAGCCTCACGAGCTTTTCACAATAGCATGGCCAGAGCATAGGTCCTTTTTTCTGATGAATTTGAAGCGAGCTACAAGCGTGCTCACGACTGTTATACCATGGGGCTACGACCACTGACCATGACCCCATGGTATCATGGTCCAAAATGTGATGTGTGACGTCAACCAATGACCATGACCCCCGTATCATGGTCCAAAAGGTGATGTGTGACGTCGCCTTATGACCATGACCCCCGAATCATGGTCCAAAAGGTGATGTGTGAGGTCAACCAATGACCATGACCCCCGGTACATGGTCCAAAACGTGATGTGTGAGGCCAACCAATGACCATGACCCCCGGTACATGGTCCAAAACGTGATGCGTGACGTCGCCTTATGACCATGACCCCCCTATCATGGACCAAAAGGTGATGTGTGACGTCGCCTAATGACCATGACCCCCGTATCATGGTACAAAAGGTGATGTGTGAGGTCAACCAATGACCATGACCCCCGTATCATGGAACAAAAGGTGATGTGTGAGGTCAATCAATGACCATGACCCCCGGTACATGGTCCAAAACGTGATGTGTGAGGTCAACCAATGACCATGACCCCCGGTACATGGTCCAAAACGTGATGTGTGAGGTCAACCAATGACCAAGACCCCCGGTACATGGTCCAAAAGGTGATGTGTGAGGTCAACCAATGACCATGACCCCCGGTACATGGTCCAAAACGTGATGCGTGACGTCGCCTTATGACCATGACCCCCCTATCATGGACCAAAAGGTGATGTGTGACGTCGCCTAATGACCATGACCCCCGTATCATGGAACAAAAGGTGATGTGTGAGGTCAACCAATGACCATGACCCCCGGTACATGGTCCAAAACGTGATGTGTGAGGTCAACCAATGACCAAGACCCCCGGTACATGGTCCAAAAGGTGATGTGTGAGGTCAACCAATGACCATGACCCCCGGTACATGGTCCAAAACGTGATGCGTGACGTCGCCTTATGACCATGACCCTCGTATCATGGACCAAAAGGTGATGTGTGACGTCGCCTAATGACCATGACCCCCGTATCATGGACCAAAAGGTGATGTGTGACGTCGCCTAATGACCAAGACCCCCGGTACATGGTCCAAAACGTGATGTGTGACGTCGCCTAATGACCATGACCCCCGTATCATGGTACAAAAGGTGATGTGTGAGGTCAACCAATGACCAAGACCCCCGGTACATGGTCCAAAAGGTGATGTGTGAGGTCAACCAATGACCATGACCCCCGGTACATGGTCCAAAACGTGATGCGTGACGTCGCCTTATGACCATGACCCCCGTATCATGGACCAAAAGGTGATGTGTGACGTCGCCTAATGACCATGACCCCCGTATCATGGTACAAAAGGTGATGTGTGAGGTCAACCAATGACCATGACCCCCGTATCATGGTACAAAAGGTGATGTGTGAGGTCAACCAATGACCATGACCCCCGGTACATGGTCCAAAACGTGATGTGAGAGGTCAACCAATGACCATGACCCCCGGTACATGGTCCAAAACGTGATGTGTGAGGTCAACCAATGACCATGACCCCCGGTACATCGTCCAAAACGTAATGTGTGAGGTCAATCAATGACCATGACCCCCGTATCACGGTCCAAAACGTGATGCGTGAGGTCGACCAATGACCATGACCCCCGGTACATGGTCCAAAACGTGATGCGTGACGTCGACCACTGACCATGACCCCCGGTACATGGTCCAAAAGGTGATGTGTGAGGTCAACCAATGACCATGACCCCCGGTACATGGTCCAAAACGTGATGTGAGAGGTCAACCAATGACCATGACCCCCGGTACATGGTCCAAAAGGTGATGTGTGAGGTCAACCAATGACCAAGACCCCCGGTACATGGTCCAAAAGGTGATGTGTGAGGCCAACCAATGACCATGACCCCCGGTACATGGTCCAAAACGTGATGTGTGACGTCGCCTAATGACCATGACCCCCGTATCATGGTACAAAAGGTGATGTGTGAGGTCAACCAATGACCAAGACCCCCGGTACATGGTCCAAAAGGTGATGTGTGAGGTCAACCAATGACCATGACCCCCGGTACATGGTCCAAAACGTGATGCGTGACGTCGCCTTATGACCATGACCCCCGTATCATGGACCAAAAGGTGATGTGTGAGGTCAACCAATGACCATGACCCCCGGTACATGGTCCAAAACGTGATGCGTGACGTCGCCTTATGACCATGACCCCCGTATCATGGTACAAAAGGTGATGTGTGAGGTCAACCAATGACCAAGACCCCCGGTACATGGTCCAAAAGGTGATGTGTGAGGTCAACCAATGACCATGACCCCCGGTACATGGTCCAAAACGTGATGCGTGACGTCGCCTTATGACCATGACCCCCGTATCATGGTACAAAAGGTGATGTGTGAGGTCAACCAATGACCAAGACCCCCGGTACATGGTCCAAAAGGTGATGTGTGAGGTCAACCAATGACCATGACCCCCGGTACATGGTCCAAAACGTGATGTGTGACGTCGCCTAATGACCATGACCCCCGGTACATGGTCCAAAAGGTGATGTGTGAGGTCAACCAATGACCATGACCCCCGTATCATGGAACAAAAGGTGATGTGTGAGGTCAACCAATGACCATGACCCCCGTATCATGGTCCAAAAGGTGCTGCGTGACGTCGACATAATGACCATGACCCCCGTATCATGGTCCAAAAGGTGATGTGTGAGGTCAACCAATGACCAAGACCCCCGGTACATGGTCCAAAACGTGATGCGTGACGTCGCCTTATGACCATGACCCCCGTATCATGGACCAAAAGGTGATGTGTGACGTCGCCTAATGACCATGACCCCCGTATCATGGTACAAAAGGTGATGTGTGAGGTCAACCAATGACCATGACCCCCCTATCATGGTACAAAAGGTGATGTGTGAGGTCAACCAATGACCATGACCCCCGTATCATGGAACAAAAGGTGATGTGTGAGGTCAACCAATGACCATGACCCCCGTATCATGGTCCAAAAGGTGCTGCGTGACGTCGACATAATGACCATGACCCCCGTATCATGGTACAAAAGGTGATGTGTGAGGTCAACCAATGACCAAGACCCCCGGTACATGGTCCAAAACGTGATGCGTGACGTCGCCTTATGACCATGACCCCCGTATCATGGACCAAAAGGTGATGTGTGACGTCGCCTAATGACCATGACCCCCGTATCATGGTACAAAAGGTGATGTGTGAGGTCAACCAATGACCAAGACCCCCGGTACATTGTCCAAAACGTGATGCGTGAGGTCGACCAATGACCATGACCCCCGGTACATGGTCCAAAACGTGATGTGTGAGGTCAACCAATGACCATGACCGCCGGTACATGGTCCAAAACGTGATGCGTGACGTCGACCACTGACCATGACCCCCGGTACATGGTCCAAAAGGTGATGTGTGAGGTCAACCAATGACCATGACCCCCGGTACATGGTCCAAAACGTGATGTGAGAGGTCAACCAATGACCATGACCCCCGGTACATGGTCCAAAAGGTGATGTGTGAGGTCAACCAATGACCAAGACCCCCGGTACATGGTCCAAAAGGTGATGTGTGAGGCCAACCAATGACCATGACCCCCGGTACATGGTCCAAAACGTGATGTGTGACGTCGCCTAATGACCATGACCCCCGTATCATGGTACAAAAGGTGATGTGTGAGGTCAACCAATGACCAAGACCCCCGGTACATGGTCCAAAAGGTGATGTGTGAGGTCAACCAATGACCATGACCCCCGTATCATGGAACAAAAGGTGATGTGTGAGGTCAACCAATGACCATGACCCCCGTATCATGGTCCAAAAGGTGCTGCGTGACGTCGACATAATGACCATGACCCCCGTATCATGGTCCAAAAGGTGATGTGTGAGGTCAACCAATGACCAAGACCCCCGGTACATGGTCCAAAACGTGATGCGTGACGTCGCCTTATGACCATGACCCCCGTATCATGGACCAAAACGTGATGCGTGACGTCGCCTTATGACCATGACCCCCGTATCATGGACCAAAAGGTGATGTGTGACGTCGCCTAATGACCATGACCCCCGTATCATGGTACAAAAGGTGATGTGTGAGGTCAACCAATGACCATGACCCCCCTATCATGGTACAAAAGGTGATGTGTGAGGTCAACCAATGACCATGACCCCCGTATCATGGTCCAAAAGGTGCTGCGTGACGTCGACATAATGACCATGACCCCCGTATCATGGTACAAAAGGTGATGTGTGAGGTCAACCAATGACCAAGACCCCGGTACATGGTCCAAAACGTGATGCGTGACGTCGCCTTATGACCATGACCCCCGTATCATGGTACAAAAGGTGATGTGTGAGGTCAACCAATGACCAAGACCCCCGGTACATGGTCCAAAACGTGATGCGTGAGGTCGACCAATGACCATGACCCCCGGTACATGGTCCAAAACGTGATGTGTGAGGTCAACCAATGACCATGACCGCCGGTACATGGTCCAAAACGTGATGCGTGACGTCGACCACTGACCATGACCCCCGGTACATGGTCCAAAAGGTGATGTGTGAGGTCAACCAATGACCATGACCCCCGGTACATGGTCCAAAACGTGATGTGAGAGGTCAACCAATGACCATGACCCCCGGTACATGGTCCAAAAGGTGATGTGTGAGGTCAACCAATGACCAAGACCCCCGGTACATGGTCCAAAAGGTGATGTGTGAGGCCAACCAATGACCATGACCCCCGGTACATGGTCCAAAACGTGATGTGTGACGTCGCCTAATGACCATGACCCCCGTATCATGGTACAAAAGGTGATGTGTGAGGTCAACCAATGACCAAGACCCCCGGTACATGGTCCAAAAGGTGATGTGTGAGGTCAACCAATGACCATGACCCCCGTATCATGGAACAAAAGGTGATGTGTGAGGTCAACCAATGACCATGACCCCCGTATCATGGTCCAAAAGGTGCTGCGTGACGTCGACATAATGACCATGACCCCGTATCATGGTCCAAAAGGTGATGTGTGAGGTCAACCAATGACCAAGACCCCCGGTACATGGTCCAAAACGTGATGCGTGACGTCGCCTTATGACCATGACCCCCGTATCATGGACCAAAAGGTGATGTGTGACGTCGCCTAATGACCATGACCCCCGTATCATGGTACAAAAGGTGATGTGTGAGGTCAACCAATGACCATGACCCCCCTATCATGGTACAAAAGGTGATGTGTGAGGTCAACCAATGACCATGACCCCCGTATCATGGAACAAAAGGTGATGTGTGTGGTCAACCAATGACCATGACCCCCGTATCATGGTCCAAAAGGTGCTGCGTGACGTCGACATAATGACCATGACCCCCGTATCATGGTACAAAAGGTGATGTGTGAGGTCAACCAATGACCAAGACCCCCGGTACATGGTCCAAAACGTGATGCGTGACGTCGCCTTATGACCATGACCCCCGTATCATGGACCAAAAGGTGATGTGTGACGTCGCCTAATGACCATGACCCCCGTATCATGGTACAAAAGGTGATGTGTGAGGTCAACCAATGACCAAGACCCCCGGTACATGGTCCAAAACGTGATGCGTGACGTCGCCTTATGACCATGACCCCCGTATCATGGACCAAAAGGTGATGTGTGACGTCGCCTAATGACCATGACCCCCGTATCATGGTACAAAAGGTGATGTGTGAGGTCAACCAATGACCATGACCCCCCTATCATGGTACAAAAGGTGATGTGTGAGGTCAACCAATGACCATGACCCCCGTATCATGGAACAAAAGGTGATGTGTGAGGTCAACCAATGACCATGACCCCCGTATCATGGTCCAAAAGGTGCTGCGTGACGTCGACATAATGACCGTGACCCCCGTATCATGGTACAAAAGGTGATGTGTGAGGTCAACCAATGACCAAGACCCCCGGTACATGGTCCAAAACGTGATGCGTGACGTCGCCTTATGACCATGACCCCCGTATCATGGACCAAAAGGTGATGTGTGACGTCGCCTAATGACCATGACCCCCGTATCATGGTACAAAAGGTGATGTGTGAGGTCAACCAATGACCAAGACCCCCGGTACATGGTCCAAAACGTGATGCGTGACGTCGACATAATGACCATGACCCCCGTATCATGGAACAAAAGGTGATGTGTGAGGTCAACCAATGACCATGACCCCCGTATCATGGTACAAAAGGTGATGTGTGAGGTCAACCAATGACCATGACCCCCGGTACATGGTCCAAATGGTGATGTGTGAGGTCAACCAATGACCATGACCCCCGGTACATGGTCCAAAACGTGATGTGTGACGTCGCCTAATGACCATGACCCCCGTATCATGGTACAAAAGGTGATGTGTGAGGTCAACCAATGACCAAGACCCCCGGTACATGGTCCAAAAGGTGATGTGTGAGGTCAACCAATGACCATGACCCCCGGTACATGGTCCAAAACGTGATGCGTGACGTCGCCTTATGACCATGTCCCCCGTATCATGGACCAAAAGGTGATGTGTGACGTCGCCTAATGACCATGACCCCCGTATCATGGTACAAAAGGTGATGTGTGAGGTCAACCAATGACCATGACCCCCGGTACATGGTCCAAAACGTGATGTGTGACGTCGCCAAATGACCATGACCCCCGTATCATGGACCAAAAGGTTCGACATAATGACCATGACCCCCGTATCATGGTCCAAAAGGTGATGCGTGACGTCGACCAATGACCATGACCCCCGGTACATGGTCCAAAACGTAATGTGTGAGGTCAATCAATGACCATGACCGCCGGTACATGGTCCAAAAAGTGATGCGTGAGGTCGACCAATGACCATGACCCCCGGTACATGGTCCAAAACGTGATGTGTGACGTCGACCAATGACCATGACCCCCGGTACATCGTCCAAAACGTAATGTGTGAGGTCAATCAATGACCATGACCCCCGCATCATGGTCCAAAACGTAATGTGTGAGGTCAATCAATGACCATGACCCCCGGTACATGGTCCAAAACGTGATGTGTGAGGTCAACCAATGACCATGACCCCCGGTACATGGTCCAAAACGTGATGTGTGAGGTCAACCAATGACCATGACCCCCGGTACATCGTCCAAAACGTAATGTGTGAGGTCAATCAATGACCATGACCCCCGTATCATGGTCCAAAACGTGATGCGTGAGGTCGACCAATGACCATGACCCCCGGTACATGGTCCAAAACGTGATGCGTGACGTCGACCACTGACCATGACCCCCGGTACATGGTCCAAAACGTGATGTGTGAGGTCAACCAATGACCATGACCGCCGGTATATGGTCCAAAAAGTGATGCGTGACGTCGACCACTGACCATGACCCCCGGTACATGGTCCAAAACGTGATGTGTGACGTCGCCTAATGACCATGACCCCGCATCATGGTCCAAAAGGTGATGCGTGACGTCGACCACTGACCATGACCCCCGGTACATGGTCCAAAACGTGATGTGTGAGGTCAACCAATGACCATGACCGCCGGTACATGGTCCAAAACGTGATGCGTGAGGTCGACCAATGACCATGACCCCCGGTACATGGTCCAAAACGTGATGTGTGAGGTCAATCAATGACCATGACCCCCGGTACATGGTCCAAAACGTGATGCGTGACGTCGCCTTATGACCATGACCCCCGTATCATGGACCAAAAGGTGATGTGTGACGTCGCCTAATGACCATGACCCCCGTATCATGGTACAAAAGGTGATGTGTGAGGTCAACCAATGACCATGACCCCCGGTACATGGTCCAAAACGTGATGTGTGACGTCGCCAAATGACCATGACCCCCGTATCATGGACCAAAAGGTTCGACATAATGACCATGACCCCCGTATCATGGTCCAAAAGGTGATGCGTGACGTCGACCAATGACCATGACCCCCGGTACATGGTCCAAAACGTAATGTGTGAGGTCAATCAATGACCATGACCGCCGGTACATGGTCCAAAAAGTGATGCGTGAGGTCGACCAATGACCATGACCCCCGGTACATGGTCCAAAACGTGATGTGTGACGTCGCCTAATGACCATGACCCCCGTATCATGGTACAAAAGGTGATGTGTGAGGTCAACCAATGACCAAGACCCCCGGTACATGGTCCAAAAGGTGATGTGTGAGGTCAACCAATGACCATGACCCCCGGTACATGGTCCAAAACGTGATGCGTGACGTCGCCTTATGACCATGACCCCCGTATCATGGACCAAAAGGTGATGTGTGACGTCGCCTAATGACCATGACCCCCGTATCATGGTACAAAAGGTGATGTGTGAGGTCAACCAATGACCATGACCCCCGGTACATGGTCCAAAACGTGATGTGTGACGTCGCCAAATGACCATGACCCCCGTATCATGGACCAAAAGGTTCGACATAATGACCATGACCCCCGTATCATGGTCCAAAAGGTGATGCGTGACGTCGACCAATGACCATGACCCCCGGTACATGGTCCAAAACGTAATGTGTGAGGTCAATCAATGACCATGACCGCCGGTACATGGTCCAAAAAGTGATGCGTGAGGTCGACCAATGACCATGACCCCCGGTACATGGTCCAAAACGTAATGTGTGACGTCGACCACTGACCATGACCCCCGGTACATGGTCCAAAACGTGATGTGTGAGGTCAACCAATGACCATGACCGCCGGTACATGGTCCAAAACGTGATGTGTGAGGTCAACCAATGACCATGACCGCCGGTACATGGTCCAAAAAGTGATGCGTGAGGTCGATCAATGACCATGACCCCCGGTACATGGTCCAAAACGTGATGTGTGACGTCGCCTAATGACCATGACCCCCGTATCATGGTACAAAAGGTGATGTGTGAGGTCAACCAATGACCAAGACCCCCGGTACATGGTCCAAAAGGTGATGTGTGAGGTCAACCAATGACCATGACCCCCGGTACATGGTCCAAAACGTGATGCGTGACGTCGCCTTATGACCATGACCCCCGTATCATGGACCAAAAGGTGATGTGTGACGTCGCCTAATGACCATGACCCCCGTATCATGGTACAAAAGGTGATGTGTGAGGTCAACCAATGACCATGACCCCCGGTACATGGTCCAAAACGTGATGTGTGACGTCGCCAAATGACCATGACCCCCGTATCATGGACCAAAAGGTTCGACATAATGACCATGACCCCCGTATCATGGTCCAAAAGGTGATGCGTGACGTCGACCAATGACCATGACCCCCGGTACATGGTCCAAAACGTAATGTGTGAGGTCAATCAATGACCATGACCGCCGGTACATGGTCCAAAAAGTGATGCGTGAGGTCGACCAATGACCATGACCCCCGGTACATGGTCCAAAACGTGATGTGTGACGTCGACCAATGACCATGACCGCCGGTACATGGTCCAAAACGTGATGTGTGAGGTCAACCAATGACCATGACCGCCGGTACATGGTCCAAAAAGTGATGCGTGAGGTCGATGAATGACCATGACCCCCGGTACATGGTCCAAAACGTGATGTGTGACGTCGCCTAATGACCATGACCCCCGTATCATGGTACAAAAGGTGATGTGTGAGGTCAACCAATGACCAAGACCCCCGGTACATGGTCCAAAAGGTGATGTGTGAGGTCAACCAATGACCATGACCCCCGGTACATGGTCCAAAACGTGATGCGTGACGTCGCCTTATGACCATGACCCCCGTATCATGGACCAAAAGGTGATGTGTGACGTCGCCTAATGACCATGACCCCCGTATCATGGTACAAAAGGTGATGTGTGAGGTCAACCAATGACCATGACCCCCGGTACATGGTCCAAAACGTGATGTGTGACGTCGCCAAATGACCATGACCCCCGTATCATGGACCAAAAGGTTCGACATAATGACCATGACCCCCGTATCATGGTCCAAAAGGTGATGCGTGACGTCGACCAATGACCATGACCCCCGGTACATGGTCCAAAACGTGATGTGTGAGGTCAACCAATGACCATGACCACCGGTACATGGTCCAAAACGTAATGTGTGACGTCGACCACTGACCATGACCCCCGGTACATGGTCCAAAACGTGATGTGTGAGGTCAACCAATGACCATGACCCCCGGTACATGGTCCAAAACGTGATGTGTGAGGTCAACCAATGACCATGACCCCCGGTACATCGTCCAAAACGTAATGTGTGAGGTCAATCAATGACCATGACCCCCGTATCATGGTCCAAAACGTGATGCGTGAGGTCGACCAATGACCATGACCCCCGGTACATGGTCCAAAACGTGATGCGTGACGTCGACCACTGACCATGACCCCCGGTACATGGTCCAAAACGTGATGTGTGAGGTCAACCAATGACCATGACCGCCGGTACATGGTCCAAAAAGTGATGCGTGACGTCGACCACTGACCATGACCCCCGGTACATGGTCCAAAACGTGATGTGTGACGTCGCCTAATGACCATGACCCCGCATCATGGTCCAAAAGGTGATGCGTGACGTCGACCACTGACCATGACCCCCGGTACATGGTCCAAAACGTGATGTGTGAGGTCAACCAATGACCATGACCGCCGGTACATGGTCCAAAACGTGATGCGTGAGGTCGACCAATGACCATGACCCCCGGTACATGGTCCAAAACGTGATGTGTGAGGTCAATCAATGACCATGACCCCCGGTACATGGTCCAAAACGTGATGCGTGACGTCGCCTTATGACCATGACCCCCGTATCATGGACCAAAAGGTGATGTGTGACGTCGCCTAATGACCATGACCCCCGTATCATGGTACAAAAGGTGATGTGTGAGGTCAACCAATGACCATGACCCCCGGTACATGGTCCAAAACGTGATGTGTGACGTCGCCAAATGACCATGACCCCCGTATCATGGACCAAAAGGTTCGACATAATGACCATGACCCCCGTATCATGGTCCAAAAGGTGATGCGTGACGTCGACCAATGACCATGACCCCCGGTACATGGTCCAAAACGTAATGTGTGAGGTCAATCAATGACCATGACCGCCGGTACATGGTCCAAAAAGTGATGCGTGAGGTCGACCAATGACCATGACCCCCGGTACATGGTCCAAAACGTGATGTGTGACGTCGCCTAATGACCATGACCCCCGTATCATGGTACAAAAGGTGATGTGTGAGGTCAACCAATGACCAAGACCCCCGGTACATGGTCCAAAAGGTGATGTGTGAGGTCAACCAATGACCATGACCCCCGGTACATGGTCCAAAACGTGATGCGTGACGTCGCCTTATGACCATGACCCCCGTATCATGGACCAAAAGGTGATGTGTGACGTCGCCTAATGACCATGACCCCCGTATCATGGTACAAAAGGTGATGTGTGAGGTCAACCAATGACCATGACCCCCGGTACATGGTCCAAAACGTAATGTGTGAGGTCAATCAATGACCATGACCGCCGGTACATGGTCCAAAAAGTGATGCGTGAGGTCGACCAATGACCATGACCCCCGGTACATGGTCCAAAACGTGATGTGTGACGTCGACCAATGACCATGACCCCCGGTACATGGTCCAAAACGTGATGTGAGAGGTCAACCAATGACCATGACCCCCGGTACATGGTCCAAAACGTGATGTGTGAGGTCAACCAATGACCATGACCACCGGTACATGGTCCAAAACGTAATGTGTGACGTCGACCACTGACCATGACCCCCGGTACATGGTCCAAAACGTGATGTGTGAGGTCAACCAATGACCATGACCGCCGGTACATGGTCCAAAACGTGATGTGTGAGGTCAACCAATGACCATGACCGCCGGTACATGGTCCAAAAAGTGATGCGTGAGGTCGATCAATGACCATGACCCCCGGTACATGGTCCAAAACGTGATGTGTGACGTCGCCTAATGACCATGACCCCCGTATCATGGTACAAAAGGTGATGTGTGAGGTCAACCAATGACCAAGACCCCCGGTACATGGTCCAAAAGGTGATGTGTGAGGTCAACCAATGACCATGACCCCCGGTACATGGTCCAAAACGTGATGCGTGACGTCGCCTTATGACCATGACCCCCGTATCATGGACCAAAAGGTGATGTGTGACGTCGCCTAATGACCATGACCCCCGTATCATGGTACAAAAGGTGATGTGTGAGGTCAACCAATGACCATGACCCCCGGTACATGGTCCAAAACGTGATGTGTGACGTCGCCAAATGACCATGACCCCCGTATCATGGACCAAAAGGTTCGACATAATGACCATGACCCCCGTATCATGGTCCAAAAGGTGATGCGTGACGTCGACCAATGACCATGACCCCCGGTACATGGTCCAAAACGTAATGTGTGAGGTCAATCAATGACCATGACCGCCGGTACATGGTCCAAAAAGTGATGCGTGAGGTCGACCAATGACCATGACCCCCGGTACATGGTCCAAAACGTGATGTGTGACGTCGCCAAATGACCATGACCCCCGTATCATGGTACAAAAGGTGATGTGTGAGGTCAACCAATGACCATGACCCCCGGTACATGGTCCAAAACGTGATGTGTGACGTCGCCAAATGACCATGACCCCCGTATCATGGACCAAAAGGTTCGACATAATGACCATGACCCCCGTATCATGGTCCAAAAGGTGATGCGTGACGTCGACCAATGACCATGACCCCCGGTACATGGTCCAAAAGGTGATGTGTGAGGTCAACCAATGACCATGACCCCCGGTACATGGTCCAAAACGTGATGCGTGACGTCGCCTTATGACCATGACCCCCGTATCATGGACCAAAAGGTGATGTGTGACGTCGCCTAATGACCATGACCCCCGTATCATGGTACAAAAGGTGATGTGTGAGGTCAACCAATGACCATGACCCCCGGTACATGGTCCAAAACGTAATGTGTGAGGTCAATCAATGACCATGACCGCCGGTACATGGTCCAAAAAGTGATGCGTGAGGTCGACCAATGACCATGACCCCCGGTACATGGTCCAAAACGTGATGTGTGACGTCGACCAATGACCATGACCCCCGGTACATGGTCCAAAACGTGATGTGAGAGGTCAACCAATGACCATGACCCCCGGTACATGGTCCAAAACGTAATGTGTGACGTCGACCACTGACCATGACCCCCGGTACATGGTCCAAAACGTGATGTGTGAGGTCAACCAATGACCATGACCGCCGGTACATGGTCCAAAACGTGATGTGTGAGGTCAACCAATGACCATGACCGCCGGTACATGGTCCAAAAAGTGATGCGTGAGGTCGATCAATGACCATGACCCCCGGTACATGGTCCAAAACGTGATGTGTGACGTCGCCTAATGACCATGACCCCCGTATCATGGTACAAAAGGTGATGTGTGAGGTCAACCAATGACCAAGACCCCCGGTACATGGTCCAAAAGGTGATGTGTGAGGTCAACCAATGACCATGACCCCCGGTACATGGTCCAAAACGTGATGCGTGACGTCGCCTTATGACCATGACCCCCGTATCATGGACCAAAAGGTGATGTGTGACGTCGCCTAATGACCATGACCCCCGTATCATGGTACAAAAGGTGATGTGTGAGGTCAACCAATGACCATGACCCCCGGTACATGGTCCAAAACGTGATGTGTGACGTCGCCAAATGACCATGACCCCCGTATCATGGACCAAAAGGTTCGACATAATGACCATGACCCCCGTATCATGGTCCAAAAGGTGATGCGTGACGTCGACCAATGACCATGACCCCCGGTACATGGTCCAAAACGTAATGTGTGAGGTCAATCAATGACCATGACCGCCGGTACATGGTCCAAAAAGTGATGCGTGAGGTCGACCAATGACCATGACCCCCGGTACATGGTCCAAAACGTGATGTGTGACGTCGACCAATGACCATGACCCCCGGTACATGGTCCAAAACGTGATGTGAGAGGTCAACCAATGACCATGACCCCCGGTACATGGTACAAAACGTGATGTGTGAGGTCAACCAATGACCATGACCACCGGTACATGGTCCAAAACGTAATGTGTGACGTCGACCACTGACCATGACCCCCGGTACATGGTCCAAAACGTGATGTGTGAGGTCAACCAATGACCATGACCGCCGGTACATGGTCCAAAACGTGATGTGTGAGGTCAACCAATGACCATGACCGCCGGTACATGGTCCAAAAAGTGATGCGTGAGGTCGATCAATGACCATGACCCCCGGTACCTGGTCCAAAACGTGATGTGTGACGTCGACCACTGACCATGACCCCCGGTACATGGTCCAAAACGTGATGTGTGAGGTCAACCAATGACCATGACCCCCGGTACCTGGTCCAAAACGTGATGTGTGACGTCGACCAATGACCATGACCCCCGGTACATGGTCCAAAACGTGATGTGAGAGGTCAACCAATGACCATGACCCCCGGTACATGGTCCAAAACGTGATGTGTGAGGTCAACCAATGACCATGACCACCGGTACATGGTCCAAAACGTAATGTGTGACGTCGACCACTGACCATGACCCCGGTACATGGTCCAAAACGTGATGTGTGAGGTCAACCAATGACCATGACCGCCGGTACATGGTCCAAAACGTGATGTGTGAGGTCAACCAATGACCATGACCGCCGGTACATGGTCCAAAAAGTGATGCGTGAGGTCGATCAATGACCATGACCCCCGGTACATGGTCCAAAACGTGATGTGTGACGTCGCCTAATGACCATGACCCCCGTATCATGGTACAAAAGGTGATGTGTGAGGTCAACCAATGACCAAGACCCCCGGTACATGGTCCAAAAGGTGATGTGTGAGGTCAACCAATGACCATGACCCCCGGTACATGGTCCAAAACGTGATGCGTGACGTCGCCTTATGACCATGACCCCCGTATCATGGACCAAAAGGTGATGTGTGACGTCGCCTAATGACCATGACCCCCGTATCATGGTACAAAAGGTGATGTGTGAGGTCAACCAATGACCATGACCCCCGGTACATGGTCCAAAACGTGATGTGTGACGTCGCCAAATGACCATGACCCCCGTATCATGGACCAAAAGGTTCGACATAATGACCATGACCCCCGTATCATGGTCCAAAAGGTGATGCGTGACGTCGACCAATGACCATGACCCCCGGTACATGGTCCAAAACGTAATGTGTGAGGTCAATCAATGACCATGACCGCCGGTACATGGTCCAAAAAGTGATGCGTGAGGTCGACCAATGACCATGACCCCCGGTACATGGTCCAAAACGTGATGTGTGACGTCGACCAATGACCATGACCCCCGGTACATGGTCCAAAACGTGATGTGAGAGGTCAACCAATGACCATGACCCCCGGTACATGGTCCAAAACGTGATGTGTGAGGTCAACCAATGACCATGACCACCGGTACATGGTCCAAAACGTAATGTGTGACGTCGACCACTGACCATGACCCCCGGTACATGGTCCAAAACGTGATGTGTGAGGTCAACCAATGACCATGACCGCCGGTACATGGTCCAAAACGTGATGTGTGAGGTCAACCAATGACCATGACCGCCGGTACATGGTCCAAAAAGTGATGCGTGAGGTCGATCAATGACCATGACCCCCGGTACCTGGTCCAAAACGTGATGTGTGACGTCGACCACTGACCATGACCCCCGGTACATGGTCCAAAACGTGATGTGTGAGGTCAACCAATGACCATGACCGCCGGTACATGGTCCAAAACGTGATGTGTGAGGTCAACCAATGACCATGACCCCCGGTACATCGTCCAAAACGTAATGTGTGAGGTCAATCAATGACCATGACCCCCGTATCATGGTCCAAAACGTGATGCGTGAGGTCGACCAATGACCATGACCCCCGGTACATGGTCCAAAACGTGATGCGTGACGTCGACCACTGACCATGACCCCCGGTACATGGTCCAAAACGTGATGTGTAGGGTCAACCAATGACCATGACCGCCGGTACATGGTCCAAAACGTGATGTGTGAGGTCAACCAATGACCATGACCCCCGGTACATCGTCCAAAACGTGATGTGTGAGGTCAACCAATGACCATGACCGCCGGTACATGGTCCAAAACGTGATGTGTGAGGTCAACCAATGACCATGACCGCCGGTACATGGTCCAAAAAGTGATGCGTGACGTCGACCACTGACCATGACCCCCGGTACATGGTCCAAAACGTGATGTGTGACGTCGCCTAATGACCATGACCCCGCATCATGGTCCAAAAGGTGATGCGTGACGTCGACCACTGACCATGACCCCCGGTACATGGTCCAAAACGTGATGTGTGACGTCGCCTAATGACCATGACCCCGCATCATGGTCCAAAAGGTGATGCGTGACGTCGACCAATGACCATGACCCCCGTATCATGGTCCAAAAGGTGATGCGTGACGTCGACCAATGACCATGACCCCGCATCATGGTCCAAAACGTAATGTGTGAGGTCAATCAATGACCATGACCCCCGGTACATGGTCCAAAACGTGATGTGAGAGGTCAACCAATGACCATGACCCCCGGTACATGGTCCAAAACGTGATGTGTGAGGTCAACCAATGACCATGAGCCCCGGTACATCGTCCAAAACGTAATGTGTGAGGTCAATCAATGACCATGACCCCCGTATCATGGTCCAAAACGTGATGCGTGAGGTCGACCAATGACCATGACCCCCGGTACATGGTCCAAAACGTGATGTGTGAGGTCAACCAATGACCATGACCACCGGTACATGGTCCAAAACGTGATGTGTGAGGTCAACCAATGACCATGACCGCCGGTACATGGTCCAAAACGTGATGTGTGAGGTCAACCAATGACCATGACCGCCGGTACATGGTCCAAAAAGTGATGCGTGAGGTCGATCAATGACCATGACCCCGCATCATGGTCCAAAACGTAATGTGTGAGGTCAATCAATGACCATGACCCCCGGTACATGGTCCAAAACGTGATGTGAGAGGTCAACCAATGACCATGACCGCCGGTACATGGTCCAAAACGTGATGTGTGAGGTCAACCAATGACCATGACCGCCGGTACATGGTCCAAAAAGTGATGCGTGAGGTCGATCAATGACCATGACCCCCGGTACATGGTCCAAAACGTGATGTGTAGGGTCAACCAATGACCATGACCGCCGGTACATGGGCCAAAAAGTGATGCGTGAGGTCGATCAATGACCATGACCCCGCATCATGGTCCAAAACGTAATGTGTGAGGTCAATCAATGACCATGACCCCCGGTACATGGTCCAAAACGTGATGTGAGAGGTCAACCAATGACCATGACCCCCGGTACATGGTCCAAAACGTGATGTGTGAGGTCAACCAATGACCATGACCACCGGTACATGGTCCAAAACGTGATGTGTGAGGTCAACCAATGACCATGACCGCCGGTACATGGTCCAAAACGTGATGTGTGAGGTCAACCAATGACCATGACCGCCGGTACATGGTCCAAAAAGTGATGCGTGAGGTCGATCAATGACCATGACCCCGCATCATGGTCCAAAACGTAATGTGTGAGGTCAATCAATGACCATGACCCCCGGTACATGGTCCAAAACGTGATGTGAGAGGTCAACCAATGACCATGACCGCCGGTACATGGTCCAAAACGTGATGTGTGAGGTCAACCAATGACCATGACCGCCGGTACATGGTCCAAAAAGTGATGCGTGAGGTCGATCAATGACCATGACCCCCGGTACATGGTCCAAAACGTGATGTGTAGGGTCAACCAATGACCATGACCGCCGGTACATGGGCCAAAAAGTGATGCGTGAGGTCGATCAATGACCATGACCCCGCATCATGGTCCAAAACGTAATGTGTGAGGTCAATCAATGACCATGACCCCCGGTACATGGTCCAAAACGTGATGTGAGAGGTCAACCAATGACCATGACCCCCGGTACATGGTCCAAAACGTGATGTGTGAGGTCAACCAATGACCATGACCACCGGTACATGGTCCAAAACGTAATGTGTGACGTCGACCACTGACCATGACCCCCGGTACATGGTCCAAAACGTGATGTGTGAGGTCAACCAATGACCATGACCCCCGGTACATGGTCCAAAACGTGATGTGTGAGGTCAACCAATGACCATGACCCCCGGTACATCGTCCAAAACGTAATGTGTGAGGTCAATCAATGACCATGACCCCCGTATCATGGTCCAAAACGTGATGCGTGAGGTCGACCAATGACCATGACCCCCGGTACATGGTCCAAAACGTGATGCGTGACGTCGACCACTGACCATGACCCCCGGTACATGGTCCAAAACGTGATGTGTGAGGTCAACCAATGACCATGACCGCCGGTACATGGTCCAAAAAGTGATGCGTGACGTCGACCACTGACCATGACCCCCGGTACATGGTCCAAAACGTGATGTGTGACGTCGCCTAATGACCATGACCCCGCATCATGGTCCAAAAGGTGATGCGTGACGTCGACCACTGACCATGACCCCCGGTACATGGTCCAAAACGTGATGTGTGAGGTCAACCAATGACCATGACCGCCGGTACATGGTCCAAAACGTGATGCGTGAGGTCGACCAATGACCATGACCCCCGGTACATGGTCCAAAACGTGATGTGTGAGGTCAACCAATGACCATGACCACCGGTACATGGTCCAAAACGTGATGTGTGAGGTCAACCAATGACCATGACCGCCGGTACATGGTCCAAAACGTGATGTGTGAGGTCAACCAATGACCATGACCGCCGGTACATGGTCCAAAAAGTGATGCGTGAGGTCGATCAATGACCATGACCCCGCATCATGGTCCAAAACGTAATGTGTGAGGTCAATCAATGACCATGACCCCCGGTACATGGTCCAAAACGTGATGTGAGAGGTCAACCAATGACCATGACCCCCGGTACATGGTCCAAAACGTGATGTGTGAGGTCAACCAATGACCATGACCACCGGTACATGGTCCAAAACGTAATGTGTGACGTCGACCACTGACCATGACCCCCGGTACATGGTCCAAAACGTGATGTGTGAGGTCAACCAATGACCATGACCCCCGGTACATGGTCCAAAACGTGATGTGTGAGGTCAACCAATGACCATGACCACCGGTACATGTTCCAAAACGTGATGTGTGAGGTCAACCAATGACCATGACCGCCGGTACATGGTCCAAAACGTGATGTGTGAGGTCAACCAATGACCATGACCGCCGGTACATGGTCCAAAAAGTGATGCGTGAGGTCGATCAATGACCATGACCCCCGGTACATGGTCCAAAACGTGATGTGTAGGGTCAACCAATGACCATGACCGCCGGTACATGGTCCAAAAAGTGATGCGTGAGGTCGATCAATGACCATGACCCCGCATCATGGTCCAAAACGTAATGTGTGAGGTCAATCAATGACCATGACCCCCGGTACATGGTCCAAAACGTGATGTGAGAGGTCAACCAATGACCATGACCCCCGGTACATGGTCCAAAACGTGATGTGTGAGGTCAACCAATGACCATGACCACCGGTACATGGTCCAAAACGTAATGTGTGACGTCGACCACTGACCATGATCCCCGGTACATGGTCCAAAACGTGATGTGTGAGGTCAACCAATGACCATGACCGCCGGTACATGGTCCAAAACGTGATGTGTGAGGTCAACCAATGACCATGACCGCCGGTACATGGTCCAAAAAGTGATGCGTGAGGTCGATCAATGACCATGACCCCCGGTACCTGGTCCAAAACGTGATGTGTGACGTCGACCACTGACCATGACCCCCGGTACATGGTCCAAAACGTGATGTGTGAGGTCAACCAATGACCATGACCGCCGGTACATGGTCCAAAACGTGATGTGTGAGGTCAACCAATGACCATGACCGCCGGTACATGGTCCAAAAAGTGATGCGTGAGGTCGATCAATGACCATGACCCCCGGTACATGGTCCAAAACGTGATGCGTGACGTCGACCACTGACCATGACCCCCGGTACATGGTCCAAAACGTGATGTATGAGGTCAACCAATGACCATGACCGCCGGTACATGGTCCAAAAAGTGATGCGTGAGGTCGACCAATGACCATGACCCCCGGTACATGGTCCAAAACGTGATGTGTGACGTCGCCAAATGACCATGACCCCCGTATCATGGACCAAAAGGTTCGACATAATGACCATGACCCCCGTATCATGGTCCAAAAGGTGATGCGTGACGTCGACCAATGACCATGACCCCCGTATCATGGTCCAAAAGGTGATGCGTGACGTCGACCAATGACCATGACCCCGCATCATGGTCCAAAACGTAATGTGTGAGGTCAATCAATGACCATGACCCCCGGTACATGGTCCAAAACGTGATGTGAGAGGTCAACCAATGACCATGACCCCCGGTACATGGTCCAAAACGTGATGTGTGAGGTCAACCAATGACCATGACCCCCGGTACATCGTCCAAAACGTAATGTGTGAGGTCAATCAATGACCATGACCCCCGTATCATGGTCCAAAACGTGATGCGTGAGGTCGACCAATGACCATGACCCCCGGTACATGGTCCAAAACGTGATGCGTGACGTCGACCACTGACCATGACCCCCGGTACATGGTCCAAAACGTGATGTGTGAGGTCAACCAATGACCATGACCGCCGGTACATGGTCCAAAAAGTGATGCGTGACGTCGACCACTGACCATGACCCCCGGTACATGGTCCAAAACGTGATGTGAGAGGTCAACCAATGACCATGACCCCCGGTACATGGTCCAAAACGTGATGTGTGAGGTCAACCAATGACCATGACCACCGGTACATGGTCCAAAACGTAATGTGTGACGTCGACCACTGACCATGACCCCCGGTACATGGTAAAAACGTGATGTGTGAGATCAACCAATGACCATGACCCCCGGTACATGGTCCAAAACGTGATGTGTGAGGTCAACCAATGACCATGACCCCCGGTACATCGTCCAAAACGTAATGTGTGAGGTCAATCAATGACCATGACCCCCGTATCATGGTCCAAAACGTGATGCGTGAGGTCGACCAATGACCATGACCCCCGGTACATGGTCCAAAACGTGATGCGTGACGTCGACCACTGACCATGACCCCCGGTACATGGTCCAAAACGTGATGTGTGAGGTCAACCAATGACCATGACCGCCGGTACATGGTCCAAAAAGTGATGCGTGACGTCGACCACTGACCATGACCCCCGGTACATGGTCCAAAACGTGATGTGAGGGGTCAACCAATGACCATGACCCCCGGTACATGGTCCAAAACATGATGTGTGAGGTCAACCAATGACCATGACCACCGGTACATGGTCCAAAACGGAATGGGTGACGTCGACCACTGACCATGACCCCCGGTACATGGTCCAAAACGTGATGTGTGAGATCAACCAATGACCATGACCCCCGGTACATGGTCCAAAACGTGATGTGTGAGGTCAACCAATGACCATGACCCCCGGTACATCGTCCAAAACGTAATGTGTGAGGTCAATCAATGACCATGACCCCCGTATCATGGTCCAAAACGTGATGCGTGAGGTCGACCAATGACCATGACCCCCGGTACATGGTCCAAAACGTGATGCGTGACGTCGACCACTGACCATGACCCCCGGTACATGGTCCAAAACGTGATGTGTGAGGTCAACCAATGACCATGACCGCCGGTACATGGTCCAAAAAGTGATGCGTGACGTCGACCACTGACCATGACCCCCGGTACATGGTCCAAAACGTGATGTGTGACGTCAATCAATGACCATGACCCCCGTATCATGGTCCAAAACGTGATGTGTGACGTCGCCTAATGACCATGACCCCGCATCATGGTCCAAAAGGTGATGCGTGACGTCGACCACTGACCATGACCCCCGGTACATGGTCCAAAACGTGATGTGTGAGGTCAACCAATGACCATGACCGCCGGTACATGGTCCAAAACGTGATGCGTGAGGTCGACCAATGACCATGACCCCCGGTACATGGTCCAAAACGTGATGTGTGAGGTCAACCAATGACCATGACCACCGGTACATGGTCCAAAACGTAATGTGTGACGTCGACCACTGACCATGACCCCCGGTACATGGTCCAAAACGTGATGTGTGAGGTCAACCAATGACCATGACCGCCGGTACATGGTCCAAAACGTGATGTGTGAGGTCAACCAATGACCATGACCGCCGGTACATGGTCCAAAAAGTGATGCGTGAGGTCGATCAATGACCATGACCCCCGGTACATGGTCCAAAACGTGATGTGTAGGGTCAACCAATGACCATGACCGCCGGTACATGGTCCAAAAAGTGATGCGTGAGGTCGATCAATGACCATGACCCCGCATCATGGTCCAAAACGTAATGTGTGAGGTCAATCAATGACCATGACCCCCGGTACATGGTCCAAAACGTGATGTGAGAGGTCAACCAATGACCATGACCCCCGGTACATGGTCCAAAACGTGATGTGTGAGGTCAACCAATGACCATGACCACCGGTACATGGTCCAAAACGTAATGTGTGACGTCGACCACTGACCATGACCCCCGGTACATGGTCCAAAACGTGATGTGTGAGGTCAACCAATGACCATGACCGCCGGTACATGGTCCAAAAAGTGATGCGTGACGTCGACCACTGACCATGACCCCCGGTACATGGTCCAAAACGTGATGTGTGACGTCAATCAATGACCATGACCCCCGGTACATGGTCCAAAACGTGATGTGTGAGGTCAACCAATGACCATGACCCCCGGTACATCGTCCAAAACGTAATGTGTGAGGTCAATCAATGACCATGACCCCCGTATCATGGTCCAAAACGTGATGCGTGAGGTCGACCAATGACCATGACCCCCGGTACATGGTCCAAAACGTGATGCGTGACGTCGACCACTGACCATGACCCCCGGTACATGGTCCAAAACGTGATGTGTGAGGTCAACCAATGACCATGACCGCCGGTACATGGTCCAAAAAGTGATGCGTGACGTCGACCACTGACCATGACCCCCGGTACATGGTCCAAAACGTGATGTGAGAGGTCAACCAATGACCATGACCCCCGGTACATGGTCCAAAACGTGATGTGTGAGGTCAACCAATGACCATGACCACCGGTACATGGTCCAAAACGGAATGTGTGACGTCGACCACTGACCATGACCCCCGGTACATGGTCCAAAACGTGATGTGTGAGATCAACCAATGACCATGACCCCCGGTACATGGTCCAAAACGTGATGTGTGAGGTCAACCAATGACCATGACCCCCGGTACATCGTCCAAAACGTAATGTGTGAGGTCAATCAATGACCATGACCCCCGTATCATGGTCCAAAACGTGATGCGTGAGGTCGACCAATGACCATGACCCCCGGTACATGGTCCAAAACGTGATGCGTGACGTCGACCACTGACCATGACCCCCGGTACATGGTCCAAAACGTGATGTGTGAGGTCAACCAATGACCATGACCGCCGGTACATGGTCCAAAAAGTGATGCGTGACGTCGACCACTGACCATGACCCCCGGTACATGGTCCAAAACGTGATGTGTGACGTCAATCAATGACCATGACCCCCGTATCATGGTCCAAAACGTGATGTGTGACGTCGCCTAATGACCATGACCCCGCATCATGGTCCAAAAGGTGATGCGTGACGTCGACCACTGACCATGACCCCCGGTACATGGTCCAAAACGTGATGTGTGAGGTCAACCAATGACCATGACCGCCGGTACATGGTCCAAAACGTGATGCGTGAGGTCGACCAATGACCATGACCCCCGGTACATGGTCCAAAACGTGATGTGTGAGGTCAACCAATGACCATGACCACCGGTACATGGTCCAAAACGGAATGTGTGACGTCGACCACTGACCATGACCCCCGGTACATGGTCCAAAACGTGATGTGTGAGATCAACCAATGACCATGACCCCCGGTACATGGTCCAAAACGTGATGTGTGAGGTCAACCAATGACCATGACCCCCGGTACATCGTCCAAAACGTAATGTGTGAGGTCAATCAATGACCATGACCCCCGTATCATGGTCCAAAACGTGATGCGTGAGGTCGACCAATGACCATGACCCCCGGTACATGGTCCAAAACGTGATGCGTGACGTCGACCACTGACCATGACCCCCGGTACATGGTCCAAAACGTGATGTGTGAGGTCAACCAATGACCATGACCGCCGGTACATGGTCCAAAAAGTGATGCGTGACGTCGACCACTGACCATGACCCCCGGTACATGGTCCAAAACGTGATGTGTGACGTCAATCAATGACCATGACCCCCGGTACATCGTCCAAAACGTAATGTGTGAGGTCAATCAATGACCATGACCCCCGTATCATGGTCCAAAACGTGATGCGTGAGGTCGACCAATGACCATGACCCCCGGTACATGGTCCAAAACGTGATGCGTGACGTCGACCACTGACCATGACCCCCGGTACATGGTCCAAAACGTGATGTGTGAGGTCAACCAATGACCATGACCGCCGGTACATGGTCCAAAAAGTGATGCGTGACGTCGACCACTGACCATGACCCCCGGTACATGGTCCAAAACGTGATGTGAGAGGTCAACCAATGACCATGACCCCCGGTACATGGTCCAAAACGTGATGTGTGAGGTCAACCAATGACCATGACCACCGGTACATGGTCCAAAACGTGATGTGTGAGGTCAACCAATGACCATGACCGCCGGTACATGGTCCAAAAAGTGATGCGTGACGTCGACCACTGACCATGACCCCCGGTACATGGTCCAAAACGTGATGTGTGACGTCAATCAATGACCATGACCCCCGTATCATGGTCCAAAACGTGATGTGTGACGTCGCCTAATGACCATGACCCCGCATCATGGTCCAAAAGGTGATGCGTGACGTCGACCACTGACCATGACCCCCGGTACATGGTCCAAAACGTGATGTGTGAGGTCAACCAATGACCATGACCGCCGGTACATGGTCCAAAACGTGATGCGTGAGGTCGACCAATGACCATGACCCCCGGTACATGGTCCAAAACGTGATGTGTGAGGTCAACCAATGACCATGACCACCGGTACATGGTCCAAAACGTAATGTGTGACGTCGACCTCTGACCATGACCCCCGGTACATGGTCCAAAACGTGATGTGTGAGGTCAACCAATGACCATGACCGCCGGTACATGGTCCAAAACGTGATGTGTGAGGTCAACCAATGACCATGACCGCCGGTACATGGTCCAAAAAGTGATGCGTGAGGTCGATCAATGACCATGACCCCCGGTACATGGTCCAAAACGTGATGTGTAGGGTCAACCAATGACCATGACCGCCGGTACATGGTCCAAAAAGTGATGCGTGAGGTCGATCAATGACCATGACCCCGCATCATGGTCCAAAACGTAATGTGTGAGGTCAATCAATGACCATGACCCCCGGTACATGGTCCAAAACGTGATGTGAGAGGTCAACCAATGACCATGACCCCCGGTACATGGTCCAAAACGTGATGTGTGAGGTCAACCAATGACCATGACCACCGGTACATGGTCCAAAACGTAATGTGTGACGTCGACCACTGACCATGACCCCCGGTACATGGTCCAAAACGTGATGTGTGAGGTCAACCAATGACCATGACCGCCGGTACATGGTCCAAAACGTGATGAGTGAGGTCAACCAATGACCATGACCGCCGGTACATGGTCCAAAAAGTGATGCGTGAGGTCGATCAATGACCATGACCCCCGGTACCTGGTCCAAAACGTGATGTGTGAGGTCAACCAATGACCATGACCGCCGGTACATGGTCCAAAAAGTGATGCGTGAGGTCGATCAATGACCATGACCCCCGGTACATGGTCCAAAACGTGATGCGTGACGTCGACCACTGACCATGACCCCCGGTACATGGTCCAAAACGTGATGTATGAGGTCAACCAATGACCATGACCGCCGGTACATGGTCCAAAAAGTGATGCGTGAGGTCGACCAATGACCATGACCCCCGGTACATGGTCCAAAACGTGATGTGTGACGTCGCCAAATGACCATGACCCCCGTATCATGGACCAAAAGGTTCGACATAATGACCATGACCCCCGTATCATGGTCCAAAAGGTGATGCGTGACGTCGACCAATGACCATGACCCCCGTATCATGGTCCAAAAGGTGATGCGTGACGTCGACCAATGACCATGACCCCGCATCATGGTCCAAAACGTAATGTGTGAGGTCAATCAATGACCATGACCCCCGGTACATGGTCCAAAACGTGATGTGAGAGGTCAACCAATGACCATGACCCCCGGTACATGGTCCAAAACGTGATGTGTGAGGTCAACCAATGACCATGACCCCCGGTACATCGTCCAAAACGTAATGTGTGAGGTCAATCAATGACCATGACCCCCGTATCACGGTCCAAAACGTGATGCGTGAGGTCGACCAATGACCATGACCCCCGGTACATGGTCCAAAACGTGATGCGTGACGTCGACCACTGACCATGACCCCCGGTACATGGTCCAAAACGTGATGTGTGAGGTCAACCAATGACCATGACCGCCGGTACATGGTCCAAAAAGTGATGCGTGACGTCGACCACTGACCATGACCCCCGGTACATGGTCCAAAACGTGATGTGTGACGTCGCCTAATGACCATGACCCCGCATCATGGTCCAAAAGGTGATGCGTGACGTCGACCACTGATCATGACCTCCGGTACATGGTCCAAAACGTGATGTGTGAGGTCAACCAATGACCATGACCGCCGGTACATGGTCCAAAACGTGATGCGTGAGGTCGACCAATGACCATGACCCCCGGTACATGGTCCAAACAGTGATGCGTGAGGTCGACCAATGACCATGACCCCCGGTACATGGTCCAAACAGTGATGTGTGAGGTCGACCAATGACCATGACCATGACCCCCGGTACATGGTCCAAAACGTGATGCGTGACGTCGACCACTGACCATGACCCCCGGTACATGGTCCAAAACGTGATGTGTGAGGTCAACCAATGACCAAGACCCCCGGTACATGGTCCAAAACGTGATGCGTGACGTCGACCACTGACCATGACCTCCGGTACATGGTCCAAAACGTGATGTGTGAGGTCAACCAATGACCAAGACCCCCGGTACATGGGCCAAAACGTGATGCGTGACGTCGACCACTTTCCATGATCATACATGGTCCAATAATTGATTGGTTGAGGAAATCATGAATCTGACCCACTTGAACGGGTTACTGTAGGTTTCGATTACGGTAGATATACTGTAGGCGTCGAATATTGATCGATTGTAACTCAAGGTGACTAATTACCGAATAAATCACAAGTCTGACTCGCGGTCTAACCCGCGTGGACTTACCGTAGTGAACACACGCACAAACATACATACATACATCCATCACTTTTTTAAATTTTTCTCAAAAGTGTCACAATTTTTCCCATTTTTTTCAGCGTGATCGCCCCAAGTCCGGCTTCCACACCTGATAGGATAAAAATCAGTCATATCGCCGCACACAAACCCATTTTACTTACTGGTTTGGGTAACGTAGTGAATATGGTAACAAATTCGCATTATATTCGCCGCTCTCTCAAGTAATAACATGTTTATATTCGTCAAACGGACAAGACAGAGATAGTTTTCGTCTTCTAAAGCAAGCTAGGATTCTCCCTGTCCTTACCAGTATTCGAAGCCAGTCTGCGCTCATCACTACCCGTGAGTTCGTTGTTCGGCTATGGCTAATCCCATTCATACCTGAATTCATCTCCGATACGTCCAACGGAGGGTGATTCCGCTCAGCATCTGCAGATAGATGCAACTGATTGAGTGACTCCGTGGGGGGCTGAATATACTCAACAAATTAAGCCATCCTGCCGTTTCTATCGGGTTGAGGAATAAGTAACGCTCGTTTTTGAATTTTTTTCTCACTTTATCATAAAAACTTTACAAAGCACGATAGAATCTAAAAATATTCTCCATGCGCATCGATGACCTTCTGCCATCTACCAGGCAGCTTGTGGATGCCCTCGTGATAGAAGGACTGGGGCTGGTTCTTGAAATAGTTGGTCAGTACGGTCTGGATAGTGGCTCGGTCTTTGAAGCTCTGTCCCTTGAGGAAACGCTGGAGGTCTGAGAAGAGGTTGTAATCGGAGGGGGCAAGGTCGGGTGAGTAGGGAGGGTGGGGGAGGACAGTCCAGCCATAGCCCGCCAGCTCAGCCTTGGTCTTTATTGCGACATGCGGGCGGGCGTTGTCGTGCTGAAAGTAGATTCGAGCGTCCTTCCCGCGTGTTTGTTCGACAGCGAGTCTCGGCTTCCGTAGCTGAAGAGTGTAGACCTCTGCCGTGATAGTCGTCCCCTCGGGTAGGAGTTGCCAGAACTCCACTCCCCGCACTGACCACCAGATGCACAACATCACTTTTTTGGGGTGAAAATCGGGTTTGGGGACATCTGCGGGCTTTTGGTCCTCTCCGGCCCCCTGTCTCATGCGCTCATGGTTGTCGTAGAGCACCCACTTTTCATCACCTGTGATGACATTGTCCAGCCAATCAAACCGGCGATGCAGAGTGAGAAGAGTCGAAGCCATGTCCACTCGGCGATCCTTGTCATAGTCGGTCAGGTCATGGGGGATCCATCTCCCGAGTTTCCACTTCTTTCCAATCGCGTGAAGTCCATTCACGGCATTTTTTTGGTCGACCCCAAGGAAGTCAGCAAGATCGCGCGTAGTGAGATACGGGTCAGCCTCCACCTCAGAACGCAATCGATCGAGGTCCAACTCCATGGGGCGACCGGGTCGGTCTTCATCTTCGAGGGAAAAGTCGTGTTTCTCGAATTTGACTACCCACTTTCTCACGGTGGTTACATGCGGGGTATGTGTGGGGTAAACCTGCTCCAGTTGTTCATGAATGGCGGGCGGTTTCAAGCCAGATAGAAAGAGAAAGAGCATCATGTTCCGAATGTGAATTCGGTCGGGGGCGAAATTGTGCGGCATTCTCGCCTGGGAGACTAGGGAGAACTGAATCGAAAACATGTGTGGACTGCCCGAGGGGCCCTCTCTCCAGTGTAAACAGGGTGGCAGACGGCAACAACAAAAGAGCGAGCACGAGGGTTCTAAAGTCAGAGAGAAAAAACGAGCGTTACTTATTCCTCAACCCAATATTAGAAAACAAATAAGATATGTGGTAAGGGACAAAGATATAAAGAAATTAAAGAGAGGAAGTACTCACAAGAACGAGGTCGTTCAGGTCGTAAATAGTATCCTCGTCTGTCATTGCCTCGTCATGTGCGAGTTCGTTCGATCCCCAGGGGTCAATATCCCCCTTGAAGTCCTGGAAAGTAAAACGTAAATAAAGCCATCTTCCAGTTCTTATTGACGAGAAATATGGCTTGTGGTAATGGACAACAAGCTATAGAATTTCAAGAGGCGGAAGTGCTCACATAAGAGGGAGAATACATCATCGGGTTCAAGCTGTCGTCGTTCATGTCTGTCACTGCTTCGTTCGGTGCGAGTAATCAGGAGAATACACTGGTTGGATCTCTTGAGAAGCAGAGATCCCCCGGCACAGAGAGGCGAATCGAGACTGAAAAAGATTAATATATACAATCGTTAAAAATATTCAAGGAATTGTGTGAAAAGCGCAATTATCAATGCAAAATAAGCTCGATATCAAGATGATTTGGCAAAATTAGGTCAATATCCACTCAATACAGCTATCCCCTCTTAATTTCTAACTGAAAGCGCAAAGTAAATAAATTAATACGACAGAAAATAAAATTCAACCTACTTTTCGCCATTGGGATTGATTTGGGACTGAGTAGCGGCAGAGTCCCAGAGCAAGCCCACGTGGTCCCAGAGCGAGCACAGAAATCGAAAAATTGCCAAGTTCTCATTTTTTTAACCTTGTGATTTTTTCATTCTCGCTTACATTGTATTTTATTTCCTCGTTTTAAATGGTTAAAACAATATTACCAATTGTTCATTTGATATAATCAGTAGAGGATGATACTAGGGCACGCATTCTTTCTCATTTGACGGCATCGACTTACCAGGCTATTTTTCTTTCTCTTTTCTCATTTTTTCAAGAGTTTGCTTCATACCGGCCTTCATAACACTGCTCTATTCAAACGAAGAATTATTCTCTTCAATTCGTTTCCATTTCAGTCGTGTCATTTCACTCGTCGCTATTAAACAACCACGGTTCCTAGTTAATTTCTTCGCTCTATTTTCTTTTAAATAGTTGCTTCATCTATTATTTTCAGATCATAGTACAACAATCATCCGGCCAAGATCGTTATGCCTACTGATCTTTTAATTGCCGCCGAGCCCAAACAATACCGCAGATCTCGGTTTGAACACATCACTGGAGGTTGGTTTCAGGGCCCTTACTTCCAATTGTTGTTTTCGCGCGTTTATTATGTTCTCTCTTGTTTATTCAACCTTGCTATTACAGGTGACTCTATCATACTACCTTCATGGATACCGTACACGTCCAACTCTAGCTCTGGCAGTTCTTCTCGGTCAAACATCTATCCCAGCAGGAACGAAAAACGAAGTAAGTTTTGAATTAACGAGCTTGGTGCCACAAAATACGGTTGAAGTCTAACAACATCTGAACCATAATATAGAAAGGAACGCTTCTTTTCATGAAAATAAGATGGAAGTGGTTACGAGTCATAGTCAATATTTCATTCCGTTCAAATTATATTATTTTAATTATTTTATATTCAGCTTCAAGTTCGACCATCAATCTGAACGCCCAACATGCTTCGAATGGAGTGTACAGTAGCGGACATAAGTCAATGGACACTTTTTCGACCCGATGAAACCAATGAAAGAGAAAATGCCTTGATCTGATATGATGGGGTCTTATGTCAAATTCATCAGAGATTACGATGCAGATATTGGGGTATGACGAAATAGCCTCGCTCTTGCGTAGTGATGACGTAATCGGAAGCATACTTTTTCAAACTAGCATTATTCTTGGGAGAGATTTTCCTATCTTCTCAAACTTATGGAGGTACGAGATACTCCGGTTGTCCATTCAGGAAAAAAGTTTGGAGATGAGGCGTTTCCTCCTTTTCGCAGGAGCCCTGCTTGAAAATGGTGACCAAATTAAACTTTTTTGGGTTCTAGACTTGCTAGAGACCCCATCTTTGTGGCAAAATGATGCAAATAGTGAGCGTAATACGTCCCAAAAGTATGGTGATTAAAAACCATCATTGGCCCCTTTGGCACAAAAAAAGTCATTTTTCGTACTATCAGATGTCCAAGGCTTGAAAGTCTATGGAACGCTCCGGCGAAATTCTGCAAAGACGTGGATTTAGTAGAGAAACTTCTTGAGTACCGAACTGTCGGTGCGTTTAACGCTTCGATTTTTTTCCGGTCTGTGGTGATGAATCTCCGAGAGGATACCATGTTCGGCCCAACCATGAACCCCGGGTCATGGCTCAAACGTCACCATGACCCCGGGTTCATGGTCCAAAATGAGATGGGGTCAAAATTAGAAACAATGTTTAGCCCGTTGCACTAGGTTCACATTTACAGTGCTCATCAGCCCGATACTTCTATCCACATCAGTTGGAAGAATAGAAGTTTCGGGGTTCATGGTCCAAATGAGTAGTCAGATAAAAGTTGGGATTCATGTTTGACTATAACCAGAGTGGAACGATCTTCGATCTAGAAGGCATGTTGCGTCATCGTTATGTAATATGACGTCATGAGAATGCGATAACCCGCTATTGTCTCGATTCACGGTCCCTTACCATAATCACGGTCCCTTACCATAATCACCATGCCAGTCAGACACCATGCCCATTACATGGTGTCTGACCTCTTGCAAAACATCACCTGCGTGCGGGAGTCGAACCTGCCTGCTTCGGCATGCCAGTCAGACACCATGCCCATTATGGGCAATGGGCATGGTGTCTGACTGGCATGCCGACGCAGGCAGGTTCGACTCCCGCACTCTAGCTTCTCGGCGGATGAATTTCATGCAAAATGATGTACATGAAAAATGATCAGCTCGATGAGCTCTACAAAACAATGTGCAGGAATGCTTGATTTTGGTATTTTTCGAGCATAACTAATTTCTTTCGATATGTCATGAGCTCTAATATAGAAATGTAGAGAAAGGCGGAAGGTAGAGAAAGGCGCGCGCCCCAACCACTAGTCTCCGTCAAGCGTCCCCGGCGGCACTAATCGGTGGTCAGTATCGAAGATGAACGAACCGGGGAGTCGAGACTGGATTGGGTTCTTCAGTCAGACACCATAACCACTAGGCCAGGGGGGGGGCGGCCTCATGGCGGGGACAAATCAAAAAAATCCCCAGCCCTGGCCGGGAACTCATGGCGGGGACTAGTGGTTGGGGCGCGTCATGGCGGGGACAAATCAAAAAATCCCCAGCTCTGGCACCATAACCACTAATGGGCATGGTGTGAATGAGGGGTCAATGGAAACAGAGTGGAACGATCTTCGATATTTGAAGTAATTTATTATTAGAGTATGGTATGGGTATGACATAAAAATATGCACAATCAATATTTGGTAGGGTAACCTTTCGATTCTATGACAGCGGCACATCGGTCTTTCATTGAATGGGCAAGATCGAGAAGGGTGTCGGAAGGGATTTTCTCCCACGCTTCTTTAAGAATACGGAACTTGTCGGCGGCATTAGTGGGCTTCTGCTTGCGGACAGCCTCATCGAGTACTTCCCAAAGATTTTCGATCGGATTGAGGTCGGGTGATTGACTTGGCCATTCGATTTTCTGAAATAGAGGAATAAGTATTGTGCAAGTAATTTGTGCTATCACACTCCTTATTCTTATTCTTCCTTATTCTTCGAAAATTAACTCACTTTGATATTCTTTTTCTTGAACCACTTCATAACCAGCTTCGAGGTGTGCTTGGGATCGTTGTCTTGTTGGAACTTCCATCTAGCAGGGCAGTTAGCCTTGGCCCAGGGAATCATTTCTTTCTTCATGATCTTCTTGTAGTCTTCTTTCTTCATAATGCCCTCGATCCGAACAAGAGGTCCGACTTTACCTCCGATGAAACATCCCCAGACCATGACACTGCCTCCTCCATGCTTGACAGTGGGGATAGTGTACTTGGGGTCGAATCTCTTGTTGACCGGTCGATGGACGTACTGCACACCTTCGGAGAAGAGTTCGAACTTGCTCTCGTCAGTCCAGAGTACATGCGTCCATTGTCTGGGTGTCCAATTGAGATGTTCTCTCGCGAACCTGTAGTATAATCGATAATTATTTGAATTATGATGTCAGCTATTATTTTTCAATAAGATAGACACTCACTCGAGACGTTTTCTTCTATTTCTCCTATTGATATACGACGTGTAGGCTGGCCGTCTGCCTGGCAGTCCAGCAGCGACGAGAACTCTCTGGACAGTCTTCGAGCAGACGGGATCGTTAGGTCGATTCTTGTTAAGGTCGATCGCCAACTCCGTGGCAGGAAGACGAGGATCCTTGATGCTCTCCACCTTCAGATGACGCTTCTCTCTATCACTCAACTTGGCTGGCCGACCAGATCTGAAATAATGTTATTAAATATAGGGACTGCGCTAATTGAAGTCTATGAAGAACATTGTACTTACCTCTTTTCAATCTCAGTTGTTCCGGTTTTCCCGAACAACTGGAGGATCAAATGAACAGAAGACGTGGGCATGTTGGTCAAGTTCGAAATCTGGCGCACGCTCAAGCCTTTAGATCGCATCGCCACTATGACTGTACGAAGATCCGAGGAGTACTGCTTTCGCTTCTTGGTAGTAGACGAGGGATCCATTTGATGAACTGAGGAGCGAGTGTGAGTTTGATTAAAAGTACAGCGCCTTTTATACTCATTCAGATTGGAAGAATCCGATCTCAGATTGGAAGAATCCGATCTCAGATTGGACAGTTCCGAACTCGGGTCGGAAGGCTCCGAGTATGCGATGTCGAACATTCATTCCTTCTGGAAAGGGTATATTATTTATTACCATCAGCCCACTGGCAATTCAGTTAATAATTAAATAAGCAAAAACAACAACATAGTAAAGATGTCATCAAAATTATGACGTAAAATGCCTTCTAGATCGAAGATCGTTCCACTCTGTTTCCATTGACCCCTCATTCACCACTTTCCGTTGAGTTTTCGCCGTGAAACGAGACAATAGCGGGTTATCGCATTCTCATGACGTCATATTACATAACGATGACGCAACATGCCTTCTAGATCGAAGATCGTTCTACTCTGGTTATAGTCAAACATGAATCCCAACTTTTATCTGACTACTCATTTGGACCATGAACCCCGGGTCATGGTCTCAATGGAGCCATGACCCGGGGTTCATGGGTCAGCCCCGAAACTTCTATTCTTCCAACTGATGTGGATAGAAGTATCGGGCTGATGAGCACTGTGAATGTGAACCTAGTGCAACCGGCTAAACATTGTTTCTAATTTTGACCCCATCTCATTTTGGACCATGAACCCGGGGTCATGGTGACGTTTGAGCCATGACCCGGGGTTCATGGTTGGGCCGAACATGGTATCCTCTCGGAGATTCATCACCACAGACCGGAAAAAAATCGAAGCGTTAAACGCACCGACAGTTCGGTACTCAAGAAGTTTCTCTACTAAATCCACGTCTTTGCAGAATTTCGCCGGAGCGTTCCATAGACTTTCAAGCCTTGGACATCTGATAGTACGAAAAATGACTTTTTTTGTGCCAAAGGGGCCAATGATGGTTTTTAGTCACCATACTTTTGGGACGTATTACGCTCACTATTTGCATCATTTTGCCACAAAGATGGGGTCTCTAGCAAGTCTAGAACCCAAAAAAGTTTAATTTGGTCACCATTTTCAAGCAGGGCTCCTGCGAAAAGGAGGAAACGCCTCATCTCCAAACTTTTTTCCTGAATGGACAACCGGAGTATCTCGTACCTCCATAAGTTTGAGAAGATAGGAAAATCTCTCCCAAGAATAATGCTAGTTTGAAAAAGTATGCTTCCGATTACGTCATCACTACGCAAGAGCGAGGCTATTTCGTCATACCCCAATATCTGCATCGTAATCTCTGATGAATTTGACATAAGACCCCATCATATCAGATCAAGGCATTTTCTCTTTCATTGGTTTCATCGGGTCGAAAAAGTGTCCATTGACTTATGTCCGCTACTGTACGTTAATCATCGAAAGACCGACCAGCTATTGGCCTGAGCCGCATTTAATTTCTATTTCTGAATAACTAATAGCTGATCTATCGGATTCTGTTTCAGTGCATCTCATCAGTAGCAGAAATATGCTCCTAATAAGTCTAGATACTTACGATTCTCTCTGTGATCGCGGGCCAATTTCTCCTACTCCAACTACCCAACACAACCATGGACAAGGTATACTAGTGTATGCACCATATCTTAATTTCAATTTGAAATTTGACTTGCAAATTTCGGAAATAATTCATCGTACTCTTTCATTGCTAAAGCTGTGGATTTCCGTTTTATGTGACTGATGGTTTGGCAATATTGCAACGATAGATCGCCATAGTACATTCACAAGTATCTTATCGTTCAGAAACTGCTAAACTCGAATTCGCTGCAAGATGTGTGTGCTTTCTGCTATCAGTTCGCCGTCCACTATGCCAGTTCCCTTCATCGGAATGGCTGATAGATGGAATTGGAGACGACAAGTCATGAAAGAGGAAGACATTATCGTGTGAGTTCTTCACTTGATTCTGTATTTAATTTTTTTTCGTTGTCCGGAAATGTCCATTAAAATTTCTGCTTTTAGCAATAAATAACCAGAACCAACCATTTTGAAAAATCTAGTTATTTTGCCTGCAACTGATCTCTCGAAATAGGAGGAGATCAATTCTGTCAAGGATCGATAGTCGATCCTTTTTTGTGGTTTTCCATCTCTTGATTGATTCTCCTTCTCCCATATCCCTATGACTAATCCCCCTATTTCCTGGATCACTAATCTGAGGGTGTAGCTTAGCTGAAGATCAGGCAACCCTCTGCTCGTCGGAAGATGTTCCCGGAGTCGAGACACTGACTGGCTGTCCCCATCAAATCCCCTTTATTAGTTGATACGATTATGTGAGTTACGAATATATTAACCGCGTTCCTGTGGCTATTGTATGTCCCCTAACGCCTCAAAGCAGCAAAAGCTTCACTGGTAGCAGTGAGTGGTTTCTGAGTGGCTCGAAAACGCATTCGCAAGGTTCGGTAGCTTTCCCTCCATTCAAGATTTCCTCTGACATTATGCATTTCTTTGTTTATTACTGTATCGTTCTCCTACCGGTGAAGGTTTTGGTGATTTTGGGGTGTTGGGAGACATACAATTGCCATAGAAACTCGGTTTCTCGACTCGTAACTCACATAACCGCATCAACTAGTAAAGAAGACTATATGGCGAAGGGGACAACAAGTCAGTGTGTCGACTCCGGAGACAACTCTCGACGATCAGAGGATTGCGGGAGCTTCAGCTAAGCTCCGCCCTCAGATAAGTGATCCAGGAAACAGGGGTACTAGTCATAAGGATAAGTGAGAAGAAAAATCATTCAAGAGATGACAAAGCAAGGAAGGACTATCGATCATTGACAGTTCCCTTTTTATAACCTTTTTCATTGTTTTACAAGTGCCTTCGCGCGTTCTCCACTTGCATATGTATTTTTTTTGGGAATGCCCATTCAAATGGCTGCTTTTAGCAATAAATAACCAGAACCAACCAGTTTGAAAAACCTAGTTATTTATTCTTTAATTCAACAATCTATCGAAATATATGGAGATAATTTCCTATTTCTCAACCTATTCCTTTGTTTTACAGATACCTTCGTGTTTTCGGTCGAGTGTGCTTTGGTGGAGCAACAGGAAAGAAGGATAATCTCAACAACTGCAACCCAATCGCGAAGAAGCACAATTATTCCTATCGCAAAGGGCCATCATTTATTTATCATCATTTATTTCACCAACATAAATTCCTAAACAATTTCAATTTTCCATGAATTACTTTATGTTCCCGTATTTTACAGTCTTTCAATTGAAATTCATATTGTAATTAATTAACAGAGTGAGATATTGTGAGTTATTTATATATAGCAACAGGTCAATAAATGGATCAGTTGAAGCAAAAGATAGGGACCACCAGCCTGAGAGTCGACTTTGCGGAATCTATTCAACATTAGGCGCAATGTGACCGGCATAATCTCACTATCATTTTTGCTTTTGGACGTATGTCGATAGCCTTTCTCTAAAGCCCATGAGAGCTTTAGAAGCGCGCGCGACTCCCCCAGCCAGAGAGGGAGAGAGGCGAGACTAGAGAGATAGGGGCGGAGCCTCTCTCGCACGCGTCTCTCTCACTCCCCCCGCTCTCTCGCCTCGCTCCTCCCGCTCTCCTCCCGCGATCGAGCACAATCAGGGAAAAATATTAAAAATCCAATTTTGTGCTTAAAATTCCTCTAAAATTCAAATTAATTGACTATCAAAGGCGGAACATTGTGCGTGCACTGGAAATGCCCTAATCACCCTATTCCCAACCTCAATATCGATTATTGACCTACTCAAACATGAAATGGCAAGCTCCGCCTCTGGTCAATGATAGAGGCGGGCAAGAGCTACAGATCAATCGTTTGAGCGAGTGATTTGGTTGCGTATGAGAGGTGTGCTCCTTCGATCTCGCTTTTGAGGGGAATGGTGTCGAGGGAAAAGGGGCGGGGCTGGCGGTCCCTAGCTAAAGACCCTTTCATAATTATTACACGGACAGATCCAAGGGCATTTATGTGATTGTCGAAAGCAAAATAGCTTTTCCACCATTTTCTGGGGAGAACTAGACAGATTACGCGATATTTTTTCTCAATAAAATATCCAAAGGAAATCGTGTTCTCCAGAATATATTCAACTCTGAATAGGAACCCTATTATCTCGTTGAAATACGGACCTAATAATGAAATCTGCTTCAAAATTACCAATGGACTTTCTCTAGAAGCTAAATAACACTTGAAACTGAATAAATAAAAGAAAATAAGCGAGCGGGTCAGTCAATGTATTTACATAAAAATTAAAACTACGTATGCAATGTGCAACATGATGATGGAAACGACCTATTTATCCCTTTGAGTTATCCCTTTAGTTACAATTAGATAAGAGACGGGGAAGGGAAGGGAAGGAGGGAGAAGGTCGGAGTAATCGAAGAGCCTTCAATGCTGCGAATCGATTGATTTGGCAGTCGAAGCTGCGAATGAGGAGATGGGGGAGAGGCCAGTCAAGGGAACTTCTGCAAGATATTATTTTTTATTATTACTTACGTTGTTATTAATATTGATATTGATGGAGGATGGTGCAGTGAACAACGAAAAGTAGCATATTGCTTCAGAGTTTACCGATCATCAAAAATTTGGGGGTGACTGCGGTTGGCAAGATGCCAAATCCTCACCACTGGCCGATTCATACGAGGATCCAGATTCCGATGCCGTCGACACGGTCGGACGGGCAGAGGATCTGAAAAGAGGGCGGAGCTACAGTAACCCAGTCAATCGTTGCTGGAGTTACCTCGTGGCCACTCTGATGCTCGTCTGCGGCTGGGACGAAGTGGTCTCGGCCGATGGCTGAACAGATACGGTATTGATTGATTCCATATAATGACCTACTGTACCCTCATTCTACCGTAACCCCAATGTTCTTACTCCATTCGAGTTGAGCTGCGACTTGATGCGGCCCATGAACTCCGTCATCGCACCACAGATCTTGTCAATCTCGACCTGAAAAGTACCGTATCTTTTCACGATTGCAGAATCCAGCCGAGTGATACGGTAACCCTTTGCTACAGTAATTATTCATTTACAGGCTACAGTATCCCTATACTCCAGTCTCCGTAGATACATAAACCCTATACTACAGCAAACCATCACTACAGTATCCCAATGCTACCGTAATCCAATCCTACAGTACCTTCGTGATTGGTTCATCGTTTGTGATGGCCGGCAGGTATGCGATGGAGCTGAGAGAGCGAATAGCGTTGGCCAGATGGCCCACAGTCTGAAAGAGATGGAGTCATCACTCGGAAATCGAGAGAGATCAAAGATCAATTTCTAGGCAAGAAAGTATTCTTATCGGTTTTACACAATTTGAACAAAGAAAAAGACACAGTGTAGACTAGGAATTCGTTCATTGGGCCGCTTCGACCGTAGCCCCATCCTACCGTAACCCCCTCATCATCATACTGCCTCAATTTTATTCTAGTCCCTTTCCTCTCCATTCTACCTTACTCCATCTCCTCACCATACGGTAGTTGTCCACCAACTCGGCTGTCCCATACACAGCACTGCTCGGTTTGGCGTCTCCCACACTCTGCAGCCAACCCAACTTGCTGCATACGACCCTCTCCAGTTCCTTGATCGAGTCCAGCTACAACCAGATCATCTTTCATGACTAAATACTATGTGGATACGGTCAAATGAGGGTACAGTAGGGCCTGGATTACGGTTGCAATAGGTCTGTGAACTAGGGTACGGTAGGGGTAGTCTAGATGCGAACGGAGATTGCGTCACCACTGTGGTTCCGGTCCGTCTGTGGTACTGTAGACGGTTACGGTAGGCTTCTCTCTCTCTCTCCTCACATTTCTGGCCATTGCATCCAACTGGACAGCGTCCTTCTTCACTGCAACTGCGCGATCGGCGAATTCGCGTTCCTTCTTGTCGAGATGAGCAATCTGAAGAGATTTCATCTTTGATCTTTGATCTATAATATCTCCCCTCACCTTCTTGCTCATGCTCGAGGATCCGACGCTAATGGTCGAGTGGCTGCGGCTGCAAGAAATGGATACTGTACAATACCGTAAACCTACAGTATCCGGAGGGTTATGGTAATCTACAGTGTTGTCCGATCGAATAGTGATCTCTCTATTATGCATTTACTTTTCAGAACAACAAGAAAGTGTGCTGGAGAGAGATCTGATTCGAGCCTACAATACTACTACGGTAGCTCTCATCCCTCATCCCCAGTTGATCTTTGATCTTTGATCTCTAATCACCTCGCACTGGTCGATCGCGAGCTTGATCCCTTTCTTCTTCTGCTGTTGCTGCGACTTCGTCCCTTTCTCCACGTGAGGGCCTGCAATTTCGAAGTGATGACGCAATCTTGATCATTGATCTTTGATCTCTCCCTTCCTCACCTGAGACAGCTCATCCTCCTTCAGCTCCTTCAGGATGCTCAGCACCCTGCAAATGACAAGGTTACGGTACAATGATAGGGGTAGGGTAGGATACAGAATCCCTCCATCAGGATTTCTCAGTGATGACGCAATCCCTCACTCCTTGGCTAGCTCCTTCTGCTCGGCAATGATCTGATCGTCCCAAGCCTGCTCGATAGCGTCCATCTTATCGTTCAACTGAAGAATCGATCGATATTGTACAGTACTCCTCATATTACCGTACCCCTCATCCTACCGTACCCTTCTTCTACCGTACAATCTCACAAAAAAGCGTACTGCTAATCCACATCATTCCAAGCTAACACAATATCGATATCTCACTGTCCCCTCCTATCAACCATGTCATACCATTATCTCTGGGCTCATTCTGGACTGAGCTGACCGCTCACCTACAGTAACCTCTATCCGTACTACCATACCCCTCCGTTCCTCACCTGGGATACGGTAATGGCAGCATTCTTTCTCGCCATATCGATACGATCTCTCAACATGCGTGCTTGGCCCTCCACGTCTTCGTTCGCACTGAAGAAGGATGATTACGGTAACTGGATTACTCTGGGGGTACGGTAGGGTAGGGTAATAGGGAAGGAGGAACACAATACAGTGATGATTGTGAGTGATGGAGAGTACTGTAGCTCTATAATAATTGTTGCAGGCTCATCGGATAATTGGGGAAGTTTAATGGGAGTTGTCGTGTTGTTCTGATACTGTAGCAGCGGATACAGTACCCATCTAGGTACGGTATCTCACCGAATCTCGGCGTCAAGCTTCTGGATGCGCTTGATCGCGTGAGCCAGTTCGCGATCTTCCCCGTCCTGAAGATTACGGTGGTTAGACGGTTACGGTAAGAGTACTGTATCTCCATCTAGGGGTTACGGTATCCTTACCATGTAGCTGCTGCGTATGGACGATTCTTCGGACTCGTAGGAGACACTACTGTGATTCGATCTAAGAAGGATACGGTATCTTGTGGGTCGATCGATAGCTACCGTATACCTCGGACGGCTTCTCGCAGTTGATGAGCGAAGGGTGATGATATTGAACTGAGAGCCGTTCATGTTCAGGTGCTGCAATGATGGGATTACTGTAGATTGAGGGGGTACTGTAGGTGAGAGAGGGAGGAGGAGTGTGGTACCTGGGACATCCAAAGACACCCGCGACACACGAGTTGACCAGTCGCGATGGAGGAAAGAGGGGAGAATTGAGAGAGGATGAGAGGAGGGGATAACAGGATTAGAGGAGAAAAGAGAGTAATTGAGATGCAAATTCAGTATTGAATAACAGGATTTCGAATAACGTAAACTAATTGATAATACGACAAAGAAATCGGTATATCTGACGTGATAACCGAGAATATCATCGGATCGATCATAACTATTCCTCCCGAATCCAAACTGCTTTCGATACGCTTCATTTGCAAAATAAAATCATCTTCTGCATATCAAGCAGTGCTGACGAGTGTGGGAGACAATTGCTTGCACGATGGACATGGAGGGGATAAAAGGAGGGAGAAGGGAGAAGAGGGGAAAAAAAAGCGATGCTCTCTATCTGCTCTCTGCTCGTCCTCGTCACTCTTCTCGGAGCGGTCGATGCCTGTTTGTTTCCTTCCCGCAATTAGGCGTTTCCATCTATCTCTGGTGTGCGGTTCCATGTTGGCAATAAGCAGATTTACAACTAGCGATCAAGCTTGGGGCAATTTGAAAGTCTGCTCGTTTCCAACATAGAAGATACACCCATTCTGCAAAACATTCTCGTTGCTCTGCAAGAGTGTGCGGTGAATGGAATGCGTGGATTTCGTACTGACAATCCCATTAGAACCGCGGTTTTCGGTGGAATAACCCTGTTTGGGTCCTGGGTGAATAGATCCGAGTCCTACCGTAACCTGCATCTTCTTCGACCCTTTTCAGCTGCCGACCAGCTCGATTATCAGATGAAATATTGGAGACGTGAGCATTAAAAAAAATATATATATATATACAGTCGCGCCCATAAGTCACCGGACACTTTTTATTTCTTTCATAACTTTTGACTCATTATCGATTTATGGGTCAACCTCTGATATGGCATGGCATACCCTCCGAGTGTTTGGTATATGCAATAGGTATATCACAGAACTCCCTGGTTGTTGCATAGTGAAGTCGAAATCAATCATTATTTTTTCAACAAAAAAAATTTCTTGAAGGGATTTTTCCTTGAACACCAAACTTTCTGATATATTAGATCAGTAGGAGAGCTACCCAGAAAAACTTTTTGAAGTTGCTGCTCTATCGCACTTTGGCTACAGAGGTGCTTAAAGATAGGTCCCGAAAAAATGGATTTTCGTTCATAGACATGCTAGAGACTCGTTCAAAAGCTCAAAATGATCCTTACCACAATTCCAGTTGATCCCCAAAGTTTGGAAACGATAGCTCCTAATTTGCCCTCGTGGCATGAAAAAAACTTTTTTTTTTCACTTTTTTCACATCACTCAACTTTCGATGTTTAGAGTTCTGAGGGTGATTTTCGTTCAAAAGTCACTCTAGTACACAATAGTTGCAAATGTATGGAATATACGATTCCCAACTTTTTAGAGCTTTTGGATAACTTTCCCGCCCACGGCATTCGAAAATCCGAGGTACATCGATTTTCAACTCAAAAAATGACCATGATATCAGGGGTCTTCCTGACTAATTTTTTTCTGGTATATCTATGTGTGCTGAATCGGAATTTCGATATGAGAGCCCATGATATCACTAATGAAAAAAGATATTATTTATTATGTCGAAAAGTAGCCAATTTTGAAAATTTATTGACCGCGGATTTTCGATTGCCGTTGGCAGGAAGGTTATCCAATTGCTCTAAAAAGTTGGGAATCGTATATTCCATGGATATGCTACCATCGTATCTTGGAATGACATTTGAACAGAAATCGGTCTTGGAACTGTGATCGTCCAAATTAGCCCTGAGGTCAAATTAAGAGCTATCGTTATCAAACTTTGGGGATCATCAGGAATAGTGGTAAGGATCATTTTGAGCTTTTGAACGAGTCTCTAGCATGTCTATGAACAAAAATCCATTTTTACGGGACCCATCTTTGAGCACTTCTGTAGCCAAAGTGCGATAGAGCAGCAACTTCAAAAAGTTTTTCTGGCAGCTCTCCTACTGATCTAAAATATCGGAAAGTTTGGTGTTCAGGGAAAAATCCCTATAATTTTTTGAAATTTTTTTTTTGAAAAAATAATGATTGATTTCGACTTCACTATGCAACAACCAGGGAGTTCTGTGATATCCCTATTGCATATACCTAACACTCGGAGGGTATGCCATGACATATCAGAGGTTGACCCGTAAATCGATCATGAGTCAAAAGTTATGAAAGAAATGAAAAGCGTCCGGTGACTTATGGGCGCGACTGTATATATATTTTAAAAAATTAATATTTAAAAACAATTAACCTATCAATTCTCAGCTTGCCCATACAATCAAGAGTGGGACATGGACATCCACCGCTGTAGAAGATGTGACTCTAACGTCAGTTGTGATGTCGTTTCGGTTTTCGACATTCTGCACACTCTCTCGTTTCTCAGACCGGCGAGGAAGTGTGCAGAATGGAGAGAGTCGAAAGCGAATTGTTATCCCTAGGCGTCAGCGTTTGCTCTCTTCTTGAAGAAGATCGATCTACGTGTCAGCTCCTTGACTTAGAAAAATATGATGATTTACCCACGAAAAAGGGCTATTGGGCATTGGCAGATCTCTCAAAGGAAGCTCACTGTTAGAAGCGTCACTGTTGTAATAATTATCGCAAAAGCATCTGGAATTGGGTCAGGGCCTTGCATGTATCTTTATTTCTCACATTCTCTCTTACGCCATTCTTTGTTGGAATTGAATGGATTGAGGAATGGAGAGAGTCGACACTCACTCCTGAATAGTGTTGGCAATTCGAACTGTATTTGCGACGTCGCAGTTCCAGTTCCCCTCGTCTATTGCGAAATCATGGACGGGGAGGGTAATGCGACGTCGCAAATACAGTTCGAATTGCTAACACTACTCCTGTACTCCCCCTTCCAGACGGTGTACACTCGCTTCGAAGGAATGGTGGGGGCGTGCCTGCAGCCGAATACCGTATTCTCTGCTGACGGATGGAGCTATCAGAAGTTCATTCTAATTCTCAAGTACATCCAAAGCCAACCCGATGTTCGTTCATTAATATTTAACAATATGCAAAAAGTAGATATCCAATATGGTTGCTGTTTTGACTAGTTCTTCTAATCCGAACCATCCCACACAGTAGAATGAATGAGCTTCGAAACAACATCTCTAGTACCGACATCAGCCATGACTAGCAATATTTCGGAAAGATCCTTACGTGAAAATGCTTGAATAATTGTTGATATTAGTTTTCTCTTAAAATCATTCTTGCACAAATACAAATATTTACAGTTCAAATACCCTCAGCAGCCACTTTGTGAGTTTGAGGATATAATTATTTATTGTTGCATCAATAATTAATTTAATTTTATAAATAATTATCTTTGCAGTCTGTGGACCTGGCTTTAATGACTGCCAGAGTGAGTGAGTTGTTTTTAAAAAATATATTTTGTTGTTGTTTTTTTCTTTGAGGTTACGAAAAACAACATTCGGAAACGAAATAGATAGGTGACCGTAGAAAAAATCGAAGCTCAAGATTGTTCTGATGATCATTTCATGATCGCATACTAGAGTGTGCTGCATCAGACAATGATTTCCACAACCCACCACAATCTCCTCCCACTCGAAATGCATAGAGACTCGCCCCAAATGTTATTCAGACCGAAACCAACACAGTGATCACACAACGAGTCTGTGCGTTTAATTAGGATTATCAACCTGTGATCTCTAATCACATATGTAGATGAAATTTTAAGAGATTGTTGAATTATATTTTTCTTTTTTTTTTAATCACAATAAATTGAGGATGCTCTAACGGACTCCTCGCTCAGTCTTCTTCTACGTGTTCTAATGTCTACTTCGTCAATAACAAGTAATGGCTTCAATAAGATAAGCAATTAAATAAATGTCTCTCCTCATTTCGCGCGCTCTTTCGATTCTCTGATTTGTGAGAAGATAGTCCTTCGATCATACAACAGAAGAATCTCATCGAAAGGAAAACTAAGAGCAATCAGCAGCTCAAGTGACAAAAAGCGTGATTAATAGGAAAAAATAGATAGGTGTGTTCCAAAGATATAACACTGCCTGTCATAGCTTCTTCAGATCAATTCCCTCCTATTTCAGCGACTGCCGCAATAATTTCTATCCCCATCCCACCAAGGGCAAATGTGTCCTATGGCGTCCCCTATCCTCGGAACAGCAATGTGAGATGGACCACTTATTTTCAGTGGGACAATTGAATTGCTCGTATCTTAGATGATTCTCACTGGTTCTTGATTTCATTAGTAGTTTCTTTGATATGCTATCATCATAAGTGATGAGAAATCGGCATTCGACTCTCCTCATTTCGCATGTTCTCTTATCTATGACTGGCGAGAGAGCATACGAATTGAGGAGAGTCGGTTCCGATTTGTCATCACTAATCATCATTATATTGAGATTGCATGCGAGACCCCGAAGGCAAATGCATCAAGACTGAGTTCACGAACTGCGAGGCATTCGACGTCCTTGGCAGATGTATCAGAGGCCTCGAATAAGGCAATCAATAAAGTATTTTTATTCATGAAGTATTCTCCGATTGCATGCCTCGCATCACCATGCAACAATTGCTGATTTTCTTGATCCCTGAATCTTTTCTGACAGGAGCACAACTTGTTAGATAGAAGTGCCTGGATATTGTCTAATTGTAAGGCGAGCGACCTCAGAGAAACCATGGAGCGGGCTAAATGAGAAGAACGTTTTCACTTGGAATCTCGGAACGACGATATCATTATCTGAATGTGGAATACTCGAGTAGAGAGATGGAATCGGGGTTCTATTTCCGGCCGTCGTAGGTGCTCCTTCCGTGTCCCTCTCTTTCCCCTCACCACACACAGTGACTCATATTTTACCATCTGTTTTCCCTGACAAAGCATCGTCAAGAACAATTTCTCAATCCGCTTCGTTCCTGGTCTTTATTCCTTTTTGATTCCTTTTTCGGTCGATTTTCCAGCGATACTCGAATATCAGAGCCATTAGCTAGATAATTAAGTGAATTCCAAACATTCTGTGAGACTACATATAGGGTGAAGGGCTGTTAAACTATGCAGAAGAAATAGCCTTCCCCAAGGTATAAAGCTTTATCAAGCAACGCCGGTAATTGTGTGTCAGTACCACCAAGATTTTCTACATCCTACTCATTTTCATCACGAGCAGAACTCATTTGTATCAGAATGTGTTTTAAAAACACTCCAAAACTGGAAACCCTAGACCCATCCTCGTCTTGCCAACTAGTGTTGCCGGATCTAATTGTTCCCTTTTCCATATGCCACCCTCTCTAGTGTTTCTGACAGTCAAGAGAGTGTGCAGAATGGAGAGAGCTTATATTCCATCCCGAATCACTATTACCATCACTAAGAAGGTATTCCGTCCCTTCCCTTCCTCCTCTCGTACCAAATCAGGCGCACAATCAGTCGTGTTATCTCTCTCCCTGTATGCTTGCGCACACAAATCGTCTCCGTCTCTTGTTTCTCCATTGTCTCTCATCTTCCTCTAACCGCCACTCTCTCGATTCCGCCTTATCTCTCACCCAGTCTCTCCATTTCGCCCAGTATCTCGTCCAATGTTTGCCTTCTGAGTCACCTGCGAGGTTGCCTTTCTGTGGAGAGAGCGAGAGCCTTCCCTTCTTCCCCCTCTCCCTTCTCCCCTCAGGTGTGCTATAGTACAACCTACTAATCGAAGCCGTGTACGTTCTGCTTTGGCGATTTATCGATTTTCCGCGCCATTGTATAGAGACGTATTTGCGTGCTCATGACTACAGTAATGAGAAACATCATCCATTGATTGGTGCTGAGACTAATTGCAAATTCTGTCAAATGATCGTTTTAGCGCAATTGTAGTGATGATTTTGAGAACGGTAAAGAATATATAATTTTGTTCCGTTTATCATTCGTAGCCTCCACATCATCACCATCTCCGAAAGCTTTTTCTTCTATCAGCACCGGTTTCGTGAGGTTCGCCTCGAGACCGCCGCCTTTTTCTCTCTCTAGAAACCCTTCCTCCTTTCAACTAATCGATTCTTTCTTGTTCTTCTCCGGTTTCACATACCAGACTATCATTTTTGGGGAATCTTCACTAAAAGAATCACCGACCATAAGCGTTTGTATCTGCTATTCATCCTTCTTCGTCTTTTTCCAGTTCCATTGATGACTCCTTGATTCCCCATTCCTTCCTTCTAACGATTCCTTCCTCCCCCTCATTGATAGGTGCTGCGTGATAAGGGTGAATCACACTCGGAGGCCTAGTCATCCTCTCCATTTTGGGAGAAATGCTCGATGCCGAATCTGCTCTCTAAATTATGCACACTATCTCATTTGTCTGGTCGGAGAGAGATCATTGCGAGATGAGAGAGGCAATCGTCATTCCTTGTTTTTTCTTTTCTGGAGAAGTCCTCGTGCTTCGTCTCTTCTTCCTTTCCATTACTCAGCGCTTCTTGTACATTTATTTTGTCTGGTTCTTCTCTTTGGACGCAACGTGGCATAGAGTACTTCATAATTTCGATTCTAAAATGAGGGAATAATTCAAGAAATCATACAGTTTTGTCTGGATCATCTGAATCCTTCTTCTACCAGTCGATTACTCATCACTTTCTAACCCATTACTTAGATCTCGTTCAAACTGCTGTGATCTACCAAATTCTAATTTATTTTAAAAAAATTATTCTGCTATTCATATTTCCTCATTGGACACGAAATCGATATTGATCGATATTTATTTCCCTTCTTATCTCGGAAAAAAAGAGAAAATCTTTCTTGCGCGATTACATGTTTCTCTCTATTCCAATGAGGTAGAGATTCCTTGACCAAACCATACAAAATAGATAAAATCGTTATATTTTCGTCCATTCCTCCATGCTTTCCACTGAGTCATCGCCTTATCATTCCTCCCCTATCGATTGCCTAGCAGTTTTCCCTTTCTTTCTCACCAAGTCTTCCCCATTTCTCAATGACCGATACTGCCGTACCTCTCTCAATTTTGGTCAAACTTGATTAACTTTCGAATCGCTTTCATATATTTCTCGATTCACACAGAGGAAATCACCCAAAATTCGGTGTGCAAAGTGCTGCCAATGCAGAATAAACTCTCCGCAATACGCTTGCTCTCTCGGCAATCTGAGGAACATGTGATCAAGCGATTTGAGTAGAGCAGAATCCCGATTTGCCATCCCTGGTGCGCAATAACTGCGAATTGATCGGTTCGCAGACGCTCATCCTGATTATTCTTGTTTACGCTATCGTAAAGTTGTCTAAGGCATCGTTCTAAACTGTACAGAATCCCCCCTTTGATTTGATCTCTCCGCTCTCTATTTACCTGCTTCTGCGCGCATTCCTTCACACGCGCATGCGGGCGCCGTTTACCATTCGTCGGCGACTCCTCGTTTACCGTACACTCTCTTCCGTCGTGCGCTCTCTCGATTTCACACGCTATCTCGCTCGTGCTTCCGAAATGAGCGCATCTCTAGCAAACACGGGAAAGTGCAGAGAGGGAGAGAAGGGGAAGAAGGAGGGATTCCAAATCTGTGGACATTAGTTGTTGCTTGAGGAGGAGGAGGAGAGGGGAATGACAGTGATTACAGAAAGGGCGGCCTCTGAGTGAGGGTAGGTCAAGGAAACAGGAATGAGGAGCACGAGGTAGTGATTAGAGATGACACTATCCACAACATTTCGCATTTTTTTCTCGCTCTAACCGATGATAGATTGTGTGCACCGAAGAGTCAGATCTTCACTAGAGATGTCGAAGCTTGTTTCAGATTGTATAGATAGGAAATGATAAATATCTGTATTCTATGGTTTCGGATGAAGCGAAAATCAATATTTATACTCTTTTCAATTCGTTCATGACCATATCTATCAATTAGTCGGAAGTTCCTGAAATTCTGATCCTTTTGTCGTATTTCCTTGTCATCTTAGCTGTTTGTTCTCGTAACTTTTTTTCCGCGATCTCTCGGATTACTAGTGATGTCGGAGTTGTTTGCGTTTTTGTCGCGGAAGTTACTTGTCGTTATATTTATTTGAAAATAGTAATTTGAAATTTTTCAGAAATGCAAATTCAATTGAGTCATCTCGGCGTTCTCGCGACACTCTGTTATCTCGGAAGTTCGTTTATTTATTTTTTTCAGATTTATTGAAAGTTGTAGTTGCAGCGTCAAGCGTCTTTGAAATTGGTAGTATTGATTCTCTCCATTTTGCGTACTTTCGATCTGATATTCGAAAGATTGCGTAGACTGTTGATATCAACGGCTGACTTGTAACAGAAAACAGTTAGGATATTATTAGAATATACTTCTCAATAATGCATTTGAGTGCCCGAGGCTGACGCTCAAGGCCTCCAAGACCCCATCTCTCACTACATCGAGGGACGACTGGGCAACAGACGCATCTTCTGGTGCCCCTCCGGATACGGTAAGTATCGATCCATTGGGATACTTTAGGCCTCTATTGATAGCTTCTATTGATCGATTCCGGATCGCATAGTTTGTCTCTCTATTACGCACACTCTTTTCTTTTATTGTAGAGATTGGAGAGTTCTCTATTAGATCCAGAAATTCTAGATAGTTCAATTTAGGATACGATAGACATCGACAATTGTTTTTTTCTTCCAGGATATCTCGCCTTCTGTCCTCAGCCCACTGACTGGGACAACTACACTTGGTGAGTGGCCGGGCAGCATTATCGATGTATTTTGGAATAAAACTTGATCGGAACCGTACTCCCTCTCTCATGTTGCTGTCTTCTTGTCGGAACTGAGTTTACAAAAGACCACATATCCATGTTGGAACATAATAAATCTAATGCCGAATCGAATAGTAGCACTCTCCATTCTGCACACGCATTCGCCAAACAAGCGTGACAGAATGTGCAAAATGTTCAGTCCGCACTCGCTGACTGCTCCTTGCTGCATCTGCAGCATCCTCTAATCCTTCTCCCTGCTGCAGGTGCTGCACGTGGCCGTATCTGGGCAGTTGGAAGCCGTCCTGCTGCGCCTTCGCCATCCCCACCGGAGCGGTCGTCACCCTGATTCTGGCATCGATCGTACTGCTCATGAGTGAGTTACTGTAGCTTATGGGGGGTACGGTAGGTTACGATAGTCGATAGGATACTGTAGTAAGGGATTATTCGATACTCTCATCTTCGCCTAAATTGTTCTTCTGATCGAGGGAAGGAGTGATTCTTACGGTAGGATGCTGACGCCTCATACTGGCATTTATCATACTTCCCACGAGATAAGGTAGCTATGAGGGGAGCAGAAGAGTTACGGTTCGGTTACGTCAGAAGACAGGTATGCAAAATTTATTATGTATTTTTCTACAAAGGAGATGATCCAGTATTGTTGAGATCCAGTGAGAGAAACCTATATGGAAGGGGTGAAACATAAGACATTCCTAGTGTTTGATCGAAACATTGCGAAAAGCAATTAAATAACCCCACGTCTTTCCAGTGGTCATCGCCCTCTCATGTTGGTGCTGCTGGTGCTGCCCACTCTACCGAAGGCTATATGAGTACGAGGATTACTAAAAGTCATTCGGTGGGGCGCACCAGGCACTACACCATCTACAGTACCCTGACTCATCGCGCCATCCATTTCCCCACATGTCTATCATACTCCCTCCTGATGATACTCTTCCCTAGTCTACACAAGATATTCTAAAGTACCCATCATACTCTACCGTACTCCTCAGGTTTTCCGCTGCCTGTGAATTCCCCGTCTATTATCGATTTTCTCTTTTGATTATCTCTGGCAACATTAGGTCTCATTGCCACCCAAGTTCTCTTTTCTGCTTGCTAACCCGATCAATAATCGTCTCGAGACTCACTAAACACATCGATATACTGTAAGTAGCCTTCATCGATTTCCATCCCACCTTTCCGTGCTCCATTGATCTACGGTGTTACAATCTCTATTTCATCTATTCTCCCCAACTAAATACTTACTCCTGATCGACCTCTACTGATTGTGATACACTATGTGAATTGTTGTTACAGTATCATTCTATGAATGAATGAAAGAGATAAAGTGAATAAAGATATTGAGAAAAAGACAAAATCTTGAAATCGGCAACAGGAAAAAATACAGCTTATTTGATCAGTAAATTTCACGAAATCAGTAAAACTTCTATCTACAAAGCTGATAGAAGAATTGTCAATCTCAAATAAATAAAGTCAGTTTGTGATCGACCGAAGTGATCGGCCATGCCAAACCACATGCCAATATACTACGGTAATACAAATCGCGGCTCGCTCGATCACACTCGCGTGGTGTACTGTTCAAATTTTGATCAATAATCTTTTCTCTTTCAATTATCGGTTTTATTTGCTTGGTAATGCACGATTCCACCTGTCCGGCCTCTCTTTCAGCTTCTTGCACGGGTCTGAGAGAGGGGGGAATTGCTCGAGATCGCGCCCTTCCAATCCATTCATGGTACGCTCCTCTCTCTTTTGTCGCCTGTTTATACTCCTCTCGATGTGCCTCTCTGTCCTCACTCGATTGTGTCACTGCTTCCTCGATGACGCGGCCATCCATCCGTTCCCTCCTCACTAGTTGTTTTTCGCTTACACCCTCACTCTCCTGTGTGTCTCCAACCCCGAACCCCTCTCCAGTCAGAGATCTCCGCCATTCGCATAACGAATCCACCTCTACTAACTTTCCTGTCGGTGGCTCACCTTGGCAAGTTCGAGTGAATAGCGCGTGTATCATCTTGTTCTAGTTTGCAAGGCCTGATCGACCAATCGTTGTCGCTTTTCTAAAACGTTATTTGGAATGGTTTTGAACTGATGCCATTGGTCTGGCCTTGCTCCTCCCCTTCGTCACCCCTGCCTGTTTCCACTCAAGCACCCTCTAGACACTCGCCCATCGATCCGTGTTTGGTGCGAGAAAAAAGGAGAAGGAGGAAGGGAGAGACGAAGAGAGAGAAGGAAGGACAGAAGCCAGAGGATAACGAGAGACTCAGCTTTCCACACTTGTCGCGTGTACTTTTTGATATTTTTTCTCTTTATTTATTATTTAATAATTAAATTGAAGGTCAGTTGCTTCACCACTGTCTGCCGGTCGGTTCGCAGCCTCTTCGCTTCTGACGCCCGAACCATCTTGTGAGTTTATTTATGTAATATTAATATTAATAATATAGGAAATTGCTCACAGCATGTGGTTTTGCTCCACGTGTCGATGTGCTCTTTCTTTTCTTTAGTGGTTTCGTGAAACGAGCGCCCTTTGAAGTTTAAATTCTTGGTCTAAAGCCACGTTCGCTTGCCCATTTCCTTCTGTACTCTCATTCCCCTCCAAAGTCGGCCCTTTCCCCTCATTCGTCTTCTCTTCGTGTTTCGCCTCAATTTCAGCCAAGATTGCCTCTACACTTAGCGCGACTGAGAGAGACAGAGAAGGGAGCAGGAGAGAGGGAGATGGGAGAGAGCCGCAGTGCCCAAACCAGGGGTTTTGTCGTAGGGATGAACAGGAAACGTCTTGAGTATACCTGCAATTAGCCCCCTTCTGTCGCTATCCTTGCATCTTTCTGTTGCCCATTGCTCAAAGCTTTATTTTAATAATATTTATGATAAATCAATAAATTGCAGCAATCAGAGAATGCCGAATCCCGTCGTGATCGAGCCCACCGCCGAGCACAAAGCTACGGTAAGCCATGATTGATTTTTTTGACTCGCATCGACTCTGTATCACATCATTTAAACACCTCTAGTTATAGGAATGACATGAAACTCGCATCCGATTGGTCAACTTGATCGGGTGAATCTCATGGCGAATTCATTTGTGTTGTCCCTTTCAAGAACAGGTGTAGTAGTAAACAGCTCGTGTAAACATAGAACAGTTGATTGGAACTTACGACTTGTTGACTTTGTCCAGATCAAGTTCTGCGGTTACTCCATGACACGAATGCTATTGCTGGTGGTTATTTGAGAGGCGTCAGTTTGTGCTTCAGGCAGGGTTTAACATGCAGGCGATTCAGATAGGAATGATTCTGTCTAGACAGCTATGAGTAATCTAATTATCAATCCGAATGAATATAATAATATAATATGATGAATAACGAATATAATATATACTCAATCTAATCATCCCTCAATCCATCAGGTGATCTGGTTCCACGGACTGGGCGACGTCGGGGAGTCCTGGGCGGACGCCCTCCGCACCATCAGAAACCCCCACGTCAAGTACATCTGTCCCACCGCGTGAGTTCGAGGGTTACGGTGGCTGGAGCTACGGTGGATTGATTGGAGGGATACGGTAGCCCAAGTATCGGAGAATAAATAGAGTTTTGAGACGCTAGGAGAGTCGGTGTTTCTCAGGAATATTGTAGTCAGGTGTGAAATTGCCAATGCGACACATCTACATTTTGCTTCCCTGTGCGTAGGATAGGTTAGAGGGTTTCGTTAGCAAGAGTGAATCATAGCGAAATAGCTGATATTAGCTCGTAATCTATTGCAGCTCCATATTAGATATTAATTATCACTTTTTCAGTGCCACTCGTCAGATCTCCTTCCAGCCCATGTTCCCCATGACTGCCTGGTTCGTTTTTTTCCACTTTTCAGATATTTATTTTGTGATTAATTTAATATTTTTTGGAGGGAGATTTGAGAATCTATTGAAAATCATGTTTCATAGTCATGTTTTGATCGAATGAATCGTCAACTCGTTGATTCATGTGGGAAATCGGGCTAAAAAAAATTTTTAAAAACCAATTCGTCTGTTTTCCGTTCTCTAGTAGGAACCACGAGGATTAGTGTTTTGCAGATATTTTCTCTCTCTGAGAATGCTCACTTCCTTGATCTTCGACTCAATTGATTTCTAACCAATACTGAAATTCTACTACTCACAAATTTACGCGTTGTGATCTCAACAAATATTCTAGATAACTCATTTCGAAGAGATCAAAGATCACCCTCTCCCCTCTCAGGTTCGACATCCACGGTCTGTCGATGAACTCGCGTGAGGACATCGAGGGCATCATGACGGCCACCAAGGACGCCCACAAGATGCTCGATGCTGAGGTACGGTAGATCCATAGGGTACGGTAGCTAGAAAAAAAATAGAAGAATGGCACATGCAGCAAGTACCTATTATCATAGCTTGATCTATTTAAAATATTGTTTTTATCATGAAAGTGATTGATGAAGCACATTAGATTCACTTACAAGAATTCCCTTATTCATCACGACTGTCACTGAATTTATCAAATTGTTCGATCTTAGCGTATGCTACCGTTCCGCTCTCGTCATCATAGCTAGTCAATAATCAACAAACATCACCTACCGTAACCCTCTTTCTCTCTCAGATCGCCGCGGGCATTCCCTCCAACAAGATCATCGTGGGCGGCTTCTCGATGGGAGGCGCGCTCGCCATCAATGTCGGATTCAGGTACGGTATCCAACAGTATCGATTGATTGCGGATACGGTTGACGACAGATTTTAGTGTTGAGCATTGAAAGTTGAGGATTGGAACGAAATTGAGAGGATGTTCAAGGAGCTTATGGGTTTCACCTATTAATCATACCAGTCGGTGTTCTGTCAACATTGCTAGTTGTGGATAGTTCGTTCATTACAAAAATTCAATAGTTCATTTAAAATGAAATACATAAAATTCCTTCATTTCAGATACAAGCAGAAGCTGGGCGGTGTGTGCGCTCTCTCCGGCTTCCTGCTGAGAAGGACCGAGCTGCCTGGAGTGAGTTTCATATTTATTGCCGTTTTTTATTTTGTTTGTATCGAGTCTATCGGATCTATCGGATCATTACGAACTATGTGGTACTTGTGAGGATCATGAGGCATTAAAACATGCATATAGTTTGATAGAACGGTGTTTGGTCAATCGTTGGGGTAGGCTAATAGACTATGTTTAGAAGCTACATCAGAACAGAATTATAAATTCATTCAATCTCTTGAATATCACTAGCTAATGAAACGCAAATGATCCTTTTGCAGCGATGAATTGTTTCCACTCCATTTATGTAGATTCATAGTATGTAGCGACATTGTGAGCTGGATTATGAGTATGAGCCATCTGTATGATGCAAAAAATGTTTTTATTAAATTTTTAAAATAAAAGAAAAACAAAATTATTTATTAATTATTTGCAGACCTTCAATGCGAACCGAGACACGCCGTACCTCTTCGGACACGGCACTTCCGACGAGATCGTGCCCTACGAGTGGGGACAGCTCACCCAGCAGGTATGGTATGGAGGGGGTGACGATTGATGATCAGGGAAGGTAGGGGTACTGTAATTGAGGCGAGAAGTTAGTGTAGGGGTACGGTAGATTACGAACTAGGTAGTTTTCGAGTATGGCAGATCTCTCAACGTTATTTTACATAATTTGTTTTTTGTTGTCATTATGAGCCCCCGCATTTTCTCGAGTATCATCAACCAATGAAACGTCAATATTGCTTGATAAATTTTCGTGTTATTTGCGGGTATTTTTAAAATTATTTTTTTCACAGATATTTTAATGAGTGACGTTAAAATGAAGAAACAAACATCAATTATTACAAGCCTAATGTGTGTTTCAGACGCTGTCCAAGTTCTGCTCGAACGTGGCCTTCAAGTCGTACAACGGCATGGGACACTCCACCTGCCCTGAGGTACGGTAGATGGATTAGGGTACGGCAAAATGTGGTAGGATACGGTAGACGCGGAGATGGTCTAGCTAGTGGAAGGGTGATAACTGCTAGATTTCGCTAGTAAGAACATTCGTCAATTCGATTAAATGTTACTAGGCGGTTTGAAGTTGCAGGAGTCTCCTATAATTGGACATTTTTGCTTTTTTTTAGTGGGGCCGCGCTTGATGTTCTCAATTGAATACAAGTCAGGTGTAGTAGGTAGTATGTGGTTCGCGGATGCAGGAATTTAGGATAACTTGATGCTCTCAAACATTATCGATAGCTTCTTTAAAAAGGCATTTGAAAAAATCTTCACCTTGTTTTGATGTCACTTGGCAAATCGAGGTTATAGGAGTTTAGTCAATATTTTCGTCAAATATTTTTTCGTCAAATAGTCAATATTTTTGCCGTCTATCGAACAAAATTACTGAGTAGCACCTGGCGGTTTGCGGGTGCAGACGGGTCATATCATTTTATAATCTCAGTACTCTTCGATTCACTTCCGCTTCTGTTGCGAAAAACAAAAACAAATGTCTAATTTCAGGAAATGAAGGAGCTGAAGAACTTCATCGAGAATCTCGCCAAGTAGACGAAGAAATCGATAATCCCCCCTCTTCCCCTCGACTCTCTCAATTTCCCATACTCTCTCGCCACTGGGTGAAGTGTAGATTGAGAGTAGTTTATCCCTGGTTTCCCACCGTTTCCTTTCCTGCTTGAACCTCCAAACCTCCATTCACTTTGTTCATTTGGTGTTTCATTCCCCCTCCCCCCCCCCTCTTTCTGTGTATTTCGTATAGGAAGTAAGGTTATCATCAATCGCCCATTTTTGCTCCCCCGTTTCAGTATCTGAATGAGCTACGGTAGATCACTCTGGACCCATCCCTTGTCTCAGATACCGTACCCATGCCTCGCCCCCACTTTGTCACGGTATCGTATTACTTATTGATCGCCAAGTATTGTAACCCACATAGAAACAAAGGCCGATACTCCCACCTATAGATCCCGCTTCTGTATGTTGTATTTTGGCCTTGATTGATCGTAGACAGAGTTGTTTATAAAGTATCGTTTACATTTGGAGATGATTTTCCGCCCACAAGGATGTAATCAAAGTAATACGGTGGGTTACGGTAGGACTCGTCGATCGATTGTCAACCCTTTTATTTTTCACATTTTCTCGCTTTTTCATGTGAATGCGGGAACAGGGAGAAAAGAGGCGAGAGCGCACAGAGGTGCCAGAGTCTGAGGGAGATGTGGTGTTATCTAGCTAGAGAAGAGAGCACGAAGAGGAGGGCAGAGACGCAGAGGGAAGAGAAGGGAGAAAAGGTCCATTCCTCCCCTCTTCTTCTTTTCCTTCTCCCTGTCTCGAACCACATTGATCGATGTGTTGTGGGGGAGAGAAACTGTGCGTGAGGATCCGATCGGGTTGGCATGGTTTGTAATGGGTTTATCGATCGCTAGTGACCTCGATGGTCCCTCTTTTCTCTTCTGTTTTCGATGGCAGAGGGGGCGACTCGTGTGTTCATTCTCTCCTCTCTTTCTCTCTCCCCTCCTCCCCTCCATTTCTCTCCTTCTTCCTCCTCCTAACATGGAACTTCCGTGTTGATTGTCATTCGATCTTGTTGATTTCCCTATTTTCTGAAAATCAACAAGGGTAGTTCTGTATTTCTTCCAACCATTCGAATTGATGGGTTGCACTGGTTTTCTAGTTATGTTTCACCGATGGTAGAGATACAGAGCGCATAGTGCACGTCGTTCTATTGGCAAAACGCCAAGTGCGCTTTCGTGGTGAGACCTTTGCGCACTCTCTCGCATTTGCATGCTCTCTCGTCATTCCCCTTACCGATCTCTCCTCTCTCGCTCACCCCATGCAAAACGCCGTGATAGTGTGAAAAAATTTTGCCTTTGATAACATTCAATACTCCAATTCAACAATTATCCCCGAATGGCGTCACTATCATCAGTATTTATGCCTCTACCAAATGATTCACGTGAAGTCCAGAGGTTACGGTAGAATGTTTCTGAACCATCCATCTTCCCTATCTTTGCTACGGTAATCTGAAGGACACACTTCCACTTTTCCATTTCTCGCCCGCCATCCTCCTTATTATTTCTCAATTCCCTCTCATTCTAAGATTTTAAGACATTTAGGGTAAAACTGAAGGAAGCCATTTAGGATAAAATCTTGAATCTTGCCTAGTAATGACGCAATAGCTCAGCCTCATCTCTAGTATGATGGGGTCTGAGTGGTGGGGGATATTCTACGTCATATCTCCCCCATTTCCGCATGAGCCCTATCCCTCCTCTTCCTCTTAGACATCACAGTAGACACGAAGCCTTGCGTAGTGATGACGCAATCAGCATCGATTTGTGGACTGGGTCTTTCGTTTTTGCTCATTTCCGAGTTCTTTCTTACAGATTTGATGTCTTCTTCTTGTTTGTGGCCACTGAAGCAAAATTACGTGCTGTTTCGAGATGATGCTTGAAAGTAACTCAAAAGAGGAAGCCATGGTGACTTTCCCCATTCATTCCCCATCCTCCTCCTCCTCACATTTCTTCGCCTTTTCTTGGGAAACCTCTGATTGCGAGAGTATCCTTAGGCTCGGTGATTATTCCCTTTTTACTCATTAAAATAAGTGGAGAAGAGAGCGCACGGAAGCAGAGACTGATAAAGAGAGATAGAGAGAGAGCATTAGTGTAGCCGTATTAAATAATAACTCTCTCCATATTGCACACTCTCTCGTCGTTTTGACAGACTAATCGGCCTTCTATCCAGCATGGTTCCATCGCGACCTTTCCTTAGTCATCTGCGAAATTAGAGAAGTCAGGCATCCTGGAAGCCGAAATCAATCCCGAGTAGAGAAGCCAGAGAAAGACTATCTTCGTCTTCAATGCTCTCTCGTTTCTCTGACTGAGAAGAGAGATGGAGACTACGGTAGATGAATTATCCCCCTACTTTCTCTCTCGAATTGCCATCTCGCCGAGATTGAGTCCCTTTCCTCTCTTTCAGGCGTTTTTTGAGCGCGTGTTTCTCTGCACTCTCTCCTTTCCCCCTGATCTCTCTCCTTCTCTGACCAACGAGAGACAGTGTGCTGAATGGAGAGAACATGGCGGATGAGGGAAGTAAATCTCGGAAATCTGGCGAGATAGATACTAATGAGATGTGTTGGAAGAAAGAGGAGTGAGAGAGGGGGAAGGACTACGGTAATTTCCATTCATCCGAATCACGATATTTGTGCGTGATTTTCTGACAGACCCCGTTGCATGTAGCCTCTTGCCCGTAGAATTTTGAAATCGTTGACAGCCCTCAGTGTTCGCATCATATAAATATGATCAATTTCATTCAATATCGATTCGTGTCCCCATCGCTAACAAACATTTTACAGTATTCTCGCAGGTGCTACACCTCGGCTGGGTACAGTATCGTCGTCGTTCCGGGAGTAACGGCTGATTCCGTTTCCGGTCGAACTTACGGCGGTTAGTGACGAGTTGAAATGGACGATCGTCGCTGCACGCTGTCTATCTGGCTGATGGCGCAGGACGCCATCAGGAAGGCCGTGCTGTACCACCACAATCAGTTGTCGGTAAGTCTGATGGAAATGAATGATTGAATTGTCGTTGAAATTATATTGAACAATGACAAGAGTTGACAACACGCTCTATCATACACGGACAATTGCCTATTTAACGTTCGTCTAGTTTTTGTTTGTAAAATGAAAATAAAATAATAATATTGCAAATATAACACTCAATTAACGATATTCTTTCCCAGGCAGCCGACGTGGAAGTGCAGGCGGATCTTCGAACTGCGATCTGCACCAAGATCAGAGATTACCCGGGAGGGACCTTCTCTATTCGGACCCGCAATGTGAGACATTCACCTTCACCAATCACCCAGACCTACCGTATCCAGACACCCGACGTGCCTTCTCGCTCGCTGCAGACAGTGGTCGCGTATCGGGCTCCGGCAGCGCCTGGGACTCGTAGGGAGGCGCGTGAGCAGCGGAGGCGTGAAGCGCGTGAGGCGCGAAGACATGCGGCGCGTGCTCGCGGCGACCACACCCACACACTTGCCTTCTTCTCTTACGATGTGAGTGTTGCCGAATCGAATGTTAGCTTTCTCCATTTTGCACACTCTGTCAGAGTAGACACATCACTGCTGAGTAGTAGCGTCATCGTCATCTCTTCTTCAGACGGACGTCTCCGAGGAGGAACCGAGCGAGGCGGAGGAGGCGCGGCCTCACGCTACTGACGCGGCAGTGGCGCGACGCCGCCGCGTCCGTCGCTCGCTCATCCGCCGCATCTCGTACTACCCGCCGAAAGCACCAGATCAGAGGCAGATCAGACTGGACTTCGTGAATCTAGAGCATGGAGCTGATTTCACACCGGTTAGTCATCCATTTTTATATTTGGAATGTAATTGAATTATCGAATATGACACAACTGAAATCCTTTGTATACCAAGTGAAACTCAATTAATTCCCTCACCACCATCTTGCAGCCCCTGAACAGAGAGGAGTTCGAGGAGACAGGAGCGATCAGTGGCATGGACAGTGACTTCCAGGAGGAGGATGAGGTAAGGGAAGAGAGATCAAAGATCAATCTACAAAACCTAGGAGTTCAAACTACAGCGATATCTATCGTACTTTGCAAACAAAACCGAACAAGTGAACAGTTTTGTTTATTTTTGTCTCTTTTTGAAAGTCGCGCGTGACAAACTTAAAAATTCTAATTTTTGTTTCTTATTTTTTGTCCACCCGATTTGCCGGAATCGATCGGACATGTCACGGTGAAATATTTCTTTAAAGTGGAGAAAAACGAGAGCTCTAAGTCAGTGATTACGGTAGGTAGGTAGATAATTTCTACCGTAATCCCTAGTTTATTTTCAATTTTCATTTTTTTTGCTCTCGTTTTCCCAAAAATTAAAGGAATATTTCACTGTGACATGTCCGATCGATTTCGGCAAATCGGTGTGGACAAAAATAAGAAACAAAAATTAGAATTTTTAAGTTTGTCACGCGCGACTTTCAAAAAGAGACAAAAATAAACAAAACTGTTCACTTGTTCGGTTTTGTTTACGAAGTACGATAAAGCTATCTAAAGATCAAAGATCAACATAAGTTAATCAGGCATTTATAGACCTGGAAAGATCAAAGATCAAACTGATGAGAGTTGAAAACGGTGAATACACAATGCTGGGTGTTGATGTCAGTTCCAATACAATCTGAATCCAGGAATCTCCTCCTCCCTCTCGACCCTGCACTCTTCCCACCAGAGAAGCCATTCAGAGTGTGATGAACGGATTGGGAGAAGGTACCTCCTTAGCCATTCTTACAATACCCAGAAGTTCTAGTATTTTATCTCTCGAAGAAATATACGTTTGTCATTTCATCCATTCACAGACTGTGACATTCATTGCTATCACTCACTTCGATTACATATCCATTTTCCTCAGCCGACGTCCGCCTGGAGTTCTCTCCCACCACCACGGCCCGTGACCTCGTCCAGTCCCTCTCGATGGCCACGCCCCCTCCTCTCGCCCCGCCTTCCTCCGCTGCTGCGGCCGCCGTCTGGGGCCTGGGAGTGGGCGCCGTGGGCGGAGCTGCGCCCATCCGCGCGCCTGACGCGGACGCTGCGATGTGGCGCGCCACGGAAGCCGCGTGGGACGCGACACCAATCGCCGAGTTGCCGCCTCCGCAGCCAGCGATGGTATTACTATCTTTGTAATATTTTAGTAATGATTGAATGCTGAATCATTGAGTATCACAAGTTTTTGTAGTTGTAATACTATAATTACAGTACCTCATGCTACAGTTTCCCTTTCAGCAGACTCAACCGGCATTCGTGTTGCACCATGCTCCCGACAGCATCTTGCCAGAGGATGAGGACTTCGATCCCATCGTGCAGTGAGTCCGGTTTAATTTACCAAGTTTGGGTATTAACCGACTGATGATGGGAATTCGCCCCTAAAGAAATTCCAAAGCGATAAATCCATCTACCCTCATCTTCCCGTTCTCAAACTAGTCATACGAAGAAGAACAACGGCCGATAAGAACAATACTACAGATTAATGAAAAACTATTCTCTCTTGTCAGAGCATATTAGTGGCAAAACGACTGTCATCTTTCATGTAAGAATGTTCGATTAATACCAGTAGCTGACCAGTGGCCATTCCAGACGGATGACCCCTCACATCTCCGACCAGGAGCGACTGGGCGAGGGCGCCGTGCTCAACGCCATCTTCGGTCGGCGTCGCGCTCAGCCTCCTCGTCCTCTCCATCCGATGGCCATGGCCGATTTCCTGGGTGCCGCGTGGGCTGCGGCTGCAGCCGCGCCATCACGGCCGCGGACTCCGGCGCCGGAGCTGGCGCCCGTGCCGACCGCAGCGGCGCCGCTGCTGCGGCAGCTGTGCGCCGCGATGGTCGCCTCCGGCCGCTATCCGGAGCACGTAGTGGAGGCGTATCTGGCGGAGAGGGAGGCGCGGGCCGGAGGCCCGTCGCCCGCCTCTTCCGCCCTCCACTACGACTCGCTCATCTTCCCGGCGGAGCGCGCCCAGTACCGCGAGCTGCACGCGGCCGTCGAGCGCACGCTCGACATGATGGGCTGGCGCGTGACCGCGCCCCAGGCGCCACAGGTTGCGGTTGCAATAGTGCAAGAGGCCCCTACGCCCACTCCACCGGCTCCCGTCTCCGAACAAGGCACCTCCGACATCCTCATGGACATGCCGCTAGTCGAGGTGAGACGATTACCGTAATCTTGTGAATGATTTATTAGTTTCCCTTCCCTGACCTTATCTGGTGTCCTCGGGATTTAGTAGGGGCAGATCTTGATCTTCGAGGGCGGGAATAGATTCGTTATCTCCCTTCTATCTGATTTGTGACTGTTGATTAGAACAGACTTGGGTCTCTGAACGCGAGCGAGTGTGCAGATTCGAGAGAGTCGATCTATCTGGGCCAGATTTGGAATGATTCGCAATGAAGAGCTTTTATCTGACGAGCGAGAGAGCGTGTGGAACGAGGAGAGTCTGCCCGCTCTTCTGGAGGGCCCAGATGCTCACATATTGTATAGGGGAAGGAAGGGAAGGAGGGTCGACCCGAGATAAGATCTCGTGGATTCCCAAGGATTCCCTCCCTCTCTCCCTTCTCTGGTGCCAGCTTCCGCCGCCTGGTACCAGAAATTGCGTATGAGTGAGGTAATGGGCTGGCACCATTGGTACCACATCTGGTAGTATACTTACCAAGCGTCAGATTGCCTGGTATTGACGCAATATTTCTCCTGGCGCCACTTCCCGTCGTGCGATAACCCCTTCAAAGGCAGCGATTCTCTAGCGATAAGGCAAATCGATCGTCTCCATATTGTTCAATCTTTACCTAGTATTTCCGTAGCCTCGAGACTAAGTCTTCCACTGTGACGCACCCCATCTATTTTCCCCTTCCTCAGCCTCATCTCCGGAAATTGGGCGCGCCACCTCGGTATTCTTACTCCGGTGGGCTGCATTGCCTCAATTTGGCCGCACAGTGGCGCGCACTTTCAGACCAGGCGGCGCCATCCGGTTTCCGGCTTCCGCGCGCGATTTTACGCACCCACGCGGTAGTTGCGTGAGAGCGAGCGTAAGAGGGGGGGGGAAGAGGAGCGGATGGGAGGAAACAGGTATACGGTAAGCGGCTCGTCGCGCCGCTCTCTTGTGCATTCGCCCTCCTCTTACGCTGTCAGGCATCGAGAGGGGGCGGACGAGGAGGAGGGCGCACAGAAGGCAGACGGTGCGAGAGATCACACGAAGGGAGGAGAGTACGCCTGGGGGCAGAGAGAGGGAACCAGTCTCTCCCCCTCTCTCTCTTTTTCTTCTTCTTCTTCTTTCGCCCCTCTCTTCCTCCTCTTCGATTCGCGTGGCCCCCTCCTCACTGGAATTATCGATTGATTCTTTGCTGCAGCCGCGAGGCGCGCTGCTGAGGCACTGCGGCTCCAGCCGCTCGATAATTCGCGCTTGCACGGCCTTCATCACCGCCTGGCACTACCTTCTCATTACTGTTCTCTCTCTCTGATCGATGCGCTCTCTCGTCTGTCTCTGACTCTCTACTGATCTCTGTCTCTACAGTACCTGCCACAGCGCACATTCCATCACTCAGAGATCTCGGGTTTCCATCACCATCTATTTTGCCTGAGACCCAATGCACGAGATATCCCTTTAAAGTGAGCGATAATGTAATCGACGATCCTTGAGTACCTGATGTTGATCTTGATTTTGTTACATCTTGTCGACTAGACTGTCCCTCATAATCTCTCGTGATTCTCGCTCTCCCTCAGATTCGTAGCGTCATCAAGACCTAATATAGTACACAATATGCATTATTTACCATGCCTTAACGTCTATCATTGCCCTTCTTCCTCCGCGGCCTTTCATACCGTTCGTGAAACCTATCCCTCCTCCACCTTATCTCGAATGAATCACATCGCGGAGCCGCGCAATTGATCACCAGTCCCTCGTCGTGCGGTCGATGGTGTGCATTGGTAATCGTCGCTTGTTGATATTTTGACAGCGACGGTGACTGGGGGCGGAAACACTCGTGTGTCCGTGCGGGGGTCGTCTCGCTCTGTTGTTGAGGGAGGGAGTGGTGGTGCTTTTGTGTTGTTGCCCGAGACTACGGTAACTGCCTCTCAGTATTGATCCGGCGCTCGCTCGCTACCGTAATCCTTTCCACTTGGGACCACTCTTCTGCTGCGCGCAATCAGTCATCCGAGAGAGCGTGGCTATCGAGGAGAGCCGCGAGCTAGACGAGAGAGCATGGCGAGGCGTGAGAGACAAAGAGCGAGGGAGCCTCTGCTGCCAGCCTGCTTAAATAGAGGTGATGAGAGAGTGCGTGAAGTGAGGAGCGTGCTAGACGAACATCGGAAGCGAGAGAGTACGACTACTCGAGAGACGTGCGCGCAAGCGCGCTCCGTCTCTGCTCTGTCCCCACTCTCTCGTATTCTCTTACCGTCTGCGCCCTCTCCACTTCACACACTGTCTCTCCCTCTCCACTTTGCATCTCTAATTTCATTCCCTCGCTATTCACTCTGCGTCTCTGTCCTCTCCCTCAGCTGATGATGGCTCTCCATTCTCTCCCCTCTCTCTCCCTCTCTCTCCTCTCCACTAGAGGAGACGGGTTCTGTGTGAAGGAAGAAGAAGAAGAAGGGAAGGGGAAGGGGGAAGGGAAGAAGAAGAAGAAGAGGGGGAGTGTACTACGCCCTATATCGATCGGGTGGTGCGGTCGTCGGGGTCTCCGGACAGACGCTTCATGGGCGTGAAACACACATCCCAGAAGCGCCAGCTTAGCGTCAGGTTCCGCCACCTTCAGCGCTTCCAGAAGCTCACTCTGATTGACAATATCTAATTATCGTTCATGATTAGTTTTTAAAATGCGATGAATCGTGTTCTAAATCGTCCTTGATCTGCTCCGTTTTTATTGATTTTCCTATGTGACACTGGCACAGAACTTGTGGGCGATCGAGTTTGCCAATGGAGTGAAGGGGGAAGAGAGAGAGAGAGAGAGAGAGAGAGAGAGAAGGGAAGGGGAGATAGGAAGGAAGGAGGAGAGTAGTGTGCCTGTCTATCGATCGTCTCTCTTGGTTGCGCTCTTCTCCAATCGATATGCCCCTTGGGTCCCGCGACCGCCTAGATTACTGTATTGTAGACCTCGGACGAGTTCCCGCCGACGTTCACGAACCGAGCGCGCATGAAGCGACAGAGGCAGGCGCGTGCGGCCAGTGCAGCCGCGACCGCTGCGGCTCACGCTGCAGCCGCAGCCCATGCGGCCGCCCAGCAGGCTGCCGTAGCTGCAGCACAGCAGCAGACGCAGCAGCAGATGCCGGATGAGACGTCACTGAGGTAAGACTTTCAGAGGGCAATCAAGATGATATTGCAAAACTGAGTCATTTATTTGTCACTGTAGATATCATTAGGCATCTTCGAAATATGTCCTGCGGCTACCAAATACAAAGTAAATATCACCCAAATCCAACCTATCAATTGATACTGTGCTTGGCATTTCGCTTTTTATTGATTTGTTAGAAGGAAAAGACCATGCGATATCATTATGAGTTTTCCTAATTTATCTTGATCTTAAACTGATTCCCTTTCAGTGTCGCCGGACCCTCCTCGCTCTCCGCCTTCGACGAGCACGAGCATGAGCGTCGGAAGGCGCGACGTGTCGTCGCCGCCACCATCGATGAGGCTGTCGCCGCAGCACTCACGCCTGCGGCTGCACCAGCCGCGTCGGACGCTTCGCCTTCCGCCTCCGCCGCGACCACACAGCGCGTCCTGGGCGCTGTGCCGCAGCTGCATCACAACCTTACCGCAGCTGCAGCTGCGGCTGCTGCATCGGCCGCAGCCGCCAGCCAGTCGATGTCCTCGGTGCACGCCTCCTCCTGCCCGTGTGTGTACTGTCCGTCGGCTACGGGTCAGCACAGACACCGCCTGACCCTCCCCTCCTCCTCCTCCTACACTCCCCTGTCTGCAGCCACCACCGCTAGCAATACTCTTCGTATTCTGGAAGGGTTGCCACAATATTCACTTGAAGAGGCCGCCAGAAGTGCTCTGACACCGGAGTTGACCGCTAATGTGAGCGATTTAAATATTAATCAGGTTTACATTTAGGACTTTTTATGAGTACCGAAAAAGTAGGTTACGATGGGTAGTTGCACGTGTTGCGAACATGTGCGAATGATCGTGTTCTTGTTGCAGTTTACTCCGTCAGCAGAGTCCATCTACCTGCATGCACTCCTGCAGCAGCAGCGACAGCGACAGCAGCAGACGGCTATGCTGATGCAGCACCAGCAGCAGGTGCAGCAGCAGGTGCAGCAGAGTATGGACCAGCTGCGACGACTGCAGCAGCTCCAGCAGGCGCAGCAAGCCGCCGACCTGCAACAGCAGCTGCAGAGGCCGCAGCTACAGCAGCGAGTCCCTACGCCCGCCACCACCACGGTGAGCATCGCAATGAGTGTTTCACTTATTTTTATCCAAGCAGTACTCAAAAACGAAGTTTTTGGTGCCAACTGAAAGCATGTAAAAGGGATGCGCGAAACTCATCTCTATTCGTGCTTGATTAATTTCATGTGTTAGGCTTCCTTAAATTCTGCCGTGCTAAGCGGATAGAAACCCCTCCCTTATCACAGACTTCCCATCACATGTTGCTGTTATCGTTGAGAGAGGGGGCACAACGTGATAACCTCTTACTACCTAGACTCTCTCCATATCTCCATTTCTCTCGCCTCTCTGACCTTCTAGAGGATCATCCTATGGTCGGAAAGCAGCTCAGCGCGCTCTTTCCTGCCCCCGGTCTCTAGGCGGCTCTGCCAGGTTGAGATAGTGTGACAAAAGGAGAGAAGTCACATGGGGGGGGGGGGGGGGGTACTGTCGACGAGAAGGAGAGGGGAGAGGGAATAGGAAAGAAGGCAGACTAGAGAGCAGAGGGAATGAGGAGAACCAGCAGACAGGCATGGGGTGATGGGAACTTCTTCTCGTACACTGACTGAAGAAGAGGAGGCTCTTCCGGTTTCGTCTCTCTGACCCCCTGTTTCTTCCCTATTTGGGATCCGTCTTCCGTTAGCACACATCAGTGTGTTCCTAGTCGGCTTCCCTTCCTTCCTAGTCTCTTTCCACCGCTGAACGAGCATCATCATCCTCTTAGCTGCTCCACAATGATGGGTCTAGGCTTTGTGAGTTACCGTAGCTAGTTCTTGGAGTTCGGTGGGTCAGGTTTGAGTTCAGTCTGTCACACTCGATATTTGCAGCCGGCGTTCCCGCGACTCGAGGGACTTCCCTACTACTACACCTCAATTCCGTACCTCACCACGCAACGTGAGTTGTTTTTTCCACGAAAGTCTGAGTCTAATATCTAGCTTCCGACCATCACAACACATTGTATCATATTTTTCTCATGTTCATTGAAGTGATAGTACGAAGTTTTAATTGCAGTAACAGTAGTTCTATTCAACCACTGATGGCTTTATTGTAGACAAAATGTATACTGCGCAGTCATATATGAGCGTGACAAATGATTGATTGATTATGGAGTTCTGTCTATCCTTTCAATCGTCTACCTTTACCCGATCCCTACTTGCAGCCGCCCCCTCCTCTTTCATTTCTCCCTTCGTCGACCTGCCCGATACAAGCCAGACCGTCGCCAGAACACACATGTTCACCGTGAGTTGAACCATATTTTATTTGTAATTATATGAAGCCGTTCGCGGACGTCGATTTGGCCAAAATCGTTTTCTTCGATAAAAATTTGTACAAAAAGGGTCAAAATGGCCAGAAATCTCGCGAACCCGAACATAATTTCACGCTCGATCGAATGAAATTTTGGGCAAGTCTGTGTCTTTTTTTATTTTCCGAGTTATGACCGTTTTTTTGACATTGGCGTGTGGGGCCAAAAACCCAAATAGAAATGAAAGAGCACATTTTTCTGATCATTTTGGTATATAGAGTTAAGGGTTTGACATCAGCCTAAGCATAGTTATGGTCAAAAAACTGTTTCTCAACGCAGGATTCAGATGCCACACCTGCATGGTCGACGTTGTAAGCGTTTAGAACTTCTTCCTGGAAGTCCCGGGTTCGATCCCAGTTGGTGCGGGACGTTTTTTACAGAATTTTTGAAAATGGAAATTTCCACCCTTTTGAGCTGACTAGATGGAAAAATGAAATTTCAAAAAATCTGCAAAAAACGTCACGCACCAACTGGGATCGAACCCGCGACTTTCAGGAAGAAGTTCAAAACGCTTACAACATCGACCATGCAGGTGGGGCATCTGAATCCTGCGTTGAGAAACAGTTTTTGACCATAACTATGCTTAGGCTGATGTCAAACCCTTAACCCCATATACCAAAAAAATTCTGTTCGGGTTCGCGAGATTTCTGGCCATTTTGACCTTTTTTTGTACAAATTTTTATCGAAGAAAACGATTTTGGCCAAATCGACGTCCGGCCGTACCGGGATTCAGAAGGCTCAGATCGAAAAACGGAAAAAGCCATTCGATTCAGAATCGAAAGTTACCCCTGGGGCCAATTTTTGAGCATTTCGGAACTTTTTGATGTTCCAACCACTTGTTGATCCTAACGCGAACAGCCTCATATATGAAAGACAATCTGAGATTTTGAACAAATATCTGCACATGCCTGGAACTAGGGGCAAAAGTCGATTCGAGGGATTAGTTCCATATTTGCACAGGAGGTAGTGCTCGGTGAGGTAGGCAGGTTGACCACCTTGGGGCTGACCGCGACGCGTCCGCAGCGCGTTAGAGCGCGCGAAATTCGAATTTTGACGAATTTTGAAAAATTAATTTCTTGCTCAATTCTTCTCCAATTGCTTCGAACTTGGTACCAACATCATTTGTTGAGTTGTGTATAATCTATGAAAGTTTCAGCTTCATGGCGAAATTACAAGATCAAAAATTGATTTCACTCGCAAATATTAACGCATACCCGGGGGCATATTTATTATTTAATAATATGTTAGATATTTTAAATATGATAAATAATGATAACAAAAATCGATTTTTTTGCGTACCGGAGGGGCGAATTTTGAGAAAAACTGCTTTGGGTACTGCAAATATTTGAATTTCTTCGTTTTGACGGAGACGGCAACTCTGTTATTTTCGACCACCCTCCGGTCACGTGCCCCCCAGAATGAAAACAGCAGGCCCATACTCGAGTATGTTGGGTACATTAATTCCATATTTCACAAAACTCAATTTATTTCACGATGCTGGCTGGCAGTTAAAATACATGTAAAATGTTCGAAAACTCATATCTTCTCAACCGAATTAGATTTGTTAGATATATTAATTGCGTTACTCAAGTGGTGCCCTGAGGCACTAAATCTAATGTTATGATTGGATTTTGCATAGTGCTAAAATCAATATTTAAAATTTATTTTTAGTTTTTGTCGATCAAAATTAACTGTATTTAAAAACAGCACGCGCTCACCATGAGCATATTGTAAACCTCATGGGCATGCATCGAAATAATACAAAGATGGACTGATTATAGACGTCGAAAATTGAAATACGTTCAAATGAAGTTGCTCTACTGAGGGGTCCGAACATGAATTTGTTCACAAATGCTTAATTTTCGCGCAAACCAGTATGATTTCAACATCAGCCAACGTTTTTGAAACAATAGAGTCGATTGACGTTGAAAACACCGCATTTCGAACGTATCTGAAAAAAATATTTTGGAGATAGAAAAACGATTTTTGTTATCATTATTTATTCATATTTAAAATATCTAACATATTATTAAATAATAAATATGCCCCCGGGTATGCGTTAATATTTGCGAGTGAAATCAATTTTTTATTTTGTAATTTCGCCATGAATCTGAAACTTTCATAGATTATACGCAACGAATGAAATGATGTCCATGAATATAGCTATTTATTGGTACCAAGTTCGAAGCAATTGGAGAAGAATTGAGCGAGAAATTAATTTTTCAATATTCGTCAAATTTCGAATTTCGCGCGCTCTAACGCGCTGCGGACGCGTCGCGGTCTGCCCTTAGGTGGTCAACCTGCCTACCTTACCGAGCACTACCTCCTGTGCAAATATGGAGCTAATCCCTCGAATCGACTTTTGCCCCTAGTTCCAGGCATATGTTCAAAATCTCAGCGTGTCTCATATATTTTTTTGTATCATGAAAAATAAAATAAATAGAATTTTTTGAGTAGAATCTGCTGCAAGCGCATAAAATGGGTCGATTCTGACAACTCTAGAGAGCCTCTCTACATTCTTTTGTGTGGGTGTGGAGTGAACGGAGCGAGTGAGAAACGTGCGCGTTTACACTAGAGACGGCGGTTGTTTGATGATCGATGATGTCATCTCGACGCAATCGATGACGGCGGAAAATGATAGATATGTATTTTTTTAGCACATCAGCGACGCACTATTTCAGGCGGCCACGGCGCAGGTGACTTCTGCGCTAGCTGCAGCTGCAGCGGCCGCAGCCTCGGCGACGACCGACATGGCGACTCCCACGACCGAGCAGGTGCTGCAGCAGCTCATGCAGCAGCAGCAGTACGATAATGTGGCCAGGAGGGAACTGCACGCGATACGTGAGTACCGTAACTTGGTATCAACCTACAGTATTCCAACCACTACTCAACCAGTAGCATTATTGAACCGAATATGACTGTTGCCCATCTACAGTAATCATACCATAATCTCCTAAATTCGAAATACATTTCGACGGGAGTTTCTGGACCTTTGTTACTTGTTGCACTGATGAATGCAGCAAATAAAATCTCCAGTAATTCTACCTTATTCCGGCTCAAGTAATATCCAATGTACTGTTTCACTCTTTACCTTTTCAGTCTCTGCTGGTCTTCCTCAATCGGGTGAAGCTGCACCCATCGGAGCTGCCCAGAGGGACATCGAGAAGTTCTCAACCAATTTCACGTGGGGCGCACGAGAGGTATTACTCATCAATATTGTTTAAATTCGAGTAAAATATTGACGAATTCTTCATCAACTTCAATTATAAAATATAAAAAAATAATTAATTAAAGGACGACGACGTGGATCCATGCACAGTGTGCATGAGTGAATTCGAGGAGGGCGAGCAAGTGAGAGTACTGCCCTGTCGCCACTCGTTCCACGTTCGGTGAGTGGTTGATCTTTGATCTTTGATCAATTCCTGATCTCAACTATATCTCAACTGCTATTTTGTCATAATATTTCAGAGACGTATAATATCGTTGCAAACTTTGCATCTCTCCTGGACATCACTCATTCCTCTCTTCCAGTTGCATCGACCGTTGGTTGACATACAACAAGAAGTGTCCCAACTGTCGCGTCGACCTCGACCAGCAGGCTGCGACTGCTGCAGCTGCAGCCTCCGAGCCAGCTGCCGTTGCACCCGAACCCGCTCTCAACGTCGCTGAGGTTGGTTGCGAGTGCTTAAGATAATCATTTACATAATATATTGATTAAATAAATCATTCAGATTGACGCTGCGAATCTGGTCCAAATCCCGCGTCTCAGCTTCCCGGAGACTATGAGGCCTGAGATGGAGAGGATTAGAGCGGCCACCATGTCTGCCATGTCTGGCTCTTTGGTGGGTCTTTGATCTTTGATCTCGTGAGACTGCGAGGTCATTGACTACAATTCCATATTTATTGATTGATATTATACACGTAACGGTAGAATATAAGTCTTTGAGAAGAGGGTTGAGCTTCGAAGAACCGATGAAACATGCTTCCTGATCGCTATCGAGGAAATGTTTTCTACGGTGAAAAAACATTTCCATTATCTAAGTATGCATTTTCAGTCTGCCTTCGATGACGAACTCATCTACCATCCTCCTCAGGCGCTGTAATCTGTGATTCAGCAAATTCGCCTCCTCTTTTCCCCTAGATAATCTCTACTGTGAAGTTTGACAATGAATATTGCCCGTGTTTCCAACAACTCGATCCATACTTCCTCCTTCCTTCTTCACTACCGGTGTTCCTCCACAACCGTGTACCATTTCTTCCTCTTTTCCTTCTTATCCATAGGCGCAGAGTATATGCCTCAATTCTCACTTCTCTTTGTCATTGCTACGCCCATCCTCACAGCGATTCAATAATAATGCCTCCCGCCTCCCGGTTAGACGCCCCCTTTGATCTACCCAAAACCCCCCACTAGCCCACTCCGCCATACCTCTCTCGCTTCTTTGCTGATGAAGCCCGCTAGTTTTTTTCTATTCTCTCCTCGTTACCGTACTCCTCCCGTTTCCTGTCCCTGACTCCGGGTCAATCATATTTTTTGTATAAAAAGAATAAACAAAGCAAAAAAAATGTTTCTGAATTTCACTGTTACTTCTTCTCCTCAGTCGCTTCTTGTCTATGTAACGAGCCGATAAATGATTTTGATGCTATATCTTATAATAGTTCAACTCGTTCGTACATCTTATCGTTCATGCATTTGAGGAGAATGCGTCGAAACGAAAGTGTACACGTTATTACATATTTGATCTCCAACTGCTGAATGAATGATCGCCGGGAGATATCAACAGTATCCATTCAATATATTCGCCTTACTCGTTCTCAGTTATCCTCGAGTTTCGTCACGATTGTTTTCTGTCTAACCTGGTGAGTACTTGGGAAGTAGGTCACGGTGGAATGGTAGTCTCTCCCGTTGTATTCGACCTTCATTTGACACACATACACATCCCCCGTCCCCCCTCATGTCCTTCCCAATGCCAACTTCACGAGGGAAAGTGAGATTGAAGAGAGTGGGAGGAGGAAGGGGAGAGAGAGACGAGGGATCAACTCTCACCCATACCGGCTCGCTTGATATTTTCAAAACAGCCCGAGAACCACGAGCGGTGTAGAATTCTATACCGTATCCTCCGTATCCATGCCGATCTCACAGCAGTCTTGATAGTAGTGGCTGCCATTTGCCTTACGTAGGTAAAACTCTTCCGGAACAAGAAATTGACTATGTTATCGAGCGTAATTCATCCATGGAAGATTGCGTCATCGATTGAGGTCGAGACCTTGTGAGATGCCCTCTCTCCTGTCCGAAATGGGATAAACACGAGTGACCTGCATCTCATAGCATGAGTCAAGGGGCGGGGTCAACTGTATTCGCCCCTTCACCCCTTAGCCCCCGTCCCTCCTTTCCCTTTTACTGCTCCTCCCCTGCCTTACTTTGTAACTCATTCTGGTCATATGTAAGAGGATCTATTCTTCCGCTTAATTATATCAGATATAGATAGCCATATCCAATGCTTCGATCATTCAAACTTACTTGATTGCCTCTTCGTTGTCCTCATATTATTCGGATTTTCTTTCAAGACTTCGCAGCGAATATCCTTTCAACTCCTTCTTCAGATGTCAGCTTTCCGTCCAGTCTCATCGTCTGGTCAATCCCTCATCTCCTCTGCCATTCAATCAATCCTCGCTCATTCCTCATTCCCTCTTCCTTCTCCTTCAACGTCCATCACTTCTCTTCCTTCCACCACACGTGAGTATTCCTCTCTTCCCTTTCTCCCGTCGTGAGAACTTTTACTTATCCATAGTTGTTCGCATACGCCAATTCGACCTTGGGTTCAAGGCTGTTCCCTCCCTCTGTTCACCTCTTTCGCTTTCACGCACACAAGAAAGTGATCTCGAGTCTTCGATCAACGGATGGAAATGCTCGATGATCATTTAAAATGGATTCAGATGAAATTAATATGTCTTTTTGTAGAGAGGCAAGGCAAATTGTCGAAAAAAATTCCATTTACGTATGTTCCTTTATTTCAGAAGAGAGTGATCTCGAGTCATCGATCGAGTGTCAAGTCTGCGATGATCGAGCCAGTGGATTCCACTATGGAGTGTTCGCCTGTGAAGGGTGCAAAGTAAGCGGGAGGGAGCGAAGATAAAGCTAGAGCTCAATAATCGGTTTACTAAATAGCTTTGAAATAGCATCCGTTTCAGTAAATAGACTCTGAAGAGTATTTATGAGCATATTCATTCGTCTAGCCACAATACGTGGGAGGCGAGCGTAGCTATTTAGTGACAGTATCGAGATCTAGTATGTAGGTTACGCAACCCTATAGAGAACGATCACAGGGATTCCCCATTCTTTCTCTCCTTCCTTCTTTGAATAGCCAATGTTGTTCAGGGGTTCTTCCGTCGATCCATACAACAGAAGATAGTCTACCGGGAGTGCACAAGAGACAGAGATTGCACTGTGAAGAGATCGAATAGAAATCGATGCCAGTCGTGCAGACTGAAGAAGTGCATGGAAGTCGGAATGAGCAAAGAAGGTTAGCACTAGGGATGACATTTCGCCTTTTGTTACTATTGTCGATCAGATACCCCAGATGGAATGGAAACCGCTCAAAACGAAAGTGTGAAGTAAGTCATCTTCAGCTGTTCGCTTTGGTCGAGTTCCCAAGCGAGAGAAAGAGAGGATGCTAGAGGATGCTAAGAGGAAGAAGAGAGAGACCGTCGATGAACTACCTGCTCTTGTCACTCAAGCATTCCAGCGATTGCATCTTCTCGTAAGTTGATCTTCGAAGAAACCTGCAACAAAACTTGGTTATGCTACATCAGATAAGCAAGAAACTGCCTAGACACACTAGGCATTCACAGAAAAAAAACATTACGTTGCACGGTTGCCTTTTTTGAGTCAATGGGTATGTATAGCACCGTTATGAATGAAATCTATTGTGCGATAAGATAAAAATGTTGAAGGTGTCAGCGGAAAGATGGAAAGAAGGCGATGGATGTCCGCTTCATTTCGAGTCTCTTCTGCCTTCCATTCAATCCATCACCGAATTCATCAATTCCGTTCCTCAATTCACTCAACTCCCGCAAGATGAACGCATTTATCTGCTCAAGGTATGAACATGAATCGAGGGCACAACATAAGGGAAACCACACTAGATGAAGTAAATATTGAAATTTAAGTTGAATTTCACAGTCTATAATAGTAACCCAACCCGATGTACAGGATTACAAATATGAAGAATGATCTAAACACCTGATTTCAGTTGAACGCCATCAAAGGACTGCTCACAGTAGCTGCTCTCTCTTCTTCTCGACTATCTTCTACATCTCTAGTCATTCAATCCCTCCATTCTCTCGCAACTCGTCTCTCTTCTCTCTCTGCCTCCTCGATGGCTCTTCTAACAGTTCTGGTCATTATCAATCCCCCAAACCATTATTGCCCCTCACCTCAACTCGAGGCTCTCCTGTCTTACATCCTCTCTCTTCTTTCTGCTCTTCCTCCTTCTTTGCTTTCTGATCTACTGTCTCATATCGACTCTCTCTCTTCCATTCATTCCTTCTATCTCCAACCTGCTCCATCATTCCGTTCTCGACATCCATCCATCACTACTCTACTGGAGACTAACGCTCCTCCGACCTGTTCATCTCTCCTATCTCCTCCCATATCTGACTGCTCCCTTGTTGATGAACAGCCTCTTGACCTCTCACTGCCTCGTAGTAGGCCTTCATAGACGTAATTTGAACGTCCTTTAGCTATTCAGTTTATTCAACATACACGAATATCTTGTTACAAACCTTGTTTTTCATACTGGTCTCAATACCGATCTTGTACATAATCAGCTGATTATTGCTCATGGTATAAATTGTTTTACTGAACCTCTCATCATTGGCTTGTCTGATCTCATGGAAAAAGAAGGAGCAATCATGAAATCGATTCAGAATGACGTTGAGATGTAGGGGGAATACATTTGATGAGATCTCTTTGGTTACGGGAGAGGCAATAGGGGAAACGTTGCCCAATCCTTCTTTCGATTCTTCTTACTATTCTTCCTTCACCATGCGAGTGTTCGTAATCGTCTCTTCCGTTCTACTAGTTGAGGTGAGGGAAATGAATGAATTATTCAATCTAGGATCAATAAGGTATGCAATCATGACACCACCGCATTCCAAAGAGTAAAATGTTCATGATTGATTCTACTCAACGTTCAATACAGCTGAACGCTCTTTGCTTCATCAACGAAACTGTGACTACCAAGAAAACAGTCCTCAGCAAGACACCAGTGACGGATGAGAACGAGTGCAAGAAACTCTGTGCAGAGATGACTACGGTAAGTTGTATTGTAAGGCATAGTTTAGAGTGTAGGGTTTTTACGGTAGCATCGCAACCTAGAGTATCATCCTTTTTTTATTCAATTTCAGTGTCTCTCCTACATCCATCAGTTCGATCACTGTGCTCTGCTCGGAGAACTCGAATCTTCCCATCTTCTTTGAATCGAATCTTCCATGTGCACTCTTCCCAGTGTGGAAATGGTCAAGAAGGCCAAGGGTGAGGATTGTTCTGGTAGAGAAAGCGAGAGAGTTGATGCCATTCCTTCCATAACAGATTGTGCTTAGTCTAATATTTAGTGTCAAAGATAATACTGAATAACTCATTTGCAGAATCGAGCGCGGACGAAGAGACCACACTTCTTATGACCTCTTCGGCAACTACCAGTACTATGTGTTTCGCTTACTTACAGCGTATTCATTGCTTCAGTGGCAACGAATAAACTTTTACGTATTTAAATATTGAATTCAACTATGTCATAACAATTTCAGAGCCGCCGTTTGTGGGCATGATCACCTTCTACACTTCGTGGCCTGACAGGGCCTTGTTCGTGTCCACTATCTTTGGTCAGGTCAGAGGGCAGAGACCAAGATCAAGGGAGGATTCCTCGCTCACTGGGGAATGGGCCCGCCCCCTTCACTACTATTTTTAGCATGGACATGGTCGTGTCCTTGCTAAACGCAGTAGTATGATCCGGCAAATCGTGGTGGGAGTCACTGTGGTAAGTCATCCGTTGCGAGAGGAATCCGGAATCCCGCGAAGAAGTCTCCAATGGCGGAATCTACTACAATGGGTCGTCAAGTTGCCAATAAACCCAAAAGTGCAAGTGGGAGTAGGAGCAAAAGGATTTATGTTACGTGCAAGGGCGAGCAGATCACTACGTGGGCACGCCTTACAGGGGCCTGGAACGACAAGATCAAGATGAAATCTGCGTTGGTGAAGCCCTTTAGGTCTCTTTCATACGAATGCTGGGATGCTCTTGAACAGGTACCTTGTGCAGCAGCAGCCAATAATTACTTGACTCAATTCGCGTTCCAGGCCTATCGAGGAGTCGACTATAACTTCACCCATGTTACTACGGATGACTTACCACAGCTACGTCAATCTCTGGTACCGATTGAGTCCGTGAGCAATGAACCATCGGATTTGTAGTAACCTCGTTTTCGTTGTTCAAGAAAATTGCATTCTATAGGGTCCAGTCGGCTTTCATATCAATCCCTTCCCCTGCGTATTGGCGTAGCTTTCAGCGCATACACTATGACGTTCAGTTTTCTTTTGAGACCAAACTCGTCCCCGTTGTTGTAGTCTTTTGTCCCCTAGGAGCTGGTTTCTCCCCCGAAACTTTGCTTGAATGCGTTGTTCACTATGGAGCATAGGCAACATGTGCATCATCTTGTACTTTGAATATACTTTGAATAAACAACTCAATTTCGTCATATCGTGTAACAGACTATGCTATTAGCCTTGAATCTCGAATCTATATTCATGGTAGCCCTCTTTCTAATATCTCGAGTGGCCCATTTATTTTCGAGGCTCGATTTATTTCCCCGATGGCCCGATCCGAGCCATTGTGGGCGGAGTCTTTCTTTCACTGTCTGCCGTCTCTCGCCCCCCCCCCCTATGCGAGAGAGTGCTCGAGTTGCCCATTTATTTTCGAGGCTCGATTTATTTCCTCGATGGGCCGATCCGAGCCATTGTGGGCGGAGTCTATTTCTTTCGCTGTCTGGCGTCTCTCGCCTCCCCCTACGCGAGAGTTGTTTACGACTCAAAGTGCATGGGTATTTGTGGGCGGGGTCTCGCGCTCTCCCTCCCCTCTCCCCTCCCCCTCCTCCATTTGCATTTCCGTTTGTGGCCGGCTGGTCGACGCTGTGGGTCCTCCATAGTGGTTTTATTAGTTTTAGTAGTGCTGGTTGCGTTTAGAAACAATTATGTTGAGAGAATGCAAAAAACTCTTGTTTCCTTTCGTCCCTACAACCGCGACGCGTATGCAACGCGGCACGTTATTTTTGCACTTCCGCGTCCTTTCCTCTGTTTCCCTTGGCTCCCCTTGCACTTACCTTTACTCCGTTTTTTCCCACATATTGCATTCTTATCAGGATAGATGTCTGCATTGAGGGAATTTAAGTGCAAATCAAAAGCGCTATACTGGAGCACCGCGCGAGCTGTGTCCAAGAACGAAGTCCCCATTAACTTCTTCACTTCGCACTCTCAGCCTGAGACTGACTCTGACGACGACGTCGAAGACGTCGAAGACAACCTTGATGCGAAGGAGTGGGTGGTGAGTAGTCCGTTTTTAAGAGCGTTACCTGTTGCCTTCATAAATTCCTATATTTACCATGGCTGCACCACCCCCTGATGCGCTTCAGCGCTGCTTGAAGTCTGCATTGTATGTAGTAGCCAGGATCGAGCGCAAGCAGGTCGTTCCCGATTCTTCGCAGACGTCTTCAATCACCAACGTATCGACGTCGCCTTCTGAAGCCAGCAATGACGGACGCATCGCGAAGATATGATTCGATTCGCTCATTATTTTATTCGGTCATATATATATATTTCATATTTCAGGGATCGGAGAAGGGCGATCGGAACAGGAGAAGGGGAAGGGCGATCGGCGAAACACCTCGCGTGGCAGCTCCCGTGAAGTCTGCTTTCACTTGGCTTCATCTCTCATCCCATGTACAAATGATGTTTCAGGTGAAGCCGAAGCCGCTGCCTATGGATAACAATATGGATGACATTCTGGAGTGGGAGTTGGAGATTAGTGATGTTAGTATTTTCATTGGAACCACCATTCATCAAATTCTGTATAGGATGATGAACCCATGGCCGATGCAAGTGTGCCCGATACAACGCCAGCAGTTGTAGTCAGCAATGGGGAGGTAAGGTTTGCAATTCTATTCTTCTCGCGTTTGATATTGAAGTGGTCCTCATAATATCTGTGTGTTTTAGGCTTTGCGAAAGCCGAGATGCGTCGGCGGTATTCCGCGCACTCCTGCGCAGAAGCCATCAATTGGACTTCTTCGACTCGAAAGGTCTGCGCATCTGTATGTTGTTATTGGGTCTTGTTATATGTGTAATGCGTGTCATATATATCTCTCCTTTCAGCGCACTCAGTCGCACAAGATCGCCGTCACTCATCCTGAGATTAATGTTATCTCGTGTGGTGGCGAATCCCCACCCCCTCCTGCTTCGAAGAAGAAGATGACTAAAAAGAATGTGATTGAGGTAAGTCAATATCGGAACCATGTGAATGTTTCTCGTTTCAGGACTCCGATGATGAGAGTGATGGGGAGGTTCAGTCGATTGCGCTTGAGAAGCCTACGGTCCCCATTCTAACCCCATCTACTGCTCTGACGGGACTCGGTATCGCAGATAAGGATGTAAGTACTTCGGTCACAATTCCTTGTTCTATTCTTTGACGTTCCATGGCGTTTCATTCTTGCAGCCTCTTCCGCCCCGTAGCAGTCGCCAGCCTGCTATCAATCACATCACGGAGAGGCTCATGAATGCTGCCGATGAAGTCATCAGTATCTTCAAGAAGGAGAACAAACCCTTCGCCAATGATGATATCACTACACTTGGTAATCTGCGAATAGCCATCAAGTATCTGGACGACGGTTACTCGAGGCGTATAGCTAACTAGTCCAACTAGTAGTCACCATTGTTGTTGGTTGATTGTTGCAGTCCTCATTAGTTTGTTGTTGCAGTCCTCATTAGTTTATCACTTTTTGTGTGTTGTTGTTGTTGTTGTTGTTGTTGTTGTTACTACTCGATTCGTTTAATAAATACTATTGTTTAGCATATTTTCGGTCCCTTGATGATGTAATGGGTGATAGGGTTCCCATGATAATACCTCGATTTCTTCGTTAGCATCTGAGATGTGTCTTCGCAGATTATGGCCAAATCGACTCCTCCCTCTCCTATAATTCATCTGGGGCACTGTGTTCATCGCACCTATCCGGTGAGAATTTGTCAACTTTACGTCTCAAAGTGATCCCTTTTCATGAAGTCGGGTGTTCGCATTTCAGTGCTTGACATGTGACGAGGGTACGTCTGAAGCAGCCCTCATTAAAGCTCCACTGGAGAACTACGTTTCTCCTGCGATCGAAGACGTCATTGAGACTCTTCAGCATTCTCCCCTTGCCAGTGAAGTCGCCTATTACAATGCCCAATTCGACATCAGCTCCGAGCAGATCGCCCCTCGGGCATGGAAGAAAAATGATTTCATCAAGGCTGAGCTTTTAGCCATCGAGGATTGGGTCTCCAATCTGAAGGCAGCGTGCGGCGTCCGTGCCGCTTCACGAAAGTGATTGCAGCCGTCATTGGACCGCAGTCGTCATTTCGCTGCCGTCTTTGTTGTATTATTGTTTCTTGGCGTCGATTAATACAATCCATGTTGAATATTACTTGCTCTTTTCTTTGCTGCTCTATCGGTTGATTGCCGGTATTCCATATCTCAGTTGCATCGTTTCCCATCTTCATGCTTGTTCTCAGATGGCGAGCGATGATGAAGAAAAGTTACCAATGCACTTTGATAATCACAAGGGTGTCCTTGCGAGGCTAGCAGAAGTCATCAGTGCACCAAGTGCCGACATCGGCGTGAGGAGTGGACGAGGTTTGTTGATCAGGGCGACGGTGGGTTTTGTTAAATGTAGTGCTTTCAGGGTTGCAAGTAGTCCTCAGTGAGCCCGAGCGCGACTTCCTATACCTAGACCAACGCCAGACGTTCGCGGACAGGGTCTACAAGTTCTCAGACCCCTACACCGCGCGTTTCGTGAGTTATTTCTGCATCGTCTCATGATGACACTTCATCAAGAAATAGAAGAGAGAAGAGACTGTAATTACACTATTCAGGGGCAGTCTCCAATCACTGTGCCCATTGCTCCGCGTGGGGAGCATGATGACAACGATAGAATAGAATAGAATAGAATAGATTTATCCGCACAGGTGGTATTGTTGTGGGGGGGGGAGGGGTGGGGGGGGAGGTGGTTGGAACAAGAAGAACAAAGAATGTGTGAAATAGGGGGGTAACTAAGCGAGTAGAGCGAGCAAGTATACAGATCATCCAACCTCCTTACACATCACATTCATGAACTCTGCATAGTTTGTAGGTATTTTTTCCTTTTCGAAGTACAACATACAGTAATTTACCTACTGTTTGCAAAAATTTTTCGTTCACTGGGGTGACTCTTCTCCTGAACACGCTCGGCGAGTGTTGGCCTAGGATGGAGCTGTGGAAGTCATCAATACTCGCTCATGACGCTAATCGTCTCGATATGCTCGTCGGAGGCTTCATTGATCAGCTTCTCGCACTTGAGGTAAAACACAACATTTTTATCTTGCATCATGTGAAACTTTGCATTACAAGGTCCTCCTTTTCGATGACTACTGCGCCATGCATGATGGCGTTGAGATGATGAGCTTGCACTGTCGAGACTACATCGTTGCATCGATAATACAGGTTTATTACAACCTGTATTGGAAAGAGAGAGAGAGATTTCCAGGACGGAATGATGAATGCCGATGGGCGCTATCAGAATGTATTCGAATACCTCCCGGTGGTGAAGGAGGGTTCGTGGTTTGCTCAGCTCGCAGCCATCAATTCTCGGCTCATCGATGCAACGCTTGTGAATGGAATCGATACCAGGGAGTTCTTTGGCGAATTGCTTGGAAGTCTCCTATCCTTTCGCAAGGGTCTCAAGTTGGCTATCAATCGAGATGAAGTGTTCGCTGGAAAACACTTTGTGCTGGCTATATTGGCAAACACCATGTCTCTTCAAGAAAAAATGGAGGAGTATATTCTCGAATTTTGTCGGCGTACATGGAAAACAGATCTGGTTCGGTTACCTACCGATGGCCTCTTAGCTGTAATCCTTGTTTCAGGTTGGGTCATTGCAAGCATTCGCAGTGCACAGGGACGTCGCGGTCGATGGCATGTTGTTCCCCATCTGCAAAGTTCTGTGCAGCTCCGAAATAGAGAAGCAGCGTGTAGTCCACGATGAAGCTCGAGAAGCAGTCATCAATCATCGTCTCGTTACGTGAGTTGATAACTCCAATTGGATTCGATCCTTTGCTATTGCAGTTACAACTCGAAGGTCAGTATTCGTGGGGTGTCCATCAGCAGTGGTTCGGACAAGGCATGTCTGGTCCTCTCCACGCACATGACCAACGTACTGCCGGTGAGCCAAGTGGTCTCCATTGCTCAGGTGGCTATGAAGGAGCACGCCTCATGTTTCAAGGTATTTCAAGTTACTCAATCCATTTGAGATAACTTCACATATACTCAGGATGTCAAATTTGCGACAGCCCCGCAGTCTCTATTAATGGTGCTCTCGCATACCGGAGCCAATGGCCTGCCCATCAGCCACGCTGCGTCTATGAGTCTTGACGTTACCGGAGCCATCAATAGTTTGTACAGTCACGATTTCGGTACGGTGTCGCTGCATGAGGTATGACAGAGACATTTGGTATTTGGGTGTAATGCCTTAATTCAGATGCGTGCAGTCTTCATTCCTATCAACTCACAATCCTCATCTCCTGACGAATGCCTTCACTGCTTGGATCTCTGCCTCCCTCCCAACTGTGTTGCTTCCGTGGAGTCCCCCTTTGTTAGACGCTGAGCAGTCGTCGCCAGTCGACATGGAGCCCCCAATTTTTTGTACTTGTTCTTCATGTAGTTACTTATAGTAGTATCGTGTTGTTGTTTTTGTTGCGAAGCATAAATTTGTTATTAAAGTCTGAAAACCCCTCAACTATGCCGTCAATATTGCGTTTGAGTCGCGAATCGTAGGTTACAGCTATGAAAAAAATAACTCACGAAACGCGCGGTGTAGGGGTCTGAGAACTTGTAGACCCTGTCCGCGAACGTCTGGCGTTGGTCTAGGTATAGGAAGTCGCGCTCGGGCTCACTGAGGACTACTTGCAACCCTGAAAGCACTACATTTAACAAAACCCACCGTCGCCCTGATCAACAAACCTCGTCCACTCCTCACGCCGATGTCGGCACTTGGTGCACTGATGACTTCTGCTAGCCTCGCAAGGACACCCTTGTGATTATCAAAGTGCATTGGTAACTTTTCTTCATCATCGCTCGCCATCTGAGAACAAGCATGAAGATGGGAAACGATGCAACTGAGATATGGAATACCGGCAATCAACCGATAGAGCAGCAAAGAAAAGAGCAAGTAATATTCAACATGGATTGTATTAATCGACGCCAAGAAACAATAATACAACAAAGACGGCAGCGAAATGACGACTGCGGTCCAATGACGGCTGCAATCACTTTCGTGAAGCTTGAGCCCGAAGTACAGTACCCAGACGTTTTTTATTGCTTAAAAAGTACTGAAATCTTTCAGTTTGTCGAGAGTAAGACGACTTCTCGACTGTTGCTACCTAAAGGTAAAGGTGAGCTGGCACTATTTACTCAGCTTCTTGCGAAAAGGCGAAAAGGTTAGTTTTTTTTAACGATATGGTAGATCAGATTCGATGGTTACGGGTGGATTTGCTGCTTCCATCGCAGTTCAACCTAAATTCTGTGCCAGACGATCGCCGCCAATCCGTGTAGAAATTCTCCATCTAACTGGAAAAACAAAGGCAGGCAAACTAATGATCAACAATAAAGTTAAGTACCCACCATATTCAGCTACCAATGTCACTGTTAGAGAATCTGATTATTGACTATTACTGTAGCCGTCAACAGAAATTCGATCACCATACCATACAAAAAAATAGTCATTGTATGCAGGAAGATTACCTGCAACGGTCACGAGTCGTTCCTGTGTCCAAGGAACTGAAGATTAAGCACGAGATTCGATCAAGACTCGTCAGGCCAATGGAATGGACGGACAGAAGGCGTAATCTCTTTTAGTTTCTCATATTGTCCCTCTTTCTTATCTTGAGTTGATTGAGTTGACTAGCTCAATTGTGGTTGGTCTATTTCATCAATTGTGTTCAGTGATATCTTATTGCAAAATTCACTGTCCACCTCCTATCCATTCAAGATTTAATAAATATTATTCGTTGAGATAAATAGCAATTTAAGAATTTTATCATCGTCAAACGAGTAAACAGTGGCTATGAACAGTACTAGTGTCGATATATTTGTCTCCGGATGGAACACTGTCGTGTTTGATGTTGGCTTTGACAATATAATTATTTTTGCCTCAAAATCAAGATTAATTTTGTAACGAAACAATGGTTAGATTTTGGACAGCTGAAAAGTTTAATCTTGCTGAATTAAACGCTATTATGAACAGTTTTTTATTCATAAAATACAATGATGCTTTGTGGATCCCTCCAGATGTCCCTCTTCTGTCGTCTACCCGGTGACAAGACAACCGAAGGGAAAAGAAGTTAGTTTTTGAAGCAAAAACTAAATAACAGTGTTGATAGAGCATATTATTTATCGTAATTGTTTCAATAGTAGTTGTATAGATTACGGTACCTCTATAGCCACGGTCGAAAATTCTGACCTGATCACATCTAGCGTGAACTATAGCTTTGTCAGGTGATGGTTCGTGAAGGTCGTCGACGAGATCTCATTTCCACAATATGAGAAACTAAAAGAGATTACGCCTTCTGTCCGTCCATTCCATTGGCCTGACGAGTCTTGATCGAATCTCGTGCTTAATCTTCAGTTCCTTGGACAGCTTCCACAGGAACGACTCGTGACCGTTGCAGGTAACCTTCCTGCATACAATGATTATTGTTTTGTATGGTATGGTGATCGAATTTCTGTTGACGGCTACAGTAATAGTCAATAATCAGATTCTCTAACAGTGACATTGGTAGCTGAATATGGTGGGTACTTAACTTTATTGTTGATCTAGAATAAAAGCGACTCTGTATTCACTAGTTCAATTTACTCACTAAGTGAATCAATATTGACAGCTGAATACGTGTACATGTGCATTTTGTAGCCTGACCGATCGTGTCTGGTTATAACCAAATAAGTTACAGTAATCTTTTCCTAGCTTATATTTTGATCCTCCCAGATTAATAACAAATCATTTACTAACCACTTTTGTCTCGTCGGCTGTCTTCTCATCGAGGAGACGAGAGAAGGGGAAAACCTGGAGTTTTCCACAAAGCATCTTTGTATTTTAGAATAAAAAAATATTCCTAATATCCATTAATTCAGCGAGAATGAGCTTGTCATAATTCCAAAATCACACAATTGTTTCGTTACAAAAATATTCTTTTTTTTAGGCAAAAATGATAATATTGAAAGTAAACATATCTGACTGCAAGCAGTCCATAAACCAGTAGTTGTAGAAGCGAAGAAGGGACGGCGTTATTCCTGAAGAACAAGTCAATGAATATTTGGATAGTGACGATTTGATCTGGTAGATCACTCTGTACTGTACGATACTCTGTACGATACTGTTCGCAAGAAGCTGAGTAAATAGTGCCAGCTCACCTCCAGGTAGCTACAGTCGAGAAGCCGTCTTACTTAAGACAAACTGAAAGATTTCAGTATTTTTTAAGCAATGAAAGAAGCCAGATTTGAATTGATAAAGTAGCGAGCAAAATTGAATAACGTTGCAAATTTTAGGTCATAATTTATTTCAAAAACAAGCAAATGTCATGAAATGTTTGCTGCTCTATTATTTTATGATCCCTGGGAACGTAGTCGTGCAATTTGAACCTACTTCAAAGTATAAGGGATACACTCAAAATAAGTAATTATAAACAAATAAGTAAATAGCAGCAAATTTTTTTTTATAAAGATTGGTCGATAAAAAAATTAGCTCGCTACTGTATTTGATAACTATATAGGTGCCAGAAATTTTCCAGTAAATTATTATAAAAATGAACTCACTGATCGGCTGCTTCTTCGAGCTTCGCTCGTAAAAATCGTCGAAGTTGAGCCTTAATTTTTAAAAAAAGATTTAAAACAAATTTAAAGTCCAACTATCTTTGTACAGTACGTTACAAGATAATTACGGGTAAATTTCAATCAATTGATCGGTCCGTACGCTTTTTCGAAATACATTTTCTTAATTAAACGGGTTATTCCTAATTTTCTATCACTGTTATTCGCATTCCATTTTATTTTTTTGGTTTGATTCCGTTATTATTGTTGCCAGCAGGTGGAATGGCGGCTCAAGCGCCACTCGTACTGAGCAATAGAGGAAAACCTCTTTTTTTATGACATTGCGGGTTATGAATACCGCACGTACCGCTTCAATACGCAGGGCGAACAGTTCGTAAGGTAACGATTTATGCCATTATTTTCATTGTAATTCAGATTTTAAGATGCAATCTTGACACCTGTAACGGCAAGGCCAAGATGATCAATGGAACGGCCACGGCCTATTCAGATCACAATCATATCCCTCCCGATTATGCCGATAAGGTACTACTATTTTTTGTTTTGATGAGCCAAGACCTATTTACCAGGTTCGCACTACTCGAAAGAGAATGAGAGAAGAGCGAAAATCAGGAGTCTCTATCGAAGACATTGTTACGAATAATGTACTTAATGCTCCTATCTATCTTAAACCGTTCCTCAATACGACCGCAATGGTTCGAGAAGCCCAGAGAAGTGTCGAGACTCGAGGCATGCGACAGTGGCCCTCTACTCTCGATCCGACTAAATTCGGTTTGTTACATTTACTATCTTCAATGTACATATATGTTTTCTCTACTAACTTCGAGGACATTTTACAGCGAAAATATTATTAAAATTGTCTTTCAGATATTCTATTTCTTCAAGAAGACACCTGTAGATTCTGGCGCAAGGGAGATCAGCGCGCTTTCAAAATTCTTGCCAGTGATAATGGTATTTTTTGAATTATTTAATCACGATGCCATGGTTTTACTTATAAGGTCTTTCCCTGCTGAGAGCTCATCGAAGCTGGAGTGTGGATGGCACATTCTTTGCCGCGCCTTTCAACTTTGAGCAGATCCTTATCGTCGGCGTTCAGGTGTATTTAAACATCTGATTCGTTAATTATGGTTTGCTATTCAGGTGGGACATCTATTCACTCCCTGTGTTTTCGCTTTTCTCTCGACTAAGACGACTACTGCTTATGAAAATGTCTTCCGCTGGATCAATGCACAAGGGGTAAATCCACCGATCACAATGACGAGCGGTTAGAATTTCATTTAATTCGGCAAAAAACATAGTTTCCAGACTTTGAACAGGCAATTACCACAGCTTTTAATCAAGTATATCCTACGACTGCAATGACTCGATGCGCTTTCCATCTGTTCCAGTCGATCTTTCGCAATATTCAGGCTAGTTTTATCTTCCGTAGCAATTCATTAGTCAGCTCTCCATCATTTTGCGTCCATTGTTTTGATGGATGCTTTATGTGCGTTTTACAGTTCTATCAACTCACCGCATTGTACCGAGATGGAGCATACAAGCACTACTTTAAATGCCTCATGGCACTTAGCTTGATTCCTGTTAATAATGTACCTGGATACTTCGAAGCTCTCAAAGCCGCAGCGACGACTCCAGGCAACGTTCCGCAAAACAAACTGCAACAGACCAAATGTTAGTTAATTAGAATCACAACCTAGACCAACACATTTTACAGCGCTCTTTGACTACTTTGAATCTACCTATATCGGAGTGCGAGCAGCAAATGGAATCAGAATTTCGCCCATGTATCCAATCCAGATTGTATCCCGTGTACTTGGAAATCGACAAATTGGGAACTCAACCATTGAGTCGTTCAATGGCAGGCTTAAGGTACGCATAATCACAGCTAGTTTAATAACCGTTCCTACTGTTCAGAAAGTGCCGCCCCATTCCTCTGCACAGAAGGTAGCCGCTATGCTCCTCATTCTGGACAAGAATCACACAACCAAGCAGGCTTCCGCCCAGGCAAGAAATCTCACGCTCACTCAGGCATACCCCCAGTCTAGAACGGCTAAGGCTAGACAAGTGAAACGTCGATTGGCTGTGTCAAATGGAGCGATGGGACAGTTAGAAGTAGTCCATCTGACCGCTCTAACCAATCATATCCACACTCCTGTCTAATTTATTCACTATTTCGCCCATCGTATTAATCCAGAAGTATTTCACCTGTTGTCTTTGAATGAATCTCGTCAAAATGTAAATAAAATTTTCTCACCTGTAGCCCTGACGACTCCGAATTGCATTATTAAAATACCGATCGATTAAGCCGCAGAGAGTCAAGTACTGAAGAAATTATCGCCAAGAAAACACCGCCTTTACATCTCACATTCCGATTTGGAAAGATATTCACTTGACTAGCATAGACGAATGGGGGAAAACACGAGCATCGTGGAGTGAACCGCTCCAGAGAGTGACCTGATGGGGAAATGAAATGAGGAATTTATCACATAATCGAATGGAGTGTTTTGCATAATTATAATCTTACAGAATATTTAAGGAAAAAATTGCCAAAAACAAATTAATAATGACAATAAAAATAGACTGTACTCACGAGTCTCATCGGCTATCGAATCGATGCGATTGGTCTTGATGGAAATGACGGCGTATCCACCGTTCTTCAGTAATTGATGGGCGTTGAGTGCGACGATACGTGCCTAGGAAATGATTAATATTTATAAGAAAATTATTGCATATCAATGTTACACAATCAAATGAAAATGTAAAAAAAAAGGTACATTTAATCAAAGATATGGATCACTAGACGTTCCTGAAAAATAAATATTATTTAAAAACGGTTACTGTAGGATGGTCACGTATATCAGGTTACTGTATGCTGATACAGTAAATAGGTAGCGGAGTACGGTAGGCAAGTCGTGTGTTGATCTACCCTACGTCCGTTTGTATTTTGCGATAAAGATCACGCACGGAATTATCTAATCAGTCAATGTTGCCGCTATACAGTAATAAAGTATTCCGGAGACGCAACCGAAATCTTCAATAGCCATTTGATCGTTCGAGAAAAAAACATTTATCAAAAAAAATGAACGTGCATGGTAGTAAAATGCATAGTGGGATGGAGACTATGATTGTTATTAAAGTAAACATGGTTGGAATTACGATAATATTGCACTGAAATCAATCAACGAAATTGACTCAATAGAATTGGGCTAGCTGAATCAGTTCAAATTAACAACAATACAAACGTTCGAGACCAATGGGATATTTACGCATCCTGTCCATTCAATTGGCCTCATTAGCTTTGCTTTTAGAGAGAAGCTCGTGCTTAATCTTCAGTTATTTCGACTGCTCTCACGGGAACGAGTGGAGACCTAAGACGCTTGAGTTACTGTGAGAAGGTAGGTAATATCGGTAACCTAATATGGTGGTAAACTTTAACGTTGATCTACCATTAAATCAAATCACTATTTCACCAGATCAATTTTACTTACTTAGAAAATCAGTAGTGACAGCAAATTTCCAGTTCGTGGATTATTGAAGCTACATTGTCTAGTCTACCCTATCGAGTCTGGCCATACTTCATTCCGTTACCGTAATATGTTTTTTCTCCAATTCGTAGTGTGAGTTACCAAAATTAATTAATATCCGTTTGTCAAACACAAACCTCCGTTTTCCCGTTGGTTGTCGTACCATCCAGTAGATCAGAGAAGACGAAAAAATCTGAGAGGGCTCCACAAAGTATCTTCGTAATTTAGAATAATTTACTGTTCTTGTCCTATCGTATTTTAATTCAACGAGTGATAATTAAATTCGTTCAAAAATATAACCATGGTTCAGTAACAAAAAATATTCATGCTTTTGAAGCACAAATGAAGCACATAATTTGCGCATTTCACTGCCCTTCGTACCTCCCAAGTCTCACTCAAGTTTTGTGATTAGGGTTATCGAAAGATGGAACGTGCTAGATGCTGAAATAGTTACAAGCTCGCCTCATATATTCCGATCTCATATTCTCTCTATTCCCTCTATATCTTTCTCTGAAGAATCGCTTTTGTGACTCTGATGTTGTTTCTGACCTGCTGCTCCTCCCGAAGCCTCCACCCCCTCCCCCTACCACCGATTCGCCATCAAGACGACGGACCTCCACCAAAGCACTAATGAAGATCTCCGCTGTTCCTATCTCATGATACCCCCATGGTGGATAAATAATTGAATTGAATTGAATTGAAAATCGTAATAAGAAACATAAACATATCTGATGTCTCGCAGTCCTTGTTTACGAAGGAAGAGAGGAGGAAGGGACGGACGGACGAGGGTTTGGCATTTTTTTCTGAAGAACAAAAAAATTAATGTTAAATAGTAACGTTGAAACGCAAAAACTGGCAGATTTTTTGCATTCATTTATGAAATAGTGAAAGCACTGAAAAATGCCACTCTGAATATATATTTATTTATATTGAGACGTGACATTTCAGAAGGTTACGGCACTTATTAGGATACTTTAACGACGATTCCTTAGGTGAGCACAAAGACAGTTTATAAATAAACCATGGAACGGGTCATAAATCACGCATACCTCTCAGTGGTAGCAGTCAGTCGCCTCCCTCGCGCTAAACGAACTGGAAGATAATAGTATTTTAAAAAAACTTTCACTCGATGCGCACGCTTTCAGCAGACTACAGTAACCCATAAACAGTCAAGAAACCCTGAGTGATTTACGCCCCACTCCTCCCCTTCACTATTTATCAACTCTCAGTTATTTCTCGCCTCTCAACGAATCAGTCCCCGATGCAATTCCATAATTATGCTCGTTAGTCAGACCATGTACGGTATTCAGATTACTGTAGCTAGCTGAACCTCTTTATGATCTACCTCCTCTATGTTATCTAATTAGATAACATCAATCCCAAATCGCAGACTTCCCTATTTAGCTAGAAAAAATATCAATCATTTTCTCCTTCTTTCAAAACAACAATAACGAGAAGCAGAAATTATATACCAATTTACGAGACCTAAGCGTTATTTGAGAAACTAGAATTAAAATGTAACTTATTAACTCAGCAAAACAAAAAAAACAAGGATAAAATAGACATACCAATATTGGGTGAATAAATCGTACTCACCTTTCCCAGTTGAAAAGAGAGAAAAATAAAACAACTCCTCTTTCTTCGCTGCTCCAACTTGATGTCGGCCTCACTCTTGATGCGTGGTGCACACCTGAAATTAAGGAAACAATAATAGGTATAACAGACGGGAGATATTGTAGGAGATAACCCACTCCGAACCACAATCCATCACAATCGAGATAACCGAACCACAATCCATCACCGACGAATATACCAAGGTAATTTCGATAAACAAGCATAGATAGGGTGAGAACACGAAACGCTCATTTACCAAACGAAATCTTCATAGTTTGGTTCTTTTATATTCAAATAGCTCAATAAATATTTCGTTTCTATACATCCTCTAGGTAAATGCATCCAGGAAGCTCCAACGGCTCACTAGCCACAAAACGGTAAGTCAACTTGCGTGAAACAATGCATATTAAAATAGAAATACGATCGATACGACTGACCTATGAGTGTAAAATGGCCTCGAATCCTCCCCATGGTCGATTGAACGATCGGTACCTCAATGCTAATAATAATCAGTAGTAGTATCTGTTACCGTACTATCTTGTAAATATTTTTAAAAAAACTAGGTAGTATATTTAGCAGAACTTGTAAAAGTGCATCACCTGCGCATTATCGAATTATATTATTATATTTAGCTGTAAAAAGAAGACAAACGCTTCTGACAGTCCATGAACACTCTAATATTAACAGGAAAAGGCCGAAAGTAAGCCATCAAACAATGATTTCAAGCTCAGTAAGTTGTAAGGAACTGGCCTGGCGGAGTCCGCCTTCGATCAGCCGCCGAAATTAATGTTGTCTCCTTTACATTAATGATCCGCATTGATGCCTGAAGTCTGGAGCGTGTATACAAACATAAACTAGATGTAATGGCGATACTTAACACGTGAATTATAGGAAAAAACGGAAAGAAAGCGAAAATAACTGATCTCGTTCCGCAATCGTAAACTGAAATAAAAATTCAAAGATTACGGTAGTTGCTGAAAAAAAATTACTTGCGGAAATGTCGTTTGCGGAGTTGCCATCCTCTCGAGTAGCACTGCTTTTGCAGTTCATCCGCGAGGGATACGTCGCATTCTTCATTTTCAATGAGTCCAGCAACTATAGAGACTCCGATCGCTTCAACTCCGTAAGCCAATTTTCATTTCACCCAGATTTTGAGAAATGCTGTAATACTGATATGGTTAAGAGATAATCACTATTTCGGTTCATGAGGGATGTCTGTCGCCAGAAGAGGATCATCCAAGACGATTGCGTGCAATATTGGAACCAAGGAGCAAAACTCGATCAAGTCTTCATTATGACCTCCAATGACAGAGTCCAGTTCTGGGAGGACAAAGCGACCAAGTAAGTAAATTGCATTTATAGCACGTAAACCCTCGAATGATTTAGGCTCAAGGAGTATGGAGTCACCGTTGGGAGATGCATTACCCGAAGGATGTCATTCGATGACCCCAACAAAGAAGTCACCTTTGCTGGGGACAGCGTCCACGGAGTCGACTATATTAGCACCGACATCTACAACCCACACTCGTCGTGTATTAGTTGTAATTGCGACTGCATTAAAGACTGGTACGATTATCAGGTGACCATGCACAACTGAGTGCATCTAGCCAGCAGCCAACAATACCCACAAATGTATAATTGTATTTGTCTCATTGCTGTCTTCTTTCTGTTTAATGCATGCATTTCGTTTAGTTGCTCGTCTTAATAAAGTGATTTCCTAAACCCGAGAGTGATGTAAAATGTATCAAAATGAGCGGTTTGCATCCTCGCAGCATATCTGACCATTGATTGAGAACTAGTTTCACATACTCCTGTTATTGAAGATGCCGTTGCAAAGGTCCCTTATGACCGACTTGTTCCCCTGTGGAGGCCCCCAGTCGTTCTGCGACGACACCGGAGCCAGGATTGCAGTCTCCCATCCATCTCTCGTCAAATGGATGAAGAATCTGAAGGCAACTCATGAGGCAGACGCAACCCCTATCTGGGACCAATTCTGTCAGTCCAAAGAAGTCTACATTGAAGACAAGAAGCGACTCCACCAGTTCTACGATGCATCCAGGAAGGATTTGATCGTTCTCGGTGGGACAAGGAGCGATAGGAATATTGCAACTGTGAGTTTTTTATGCGTGCAGTAGTAGTTACTAATGGACCCGAATTGCAGGCAGTCATCCTTGCCAAGCTGGGAACCTTGAACAATGTGGTAGTGGATTCAAGATCGAAGATAAAGTCACTGGACAAGTTCGTAGTCCTCACTAAGAACGAGGAGCACGCCAGAATCTTGAAGTACTATCTCGACAAGGTACTAATTTAAGCGGTATGTCATACTAACATGCATTTATTAAGGGACTTCCTTCGCTGAAGTTAAAGACGAAGATATTCTATCCACACTCAGAGCGTATCCCCAAAATTGATGACTTCCATGAAATGAATGGTCTTATCGTCAATGTCGACCTGGCTTACAGAGTGAGCTAGTAGGATCAATTAGCTTCACTTATATTAATCGGTATTTGAGATGCTCGTCGGGGGTTTCGTGGGATCTTTCATCGTCGAAATCTCAAGGAGATGTTCTACGAGAATGACAAAATGCACGCAGTGAGTCACAACTCGCACTAATGAATCGTCTAAGGTGATTCTTTCTTTCAGTTCATGCGAGAAGTCACCTCTCAGATGAGAACTCTGTGGTCAGAAAACAAGGCCTTTTCTCGACACAGAGAAGAGTCGGAAGACTTATCGTGATATCTAACAAGAAAGTGGATTACTGGGAGGAAAGAGCTGATCGGTGCGATATATACATTGCATAATCACGCCTAAATGTATTGCAGATTCCGCGCTTACGGTCTTGGAGTCGCCATTATTCATCCTCCCATATCTGGGTTAGTGGGTCGCACACGCTTTCTAGTAATGTCATTGCATTCTGCAGATTGTGTCATCCCTCCACGAATGTTCCCGTCGAGATCGAGAAGGAAGTCATTTATGGTAAAGATTTCAAGGGACAATGCATCACGAAGAACTGCCTCTGCACCAATAAGAACCACAAGTACAACGTGACCAAGGTAGTCGACAATTCATAAAGGCACCCCTCGTGTAATCTTATAAGTTATTCATTCCACACATTAATCTTGTATTTTGCCGTAATACTAATATAGTTTCCAAACACTTCACCATCTTACATTCTTTGCTCTGCTACAGTTGTTACGTTTTCTCGATGTTGTTTACTTACAGAAGTTCGACTGATAAAGTTTTCACTCTAATTTATGAAATATGATGTAATCTAAACGTTCGAATCGTTCACAATACTTGAATGCTGGCTTATTCTTTTTATATCAGATAGCTATCAGCAAAATGACCGAAGAAGAGGTGAAGGAGCTAGTTACTACATCATCCGACTATGTAACACCCACTGATGAAGTCGCCTATTGGGCTGAAAGAAAGACAACTGCGACTTCTTTCTCTACTGGATTTCTTTCTCCATGGGACCTCTTCTGCTATTCCGATCTGGCCTGCACCAAGAACAAGACGCGCAAAACCGAACAGACTCTCGCGTCCGAGAACCACGATCTCATCATTCTGAACGGAGAGCGTAAAGATGCAAACATCGCAACGGTAAGTTCTCGCAAGTCGATATATTATATCCTCTGTCATTACTCCTATGCGATTACAGGGAGTCCTCGTTGCACTACTCCGTGCCGAAAAATCTGTAAGCGGCAATCTCAAGAAACTAGAGAAGTTCGTAGTCATCGTTGAAGACGATTTCGAAGCCATTTGCGCATCGGACCTGCTCAAAGATGTGAGTATATTGCTTCCACTTGGTGCTTCAACATTATTTTGATTATATCAAGTGTATTACGAGTAGTTAAATTCAGGTCTTCAATGGATACTCCATCCCCGTTTATATGAATGACTACCATGGTCCATTTCGGAACAAATTCGACGAGTTGTTTGTGCCTAAATACAAGAATGACAACGTAGTCTTCTTTGACCCGGACGCACATGGGTGAATTGTCACCCCCGACATTGCAACATATGTGAGTCCTTTGAATGAGACATCTCAATTGTATTTGATTCAGATGCTCATTCATGGATACATTGGCAGTTTTGTAATTCAACATCGTACACTTTTGAAGAATGTCCACGTAAGCACTACGATTAAAATGATTCTAGGACAAATGACATCTCTTTCAGTTCAAAGTTAATGCCCTTAGACAGATGGAAGTCTTCTATAAGGGTAACACGAAGTTCGCCGCAGATGAGAGACACATTGGAAGACTCATTGTTATGAGCCAGTCAACTGACAAAAACGCCTACGACTACTGGAGCAATGAAATGAGAAGGTAAGAAGTGGAAGAGGATGTTCTATTGGGTTGAGGAATAAGTAACGCTCGTTTTTTCTCTCTGACTTTAGAACCCTCGTGCTCGCTCTTTTGTTGTTGCCGTCTGCCACCCTGTTTACACTGGAGAGAGGGCCCCTCGGGCATTCCACACATGTTTTCGATTCAGTTCTCCCTAGTCTCCCAGGCGAGAATGCCGCACAATTTCGTCCCCTACCGAATTCACATTCGGAACGTGATGCTCTTTCTCTTTCTATCTGGCTTGAAACCGCCCGCCATTCATGAACAACTGGAGCAGGTTTACCCCACACATACCCCGCATGTAACCACCGTGAGAAAGTGGGTAGTCAAATTCGAGAAACACGACTTTTCCCTCGAAGATGAAGACCGACCCGGTCGCCCCATGGAGTTGGACCTCGATCGATTGCGTTCTGAGGTGGAGGCTAACCCGTATCTCACTACGCGCGATCTTGCTGACTTCCTTGGGGTCGACCAAAAAACTGCCGTGAATGGACTTCACGCGATTGGAAAGAAGTGGAAACTCGGGAGATGGATCCCCCATGACCTGACCGACTATGACAAGGATCGCCGAGTGGACATGGCTTCGACTCTTCTCACTCTGCATCGCCGGTTTGATTGGCTGGACAATGTCATCACAGGTGATGAAAAGTGGGTGCTCTACGACAACCATGAGCGCATGAGACAGTGGGTCGGAGAGGACCAAAAGCCAGCAGATGTCCCCAAACCCGATTTGCACCCCAAAAAAGTGATGTTGTGCATCTGGTGGTCAGTGCGGGGAGTGGAGTTCTGGGAACTCCTACTCGAGGGGACGACTATCACGGCAGAGGTCTACACTCTTCAGCTACGGAAGCTGAGACTCGCTGTCGAACAAACACGCGGGAAGGACGCTCGAATCTACTTTCAGCACGACAACGCCCGCCCGCATGTCGCAAGAAAGACCAAGGCTGAGCTGGCGGGCTATGGCTGGACTGTCCTCCCCCACCCTCCCTACTCACCCGACCTTGCCCCCTCCGATTACCACCTCTTCTCAGACCTCCAGCGTTTCCTCAAGGGACAGAGCTTCAAAGACCGAGCCACTATCCAGACCGTACTGACCAACTATTTCAAGAACCAGCCCCAGTCCTTCTATCACGAGGGCATCCACAAGCTGCCTGGTAGATGGCAGAAGGTCATCGATGCGCATGGAGAATATTTTTAGATTCTATCGTGCCTTGTAAAGTTTTTATGATAAAGTGAAAAAAAATTCAAAAACGAGCGTTACTTATTCCTCAACCCGATATTATCGAAGCAAGCGTGTTTACTTTCCATATTGCAGTCTATAATGCAAGAATGTTGATTACTATCGTGACACAATGGTTGACTTCCAGATGGGCAGGTTTGCAATACTTGTCTAATATTAACAAGTATTTCAGAAAGTCAGCTACTTTCAAGAGATCTCACGATCCCACGGACGAAGACAACAATGACATACAGCCCAGACGGCGTTCAGCCAAGAGAGAAGTCCCCTCTCCCCTCTCTACCCCCACTTACACTCCGCCTACCGTTTCCCCTCTTTCTTCCCCACCATCCTCCCCTCACCGTCGATTCGAGCCTTAAGAAGCCTTCAGTTACACCAGAAGTTTCGTTGTAACACACTGTACATACTGTTGTTGTTTCTTGTCGTTATTAGTTCTTGTTCATGTTTTACCGCAGAAGTTGTTCATGTTTCATTCAGAAGTTAAGTTTCAATAAAGTTTCACTATGTAACTGCCGTTGTGTGACTACTGCCCGTCATTAAATGGTTTGAAACCATCTTCGTTATCTAACCAGAAACGTCGTGTAAATCGATAAATCGATAACCGATTTAGATGGATATGGACATTGACTTGGAATCGACCTATATCGCAAGCAAGGGAAGAGCGAGCTCTTCGTCTCCCGAGGTAAACCACACATACATCCTATATAGCCTAATTGATGTTCCTAGAAGGTAGTCACTCTCGGTAGTAATCACTTTCCCTGTGATTGCGCTATCCACAAAGAACCCGCTCAATCGTTGTATGCATACATGCGAAGACAGCGACTGCGGGAGATTGGCGGTACTGATGAGGGTGAGATACAGCATTGGAGGTAGTTGTAGTAGATAGTTATCTTTGATTTATCGCTCTATTAAAGATCGTTGGGTCTCTTCAAAGAGCAACGCGTGCAGTCATCAATGTCCGATCCGGAGTACCATTGCGTCCAGTCGGATGCTAGAGGAGTCATCAGTCGCCCAGAGGTACCTCGAATTGGAAATGTCTCGATCGAATTGCTTCTAGAAACGATCTCTCAATATGTCCACGTTTGATATCTCGTGGAAAGTGAAGCAGAAGCCCACGTTCAACATTCCGTCGAAATTCAAGTTATACTTTACCTTTCATGTCAAACTGGCTCATGTACGTTTATACCAGTTCGTGCAAGTGAGATACTGTCGTTTCAGGAAAAGTATCCGCTATTGTCCGGTATGAAGGAGGAAATTATTCGTGAACGAACAATGGAAAGAGCATATTACCACACGTTCGGATACTTCAAGCATCTTTTCCCCAACATTGAAAAGGTACGCTTTTATATATATACAGTATCGGACAAAAGTCATCGTTCACAAGTGCAAAGTGGTGTAACTTTTGAATTAGAGGGGCGATCTTTCTGAAATTTTGACAGATATTAATCGACTCACTGATGCATCTTATCCGACCGTGACGTCATGCTACGATTTCGCAATATTGCATAGTGATGATGCAATCATATATATGTTCTTCACTTGTGATTTTAAGGTCATTGGGATTTTTTCTAAGTCTTCTCTCTTTTTGTGATGATAGAAGGCCTCAGCATCTACCGATTAAAAAATAGTACTCATGGGGCGTTGTCGTACAGAAGCAGAACACAGGTTCAAAATAAGGTCCCGAAAAAAATAATTTCCATTCATTGACGTGCTAGAGACTCGTTCAAAAGCTCAAAATGACCCTTACAATAATTCCTGATTACCCACAAAGTTCGACATTGATATCTCTTAATTTGACCTCAGGGCACGAATTTTTCACTTTTTCAAATAATTGTTTTCTTCCTATTTTAGATGATCATAGTTCCAAGGCCGATTTTTGTTCAAATGTATTTTCTTGACAGGGTAGTTGCAAATCCATGGAATATACGATTCCCAACTTTTTAGAGCATTTGGATAACTTTCCCGCCCGCGGCAATCGAAAATCAGAGGTCAATCGATTTCAACCCAAAAAATGACCATGATACCCCCATCATTAGTCGAAAAAAAGTTTCTCTCAAAACTTCCTGACTAAATTTTTTTCTGGGATATTTTTGTGTGCTGAGTACGAATTTCGGTATGAGAGTCCATGATATCATTAATGAAAAAAGTTAAAATTTATTATGTCGAAACAAAAGCCGATTTTTAAAATCTTTTGACCTCTGATTTTCGGTTGCCGCGGGTGAGAAAGTTATCCAAATGCTCTAAAAAGTTGGGAATCGTATATTCCATAGATTTGCAACTACCCTGTCTAGAAAATACATTTGAACAAAAATCGGCCTTGGAACTATGATCATCCAAAATAGGAAGAAAACAATTATTTGAAAAAGTGAAAAATTCGTGCCCTGAGGTCAAATTAAGAGATATCAATATCGACCTTTGTGGGTAATCAGGAATTATTGCAAGGGTCATTTTGAGCCTTTGAACGAGTCTCTAGCACGTCAATGAATGGAAAATATTTTTTTCGGGACCCTATTTTGAACCTGTTTTCTGCTTCTGTACGACAACGCCCCATGAGTACTATTTTTTAATCGGTAGATGCTGAGGCCTTCTATCATCACAAAAAGAGAGAAGACTTAGAAAAAAATCCCAATGACTTTAAAATCACAAGTGAAGAACATATATATGATTGCATCATCACTATGCAATATTGCGAAATCGTAGCATGACGTCACTATCGGTGGCAATGCATCAATAGGTCTAATGTATCCTGCCAAAACATCAAACCGATTGCTTATCTGGTTCAAAAGTTACACCACTTTGCATTTGTGAACGATGACTTTTGTCCGATACTGTATATATATACAGTAGCGGACATAAGTCAATGGACACTTTTTCGACCCGATGAAACCAATGAAAGAGAAAATGCCTTGATCTGATATGATGGGGTCTTATGTCAAATTCATCAGAGATTACGATGCAGATATTGGGGTATGACGAAATAGCCTCGCTCTTGCGTAGTGATGACGTAATCGGAAGCATACTTTTTCAAACTAGCATTATTCTTGGGAGAGATTTTCCTATCTTCTCAAACTTATGGAGGTACGAGATACTCCGGTTGTCCATTCAGGAAAAAAGTTTGGAGATGAGGCGTTTCCTCCTTTTCGCAGGAGCCCTGCTTGAAAATGGTGACCAAATTAAACTTTTTTGGGTTCTAGACTTGCTAGAGACCCCATCTTTGTGGCAAAATGATGCAAATAGTGAGCGTAATACGTCCCAAAAGTATGGTGACTAAAAACCATCATTGGCCCCTTTGGCACAAAAAAAGTCATTTTTCGTACTATCAGATGTCCAAGGCTTGAAAGTCTATGGAACGCTCCGGCGAAATTCTGCAAAGACGTGGATTTAGTAGAGAAACTTCTTGAGTACCGAACTGTCGGTGCGTTTAACGCTTCGATTTTTTTCCGGTCTGTGGTGATGAATCTCCGAGAGGATACCATGTTCGGCCCAACCATGAACCCCGGGTCATGGCTCAAACGTCACCATGACCCCGGGTTCATGGTCCAAAATGAGATGGGGTCAAAATTAGAAACAATGTTTAGCCGGTTGCACTAGGTTCACATTCACAGTGCTCATCAGCCCGATACTTCTATCCACATCAGTTGGAAGAATAGAAGTTTCGGGGCTGACCCATGAACCCCGGGTCATGGCTCCATTGAGACCATGACCCGGGGTTCATGGTCCAAATGAGTAGTCAGATAAAAGTTGGGATTCATGTTTGACTATAACCAGAGTAGAACGATCTTCGATCTAGAAGGCATGTTGCGTCATCGTTATGTAATATGACGTCATGAGAATGCGATAACCCGCTATTGTCTCGTTTCACGGCGAAAACTCAACGGAAAGTGGTGAATGAGGGGTCAATGGAAACAGAGTGGAACGATCTTCGATCTAGAAGGCATTTTACGTCATAATTTTGATGACATCTTTACTATGTTGTTGTTTTTGCTTATTTAATTATTAACTGAATTGCCAGTGGGCTGATGGTAATAAATAATATACCCTTTCCAGAAGGAATGAATGTTCGACATCGCATACTCGGAGCCTTCCGACCCGAGTTCGGAACTGTCCAATCTGAGATCGGATTCTTCCAATCTGAGATCGGATTCTTCCAATCTGAATGAGTATAAAAGGCGCTGTACTTTTAATCAAACTCACACTCGCTCCTCAGTTCATCAAATGGATCCCTCGTCTACTACCAAGAAGCGAAAGCAGTACTCCTCGGATCTTCGTACAGTCATAGTGGCGATGCGATCTAAAGGCTTGAGCGTGCGCCAGATTTCGAACTTGACCAACATGCCCACGTCTTCTGTTCATTTGATCCTCCAGTTGTTCGGGAAAACCGGAACAACTGAGATTGAAAAGAGGTAAGTACAATGTTCTTCATAGACTTCAATTAGCGCAGTCCCTATATTTAATAACATTATTTCAGATCTGGTCGGCCAGCCAAGTTGAGTGATAGAGAGAAGCGTCATCTGAAGGTGGAGAGCATCAAGGATCCTCGTCTTCCTGCCACGGAGTTGGCGATCGACCTTAACAAGAATCGACCTAACGATCCCGTCTGCTCGAAGACTGTCCAGAGAGTTCTCGTCGCTGCTGGACTCCCAGGCAGACGGCCAGCCTACACGTCGTATATCAATAGGAGAAATAGAAGAAAACGTCTCGAGTGAGTGTCTATCTTATTGAAAAATAATAGCTGACATCATAATTCAAATAATTATCGATTATACTACAGGTTCGCGAGAGAACATCTCAATTGGACACCCAGACAATGGACGCATGTACTCTGGACTGACGAGAGCAAGTTCGAACTCTTCTCCGAAGGTGTGCAGTACGTCCATCGACCGGTCAACAAGAGATTCGACCCCAAGTACACTATCCCCACTGTCAAGCATGGAGGAGGCAGTGTCATGGTCTGGGGATGTTTCATCGGAGGTAAAGTCGGACCTCTTGTTCGGATCGAGGGCATTATGAAGAAAGAAGACTACAAGAAGATCATGAAGAAAGAAATGATTCCCTGGGCCAAGGCTAACTGCCCTGCTAGATGGAAGTTCCAACAAGACAACGATCCCAAGCACACCTCGAAGCTGGTTATGAAGTGGTTCAAGAAAAAGAATATCAAAGTGAGTTAATTTTCGAAGAATAAGGAAGAATAAGAATAAGGAGTGTGATAGCACAAATTACTTGCACAATACTTATTCCTCTATTTCAGAAAATCGAATGGCCAAGTCAATCACCCGACCTCAATCCGATCGAAAATCTTTGGGAAGTACTCGATGAGGCTGTCCGCAAGCAGAAGCCCACTAATGCCGCCGACAAGTTCCGTATTCTTAAAGAAGCGTGGGAGAAAATCCCTTCCGACACCCTTCTCGATCTTGCCCATTCAATGAAAGACCGATGTGCCGCTGTCATAGAATCGAAAGGTTACCCTACCAAATATTGATTGTGCATATTTTTATGTCATACCCATACCATACTCTAATAATAAATTACTTCAAATATCGAAGATCGTTCCACTCTGTTTCCATTGACCCCTCATTCACACCATGCCCATTAGTGGTTATGGTGCCAGAGCTGGGGATTTTTTGATTTGTCCCCGCCATGACGCGCCCCAACCACTAGTCCCCGCCATGAGTTCCCGGCCAGGGCTGGGGATTTTTTTGATTTGTCCCCGCCATGAGGCCGCCCCCCCCTGGCCTAGTGGTTATGGTGTCTGACTGAAGAACCCAATCCAGTCTCGACTCCCCGGTTCGTTCATCTTCGATACTGACCACCGATTAGTGCCGCCGGGGACGCTTGACGGAGACTAGTGGTTGGGGCGCGCGCCTTTCTCTACCTTCCGCCTTTCTCTACATTTCTATATTAGAGCTCATGACATATCGAAAGAAATTAGTTATGCTCGAAAAATACCAAAATCAAGCATTCCTGCACATTGTTTTGTAGAGCTCATCGAGCTGATCATTTTTCATGTACATCATTTTGCATGAAATTCATCCGCCGAGAAGCTAGAGTGCGGGAGTCGAACCTGCCTGCGTCGGCATGCCAGTCAGACACCATGCCCATTGCCCATAATGGGCATGGTGTCTGACTGGCATGCCGAAGCAGGCAGGTTCGACTCCCGCACGCAGGTGATGTTTTGCAAGAGGTCAGACACCATGTAATGGGCATGGTGTCTGACTGGCATGGTGATTATGGTAAGGGACCGTGATTATGGTAAGGGACCGTGAATCGAGACAATAGCGGGTTATCGCATTCTCATGACGTCATATTACATAACGATGACGCAACATGCCTTCTAGATCGAAGATCGTTCCACTCTGGTTATAGTCAAACATGAATCCCAACTTTTATCTGACTACTCATTTGGACCATGAACCCCGAAACTTCTATTCTTCCAACTGATGTGGATAGAAGTATCGGGCTGATGAGCACTGTAAATGTGAACCTAGTGCAACGGGCTAAACATTGTTTCTAATTTTGACCCCATCTCATTTTGGACCATGAACCCGGGGTCATGGTGACGTTTGAGCCATGACCCGGGGTTCATGGTTGGGCCGAACATGGTATCCTCTCGGAGATTCATCACCACAGACCGGAAAAAAATCGAAGCGTTAAACGCACCGACAGTTCGGTACTCAAGAAGTTTCTCTACTAAATCCACGTCTTTGCAGAATTTCGCCGGAGCGTTCCATAGACTTTCAAGCCTTGGACATCTGATAGTACGAAAAATGACTTTTTTTGTGCCAAAGGGGCCAATGATGGTTTTTAGTCACCATACTTTTGGGACGTATTACGCTCACTATTTGCATCATTTTGCCACAAAGATGGGGTCTCTAGCAAGTCTAGAACCCAAAAAAGTTTAATTTGGTCACCATTTTCAAGCAGGGCTCCTGCGAAAAGGAGGAAACGCCTCATCTCCAAACTTTTTTCCTGAATGGACAACCGGATATCTGCATCGTAATCTCTGATGAATTTGACATAAGACCCCATCATATCAGATCAAGGCATTTTCTCTTTCATTGGTTTCATCGGGTCGAAAAAGTGTCCATTGACTTATGTCCGCTACTGTATATATATATATTTATGGAATTGAATAAGTTCAGTTCAACATGAACGATGTACGTTTCATTTCGGCCCAATACTGTAAGTTTATTGGGTTCGATGTCCCTTCATGGGCTGGATGACAAGGAGAGGCTTCAACTGGACGAAGTCCATAGATGTGATTTTAATTGGCGCACTATAGGTCATCAATACCAATAAGAAGAGGCCTTCGAAGTCGTCAATCGACGAACCAACCAACAAGCACAAGAGAAGGCTCGACTGAAGTCAACATTCTTCATTCATTCTCACTAATATCAACACATCCTTCTAACGTCTACACTAATAGTATTTCCAATGTTGTTATCATGTTGTTATGCTAAATAAAACTGTTTTATTCATAACACTCAACTGTAGAAATGGTTCACAAACTGGTCAGTCTACCAGACTTTTGCTATCTGATCTCTGATCTCTGGTCTGTCGACAATGGCGACGTCCATCTGCATGCTGTTGCTGCAATCAAGATAATTCATTCCATTCAACGAAATAGTGTGCAATCTCGTTATTATGAAAACCAGCTCATCTTTTTGTAGACCGTTAGGCTAGGTAGAGTTCCGGCATCCTGAAATCAAGAAATAATCGTTGCAGGAGTCATCAATGGGCATCTACCGTACCCGAGGCAAGGACCTACTCGATACCTGCAGAAGTCGTCAATTCTACTCTATTAGGCAACAGTATGGTCGGGAAAACACTTCCCATACACCCCATAGCACCCCCCATTTGCATAGGAACCGAAATTAGTAACTTTGGAAAAACTTGAAATTTTGCGAAAAATCACAAAAAAAATGACGAAAGTGACAACCACGATCAAACTGTCAGTTTCACGTACTTGAAACTGAGACTGTCGGTTTCTCAGAAAAAAAGTTTGCTGAGAAACCGACAGTGTCAGTTTCAAGTACTTGAACCTGACAGTGTCAATTTCTCGTCTTAATTGTATACGTTTATCTGACACTGTCGGTTTCTCGGCCTAATTTCGCGCCGAGGATCAGACAGTGTCAATCCACCATTCCATTGTAACGAGAGTCAGACAGTGTCTGTTTCACAGCTTAAATTGTTTACGAGAAATAAACACTGTCAATTCCTCACTTTTTTCGAACGGGTAACCAACCCAGTCAATTTCTCGGTTTCAAGACCGAGGTGAATCCGATACAATCAGTTTTACGTACGTGAACTAGACAGTCTATTTCTCGGAAAAAAACAAAAAGTGTACTCAATGTGTCGTTTTTGATAAATCCATCTCCGCCGCGTCATGAATGGAGAGAATAAGAGCCGAAACTAAATCACTGTTTTAAACTGTTGTGACTGTTCACTTTTCTCATGTTTTCGGTTTACTGATGAAAGTTTCAATATTTGATGAGCGTGTGTTAATCACTGTGATAAAATATTTTGAAATCGTTTTACGAACATTCGGAACAGAGAAAGGAGTGCGGAATGAGAAAGAATGAAGAATTCCTGATCAGAAAAGATGAAATATATTGATTCAAGAGTTCATTGAAAGGGAGAAGAGTATCAGAGAGAGACTGTTATCTCTCTCATCTTAGAAGCAATCATGATGAGGCCTGTGCAATTCATATTGACAATGAGCACAACTAGATATTATTTCTTTTTAATGGTGATGTCGGGTCGCTCACATTAGATTAGAAATTAGAGAATCATTGAAAACGATTCGAGATCAGATCGATCAGATTCGTACATCTTTGTCAACAATATTTCGATAGTCCTCTCGCTGCATACTTGATACAGTCAAGTGCAACAAAGCAATGACATCAGTGTTGACGGATCGAATAGTGGATTTATGCACACTCTCTATCTCTGCCCTGGCAGAGATAATAAGAATCGGCCAAGATTCCAAATTGAGATGATCTCTAAGCACTTGATTGGACATGGATATTGACCGATGTAATAACAGGTTGTGTCTTCATATTCATATTTTTACTGATAATTGAATACAGAGACTTCGTGACGACGTTAGAATAAGAATCATTACTACAGGAATTACGTTGATTCAATTTTCCATGACAATTTTGATGCATCCGTGTCCATTCCCTTCAGGCATGTAGATTCTGTTTTTTTAAAGGATTATACCAATTGGTAGAAACAGTAGTCGAACGGGGTTTAAAAAAAGTAAATCTAACTTTCATCGAATTCGTTTCATGCTTGATCGGAAGAACATGATGGAGTTATGATTTTCCCCTGTCATAGTTGATGACCGATTCGCCGACTTCTGGTTTCTTAGCAAAACCTGAGCCTTTCAAATTCTGTCTTCGTGCCTTCCTTGAATGTTTTCTTCATCGCAGTCTTGACTGTTTATACAAAGTATCTGAAGAGAGGGTCGTGTCGAGGAGTTTTTAATTTTTTTCTTCTAACAATAAGTCCACTGGTTTATCAACACCGCGATTGCAGAATCTAACAGTGGCTATCTCTATTCTGCACACTGTATCCTTTGTCAGAGAGACGAGACTATGTGCAGAATAGAGTGAGCTACTATTCGAAACGACTGCACTTATTAACTAGGGATGGCTTTGTGGGAAGGACAATGGGATCCCGATGGGATATTTGACCATTCTGCATAGTTCCCAGGAACCCTTGTCTGCGAGATGGGATTCCCACTCCACTCCAGTAATCCCAGTCCCCTCTCATTCACTCTCATTCTGAATGACTCGCGCGGTCTACGCTCATCGAATGCGATAGTGAACGATTGGAAAAGAATGAGTGAGAGAGTGAAACCGAGTGAAAGAATCCCAAACGAAACAAAGAATCCTGTCAAACTTGGGAATCCCAACTTCCCAACGGTCGTCCCACTCATTTTTCATCGTGGGCCAGGAATGAGTGGGAATCATTCCGCGCTTTCGCGGGAAAAGAATCGGTCATTTATCCCACGAAGCCATCCCTATTATAAACGCTGCTTCCAATTTCTTCATGCTTTTGCGAAGAGCTAGATCAATTCCAGAATTTGATGCAGACTATATTCAACACTGCTCAACAACTTGTATGCTCGTCGAACGGATTCAGGTTTCTCTCGATGACAACATCAATTGATGAGTACGCTAGATCACTAGAAGAAAGAATGTTTCAAAATTAATGTTGAAATAAACAAACTGGTTTGAGTGTTGAAACTAGCAGCCTACGGCTGCTACGTTATACACCGGGTCGTATTCACAGATTAACAATGAACCGCTTGCTTGCGAGTGGGGCGTATGCCATTGCAAAAAGCTCGTGAGGCCTCGAGCGCTCTGGAAAAGTTGCGATGTAGCCACACCGCTTCTTTTCC